>CM060941.1:665566871-668066871 GCA_030765085.1 Allium cepa | reverse complement strand
TATCTGGCCTTTTGATCCGACTATATTCAGACTGATGGATAAATTAGACCTGATGATTATCAAGGCAAGCAACCCTTAGAGATGATCCTAAGGTCCATGAACCAAGTACAGACAGACCATGAGACGACGATCGTACAAGCTTAGAAGTGTAAACCCTGGAATACAATAAATATGGATCAATATTCCACCATACATTGGGATCGGTACTGATCTTTATGGGTACACCCAAAGTGGTCCCCACTCCTATGGCACTCTATCTACATAGAGCCAGATTCAAGTGTTGTTCCAGAATTCATGTGTGTCATATTGGCAATCTCCATATACAGTCTAAAGTAGCAATTTAGCCATCTATAGATCCATCTATTGAAACGAAAAACATTTAGGTAACTATGTAAAACAACCTTGGAATCCTGAAGCCAACAACAAGATGAGGCAACATAGGAAATCGTAAGATCTTATACTACATAAATAAGGATCGGTACCGATCCCTACCATAGGGATCGATGCTGATCCCCAACCATAGGTAATATGAAGTTGAGATTTTTTGGGAGACATGGTCTTGGCGGCGAGGTTCTGCAGGAGAAGTTTTAGCGAGGCATTTGGTCGTCTACCTATATAGATACAGAAGGCATGGTTCATTCTAAGGATCTGGACGCGGCCAATACATTCTTACTATCTTTTTTTTAAGGATCCATTCTGATCCCACCCTCTTGTAGTCACAAAAACTAGTGCAAATGCAATAAAATCATTCAAGTGGATGTAGGCCAAGATTGTCGAACCAGTACAAAATTCATATGTGCTTGTTTTCTATTTGATTTCCTCTATTTTTCATTTACTTTTTTCATTTAATCTATGTCACTTTCTTTTTTGGATGTTTGTACTAACTTTGGTTCAAATATTTTGGTGCTTTCCCTAAGTACGGTTATCCTCAAGCCATTTGGATCCATCATCTACTGTTGGATATCCTATATCCAAGAGATAGATCCAATTTCTCTACCTTTTGATTCTACAACTCAAATTTTCAAAGATCTACGAAGAAGCTTTCTGCCATGGCCCATCCAAGGAATCAAACATGCACTATCACAACTAGATCTATCCCCAGCGATGCTGAGAATCGGAATTCCCAGCATGGGAATGAAGCTAACCAGCCGAAGCAAATAGAGATCTAGATGCCAACTGACATTGTGACTAGAGTGGAGATGGATATAATGATGAAGTAGTTGGAAGACAGATTCCAGGCTAGTCAACAAGAGATGTATCAAATGATGCAGCAGAGCTTGAGGTTGCTGAATGAGCTGACTTAAAATAGCGATAGATGAAGAAGAAGGGATTCCAATTCAAAAGTCGAAAAGTTCTTCTTTATTCGAGCAAAGGCGCATGGATAGAAGGTAGAAGAGGACCCAAAACATTGCTTGGACAACATATCAGGGGAGAGCGCCGACCCAATGCACAAGTACAGGGATCAGTACCGACTCTCGAGGAGGGATCGGTACCAAACCTCAATATGATGGGCTACGCACTCAGCAATTGGAAAGCGGTGTGGATGTGTTCTCCGGATGTGTTGCTGATGTTCAGAATATAGAGTTTAGGACTGGTGCTGACAATAAAATTCACAGTAATCAAACATGGGGGACTACTGGACAAATGGATCCCCTGGAGTTTGGGAAGCCTAGGTATCGAGCACCATCTCTAGAGCATATGCTGGGCTGAGCACTCAGGGCAGGACCCGCTTACCGCTGCTCAGTCAAACCTGTTCACTTGGACTATCTAAATGATATGGTTAGGAGATTGTTGAGTGAAAAAAAATGTAGAACCAATGATGAATGGGGTACCAATGCGAGTCGGAATATCGTTATATGGAAGAACGAAGGATCCTAGGCAACACTTATTAAGATATGAATGGCATATGGATTCAGCCAGAGCTTCAGATGATGTGAAATGTCGCTGTTTTTCAATTTTCCTAGAAGAGGTAACTACACTGTGGTTCGCTCATCTTTCGCCGAAGTCCATATCAACTTTCGTTGAGTTGTCATGAAAATTTCTAGAGCAATTCCACCTACATACTTCATGTTCGAAGCAGGTGATGTCATTATCTAACCTCTTCCAAGTTGATAGAGAGTCGCTAAGGGACTTCTTAAATCGGTTCCACATAGCCATGATAGAAGTTACAGATCCTAAAGAAGAAATAATACTAATGGCGTTGATTAGGGGGATCCAGCCCAATTTGGATTTTGGGGAATAGTTGGAAAGAAAACCCTCATCGACAATGGATGCTTTCTACAGAAAAGCCAATGAGTACTTACGCTTAGAGGAAGTGCGCAAACGTCAATGGAGGACTGGTGCTGGGAACTTAGATGAAGTGATACAATACAATGTCAATGCCGCTGTGAAGCAAGCCGAAGGAAACCCTATAAATGGAGCGACTAATGATAGGGATTCTAATAATTATAGAGAAAGGAATCCAACTCCATGCAGCCCATGCAATGATAACAATGAGGCCACGAGGAACTTGAGATTTAATGATATACACCTGTAAACGAAACGTTGGAAAATATCTACCTTGCCATGCAAGGGATGGAGCAGTACAAGAAGCCGTCTCAAAGAGAGGCGACCGATGAACAGATGCGCTCAGGAAAATACTATTTTTTCCATGAAACTCACGGGCATAACACTAATGAGTACCTACATCTAAAACGTACGATTAAGGAGATGATAAGGAATAATAAGCTCAAGCAATATGTTAAGAAACCACAAACGGCGGGGAAACGTAAGACCCCAAGGTCTACCCGCTCTGGAAGAACTTCCTGAATCTAGTAGTTAGTAGCCAAAATGGGCGGATAAAAGACTGGTCATCAACTAACCATTTGCCTATAGATGAAGCAACAGCCTATGACAATGCTGCCCCGTTCTTCATTATCTAATTTCCTTTCACAAATAATCCTCCCAAGGACAATAGGGGCATTGTAAATGGGTAGGTCTTGCCATTTCTTCTACTTATTAATAAAATATGCTTCTTGAACTAATGGAACCATGTTCTTACAAGTAAAAAATTCCATTCTATTAAACCATCATCACAACCAAGGAAACACTCCTTTGTCCTTAAATGACGGGCGTCAGGTGTTGACTAATTAACCATCAAGTTGATGGTCACATTCGACCCCTAACCTTTTGAGAATTAGTGTAGCTTCGACAAAGATGGGAAGGTCCTAACCGTTGGGTCGACGGTCACATTCGACCCTTAACCTTATGAGAACCGACTTTGCTCCAACAATGCTGGGAAGGTCCTAACCGCTGGGTCGATTGTCACATTTGACCCTTAACATTTTGAGAACTGGTTTTACTCCGGCAATATTAGGAAGGTTTGGAGGCCCAGTACTGGACGCCACTAACTGGCAGAATGTGTCACAACTCTCGAAAAGGAACCCAAAAGGTGTTAACGTGAGTCCCATAACCACTCATTCACGCTAAACGGTTTACTATCCGTTAGTTAATTTTACACTCAATGCAGTACAAAGTTTACCTCATCTCATCGGTAAACCAGACCCTAAGGTCAAAACGTTCAAACGAATAGATTGGGAATTAACTGAAAAGATAAACGCACGTGTTCATAGCATGCATTTTATCTAATCATTTAATTCTCCTCCCACTTCGCTCGGAGTGTGAAATTGTCCGTGTTTTAAATAGAATTTATAAATTAGAGAAACAAGCTTTTAATACAATTTTAAAAGATCATTTTATAAAAACCTGTGGATGAAGTCAAAAAGGAATCATCATAGTCAAATATGCATACAACTAATTGGAATCAACACGCATCAATTAAATTTGAAAAACCAAGCAAAATAGGCAAATTGGCAAAAGATAGCAGATTCAGACGTCTGAATCTAGAAAATTAAAAGTTTTCCAGAATCCTATTCAAACGTCTGAACCATACCTTCCAGACTTCTGAAATTGGCTTTTTAAGCCTATTTCCTTTTTGGTTGCACTCGAACCAATTCAGACGTCTGGAACCTTGATTCAGACGTCTGAATACCAGGGAATAAAATCCCTAGTATAATATTCAGACGTCTGAAAATGAGGGTTCAAACGTCTGAAACATGTTCCTCAGGCATTTTCTGAACCTAGTCCATTGATGGCCAAAACAAATTGAAAGCGATCGGATGAGCGATGATTACGGGGGCTTACGTCAAACGACTACCCAACCTTAATGACTCACCCAAACGCTCCGAACAACATAAACATCAACCATGTAAGGATTTCATAGATTTGGCTTCAAAAATCATAAATTGGCAATTTCACCGAATCAATCCAAATCGAAAGCAAACGATCATGTAAATATATTAGGAATTCATTCCTAACAATCCAACATAGTTGTAGACATAGATGTGAGATAAAAGTCTCACCTTTTAACTCAAAAACAAGGATGAGAAGCTCAAATGCAAAGAAAAGACCAAACACTCTCCACTTCAACCCTGAGCTTCAATCTAAGATCAAAACAATTATTTCCTAAGTTAGGTTTAGGGAACTTCTAAAATTAAAGGAAGAAAGAGTTGAAGAAGATGAAGAGGAGGCTTACCAATAGCTTCTCTTGGATTATGGGGCAAGAATTTGTGTTTGCCAGAGTAAATTAGAGCTTGGAGTTTCTAATCCTTCTTCCTTTTCCCCATTTTCAGTTGAGCTAGAGTTTAAGAAATGAAAATGAGTGAATGGAGAAGAGAGGGGCTGAGTTAGGGTATTAAGTTAAGCTAATGGGCAGAACCCAAACCCAAAACCCAAATAGAAAAAGTAGAAAAATTCTACTTACTCCAAACATGTCAAAGCTTATACTCAAAAAGTTCGCAAACACCATTTTGAACTCAATGGAAGTAATTTCGAGTCCCAATTTGACAGTTTACAGAAAGTAACATTTTGGATCTAAATCCGACTAACGACGCTATATTTAAATAAAACATTTAAATATATAATCTTTAAATATGTGAGTTGTTACAGATCTCTCCTCCTAACAAAATTGCGTCCACTCAATTCCTAGAGACGATATTTGTAACAACTACATGCTACAATCCCAAAGAACAAGGAAATAAGCTTGAGATGAAGAGATATTCTCACCGTTGCATAGCAAAGATAGAAAACCCGGATAGGATCGCTCGATAAACTCTCTGGTTTCCCAAGTATAGTCATTAGGATTAGGGGACCATTGAACTTTAATGAGCGGCACATCCTTGTTTCGAAGGTGTCGCACCTCCGTGGCAAGCACACGAATAGGTTGCTATACAATAGATAAGTCTGGTGGGATCTCAAGCTCTTGCAAATCAGGAGAATCGATAACAGAATCCAACTCTCGAAGGCACTTTTGAAGTTGAGAGACGTGAAACACGTCGTGACTGCCAGATAAATGAGCAGGAAGTGAAACTCTATAAGCCACTGGGCCAATACGTTCAGTGATAGAAAATGGTCCTATAAAGCGAGGAGCCAAATTCCCAGTCGTACTGAAGCGCATAACCCCTTTCAAAGGAGAAACACGAATAAAAACAAGATCACCAATCGAGAATTCGAGAGGCTTCCTACGATTGTCCGCGTAGGATTTCTGGCGGCTCTGTGCCTCTTTCTTTCTTAGGCGAATAAGATCAATCTTCTCGAAAGAATCACGAACAAAATCTGGGCCAAGAATAAGCTTCTCCCCAGATTCCAACCAACAAGAAGGTGATCGACTTGTAACAATCCTGACTTGTATCAATTCAAAGCACGTTATGTCTGAAACAAGACGTACTTTAGGGGGTAAGTGTCATTAGGCTTTTTGACCCGCTATATTCAGACTGACTGGATAAGTTAGACCCGACGATTATCTAGGAAAGCAACCTAGAGAGATGATCCTAAGGTCAGGAACCAAGTATAGATAAGATGACGATCGAACAAGCTTGGAAGTGCAATTCCTTGGAATACACAAATTATGGATTAGTGTTCCACCCTACATAGGGGATTGGTACCGATCCTTAAGCGTACACCCAAAGTGGTCTCCAGTCCTATGCATTCTTCTTTATCCGCATATTGCCTGATTGAAGTGTTGTACCGGAATTCATGTGTGTCATATTGGCCATCTCCATATACAGTCTAAAGTAGCTATTCGGTATTCTGTAGATCCATCTATTGGACCAAAAAATATCTATACAACTATGAAAAACAACCAGGGAATCCTGAAGCCAACAACAAGACAAGCCAACACAAGAAATCGCAAGACCTTACACTGCACATATATGGATTAGTACCGATCCCTCCCATAAGGATTGGTATCGATCCCCAACCAAAGGTGATATGGAGTAGATATTTTATGGGAGACTTGGCCTTGGCGGCAAGGTTCTGCAGGAGAAGTTTCAACGAGATATTTGGTCGTCTACCCATATATATACAATTCATTTCAAGGATCTAGACGCTGCCATTACACTCTTACTCTCTTGTATTCAAGGATCCATTTCGATCCCACTCTCTTTTAATCACAAAAAATAGTGCAGAAGTGCTAAAATCATTCAAGTGGACGTAGGCCAATATTGCCGAACAACTATAAATTCATGTGTGCTTGCTTTCTGTTTGATTTCCTCTATTTTTCATTTATGTTTTTCATTTAATCTCCACCACTTACTTTTTTCTGGGTGATTGTATTAACTTTATCTCAAACAAATGCATAAAATAATAATAATTTAATTTTTTACTAAATTGAAATATATATTATTTAATTACATATATATAATTTATAATTAATTACAATATCACACTATGATTTAAATTAGTCATATAATTTTATATAACTTTTTTATAACAATACTAATTTTTGACCGTAAGAATATAATTTTTTATAAATATTTATTTTTATTTAATATTATCTAAATTTATTTACTACATAAATAATTTATATTAATTTAAATATGTTATGAAAATTATTTTAATATCAGATAAGCTATTGGTCGTAAAATGAAAAAAATAGTTTTTTATTTTTAAAAATTAATAAATTCGATAAAAAATTGATAAATTATTTAAAAATTTATTTAAATCAAAATAATGTGATAAAATTTCTCAAACCCCAAAATAATATTTATGATTTATTAGAAATTTGAAATAATTTTTTATTAACATTTTATGTATTTTTGAATGAATATTTGATTAAAATATATTTTTTAAAATAAAAAATAATAAATTATTTCTAAACTATGCACATGATCTAGATTCTTGAAAAATATTTCTTTAATAATCTTTTAGTCCATATGTGTGTGTGTGTATTACAAATATATTTATGTGAGTGTGTGTATGTATATATTATAATACAAAATATTATTTTATTATATATATATATATATATTTTTGTACATATATTATTCACAGTTTATAAAAAATTATTCTAATATTTAAATAACTTATTTATATTTAAATAAATATATTATAATAATATGTATATATATTATTAATATTTTATTTATGAGAATTTATATACATATTTAACTATATTATACATTTACATTAAATTAATTAAACAAACTTAACACACAAAGATAAATGTGTATATATTATATTTATATATATAAGTAATAGTTTATATACATATATGTTAGGACAACATATACTTTCATATCGGATGATCTAACATGTCAGTTGCGATGTAAATCCCAACATTTATACACGTGCATGTTACACCTTGCACGTGTTGATATGTTACACATGCGCACACCTTCACACATACATATATGCATGTATGAAACACACATATATAAATATATCAATATATAATTAAATAAAACTGTATAATTTATGAATTAAAATAAAATAAAAGATTTTATTTGAATAACATTTAGAAATGTTCTAAACGAATGTGATACATATCCTTTAGACCCACTCAAACAAAGGAAAATATCAAAGTATTTTCATCTGAAAGAACGGAGGATATGGCTACACTAGGCGTGATCCAATGTACTATGCTTTTATGCTAGTACTGATTTGATATGAAGTGGTAGGAACATATGAATTTTTTGCCAGTGTTGGAAAAAGTAATAGCACACGGACTTTTAGTGCAGAATTAGATCAACATATAGAAATAACGATGTATGATATACAATCCAAAAATTCGATAACAAAGATATCCATCACATAAGAAGTACAACCGGTCAAAGATACATCAAAGTTACACAAACGCACACATATATGTACACACACACATAAGGCAACTAATGTCTACCTACAAACTATATACATGTCCATAAATACTACAACAAGTATCAAAATAAAATAGGTTGTTGCCTAACAAAAGAGAGATCTAAGTTAACTTCCAAAATAAACATACAATACTTGGACCAGCCGAATTAAAATTCTTGTACTAACCTAGGAATTATAATTAAATATAAATCCAGATCAGACTAGATGAATCTCGTATGAGAAAATAATAACCATAAAGATACAGTAATATGACATGCAAATAAGAGAACAAATAATGTAGTAGAAACTACCAAGTTCTAATACACTGAAGTGTCATAAAAAACAGACTTTATTAATAGTAATTAATCTCATTTGTCCAACCATTTCTTTAGTAAATGAAATTACTCAAACATTTTAGAGTATGAAGAGTAACCACAAAATAACCAGGATCATGTGATTTTATAGCGTCCTGTCACCGGCGTTTGACTTATGTCAAAATTCCTTATCACAACGTATAATTATCACAACCAATATGGATGCCTCAACACGATCATCTACCTCCCATAAAAAGAAGGTTTAAGGGTATTACTATCCATTTTGACAAATACATATCCAAACCCGAGAAATCTCATACTGTGCATTCAAAAGGCATACTAATACAGCCTCAAACAATGGTAAAGGAAATTATCGATAATAAATATAACTATTGTTTGTGTTAATATTAATTAACACAAGTCATGCTGTTAGCCATAGACTGTTAAGGCAAGGGCTAGATGTCGTGATTCGGATATATCAATCAGCTAGAGGAATGGATACTATCTCATCCGGTTAAAGCAATGACTTCGCTCCGAAAACCTTTTTATTTACGATATAATAATATCATAATTATTTTGGTGAAAATTAAAATAATAAGTTCGGTATTGCGTTAAAAAATACAAATGGCCCATAAACATTAATTTTTAGTACAATACATAAGCCAATAAAATTAACAATAATAGCAAGGAATTGTACAATTATCTACATTAATTATTTTATCTTGCACAAATTGAAATAGAATTAAACACTAAATTAAAAAAACACTTATCATCAAATGCTTTATCATTAGCTAAGGGGAATTTTTATTAAACCTAACACATGATTTAAAATGCAGCAATCAAGTAAGAAAATAAGCAAAAGAAAGTTTAAGCAAAAACAACAAAGAAGTAAAGACCCAAGCTTTAACCGAGTTCAAATTTCTGGACAATGAAGAATTGGATTTTTGAACAGGTTTTCGAAGTAGCTAAGATCAAAATTTCCAAAAGTGTTCAGCACGAAAGTTGACACACTTGATGTCAGCTTTTCGAAAAATCTAAAATTAATGAAATACAACCAGAAAACGAAAGAGACATGATCAAATTACCAACAACGTTTTTAGCTCAAGAAATGTAAATTTTATGGGAGTAGAACCGAGAGTTTGTAATAAATTTTTGATCGATCTATGCTTAATTTTTTTTTAACTGTTCAACATGAAAGTTTACACAAAAAAATCCTTCTTTCTAAAAAATCAAAAATTATCAAAATCCGGCTAGAAATGAAAACGACATGATCAAATTACTAACAATGTTTAGCTCATGAAATGTAAATTTCAGAGGAGCAGGACTGAGAGTTTGAAACAAGTTTTTGATTGACTATGCTCAAAAATTTTAAAAGTCTCCAATATGAATGCTGACAAGCACAAAGTTAGCTTTATATAAAATCTAAAGTGATTGAAATCTAAACTGACAACCCTGTAACAAGTACCCGAAGTATATGTTTGGCAGACACATGCTTCCCTAGAGTTTACAAGCGAAGCTTGGTTCTCTAGGTAATTCTAAAAAAAAAAGTGATTGAATTCTGACCAGAAACAAAATGGATATGATCAAATTATTGACAGTGTTAAGTTCAGGAAATGTAAATTTCAAAGGAGCGGGACTAAGAGTTTGCAAAAGATTTTTGATCAAACTATGCTCAAAAATTTTGAAAGTGTTTAGTGTGGAAGCTAACATGAAAAATCTATAACTATCAAAATCCGACTAGAAATGAAAAAGGATATGCCAAATTATTAACGCATACAAAGATAAAGTTATTAAAGTGTGTGTTTATGACAAAACTATAATTTTGTCCTTGGTTTTCAATTCAACTTTGCAAACATCAATTTTTACTGTAATTAAACTTCTACCTTATTTTAGTTCTTACAACAAATCCAAATTAAAATTGAAATACAATCAAATTAAAACAAGAATTGAGAGGATTTTCTTAACTAAAATCCAAACAAGCTATCTTTTACCTCTTCCTAGCTTGCAATCCACCAAAATTCTTCTAAACAAACAAAAAGCCCCTTCTTTAACTTAGGACAGCAAGCACACAATAGGAAGAAGAATCAAAATACTAAATTTAATATTCTAAAAGATGTATTAGGGGAAGTCGAACTTATATTTGATTTTTTTTATTTTCTAGAATTTATCGGAATTAAAATGAGTAACCTTGACCTAGGGCAAAAGTAAGAAAAAATGAGGAGGAGGGAGAGGAATGAACGTTAAGTAATTAAAGAGGGGAATGAGTAGTTAGAGAATAGAACGAAGTAATAAAAGCTTCATCTAATCATCATAGGCCAAGCCCTAGTTCCAATTCCCCCTTCTTTTCTTTCTTTCATTCATCTCATTTCTCCTAACACTACAATTTTGAAACTGCCAATTCCAACAAATTACAAAATAATATAAAATTCCAAATTTTTTTAAACATTAATTTTATTCTTATTCCATTTTAAAATCAATTTAATGGAAATCCCTTATTAAATCATTTCTTTTTCACAAAATTCTAATATCACTTCTAAAACTAAAAACAATGAATTTTCCAAGTCTATAAATTTCATAAAAATATTCCGAATTTACTTAAATGATTTATTTCCCATTTTAAACCATTTAACTTGGTTATAAAAATCAATTTATACTTTAGAATCACCAAATTTAATTTAAATCGCAACTTAAAATTATTGGACGTTTATTAAAGTTGCAAGTTTTCATCTGGGTCATTACAGAACTCTCCCACTTAAGAAAATTGCATCCTCTTAATTGCATAATAGGAAATACAGAATACACATTATATATACATGAATATATATATAAACTACATAGATCAACTAACTTAACAACCCAACTAACCATTAATAAAATAATAGCAACACATAAAGTAATGTGTCAAATAACACTATATCGATTTGTTTATTAGTATTATTATCTTTTTTGCAATTCAAAGGAAAACATTTTATTCAAGTTAGAAATAAATGACTCTTTTTAAATTATCTCAGTCCAAACTTTAAAATCATTATTTAATTAGCAACTTAAATTTTCGCAAAATTTTCCTAACTCCCAATGTTTTGGAAAAAATTTAGCAGATTTTTTTTGCACGGCTCATACAGGGAAAATTCCCAAAACATAAAAATTACAATAAGCGCTATCAACATGATCAGAATCACAAAATTTCAATCAGAAAAATATTAACCGCATGAGTGTAATATTATATTTTCTAACTATATATCCGAAAAATATACCATTAGGTGAATTTTAACTAGTTCACTTAAGTAAATGGCACAAACAAATGAGTGAGCATACAAAAAGCGATGAAATGCCATCATGTACATGCAATCTATACATATTAGTACATAAGATAGAGCATGGAAAATAAAAACAACATATAAATACCTTTATAGAATTGCTAAATTATAACTCTTGTAACAGCTCATGCGCCGACCAACAAAAATATGTCAAATTGACAAAATTTTGGAAGTGGATTAAAAGAGAAATTGCATAGCATATATTAACTTGCCAAAACATTTTCCATATAATAAAACTAGTGCATGGCCCGTGCTACGCACACGGGCATGTGTGTAATTAAAATCTGAGGAATTTCTAACGTTATTAAAGATATATAGAATTATTTAATTTGTACTACTAAGTTGCTTATAGATTACCATAAATTCTTAGAAATAGTTTGAAGTATCGTTTAGCTTATGTCTTTGAATCTACCACATCTGACCCGAATAGCGAACAAAAATTTGCGTGCACATACATACATTTGTGTAAACACTCCCTAGTGCACGAATGGTGAATATTTTCCATGGTGTTTTTGTTTGTTTTTCCAACAACAATGTCAATTGGATATTATAAGTTGTCCTAAATCGTTTGGAAAGATTCCAAATTTAATAGCAAGCTGGATGGTAATTGAAAGTATAAGACACTTGGGAAGTAGTTACAAATTTAAAAATTGTCAATCAAGGCGTAAACATATCCAATTCTAGTTTTGTTGAGGTTTCGGAGTTATGCAACTTATGTTAGTACTTGAAATTCAAAAGCCATAGTACAAATGGAGTAAAAATTGTGCGTATCATTTTAGATAAAGAATAATGAAATATACAGTTTGTACATATCAGAATAAAACAAAGAAAAAGATATGATGTTTTCTATTTTTTGAAATTCTAATTTTATTTGGCTCTTCAAACTTATCGTAGTAACTCCTTGAGCTTCATCCAATGACATCCAAAATATAATATGAACATCCACAAAATTATTTATTTCACCCAGTTGACTAAAAAGCAAAACAAATAATGTGATTTGATCTTCAGGTACAGTTAGTTGTATAATTGTAGATCATTAACATAATTAAGAAAGTTTCTCCTTTAACCTGATGAAAATTGAGGAATTGTGTTGATTGAACTGCAGTTATGGAAGAGAAAGAAAAATTGAGCTTCATCACTACTAAAAAAACAATTGGACTGATAGCATTAACAAAGAACTAAGATCGAACATTTATTGAATACATATGAAAAATAGTAACATACCAATAAATAAACATTTGTAAATAGTCATAATACACTGCTGGTTATAACAAATATTTCTGCAAGTACACATAAACAGAAGGTTATTGGAGCAAATTAATTTGATCAAGTAAGATGCAGATAACAACCGAGAGAGGAACCAAATAAAACAGTAGAAAGGCTATAAAAAATTATTGAAATAATATAACTCACACTAAATAAAAACTAATACTACCTAAAAGGAAGAAAATACATTTGCATTCTTGAAGAGAATACGAAGCCTGTAGCATTTACTCTACCCTGCATCAAATTATTTCATTAGTTCCAGCTATACATTCATAAATATTCACTATTCAACGACACGTCCAAGCCTGGCCCTAAGACCGAACTGCCATGGTACATCACCCCTTTACTTACACTCATAACTATGCATATCTTAGTAGAGTGATCAACTTGGTCATTGCCATCAATGATGTCACTATCGCCATATTCATGCAGCTGGAAGTTGAGAAGATTCGGTGTATCATTTGGTTCATTATTTTCAAACATTGGATTGCAAAATCAAGGTTCGGAACAAAGAGGAAGAGAGCAAGTGATGGTAAAATTTATATGTGAAACATGGGAAGCGGTAGAATTAATAGAGGTTAGAGTGAAAAATGAATAAACATATCCCCACAAACACGTGATTTAAAATAATCAATCATGGAAGCAGGCAAAAAGCTTCACCGCTTTGAACTATTATGACTATTACACGTACATATATGTGTGTGTGTATGTATGTATATAAGTACACAGGCTGACCAGGCTTAAGATATGCAATGAAAATATACTGAAAAATATTAGTTATAATGATATATAACCTTTTAAACCCATATTAATTTACAAACTTGAGTTGAAAAGAAACAAACAAACATGTTGCTTCTCAAAAGACTAACGTTGTCATTTTAACATGGAGTTTGAATGGTAAGCTTTACATTGTTTTTCTTGTCAAATATGTCATATGGAATCAAATTACTATATAAACACATATTAAGGAATATAATCCAAAGAGAGAAAAGTTATACTCACGATTCAATATGAGAAGACTCGATATTTGATTTATAAATACACATTGGATAGATTAAACGTGGGTTCAAATTCCGCCCTTACATATCAATAAGGAATACTTCGATCTCTACTTGGACCTCTTCGTAGGTTATATCCAAGTAGCACCACATCACGTTGACTCCTTGTGTTGATCGACTCTAATATATAACATTTCCCGTGAATTTAAATGTTCATAATTTATCCTAAAATAAAACAATGACACCTTTCTTAATGTGATAATGCATCTTACAAACAAAGTGAACAATATTATATCACAAACCTTACATGATGAGTAAGTTTCGCTAGGTGTTTTCTCCATTATTATGCATGCATTCACTTGAGAAAGCAAAATTTTAGTAGTACATTCAACATAACCACAAGTCATAGGCTTGTCAACGGATACGTCAGGATGTCGATAATAACATTTCCGTGTCTGCATCCGGAATCATTTTTAAATATCAAATATCTACATCTATAGATATAGATGAAAATAAGATAATTATCCTATCCACAATAAATCAAGAAACATAAATAACAAAATTTGGTCTAAAGCAAGTATTTTTTGCAATCCCATTTATTATAAAAGTATGCAAAATCAACAAATATTATGATAATAAATAGTTTTGAGCACTTAACATGCATTAAATGCATATAATATAAACTATTAAATTAGTACATAAATACATACATATCCCTTATTGTACTAAAATATATAAGATAAAATGAACTATAATCTTGATAAAAACTGGACAGATAATTTTCGGATGTGGATGCTTTCGTACCCCTATCCGTATCTCTTTTTTTGGTTATCATATATTTATTCGTTTTGCGAATACCGGATGGGTTTCGAATTTTTAGAGGTATCCATTGACAGCCTTAATAAGTGGAGTGAATTCACATACACGTCTATTTTAAGTTCCTAACAACATTCAATTATGCTCATATGCGGAAATATTTTATACATTTCCTACCAAAATAAAAAGGCTAATTAATTGATACAAATGGAATGAATACCTTCAGTACTACATATCTGTATGTCTAGGAAGGAATAATAATAAGCGCATGTGGTAAATATGGTTTCCATTTGGTCAAAAAATGTGGCCTATATATTAATTTAACACCAACCTGATAATGTTTTTAAGAAGACTGTTTTGTTAAACTATATGAACTCATGTTAGAAAAAATCAAATTTTTCAGAAAAGAAAATGCTAGCAAAGTCAAGTGGACAAATTATCTTCTATTTGTAACGAATTATTAAATGTAGTGTGCAGAACCTTAAAAATGTTCATCGAAATAGTTTTTTTCTATTAATAAAAGTGTAACCCAACCCATAAAAGTAAAATTCACTATGTAAAAAAATGTAACGTGTTCACTATTTGTATGAATTGGTCAAAGGTAATTGCAATAGTTGAATGACATGCAGGCTGTGGTAATGTACAAACATGCATATAGTTTTCCAAAACAGGCATGCAGTTTTTCCAAAATTAATCAACAAACAGCAAAAACATTGCTAACCTCATAAAAGTTACCACAAACAGTTTAAAATTTTGCAGCAATAGAATCTTCCAGATTTGACCATTTCCGTCGACAGTTTAAAAAATGAAGCATAAAGAAAGAAAAGAAGGTAGTTATTCGATGATAAAAGCAGGTGAGAGATGAAGTGAAGTTATTGATCTTTGAGATGATATTGTCTTTTATATTTATAACGCATTTCCTTTTCATTGGTCTTTTATTCGTTCTTCAAAACTTGAGTATTTTGATTTCTGATGGTACAATGATGTGCATTAAACAAAAGAAATCATTAAAAGGAAAAAGGGTCATATGGCTTGAAACCTAAAATCAAGATTATCTTAACTTGTGCCTTTATGCAGTGAGCCAAGTGATATTTCAAGTGAGAATTGAATTTTAAATATGTTACATACAATATCAATTATTTAAGTGACTTTTCTTATAGTTTTCTATTGATAAGGTGTCTGATTAATGCAATTTACCTCAGCTCCTTATGCTTTTTGCTACCTCTGCATATTTTAAATCCAAAAAAGAGAAAATTTATTTTCATGGTAGCACACTTAATAGTTTTAAAAGTAACTATACGTAATTTCTAGGATATAAACCAAACATAGTGTCTGCAATCAGTACGTCACCCATTTATAGATTTGAATGCCTCGCTCAAATGTCAAATGCTAATTATTTTTCTCGCATAACTTGATTTTGGAATAATACAATATTGTCATATTTCTTATCAATCAAAAAATTAGTGTTGTTTAGTTCAGTTTTTTTCCAGTTAATAATAGAATGTTCTATTACAACTACATGTCTATAGTCACATCAAATAATTTATTAACTATACCTATTTTCTAAGTTCAAATGACCAATGGTACAAACAATTCTTTTAAACTTTGACCAATATTTCGCATCAGAAAAAGGAGCTTACATTGAAACTACAGAAAAGTGATAAAAAGAAGTAATTGTAGTGGCGAGAGAGACCAAACACATTACTTAAGGTTGTGAGAGCATTGGAACTACTGCATAACACATATACAATTTAAACTACTCTCATCGCTATGATTTTACTCAATTAAAACCGAACTTTCGAATTTATTTTTCTCCAACGCTTATAAATTCTCTAAAAGCTATTAGGATCTATAAAGCTTCTAGACAAATGTATTTAATAACATGGAAGAAAATGGTTGTGTCTCCAAAATAAAAATAATTTTTTTTAACCATTAGCTAACGTTATTGCTCACTTCTAGCATCAACAATCATAAATTCACAAACTTTGCAATTGTGCAACATTGTCGATAATGACCAAGAGAACACTGAAAATCAACATAGAAAATTTTGAAACTTCCAAAATCAACATTAGCTTCCATTGAAATGATATGTATCATGATTGAGTTGGACCATAGGATTTAAAGATAACGACAAATCAAAATCATGTTTGCCAGTGAGCCAGTTAAAAAAACATTTTAAAAAATTCACATATATAAAGATAATGACAACCATTCATTATTGTCTGAATACATAATACAACTCCATTTTTTTATTTGTGTGGGTTGAAGGGTGTGTGTGTGGGTGGGATATGGGGATATTGAGTTGTCATAAAAAGGAGAATATTTTATGGATTTTGTTTTGAACAGAGATCAGTGAGTAATATGTCATGGTTGTAAAATGATTATAAATATCCAAGACAATATTTTTATATGTTTTTAAATGATTGCCTTCCCAATGGTCCATGTAATTGTACACACCATATTAGTTGATGCATGTAAATTTTATATTTTCTTATATAAATTTTAATAGCATAAACTGTATGGTTCAAATTTATCAGTATAAAAGCTTAAGCATTATACTTATTGTCATTATTGAACTAATATGTATCTAAATGTGATTTTGTTTGACTATAACAATATGACATTTAAATTTAAGCATAAAAATGAGTTTTAATTTGCTCGTATCATTTATTTAAATTTCATTATATCCATTATTAACACTGCTTTAATTTGGCCCACATGAAAATTCTTAATACAAAGAATAATATTGTATCTGCAGGCACTATGTTTTTTTACTTTGAACTGCATTCCATAAATCCAAAAGGATTGGGAAATCTATATATAATCCAACCAATTATATATTTTGAAATCTATTCAAAACAACTGTAAATAGAAATAATAATGACATTAAAACACACATTAAGTATATGTAACATGAATTGATCAACGAACCGAGCAAATGTAACATTAGTTTATCAGCAAACCAAGATATAAATAGGCTGATACACTTATTAAATGGAGGTAGAAACTATACATCGTTAAATAATAAAAATAGTACTACCGCTCTGCTTTCCATATTACTACGTGATGTTTTTGCAACTTTACATAATTTCCTCTTCTATTAAAACTCACCTCTTCTCAATTCCTTTTCTTCTTTCAATTCTGTCATTGCTCTCCATTTTCTTCTCCAATCCACTAAGTGTTCACACGTATATGAAAAAAGGTAAGAAATATCATAACCTTAATAAAGCATGAACGACAACTGAAAATACAATGAAATATTTATTCATGCTGTATATATACAAATTCATACCTCTTATTTTGATTTCAGTAGCTTTGATAAGAGTTGCAAATTTTATAATATTAATAATGTAGTTAACGTGCTTCCACTAAATACAGTCAAGAACCATCAATTTTTGAAAGTAAAATTTTATGTTTTTTTTTAAAAATAAAAAAATTAAATTCATTTTACTTTAGGATTTTGAATTGGTGTTAAACTCTGAATTTCAAAATTATATTAGTTTTGTCTTCTATGAGACCCTGATTTATTAAAACAAACCAAAATCAAAATCTGGATTCAAGAGACCCCTAGAATGTTAAAACAAAATCGAATTTGACATTTTGAATTGTAAAAAAAAAATTAATTCAAGGTATAATGTATCAATATAACAAATGAACAGAAGAGGGTAAAAAGAATAGTTATTGAAACAGTTATTTCCAATGAAGGATGAATAATAATTTGTAGGATGTACATATAATTTGGCGAATGCGACTTATAAAACAGTTGATTTGTTTTATTGTGAAGAAAAAGTTTAAAAATTGAATAGTCTAATAAATATTTATTAATTATCTGAATTAAAAAAATTGCTGGTATTCCACCTTAATAATAAACACAAATCATAAACTGACAAAAAATGTAAATATTATGAACAAAGAAACTGGAATCATATTCGTTAGCGACATATTATAGAAAAATTAAATAATTAATCACATAAGATCAGTTGATAGAACTTTTCATTTTTATCGCATCTAAAGTGCAGTATTGTATGATCATTCTAGTATAAGTTGTGTGTCAGGGAAGTTAATAAACTAACCAAATTGAATAAAGATTTGATCAACCTGGCAATTGCTAAATTTGATCACTAAAAACTTTTCAGCAATAAAAGTTTCATTAACAGTCTTGGTTGCTCCTATTGAAGTCTATTGAATTAGAATGGACATTAAGGGGGGAAAATGATATTAACGATATCTATTCATATTGCACTATACCATATTTATTAAATGTAACACATTAGATTGGTCTCATCTTTGCTAGTCATTTCAAGTTTTATCTGATGGAAAAAAATAGAACTATATAATGAAATTGGTAGGTCCCATGCAAATCACAAACTGATGTTTTTGTAAAATTTTGTGGAAATATTCCAAATTCTTTTACTTTAATTCAATGGTAAAATATATTATAATGGTAACTTGAACAAAATAATATTGGTATGAGAAAGAATGTTCTATGTGAGAAGAAAATACAAAGTAGACAGCAAACATGTAGTATCACACTCAGTCAGAGATGCTTAAATTGAGAGATACCTACGCTATCAGTTTTAGTTCTAGTAGGAGCATGCTACCAAATTTTGTCATCAACATTCAATTAGCTACACTATGAATTATATAGTTAACAATGGTTAAAATAACAAACACGAAGATTTTTTGTATTTGTCTTGGTCACAATCCTGTAATTTATGATCAACCTAGAAATTGGAAGGGAGAAGGGAGATAGTAGATGAGAAACGAAACTTAAATCTTTCATAATGTGCGACATTTTTCTTGTGTAGAAATACAGTAAATGAATAATTCATAGATTTGGGCTTCCTATGTGACTTGGCTTGAGAATACATTAAGAAGTGTCATAATGAACTTACTGCCACCAACATCAGACATGTTTCCTGTATAGAAATAAGTATGAAATATTGTTGCGAATATTCATTTATTAAAGTCAAACAATTAATCAATTAAAATCAAAAGTACCCTTAATATAAAGATTTCAGTTCTTAAAATGTAAAATCCATTGATTAGTACCAATGTTAAGGCCGTAATAACAAATAACTTTCTTTATTTCTAAAACTGGGCAAAATAAATTTCATATTATAACTCAAATTCTCTAATCTCTAATAAAGAATCATTTTACAATTGAACTTTTCTTCGATTAGTCCATAGAAAACATATTCTCCTTCCATCAGAGACATTCACAAAAGTATAAAAAGATGTTACTTTTTAGAACTTAGACACGTAAAATTTATAGAGTTTGGATTCAATTACCACAAGAGCGGCGTCGAAATCAACGTCAGAAGGTTGTAGATCGGTGAATTCATTGCCGCCAGAGACATTGAGATTTAGGGTAGACTTACGGATGTTGCGATGTTGTTTTTGTGGTGATATAATTCATCGGTCCAAGTGTGAATATCGGTAGGAAATTTCTCATATTATTAGGTTTTGTTTGAATTTTTTTGGAACCGATTGGGTGGAGAGGGAGAGATAGTAACTGCCATATCATGTATGCTAAGGAGGGAAGAAATGAAAATTGTTGGACGCAAAGAAAAGACACGTGTTGAATAACAAAGATGTGGATTCTCCTTTCCAATTTAAGTAATAGATTAGTTTATACATCAAAATTTATTATTATTTCACCACAAAAAATAAAACCTGAATTTGCAAAATTTGGGACGAAATTTGACTTGCATTGCAATAGGATTTTGCAATAGTTAAGCTCAAATTTTCTAAAAGAGGTTTGCATGAAAGTTACCTCTCATTCTCTTAGGTTTGCGGTGGATGTAATTTTGTTGAGTTCGGATAAGAGGGTCGGGAGTTATAACTCAAATAGCAGAAGGTACAAGCTTAGGCCCAAATTTGACCTTGATTGAATCAGGTTTTTAAAATAAAAAAGCTCAAAATTACAAAATATGGTCTGAATAAAGTTGCTGTTTATTAAAGTAAGTTTCCAAAAAGTGCAAAAATTTGAAAATCGAAGCCAGAATGAATGACCTTTAATCCAAATACTATTGTATTATGGCACATATTTTTTTCATATGCAGGCCAGAGCTAAACTTTGTTCTCAATTGAGTTTTAAAGATAGCAAATTTCAAAATTTTCTGAAGTGTTCATGACCGGTATTGTTCGTTATCAAATTATCTTTTCGAAAAGTGTAAAAACAACTAAATCGGACCTGAAATAAAAACGATGCGATCCAAAAACTATTAGGAGTATGAATTTAATTTTAAATATAAAAAATTCACAAAATAATTCCTCTAAATGGCAAAATAATTCCAAGCATTAAGACCCACAATTTGAAAAATAAATGCATAGAAGATGTGGATGATAAAAATTCTTTTGTCGAAAATCCAAAAATCACTTAAAACATATATCTACACAATAAGTTAAACTTTTATTTCAAACCATCCACCAAATAATATACTAAACAATTTACATTACAGTTCTATAATTGTACGTATGTAAAATAATCCCTATTGTTTCAAGAATTATTATAACATGCTATAATAATTATATCAGTTTATAAATAGTGTATTTATACTTGTTCGTATATGCAAACTCCAAATGATTTACTAACATAGTATATATAAAAACTTATATATATGAATGGATAAATAAAAAGAATTAACTTTCATCTGGTTTTGATTTAACCAAAGTATTCCTTTCAAAAGAGATTTTTAAATTAATTTACCATTTTATAACTTCTTTCAAAACTTATTTATTTTTGGAAAGCACACTTCAAATATAAAATTTCACACCCAGTTTCATTTTAATAAATTCTAATGTATATAAATTTCCAATTCAATTTTCAAATAAAAATTGTATTCCCTTTTAAAATAAAACATATTTAATTTCCTAACTTATGAAAGATAATTCTTCTTTAATTTATCTGCATTCTTTTATTTACAAAGGAAATTTATGCTTCAATATCGTTTGCAAAATATTTCATAAATCAATATTGACTCCATTAAGTACTTAACAAATTCTTATATATCAATAACATCCATTATTTCCTCAAGGACCTTTTGTCATTGTTATCAAATTAATATTTCTTCCCAAAATATTTGCTTTCGCTTTTCAAACATCACTTTACAAAAGATATTTGAAAATTAAAAAAAAAATTCCATTTGGAAATTCTTTTTCGAAAATATTTTTCAACCGCGTAATTTTTTTACTCAACAAACAAAATTTCCTTTAATATATAAAAATATCGTGTTCACCTTGAAATTTCTTTAAGAAAATTTTCAAATATATTTTCATTCAATGTTCATAAGACTACACTATGCTAAAAATCACACACACATCATCCAATATACAATAATCCTTTATTTTAGAAATATATTGTACTTTCTTATATCAATGTGTTCTCAAATTATCATTTGTAGATACGTAAGAAAATATCGTACTCGTTTTCAAAATATTCTTCATAAGGCTTTCCAAAACTTTATGTCCAATTGTCTCGTCCTAGTGTTCAACAATCCTTATTGATGTCGTTGGTCAGACGCCTCGAAAAAAATTCTTAAAGCATTTGACGGAAAATTTAACAAAATATATTCCCAAAAATTCCTTTAAATACGATATACATGTATCCTTTAATAATATTGCCTTTCTAAAATATTAGCTTGCTTATATCAAATTTGAACAAATGCCTTATCTAAGTATATTCTTTATCAAAGGGATTTCTACTTAAGATAGATGCTTGCTTTTGCTAAACTACTTTTAGTTAGTCTTTATATACATATATAACTAATAATTCATTGATAATAATTCGATTATAGGAAACATCAAATTTCAAATTCATTGTACATTTAATTAATCATACATGTAAATTTATCTTCCATTTTATACAAAACAAAATTTCAATATTCCTTGGGATAACCATACTTCCGAAGACAGCGCAAGGTCTTATTATCAATATCGAGTAGGTCCCTAAATTTCAAGTGATTATTTCTATTAAATACAATTTTTAATAGCTACTTGCAATTCTAAACAACTAAGCATCAACCAATAAATCAATAATATATAAGACAAACTTATTAATGTGCTCAGCGGAAAGCAATCCATCCGCTTCCACCATGCAACGCTAATCTCTAATGGATTAGGAACAACGATTCAATTCCAAGAATATGTATCCTATGGTGTAATGTTAACGTGACAGACTCAACAATTGGTTAGTCTTGTATTCAATTCTTTATATTATTCTAATCCATGCTGTAATACCAATTTCTGACGCCCATCCTTTAGACCCACTCAAATAAAGGAAAATACCGAAGTATTTTCATCCGTGTGAATGGAGAATAGGACTAATTTACATTAAATTATTTAGACAAACTTAACACACATACAGAGATGTGTTCATGTGTGTGTATATATAGTATTTTTATATATAAGTAATAGTTTATATACATATATATTTGGACAACATAAACTTGCATATCGGATGAGCTAACATGTTCATTGCGATGTAAACCCAAACATCTACACACGAGCATGTTATACCTTGCACGGTTTGATATGTAATACATGCATATAAATACACACACACACAGAGATATATATATATAATTTAAATAAAACTATATAATTTTGAATTTAAATAGAAAATTATTTAAATAATATTTAGAAATGTTCTAAACAATTGTGACACCTATCCCTTAGTCCCACTCAAACAAAGGAAAATATCAAAGTATTTTCATCTGCGAGAATGGAGTATAAGGCTATAGGAGGCATGATCCAATGTACTATGCTTTTATGCTTGTAATAATTTGATATCAAGTAGTAGGAAACACGTGAATTTTTTTCTGGTGTTGACACAAAGTAATAGCATACGGATTTTTAATGCAGGATTAGATCAACCTATAGAAATAACAATATAAGATATGCAATCCAAAAAGTCAATAATAAAGATATCCATCACAAAAGAAATACAAGCGGTCTAAGATACATAAGAGTTAAAAATATGCATATATATGCACATAAGGCAACTAATGTATGCCTACAAACTATATACATGTCCAAAAATACTACAACAAGCACGAAAATAAAATAGGCTGTCGCCTAACAAAAGAGAGATCTAAGTTAAATTCAAAATCAACATACAATACCTGAACTAGCCAAATTAAAATCCTTGGACAAACCTAGGAATTATAATTAAATATAAATCTAGGCCAGACTAGCTGAATCAAGTGTGAGAAAATAATAACCATAAAGATACAATAAAATGACATGCAAATAAGAGAACAATCAATTTAGTAGAAACTACCAAGTTCTAATATACTAAAGTGTCATAAAACGAAGGACTTTATTAATACTTATTAATCTCATTTGTCTAACCATTTCTTTAGTAAATGAAATACTAACATGTAGAGTACGAAGAGTAACCATGAAATAACCAAAATCATGTGATTTTATAGCGTCAAGTTGCTGAAGTTTGGCTTATGTCAAAATTCCTTATCACGACTTATAATTATCACAACCAAAGTGGATGTCTCCACACGACTATCTACCGCCCATAAAAAGAAGATATCAGAGTAACGCCATCTGTTATGACTAATACACGTCTAAATCCATGAAATCCGATACTATGCTTCTGAAAGGCATACTAATACAGCCTCAAACAATGAAAAAGAAATTATCGATGATAAATATAACTATCATTTGTGTTAATATTAACTAACACTAGCCATGCAGCTGGTCTTTAACTTCTAAGGCAAGCGCTAGTTGCAGTGATTTCAATTAAATCAGTCAGCTTGAGGAATGGATACCAGCTCATCCGATTAAGCAATCACTTCGCTCTAAAAACCTTGCGATATAATAATATCATAATTATTTTGGTGAAAATTGAAATAATAAGTTCGGTATTGTGCTAAAAATTAGTAAAGGACCATAAATATTAATGTTTTAGCACAATACATAAGTCAAGAATATTTACAATAATAGTAAGGAATTAAGCAATTATCTACATCAATTATTTTATCTTAAGATTGCACAATTTGAAACAGAATTAAACATCAAATTAAGATAAACACTTATCATCAAATACTTTATTATTCGCTAAGAGGGATTTTTATTAAACCTAACACATGATTTAAAATGTAGCAATCAAGTAAGAAAATAAGAAAAAGAAAGTTCAAGCAAAAACAACAAAGAAGCAAAGATCCGAGCTTTAACCAAGTTCAAATTTTGGACAGTGAAGAACTGGATTTTCGAACAGTTTTCGAAGCAGCTAAGATCAAAATTTTCTAAAGTGTTCAACACGAAAGTTGACAAATGCGATGTCAGCTTTCCAAAAAATATAAAATTAACAAAATACAACTAAAAATGAAAGAGATATGATCAAATTACTAACAAAATATTTAGCTTAGGGAATGTAAATTTTATGGGAGTGGGGCCGAGAGTTTGTAATAGATTTTTGATCAACCTATGCTCAAAAATTTAAAAGTGTTCAACATGAATGTTTGCACACACAAAATCCTTCTTTCTAAAAAAATCTAAAATTACCAAAGTCCAACCAGAAATGAAAACGACATGATCAAATTACTAACGGTGTTTAGCTCTTGAGACATAAATTTCGGAGGAGCAAGACTTATAGTTTGAAACAAGTTTATGATTGACCTATGCTCAAATTTTTTAATAGTATTCAACATCAAAGTTGACAAGCACGAAGTTGGCTATCCATAAAATCTAAAGTGATCCAAATCTGACCAGAAACAAAAAAGATATGATCAAATTATCAACAGTATTTAGTTCAAGAAATGTAAATTTCAGAGGAGCGGGACTCACTTTGCAACTGGTTTTTGATCGAACTATACTCAAAATCTTTAAAAGTGTTCAACATAGAAGCTGATACATTTGAAGTCAGCTTTCTGAAAAATCTAATTATCAAAATTCGACTAGAAATGAAAAGGGATATGCCAAATTATTAACACATGCGTACAAAGATGTAGTTATTAAAGTGTGTTTGTGACAAAACTATAATTTTTTCCTAGGTTTTCAATTCAACTTGCAAACATCAATTTTTACTGTAATTCAACTTCTACCTTATTTCGGTTCTTATAGAAAATCCATATTAAAACTAAAATAAAATTAAAACAAGAATTGAGAGGATTTTCTCACCTAAACTCTAAACAAGCTACCTATCACCTCTTCCTAGCTTGAAATCCAACAAATTTCTTCCAGAAAACAAAAAGCCTCTTCTTCAACTTGGGACAACAAGCACACAATAGGAAGATGAATTAAAATCCTAAATTTAATAGTCTAAAAGATGTATTAGGGGAAGTCGAACTTATATTTTATTTTTGCTGAATTTTTCGAAATTTGTTGGAATTAAAATGAGCAACCTAGGCCTAAAGAAAAAATAAGAAAAAATGAGAAGGAGGGAGAGGAATGAATGTTGAAGTAAATGAAAGAGAAAATGAGTAGTTAAATAATTGAATGAAGTAAAAAAAGCTTCAATAAATCACGATGGGCCAAGCCCTAATTCTAATTCCCCATTCTTTTCTATCTTTCATTCATTCTTCTAATTTCTCCTAACACTACAATTTTTAAATTTTCAATTCCAACAAATTCCAAAATGATATAAAATTCCAATTTTTTTTAAACACTGTTTTTATTGTTAATCCCTTTTAAAATCAATTTAATGAAATCCCATATTAAATCATTTCTTTTTCACAGAATTCTGATATCACTTCTAAAAATCAAAACAATGAATTTTCCAAGTCTATAAATTTAATAAAAATATTCTAGATTTACATAAATAATTTATTTCCCATTTTAAACCATTTTACTTAGTTGTAAAATTCAATTTACACTTTAAAATCACCAAATTTAATTTAAATCCCAATTTAAAATTATTAAACGTTTATTAAAGTTGCAAGTTTTCATCTAGGTCATTATAGAACTCCCCACTTAGGAAAATTGCATCCCTTAATTTCATAAGAGGAAATACAAAATACACATTATATATATATATAACTACATAGATCAACTAGCTTAACAACCCAACTAACCATCAATAAAACAATAGTAAGCAACATATAAAGTAATGCGTCAAATCACACTATATTGATTTGCTTACTATTATTATCATTTTTACAATTCAAAGGAAAACATTTTATTCAAGTTAGGAATAAAGACTCTTTTTAAATTATCTCAGTCCAACCTTTAAAACCTTTATTTAATTAGCATTTTCTCAAAATTTTCCTGACTCCTAATGTTTTGGAAAAAAAATTGGCAGAGTGTTCTTTGCACGGCTTATACCAAAAAAATTCCCAAGACACTTAAATTACAATAAGCGCAATCAACATGATTAGAATCGGAGAATTTCAATCAAAAAATATTAGCCGCATGGGTGTAATAAAATATTTTCTAACTATATATCCCCAAAAGAATACCCTTAGGGGAATTTTAGCTAGTTCACTTAAGCAAATGGTACAAACAAGCGAGTGAGCATATGAAAAGCAGTGAAATACCTTCATGTATCTGCGGTCATCTTTAATATACATATTAATACATAAGATAGAGCATGGAAAATTAAAACAACTTATAAATACCTTTATAGAATAGAAAAATTATAACTTTTGTAACAGCTCATGCACGGACTAAATAAATATGTCAAATTGACAAAATTTTGGAAAGGGACTAAAAGAGAAACCGCAAAGCATGTAATTCGCTTGCCAAAACATTTTTCGAACAATAAAATTAGTTTGTACATCAAAAGTTATTGTCATTTCAATTCAAAAAATAAAATAAGAGTTTGCAAAATCTGAGACGAAATTTGACCTGCCTAGCAATAGGGTTTTGGCAATAGATAAGCTTAAAAATTTTAAAAGAGGTTTGCATGAATGTTACTCCTCATCCTCTTAGGTTTCCAGTGAATGTAATTTTGTTGAATTCGGATAACATGGTTGGGAGCTATAATTGAAACAGTAGAAGGCACATGCTCAGATTTTGTGGAAAAAGGCCAAAATTTGACATTGATTGAATTAGGTTTTTAAATATAAAAACTCAAATTTTCAAAATTTGGTCTGAATAATATTTGTTGCTTATTAATGTAGCTTTCCAAAAAGTGCAAAAATTTGAAAATTGGAGCTAGAATGAATGAGTTTTGATCAAAATACTATGGTATTCTGGCTTAGAATTTTTCATATGCAAGCCAGAGCTAAACTTTATTCTCAATTGAGTTTTAAAGATAGCAAATTTCAAAATTTTCCAAAGTGTTCAAGACCAAAGTTTTTTATTATCGAATTATCTTTTCAAAAGTGTAAAACAACTAAATCAAGAGTGAAATGAAAATGAAATAATCGTGTATTTAAAGGAATCGAACAACCGTTCGAACTGAGAATTAAGCAAATACTTCTTGACAGCAAGCACCTCATTCATCGAAGAATTCAAGCTCATAATTTAAGCATAGAGGAGAAACTTATCTTAATGAAGCTTAATATGGCGACCGGGCTACAAGATTGCTCTCGCCCTCCTTGATCTCTAGTCGAATGTTGATTAGCAAGAGTAACTAGTGCCTGCTATTTCTGGTAGCTGGCCTCCTCAGCTTCTGTAATTTTTTTCTGATGATTAGTGATCTTAGATCTATGTATTTGGGGGTTTGATCTTCTCTCTCCTTTAGCCGGTTTGCGTGTGAAGATGAGACGGTCACTTCATTTTTTATTTGTTGTGTTGTTCGACTTTTCCACTTGGTTAGGTGCTGTATTGTTTATGTATTTTTTTTGGTACAAGCTGCTCGTACGGATGGTTTTGAGTGTGTCCTATATCATGTTTACTCCTCCATCTGTTTAACAGCTTGACTCAGATTTCAGATTGTTTTATGTTAATATACGGAATTGATATGTACTCTTTTTCCTTACATGCACCCATTTAGGTTAGGGGGTTGTAAGATTTTAATGAGGCATATCATGGAAGTATATGACTTTATCTCTTTTTATTAATAAAGTACCTTTTCCAAAAAAAATGTGAAATGATCCAATAACTATAAGGGGTTTGAATTGAATTTTAAATAAAAAATTTGAAAAAATAATTCCTCTACATTGCAAAATAATTCCAAGCATTAAGACCCACAATTTGGAAAATAAGTACATAAAAGATGTGAATGATAAAAATTCTTTTGTTGAAAATCCATAAATCACTTAAAACGGTATTTACACAATAAGTTAAACTTTTATTTCAAACCATCCGCCAAACAATATACTAAACAATTTACATTACAATTCTATAATTGTACGTACGTAAAATAAATAATTCCTATTATTTGAAAATTTATTATAACATGCTATAATAATTTTATCAATTCATAAATAGTGAATTTATATTTGCTCGTATAAGCAAACTCCAAATGATTTACTAACATAATATATACAAAAACTTATATATGAATAAATAAATAAAATGGATTTAACTTTTTTCTGATTTTGATTTAATAAAAATATTCCTTAACAAGCACCATTGTCCCGGTGGTTAAGTAATTCGACTTTGGTGCGAGAGTCACAAGTTCGAAACTTGCATAGCGTGATTCGAACATTTATTGACATGGGATATGTTGTCCCATTGATTTGTTGTATATAAAGTACCATTTCAAGAAAAAAACCAAAAAAATTTCTTTCAAAAGAGATTTTTAAATTAATTTACCATTTCATAACTTCTTTCAAAAATAATTTATTTTTGGAAGGCACACTATCGAAAAAATAAAATTTCACATCCAATTTCATTTTAATAAAATTCCAATGTATATAAAATTTTCAATTCAATTTATAAATAAAAATTGTATTCCCTTTTAAAATACAACATATTTAATTTACTAACTTATGGAAGATAATTTTTCTTTGATTTATCTGTATTCATTCATTTATAAAGGAAATTTGTGTTTCAACGTCATTTGCAAATTATTTCATAAATCAATATTAACTCCATAAAATACTTAAAAAATTCTTACATATTTATGGCATCCATTATTTCATCAAGAACCTTTTGAAATTGACGTCAAATTAATATTTCTTCCTAAAATATTTGCTTCTGCTTTTCAAACATCACTTTACAAAGGATATTTGAAAATCAAAATTATTTTTTTTCTACCTAAAAATTCTTTTTAGAAAATATTTGTTAACTTCATAATTTTTTTACTCAACAAACAAAATTTTCTTTAATACATAAAAATACCATATGAGCTTAAAATTTATTTATGAAATTCTTCACATATATTTTCATTCAATATTCATAAGACTACATTTTGCTTAAAATCTCACTCACATCATCCAATATGAAGCAACCTTGTACTTTTAGAAATATATTATACTTTCTTATGTCAAAGGGTTCTCAAATTATCATTTATAGTTTCGCAAGAAAATATCATACTCATTTTCAAAATATAGTTCATGGTGCTTTCCAAATCTTTATTTTTTAAACTTTATGTCCAATTGTCTTATCCTAGTGTTCATGAATCCCTCTCGGTATCGTTGGTCAAACGCCTCGATTAGAATTTTTAAACCATCAGATGGGAAATTTAACAAAATAAATTCTCAAAAATTCCTTTCAATATGATTTACATATATCCTTTAATAATATTGCCTTTATAAAATATTATCTTGCTTGTATCAAATTTGAAAAAAATGCCTTATCTAAGTATATTCTTTATCAAAGGGATTTTTAATTATGATAGATGCTTGCTTTCGCTAAATTACTTTCATTTAGTCTTACTATATATATACATATATATATATATATATATATATGCAACTAATATTTCGATAATAGGAAAACATCAAATTTTTAATTCATTTTACATTTAATTAATCATACATGTGAATTTATCCTCCATTTTATACAAAATAAATTTCAATATTCCTTGTGATAACCACACTACTGAAGACATCATAAGGTCTTATTATTAATATCGAGTAGGTCTCTAAATTTCAATGATGATTTCTATTCTATACAAATTATAAAACAATTACTTGCTATTCTAAACAACCAAGCATCAACCAACCTATCAATAATATATAAGACAAACTTATTAATGTGCTCAGCGGAAAGCAGTCCATCCGCTTACACCATGCGACACTGATCACTAATGGATGAGGACACAAAAATTCAATTCTAAGAATAAGTATCCGACAGTGTAATGTTAATGTGATAGACTCAACAATTGGTTAATCTTGTATTCAATTCTGTATATTGTTCTAATCCATGCTCTAATTGTGACGCCTATCCATTAGACCCACTCAAACAAAGAAAACTACCAAAGTATTTTTGTCCGTGAGAATGGATAATAGGACCACACTAGGGGAGATCCAATGTCATACTCTTTTATGCTAACACTAATTTGATATGAAGTGGTGGAAACACATGAATTTTTTTTCAATGTTGGCATTAAATAATAGCACATGAACTTTTAATGTAGGAATAGATCAACATTTAGAAATAACGATACAAGATATGCAATCCAAATAGTTAATAACAAAGATATCTATCACAAAAGAAATACAACCAGCCTAAGACACATTAGAGTTACAAATATTCATATACATAAGCCAAATAATGTCTTCCTACAAATTATATATATGTCCTTAAATTCTACAACAAGCACGGAAATAAAATAGGCTATCACATTTCAAAAGAGAGATCCAAAATAACTTCCAAAATCAATGCAGAATACCTAGACCTACTAAATTATAGTCTCCAGACTAACCCAAGAATTATAATTAAATATAAATTCAGGTTAGTCTAGATGAATCTATTGTGAGAAAATAATAACCATAAAGATACCGCATTATGACATGCAAATAAGAGGACAAACAATGTAGTAGAAACTACCGAGTTCTAATATACTGAAGTGTCATAAAATGAAGAACTTTATAATAGTATTAATCTCATTAGTCAAACCATTTCTTTAGTAAATGAAATTATCAAACATTTTAGAATATGAAAGCAACCACGAAATAACTAAGATCGTGTGATTTTATAGCATCGTGTCACTGAAGTTTAGCTTACGTCAAAATTCCTTATCATGACATGTAATTATCACAACCAAGATGGATGCCTCCACATTACCATCTACCATCCATAAAAAGAAGATCTCATGGTATCTTCGCCTATTTTGACTAATACATGTCCAAACCCATGAAATATGATATTGTGCATTCGAATGGCGTACTAATACAGCCTCAAACAACGATAAATAAATTATCAATGGTAGATATAACTATCATTTGTGTTAATATTAATTAACACTAGCCATGCAGTTGGTCTTAGACCATTGTGGCAAGAGCTAGTTGTCGTGTTTTCGATAAATCAGTCGACTAAAGGAACGAATACTAGCTCATTCGATTAAAGTTATTCTTTCATTCCTAAAACCTTTTTTTCCTTGATATAATAATAGCATAATTATTTTGATAGAAACCAAAATAACAAGTTCAATATTGCATTAAAAATTACTAGTGGCTCGTAAACAGTAATATTTCAGCACAATACATAAGTCAATATAATTATTAATAATAGCAAAGAATTATACTATTATCTACATTAACTATTTCAAATTAATGACAATAGCTCCCCTGGACCAGATGGCATCAACTCCAAATTTTACAAACTTCACTAGGAACAAATCAAATATGACGTATGCAATGCTATGAATGGAACAAATCAATCATACGTTTATATGTCTTATCCTAAAAAAACCAAATGCAATAGATATGACTGACTTTAGATCGATATCATTGTGCAATGTGTCGTATAAAATCCTAGCAAATCTTCTCTATAATCGTATGAAGAATTATTTGAATGATCTTATCTCTTATAACCAGAATGCTTTCATTCCTGGTAGAGTTATCACTGAAAATTCCCTTATGGCTTATGAAATGATTAGAAGTTTTAACAGAAAAAACTCTAACAATTTATGTCTAAAAATTGACTTCCATAAGGCGTATGATAAAATCAACAGAGAATTTATTCATCATATGCTGATATCGATGAACTTTACCCCTCTATTTGTGGATCTTATTTATGAATGTATCTCTACCCCTACTTTTTCGGTTCTAATAGAAGGCACACCATATGGGTTCATTAATAGTTCGAGAGGACTTAGGCAAGGTGACCCCCTCTCACCGTATCTATTTTCCATTGCTATGGAACTACTGACTATAAAATTTGACATGGAATTCCTCAAAGGTAATATAAAACCCATATATCCAACCGAATCGTTGATTACTCACTTGATATATGCAGATGACATTCTGATCATATCCAAAGCTTCAATTGAAAATGCCAAGTGTATCAAACATATCTTTCAAGATTTGAATAGTATTGCAGGATTGGAATTAAACAATAATAAATCTATGTTATTTCTTAGTAAAGGTTCCATGAACAAATATCAAATAGCTAGCATTTTAAACTTGAGCATTGACAGGCTGCCAATAATTTACTTGGGCATCCCTCTATCGAATAATAAATTAAGAGCAAGGGATTTTGGATTGCTGATAGACAAAATAAATAAAAAAAATCAACCACTGGCAAAGTAAGATGCTAAATATAAGTGGTAGAGCTGAATTAACAAAAACTGTCATTCACCCTTTGATTCAGTTTGGTTGCGGTTTACACAATTTCCATCAACTGTTATACAAAGAATTAACTCATTGTGTGCTAATTTTTTATGGAAATCTAAAGCTCATAAAATGAGTTGGGAAGATGTGTGTAAAACTAAGAATGAATGAGGATTTGGTATAAGGAAAATTGAAGATTTATCTAAAGCAGTGGCAGTTAACCTATTGTGGAAATTTCTTAATGGTGAATCGCTATGGGCTAAATGGACTAAAAATAAGTACAATAAAAAAGAAAACTTCTGGTCTGCTAATATGGATCCAACTGCTTCATTCATGTGGAAAACATTACTTCGAGCTAGACAGTGGTGCAAAGGTCTCATAAATAGGAATATTGTTAATGGAGAAACCACAAATCTATGGTTTGATCCATGGATCAATGGATCTACATTAATTGATAAAGTAGGCTGGAATGCCATGGATGTGGTAAATGAGCATAATATGAATGTTTCTGTGTTAATTTCTTATAATATCTGGAAATAAAACATGGACAATATTCCTTCTCAATTTCATAATATTATTCATAATATTAACATTCAATCACACAAGGAAAAAGACTGTTGGGTCTGGAACTCTAATAGCAATGAACATTGTTCAATGAAATCAGCATGGAACCAAGTCAGAAACAAGCGTACAGAACATTTCTGGACCAAGATTATATGGGATAAAGGGTGTGCGCCGAAAATGTCTATTTGTACGCTTATGGCCATACAAAATAAGTTGAACACTAAGGGGCGTGTTACCAGATGGAACTCTAATATAGATCAACAATGTACTCTATGCTCAAACCATTTAGAAGACAGAGATCACTATTTTTTAATTGCCCATATTCAAGAAGATTACTGGACAAAATCATGCAGAAAATCAAGATTGATTGTAATCTTAATTACAACATTAACCATATTCCGGAATGCATTAGTCAAAGACAGGGAAAGGACAATATAGTAAGACAAATTACCAACTTAACTTTCACTTCCCTGATGTGGAATATATGGCGAAAGGAACAGCGGAATATTTAGAGGAATCGAGTTGCCGGATTCTGTCAGAACTATCCTGATATTACAAGATGTTAATATTCTTATGCAGTATATATTGAATAATCAAATGATGAACTCAGAGACGAGACTTATCTTTTATAATCTGAGCTTCGATGTGTTTTCTCCTACTCATCAGTAGCCTCCTTGAATGCTTCTTGATCTCATCTCGAATTCTTTTGCATTAGCTCTCCCTGGTCTTGCCTCCGAACTTGATCGGCGATTCTGGATTCTGGAGATTGTGGTTGCTTTCTGATTTTATTAGATCCATTTTTTTCAGATCTGGTTAGATGCTTTCTCTTTCCTGGATGATGCTTATTTTCTGAGGAAGCTGATTCATCACGCTGCTGGAGTTGTTGCCTTATCCCAAGTGAAGTTTAGTTTTTGGATTCATGTATTTGTTTTTGTTTTTGTAGATGTTTTATCGTGTCTAACGATCAAGGGGATATTACGGATGGTTTTGAGTGCGTCTTGTGTTAGTTTACTCCTCCATCTGTTCATCAATTTGTTTTCTGTAGATATGATTTTGTAATGTTAATATATGAAAATGATATGTACTCTTTTTCCTTGTAAGGCACCCGTTTAGGTTAGGGGAATTGCAAGGTTTTAATGAGTCATATCATGGAAATATGTGTCTTTTTCTATTGTTAATAACGTACCAATTTCCAAAAAAAACATTTTAAATAGAATAAAACGTTAAATTAAACAAACACTTATCATCAAATGCATTATTATTAGCTAAGCGGAATTTTATTGAACATAACATACGATTTAAAATGCAGCAATCATGTAACAAAACTAGCAAAAGAAGTTTAAGCAAAAACAACAAAGAAATAAAGATTGGAATTTTAACTGAGTTCAGATTTTGGACAGCAAAGAACTCGATTTTAGAACAGGTTTTCGAAGTAGCTAACATCAAATTTTTTTGAAAGTGCTCAACATGAAAGTTAAATACAAGAAGTAAGCTTTTTAAAAACTCTAAAATTTTCAAAATCTGACCAGAACTTAAAGAGATATGATCACATTACTAACAGTGTTTAGCTTAGGAAATGTAAATTTTATGGGAGCAAGATCAAGAGTTTGCAATAGATTTCTGATTGTCCTATGCTCAATCTTTTTAAAAGTATTCAACATGAAAGTTTACACACACAAAGGAATATCTAAAACTATTGAATCCGATCGGAAATGAAAAGGATATGATGAAATTAATTACCTTGTCTAGCTCAGGAAATGTAAATTTTAGAGGAGTGGGACCGAGAGTTTGTAACAGGTTTTTGATTGGTCCAGGCTCAAATTTTTTTAATAGTATTTCAACATGAAAGCTGACACGCACAAAGTCAGCTATCATAAAAATCTAATGTTATCAAAGTACAATCAAAATGAAAGTGGTATGATCAAATTAGAAATAGTGTTGAGGTTAGGAAATGTAAACTTTAAAGGAGCAAGACTGAGAGTTTGCAACAGGTTTCTGATCAAACTATGCTCAAAACTTTTAAAAGTATTTAATATGAAAGTTGATATACAGAAAGTAAGATTTTTAGATAATCTAAAATTATTGAAATCCAGCCAGAAATGAAAAAGACATAATCAAATTACTAACAGTGTTTAACTTAGGAAATGTAAATTCCATGGGAGCAGAAATGAGAGTTTGCAATAGGTTTTTGATTAACCTCTGCTCAAAATTTTTAGAAGTGTTCAACATGAAAGTTGACATACTGGAAGTCGGCTTTCCGAAAAATCTAAAATTATTGAAATAAGAATAGAAATATAAAAGATATGTCAAATTATTAAAAGATATGTCAAATTATTAACACATGCATATAAAGATATAGTGATTAAAGTGTGTGCTTGTGACAAAACCTTACTTTTATCCTAGATTCAATTCAACTTTGCAGACATCTATTTTTACTGTAATTCAACTTCTACCTTATTTCAGTTTTTATAGCAAATCCACATTAAAACTAAAATACAATCAAATTAAAACAAGAATTGTAAGGGTATTTTCTCACCTAAACTCCAAACAAGCTACCTAACACCTCTTCCTAGCTTGCAATCCACCAAAGTTCTTCAAAACTAGCAAAAAAGCCTCTTCTTCATTTTGGGACAACAAGCATGCAAGAGAAAAATGAATCAAAATCCTAAATTTAATAGTCTAAAAGATGTATTAGTGGTATCAAAACTTCAATTCGATTTTTCGTTGAATTTTCTGGAATTAAAATGAGCAACCTTAGCCTAGGGAAAAAATAAGAAAAAATAGGAAGGAGGGAGAGGAATGAATGGTGAAGTAAATGAAAGAGGGGAATAAGGAGTTAGAGAATTGAATGAAGTAATAAAAGCTTCATTAAATCTTCATGGACTAATCCCAAGTTCTAATTCACCTTTCTTTCTTTCATTCTTCTCATTTTTCCTAATGTTGCAACTTTGAAAATTCCAATTCCAACAAATTCCAAAATGATAGAAAATTCCAATTTTTTTAAAACACTCGTTTTATTATTTAAACCAATTTAAAAATCAATTTAAAGAAAATCCCATATTAAATCATTTCTTTTTCACAAAATTCCTGTATCAATTTTAAAACTCAAAACAATGAATTTCAATTTTATAAGTTTCATAAAAATATTATAGATTTACTTAAATGATTTTTCCAATTTTGAACCATTTTACTTGATTTTAAAAATCAATTTACACATTAGAATCATCAAATTTAATTAAATTCTCAATTTAAAATTATTAAAAATTGATTAAATTTGTATGTTCTCATTTGGGTCGTTACAATGAATTAGACTTCAATATAGTTTTGACAAGGGATTTTTTTTTAAATTGACTCATAACTTCTGTTGTGGGCCGGTCTAGTTCCAACAGTTATCAATTTCCAATCCTAATGTCATTAATATTTGGTGATTTTACATAAGTGAGCACATAAAAAAAATATTGGAAATAAACATAACCAAATAATATGTTCAACTAGACATATAAAGTAAATAAGATGACATTCCACAATGTTAATATATTCTATCATAGTCATTTAGTTATATATCAGCAAGCAATTAATCGCTTATAAACTCAAGTATTAATAGCTTCATTTCTTTTATCATCATACACTTGTACATTAGCATTTCCACTTTTCTTTCCTTAAAAAACTTTCTAACTCATGATTTTAAAGTAGCCAAAGCCCATTCTTCGATGTTATTGACGTGCTACCCATTAGCTAAGTGATAATATACAATAGAATTACCCAAACAAGTCATGTTATCGAACATACTGCTTGCAGCTACAAAAGAGAGATTCAACACGTTATTTGATCTGTAAGTTAACATGTTATCGATAATATGGTTTAACACGTAAACAATGACGAACTTATAATTAACTCTAAATTAAAGCAATTTATTTTGACCAAATCTTATGATATGTTAAATTATTATTTTTTGTTCGCTTCCACTATTAATTTCTTTCCAAAAAATTTCAAAGTATATTTCTCTTTCACATCAACATAAATAAAGCATATGTCTCAGCAGAAATAAGATCGCTTCATATATATGAATATGGTTACAAGGCTACATGTGTTAATTCATATTACAACTGTATCGTTGACTTCGTCAAATATCCTTGCATTATGAAAGGCATGTACAATTTGTATTTTGTACATTATTAAATAATCAAAACTTACAGTTGCTTCCTCTTTATTATACAATTTGTATTTTGTTCAGGATGTCTTTTCTTACCAATTTCTGTGCATATCTGAGTATCAGTATATCAATATCTGTTCACATTAGTTCATCTTCCTACTCTAAACAAGCACCTCGCCACATGATCCATCAAAACATCATTTGAATCCTCGAATGCACTTGTTAAAAGCTCAAACCATATCAATAAACAAGTTCATGCTGGCAAGAACTCTAATTTCATCAATGGCAGAAGAGAATAATAACTCAGGTGGTAACTCATCAACAACACCTCCATGTCAGAGAGCAGTTCATCAGTCAAGAACATTTGTAGATGATTTAATTAAGACAATCATAAGTCCACAAAGTCAATTAATCAAAATGCATCTAGATGAAAGCAATTATTTGTTATGGAAATTTCAGGTTGAAACAACAATTAGTGGGCATGGTCTGGAAGAATATATTCTTGGCACATATACAACTCCAACCAAATTTGTTGCCAACAGTAAGGGAAGTTGATAAGTAGTAAGGAGTACATTACACAGCAAAGGTAAGATCAACTATCAAGTTCTTGGTTGCTATCTTCAATAAGCACTAACTTATTGCCAAAAATCAGTGGATGTAATTTATCAAATAAAATTTGGATAGCATTCAAATATATTTCAATTCATAGTCAGCAGCAAAGATAATGCACTACAAGAGGCGGATGCAAAACTTAAGAAAAGATAATATGTCAATGAGAGGCTACTTGGCCAAGATCAAGAACTATTGTGATCTATTAGAGGTGGAAGGCCATAAGATTTTTGATAAAGAACATATATTAACCATTATGAATGGTTTAGATAGTGATTATGATGTAGTTGTGGAAGTCATAACATCTAAAGAGGTTATACTATAAATTAAGTATATTCACTCTACCCTCCTTGCTCATGAGGGTAGAATAGAAAAAGAGAACGTTTGATTCAGAGCTTGCAATCGACTATGCAGCCAACTCAAGAAATAAATTTTAAGAAACAAACTATGGTAACAAGAATGATACAAGAACAAAAAATGATCAAAACTATTCAAGAAATCAATCGAGAAGATTCAAAGAAATATGAGGTAGATGGAATGGCAATAATAGACGAAATGCATGCATCTCACGTTTCAGCATAGTTGGGCACAACTAAGTCCATAAAGCTCATACTGAAGAATGGATTCCATATTATGATAAGGTAATGAACTACCTTCCGATGGTATATCTTTAAATAAAATGCACCGAGGTCTGACAAGAACATCTTATATCGCTGCCACACATGACTGACCTACAACTTTACTAGTAGTGTCGAATGCAATCACCCCTTCCGTTAATTGGCCCCATAGCATACATGAGTAGACAGTAACCGATATAGACTTGGAATGACCATAACTTGATGGGAGGAATCCACTTGGCCCTACTACATGCTCAATTTTTGTCATTTCTCGATTGATGAGGCTTGAGGCTACATTTTATTTTATTTAGTACTTCCCACATGGAATGCTAACACAGCCCTTCAGGCAACAATAAAATGCCAACAATCATCCATGCAAGTCATTCTGGGACTGAACGAAACCAAAGGCACCACTTCTACATCCATTTTAGAATCATCCTCAGGATTAGTAGCAAGAACCTTTGCACTTCAAAGAGTTCCATCTTTAGGTTGCTTTACTTTAAAACGCTTCAGTTGGATCAAAGTGGTTTTCAGATAATATAATCGATTCCGGTCTCTTCGAAACAACGTTCGATAGTTTTCGATGAACTCAACCCTGGTTCTTTGGAAAATAAACAGTCAAAGATAAAAGTGGAGATCACCTCCTAATCATTAGTGAACGGATTTCCTTATCATTGTCTTAGGAGAACGAAACGAGATTTATACGCACAGTACAACATCATTGGAGATGACTGTGCCATGAACTCACATGTTTCTCCTAGATATTTTCAAAGTTACATTTTGGTTCTATATTTGATAGTCGGTTACTTAACTGTCAACACAAACATTCAAATCAGGGATTTATTTCAAACGGGAAAACCAACATTGGTTAATCACATAAACAACCACTAGCCTCTTTTAATAAATCTTTTCATTAACTAAAATCACTTGTAAATATTTGTACCAAAATACTTTTACAAAGATTCATTTACAATCCTTATATTTTCAATACTTGGAAAATATTCATATACTTATCTCAACTATATAAGTATATTCACAAAATTGAAAAAGATTTCCTTTTTACACAATTCTAGAACATATTTGTAAGTTCCTTTATAATTCTCTAAAACCCATTTATAACCCCATTCTTTAATCTCTGAAATCATTTATAAATCCCTTTTTTATACATTCCTAAAATCATTTATAAACCCTATATAAATCTATAAGTCCATTTGTAAAGATCCTTTTATAAATCTATAAACCCATTTCTAAAATTCATTTATAAATACCTAAGACCATTTATGAAACTCTTCTTACCCTTATTCAAATCTTCCTTTGAGTTTTCCGAACCATGTTATAAGGTTCCTCTTATAAAACCCACATTTGTCTATAAAACCCATTTATAAATCTCGAAAAACATTTATAAATAAATTTTTATCATTTACTTTAAAACATTATTATATAATAATAAACAGTATAAATAAATAGTAATTAACTTCAAAACATCTTAAAAATAATAATTAATAATTTCAAAACGTTATTAATAAAACAATAATAATTTATCTTCAACATTATTATAAATAATAATAGTTAATTTTCAAAACTTTATTGGTAAATAATTATGAATAATTTCAAACCATATTAATAATTTAAATAATTAACTTTTCAAAATATTAATTGATAAACAACTTTTAAAAAATATATATGTAAACAAATAACCTTTAAAAAATAAATATACTTCCTTGATAAACATCCATACTTAAATTTCAACATAATCATAAATTTCAACTTAATCATTTTCATATTTATAAAATTATATTTATAAATCTCCTTCTCTTTTATAGCATATCGTTTAACATCTCCTATCCATCCTCACTTTCAATTTCCAAAATAGAATCAACTATTTTTCTAAAACAACATGCCACATATTATCATAAATACACAATTTGATTTATTTCCCCAATCTATCCAATGATAATGGTTTCATTTTATTTATAAACATCGTTTATAAATATATCATTTTATTAATAAAATATAATTTTACAATCCTTTACTTTATTTGTAAAATGCCACATTTATACATTATCATATTTATCAATTCCCACATTTATAAACTAACCTTAATATATGCATATATGTATATACGTATAGATATATATATATATATATATATATATTACTTTATATAAAATGGTTAATAATTATTTATATCAAAATATTTCTATCTTCTTTTCAAAACCGTGTTCCTTTATTATAAAAGACGGACTTTTTTAAGATATTAAAAATCGTTACTTTATAGTTCAAAAATCTCTATTTAAAATATTCTGTAAAATATTAATTTATAATATCTATAAATCATATTTTTTATTTTAAAATAAATTCCTTCTTTAAATAAATTTTCAAGAAAAAATATTAAAATATAGAAATTTTCGAAATCAGTTAAAATCCCTTTTAAAACTAAATCTTCATTTTATTATATTTCAAGTACTAAAAATGTAGCCTAGTGCTACTATAGCACTAAATAGGGAAAAATCATCCATGTCATCAAATATGGCAGCCAATACATCATATATCAAATTATATGAAAAATAAAATCAATAGTATGAGGAATCCGGTTGGATCCTTCCAACCTATCCCTTACATCACATATAGTGTAATCATAAAATATAAATCAACCGCTTTGAGGCAGGAGCATATACAAAGGCGCTCTTATATGGGAACATAATAAGGTCTCATCCACTCTAAGGGCAGGAATATATCCAAATAAATAAAATAGTAAATTATCAAAATATTCAATTGGCAATTTTTATCAACCATATATCATACTAGTTAACCAAAAAGGTGAGTTTACTCACTTCGATTCCAGTTTTCGCCAAAACACTCAATTTGAAGTAAAATTGAATAGGCATTCAATTTTAACCTAAATTCCTTTGAGCTCTAAAAAAATCCAATCCGACTTTATAGCGTAAAATTCGTTGATACGATCGCAATGCAACTTGGCGTTCGATTTCAACCTTGTATGAATAAGTTACGAATTAAGGAATTTTTGAAATAATTAAACTATAATTAACTTTAGTTAATTAAATTTTCAAAATTAATTATCCTTCTCTTTCTAGCTCGTCCCATTACCAAGCACAAATAAAATCGACCTTCGAAAATCAAAATCGCGACCCCTTTGACCACGCCACCTCCGTCGCTCACACCCCTATGCCCCGCGCCACGCGCCCCCAAAGTTTGCCATTACCATGCCGTGCCATGGCAAACTTCGTCCCCGATCACTAAAAAATGACCACACTTGCCTCCCTAGCCATTGCCATGGACCTCCAATCGATGATCGGTTGGTATGGATGAACCCATGGTGATGAGAGCAACGAGTTTCATTTATAAGGTTTTGGCTAATTTTTCTTTGATCTCTCGATCGGTTTGTGGTCGTTGATTGCTAATGGCGGCTGCGTGCTTATTTCAATTAGGTTTGCAGATAAAGATAGCTATGTCCTTTCATAGAAAATTTCCAAGGCATTATTCACTAACTAAATTTTTGAACTTCAAATGAGGCTTGCCGCCTGGTGTTCTATATGTTCCCCTATTCCAAATACAATGGAACTAGTATCGAGACCCAATTTCATCATATACAGAAGTTAGCTCTTCAAAATTGAATTATATTAATTTAAATTCCTTTAATTAATTTATACGCGTTTCGAGCCCCCACGGCCAAATGATAGGTCCAATTGCCATGAAATTTGACGGCATACTATAGATCACTATTACGGATTCAATGGAACTAATTTGATCCAATTTCGAGACATAGCCCCAGAAGGCAATTTTAGACGTTAATTAAAACGAATTATTATAAAAACTAAATTTAGATTCTTTCAAATCTAAACTAAAAGTTTACTATCTTCATTCTTATTTAAATTGAATTTTAATTCAACTTAAAAACTCATTTTAATCCATATTAATTCAAGATCTAATTATTTAAACAATTCCAAATATTCAATTCAACAATTAGTTACCCAATAAATCGCTATATTTGAAATTCAAGTTATTCAACCTTTAAAATGAAATTTTTAATATTTAAAATCAATCAAATATTCCAAATTCAAATGACAGAAATTCTGGGTCGTACAGGACATACACCTAGAAGTGCTATTTTAGATATGATTCAAACTACAATGCATCTCAAAATTCAAACAATCAAAGAGGATATGGTTTGAATGCAAACATAGCAAGTATAGAACATGAGTTAAGAAACACACCAAAAGAGCAAAGAACACAAAAACTGAATATATGTGAGACAGCAAGGGCAGAGGATATTCAGAATGAGGGTTGGTATCCAGATTCAGGTGCAACACAACATGCGACTAACTACTTGCAAAATCTAAACCTTGACAACAAAGAATACGAAGGTAACCAATCTATTTGCATGGTAAATGACACTAGTATTAATATCATATACACTGGTTGTGTATAGAACATGGTGCAGAAAGTTTTACATTTAAACAACTTTGTGAGAGTTCCTAAAATAAGAAAGAATCTCATCAGTGTATCACAATTTGCACAAGATAATGGTATTTTTTTTGAATTCCATCCAAAATATTGTTTAGTTAAGGATATTGAGACTAAACAAATTTTAATGCAGGGTGAAATACATAAGGGTTTGTACAGATTCAACATATCAAAAGTCAATCACTCTAATAACTCAAGAAATTGGTGCAACTTAACCGAGTCAGGCTCATCAAAAAGTATTAAAAGTGCTTTTGGTATTTGGCATTACAAGTTAGGTTACCCAAGTGTAAAAATTATAAATAAAATATTAAATGATAATAAAATTGAGGTTAATGATATACCTTTCTCATATGTTTATATTATTACTATCAAATCAGAAAGAGCCACAAATTGGCATTCCCACAATTACAGTCTAAATATGGAAAACCCTTATAACTTTTTGCAATAGACTTACGTGGGCATGCACGCATTAATTTTGACTATGATTTAAATGTTATATCTCTTTTATAGATGCTTATTCCAGGCATACATGGATTTTCTTCCTAAAATCAAAATTTTAGGCATATAATGCAGTTATTCATTTTATAAGACAGGTTGAAAAACAGAAAGACCAGTAGGTAAAGATAATTCAAATAAATGGAGGGACTAAATTCAGGACACTCAAAGGATTCCTTCAAGAAAAAGGAATAATTCACTTGACATGTCTCTGTACATCTGAATAAAATGGATCAGTGGGGAGAAAGCATAGACACATAGTAGAGACTGGCCTTACCTTGCTTGCACAAGCTTCACTTCCATTGAAATTTTGGCCATATGTTTTTCTAATAGTAATGTACTTGATTAACAGATTACCCACAAAAATTTTATAAGACAAAAGTCCAATGAAAGTGTTATTGAATGTAAGACCAAACTACAAAAGTTTGAGAACATTTGGATGTTTATGCTTTACTCATCTAAGACCATATAATTCACATAAGTTGAATTTCTGATCCACTCCATGTACATTTTTAGGATATGGATTGATTCAGAAAGAATATATATGCCTTGACGACAATGAAAGACTATATTTGTCAAGGCATCTGGTGTTTAATGAGCACATATTTATAATTGAGAGCAGCAGTGTAATGACGACAAAAAAGTGTACAACCCAGTAATATTTGTACCACATGTTGGTGAAATTTTTTGGTTTTACAACACTTGACTTGACTGTGAGGCAACCTTGTGGTTGATTTTCCTCACAGTTAGGAACCTTTATTAGGTGATCGTGGTGCTGGATGCTTACACAGCCAGGTAGTCACACTCCAACTGTATGTCGAAACGTCAAATGGATTAATGAACAGAAGAGTAGATAAAATTGAACTGCAAAAACTAAAAGACATAAATATTTTTTATGCGGTTCAGATTGTTGTAAACCCTACGTCTACGAGATAATCCACTATTTTACTATTTTTTGTACAAGAGATTTTAATGGCCCCGAGGCATACAATATATTCTTATTTCCTAGAAAGAAGAAGGAGTTGCCAGATAAGATTCCAAAAGCTCAGGATTCAAAACCGAAAATGATCCTTAAAGAAATCCAATGCCTTTCCTTTTATAGCATGAAAAGTGTTTTGTTGGTGGTGGTAATCTTCTTTAGTATTTTCCTTCAACCTTCGTCATTGGATTGTGTCATTTGTCATTTACCCGTGATGCTCGTACTTTGTGCTTGGATTGATGATGTGTCTTAGATGGGAAATCTTGATTCAGATGGGAGATTGGAATTTTGAAGAGGAATGCCTGAAAAGTGGGCGGGAATCCCAGGTCTGCATTGGTCGACCTCTGCTATCTTGAAATAGCAAGTTGCCATAAGAGGAATGATAAGAGAACTTTCTGGAGCCTTATTGTGTTATTGACGCATAAGAATGGATGCGGTGTGAAAATTGCCTGGTGTTGAGACCATATTGCTCCACCGTTGCTCTTGTTTTTCTTGCATAAGTTATTACCAGGCTGGGTCAGAATGAGGTAGTTCTTCTCATTATGTGTTGAGAGCTTGTATGAGACTTACTTGTTATTTGAATTGTTTTCTTAGTTATTGTCGATGAGAGATAAGGAAAGGGTGATCTTCACATTTTTCATTTGCCTGTAAGGTCGAGTCTGTGTTAAAGCATATTTCGGGTGAACCTGTATGTAGCTCGGGTAGACTACTTTGACTTTATGTGGTACTATTTAGGTTGCCCCCAGTATATGCTTCTACAGACATGTTTCTATAGTTAACTCAGAACCCCACGTACTAATCTCATGTGCTTTGGTTTAGCACCCTAGCTAGGTCATTGCTTTCGAATGTGGTTAGTGTGTTCTACTCTATCTTCTCGATGTACACAGCGCCTGTTTTGTGTGATTTTGATATTTTTAGAGAAGATTCGGGTCTGGTCAGTGGCGTTGACCTTTAGTCTATCCTTTGCCTAGTCTTGTTGTCGCTAGGATGACTTCCCATTCTCTAGGTACTATCTTATTTCTTTTTGTTGCGGTTCATGGTAAGAACGAGTGTAACACTTGCCACCAAGTCTACGACAACTACAAGTCAGGGTAGACTTGTCTCCTTATGCACCTGGTCTGTATCTCCACTTAATCCTATCTAATCTATCCTTTTGGTGCTAAGAATAAGTCTTTTCTACCACAAATGCATTTAATGTTCCAGTATGCATGTCAGTGTCTGGTTGGACCATCCTATAACAGCTGTTCAATTTTCCATTTTGTTTTTCTAGGCGGATTTTTCATAAGTCATTTATACTCTTTACTTTCTGTGTCAAATCCATGCTTCACTTAATACTTGATCGTTTCAATCGTCTGGTTGCAATTCAAACTCGGGTGCACATTTTTCTTTCTTCGTCTTTCCCAAAACTTTTATTTATCTTCTTTTTTATAAAGAGTCGAATTAATTCTTGGATTTAGGGGTAAATACATAAGTTTATAATAGGATAAATTGCATTAACTCTCTCTCAAACTTCCTTTGAATTATTACCTAGGGTTTTAACATGGATTCTTTTGATTCTTCTACATCGATTCCACCTTCTGAAATTACTCACTTGGAACATGCCATTAATATCCTTAACCAGTTCGGATTCCACGTGCACACCTAGCATTCCGAAATCTCATAAATTGATGATTATCCCACCGAAGGGTTACATCGCCATTACTCTTGAGCATATTAGGAGTAGGTTGTTTCCTCCAACGCATCAAACAATCTGTGAGTGGCTTGTCATCTTAGGTATCGCTTCAGTTCAACTTACCCCTAATTCTTACACCTTTGTTTTGGCCACATTTATCCTTTATGCAAAAAATGGCATTTATCTTACCGATGAGGAACTCTGATTCCATTTCGAGGTAAGAAGAAGTCCTGGAAAGGCGAATGAGGGTTACTGTTACATTCAGGCTAAGGATGCATTTTTGGCCTACGCCCCTAGAAGGACTGAACCATTACTCTCATATTATTTCTTTATTTCGAGTAACAAAGGGTTCCCTTCCTTTTTCCATCATTATTCTGTTCACATCATTTCCTCAGTGTCAAACGAGCGACTGTAAGAGTCTCATAGACATCAAATTAAGGGTTTGCATGAGGATGTTAGGAATATACCCAAATTGTTTATTGGATCGAAGCTGAAAGATCACAGTTCGCTATGTCCAAACCATATATTTTCTTGAATAATATTTAATCCCACTTCATCCACACCTAGAATTTGAGGTATAAATAACTTGCAACAATTTTTAAGGCTTCCACACCATGATCCTAATTCTGTTATCTTTCTTTCTATAGATAGCATGAATAGAAGTACCGTCGCTTTTCACAGATCAATTGAGGTGAAGGAGAAGGAGGCTGCTTTGAAGAGGCTATTTGAAGGGTCTGATGATCCTTCCATTCCTCTCATGAAACTGAGCACTTCAAACAACACTCTACCCCTTCCCAATAAGGATAATCTTATTTCGTAGGTTCTTATATCTTCATGACCGATTAATTCTTCCTCGTAAGGAGAAACTGCATTTGGTGCTGGTGGTTTAGCCGTATCTGAAGTCTCTCCATCTGTTTTTATGGAAAAGGTGGGAATGTCTGCATTAGGTCCTTTCTTTCTTCCTTCTTTAGCTTCTGTTGTGCCCCTTGCTACCATTTTGTCGAAATCCCAAAAGCTCTGGTCTTATGTGAGTAATTATGTTCTCTCTCTTCTCTTTTCATTGGCATTGATTTGTCACCTATGTTGTTTGATCTTTCTCATTCTTCTGGTCTACGGCCTTGACGATGAAGGCAAGCGAATCTATGAGTGTGCAGGTCCTGCTTTCGAGTCGGGTTGCTAGTCTTGAAACTGATCTTGCTTCAGCCAATGTTGCACTAGCTTCTTCTAAGGTTAAGGCAGATAAGGAGGCTAAAAAACTTTGGGAATAGGTGGAGAAGGTTGAGAGGGCTGAGAGGGAGGTCATATCCACTGAGGATGCTTGAGTTGCTATGGAGCATAAGCTTAAGGAGAAGGATGCAGAGTTTGCCTGAGTTAAAAAGGATATGGAGACATCTAAGGAGAAGCTCGATACTCTCACTTTGAAGGTCGCCTATGGTTTTTACATCGCAGCTAGACGTCGACATAAGGTGGAAATTAGGCCTGACTTTGTGGGTGATGAATCCATACCAGACTCAATTTTTGCTTATGACCAGAAGAAGTGGAATAAGGCGATGGAGGTTGTGAGAAGGGTTTTTGATCTTGGTTGTTATGAGAATCTTTCTCGGGAAGAGAAGGAGACGGTTGTATGATCAGGTGAATCTGCAATCTGAAGGGCAAGAGTAACTTGCAAACAAAGTTTATTCACCTTCTCTAATAGTATTAGATGTTTAATCCTGGATTTTCTTTCGGTGTTTGCATTGTACATAAATCATGAAGTTTAATTAGTTGTTTATACTGCAATGTGGTACCTTTTGTCTTGAATGAGTGTGTTCTCCTTATTATTTTGTTTAGTATTCTAGAGTGAATGCATTCATTAAACTATTGAAGGTGACTGACACTAGATGAGAAAGAAACACATTAGATTGTCTAGGATTAGGTTCACAACCTTGGCTAAATATGAGCAAGAGCTAAACTAAACTCGCGTGGATCTCATAAATGAGGTCATGGAGTTATTAGCCCTCATTGATCAGGTGGTTCATAAGAAGGAGGCTCTCAGCAGTTTTGTTCTGCACTGATGGATGCATATGTTACATAGTGGTTCTTTCCCTCTCCCTCAATAGCCCTGATTTAGATTAGTCTAGGTTAAGTTTAGTCTTCGATTAATGAAACGTTATCCTACGTCTTTGTTAGTTAACTTTATGTAATGTGGTTAGGCAGGTATGATGTAACATATGTTTTGATATTGAAGATTAATCTGTTATGTTCTGATTTAGTGGCCAAATTTTATTTTAATAATGCTTTGACCCAACTCTCCATCTCAGAACTCTATTCAGTACTAACTATATTCGTTTCTAGAATGCTTCTGCCTCTATTTTTTTCTAACCTGGAAGGGTTCTGACGTGGTTAAGGCAGATGATGTTCCTGAGGATGATGTTGCTCACCTAAGATATGATGTTAAGAGGCTTGAAATAGAGTTGAGGAAGATCTTGTCAAAGCTCAAAGTGCGCTTGAGCACCAGTATGATTGTAGAAAAAGATCGCATGCATGGTCTGGAGATATGGTGTCAGAGCTGGATAGGATATGTGAGACCGTGAAGATAGGAGAAGAACTTTACGGTATTGTCTATAGGGTAGAAATTGTTAAATATGAGAATCAAGTGGAGGACATGTCGGTTGAGATTTCCAGGTTTCTTGGTGAGCTAGAGGCTGTCGAGCATAGGAGGTTAATTGAAATATCTCAATTAGACATTGATTATGTTCCTCTGATGAGCTCTGAATCTTCCTTTCTCCAAGGTAGCAGTTGGAAGGTTATTGCGAGGAGATTGTTTGGTGATTTCAAAAATAAGAGTCGAATGATGAGGGCTCAGCTAATTGAGGCTTTAAATGATATGATAAGAAGGAAAGCGTTAGAGGTGTACAAGCCTGAAAGTGTGTTGTTGTCCTTTAATGATAGGGTTGCTTCCTATTCAGATAAATTTGAACAAGAGAAAGCTAAGAATAAGAAGGTTGAACCGTTCTTGCAATGTTCCCAAAATGTTTTGGAATTTTTCTTCCCCTACTGGATCAAAGTTTTTAAGTAATAAGGAGGTCTGTGAGGTAACAGCTGATCTGGTTGAGGACCCCTAGACAGGAGCTTATTATGACCCTCGACAGTCTGTGGCTTACATTTAGCATTTTGTTATTTTAACTTTAGTATTAAGAAAACACTTTTGTAACATTTATCCTGACTTTAGGATGGGGATAATGCCTTTTGTAATCTGGCAATATTTTCTTTTACGATACAGAAGTCTGTTAAGTAATATTTTCATACAGGAACATCTTAGCCTTTTGGTAACCTTGTTCTGTTTATATATATATATATATATATATTTAACTGCAAGCTTATTTGATGTTCTCTGTTTAATTGTTTTACTTAGGATTCAGAGGTAGATGCTTCACGAAAGAAACTAGATTTTGCTCAGCTCAGAATTGAGGATCTGGAAAATTTGTTAAGGAATGCTAAGAGTATCTGCGAGGCTATATACAAAGTTGAGATTATCAATTTGAAGAAGAGGATCGTAGAGATGGATAGAGAGATGGCATTATGTATGAGTGCAGAGGAGAATACTTCAGCACCTTTAACTTCACATGTACTTATTGGGTTGGGTGCAGTCCCTGAGCTTCCATCTAGAGCTGCCAAGTGAGATTCATAAGTGGAAGAATGATGTGAAGGATCATTATGAAACCAAAATTAAAGAGTTATAGAACTATTTCAAAGGAGAATTAGGGACACCAGAAACTCGTGTTTCTCTGTTCTTATCAACAGAGGATGAATATTTTGGTCCCTCTTCCAAGGATGTAGAAAAGTCAAAGAAGCAACTCTGGTGTGAGATCAATAGAGTTGAAAAAATGTCTATGAGTAAATAAATGCCTTAGAAAAGAAGATATATAGTTTGGAGCATGAGGCTCAATTGGACTCCACCATGGTTTCCCAAGGCGGGATGGACATTGTATCGCTTTTGGATGAACTCCATAAAGAGAAAGTAAAGACCAAAATAGCAGAAATTGATCGACAGTGTGCGATTAACATTTTTAAATGTTTTTGGCCTGGACTTAATTTGTCCTTCATGTAATCAGGCTGATTATGAATACAGATATGAAGATTATGGAAACCTTTAGGCCGGTGGCATACCACAGATCGGCTTATGGCATAGTCTCTTGTTCTCGTCATTGGTGGTGATTACAGAGATGGAGAGCTAGCTTTAACTCGCCATAGTGTATTCTTTACCGATCGAAACGGTATAAGGTAGTCACATTTAGCTTGTTTTTAGAACTTGGACTAGGTTTGCAATTTAACTTTGTGAAAGAGATATTTCCTTTGTAATAGGACTTGAGCGATAATCTTTTGTAAATTATGCATAAGTGTAAAACAAGTAATATTACAGTGAGATCCATTGCTAAGTATTGAAAGCTCAGTTTTCTGATGTATACGAGATAAGACTTGAGTAGTGCCTAGGTTTGTACCTGATTGTTAGTATATTGCCCATAACATACTCATTTGCCTTTGCTTAGGATCTGCTTTGGGGGTATTACGTGCATCCATGATTCGATGGGCTGCGACTTCCCGGTACGTATAGATGCGATCCAATCTATTATTGACTTAGCTGCAGGTTAGGCATGAGTTGATCCTCAGCTCTGGCAGTGGGTGTGTGGAGACCTGCTTCTTATTGTGGGAATGACGTATCTATAGCTAAGTGATGGGATGCCTCCTCCCTGTTCTGGCCTACCCCATTTTCTAGGGGGTGAAATGGTCTAAACCGTATTCTTGACCGGACATCTGACCTAGGCGAAGTGTCAGTTTGACCTACCCCTATTCTAGGGTGAAATATCTGTTGTGACCTACCCTCTGTTCGGGGGCAAAATTCCCTTAGCCAGATGTTTGGTCGAAATTGTGACCTACCCCTGTTCTGAGGTGAAATTCCCTTAGCCAGTGCTTGGTCGATACCTCTATTCAGAGGTGAGACGTTTGTTTTGGACCCCATTGTTCTAGGGCGAAATGCCCTCGGCTGCAAGCTTGGTAGCTTGGTACAACCTACTGCTTATTCTAGGGCAAAATACGTATGTTGAGTCGAGCTCTTCTCCAACGTCATTGTTCTCATTACAGAGAGTGTCGTTATTGTTCTTAGGTGAAATCATACCTTTGAAACAATGGCGGCGGGCCAGGAAGAGTGAATCATCATGTCCTAGGCATGTTCATTCCCATTGTGGAAGTAATATTCAACCGTAAAGTTAGGACATGATAAACTCTACAATGACATGCGCATGAATTTTTGTACTGGTTTGGGAAGTTTAATATCCGTACATACAATATGTCGAATTAACTGACATGGGTGTTTCTTATACTGGTAAAGGCAGTAATATCCCTACGGCCAGCCTTTATGATTGCTAATCATAGAAAAATTCATAAACAGAGCAGGGAAATTTATTGTCCTGTTTAGCAAAGTATTTTGGTTGAGAAACCAAACTTGCATTGATGCAAGCCCAAATATGTGGGGTCAATATCACCGTTCTTAGTGTTGAGATTGTCGTTTCGCCTACTGCTGTGTTGATCTAGTGACTACTGGCAGTGAACTATGAATGTGTTTATATAATATTTCTTTCTACAGAGAAATAATACAAAGACTTTACATTCATATGTATGCATCTTTTTTGCGCAGAGCTGATCTATGGCTCAATACTCTTTGTTCATGGCTAAGGCCTTTCAGTGTAGTACTGGGCGCTTGTCTTTGAGAAAAATTTGAGTCGGTCTACCGAATAGCAGTTGCTGATCTAATCGCTTCCATTTTTTAGAAAGCCATGACTGCTTATGTGTTGCATGATACATGCAATAGACAAGCAAGGGAGGTGAGCTATAGATGATAGGGAAACAGAAGATGGAATTGGAGGGTCAGAGGTTGACTGGAGGTTTGAGGGAGATTTGAGGAATGGAGGGACAAAAGGTCGAGGAATGTACCATCTCTATCTTAAGGCTTGAAGCTAAGCGCTATAGATGCTGCAGTCATCCAAAGTATTAACTTTCGATGACAAAATACGGAAATGTTAATGTTATCAATAATATCAGAAGCACGTGAATATGAAATAAAATCAATACAGATTTATAACAACTTTTCTGATTACATTTCACATCAATATTTCATATTCAGATGCATAATCCCAAACGATTCTCAGGTTTTGATCAAATATAATTATTACAAATTACGCCAAGTGCTACTATGAAGATGCACCTTTGGATGACCAGAGCGCTAAATAGACAAATCAGTCTTAATACAACACAGTGGATAAAACTAAATAGCTCCCATATAGCTAGCTTTGCCTCCTACACGTCTTTGGTAGCTATATTCGTCCAACCTACTAACCCCGAAAAACCTTAACTCTCAATATACCCAAATTTAATTTTGAGCACCCGAGAGTTTAAGGGAAAACATAAACTTCGAGTCAGATATAAATCCTAGTGTGAATAATAACATTACATATGGATTTACTGATATTAAGTGAGACCACGCCACTTAGTGGAATGAGTTTTCCCTCACTAATATCCCTTTAAAACAAATCTTTTTGCAAATCAGAATCTTGCAATCAAGCTGATTAAAAAAATAATAACAATATCATATATGCTCATAAATTGGGTAATAAAGGACTATCTTTCCAAACAATATTGTTTTGTTTGGCTAACTACTAACAATTGGCTAACTCGGGCCTACTAGATAAAATAAGCAATCTAACATCTATTAGAAAAACTTCTAGACGATCTATCCTTAACTTACTTCTCTCAGGGTCACTTGATCCTAATGGTTTTGTGGGCACACCAATAACCTATCCTCCATCTCTGTATATATCCCTTTCTGTGTGTAACATCATTTAAGTTTTACTTGTGGCTACGCCCAACACATTAGGATTTCAGACTAAATTAACTAGAGGCTATAGCTAATGTGTAGGGCGCGACCCTATACAAGTCCCATCTGGTATTCAAATATCTGAGTCATTTACTTAGGGTTAACTACCCTTCAAATTTTCCTTGAAAATTTTTCAAATTGATTTAACCCTTTAAATCATACTTAAACATGGAAAATATACTTTTGTTTTACTCAAATCTCTTTGCCATGATATATGCATTGCACAGAAGATTGTTGATGAAAACATTCGAAACCCTTGTTTAAAAGCCTTAAACATTCTCTTTCGAAACCATTGAAAGTACCTCTTCTAAAACTATTGAAAGTACCCCTTTCGAAAAAATTTAACTACTTTACTTTGTAACATTAAGCCGATAGGCCAAAACATACCTTCCGAAACCATTTACAAAAGACCTTTCGAAAACAATGAAGGTGTCACGTTCGAAAGCTTTATAAAACCATGGACATCCTCCTTTCAGAAAACTTCTGTTTTCCATTCAAAAACATTGGAAACCTTCCATTCAAACACTAAAGGTAAACCTTTCAAAAACATTGGGGAAACTCCCCTTCAAAGCGTTCATTAGATACCTTTTGAAAGCATTAAAGTCCTTTACTTAAAATAAACCTTTCGAAAGCGTTGGATTCAGGTAAAAATGTGTGGAACATAGTTTCGAAACCTTTAAAATCATTCCTTTCGAAACCTTTGGGTTTAACTTTCAAAATATGAATGGGTATTAAAAGAACTGGGATTAAAGCATCTGTTTTGAAAGCATTTTCCTAAATAAAAGTAGTGGATGGCGTCAAAAACAACCCCTTCAAAAGCATTGTATAAACAGCTTCTAGATTTAAAACAAAAGAACCCTTTCGAAGGCATTGCCTCGAAAGGTAGAATGCGACAATAGGGGTTTCGACAATTTCGAAAGCTTCTTTTTAAAACAAAGATGGCAACCTCTTTCGAGGGCTCCTTTCTTTAAAACAGTTGACCAAGCCGAAAGTCATCTCATTCGAAAGCCTCATTTAGAACCAAAATAGATCTAAGTTTTCAAAAGCTACTACAACCCCTTCGAAAGCCCTGTTTCGATTCCATACGTTTCGCTCAACTCCAATCCACTATATACCGAAGCTGATACGATGTGTATTGGTTTCGACTTAGATAGAGATGGCAGTATGAGGTAGAAAGATGCCGCTACAAGTTTTAAAGTAGATAAACCTTATAAAACTGATTTTTAATTTTATAAAGTAATTTCTTTCTAACTAACTTGCTTTGTTTGTCAACATATGATTGGTTGCCAATACTTTTCAAAATATTTTCATAAAGTGCTGCCGAATTTCAGCAAATAACAAAATAAAACATTTACAAATAACCCCTTCTCCATTTATAAACATATAAAACATTTAAGTCGCATACCTTAAATAATTTTATATCTATAATAAAATACTTAGGAAGATTCTCTAAAAATTCCCATAAATCACTTTTAATATATTTTCTAACATATTTAAATTTCTGACTCAAATTAACATATAATGCCGTAATTAATTTTAAACCCAATTTAACTATTTTCTTCATTGGAAAATTCATAATAAATTCATAATAATTCAGAAAATTATAAAACTTGAAACCCAACTCTAAAATATTATTTTTGACCATATATAAAAATCATAAGGCATTTGGATATCATTTGATAGGATTTTCAAAATCAAAACTTGTCATAAAATCTATATGAACAATTAAAATTCATCAACAAACATATATACATACATACATACATATATATATATATATATATATTTAACATTCAAAACATGGCATAATACTTTACAAAACATATTCGGATCTGATCTAGAACCAAGAATACGAAATATGAGATGTAATCTATTATTCACCTTAGCTTGTTGTTAAGAAGCCAACGTTTGCTCTTGAATTAAATTGATTAAGCTTCTTCCTCTTGATTTTGGCTTATCTTCCTCTTGCTTTCTCCTAATGGTGGCTGGCCTCTCCTAAATTTAGTTTTGTTTGTGATTTTGGAAATGAAAGTGGCATGAGGGTTTAGGGTATAAGAATATAAAATATTCCTATTTTGCCTTTATCTATTACCCTTACTTATTCTATTTTAATTCCCTTTGATTCATTGGTTAGTTAGGCATGACTACCCTCTAATATTCAAATCTCAATTCGCTTAACCATTTACATCATTTCATTTAATTTATCTAATCAAATGTTCTAAATAATATTAATCAAAATTAGGGTCGTTACAGACTCCCTTCCTTAAAGTATTTCGTCCTGGAAATTACGATAAAGTACTTATCAAAATCAATCATAAAGGTAAAACATACCATGAAATAAGTCGGGATAAGTATCTCTAATCCCGCTCTCAGTTCCCGAAGTACAGTTTCTCTTGTCTTCACTCCACTGGATTTTGACTAATCTGACTTTCTTGTTCCTTAGACTCTTCTCATCTCTCGTGACTATACGAACAGGTTTTCTAACTATAGTCAAATTCGGTTTCATTACTACGTCATCTAACACAGTCATTGCTATAGTAGTCTTTAGTTCTTGAATATACTTCCTTTGTTGACAAATATGACAAACATTATGGAATCCTGCCAAACACTTGGTAACTCCACTCAATATGCGAGTTTCTCGATCCTCTCTAATAGGAAAGGGTCCAATGAATCTCAGTGCCAACTTTCCTGATTTTCCAAATCGAATTACCCTTTCATTAGTGATACTTTGACGAATACATGATCTCCCACTGAGAACTCTAAGTTATTCCATCTTCTATCCGCATAGCTCTTCTGCCTAGATTGAGCTTTGTTCATTCTAGCTTGAATGAACTTAATCTTTTCTGCAGTTTCTCTAACCAAATCCGGACCAAGAACTAGAATATCTCCAGTTTCTAACCAACGAACGGAAGATTTGTATGCCTTCCATACAAAGCTTCAAACGGTACCATCCCTATACTAGTCTGATAACTATTATTATACGAAAACTTGACTAAGTGTAGATGGTCTTCCTATGATCCTCCAAAATCTAGCACGTGAGCTTGTAACAAATCTTCTTAGATTTTGTTAACTCTTTTCGTTTGTCCATCTGTTTGTGCATAGTAAGCGATACTCATCTTAAGCTTGATACCTAAAGTCTCACGTAGACTTTTCCAGAACTCGATAGTGAATAAGGAATCTCTTTCACTTATTATACTACTAGGAATTCCATGCGGTCTAACTACATTCTTCATAACAACTTAGCTAAAAAAGGTGTCGTCCTGGTTGACTTAACTGGAATGAAATGGGCACCCTTGGTCAACCTGTCCACTATGACCCATATGCTTTCATTTCCTCTATTTGACCTTGGTAACCCGTCTATAAAATCCATTGAGATAGAATCCCACTTCCAAACTGGAACATCTAAAGGCTGAAGTACCTCACTTGGTTTCTGATATTTGGCATTTACCTTTTGGCAGTTCAAATATTGTTTCACCCATAAGCCTACATCTCTCTTCATACCTTCTTAGAAGAAAATTCTTTTCATATCTTGATACATCTTAGTTCCCCCTGGATGAATAGTGAACTTTGAATGATGACATTCTTCAAGAACTTCCTTCCCAATGTTTTCCACATTTGGAACACATAGTCATCCTTCTTCCTCAACCACCCATTCTGGTCAAGATTGAAATATTTCAAGTCATCGCTCTATGTTTCATCCCTTAACTTTCTGATCCGTTCAACTACTAATGGATCCTCCTTCTTATTAGAAGCAATCTTTTCGATCATCACTGGTCGAAGAACTAAACATGACAACATTACAGTTTTCTTACTAGATCTAACTTCAGACCTCCATTGTATCATGCATGTGGTCAATGCTTCTAAATCTTTCCAATCGGCTATCATTTCCAACGCTAGATTCTGATGTTTGCTGTTAAGTGCATTCGCAACCTTATTGCCTTTTCCTGGTGTGTACTCAATACCAAAGTCATAAGCGGCTAAAACTCTAACCACCTCTACGGTCTCATATTCAACTCCTTCTTAGAGAATAAATACCTCAGTGACTTATGATTCGTATACAACTCGAATCTTTCTCCCAAAAGTAATGTCTCCACACTTTCAGTGCAAAAATTATTGCAACTAATGTCAAATCATAAGGCGGATATTTAACCTCATGTGGTCTGAGCTGTCGAGAAGCGTAGGCAATCATTTTACCTCTTTGCATTAACACGGCTCCTAATACTATCCCACAAGCATCTGTGTACATCACTAAGTCCCGATTCCCCTTCAAAACAACTAACACAGGTGTATTCGTCAGTAAGTGTTTCAATCTCTGGAATGCTTCCTCACACTTATTGGTCCAAATGAAATTCACATCCTTTCGTGTTAGCTTGATCATTAGTGCCGCTATCCGTAAAAATCCTTTATAAATCTCTAATAATACCCAGCTAATCCAAGAATACTTTTTATCTCAGTGACTGTCTCGGGTCTGTTCCAATTATTCACTGCCTCGCTCTTAGTCGTACCTACTGACAACCTTTTTTGAGACCACATGACCAAGAAACTTTACTTCCTTCTTCCAGAAATGACACTTCAAAATTTTCACTTTCAGCTCGTGTTGCCTCAACATCTCAAGCACCACTCTAATATGAACTTCATGCTCTCTTTCATATTTAGAGCATATCAAAACATCATCAATGAATACCAACATGAACCTATACAAGTGATCTCAGAAAACTCGGTTCATCGCATCTAAAAAGAATGTTGGTGCATTAGTTAGTCCGAACGGCATTACTAACTATTCGTACGATACATATCTAGTTCTAAACGCCGTCAAAGGAATACTATCCTCAGCCACTCTAAGTTGATGGAACCCTGTTGCTAAATCCAACTAGGAAAATACTTTGTCTCCACTCAGCTGGTCGAACAAATCGTCAATTCTAGGTGAAGAATATCGATTCTTTATCATTTTCTCACTCAACTTACAATAATCGATACATGGATCTGTCCAGCTTTTTAGAAAACACTACGGCTGCTCCCTAAGGCAACTGCTTGGTATGATAAAATTCTTGCCTTCCAAATCCACCAACTGCACCTTTAGCTCCCTCATCTCGGTATGTGTAATTCTACTTGTCAGTCTACTCACCGGTTCTACTCCCGGTACTAAATCTATCTGAAACTCAATAGCTCATCTTAGCGGCAATCTACTATAGATTCAAAGACAACCTGAATTCTCTAACAATGAAAATTCGATTCAACTCGTTTTCTACCTCCACAATACCTAACAAAGCATTAACCTCAAAACTAGGGTTTTCTATGATGTATACAATCCGATCACTATAGTCAGGAATTCTAAGCGATATTTTCCTATCATGGAAAATATCCTAGCATCGTATTTATTTAACCAATCCATACCCAAAATAATTCCGAACCCTATGAAATCAAACACATGCAAACTGCAACCAAATGCATGACCTAACAATTCAAACTTTAACTGGTCACACTTCATCCCAAGTGTCCCGTACCCTCCTATCGAATTTTCAAACCTTAAGGAAGTAACTAAGTATGAGGGTTCTAGGTTAAGCTTATCTACCAAACAATGAGATACAAAAGAATGTGATGCACTAGTATCAAATAAAACTCTAACCAATACACTATGAATCAAAAGCGTACCTTCCAACACAGCTTTTCCCCTCCTCTGCTGTTGGTCTCGAAGTAGCGGGTTCCAATGTAAACATCTTTCCTTTCCCATCCTTAGCTGACTCCTTGCACTGGTTCTTTAGTTCCCAATATGATCGTAGTTGAAACACCTCACCCCTTTCTTCACAGCAGCTTTCTTTCCATTGCCCGTCTGGAAGCCATGACCGTAGTGTCCTTTCTTATCACACTTATAATAGACAACCTCTACCTTTCCTTTCTTAGCAGCTCCACCCTTATGAGCTCCTTTCTTATGGAAAAACTTGCTCTTTTGACTCTGCCCTACTTGAGTTTCCTTGGCCTTATTTCCTTCAAGAAAAGCAAGCAACTCTTCCTGCCTCAAAGCCATCTCAACAACAACATTGCATGGATCCCTAATATGCGATGGCGTGGCCTTAGCAGGCTCAGGCATCAACCTACGAATGAACTTTTCATTCCTCTTAATAATAGTATTAACCATAGCATATCCATATCTTGCTATCTCCTCAAACTTGGTTGCATACTCAAGCACTGTCATATCTCCCGGCTCTAATTCAACAAGCTTCCTGAGCAGAGTAGACTTAGCAATTTGCGACATAAATCTTTCTTCAAACCTTCTCGTGAATTCGGCCCAAGTCATAGTCTCCTTATTAACTCCAATAGTAACATTGTTTTGTAGTTGTCTAGAAGTAGCCTCCTTTTCTGCTCATCATTGAGCCCCAAATCAATAAAAATCCTCTCACATTGAAGTAACTAGTTCCCCACTTTGATCGCATCTTTAGTTCCAATAAATGGCTTTCCTCCAAACCAAGCATAATCTCTACTCAAAACAACATAGTTATTGACCACTGGAGCTCCTTGATTTCCTCCCTCATTATTTCCTCTAGCTAACCCTACAACAACTCATGCTTGCATCATATTTACAAAGAAACTGATATATCGCACCCATATCGACTTGCGGGACTTCAACACCCACATTTGCAGCTTGTGCCTGACCTGGATTTCTCCTAATGTTTGGTCTGGCATTTCCATTGGTTATGGTACTTCCCCTACCAAGGTTAACTCTTTCACTTCTAGCACCTATATCTTATGTCTGTAATATCTGCATTCGAGTCTTTGTAAGATACAAAAGAATAGCCTAAAAGAGATGGGATAATAGAGATATAACATATACTTATATATAGCAAATACAAGTACGTTACTATAGAGTTATCCCATACGCCAACCTTTTCTATAATTCATTAGGATTATGTTTCCAAATTCATTTTAAGTTTGAAATTTCTTTTAAGTTTTCATAGACCTATGCTGTAATACCAAGTTGTAACATCCCATATCTTAAGGCCCAACGCTAAGCCTTATAGATGTTGCATCATCCATAGTATTAACTTTCGGTGACAAATATGGTGATGTTAATGATATCCATAATATTAGAAGCATATTAATATGAAATAAAATCGACACAGATTTAGAACAACTTTTCTGATTACATTTTAAATAAATATTTCATATTCAAATACTTAATCCCAAACGATTCTTAGGTTTTGATCGAATATAATTATTACACATTACGCGAAGAGCGACGTATGAAGATGCCCCTTTGGATGACCAGAGCACTAAATAGACATATCAGTCTTAATACATCACACCGGAAATAAAACTAGATAGTTCCTATATAGCTAGCGTTGCCTCCTGTATGTCTTCGGTATTTTTATTCGTCCAACCTACTAAATGTGAAAAACCTTAACTCTCAATCTACTCAAGTTGAATTTTGACCACCCAAGAGTTCAAGGGGAAAACATAAACTTCGAGTCAGACATAAAGCTTAGTGTGAATAATATCACTACATCTCAGTTTACTGATAAGTGAGACCACGCCACTTAGTGGAACGGGTTTCCCCTCACTAATATCCCTTCAAAACATATGCTTTTGCAAATTAGAATCCTACAATCAAACCGATTAAAATAATAATAGCAATATCATATATGCTCATAAATCAGGTAATAAATGAATTATCTGTCTGAACAATATAGTTTTATTTGATTAACTACTAACAATTGGCTGACTTAGGCCTACCAGACAAAATAAACAATCTAACTTATGTTAGACAAAATTCTGGACGGTCTATCCTTAACTTACTTCTCCCAGAGTCACCTGATCCTAATGGTTTTGTGGGTTCACTAATAACCTATCCTCCTTCTTTGTATATATCCCTTTATGTGTGTAACACCATTTAAGTCTTACCTTTGATAAAGCCCTACACACTGGAATTTTAGACTAAATTAGCCAAGGGCTATAGCTAATGTATGGGGCGCGACCCTATACCACTCCCATATGGTATTTAAATATCTGAGTCATTTACTTAGGGTTAACTACCCTTAAAAAATTTCTTGAAAACCTTTCAAATTGATTTAGCCCTTCAAATCATACTTAAACAAGGAAAATATACTTTTGCTTCACTCAAATCTTTTTGCCGTGATATATGCTCTATACAAAACGTCGTTGATGAAAACCTTCGAAACCTTTGTTTAAAAGCCTTAAACATTCTCTTTCAAAACAATTGAAAGTACCCCTTTCGAAACTATTAAAGTACCCATTTCGAAACAAGTTAACTACTTTACTTTGTAACATTAGGTCGATAGGCCAAAACATACCTTCTGAAACCATTTACAAAAGATCTTTCGAAAACATTGAAGGTGTTACTTTCGAAATCTTTATAAAACCTTAGAGATCCTCCTTTCAAAACATTTCTATTTGCCTTTCACAAACATTGAAAACCTTCCATTCAAACACTAAAGGTAAACCTTTCAAAAACATTGGGGAACCCCCCCTTCGAAACCTTCGTTAGATACCTTTCGAAAGTATTAAAGTCCTTTAATTAAAACAAACCTTTCAAAAGCATTGGGTTCAAGTAAAAATGTGTGGAAATTAGTTTCGAAACCTTTAAAAACATTCCTTTCGAAACTTTTGGGTTTAACTATCAAAATATAAAAAGGTCTTAAAAGAACAGGGGCGAAGGCATCTCTTTTGAAAGCATTTACCTAAATAAAAAAGTGGATGGCGTCGAAACCAACCCCTTCGAAAGCAGTGGAGAAATGGCTTCAAGGTTTAAAACAAAAGAACCCTTTTGAAGGCATTGCTTCGAAAGGTACGACAACAGAGGTTTCGACTCCTTTGAAAGCTTCTTTTTAAATAAAGGCGACAACCTCTTTCGAAAGCTCCTTTCTTTAAAACAATTGACCAAGTCGAAAGCCATCTCATTCGAAAGCCTCATTTACAACCAAAATTGATCTAAGTTTTCAAAAGGTACTTCAACCTGTTCGAAACCCATGTTTCGACTCCATACCTTTCGCCAAAATCCAATCCACTACGTACCAAAGTTGATACCATGTGTATTGTTTCGACTTAGACGGAGGCGGTAATATGAGGTCAAAATGTGCCGCTATAAGTGTCAAAGCAGACAAACCTTCTAAAACTGATTTTTAACTTTATAAAGTAATTTATTTCTAAAAACTTGCTGTGTTTGTCAACGTATGATTGGTTGCCAACACTTTTCAAAATCTTTTTCTAAAGTGCTGCCGAATTTCAGCAATTAACAAAATAAAACATTTACAAATAACTCATTCTCCATTTATAAACATATAAAACATTTCAGTCTCGTACCTTAAATAATTTTATATCTTTAATAAAATACATAGGAAAATTCCCTGAAAATTCCCATAAATCACTTTTAATATGTTTTTTAACATATTCAAATTTCTGACCCAAAGCTAACATATAATGGCCGTAATTAATTTTAAACTCAATTTAACGATTTTCTTCACTAAAAAATTCATAATAAATACACACTAACTTCGAAAATTATGAAAATTAAAATCCATCTCTAAAAATTATTTCTAATCATGTATCAAAATTGCAAGGCATTTGGATGTCATTTGATAGGTTTTTCAAAATCAAAACTTGTCATAAAATCTATATTAACAAACAATATTCATCAACAAGCATACATATATCTATTTAACATTCAAAACATGGCATAATACTTTGCAAAACATATTATGATCTGATCAAGAACCAAGAATAAGAAATATGAGATGTAATCTATTATTCACCTTAGCATGTTGTTAAAGTGTTGAGATTTGCTCTTGAATTAAATTGATTAAGCTTCTTCCTCTTGATTATAGCTTATCTTCCTCTTGCTTTCTCCTAATGGTGGTCGGCCTATGTTGAATTTAGTTTTGCTTGTGAATGTAGAAATGAAAGTGGCATGAGGGTTTATGGTATAAGAATATAACTTATTCCTATTATTTATTACTCTTACTTATTTCATTTTAATTCCGTTTGATTCAGTGATTAATTGGGCACGACCACCCTCTAATATCCAAATTTTAATTCCCTTAACCATTTACATTATTTCATTTAATTTATCTAATTAAATGTCCTAAATGATGTTAATCAAAATTAGGGTCGTTACAAGGGGCCAAGGGATGGAGGGATGGAGAACGGAGGACGGAGGTTCAAGGGCCCTCCTTCTAGCACCAAAAATTTTGTTGAAATTTTTAAGGTTCACGATACTCGATTTGACCGTGAAGCAACCTTGTGGTTGATTGTCCTCACGGCTAGGAATCAATGAACCAACGCTTGGCTAGATTCACCTTTAGGAGGTGATTGTGGCATTGAATACTTACACGGCCAGGTAGTCGCACTCCAATTGTATGTTGAAATGTCGAATGGATTAATGAACAAAAGAGTAGATAAAAGTGAACTGTAGAAAATTAAAAGACGCGAAGATTTTTTAGGTGGTTTGGATTGTTGTAAATCTTACATCCACGAGATAATCCACTATATTTTACTATTTTTGTATAAGAGATTTTAATAGTCCTGAGGCATACAATATGTTCTTTAATCTTAAAAAGAAGAAGAGATTGCTAGAGAACATTCCAAAAGCTCATAATTCAAAAATGACCGAAAATGATCCCTGAAAATGATCCCCAAAAAAGATCTAATGCATTTCCTTTTATAGCATGGAAAGTGCTTTGTTGATGGTGGTAATCTTCTCCCATATTTTCGTTCAACCTTCGCCGTTGGATTGCGCCACTTTTCATTTACCCATGATGCTCATACTTTGTGCTTGGATTGATGATGTGTCTTAGGCATAAAAACTTAATTCTTGTGGGAGATTGGAATTTTGAAGCGTAATGCCGAAAAAGTGGATGGGAAGCCCGGGTCTCGATAGGTCGCCCTCTTCTCTCTTGAACTAGCAAGCTACCCTAAAAGCAATGATAAGAGACCTTTTTGGAGCCTTGTCTTGTTGTTGACGCATAAGAACGAATGCAATATGAATATTGCCTGGTGTTCAGACCATATTGCTCCGCTACTGCTCTTGTTTTTCTTGCATAATTTGTTACCATATAGGTCACAATAAGGTAGTTCTTGCCATTCTATGCTGAGAGCTTATCTAAGACTTGCTTATTATTTGAATTGTTCTCTTGGTTGTTATTGTTAAGAGATAAGGAGAGGGTGGGTTTCACGTTTGTCCTTTTCCTGTAGGGTCGAGTGTGTGTTAAAGCACAATTTGGGTGATCCTATACGTAGCCCTGGTAAAATGCTTTCAGCTCTGCACTATTTAGGCTTACCCTAGTATATACTTGTACAAACCTGTTCTTGTGGACGTTTGAAAAAATATGAATATAATTAACTCAGAACCTCACATGCTAATTTCACATGCTTTGTTTTTGTACTCTAGCTTGGTCTTTACTTCCAAATGTGGTCAGTGCATTCTGCTCTGTCTTCTCGATGTGCACATCATTCTGTTTTGTGTGGTTTTGATATTTTTGGAGAAGATTCAGGTCTGGTCAATAGCGTTGACTTTAGCCTGTCCTTTTCCTAGCCCTATTGTTGTTAGGATGATTTCCCATTCTCCAAGTACCATCTTATTTCTTGTTGCGGTCTGTGGTAAGAACGGGTGTAACACCACCCATACCAATATACAACAATGTTGAAAGTCAAGGATATATGGAGGAAGGTCAGAATGGTTCAACTGCACAACACACGGTGTCAAACAATGGACCAGGTCAAGACATCTCACAGGAATTCCAGCACTCCACTCAATCTCCAACAAATACAAGTGATCAGCAATCTAGTGGTGAAGTCGATGAGCAACAGTCAAGCATAGAACAACCAACAACTCAGCAAGAACAACCAAACAAAGGGCATCATATGACAACAAGGGCTAAAAGTGGCATATTCGAGCCAAAGTTATATACAACATGTGCAATAAATGCAAAACCATACACATATAAGCAAGCTATTAACAATGAAAATAGAGAACAAACAATGAATAATGAATATAATGCACCAATAAGGAACAAGATTTGGAGCCTTGTTCCCTTACCAAGTATAAAAGCACAATTGGCTGTAAATGGACATACAAATTGAAGAAAAATCCAGATGGCACTTCAAAATTACAGGGCAATGTTGGTTGCAAAAGGGTAAACACAGCAATTTGGATTTGACTTCATTGAAACTTTCTCACCATTGGTTAACCCAACAAAAATAAGTGATGTTGACCCACAAAAGATGGGACATCAGACAATTGGATGTAAATAATGCTTTTCTAAAAGAGAATTACAAGAAGAAGTGTACATGGAACAGCCATCTAGGTTCGAGCAATCAGATAAAAATGAAATGGTATGCAAACATCACAAGGCAATTTTTGGTCTAAAGCTAGCCCTAAGTGTATGGTTTGACAAGTTGAAAGCAACTCTTATCAGTTTAGGGTATCAACCAGCAAGATCTGACAACTCACTTTTCACTAAACTCGTCGAAGACGCAACAACATAAATTCTAGTATATGTTGATGATTTTATAATTGTTGAAGACGGTAAAAAGGAAATTGAGCATGTTACTCAATTTCTAGATAAACAATTTTCAATCAAAGATGTGGGTCAACTAAATTACTTGATGGGTATGGAAGTCAATAAAATTTCAAGTTCAGATATACGCTTATGCCAGAAGAAATATATCAAAGAGCTACATATCAAAACAAGAATGAATCAAGCAAAATCATTGCCAACACCCATGACAAGCAATTTACATCTATCAAAATACAGAGGTGAAGAAATTACCAATGAAAAGGAATATAGAAAGCATTGTTGGGAGATGATTTCTCTAAATCAGAATAAACCCATGTTTTGAGAAAAAGTATTTATATAATGTAAATCCTGTTAGAATAGATCTAACGTTTATGGAAGAAAAAAAAACCAACAAACTAGGTATCGTTGTTGGTAGATGATTTCTTGATAGAGTAAACTGACATAATGATTAGCCCAGATAGACTTAAAATCTTAGCATTCACCTATACGATTATAGAAGAACGTGTGTGTGTGTATTCTGAACTTGAGAATGCATATACTCTTATACATTGTGAAATTTCAGACATTTTCATGTTTATGAGTACAAGACTATAAGCATTTCAAAGAAAAATTAACGAGCCATCAAAATTTTGGAGGATCACACAAAAATATTAAATTACACCTAACGTTACACTCCTTTCTTTAGCAAAGTTTCTTTCCTTATTAAATCTCAAACCTCGTAATTGTATTTATCTGTATTAGCTAGTCTCAAACAGTGATTAGCTATTTGAAACATATAACAGAGATTCAGAAATTATATATGAACTCAAAGAAACATATATGGTTCGTTAAACCCAATTATTATTTTTAGCAGACACAAACGCAAAGCAAAATGAAAACTACTATTTTTCAGTGCCAAAGCTCCTGTCCCCAGCATCTCCCAATCCTGGGATTATCCACCTGATAATATTTACAAAAATAGATGCGTTTAGTTAAAGGATAAACAGTTATTGTTTTCACTATCAAAGGGCACATAGCATGATATATTTACTTTGAACTAGAGAAACGTACTCTATAATCTTTGAACTAAATAATTTATAGGCAATTTTGTGTTCACTGCTACTTAAATTATAAAAACACAAGAAACGACATTTATGTATGCCTGGATGGAGAGTCATAAAATACCCTTTATCATTCAAAATAGGGTCAATCATTCCAGTGTACACAGTAAGCCTGAAATATCATAAAGAAATGTATATAAATATAAGTAGGCTTTATGACATAAATTATGAGAACATAATTGAATTGCTGAAATAAGTTATAAGATTACCCTGGGAACTTCTTGCTAATTTTAGCTAGTGATGGCGGTGCAGCTATAGCAGATATCTGCGTTCACCAATGATATAAACAATAAAAATCAATAGTATAACAACAGATAGCATGTTAAAAACATATTTTATAACACTTACAACTTTGATTTGCCTGTTAGCAACTCCTCTTTCTTTCAACAAATCAATTGCAGCAATTATTGTCCCACCTAGGTAATGTAATATGTGGAATAGATTAGTGTAGAAGATCGGATCATTAAATTCAAAAGTAACCATGCGTTTTTTTTCATGTCAATGGAAATAACGTTGTAAAGAATCGGAGCTTTCGCCCGATGGAAGTAGCATTGTAATTATTATTTTATAACAGAATTAGCATGTTAAGACAAGATTAGTGGAGTGATACAGTGTAAAGAATTGGAGCATTTGCATTTTAAGTATTAAAAAACGGATTTTATATAATTTTACTCTCATGTCATGCATATGGCTGCTTCTTCAACTTGTTGCCAACATAATAAGCTAAGTTTGATGGCTTTTAAATATAAAGGTACCGGCCACTTGTAGACTTTGAAATGGGTCTTTCAGGTAAAAAAGAAATAAAAAGTGAAATCAAAATTTAAGAAAAATCAATGTATATCAAGTGCAACCTGTAAAAAAGCACAATATAAAACTTCTCAAAAATTTTGAAAGTTAAATTTTCTTAAATTAAACCTGAAGTCTTAGGAGGTATAGACTAAACACATAACAATAACACATCCACATGAAACTTTGAGTGTTTTGTTATTTTAAATCAAAGTCAAATTAGTTATTGGACACGGATAAAAGAATTTGATAAACAAGCTAGTAAAAATAGATCACAAGATTACCAGTAGCAAGCACGGAATCCATCAGAAGTATCTGAGCTCCCTCTGGAAAGAAATTTGGTAACCTAATATAATCGACATTAACATTAAAAAACAAACCTATCAAATGTTGGAAATTGTCAATGCGCTTCAAACTAATTGCTTGCACTCTATTTTTTAAATATAAATTATAAATGGTGTAGAGGAGCAAGGGTGCGTTTGCAACGATCGAAAACGGAACATTTGAGCGATGAAGTTGAACAAATAAAAAATACGTTTGGGGCTACGAACAGCAGATTTGAGCCGGGTATTTGATCAAGATATTTGAATTGTGATTTTTAATTTAATTGATTTGCAGTTAATTTATTATTTATTTTGTTGTGTAATATGCGTTTAATTAAAATGAAATGACATAAAATAACAGTACAAAAATCGAAATACATGCAAACTAATTAAAATACTTAAAAATACAACGATAAACTGCATAGATAATACAACATAAATACAATTATAACAAAAGTTCTATTTGTTGCCACCACCTTGGTTTATCAGATAAGTCTGATACTCTTTGATGTGCCCTTTTCTGCAACTGCTGACGTTAACCAATTTTTTACTAAATCGTCGTTAAGAGCATTCAATAAATCTATATTATCGGAATGCATAACAATTATCATCTCTCCACCAAAATCTAATTCTCATCGGTTTCTCCATGACGTCTTCTCGAACTAATATGTGCACCAGAAGATGAACCAATAATTTGAGAAAGTTAGAATAGAGTTTGTTATAATGAAGTTTGTTGTAATGAATGATTGATTGGTGAATTCAAATTTAAAATTTGTCCATCTTGCGTTTCATCTAGTTGATTAAAAAACTCATCAAAAGCCCGTTCTATCAAACTGGCTCTGTGTAGAAAGAGGAGTACTTTGTTGCGATACTTCTTGGATGGCAGCAGACGTATAGGATGTTTGTCAACCAATCCTCGCTAGCAGTAACAGTTTGTCTACGTTTATCCCAATCAACACTAGTTTTGGTGCACAAACTTTCTCATTTAACCCAATCTTTTCGAATATTATCGTATTTATGTCGGATTTTACCTTCGCCTACCGGTTTAATAGATGAAATGTTTTATACGGCTTGGTTGAATTTTCCCGTTATAGTTTTGTGCACTCCTTTTTTATTGGTACCGCGGGTGAAGTACAACACATTTCAACATAATCTGAGTAACGTCGAACAGACAATGATGTGGAGTCTTTCAGGATGACATTCTGAACGGAAAAAATTATGAAAAAAAAATATAGATGCAGATAGGAAAAAATATAGACAGAAATATAAAAACATATCTAAATAGTCTTTCTAATCGACGGATAAAAATATAGAAGTGTTGGTTTGGAAGTGTGAGAAGTTGGAGAGGAAGGATGTAAATTATATAGAAGGAGAGAAGGAAGGAAAAGGAGGTGCCATTGGATGTAAAACGGGTAAACGCGTCTGATGCATCGGACACCAACGTTACTTTTACTTTCAACGGCTCAAACGTACTTGGTTAGGGGAAAGAAACGTCGGGACGTCGGACGCGTCCCAAATGTAAACGGGGTAAAAATTACCTGCAAGTGGCATTTAAAAATACTCATTTGGTGAGCATTTAACAAATTCTTGGATTTTTGGATAGAAGTACAATAGTTTACTGCTTTTTTACAAACAAAAAAAGAGTTATAAATTCCTTTTCGTATGTTGTTATAAGAAAAGTCCATGTAAAAATGAATATGTAAATTTGGTCTCTATTTATGAAAAATAAAAAACGCAAGGTGCCATGCATTTTTCCGACAGAAAATGCAAGGTATCTGCAGTTTTCTGATTATGAAATTTTTACTGAAATTATTGAAGAAGAAAAATTGAAATTTAAAAAAACGCAAGTTAATTTGCATTTTCTATCAGAAAACTGCAAACTGGTTTGCATTGTTTGATTTAGAAAATCAGGATGCTAATTTACATACTCATTGCTATAGAGACTTTTCTGGTAACAACATGAGATATATGAACGTTCTATGTAAAGCCTCTTTTACAAATCACATTGTACGTGCGCACGAACATTTAAACATACTAATTAAAGTGCTGTCAGGGTGAACGTAGCAACGAGTATGCATTAACGAAAATAAAACCGAAAGACCAAATCATTATATCGACATTTCCTAATATAACTAGAGCTTGCTGTTACGTAATAAACTTGTACTAAGACGTATGTATAACATGTGTTTTTATACGGTGATTGACAACTAAAGATTAGAGAAAATTGCACTTACTTGTTCAAGTACGTAGAAGGTTGAAGTGTTATCTCATCCCTACGCATGCCTACACATCGAGAGAGAGAAATGTGAGCATAAAAAAAAGGTAAAACTACGTCATACAACTTTACTTCTGTAACATAAAATGTTAAGTTTCTTTAAATTTGAAATATACTTATTGGTATTCAATTTCAATATATAATCTGTTGGCTAGAATGTAGCTAATGCTACTATAAAAAAAACAGTTTCAAACAACAAGTATTTGATTGATTTTTTTAAACGTTGCACCTAATTACAAAGTTAACATGAAAATGGACAGCATTCGAAAACAGGGTAAAAGAATACATTAAAACATAATGATTATTTCCTTTGGATATACCATTACCTAAGTGATAGGTTATTGAAGCAGGAAGAACTGATGGAGCTAGCTCCGAGAAAGCAAGGCCAGCTCTTAGTATGGGAACAACCTAATGTTGAAAAAAATATTATGTAAGATGATGTAATTTAAGCTAGTGATGATCAGTCTGTAATACAAAATAGTTTTTTATAATTAGGTCTGAGAACTTCTTAGATTTTGTTGAAAACCTTAAATATTACACCTTATCCCATCATTAAGACATCTCTAACTAAGTGCCAGTTTAATGCCTAAAGAGAAAATTAACATACAATAAAGTGGTCGACTATTAAAATACTCCGAATTCAAATCTTCTAAATTTGCTATTGGATAAGTAGGTAATAAATTTTAGTTCCAACTTGATTGATCAATTTTAAATTGGCAGGAACTTTCTTAGCAATATGTATCATATATTAAGAGGCATGAATAAGATCCTTGCCACCACTGGTTTCTGAAGGTCGATAAATTCAACAGTAGAAGCAACACCCAATGGAGACTGAATCTCTCTAAACACCATTGGCTGAAAAATAAAATAAAACCATATATCAGTGATTCATTTCATAATCTGCAGAGCAGAAGAAAATGGTATAGGAATCGGAGCACGTAAATTCATAGAGCTGACATTGCTAGTAATATTATGATAGGAAATTGATGCTTATCATTCTCAGCTGTGATCGTGTAACGAAGTTAAATCACAAAGGCTCAACAAGTGTTGTTTTGTGGCTAAATATCAATAATGAAAGTCGTTGCAATTGGAAATTAATTCAAGTCAATATACCGCAAGGTTTTATGTGTCCGTCATCACTATCGTGGTTTGTACTCATTACCGTTTACTTAACCCACATCATTCACCACCTGGATAATCTTGTATCATATTTGATGTTATTTTACAATTTTGGTTATATGGACAACTCGAGGCAATTAACATGATTTGTTAAATTTTGGCGATATTATATGAAGAATTGTAGAGTTCGGAAGTAGCTTCGTAACGGTGAAAGCGGTTCGCAAATCGGAGTTCGGATGTGAAAGTTATAGGGGAAAATGTGAAGTGGACTGAAATGTCAGCGCCGGACGTCTGACCAAATGATCAGACGTCCGAGTATGTGCAGAAATTCTTCCAAAGAGTTAGCCTGTATATAACTTTTTCGAGAGGACATGGACAGACATCTGTTTCTTTATGACAGACGTCCGAGGCGACTTTCGCATGTTTTCAGGCGTGAGCTTGGCATGAAGATTTGTGATATTTATAGGGGCAATTTTGAAACATTGCCTAGGGTTTCTATTCTTCTTTATAAGCTAGCTTCAGCTTTCAGATCTAAAAGTACGTGCAAGCAACAGAAAGCGACCACAAGAGATTAGCCTCCACAAATTAGTTTTTATCAAAACCTAATTTTCTTCAATTCTATTCTCCACAAATCAATTTTTAATTAGAATTGTGATCATCGTAATCAATCTCTCGTACTCTTCTCATCAATATTAATAAAAGATCTCCCTTAACGTGGATGTACACCGACACAACGTTAGTGCAACCCTTATAAATCGTTGTGTAATTTATTTTTTGTTATTGCTTGTTTGAAATTGTGATTGCTTTTGGATTGGTTGAGATTGGAGTTGAGATATTGATGAGTTGTTTTTACACTTCTTACCACCATTCTGCCTTCCACTGTGCTTTTGGGTTTTGATTTGAGTGGTCTCGAATTGGAATGCCGTCCCTCGAGGATTTGCAAGTTATTACACCGCTTCTTTATTTGCAGGTTTTGGACTATCTAACAGCTTCCAAACCATATTTCTTAAACCGAACTTAAGTCTCATGACTTAATAAATCTAAGGTTCTGTTCTCAAAGGCTAAATTTAAATGGTTAGACTTTGGTGAATGGTGCCTACTTAAGACAACAACCCTTTTAAACAAAACAGAACTGAAAAATTTACCCGACAAAATTTTTTAGCTTACTGTTTGCATATGTAACTAGAAACATAATTTATATTATGAAAGATATTATTCTTGAGAAAAATTATCCTTCTATATATTTTAAATATCGTCCCTACTTTTCCGTTGCACTTTGTTAAATAGCTTTGCCTAGTTCAAACCTCGTCTGGATACAAAATCAGTACATTAACACTCCCTGTCCCAGTAATAACTGGCAGAGTTAGTGCGCACGCGGCTTCTTGCATCAGTTACAAATACAAATGAATGAAGTCTCGTATAGAACAGGTCAATATGTTACTAATTAGCTATTTTAATTAGCTCCAACTTGTTTGTGAGAAAATAGTTTTTTTGTAAAGTCTTACCATCCACTCTCTAGTTGCTTCGTATATTAGAAGCCTCCCAAGTTCTGCTAAAGTATTTCCTACCAAGAAACCAAGAAGATCTATAAGTCAACTATTAGATATACTCTTTACATGCTTACTTTCAATGTTAACAAATGATTCTTACTGAACAGAGCAGAAGGAGTTTCCTTATTCTTCAAAACAGAACCCAAATGCTTGATCAACGGATGATGCGGAACAATAATCTACAATATTCCACAGTCGATCATTCGAATAATACAGCATTCAAGCATATCTTTTTCTTATTCAATTCCTAGTCGAGGATTACTTACGTTACAATCTTTTACAGCCTCCATTGAAACTATCGTCGAGATCGCCGCCATGCAGTTGGGACTTTGCATTTCACTCTTTTGTTCTACGGAGACCTAGGGTTTTGTAGAAAATTCATAATAAGTTAAAGACTGAAATTATGGAGAAGTAGAGAAAAGAGAAATCGCTAACCTTTTGGAAAGGTTTCTTGAAAGAGACGAGCGAGGAGCAGAGAAGAGAAACGGAGCAGGAGAATCTGGAATCGAAATGAAGATGATTTGTGACAAATGAATAAATGGCGGGATTTTAAATGGGAGTAGGAAAGTAATGGCTAGAAGCCTAGATGAGTGCGGAATTTTGATGGAATTTTAAACGAGTACACTGTTCTTTACTTCTTTTTGACTGAATTGAAGTTCCAATTATCAAGTGTGAGTGATCTCAAACCGACTGTTACCGTTAGAGAGGTTTGCTTATTGTTACTGGGCAAAATCAATTTCTCTGAAGTCAAGAAAATACTGTCGATGTTTCGTCTTTGTTTACGTATGCTTCTGCTCCCTCAAATGTTCCCTTCTTGACCGCGTATTCCACCGTCGAAATTTCGCTTCCGTCTTCGTCGGTCAATCTTTCTCTTCATTTTCGTCCTAAACCAAAACCCTAAACCAAATGAAACACGAATCCACTGGCAGATACTGTTCCACACGCCCATCTTCTCCAACGCTCCTCATCACGAGCCTCCCCTTTTGAGATTCGTAAGACGACCGAAGATGCGTTCGTGTGGATACAATAGAGACGCCATCCAGTGGGGTTGTGTTGACGATTCGCTGCATCCCAGATCTTCATTTCCATCACGTATTTCTGCACAAATTAAATTAGTACGTCTTTCTCAATTTATTGTGTTTTTCGCTTGGTTCCTAGTTTCAGGGATTTAGATAAATGTTTCCGCTGCAAAATTCGTTGATATGTGCTATGAAAATTCTTGATTTAACATTACGGTTTTACGCTTTGAGCTACAAATTAATAGTCTGAAGTCGAACATGCTTAATTCGGTGTGTTTCTGATTGGTTAGGAGAGTCTGGTTTGACAATAGCTCATGAATTTCGATTTGACGTACATATCAAACTTTAGGTTTTAATTTTTTAACAAGAATGAATCTTTACAAATTGCGAAACTTCACAATTTTTGATATTTCTCTATTTTTTTTTCCACAAATATGGAAAAACTTTGTTTTTTCATTGTTTTCCTGTTATAATTTCAGTTTCTATTTTGAAAGTTGAAATACTGATATAATGACCTGACCATGTGGCTTGAACACATATATTACTTCACAAACAATATATTTATACATAGCTTTGGAGAACATAGTATAACGTTTAAGCACCATGGCTGAGTTACTTCTTTGAGTAGGGATGGTTTGATATCTTCTTTTCTCGTCATGCTATCACTCTTTTTGAGTTTCAAAACTATTTGTTTTATCTCAGCAGTGCTAATCTAGGAGAAGTCAATTTTAGGAAATATAGTAATTTCCTGCAGGTTGCAACCTCTAGCTTAGCAACTATTAAATTTTGTACATGAATAAGTCTTTAAATATTGATTTTATACAAGAAGCTTCATGAAAGTTCACAATTTTTAATATTTCTCTAGTTTTTTCACAAATACGGAAAAAACTTTGTTTTTTCATTGTTTTCCTGTTATAATTTTAGTTTCTATTTTGAAAGTTGAAATACTGATATAATGACCTAACCATGTGGCTCGAACACATATATTACTTCACAATCAATATATTTATACATAGCTTTGGAGAACATAGTAGAACGTTTAAGCACCATGGCTGAGTTACTTCTTTGAGTAGGGATGGTTTGATATCTTCTCTTCTCATCATGATGTCTTTTATTTTTATTTTTCTTGGATCAACAATTTTTCAATTTATAGAATTGTAAAACCTGTGCACATTAGTGTAGAATACCCTGTACACTACTGATAGCAGTAATGTTCATGATTCAAGGCATAATGAAATATGGGTCTTGGCTCACTAAAATATTTATAAGAAATATTTTATTAACAGAGAGGGTTGTTCTTGAAGACGCTTTTACTCTTTCCTTGAAATTCTCTAATAATATAACACCTGCAGAGAAGTTACACATCTGAGCATCTGCAATGGACCGACTAAATTTCATTAACCAAATATCACTAAATAGACAATAATGTGACTATTAATTTAGATATTCATGTGATAAGTATGGCCAGACAATGTGGAATTCAATTAGATCATTCTTTTTATTGTATTATTTGGCATAACTCCAATGTTTGGTCAACTTAGTTAAAGTATTTATTTTGTTTAATTACTCACTTCCTGTTACCATGTTCAGGCATATATGACAAATAATTTGTATCATATTGATTTAACTACATCGCCTTCAATGAACAATGATGAGGAACCATTTGAAGATCATGACGATAATAAGCATGCGGTATCAACATCAATCTTTGATACGGTAATCATTTTCATTATCAATCTCTCAATAATTACATGTTTTATTATTAAAATGTACTACAATGAAGCCTGTATATGAGTATGTATCATTGTTAACGTATTACAATAAAATTTGCATATGAGTAATGATTGATAATTCATACTGTGAGTATGAATGTATTTTTTTTTCAATGAACCTACTTTTTTTTAAAAAAAGACATCCATGCCATGTAAAATAATGGATAAACATATATTTTTGTACTACTGATAATTGTACTTTGATCATTCATGCACACTAATTTATTTCACATGTTCAGAAAAATGGAATGCATAGTATTGTCCTATTGATTTGAATGCACTGTTGTTGTCTAATAATGACGAGCAATTATATGAAGATTGTGTTGATCATATGCAAATGGTATCAACATCGCAGTCGAATTTGTGTACGGTAAATTTTCTATAATTCTTATTTATTGTCTTTCTGTCAAATTTATGTGTTATTTGTAGTTTTTACGATACAAGATTATTCGACTATCATATGATTAACTTTTTGATGATATTTGCACTAAAATATTTAGAATCCGGTTGAAGCAATATGTGAAGAACATCCAAGATCATCAGTAGTTGCCGCACTATTTGAAGAAACTTCAAAAAATACACAAACTAACGATCAAGGTGACTCTTTTACCATAATGTACAATTGTATATTATATCAGTAAAAAATAATTGTTATCACTTTTTTTATAAGTTTTTGTGATGTTTTTAAATTTATTAGGATTTAATATGATTCGTCTTCACCTGTACAGTTGATATGCATTGTATTGATCTAAATGCACCATCTTTGCTTAACAATGAGGAGCAACCAATATCAGGTTATGTCGATAATATGCAAGAAGTGTCAACGACACAGGTGAACTTCCAAACTAATTTTTTTTCTCCAAATTACATGTATTTTCATTTTAATGTTTAATTTTTATAGTAATCAAACATAATACTATAGTATAAATATTTAAGGACATTTTGATAGTTTATGTCTCATATTACCCTTTTTCTTACTTTGTCAATTGACATATACTTGCATAGATGCCACATGATGTACTATGTCAATCTATCCTCGTAGAACACCCATTGTCGTTCTCTTATGCTTTGTATGGAGATTCTGTTCCCTTTGATGCATCCAATAAGGTTGATTTATTCAACCCTACCGGTTCAACTTCACACGATGTTTTAAAAGAGTCATTTGATGCAATTTGTCCTTTGGACTTATCATGCACCTTACAAAGGTATATAATGCTACATTTACTTATAATATGCAAATAATATATTATTAGTCCTTCTATTTTTGAGTTATTTTTTAATTGAGTATACATATTTTATAATAGAGACTCGCCTATATTTCGTCAATATGAAAAAATGATGGCTAAATACAATGAAAATCGATCATCCAGTCAACGAGCTAGACATTTGAGAGAAACTGATCAACAAAAACAACGTAGAAAAACGGTTGATGCCGCAAGACATGAAGAAAAAGGAACTCATATCAAATCCTCAAACATCAACATTTCAATATTAATATCTCCAGTTACAAAAATTACAAATGCTCACAAATTTATAAGCTCACGCCAAAAGATTAATTGGAATAGTTGTCAAACTTGTTCTCGATTTTTTCCGGATTTAATTGTTACGTCAAGTTCATGCTCTGATTGTCGCATTGATAAACCACAACATGGCCTTCCCTACAAGTTTGGTTCTCAAAATCTAATGGAACCCGTCCTGTTCCACCTGAATTATCCTGCCTTATTAATTTGGAGCGAATCCTCATTGCACGCGTTCATCTAGTTATGTCAGTTTACCGTTTTAAAGGAAAACAATATAAATATAGTGGAAATGATATTAATTTCCCTTAGGATATCAATGCAATAGCGCATTCTCTCCCTTTTAGGCCAAATGATATATCGGCACTATTAGTTGTCAACAGAAGTAGAACGAATGAGAACCAAGAGTTTCGCGTAAGGCGTGAACATGTGAGACAGGCACTACTTTGGCTTAAATCTAATAATATATTTTATTCTGATGTGCACATGTAACGACCAAGAATTTCAGTCATTTGAAATTCGTATATTTAATTGATTTTGAATATGCAGAAGTAAATTTTATAAGATGAATAACTTATATTTCGAATATAAGGATTTAATTGGATAATTAAATTGTTAATTTAATATTTGGAGTTGCGTAAATAATTAGAATTTGAATTTAAAATGAATGAAAATGATTTATAAAGTTGAATTAAACCTTATTTGATTTAGAATGATGTTATAGAACTTTTAAAATTGAATTAAAAGTCAAACTATAGAAATTGAATATTTTAATATTTGATGAGTAAAAATAGCCATTTTTCAAACAGTCTCGCATTTCGACAAAACCAATTTTATTGGATCCGTAATGTTAAATTATTTTAGGATTTCAAATTTCATGTCAATCGGATATACAGTTTGTCTGAGGCAAGCAAAAACGCGTAGGAATCGGTTTAAGTGAATTTTAAATTTAATTAATTCGATTTGAAAACCTATCTTTCAAATACGATCGAACTGGCTTCCAATATATATTCCATTGCGTTCGAAATAGGGGTAAAACATTATAAACGCCAGGCGGCATACTTCGTTTGGAGTTCGGAAAAAAATTCGGATGAATAGTGCACGAATATTTTCTATAAAAGGCCTCACTATTTTCTAATTTGCAAAACATTAGGGTTTCTAACCCTAGCCGCCACTTTTGCAATCAATGGCCGAAGTTCTTCGTTTGTTTTCTCCTTAATTCCTCAAAATCCATAAGCAATTACGAAAAACTTCCAACTGCAACTTTGTAGAGGGTGGAGAGATCTTTCGATCCATACGGTTTTGATCGAAATTCATGGAGAGTATCGACAGCAAATGACTCGTGTTCGTTCAACATTCGTGCATGTTTTCCAAGAGGAATAAGTAGCCGAGCATGGTAGGTCTTTGGGTGTGGATGGAGCTCGGCAGGGGCTTCGATGTGGCACCGTTCGATCAACATGAAGATGTTCATATTGGTCTCGAAAATTGATAAAGAAATGGCGGCCTTGGGTTTACTCAAGTGTGTATACCTGATGGAGGAAAAAGAGTATGCGCAGCCAAGATTCTGAATGGAAAATCGAACGGCCTAGATTTGATAAGGTTATAAAAATTATAAATAGAAAATAGTAATTTAATTTTTATTAATTCGTACGATTTTTAAAAAGCTGTAACTTTTTGATACGAGGTCCGTTTCGCACGAAACAAATTGCTTTGGGTTCGTATTGTCGAACACTACTTGATGGAGCTAGATTGGGATTGATTGAAGCTAGTGTGAATTTTGGGTAAAATTAAACGGTCATTTAACGGAATAAAACACTGAAATCGCGACTACACGCAAAGTGACTACAACTCACTCTTTCTGACTCACTGATATTTTTATATAAGTGAGAGTAAATATTATTTATGATGATTGATGATTGTTTGGATGATATATGATATATTGGTTGATATTTGGATATATACCTGCCTATTGGAGCAGATGAAACCCTATACGTTTTCGTGTATGAGCGGTTGACCCTTTGTACGCGCGTCTGCCTCGAAGCGGACATTGTACACATATTCTAATATGTATATTTGTTGCAGGTGACAGGTTGGAGGGATCCAACTGGATTCCTCAACAGTATTGATTTATTACAGATATTATTATATATTCTGTTATCATATGATATATGATGTTTGGATGTTGTGATTGATGTATTTAGTGCTGTTGCAACATTGGGCTTATTTTGGAAAATTAAAAGTGTTAAAGTGATGATTTTCAAATTTAAAAGGATTTTAAAGTGATTTTTGAAAGTATACATTTTATTGAATTTTGGAATTGATTCATTTTAAATAAATAAACGTTAAAATTATGATTTTTGTGAAATATATATTAAAACGTGATTTTTGGAATATAGAATTAACTATTTTGTAAATAGTTTAAATTGAGATTTTTGATTTATTATAAATGGTTTATATAGAAGATTTATAAAATTGGTATTTTATAAATTATAATATTGGAATTGTAAAACGAGTTTTATAAGTGTTAAAATAAAGTTATCAATGGATTTTTACAAGTGAATAAGATTTATAATTTGTGAAGTTATAAAATGAATGAATTTGTGAAATAAAAGATTTATAAGCAATTAACTTATAAATTGGATTTTTGAATGTAAATAAGGTATGATGGAATTTGTTAATAAAGTAGATTTATAAATTGAAGTTTTTATAAAATATATAAATGTGAATTTATAAACATTGTTTTATAAATCCGAAATCAATTGAATTTGATAAATTAATTATAGAAGTTTATTAAAGGAGATATATTCGCGATTTTGGACAGCGAATTATCCTTTAAATTAAATGTTGTAATAATAAAGAATTTGGTTGGGAATCATATCCACGATTTTGGATAGTGGACTATCCTTTAAATAAAATGTGTACAAGTATTGAATTTGGTAAACGATTTATATTCACGATTTTGGACAGTGAAAAATATATTAAAGATATGCTTTGGGAAGTGATATTTTAAATAGAATTAAAACGATTTGAAGTTGTTTTAAAATGCGTTAAGGATCGAAACCATAGATTTCAACATTCATTGTTGAAATAGACGTTTTCGAGAAGTAAGGAAATGATGGACTATAACACTGTTGTTATAGTAAATGATTTCCGAAAGGAAATATTTTGTATAGTATTGGGATTTATATAACTATCTTATTTTCGAATCCCTATACTAGTGATTTTGGGTTGTCGTAACGATGTTTTACGCAACATTCGTTTTGACCCAAATAAATGTGTTAAAGAGAATATTTTCCTTGAAGAATAAAATATATACTCAATCGTAATTTAAGTATATGCAGTATTTTCTAAGTGTTGAAAATAAATTAAATTATGAATTACTTATTAGTAAATAAGTATTTGGAAATGTTTTCCAAGATTTAAATAGTGAAATGTTTTGAGAATATATTTTTTTAAAAGATAAATTAAAGTGAATATTTGGCAAGTTATTTAAATTAATAAAAGATTAAATAAAAGGGCCTAGTGGTTGTTATGGTGCTGAATATTTGTTTGTTTGCTTTGATAGTTAAATAACCGACTATCAAATTGCCTAAAAAATTTAGTTCCTCAACTTGATGTGGAAACTATTTAGTTGTACAATTAGTACTTTGCCTTCTGTGTAGGCTTGATTATCCTTTGTGTTGAGGATGTTGATTCGTATAGTGCGGAGTATTACTCCAATCTATCGAGCTTCCTTCTTGGTCCGTAGGATAACAAGTTGAAAGTTGGAAACGTGATAAGTCTATGAGACTTAGTCGTTGTGTGAGGTTGAGAAACGCTTTTGCGTTGTTGGTGCGAAGAGACCGTGATCATATTTATCTGAAAACCACTTCAGACCAACATATATGCGACGATTGTGCAGGTTGCTTGTGATGATATTGATATTACGGAGTTTCATAGTGGGGGACTGCTTGTTGATCGTTTGGGGTTAAAATCCTAATATACATCCAGTAGCAGTGGTCTCTTCATTATGAAATATCTAATGCGAGGACTATTCGCTACTAATCCTAGGGATTTCCCGACAGGATGTGATAGGAAAGTACCTTCGGTTGGTCCTGTTCTTGGATAACTTGTATGGATGTTTGTCTGACATTGCATTTCTAAAGATTACGTACATTGGTTTTTACAAACGTACATCAGTGGTGACGGAGAAGGCAACTTCTTTTAGCTTAACACCCTCCTTGAGACATACGAGCTTAAGGGTTGTATTTTTGTGGAAGGCACTTAGTAGTCAACGGAAATGGCCGTGTGACATTCAAAGTGATGTGATATGTGATTGTGAAAGGTAATCGTTACCTCGTCAGGCCTCATTAACCAGAAATGACCAAAACAGGGTTAGATGCGGCAAGGCTAAGTGGGTCATTCCCAATTCGGATATGATCATCCTCTTCTAGATATATCTTTACACGCTATGACGTCGTGTATCCGATTATTGTGGTTTGTATGCTAGAGGGCCCTCGGTAAGGTCGGTAACGACCGGAGGATGACATACTCGGTACCATCTAGTTAAGAGGTGGGCCGGTCTTGTGTTGGTAGAGAAACTTTGTGATGGTTTCTCGGTACATTTTTCTAGAGATGTACTGCCGAAAGGTAGTCCCTTCACCTGGTCATTTGTATGGAAATCCAAACCCTGCTATGAGCTACGATTTTGTTTGTAAAGGCGTAATGAATAGCCTCAAAATGCTATATGGGTAACCATTTCGACTATGATTAATATTATTTGTATACTAGACACTAGTATAATATAAGAGGATTTGATATGAAAGAAATGTTTTAGTTATCGTAAGGTAAAAACATGTCCGTGTTTATGTGTGGACTTATCTTATGAGATACTTTTGTTTTGAAAACTAAGAAAAAGTTTGGTAATTTAATAATTTCAATTGAGTGCGTTTCTCACGCTGGTTTACCAGACTGATCCATACGTTCTTCCCTTTCAATGCTCGGGTCAGACCGAGTAAATCTACAGGTTATGCTTTGGTGCTATTGTAGCTTCAGCAGGAGAGCTGGAGATCTTCATTTTCGTACATCCATGTTTTCTTGATTATCCGTTGCATTACTTAGTTGTTTATTATCGGCATTTGTGAGGACAGGTTATTATAACTGTTCAGGACGATAACTCTGATTTATTGTTGAACTGTGATTTATGTATGTATATATATATATACAGTTTATGTTTTATAAAGATCATTGATATGATATTATATATTTCTGCTGCGATGTGAGATTCTGTATTATTCTATTTGATTCTATCTTCTCTCTTTCTTCTCTTCTCTTCTTCTCTCTTCTTTTCTTTCTCTTGACTTTCCGTCGGTTTGTGTTTTTTGGGTCTGACATGTGTGGATTATTGTCGATTCAAAGGGTATGGATTTTTGGGTCGTCACACGTAGTATCAGAGCTTAGATTTTGTATATTCCTAAGCTTTGGTGTGTACTCAGTATAGATAGGGACAGTAGCACCCTAGATTGAGTTTGAGTGTATTATATATATGAGCGCGTATTTATTAGTGAATATAAAAATGTTTTATATTGTGTTTACTTATCCATTGAGCTGTTTGTGACTTTTGGTCGTGATGTGGGGTGCCATATTATCGATAGGGATTTCCAAACACTTAAACGAGGCAAGTCAACATAGTATCATTTTAAATTGGGTAAGTGAAATAATTTTACCTCGATTATATTTTATATATAAAGGAAATAATTTTTCAAAAAATTATTAAAGTGTTCATAAACTGATTGTTTGGTTGGTTGAAAATGTAAATATATATAGGATAAATGAAAGATGTTTGAATAATCTTAATTGAAGACAACAATTGTAAAAGAATAAATTATATAAGCAAATGAGTTATAAATAAAAATGGATTTAGACTAATTATTCATGAAATTTGAATCCCGTTTATTTTGAAAGTTGTTTTTCAAAGTTAAAGATGTTATATTATTATAAGTAGAAAATAAGTGAAATTATATAAGTGAAAGATTTGTAAATGTGATTTGTAAACATAAAAAGAATAGAAGGTACTGAATTCACTACTATTGCTGGGAAATAATAAGGGTGATGACTGCAGCATCATCAGTATCATTTTCGAGTTTCTGTGTGATGAATTTGCCACCAATAGTAAATTGAAATTGAAGTTTTGTTTTGATAAACAAATTTAAATTTAAAATCAAAGTTGGAATTGATAAAAATAAGTGAAACGAGTTCTGAACTTATAATATGAAATGATAAAATTTTAGCTTTGGTAAAGTTAAATAAATTGAATTGAATTTTAATTGGATTAGGTAAGTGATTATAATATGAATTTAGAAGTTTAAATGAACCTAACTGTAAAGTAATTTTATAAATATGATTTGAAATTATAAAGAATGAGTTTAGTGAATGGAAGTGAACGTAGGTAAATGTTCACGGAATTATAAATAAGTAAGTTGTATAACTTATAAAATGATTGAACAATTTTGTTAAGCAAAACAAAATCTGATTTTGAATAATGATGAATTTGACTTAAGTAATGTTAAATAAAATAGAATTTGAAATGAATTAGAAATGAACTTAAGTCGTATAGTGAAAGTGAAGGTAAATGAAGTTGAAATGAAAGATAACTTAAGTAATGTCGAATGAAGTTGATTTTGGTATCGAAGTAAATTGATAAATGAATTAAATGAATATGAACTTGAGTTATATAAAAAAAATCAACTTTAGTTGTAAGAATGAAAATGTAGTAGTCAAATGAATTAGCATTAGAAACATATTGTTAAGAATTAGATAAAGCTTAAGTTAAGAAGTTGTGAATTAATAATAATAATGAAAGTGTTAATTCATTAAAAGCTAATGAAATTGAATAAATTGAATGAAAGTCCATTAGATATAAACCAATTGAAATTAAATGTGATGAACCAAATTGAATGTAAGTAAAGTAAATTAATTTGGTTATGTTGGATATGCATTGATTGTTAGATGAATGTTAATTGATTGTATAGAAAATTCATATGAAATTGAACTAATGAAATGGAAAGCTATAAATCATTGAATCCAAATTGGAAGTGGAAGTAAATAGAATTGAATTTGATTTGATTTGATTTGAATTGGAAGTAAACAAACTTGAATATGAATTAGTGAATGTAAACTAATTGAATATGAATGAATGAATGTTAGTAAAATCCAATGTTAATGAATCAAATGTGATTTAAATTGGAAACCAATTCATTGAATATTAATGAAAATGAATGTATATAGATTGGTTATGGATGCTAGTTGGATGATAGTTGATTGATGGTTGGATTTGTTGTGGTGATTACATTCGCTATATTGGCATATATAGTTGTTGTAGTGGTATATGTTGTATATTGATATTACTTTCATATATACATGTTCTCATTGCTGTTGAGTGTTTAGTAGGTGCGGATTGCGCTTGCTTCGCTTTTGGAGCTCGCTTTCATGCTATATTAGCCGTATATGCTCGCCAATAATATATAAGGTACATATCTCGGATTACATATCGTACTTTTACACCTTTTTCCCTTCGGGATGCCTCATCCTTGATGATGAGATGTGTATTTGTGATATATATTTTATTTTTTTCGGATCGAACCGCGCAAAGGAGGCTATGACGATTTTTTCTGAAAATTTAAGGCGTTAGAATTTTTTTGGGAAAATTGGAAAAATTTGTGAAAACTAAAAGTTTGATTTTCGAGATAAAGGTTAAACGATATAGTTGGTTTTGGAACGATAACTATAAATGAATTTAAAACTTAGAAATTTTTTGTAAGAAGTTTAACTAATGGATTTTGAGAAAAGTTAAAAAGTTTAAACTTTTGGTAAATCTAATTTGAACGAATTGTTTTGAAAAGTTAATTGATTTTGTAGCTTTTTCTTACTTGGTAATTTCGGGGACGAAATTCTTTTAAGTAGGAGAGAATGTAACGACCCAGAATTTCAGTCATTTGAAATTCATATATTTAATTGATTTTAAATATGCACAAGTAAATTTTATAAGATGAATAACTTATATTTCGAATATAAGAATTTAATTGGATAATTAAAATGTTAATTTAATATTTGAAATTGCGTAAATAATTAGAATTTGAATTTAAAATGAATAAAAATGATTCATAAAGTTGAATTAAATCTTATTTGATTTAGAATGATGTTATAGAACTTTTAAAATTGAATTAAAAGTCAAACTGTAGAAATTGAATATTTTAATATTTAATTGACGAATAAAAATAGACATTTTTCAAACAGTCTCAGATTTCGATGAAACTAGTTTCATTGGATCCGTAATGTTAAATTATTGTAAGATTTTAAATTTCATGTCAATCGGATTTACGGTTTGTCCGAGGCAAGCAAAAACGCGTAGGAATCGGTTTAAGTGAATTTTAAATTTAAATAATTCGATTTGAAAACCTATCTTTCAAATACGATCGTATTGGCTCCCGATATATATTCCATTGCGTTCGAAATAGGGGTAAAACATTATAAACGCCAGGCGGCACACTTCGTTTGGAGTTCGGAAAAAAAATCCGGATGAATAGTGCACGAATATTTTCTATAAAAGGCCTCACTATTTTCTAATTTGCAAAACATTAGGGTTTATAACCCTGGCTGCCACTTTTGCAATCAATGGCCGAAGTTCTTCATTTGTTTTCTCCTTAATTCCTCAAAATCCATAAGCAATTAAGAAAAACTTCCAACTGCAACTTTGTAGAGGGTGGAGAGATCTTTCGATCCATACGGTTTTGATCAAAATTCATGGAGAGTATCGACAGAAAATAGCTCGTGTTTGTTCAACGTTCGCGCACGTTTTCCAAGAGGAATAAGTAGACGAGCATGACCAGTCTTTGGGTGTGGATGGAGCTCGGCAGGGGATTCGATGTGGCACCGTTCGATCAACATGAAATGTTCATATTAGTCTCGAAAATTGATAAAGAAATGGCGGCCTTGGGTTTACTCATGCGTGTATACCTGATGGAGGAAGAAGAATATGAGCGACCAAGATTCTGAGTGGAAAATCGAACGACCTAGATTTGATAAGGTTATAAAAATTATAACTAGAAAATAGCAAATTAATTTTTATTAATTCGTACGATCTTTATAAAGCTGTAACTTTTTGATACGAGGTCCGTTTCGCACGAAACAAATTACGTTGGGTTCGTATTGTCGAACACTACGCGATGGAGCTGGATTGGGATTGATTGGAGCTAGTGTGAATTTTGGGTAAAATTAAACGGTCGTTTAATTTTATTCGGAATAAAACACTGAAATCGCGACTACACGCAAAGTGAGTACAACTCACTCTTTCTGACTCACTGATATTTTATATAAGTGAGAATAAATATTATTTATGATGTGATGATTGTTTGGATGATATATGATATATTGGTTGATATTTTGATATATACCTGCCTATTGGAGCAGATGAGACCCTATACATTCCCGTGTATGAGCAGATGACCCTTTGTACGTGCGTCTGCCTTGAAGCGGACATTGTACACATATTCTAATATGTATATTTGTTGTAGGTGACAGGTTGGAGGAATCGAACTGGATTCCTCAACAGTATTGATTTATTTACATATATTGTTATATATTCTGTTATCATATGATATATGATGTTTGGATATTATGATTGATGTATTTAGTGCTGTTGCAGCATTGGGCCTATTTTGGAAAATTAAAAGTGTTAAAGTGATGATTTTCAAATTTAAAAGGATTTTAAAGTGATTTTTGAAAGTATACATTTTATTGAATTTTGGAATTGATTCAATTTAAATAAATAAACGTTATACTTTTTATGTTATAAAAATTATTATTTTTGTCAAATATATATTAAAACGTGATTTTTGTAATATAGAATTAACTATTTTGTAAATAGTTTAAATTGAGATTTTTGATTTATTATAAATGGTTTATATAGAAGATTTATAAAATTGGTATTTTATAAATTAAAATATTGGAATTGTAAAACGAGTTTTATAAGTGTTAAAATAAAGTTATAAATGGATTTTTACAAGTGAATAAGATTTATAATTTGTGAAGTTACAAAATGAATGAATTTGTGAAATAAACGATTTATAAGCAATTAACTTATAAATTGGATTTTTGAATGTAAATAAGATGTAATGGAATTTTGTTAATAAAGTAGATTTATAAATTGAAGTTTTTATAAAATATATAAATGTGAATTTATAAACATTATTTTATAAATCTGAAATCAATTGAATTTGATAAATTAATTATAGAAGTTTATTAAAAGAGATATATTCACGATTTTGGACAGCGAATTATCCTTTAAATTAAATGTTGTAATAATAAAGAATTTGGTTGGGAATTATATCCATGATTTTGGATAGTGGATTATCCTTTAAATAAAATGTGTAGAAGTATTGAATTTGGTAAACGATTTATATTCACGATTTTGGACAGTGAAAAATATATTAAAGAAATGTTTTGGGAAGTGATATTTTAGATTGAATTAAAATGATTTGAAGTTGTTTTAAAATGCGTTGAGGATTGAAACCATAGATTTCAACATTCATTGTTGAAATAGACGTTTTTGAAAAGTAAGGAAATGATGGACTATAACACTGTTATTATAGTAAATGATTTTCGAAAGGAAATATTTTGTATAATATTGGGATTTATATATCTATCTTATTTTCGAATCCCTATACCAGTGATTTTGGGTTGTCGCAACGATGTTTTACGCCACATTCGTTTTGACCCAAATAAATGTGTTAAAGAGAATGTTTTTGTGATGCCCCACCTCTATACCCACGCTAGCCAAGAACACTACGGTATAATGCTGTCAACTAGCACGGAAAATAAGGCTGTTAAGGAGCGACCATCCGTAGTTAGGTCTTACACTAGTATTGGTTACCTCGATAGGAGTGGTATATTTTTTTTTTCATCTCTTATTTATTTACTTCCATCGACATAACCAATTCCAGTATAAAACGAACTACGATGGTTCATAATAGTTCAGGACAATAAATATAAAAATAACACAGATAATATAAATGCGGATATATATATATATATAACTAAAGTCAGTTACAATACATGTGATACAGTACATATGATGCAACTACAACTGTCTACTCAGGAAGTTATATACACAAGTACATTATCGTAATTAATATACATGAATACATAACAACCTATACTAAAACAATGTCTACTCCAAAAGTATGAAAAGACTTCATAGCTCTAGTAGCAACCCAAAGCAAGATATCTACAACCTGAAATAACTCGGTCTGACCCGAGTATTAAATTCAAAAGAAAATAATACACGGGTCAGTCTAATTCAAACTCAGTTACTAATGCACGGAAGCAATAATAATTAAATAGCAATTAGACGACAGTCAAAATAAATTCACCTATCCAATCCTTTAACAGAGAAATCGGATAACGGTGAATATAATGCATAACAGCATTAAACAACAAATCAGCAAATTCAAATTATCAACGAAGATAAATGAAAGGATTATCAATGAAGATAATTTAGAAAACAACAGAATTGCCTAAACGGCAAGTAACAACAAAATTCAATTATTAAGTAAATAATTAGAAACTCATATTCTAATTATCAAATTGATAATTAGACAACAACAAAATGATTAAATCAAACCAATCAAAATACAATTCAAAACTATTGAATTGAATAAACGAAACCGTTCAAACAATTGAAATATTAATTAAAACGTCAATACTGATTGGCTCAAAGCTATGCAAGCACCACAATATCACAAGGGCAAGACTGCAACAAAAACTCAGATGCAAGCACCAAACTCGAAATGATCTGAGCATAAGCAAGAAGGCTCAAAGCTATGCAGTGAAACCAAAAGAACAAAATGAAACAGAGAAGGCACATGGATGTGCAGGCCAAAAGATGCAGCTTCAACAGTGCATCAATGGTGAACAGCACATAACAAGTTTAGCAACCACATGAAAAATATCATGAAGGAGATCAAATGTAATAAACCCAACATGTACTCAAACATCATGTTTTACTAGTTTCAAATCAAGTGAAGTCATAATGGAACTGCACAGGACAAGTGCATACAAATAAACACAGTGCTACCAGAGATCAAACTACAGCATGGCAAAAATGTAATTGATCAGAGGTGGTAACCTGGCATCAGACTAAGCAGGGCACTCAAGGAATAGTGTCGAAGCAAATGGTAAAGTTCTCCCAATTTCTCAAAGACAAGGATGCACAAATTCAGGAACTCAACAACTTCAATAACAAATTAAACAACATAAAAATGATGTATGTAATGATACTAACATCTCATTTTGAATGGTACAAGTGCAGTGACCAGAAGCACTACAATGACGACCCAATCTACTATGCAACATAAACAGAGAAGCATCATCATCAAAGTGATGCAACTGTCGAGCAAAATGACTCCACACAAGTGTACATAAGCAACAATGCACTGTACATCAAGTGATACAACAATGCAAAACCAATGACAACTTTAAATCCAAGTATAAAGCAGTGTCAATGAATAATGCAAGCAAGATCAGGATGCAACTGCACAAGACAGGTTAGTAAAGTGCAGACACAAGTGGTACAAGACATGCAAACTGTCTCAAAAAATGATATCAAAACTTCATGAATAAACAAACTTCAAGTGTAGTACATATGTCAATAAAGTCACAACTCAAACTGCAGTCCAAATCAAGTACAAAGAGCAACACTGTGCACACAGTGAGCCCAATCAAGGTAGCAAGTAAATCAAGTTGAAGCCATGGTCAACAGAATTGAAGTCATGCAAGAAATCAACATCTCCAAGTAAATCCAGATGTACATGATCAAAAGCAATGCAAGCAAAGTTAACAACTACATATACTATAGTGTAGCACATATCGAGTAAAGGCTAGCACATCAAAGAGCAACAAAATGATGAAGTTCCAAATCACAAAAGTTCAGTGACTCAGAGGTCAAATAATACCCAAGGCATGTTCGAACTATTACAAATAAAAGCCATAGTTGCCCACGAAATTCGAACAGGTCAAAAATGCACAAAATCAAACTCAAGCACAAAGGCTACAACAACAGGTAAAAGTCACGCGTGCTACAGAGATGAACCGAAGTGACAAAGTCACAAATGACCGAAATAAAAAAGAAACCACTATGATGAACAAGTCATTATCAAATCATACCAAATTTGACAAAATCAGAGAAACATCAACACCAAAACAAAAAATCGAATGGCAGAAGCACCATTTTAGAGATGAATTAGATGTGAGTAAATAGAATTACTCACCTGAGTACGAAGCGTAGACGAACACAGTCAAACGGCCGAAGTTATCTCACGAGACGCTCAACAAAGCAAGGAGATCGAACTCCATCGAGCATTCCAAGATCGAATGGTTGTGCGTCGAAGCCATGGAGAACTCAAATCAAGCAGCCGAAACCACTATAAATCGAACCCTAATTTGAAGAAGAGGAACGAATACGAACGAGCCGCCATTTTCAATCTCGTTCATGTGTTTTGATTTTTAGGTTTAGGGTTTTCCAATGAAAAAAGGAACGGGTATTGGATTTATCACGTCATCAAACAAAATATGGGCTAAAATTAATTTTTAAAGCCCAACAACATTAATTAAATTTTTAAACGAATTTCGATTGGTTAAATGTCAAAAGAAATTAACAACCAAATTAAATCGTCATTTGACGATAATTTATTGTTACAAAAATCTTAGCGTCGTTACAGACTCCCCTCCTTATAGAAATTGCGTCCCCGTAATTTTCATAATTAAAGTCGTCAATAACAATTACTTTTTTAGCATAAACTGGTTAAGCTAGAAAAATAAAGGTCAAGAACACAAACGCCAAAGAAATCTTTTAATTGCAATAAAAGAAATTCACAAATTCTCAACAAAATCTAACTATCAATTAGATAATCAGCAAACAGCAAAACTGAATAAATGCAATCATCAGCAAAATTCAATTATCAATTAGATAATTAAAATACAGAAATCATGAAACATCAATATCTAATTATCGATACGATAATTAGTAAACAACAAAATCTAATTATCAACAAAGATAATTAGAAAACAAAATTCGCAAATCGCAAAACTGCAAATATCTAGTTATCCAACAGATAAAATAGAAAACACGAACTTCATAATCAGCAAACTCTACTATCAACAGAGATAGATAGAAAACAACAATTTAATATAATCAACATAATCTAGAATCAATTAGAGACTAGAAAATCTTACAATCAGCAAAATTAGCAATTGCCTAATTATCAAAACGATAATCAGAAATCTCAAATCAACAAATATTCAATTATCAAAAAACGATAATCAAATCTCAAATCGACAAATATCTAATTATCACAAACGATAATCAGAAATCTCAAATCAACAAATATCTAATTATCAAAATCGATAATCAGAAAACATCAAATATCTAATTATCAAAAACGATAATCAGAAAACATCAAATATCTTATTATCAAAAACGATAATAAAAAATCTCAAATTAACAAATATTTAATTATCAAAAACGATAATCAAATCTCAAATCAACAAATATCTAATTATCACAAGCGATAATCAGAAACAAAAAATATTTAATTATCAAAAACGATAATCAGAATCTCAAATATCTAATTATCACAAGCGATAATCAGAAACAACAAATATCCGATTATTAAAAACGATAATCAGAATCTCAAATCAACAAATATCTAATTATCACAAGCGATAATCAGAAACAACAAATATCTGATTATCAAAAAACGATAATCAGAATCTCAAATATCTAATTATCACAAGCGATAATAAAAAACAACAAATATCCGATTATCAAAAACGATAATCAGAATCTCAAATATCTAATTATCACAAGCGATAATCAGAAACAACAAATATCTGATTATCAAAAATGATAATCAGAATCTCAAATCAAAAAAATATCTAATTATCACAAGCGATAATCAGAAACAACAAATATTCGATTATCAAAAACGATAATCAGAATCTCAAATATCTAATTATCACAAGCGATAATCAGATACAACAAATATCTGATTATCAAAAATGATAATCAGAATCTCAAATATATAATTATCACAAGCGATAATCAGAAACAACAAATATCCGATTATCAAAAACGATAATCAGAATCTCAAATATCTAATTATCACAAGCGATAATCAGAAACAATAAATATCCGATTATCAAAAACGATAATCAGAATCTCAAATATCCAATTATCACAAGCGATAATCAGAAACAAAAAATATCTAATTATCAAAAACGATAATCAGAACTCATCAAAACAGCAAATATTTCAATTAACGAGTCCAGAATTAACCGAAATAGCAAACGCACATGTCTCATATCACGTGCTTTACTAAATCGTTTGATTCTCTTCATCATTTTCTTGAAAGTGCAAAATTGTCTATTTCAAAAATAATATTTCACTTTCTCAAATGGACAAGTCTGAAATTAAGCCAATCAGTAAAAGTAAGGGGTCATAGTCCTCGATTTTGCTGAAACGTTTAAATCGCTTCCTCATTCTTTTGAAAGCGCAAACTGCAAAACTTCTGAAAACTATTTCCTTTATCTTATCAAAGTAATAATTTACATTCTCAATCGAACAAGTCTGGAATTAAGCGAATCAGTAAAAGTAAGGGGTCATAGTCCTCGATTTTGCTGAAACGTTTAAATCGCTTCCTCATTCTTTTGAAAACGTAAACTGTAAAAAATTTGAAAACAATTTTTATTTTGAAACAATTTTTAAAAACACGTGATTAAAACAGCAACATCAGTAGCAACTTCGACAAGGAAATTGCACTTCTCAAAATACCGTAAAAACGGACAACAAAATCAGCATTGCGGGATAACCGCTTGAAAATCCACTTTAAAATTGACGGTTACTGAAGTCAAAGCGACAGTAAATTTTATACGTCAAAATCTCATCAAAATAATTGGCATCAAAACATAATACCAGTGAATTTTCATTCATCAAAAATGTCACAAGAATCTTCTCAAAGATCAAAAAGAATGTCATACTCTTTATTTTTATTCACCAAACCATAAATATTGACAATCATATCAATGCCAATCACAAAAGTTAATGACACACAAATTCACCAATGCACAAAATTTGATAAAACCTATCAATAAAAATCACGAAAATTGGTGAGACAAATTCTATAAATCATCACAAGAAATCCAGAAATCACAAAAATTGGTGAAACACAAATTCTAGAAATCTACACAAGAAATCCAAAAATTCTAGAAATCTACACAAGAAATCCAGAAATCACAAAAATTGGTGAAACACAAATTCTAGAAATCTACACAAGAAATCCAGGAATCACAAAAAAATGTGGGGAGGCCTATCACAAGAATGGGAGCATGAAAACTCACCAACACGTGTATCACACAAACGGAACGCTATTACATGGTAGCTAACCATTAATTTTGAGCCGAAGCTCCACACGAACGGCCCGAAGACCATGGGGCGCTACCCCATATATGTGAGTCGAAACATCACACAAACGGGGTTTAGTCTCCCTCGCAGACAAAGAGACATCGCATAATTGCTAGTCTAAATCACAAAAAGGGGAAAGACCTATAACAAAACGGGAGCATGAAAACTCACCAACACGTTTATCACACAAACGAGACGCTATCTCATGGTAGCTAACCATTAATTTTGAGCCGAGGCTCCACACGAATGGCCCGAAGACCATGGGGAGCTACCCCACATATGTGAGTCGAAACATCACACAAACGGGGTTTAGTCTCCCTCGTAGACAAAGAGACATCGCACACTTGCTAGTCTAAATCACAAAAATGATCATCATCGATCATCAAGAAATGTCAATTACAGTGAGCTAATAAATATAAAAGTTTAGCTTCATGTCCCATAACCACTAGCTTAACTGAAATATTTATGAACAAATTGTAGATCTCCACTAGAAAATTGTCATAAGAGATTCAATCGAACAAGTCCACAAATTAACCGACGAAGTAAACGCAAGCGTTTCATACCACTTGTTTTACTAAGCCGTTTAATTAGATTTCTCATCCGAGTGAGGTAAAGGTTTGTGTATACTAATAGATTAGAAAACGGTTTAAGAAAAGAGTTATGTTTGAAATCGCTTTGATGAAAGAGTTTTGATATTTACTACTAGTATTGAAACTTTATATTTTTAAAGTGACAAATCACAAAAATGATTGTAGAAACAGTCAATCACAAAAATTCACATTCGAAGATGTGAATAAATTCCAAAGAAATCGATATCAAATCCATTAAAGTGGAAATACCCAATAATTCCAAAAATAGAAGTTATCAAAGTTGACAAAGGTGATAACAACTAATCGGAGAAGAAGAATCGATCAACAACTGGAAAAACAAAGCAAAACGAGCACAAATAGGCAAAAAGGGAAATAGGAGCATGTCGATTGACCGAATTGCAAATTCTGCAATTCCTTTCCTATTTAATAAAAGTGCAATATCTCACTCAATTTGCAACCGGTCGAGCACGGACGCTTGGGGATTACGCCCATCGGCTACCCGGTCCTATTGGCTCATCGATGCAACACCGAAAACGTGTTTAAACATCAAAGTTAAGATCTTCAAAAATTTGAACCCAAAACACTAAAAGTTGGAATATTCACAAAACCAATCCAAATCAAAAGCAAATGCACACGAATAAGTGTTAGGAATTCATACCCAACAATCAAAGATAGTTATAGACTTAGATGTGAGAAAAACATCGACAAATAGTTGTAACACATGTTCCATCAAAGTTATGTTTTATTTTATGTCTATAAACCCCAGGCTCTGATACCAAGTTGTGACGCCCCACCTCTATACCCACGCTAACCAAGAACACTACGGTGTAATGCTGTCAATTAGCACGGAGAATAAGGCTGTTGAGGAGCGGCCATCCGTAATTAGGTCTTACACTAGTATTGGTTACCTCGATAGGAGTGGTATATTTTTTTCATCTCTTATTTATTTACTCCCATCGACATACCCAATTCCAGTATAAAACGAACTACGATGGTTCATAATAGTTTAGGACAATAAATATAAAAAAAACACAGATAATATAAATACGGAACACAGATAAACAAAGTCTCATATATATATATAACTGAAGTCAGTTACAATACATGTGATACAGTATATATGATACAACTACAACTGTCTACTCAGGAAGTTATATACACAAGTACATTATCGTAATTAATATACATGAATACATAACAACCTATACTAAAACAATGTCTACTCCAAAAGTATGAAAAGACTTCATAGCTCTAGCAGCAACCCAAAGCAAGATATCTACAACCTGAAATAACTCGGTCTGACTCGAGTATTAAATTCAAAAGAAAATAATACACGGGTCAGTCTAATTCAAACTCAGTTATTAATGCACGGAAGTAATAATAATTAAATAGCAATTAGAAGACAGTCAAAATAAATTCACCTATCCAATCCTTTAACAGAGAAATCAGATAACGGTGAATATAATGCATAACAGCATTAAACAACAAATCAGCAAATTCAAATTATCAACGAAGACAAATGAAAGGATTATCAATGAAGATAATTTAGAAAACAACAGAATTTCCTAAACGGCAATTAACAACAAAATTCAACTATTAAGTAAATAATTAGAAACTCATAATCTAATTATCAAATTGATAATTAGACAATAACAAAATGATCAAATCAAACCAATCAAAATACAATTCAAAACATATTGAATTGAATAAACGAAACCGTTCAAACAATTTAAATATCAATTAAAACGTCAATACTGATTGGCTGCAGTACACGCACGCGTGCACTTCCTCGGCAATACAGCCTATGAATTACATAAAAGCTCAGTGAATCAAAATAAATGAATACAGTGGTCAGTGCAATGCACGACCCAATCTAAACCACAGCCACCACAAGAATACAAGGGAAGAACTGCAACAAGAACTACAGCCACCACAATATCACAAGGGCAAGACTGCAACAAAAACTCAGATGCAAGCACCAAACTCGAAGTGATCTGAGCATAAGCAAGAAGGCTCAAAGCTATGCAGTGAAACCAAAAGAACAAAATAAAACAGAGAAGGCACATGGATGTGCAGGCCAAAAGATGCAACTTCAACAGTGCATCAATGGTGAACTACACATAACAAGTTTAGCAACCACATGAAAATATCATGAAGGAGCTCAAATGCAATAAACCCAACATGTAGTCAAACAGCATGTTTTACTAGTTTCAAATCAAGTGAAGTCACAATGGAACTGCACTGGACAAGTGCAGACAAATAAACACAGTGCTACCAGAGATCAAACTACAGCATGGCAAAAATGTAATTGATCAGAGGTGGTAACCTGGCATCAGACTAAGCAGGGCACTCAAGGAACAGTGCCAAAGCAAATGGTAAAGTTCTTTCAATTTCTCAAAGACAACGATGCACAAATTCAGGAACTCAACAACTTCAATAACAAAGTAAACAGCAAAAAACGATGTACGTAACGATACTAACATCTCATTTTGAATGGTACATGTGCAGTGACCAGAAGCACTACAATGACGACCCAATCTACTATGTAACATAAACAGAGAAGCATCATCATCAAAGTGATGCAACTGTCGAGCAAAATGACTCCACACAAGTGTACATAAGCAACAATGCACTGTACATCAAGTGATACAACAATGCAACACCAATGATAACTTTAAATCTAAGTATAAAGCAGTGTCAATGAATAATGCAAGCAAGACCAGGATGCAACTGCACAAGACAGGTTAGCAAAGTGCATACACAAGTGGTACAAGACATGCAAACTGTCTCAACAAATGATATCAAAACTTCATGAATAAACAAACTTCAAGTGTAGTACATATGTCAATAAAGTCATAACTCAAACTGCAGTCCAAATCAAGTACAAAGAGCAACACTGTGAACACAGTGAGCCCAATCAAGGCAGCAAGTAAATCAAGTTGAAGCCATGGTCAACAGAATTGAAGTCATGCAAGAAATCAACATCTCCAAGTAAATTCAGATGTACATGATCAAAAGCAATGCAAGCAAAGTTAACAACTACATATACTGTAGTGTAGCACATATCAAGTGAAGGCTACCAAATCAAAGAGCAACAAAATGATGAAGTTCCAAATCACAAAAGTTCAGTGACTCAAAGGTCAAATAATACCCAAGGCATGTTCGAACTATTACAAATAAAAGCCATGATTGCCCAAGAAATTCGAACAGGTCAAAAATGTACAAAATCAAACTCAAGCACAAAGGCTACAATAGTAGGTAAAAGTCACGTGTGCTACAGAGATGAACCGAAGTGACAAAGTCACAAATGACCGAAGTCAAAAAGAAACCACCGTGATGAACAAGTCATCATCAGATCATACCAAATTTGACAAAATCAGAGAAACATCAACACCAAAACAAAAAATCGAATGGCAGAAGGACCATTTTAGAGATGAATTAGATGTGAGTAAATAGAATTACTCACCTGAGTACGAAGCGTAGACGAACACAGTCAAACGGCCGAAGTTATCTCACGAGACGCTCAACAAAGCAAGGAGATCGAACTCCATCGAGCATTCCAAGATTGAATGGTTGTGCGTCGAAGCCGTGGAGAACTCAAATCAAGCAGCCGAAACCACTATAAATCGAACCCTAATTTGAAGAAGAGGAACGAATACGAACGAGCCGCCATTTTTAATCTCGTTCGTGTGTTTTGATTTTTAGGTTTAGGGTTTTCCAATGAAAAAAGGAACGGGTATTGGATTTATGATGGCATCAAACAAAATATGGGCTAAAATTAATTTTTAAAGCCCAAGAACAATAATTAAATTTTTAAACGAATTTCGATTGGTTAAATGCCAAAAGTAATTAGCAACCAAATTAAATCGTCATTTGACGATAATTTATTGTTACAAAAATCTCAGGGTTGTTACAGTTTTCCTTGAAGAATAAAATATATACTTAATCGTGATTTAAGTATATGTAGTATTTTCTAAGTGTTGAAAATAAATTGAATTATGAATTACTTATTATTAAATAAGTATTTGGAAATGTTTTCCAAGATTTAAATAGTGAAATGTTTTGAGAATATATCTTTTTAAAAGATATATTGAAGTGAATATTTGGAAAGTTATTTAAATTAATAAAAGATTAATTAAAAGAGCCTAGTGGTTGTTATGGTGCTGAATATTTGTTTGTTTGCTTTGATAGTTAAATAACCGACTATCAAATTACCTAAAATTTTAGTTCCTCAACTTGATTTGGGAACTATTTAGTCGTACACTTTGTACGCTGCCTTCTATGTAGGCTTGATTATCCTTTGTGTTGAGGATGTTGATTCGTATAGTGCGGAGTATTACTCCAATCTATCGAGCTTCCTTCTTGTTCCGAAGGATAGCAAGTTGAAAGTTGGAAACGTGATAAGTCTATGAGACTTAGTTGCTGTGTGAGGTTGAGAAACGCATTTGCGTTGTTGGTGCGAAGAGACCGGGATCAGATTTTTCTGAAAACCACTTCGGACCAACGTATATGCGACGATTGTGCAGGTTGCTTGTGATGATATTGATATTACGGAGTTTCATAGTGGGGGACTGCTTGTTGATCGTTTGGGGTTAAAATCCTAATATACATCCAGTAGCGGTGGTCTCTTCATTATGAAATATCCAATGCGAGGACTATTCGCTACTAATCCTAGGGATTTCCCAACAGGATGTGGTAGGAAAGTACCTTCGGTTTGTCCTGTTCCTGGACAACTTATATGGATGTTTGTCTGACATTGCATTTCTAAAGATTACGTACATTGGTTTTTACAAACATACATCAGTGATGGCGGAGAAGGAAACTTCTCTTAGCTCAACACCCTCCTTGAGACATACGAGCTTAAGGGTTGTATTTTTGTGGAAGGCAATTAGTAGTCAACGAAAATGGCCGTGTGGCATTCAAAGTGATGTGATATGTGATTGTGAAAGATAATCGTTACCTCGTCAGGCCTCGTCAATCGGAAATGACCAAAACAGGGTTAGATGCGGCAAGGCTAAGTGGGCCATTCCCAAGTAGGATATGATCATCCTCTTCTAGATATATCTTTACACGCTATGACGTCGTGTATCTGATTATTGCGGTTTGTATACTAGAGGGCCCTCGGTAAGGTCGGTAACGATCGAAGGATGACATATTCGGTACCATCTAGTTAAGAGGTGGGCCGATCTTGTGTTGGTAGAGAAACTTTGTGATGGTTTCTCGGTACATTTTTCTAGTGATGTACTGCCGGAAGGTAGTCCCTTCACCTGGTCATTTGTATGGAAATCCAAACCCCGCTACGAGCTGCGATTTTGTTTGTAAAGGCGTAATGAATACCCTCGAAATGCTATATGGGTAACCATTTCGACTATGATTAATATTATTTGTATACTAGTCTAATATAAGAGGATTTGATATGAAAGAAATGTTTTAGTTATCGTAAGGTAAAAACATGTCCGTGTTTATGTGTGGACTTGTCTGACGAGATACTTTTGTTTTGAAAACTAAGGAAAAGTTTGGTAATTTAATAATATCAATTGAGTGCGTTTCTCACGCTGGTTTACCAGACTGATCCGGGCGTTCTTCCCTTTCAATGCTCGGGTCAGACCGAGTATATCTACAGGTTATGCTTTGGTGCTATTGGAGCTTCAGCAGGAGAGCTGGAGATCTTCATTTTCGTACATCCGTATTTGCTTGATTATCCGCTACATTACTTAGTTGTTTATCATCGGCATTTGTGAGGATAGGTTATTATAACTGTTCAGGCTGATAACTCTGGTTGATTGTTGAACTCTGATTTATGTATGTATATATATATAGTTTTTTTTATAAAGATCATTGATATGATATTATATATTTTCCGCTGCGATGTGAGATTCTGTATTATTCTGCTTATCTTCTCTCTTTCTTCTCTTCTCTTCTTCTCTCTTCTTTTCTTTCTCTTGACTTTCCGTCAGTTTATGCTTTTTGGGTCGGACATGTGTGGATTATTGTCGATTCAAAGGGTACGGATTTTCGAGTCGTCACAGCACATTAATGAAATATCTCTACATGAGTTACCAGAGGACGGTATACCTTTAAATCTTCCTCATATTCAAGATAATTCGCAAACTCAAATTCACAATGACGATTTTCATGGACCTCTAGAATTGAAAGCGAACTAACTCACATCGGCGAATTTGAGATATCAAGTGTAGCCACGGCTGTAGTACAACCGAACCACCAAGCCTATCTATTATCCTTTTTGGAAAATAAAGAAATAAATGAAACAGTTGTTCAGATGCCTATTTCTTCTGTTGCTATTGATGAGTTTAATACTCCTGGATATATCTCGATGGCATTTCCAACATTGTTTCCATTAGGAAATGCTGATTTACGACAAGCACGACCAAGAAAAATTAGACCCCTAGAATATTTTCAATATTTAATGAAATTTCATGATCAAAGGTTTGCAAAAGATTCTAGATTTAGATATTTTACGTACAATTCAATTAGCAGGTGGCGTGCGTTAGATATTGATAGCATATATGTACAAAAAAATCCGGATGATGGGAATTTATCTATAAATGATATCCGTGAAATGTTAAAATCGGGAGATAAGCAGTTATCCCAACGCATTTTTTCCTATGCAAAAGGCATTCGTTGAAGCCATTCTTACCAGTCTGCAAGATTAAAAGAGTTTACAGTTATGGTCAAATAATTAGGTGCGGCAACTATATTTTTCACATTAAGTTCAGCAGATTTCCAATGGCTATAATTTTATAAACTTCTCGATCAAACAAATGAATTGCAAAAATTAAGCTACAGTGAACAAATAAAAAGAAAGGCACAATTACTAAATGAAAATCCACTTGTTGCCGCATGGTTTTTTCAAGCAAGGGTTGAAACTTTTGTACTAGATTTTTTGACGCCAGAATTTTCTGTTAAGGACTATTGGTATCGTTCTGAATGGCAAAATCGTGGAAGTGGACATATCCATGGCTTTTTGTGGTTAAATAATGCATCAGATTTATCTTCGGTTACCAAAAGTTCATATGACAATTCTACAATTATTGAATATTTTGATCGTCTTGCTTATATAATAAACCCAAATATGTGTGGACCTTCACGGGAGCAAGAGCATCCATGTGCACAAGTTATTCCACCTGATGCAAATTTGGATACAGACGACAATGACTATGCGAATCTAGTTACTTGAGTTATGCATCATTCCGGTATGGAAACTACTGTTTGTGAGTACACAGAACAACCAAACAGTTGACATGTTGCTTTAAATATCCATTTGACGTGCTTCCATGATCTAAAATTGTAGAAGATCCTCCAAATAGTAAAATCTTTCGATTTATTTCACAATGCAATGATTCTCTGATCTGCTCACATAATAGAAAAGTACTTCAGGTTTGGCATGCTAATACTGATTGGTCTCCTGTGTTATCTGTGCATGCTATGGTAAATTATATTGGAAAATATGCAGCAAAATCTGAACTAGTATCAAAGAGCTTTACATACGCATTCAGAACAATAGTTGAAAATAGTCATCGACCTTGTCAAACATCAACTTCTGCCATCAAGAAACTACTTCTCAAGAGTGTATCCGAACGAGACATTTCTGCACAAGAGGTATGCCATCTTTTGATGTCTTACCCTCTAGTAAGTTCATCTAGAACAATAGTACAACTTAACGTAACTGAAAAAACATGTTATCAACAATAATTCAACGTTGAAATATAATAATAAGTGAAGATATCGTTGATTTAGACCCAAATATTATTACAAAGTATATGGATCGACCAAGCGAATTTGAAAACCTTTCACTACTTGATATGGCAATAAACTTCTGTTACTATAATAAAGGGTGGCGTAAGTTTTGAAAAGAGGCAATTGTACGAATAGTACAGATCTAAGTACCAATATTCCTCCATTCGGTGAAAAGTGAGAATTTTATTGCGAACAACAGGTAATGCAACTTCTTTGATTTTTATTGGATCCAATTTTACAAATATTAATGATAAACTTTGATAATTAAAAACTACATTGATTTTAGTTATTTTAAAATATGAAATCATAAGTAAACTTGTTTTTTTAATATGAATATAGGTACAACTACTTCATCACTATAGAAATCTTAATGAAGCAAAAGGAAACTTCGATGCTTGGTCTGATAGATATGTTAATTTAGGTCTGATTCAACATTAATCACTCCTAGATGCTATAGAAGATGATTTCGAAGATGATAGTATAAACAATGATGCAGAAGAACATCAAAAAGAAGAATGGATGATAACAGCCGTGATGGATCTAATGTTTGTTTTAAGAGAGGAAACAGAAATAGGCTTAAGAGAGTTCGATACTTCGCATAATTGGAATGAAGCACTTCAGAGATACCCTAATATAGATATTGAACATAATTTTATCAATACCAATTTACGTTCAATTATGGAACATGAAAGTGAGACCATAAACAGTTCTACTGTTGTTCCTTTTGAGAGCTTGTCTACAGAACAGAGGATTGCACATAATGTGATATTTAAATAAATATCTAAAGGAAAATCAATTCGAATGATTATATGCGGTGGTGCTGGTACAGGAAAATCAACGTTTGTAAATGTCATTGTTCGAACAATTGTTACTCATTTTGGAACCAGCAAAGCAGTTTGCAGTATGGCTCTAACTGGAGTGGCTGCATTTAAAATTGGTGGTAGCACAATTCATCATGAACTTCTAATCTCCACGGAAAGAAAATCAACCTACAAAGAACTATCATGAGAGCAATGTCATCGTATGCAAGATGAATTTAAAATACAAAGTTGATTATAATAGATGAATATAGTATGCTTGGTAAAACAATGATGGAAAATATTGATTTACGGTGTCGTGATATTTTTTCAATAAATGACTTATTCGGTGGCGTTTCTATTGTCTTAGTTGGTGATATGCGACAACTACCTTCTGTTTGTGATAGTTCGTTATACCTGAAATGTGGTAATCTCTTACAACAACGTGGTGGACTTGCATATATGAGTTTTGATAAGTGTGTAAGACTATCGTATATATTCCGTCAAGTTGGAGATGAGCAAGCACCTTTAAGAGGAGCTTTAGAAAGACTAAGTAGAGGTGCATCTACTTTAGACGATTGGAAACTTTTCAAAACCAGAGATTGGTCAATTTTATCGAACAAAGAGAAGGAAACCTTTAAGATTGCTCTTTGTCTTTTTCCAGCAAGAATTGCTGCTAACGAACATAACAAAAACCATTTGATTCAACTTGGAAAACCTATTGCACGCATTCCTTCTTTCAATAACTGTGAAGCAGCATCTAATGCTTCGGTTGATAATGCAAAGGTTTAGAATGATGTATTTATCTTTCTGTAGGTGCTCAAGTGATGTTACGATCTAATCTTTCAGTGCAAAATGGATTGGTTAATGGTGCAATGGGTACTGTTATGGATATTGTATATTCACAATCATCAAGTTCTCCTAACGATCTACCGCTAGTAGTCATAGTCGATTTTAATAAATACCGTGGTACTCCATTTTGTGAGGGAACAAATATTATTCCAATAACTCCGTAAAAAGTAAATTGGAAAACTTCTTCTGGTACAACTTATATGAGAACTTAGTTACCTTGAGCTCTATGTTGGGCAATAACAATGCATAAAAGTCAAGGAATGACACTTGATCAAGCAATCAATAATATCGGCGATCGAGAAAGTCTTGGTTTAACGTTTGTTTCTTTATCAAGAACTAGAAAATTAGAGGATCTTACTTTCAATCCTATGTTTACTTTTGAAAGACTTGCGCAAATTGGAAGATCCAAAGGTCTGCCTTCTAAATTATTAGAGGAAGAATGTTTAAATGTAATGTCTGTTGGATAAATGGTAAGTAAAAACAACTATTATTATTCTCAAAATTTCAAATAATTTTTTTCTTTTATGTTAAATTAGCAATTAATGAAACTTAAAAAATCAACTCTTGTATTCTGAACTTCCAAATCGAATGTTGCAGATTCTATATAGTGTTCCTTTTGCAATCACATCAACCATTGTACAAACAAGTGGCGGTGGTCAAGGTTGGTAAATTATACATAGAAAAGATCCACTACTATTTATTATTATTTCTAAAAAAATTAATATTAAGAATGTGTTTGTCGAATGTTATTTATAGGGTTGTGCATTGATGTTTTGGACATTCTGTATAATTTGTATACCTGCATCTTAAGGTCTATGTTTTATGGTTTATAGACCATTGATAACTTGGTTCAGCTATTTGATATTCCATTTAGCTTTTAATCAGTATCCATATTTTTATTTGTAGAAAATGGGTAGGACAAAGGTTGCAAAAAAAAGCTTTAGTATCATACAAAAAGAACTAGAGGAGTCTGAATCCGCACCCAAGCACTCTAATGCTAGAGATGGGTATATTAGTCAATGTTAGCTCTATTACTCAAATGGATTTGGATAAAATGTTCTTCCTTTATACCATCATAATTGGATCATCAAAGTTTGAGTTACAAATAAAGGCAATTTGAGATCTTATAAAAAAATGAAAGGAGAAGGTTGCATGTTTAGTATAGAACTCACCGATGAAAATGTAAGTTTATTTTATCTTAATGCTTTCAATATATTTTTCTATTTGTTCTATCATTAAGTTATTGTTATAATAATTGTTCTCTTCAAATTCACAAGGTACCCTAAATTCAAGCTACAATGTTTAATAAAGCTACAGACAAGTATTATCCTATATTTCAATGTGGAAAAGTTTATTATATTCTAAAGGAACCATTAAGCCTGCGAACAAAGAATTTAGAAGTATAAAAAACGAGTATGAGATTATTATAAATGAGTACTCATTAGTCAAATGTATGGATGATGCGAACTCTAGTATACCCGATATCGTATACAACTTTGTAAAGATTAACCAACTTCAAAAATATATCGCAGGAAAGGAAGTTGTAGGTAATGCATCCATATTATTAATTTTTTATACCTCATTGTATGTTTGCTTAACATAAGTATCTTTTAGATGTAATCGGCCTTGTTCAAAGTGTCTCATCAATCAAAGACATTCGAAGAAAAATCAACAATGAGACTATTCCAAAACGTGATATAACCATTGGAGATGATTCGTAAGTAAACATATTAAACCAATAAATTTGTTTACTAAAAATATTTATGCATAGATTTAAATTACTGAAGTAAAACTGTTGATGTGACTTTATGGGGAAACTTGCTATGAAAATTAGTGTCGAGCTGCTACAAATGGTTGATGAATATCCTATAGTAGCTATTAAATATGCCAAAGTTGGATATTTTCAAGGTAAAATTGTTCTATTTTTTTAGCTTTTTCCATGCCATCGTTTTTAAGATTATTTAATCTTACTGTAGTTTGTCTTTATCAAAATTAAGTAAAAGAAATTTATATATAAATCCAAACACACCAGAAGCTAAAAAGCTTAAAAGTTGGTACAATTGTGAAGGCAAAAATACAAAAATCTTATCTACCACTTATGATAGAGTTATGCTTACTCATATAATTAATGATCCAACATTGGGTCATGACAAGGTTTGTCCTTATCATTTTGAACTATATTGTACATTAATAATTTCATATTGATTGTTTTTTTCCATACGTAGTCTGCATTCTTCAGCGTGTTTGCTTACATAACTTATATTAAGAGTCAGAAATTGTGGTATTAATCCTGTAAGAATTGCAAAAAAGAGTAATTGAATCTATAGAATCGGGCTATTGGTGTGAAGCATGTCAACAGAATGAAAGCTCTTGTATTTTGAGGTAAAAATTTAAGAGCTAATTATTATTGTTGTTGTTGTTGTTGTTATTATTATTATTATTTGAAATGGTACTTTGTATACAACATATCATTGGGATAACATATCACATGTTAATAAATGTGCGAATCACGCTATGCAAGTTTCGAACTTGTGGCATGTGGCACGAAAATTGAGTTTTTTATTTATAGTAATCAGTAATATATGTAATAATATGTTTGTTTAATGCAGATATATTATGATAATGAAAATTAATGATCCAACCGCTGAAGCTTGGATTACTGCTTTTAATGAACCAGCAGAGGAAATCATAGGTTGCAGTGCTGATGACCTTTATAAGATTAAGAATGATGAAGGTGAAGATATATACGAACAAAAATTAAAGGAGTTGTTATGGATCCCTCGTCTTTTCAGAGTCGATGTTGCCTAAATTGAGTACATGAATGAAAAAAACAAAAAATCAATGTTATGTCTCAATTAGTTATTGATTATGTGGCGGAATCTAGATTCTTGTTAAAAGAAATATCAACAATGACAGAATCCAAAGTATAGTTCATTTTTTTCAGTAATTTTAGTTGTTTTCTTAATTTTACTTCAGCGGTGTTAGTTTTTCATATAATAATTGTACTTTTAGGTAATTTATTTAAACACTGTAGTTCAATAATATGAGATTTATTTCTTACATCAATTTTTTCATTAGTAGTCTTCTTTAATTAGGTATTGAAAAATATGATTATGTATATTAAGCTGACATTTGTTTGATTTTTTTCCAAATTCATTAATACATTAAAGCTACAAATAAGGTCAAAATTAATTATATATTGTACTTTCTTGATACATATATATATATATATGTGTGTGTCAGTGGGTGGTTTATATCAATACATTGATAGCACATCCTTAGTATCAAGTTGTCCTACGTTTTCAATCCTTGATATAATTGAATTTACACAGTTTCAATTATTTTCATTTTTTTTGAAAATGCAGTTAATTTTTCATCAAATTAATAATAAAGAAAAAAATTAAACAAATGCGTTTTTCTTTGATATCAAATATTACAACGGTCGGTTTTCCCACCGTTGTGCGGTTATACTAGTTAAGGGTAAGTTTGGATCACATGCCCAATAAGTTTCAGAGAAAACATCCTTTCCAAACTAAACTTATATTTTCGGTCCTTATTTTCAAATTCATGCATGAAAGACCCAAATATCCTTTATGTTTTTAACATTTCAAACACGTATAACTTTATGTAGAAAAATCAGATCAACATACCATTTTCACCAAAAAATCACAAATTATTTCATATATTTGCAGACAATTCAGCAAATTTTGAACATTTTCATTTTTTTTTCAAATTTACAACATTTGCAAATAATTACAAATATTTCTACAACTATATGGTATAGTTGCAGAAATGTCTACAACTATTGCATATAGTTGTAGAAATTTCTGCAACTAATGGTATAGGTGCAAAAATGTCTGCATTGCATATAGTTGCTGAATTGTCTGCAACTATTGCATATAATTGCAGTTTTCCATTGCAATCGAGAAAGTTGAGCTCGCCATTGAAGAAAATTAAAATCAATAAATATAAGTTCGCTAATGAAGAAGAAGATGAAATCAAGAAAGATAAACTCGTTATTAAAATTAATCATGCAAGAAGCGAAGGGGTATTTTAGGAAAAACAACCGAAATGGAAAACAGGGACCTGCAAATTATGTTTTCTTGCCGGAGGAGTTTTAGTGAATTAAGTTCATTTTTAGGGATGCGTGCCTAATATTCACTTTTATTAATGTGTAACACGTATTAACAAGCTAGTTATTAGCTAAATTGTGATTTACATGCATTAATTTTAAAAGAATATGGATCATAAAAAATTATTGTCAAGGACAATTTTTTTAGCATTTTAGTCTCAATGACCGGCCTTCGCTATTTTAGCGTGAATGACAACTTTTGAATTTCAATTCATAGGCAAGACAAGGAATTAGCAAGCAGGAAAAACACGCAAATAAGTCTGAAGCAGCGTCAAGCTTAGGTGGTGTTGTCGGTAAGAGCAGTTGCTGCGATGGCGTTGGCGGCATTGGTGGTTGGTTCGACGGTGGATGGCAACAGCTAGGGTTTTGAAGTAGCCTGATTTGAAGTCATTCGATGATAGAAAATTGATGGCTCTGGTGGTAGGGACGCCGTGGTGAAGTGATGTTTTATTAGAAACAACAATTCAAAAAAGAAGAAGAGCAAGTCGAGGAAGAAGAAGAGCAAGCCATGGAAGAATTAGGAGAGAAGAAATGGTGTCAGTTATTAAGTATCAGTTTTCCAGTTTGTAGGTATCAGTTTCGAAAATTTTTGTTATTTTTGAGTTTGTGATTTTTGAAAGAAGCTATGAGGTAGGATCGTATAATATGGAATAGTGGAATGGTCTACGTCCTGTCTCTAAGCTCCTCTTAGGAATTCAATTAACCAACAACCCTCACTTAACCTAGAGGAATAGGTTTACAACTTACCCGAACAACCAAACGGGATTTCATGCCTCAACTATCGAAGAGGACTTCAACTAGATACAAAGAGTATTTCTGACTTGTTGTGTTCTTGATAACACTAATGAGTCTAATTAAGTACAACTTTCCTATAATCTTATCCTCAAGAATATGAAATATGTTTATGAAGATTTAGGAAATATAAATTGTTATGAATCAAAAGAGTATTTAAGATAAATCAGAGATTCAAGCAATTGAAGTGGTTTGTGATTGCTTTTGAAAACTTAAGAAATCTGAAATAATGATCAAGATAATAGAGAGATTAAAGCGATTAGAATTCATAATTTGCAAATGATCGAATCATGCATTTATAGGTGTAGAAGAGGTGTATCTATTTGCAAAAGATCCAGGCAAGAGATGCATCCATTACCATTGGAGAATGGTTGCAACTCCTGGGAAGAAGAAAAAGGTGCCTTTTCATAAAAAATTCACAGGTTTGAATTCAGTCGACTGAATAGGGAACTTCAGTCGACTGAAACTGTGCATGTTGTAATTCTGTAACAGGTTCAGTCGACTGAAATTTCATGTTTAGTCGACTGAACTGGTAGTTTCTGCACAGTGAACACTTAACTAAAATGTTAAGTCATGAAATGTGCTCTTGTGTTTGTGCAAGCTTCTTGAGGATAGATTTTAACAATAAAACTAAGACTAAGACCTATATATAATACGTACTCATGATATCCTTGGTCTTCATAGTCCTTCCTTTAGCTTTGCACATATATCTTCCTTTTTGTTGAAGCACATTGTCATTGATCAAAATATAGCGTATCAACATTCTCCCCGTTTTTGATTGATGACAATACCTATATTTGTAGAGATGTAATTATCTTTCCTCCCCCTGAATATATGCACTATCTTTCCTACAAAACAAAGTTAGTGACAGACTTTTCTCCCTCTTTGTCGTCGAAAAAGGAAGTAATCATTTGTAGAAGTATATAATTGTCAAACAAAGCAACCCCATGCATGTATAACCATAGTGTGAATCATACAAACCATAGAGTATCACGACAAAAAGAAGGCTATTTATACAAGCCTTTTCAGAAGTGTTTGAAAATTAATAAAAAGTTCCAGAAATCAAACCATCAAAATGATCAAGGATCCCTGTCCCAATTATAAGAGCCTTCACGTTCTCCTTCTGGTTCACGAATAACAGGGCCACCGGTTGGTTGTCTAAAAGCTCCTCCTCCTTGACCACCATTGTTACCACTAGTGCTGCTGCTCGGATTCTCCTCGGAAGATGTCTACGTGAACGTTGGAGCTGGGCGCTTGCCGCATGAGGTAGAAGCAGAAGTGGTGCTGGTGCATGAAATGGCATCCCATAGTTTGTTGAAGAACCCTTTTACTCTATCAAGTTTGTGATCAACCTTTTTGAGACGAGTATCAAGGATTTATTGATTCCTTGATAGAATTCCCAACGATTGATTTGTAGTAAAATATGGTTGAACAAGACGAATTTTATCATCTTGATCAAGAGGTTCTTGTTGTGGAGCTTGAGGTTGAGGTTGGTGAGATTCTTGTTGACGTGCTTCCCATTCTGTTAGAGACATGATACGAGGAGGCGTTACCGGTAGTTGCATGAGGCTTATAGTCTGACGGTTGATTTGATGAACCATCGTATCTTCTGAGTTCGATAGTGGCGTATCAACGTCTAGGAGAAGTCGCATTATGTACTCGCCAAAATATATCGTTCTTATTTTCCCATTTTTGAAGGCAAGAAATTCATCAAGTATCAATTGCACCCAATTTACTTTAATATTTCCCCATATAGCATATAGTGCCCGGTAGTTATTCGGGTACACTATTTCATGGGGGTCGGTACGTGGGGTAATGGTCCTCATAAGGGCTTTGTGTAGAAGCCTAGCTCTTGGTCTTAAGGAGGTGGATTTGATATCTTGGTTATTGATCTCATCCTCTAAAAATTAATGATTTATATTGTCATGAATATGAGGATTGAAATCTATTTCTTCAAGCTTTCTACCAACGTTTGGGGATCCTAGAATATGAGCAACGCGATCAAGTGAAAACCATACCTTTTTCCCACATACCATACTCCAAACACTGTCATTCGGATTTCGTGGAGTTTGGTGTCTGAGGTTGAGGTTAGCAAAGAATAATTTCACCATAATATGGTTGATGGCATGGTCATTACGATTAATGTCTAAAAGCGATGTCAAACTTGCCTGGTCCGTTAAAGCTTGAATATTGTACGTTTGAAGACCTTGGAAATCAACAAATGAGTGCTCAAAGATTCTTGATTTCTTTATCTTGTTCCACTGAGTGACCGCAACTCCATTGTAAAGCAATTGAGCGATTTGGGCATCAATTGGCTCGGAGGAGGTTGAAGTTGAAGCTCTAGAACATTTAGGAGGCATAATTGTGGAAATTTTGAGGAAGAAATTGAGAAAAAGTAGAAATTGGGGGATAGGGTTTTCTTAGAAATGGGGAAGATGAAGTTTGGAAGAGGTAAAAAAAATAAAAGTAAAAATGAAAAAGATGGCTAAGTAGGGTAAACTACGTTCAATCGACTGAAATTTTCTGTTCAGTCGACTGAACTGGAAGCCGAAAGTTTTCTGGCTAAAATTCAGTCGACTGAACTGTTGGCTGAAAGTTTCTGTCCTGTATTTAGTCGACTGTGCAGAATTATTCAGTCGACTGAATTTTGCATTTTTGGTTTTTCTTGACTTTTTGAATGCAAATGTTTTATTTAATGAAATAATTACAATTATATAGTAATATTATGATACAACAACATTATTTTGACCACAAAACCATCATTTCTTGGGGGATGGAGTCTTCTTCTTTGGTGTTTTATATCCCTCATTCGCCATATAGTTCTTGTCCCATGAATTTGGGCTATATTGAGGTATTTGTGGCGATACACAAGGATTTATCGGATGATTGATGTACGATATGAAGGAGATGGATCAAACGAATTAACTGGTCGAGTTAAGGGCTCACTCACATCGTTTTTCTTCATGCTGCAAAATTTTAAACCAATTTGCTCAAGAAAGCTTAAGCGTTTAGCCGTTACTTTATGTTCAAAATACAATTCACACCGAAGGTCTATTTGCTGCTGTTGGTAATGATGAATTTCATCGATCTTTTTCTTCGTATATGGAGAGATAAATAGCGCACGTTTGGCCTTCTTGGAATCCGGTGTATACCCAGTTCGATAATTTTCCCATTTATAAACAGGCTCGTGTTTTGGTGTTGGCGTAGGAAGATGCGGTGATGCAGCTGAGCTATCAGTTGAGAAGGTTATATCGATGGATGAGTTTGATTTGTTGGAGGACATCTTTCTACTGAGTTTGAAACTTTTCTATTTTTAAAAAATAAAATCATATGTGTGTATATGTATATGATGAGAGTTTTTTTTTAAAAAGTGTGGTGTAGAATCAATAAGAATTTAGAGCCAAAAGTTGAATTATTAGTTAATAATTTACTTTGAAATGAATGGTCTTAGAAGGATGTTTTAGTTTATGAAATATTATGTAGCTAATTCAAATGTATAGATTAAATGATTAATTTTTTAAACCCATAGTTAAGTGAACTAAATTCATGCCTGACTTTTGTTTAGATGAAATATATTCTAGTTAATTAAAGTATGAGATATATTACTCATGTATTATATTCCTTACCATTATAATTCTTGTTATTAAATATCTTTAAAAGATATTATTCCTAATTCTCTTCGTAATTTTATAAATGAGTTTTCTAGTAATGGTCTAGTAAATATATCGGCAATTTAATTTTCGGTAGAAATATATTCTAAATTGATAATTCCTTTTTCGATATTGTCGCGTAGAAAATGGTGACGAATATCAATATGTTTTGTACGAGAGTGATTTACCGGATTTTTAGATAAATTTATTGTACTTGTATTATCACAATATATTGTAGAATTTGTTAAATTTATATTAAAATCTTTAAGTGTTTGTTGTATATATATGACTTGAGTACTAGCTAAAGCGGAAGATATATATTCCGCTTCACAGTTAAAAGCAAAACACAATTTTGTTTCTTACTAAACCAAGATACAAGTGATTTTCCAATGAAATGGCACGTACCTCTTGTACTTTTTCTATCTGTTCGAGATCCACCTTAATCAGCATCACTAAATGAAACTAACTCGAATGGACAATCTTTTGGATAGATTTAAAATTAATATGACAAAATCTTTTGTGACATAACCTAGGATCATTATCTTTTACCATTAAACACATATCTTTATTATTATTTTTCATGTTTAAAACATAAATATTTCTATCTCTCTTTCCTTCAAAAATAAGATTTTGATTTTGATCAAAAATACAACATTTATTTTCAGAAAAAGTTATTTTAAAACCTTTGTCGCATAATTGGCTTATGCTTAATAAATTATGTTTTAAGTTTTTAAAATAAAGAAACATTTGTAATAAGGGGTAAATTTGATATACCATAGTTGCACACATCTCCTTTGCCAATGATGAAAACTTTTGAGTTATCTCCGAAGGTAACAAAGCCACCATCAAAGTATGAAATATTTGTAAGCATTTCTTTGTCTCCGGTCATGTGTTTTGAACAACCACTACCCAAAATCCATTTTCTTTTCTTGAGTGGGACCTGTAAAAAATATTAATAAATATATTGGTACCCACCTTTTAATAGGGTCCTAAGATTTGATCTTAGGAAACCAAACCCAAGTGGGTTTAGTATCCCTTCTATAAAGATAATTACTATTTTTGTGAACTGTTTCTATAAAGGAATTTATATATTTTTTCCGAATTAAATTATTGTTTGTTTTTGGAACCCATATTTTGATTTCCTTTTTCTTTTTAGTGTGTCTTGGTGTGTTATTTTTCAATACTATACTATGTTTTGAATTATCTTCCTTCTTAAAATTAGCATTTTTCTTTGGAAGAATTTTCGATTCCTTTTTAAAACCTAATCCATTTTTATTTGAAGAGGATTGAGAATTTTAGATAAATTTTCTCTTCCCTTATTAGAATTAGAAACATTTTTAGTAATGTTATCTAATTTAATTTGAAGACTAGTATTTTCTAATTCAACTTGTTTTAGTTTATTTTTTAAATTGTGATTTTCAGAAATAATTTCATCATTCTTTGTCTTTTGAGTTTCAATTTCTTGGCTCAAAAGTAAAAGTTGACTATCTGAGTTTGAGAGAGATTCTTGAACTTTTTCAAGTTCTTCTTCCAATATTTTTTTCTTGTCTTTTAACATATCTCTTTCAAATTCAGCTTTGTTCTGATTTTCTCGTGTCTCTTTAAGTTTCTTTTTGAGAATTTTTATAGTATTTAAAAATTCAGTGTTTACTTCTATTAAATCATCATAAGATAAATCACTAACCTCAGATTCTTGAGCCATGAAGCACACATTTGCTTGTTCATTGTTGCTATCACTATCACTATCTAATGAATCTGAATCTGAATCGTCCCACGTGACAGAGAAAGCCTTCTTTTTAAATTTGTCTTTCTTATTCTTGTTGTTAAAGTTTTTCTGATTCTCCTTCTTTAGCTCTGGATAGTTTTTTATCATATGACCTTTCTTGTGACAATTAAAACATTCCATATTTGAGGATGAAGGTTTGTTCAAGAAATTCCTTTTGACACCGTTTTTATTTCCTTTTCTATATTTTAAGAATTTCTTGAAATTTTTGGAAATAAATGCTAGATCCTCATCTTCAGACTCCGATTCTTCCTTTTCTATGTGAAAAGCCACATTTTTTCTTTCCTGTGCTTGATCTTTCTTAGCTTGCATGTTAACTTCATAAGACATAAGGTTTCCAATTAATTCTTCTGGTTTCATTGTGGATAGATTGTTTGCTTCCTCGATTGCTAAGACTTTTCTCTCCCATTCATCAGTGAGTGAATTTAGAACCTTAGATATAATATCAAAATCCGTATACTTTTCTCCTAATCCTATTAAGGCATGATGAATGTCTTGAAATCTCGAGTACATATCATTGATGGATTCATTCTGTCACATTCTAAAGTTTTGGAACTGGTTCTTTAGCATGGAGATCTTTGTTTGTTTGACCTTGTTTGTGCCTTTATGTATGGTTCTAAGTGTATCCCATATCTGATGTGTAGTAGTACAAATTCTAACATGATTGAACTCACTTCTATCCAAAGCGCAAAATAGAATATTCATAGTTCGCATTTGCACTAGCTTCATTCTTCTGAGTTTGTGTCCATGTAAGGTAATTAGTTGTGGGTACAACGAACTCTGCTTGAGTTGCATTCCACGCTTCAAAGCTTGTTGCTTGCATATAAATCCTCATCCTTGTAGCCCAATGATTATAGTTTGGTCCATTGAATAGAGGGGGTCTTTGGGTAGATTGTCCTTCTGCAAATGTAGATCTATAGGCAGTTGTTGTACTTGTGCTTGTGTTATTTTCCATATTATCAATATGTCAAATAACGGTGTTATGGTTATAGGACAACCTGGCTCTGATATCAACTGAAAGAAGCTATGAGGTAGGATCGTATAATATGGAATAGTGGAATGGTTTAGGTAGATACAAATAAGTAGTAAGTAAAGTAGACACCAAGACTTTATACTGGTTCGGACCTCTTGTCCTACATCCAGTTCCTAAGCTCCTCTTAGGAATTCAACTAACCAACAACCCTCACTTAACCCGGAGGAATAGGTTTACAACTTACTCGAACAACCGTACAAGATTTCTTTCCTCAACTACCGAAGAGGACTTCAACTAGATACAAAGAGTATTTCTGACTTATTGTGTTCTTGATAACACTAATGAGTCTAATTGAGTACAAATTTCCTATAATCTTATCCTCAAGAATATGAATGTGTTTATGAAGATTTAGGAAATATAAATTGCTCTGAATCAAAAGAGTATTTAAGATAAATCAAAGATTCAAGCAATTGAAGTGGTTTGTGATTGCTTTTGAAAACTTAAGAAATCTGAAAATATGATCAAGATAATAGAGAGATTAAAGCAATTAGAATTCATAATTTGCAAATGATTGAATCATGTATTTATAAGTGTAGAAGAGGTGTATCTATTTGCAAAAGATCCAGGCAAGAGATGCATCCATTACCATTGGAGAATGGTTGCAACTCCTGGGAAGAAGAAGGTGTCTTTTCATTAAAAAGTTTGTAGGTTTGAATTCAGTCGACTGAACAGAGAATTTCAGTCGACTGAAACTGTGCATGTTGTAATTCTGTAACAGGTTCATTCGACTGAAATTTCCTGTTCAGTCGACTGAATTGGTAGTTTCTGCACAGTGAACACTTAACTAAAATGTTAAGTTATGAAATGTGTTCTTGTGTTTGTGCAAGCTTCTTGAGGATAGATTTTAACAATAAAACTAAGACTAAGACCTATATATAATAAGTACTCATGATATCCTTGGTCTTCATAGTCCTTCCTTTAGCTTTGCACATATCTCTTCCTTTTTGCTGAAGCACATTGTCATTGATCAAAATATAGCATATCAACAATTTTTGTTGTATTACAAAATTATTATACTGTAATAAATTCACATTTTAAAGTGGACATTTTTTAATTATTATTTTAATTTTTTACATTCATACTGGTTTGAATGATAATGTTTAGCTATGTATATTTTAGTGAGGATCAAATTTTACGTATCATTTTTGTCTTTTTTTCATATCATCTTTTAAAATAATGCAGTGTGGAAGTTTTTTACTGTTTTATTTGTTTCATTAAATAAAAAATTGAAGTTGTTACATAGTAAATATGATGATCGTTGAGTTGAATTAGTGTTTCTTTAGTATTAAATATTTAATTCATTTTGTATGAGTATCAGTTTTACTATTAATTTGAGGTTCAGTTTTTAGGTATCGGTTTTAGTGACAGTAGGTATCATTTTTGTAAAAACTATTTATTTTTTACCTAAAAATGAACCGATGTCGTGCTCGCCACTGTGCACACTGCTTTAGTTGAATGGAATCAATGCTTTTGCCTAAGTGGAGCCATTCGATCTAGCTTGCATCGGAGAATGGAGATGGTTAAGTCAAAGCATCGTTATGTAATTTCACGAGCTTGATAGATATTGATTATGAGTGGTCTATTTATGCTTTAAATATGATGATGAACTGATTTTCTATAAGGATGATTGTTATGATTGAAATGCTTGTTCAAGAATGAACTGTAAATTTAAATAATGGTGATCAAATTTGATAAATTTGAGAACCTAGAATTATGGGTGGTTTATTCGAGTGTTAGCTATTAGCTATCAGTTTTATTTGCCGGTAGCAGTTTTTAAGTAGCAGTTTTTATGCATCAGTTTTTAGTTACTAGTAGCAGTTTTTAAGTTAAGAGCTATCGGCAGCATGTGATGGGGGCACGTAGTGTTGGGGTGGCAGCGAGGCTGGTGGTGCAGATGATGACGGTGGGTGATGGTGCGACGAGCGGTGGTCGATAATTTTGGCAGTTTGTCCTTATGATTAATTTTGGGGGAATTGTTTGTTCTTATCACTAATTTTGTAAGAATGTCTGTCCTTGTGGCTAAAATATCGAGGTTATGTCATTAAGGTTAAAAAATACAAAATTTTATCTTGTATACAAAAAACCAATGTGGATTGTCCGCATTAATTCTAAACTAAAATAATCATTTTATTCCATTGTTTTATTATACTAAAAGATGTTGGTCCGATACTTTAAAATGTACCCATTAATTCGAAACACTAGATTTTGATGGAATGGCCTTGATTTTGAAGTCAACCACTTAGCTCTAGGTTCCACCTAGTTGATTTAATTATACTCCAACATTTCATAATTATCAATTTCAAAATATTGTCCATTATCTTTACTAATAATGCAAATACTTTAATATGGTGAAGCTTTTTTGAACTTTCAAAAATGCCCCTCCACAATCTGCAGCTACAGAATATCTAGGTATGTGTTTGGTCTTTGATACCCAAGTAAACATTGTGTTAGTGGAAGTCCATGTTCCCATTTCCCCACAAACAGTCCTACTCCTGCTTCTCTTTCACATTCCCCATCGATCTTTGTTTTATTTCGCTTCCATGGTGATTCTTATCCTCTAACTAATCAGCTAACTTCGGTTTATTGTACATTTACTTCTATTAAAAGCCATAAATTTAACTTTCATAAATTTTATAATATATTTCTTAGCGTCATGAAGTATCAGATCAAGCTCTATGATTGATGAATAAATTTTGGAGGAAAACCGTGCACAACTACGATGGAGCAGAGCACAAAAGCGTTTGGAAAAGCAGCCAAAGATCTCAAAGTTGCTTATCAAGGTCGACCAATTTCATTTTTCATAGGTTTGTTTTCATATTTTGGAGACTAAATATAGTTTCCTCTTTTAATTCAAAATTCTTTATATAATTGATTCTATGTAGATTATCAATCAATTGTGTTTTCATATTCATGTTGATTTATACTCTATATTTAGTGGGAATGTGCAGATTTAAATTTAGGCCGAGATGGAAAAAAATGTTGATGAAAAAATGTGGATCTACAGTTTATCAAGAGAGATATGAAGATTGAAGATATTTAGTAGAAAGGTACTTCTTATTATATAAAAAAGCATGTTGATGAATTGCAGATATTGAAAATTTCATTGGATAAATGCAAAAACTACAGGGTCATGCATCTAATGTCGTTTTTGTCTGATGTGATACATTAATATAATTTAGAGAATATAAAGAATTTCTGGAGATTATGGTCATATTCTATAGTATTGCTGGAAAGATAATTGTGAATGAAAATAGCTTTTGAATGTATTGAATGCGCAATAATGCAGCCAATCGTTAGCTATGGTTTGAGTTCCTAATTATCATTTATGTGCGATGCGATGCAATATCCTCATATTGGAAAGGGCAAACATAACAAGTCACAAATACTCTTACGATCACCAACCTCTGTAATAAATTGATTTAACATTTGTAAGTGGTATGCTCTGACTTTATTTTTAGCTTTTGTTTCCATAATCTTGCACCTAAATACGACTTATAGCTTCTACAAAACACCATCACACTTTAGATAGTTCTTCTCTTTTACTTTTATACAATCACATGCAAGAAAATATATCCCTATTTGATTAACATATGACCATATTGGATGAACACCATACAACAACTATAATGAACCATGTTATTGTGATGATCTACACACCTCAGTTTGTAACATATTAAAAATTACAAGCATGTGAATATCTGTTGTATATCACTATTTAGTTTTTTTTCAATACCAAATATTTTTATTTATTTTTCAAACACCATGTGTATAACTTGATGCTCATTTTACATATGATTCTGTTGTGCTTGCAGATTATTATTCATAATAGAAATGTCACTTAACATACGAAACTGAAAACTTGTTCATAATTTCCATAATATGGTGCTGATGATGAACACTCTATGTCAGTTATCCACCATGAGTTGCAATTTTGAACTACTTCAGAACACCCTTTTGTCAGTTGACAATAGGGCTGTCAATAGATACCCGAAAAATCCGATATCCGTCCAAATTCGTATCCAAAAATATGAAAAATATCCACATCTGCTGTTATCTTGAAAAGCGGATACGGATATCCGATATCCAAAAAACTTTTCGGACACAGATATGGTTATTGTGGTATCTGTATCCGAAAAATATCCGTCAGATTAACTAATGCATATATATTTAATTAAAATTATATTTAATTAATATATGATTTTCCAACTATTTCATAATCATTGAATGTTACTACGATATGGTTTTTTGCTTATTTTTGGTGAAAACAGACGGTTTTAATGTTTAATATTTTATTTTTAAATATTTTTGGATACGCATATGGATATTGGTATAAAACAATGTTTTATCATCACATTTTTTATTCCTTGGCTTTTTATGAACATCAGTGTAAAAATTGTTTTATGTTGATCTAAACCTTTTCATTTATACTTTTAAACTTATTGATTATGGATGGATCAGATAGATATCTGATATCTGTCCATATCTAAAATTTAAGCGGATATGAATATCCGATGCCTGAAAATTAAGCGGATGCGGACATCCAATATTTGAAAATGATTTCCGGATACGGATACGGATATGACACTATCTATATCCGAAAGTACCCGTTGACAACCCTAGTTGGCAAGTTTAGGAAACTTTTGTTATAATGAATACATCGAGGATCCAAATGTCAAAGTTTCGGTCAGATTAGAGGCTGCCTTCATCTATAAATACAGGGCAAGGGGCCATTTTGAGGGACCTTTGGGTTGCAAGTGAAACTCTGTCATTACCGTAACAAACTTCCTTTGTTCTTTCCTAATATCTTACTATTTCTTACTAATTATAATTGTAATATGGTGAATTGTAAAGCAATAAAAAGAATATTCAAACTGGACGTAGGCAATCGATGCCGAACCACTATAAATTTTGTTATTTTTGTTTTCTGCTGCATTTTTTTGGATATTCAGTGTTATTCCTCAGTTTTCATTTATTTTCTTCATTTTATTTCACTACTTAAACCTATTCTCGGGTATTTGTGTCCAATTTGGTTGTAAATATTTTGGTGCTTTCATTGAGAGAGTCGATTCTTAGGCTATTAGGATCACCTTTGTTGCTACTGGATTGAAGAAATCCCCCGAAGGACATCTAGGCTCATTTTCAAATTCTCGCAGTACTTAGATTTTTCAAGATCTAAGTAAAGGAATCTAATATGGTTAGGTGCATCGGATTTGCTTCCCACAATGTTGATGCAAACGAAACTGCCAGTGTCCAACAAGAGGGCACAAGCAACCAGCTTGCTAATGTGAATGTGGAACCTGCTATAGTTCAGGACCCCCGCTGATTCCATTGTCCGAGTCGAAGTCAATGATTTGGTGAGGGCATTGATGGAAATTCATAGGCAGCTAAATGAACAAATCCTGGCTAATGCCAACCTGATGAACCAGTTTGCTCAATGACCGCGCCAAAGCCCCGGAGGTTCGCTTCATACTTGGCATCAAATAGTTCAACTTCTTCAACCAAACATCACGGGCGAAGGTGCCGCAAAGTTAAAGCAGCACGAGCAGGAACATCGTAGCAGCACTTGGTGGACTATCGCGGCCTGCCAATCCCTAGGGGATGGTACCGATCCCGCAACCAGGGGAACGACCCCTCAACTGTAGCTGGGGGGTCGTACTCGACTTGGATTCGGGAACTTGGACACTAGATTGCGCTTGGACGCTGGCCAACTACCTCTCCAGAATGATAATGAAGTGAATGCTCGGGATACACATCTTAAGGATGATAGGCTAAGGAGACGTGAAATGCCTTGGAAACACCAGCCAGAACATTCACACAGGGATGGACCACGACCACCACTTGGCGCCACCTATCACCAGATTTATCCGCAATGGTCAAACATTTGATGAGGGAAAACCAGGGATTAACAAATGATGATTGGGGAGTCTCTAGGAGCCACACCCCATTTATCGATAGTATTTTATCCGCAGAGTATCCTAGAAGGTATAACATGTCTACGATGCCTACTTATAAAGGGAAGTCTGACCCCCCATAACACGTCAGTAGGTATGAATGGTTGATAGACTTAGCAAGAGCGAATGATGCTACAAAATGTAATGTTTCCCTATAACTCTATCTAGGATCACTATAATGTCGTTCACGAGACTACCCCCACGGTCGATCTCAAGATTTGACGAGCTGGCAACAAGATCTACGGAGTAGTTCTGGATTCACGCCACTCGCCCCCAAATATGTTATGTCACTATCCAGTGTAATCCAAGCTCCGGGGGTATCACAGATGTAACGACCCGGGATTTTTGACATCCTGAGTTGTGAATATTAATTTATAATATTCAATAATATTGTATTTTAATATACAATATTCCCGTTAATAAACAACTGATAATAATATACCAATTTTCCAAAACCAATATAATTTGAATTTTCAGATCTATATTAAAATATAGATTGATTAAATGGAAATTTCTTATATATGTATATTTTGTTTTAAATAAAATATGTATATTTCGTTTTAGAGATAAAATGAAATGGAGAATTAAATTAATTGGAAAAAAATCATGTGCATACATTTTTACATATAAGGATAATAAAAATATGTATATATATAATTTGGATAGAAATTGATAATGAGGTAAAAAAGGATATTTTTAATTTGGGCATATGAACAATATGATTTATATTAAATAAAAGAGTTTCAAGTGAACTTTTCTAAAATAATATATATACCATGAATAAGAAAAGTTATATATGTAAAGATAAATTCAAAAGGAAAATTTATAATATGTATGAATAAATAAAAATGTTATAAAATAAAATGATGTGCACAGGAATCACATAAGTATAAATAGGAAAAACTATATACATATAGATAACAAATGACTTAGTTTAGTTGAAATATATTTCTATATTATCAGTAAAAAATGTATATATATGGTTACACATATACATGAAGGCTTAAAAATAATTTTTTATACCACTTTGTAGTTCTTGTTTTAAGTGACGTATATATATATATATATATATATGGTGTTTAATATAGAATGTTATTTATTTTATTTAAGTAATATATATATAGGTATATTAATCAAGAAGTGTTATTTTAATTATCTAGTTTCTCATTTTTGTTTTAAAATGAATAAGGTATGTTGAGATAAATGCAAACACTACTTTGTCCAAAGTAATGATAACTATAGGCTGTTTATTTTCATAACTATAGCCTATCTGTTAAGATGTTCCCAAACTTAATAAATGTGTTCATTGTAGATTATTTAAACTGCTTGACATCTGGTCAGTGGAAACAAACACCCTTCCGCTAATTATTTTATTTACTATTGTGGGTAGTATAAGCCATAATTATGATATTTTCGATGTAGTTATTGTAAATGTTTACTAGCACTGATAAATCTATGATCTGCTTATTCATTTATTCATCTTTTTATTTGCCTGTTAGTTTTATTTGAGTTTATAATGTGAAACGATCTATGAAACCTAATTGATTTCGAATATCTGTATTGTCAAGCCAGGCTGTGAATTGTAGCTTGATAAGTACCGTTGAGACTGATAAGCCTTATTATGTTTGTGTTGATTTTGAACCTAGTTTGTTTTAAAAATGAATAATGATGTTTTCAAAAGAATTGATAAATATTTCGAAAATGTCAAAGGAAGTTAAGTTACTATTTTTGGAAATCTTTATAAAGGTATAATTTTTATTATGATTTATTTAGACTATTTTATAATATAAAAAAAAACTATTTATGTAACGATCATTTAGAAGTGAATTTTATTTTATAAAAATTAGTATTTAAGTATATTTTGTTCAAGATAAATCTATTAAATATTTAATTTTGTTTTAAATGATATATTTTATAGTAAACTTTTATAAGAATACTTTATTAAAAACTAGAGAAATTTATTTGAAAATTTTATAAGTACGATTTGGTAAGAAATTGTTTTATGTATATATTTACCCAGTGAAAAAAACTTACTTAGTAAATTTTAATCCGTTGGGATTTTAAATGTGTACATGGCTTAATAGTTGCAATAGGAAATAAACTTGGTTGAATTGATTGATTATTTTGATAGTTAAATAACAGACTATCAAATCTAGACAAAACTTAACTTTGGAAATATCTAGAGGAAACTCGGGAATTATATGGTACGATTACCGTTCGAGGTGCCATACCGTAAGTATAGACTCGTTTGTTCTCTAGGACGAATTATAAGGAAACCCGTTCACTAACAGTAAGGAGGGGAACTTCGATCTTATTTTCATCATTTCCTAAAGAACCGGGGTTGAGTTTACCGGAAAATAGCGAACGTTGTTTCATAAAGTCCGGGATCGGATTTGTAATCCGAAAACTACTTCGATCCAACGAGTACGTTTTCGTAATGAAGACTAGAGCTTGGAGTCGACGATGGAGCAGTGAAGTGCAAGGACTAATCGCTACTAATCCTAAGGGTGATTGCAAAATGGATGTAGTAGGGATAGTTCCTCCGGTTTCGTTCGAACACGGAACGGACTTGTATGGATGATGCTTTTAGAACATCGTCAGAAGGACGGTGAGCATTCTAAGTGAAATGTTCTAAAAAGGTAACACTGAGCCTCGAACCTCATCAAATGGGAATGACTGAAAATCAAGGGATATGCAGCAAGGCTAAGTGTAGCATCCAATTAGGGTAAGGTCATCCCTGTCTAGAGGTCCCTTTTTATTCGGCGATGTGGGCGGTTACTGATCCCAACCACGGGGTGATTTTATTCGAACCATCCAGTAAGGGGTAGCTCCGGTCTTGTGTTGCAGGGGATCAGGGTAGATCCTCCGTATGTTGATCTAGACCAGGTATCATGACAGGTGGTACCCCATGGCCTAGTCATTAGTTGGAAATCCATTCTCCCTATGTGCCTTTTATGGTTTTGATTGTAGAACCTAGTATTTGTTGGAATTTAATAATGTAACAATTTTGATTATTTGAATAAGTATTTGTACTTAGACAATATTATAATATCAAAGGATTTTATAAGAATTGTTTTGGTTATCGTAAGGTAAAAACTCGACATGTTTATTTCTGGCATGGTCTTATGAGATGCCCTTGATTTCAAAGGATTTTTAAACTTAATAAATCAAGTTGAGTGTGTTTCTCACGCTGGTTTACCAGACTGACCCGGGTGTGGTGTTTTTCCTATATGCTCAGGTCAGACCGAGCCTATTTCTAGGTTTACTGGAAGGATGGAAGCTTCAGGAGAGGAGCTGAAATCAGAAGACGTATTCACATAGATGCTTATACTCTGTTGTTATTGGTTGCATTGACATCAAGTTGTAAGGGCAAGTTGTTATAAACTGTCCGAGTTGAATGGATGTAAACTCTGATTTAAGATTGTATAAATTATTAAAGCAACAGTTTGGTTTCATGTAAAGACTTATTTATGTTCGTTCCAGTGTGAGATTCTGTTATTGTTCTCTTTTCTTCTATCTTCTTTCTTTCTTCTACCTCTTTCCTTCCTTTCATTATCCGTCTTCCCGTGCGATTTGGCTGACAAGTGTGGTTAAAATCAGTTTAAATCGGCACGGAAAAATGGGTTGTGACATTGTGGTATCGGAGCCTAGGTTGAGCGAATACCTAGGTTTGGGTGGGTTGCTCATTAGGGATAAGGTCTGTAGCAACCTGATATAGTCCGAGTGTGTGTATATATATACGAGAGCGCATTTTGTTAGTTATATAAAAATGGTTTTATATATTATGTTAATAGATCGGTTAAGTGGCATATAGATTCTAGTCAACACGAGTAGCTAACATTATTGATAGGGATCTCTAGACACTTAAACCAGGCCAACAAACACAATATTGTTTAAAGGGTAGATGAAATAATTTTACCCAGAATATATTTTTCTATATAAAAAGTATGATTTTTAAATATATGATTGGTTGTGATGATAATAATTTATCATCTAAGATTGAGTGGTCTTAGCTGTCAACCTTGAGTATTTTTCATTTGTTGTCCTTTTGGACTTGAGTATACCCTTAGAGATCTGAACCCTTTAGAATTTGAATCTTGGGAAAATGGGGATTTTTACTAAGTTTTATTTACATAAGGAATTAGGAAAAGTTTGAAACTAATATTTTGGAAAAAAATTCCACCATTAAAGATAATTTTACAATAATGGATTTCTAAAAGGACATGTGAGAATTTAAAACCTTATAACACTTTACTTGTTGCATATATATATATATATATATATATATATATATATATATATAATTATAACTTGAAGGAATAAATTGTTTATAAACTTATTGTATTATTGGATATTTTTCTCTACCTTATAATCACTTTCAAAATATATACTTAAATTATTTTTGGGAAAGATGATTATATAAATATTGGGTAATAGAAATTTAAAGGGGGAGTAAATTTTGAAGTGTGAACCTTGATGTACTCTTTAGCCTATAGAAGTCTAAACCATAGGATCTCACCTTTGGGTTTTGGTATTGATTATAGAAAACCCGTAGCATCAGTCGAGGTGGAGCATTGGCTAGGGCTAGGAGGGATGGTGATGATTTTGACCTGGTCAGAAGAATTCAGGCGGATCTTAATGAGCCGTCATTATATGAGGAAGAGCTAGAGGAGCCGGTAGAGCCTGTTGAGCAACCTCGGCCTTAAGGAGAAGACCCCGAGGAGGAATTTGACTGTGAAGAAGAGTTTAAAGTCGAGGGTGAAGATGATGAGTTTGACGATGAGGAAGATTTTGAACTAGAGGAGGATCTTGAATCGGAAAATGACAATGCGGTCATTTGGGAGATAGGTAAAGTTGTCGAGGAGCCAGTTGTTGATGTAGATTTCCTTCAGAGAGAGCCTAGTCCAGAGATTGTATGGGTTTCGGACAGTGATGTGGAGTCTAGGGAATTATTGGGACCCAAAGGGGAGGACTCAGGTAGTAAGAGTCCATAGTAGGCGTTGGTTCACATTTTCTAGGAAGTCTATGCCTTTTTGTATGTATCTTTGACCCTTGGACGTCATGGATGTTAGGTGTTAGATGTTTGTGTGTGTGTGTGTGTGTGTGTGTGTGTGTCTATATATATATATATATATATATATATATATATGTAGGTATGCTTGTATGGATGATGATAGCACTTGTAGGAATTTTTTGGATGATACTAGATGTAATGTATATTTTGATATACAAATATGAAAGCTATGTAATTACTGGGTGTAGTTTGGGTTGTTATCAGTCAGTTCTAATATGTGTGGATAGTTTTACTAACTTAGTTATGGAATTTCAGGGACGAAATTCTTTTAAGGGGGAATGAATGCAACGACTCAAGATTTTTGACATCTCGAGTTGTGAATATTAATTTATAATATTCAATAATATTGTATTTTAATGTACAATATTCCCGTTAATCAACAGTTGACAATAATATACCAATTTTCCAAAACCAATATAATTTGAATTTTCAGATCTATATTAAAATACAGATTGATTAAATGGAAATTTCTTATATATGTATATTTTGTTTTAAATAAAATAAGTATATTTTGTTTTAGAGATAAAATAAAATTGAGAATTAAATTAATTGGAAAAAATATCATGTGCATACATTTTTACATATAAGGATAATAAAATTGATACGTATATATATAATTTGGATAGAAATTGATAATGAAGTAAAAATGATATTTTTAATTTGGGCATATGAACAATATGATTTATATTAAATAAAAGAGTTTCAAGTGAACTTTTCTAAAATAATATATATATATACACACACCATGAATAAGAAAAGTTATATATATGTAGAGATAAATTCAAACGGAAAATTTACAATATTTATGAATAAAAATGTTATAAAATAAAATGATGTGTATAGGAATCACATAAGTATAAATATGAAAAACTATATACATATAGATAACAAATGACTTAGTTTATTTGAAAATAATATATTTCTATATTATTAATAAAAATATGTATATATATGGTTACATATGTACATGAAGGCTTAAAATAATTTTTTATACCACCTTGTAGTTCTTGTTTTAAGTAACATATGTATGTAGGGTGTTTAATATAGAATGTTATTTATTTTATTTAAGTAACATATACATATATATATTGGTATATTAATCAAGAAGTGTTATTTTAATTACCTACTTACTCATTTTTGTTTTAAAATGAATTAGGTGTATTGAGATAAATGCAAATACTACTTTGTCAAAAGTAATGATAACTATAGGCTGTTTAGTTTCATAAGTATACTTACATATGCTTTAAAGTATTTTATGGTTTATATAAAATATATAATAATAGGAAGATTTCAAGTCATTAGTAAAAAAAACAAGTTAACAAAAGCTGTTTTAAATCAAGCAAACAATGGGTAAATAGGTAATAAATTTTTAATCAGAAAACAAATTAGCACCTGACGTAAAACAACTGATGAAATATTGTAATGATTATCGTTTTCTTTTCAAATATTTCTTCAATAAAGCAAACATCTGCTCAGCCACCAAAAGATCATCTCATTCTATCTCTGATGTTGCAAAGCATGTATATATAGGCTTTGATTTGGGTTGTTGTTTGAAATTTACACTTGTAACTTAAGAAGAATATATCCTCTGTCTAAAACGATAAGAAAGAATTCAAGCAACAGGAAACAAAATAAAAAAAGAAGAAGAAAAGAAAGTTACTTTGTAACCAAGTCTGGAAATAGGTGAAGTTCAGGAAGCATCTCTGATTAAAATTCAAACCACCAAGAGATTTTAAAAAGCAACTTCAGAATTCAGATGTAAAGATTTAAAATTCAATTTAAAGCTTCTGGAATCAAAATGTTTACGGTGAGAAACATTAATCTCAAATTTGAAAATAAATTGATCTGTTTCCCTGTTGACAGTGGATATTTTTGTTTCATTCCAGTTTCAAACATCAATATCTCTTAATCTAATTCATATTTGATGATGTTGTGAACTAAGTAAACGTTTATTTTCTAGTATAGTTTAAGTTAGAAATAGTTTGTGAATGGATTATGCTGTGTTGTAAACTAATGATAAGTTATTTAGTAAATATCTAACTTTAGTGAAAATTTAATGCGTTTAAAACAAGAATTCAAGCATACTATCTGGATTCTTTTATAGAAATAGGACTTTTAGAAGTTAATTCATGATTTTTAATAGTTTATAATATAAGAAATTTTGAAATGACCAAATTCTCTTTAAAAATTAATTTCACCACCGTGGTTGGTGGAGACGTAAGGACGGCGATGCTGGGAGGGGCGTTTGGGCACGGTGAAGCGATCTATCGTGGCCATTAGTTGGATTTAGGCTTGGATTGGGGTGGGCAATGGATTGTAGGGTTTAAGAGCAGTCTCGGCTTTGGGTGGAATCGTGATTTTTTCAAGGAGGGTGAAGCGACCGGAGTTCGAGGAGTTTGGCGCAGAAGTTGGCTGCATGGGTGGGCTTTCGTTAGAAGTCGGTGGCGAGCGAAGCAGTGGTCGGTCGTGGGTGCAGTGGGTTGTGTAGTTGATCGATTTTCTATCGGAGGGGATTGCTGGCATCAGTGTTGTGGCAAGATAGGTCCAGGATCGATGGGGAACTCGACAATAAGGGAAGAACGACGAGTTGATCAGTGGCATGGGTGTGTACGTGCCCGTGTGTCAGCATGCACAAGTGATCCGGGCATGAGTAGTTGTTTTCATGATTGGTGATGCATGCGATCGACGATGGTCTTGGGTTATCCTCAAAGTGATTCTCGATTCGATCGAACTTAGTGTTGTTGATTTGTGTCGATCGTTTGGGTTGTGCCCTTGGAAATGGAACTGGAAGCAGAGAGGTGATGAAGGAAGAAGGTAGGAAGGTCTTTGGGTTTGTTTTCTTTGCTGTTGGGTTTAGGCTTTGGCCTATTTGGTCTTGGTTTTATTTAAAAATAGGATTTGATAATAAAAGAAAAATGTTATAAATAAAAACTGTAAATTTTTATTCCCAAGGCATTGTAACAGGCATGTTGGTCTAAGTAAATGTTGTTAAACCTATACTCTTAAATATTAAATGTTTTATTTAAAATTTTAAATGTAGACCAAGAAATTTTGAAAATAAAACTTTTTATTGTAAGGTTATTTAGTTAAGTCATATAAATAAATTATTTTTATTATAAATTAGTCAAGTTTTTAAAAAATAAATTATTATCAATTCTTGAGTTTTATTTAAATAAATTGAAGTATAATTAAGATAATTAAGGGAAAATAAAATGTTTATACTTTTGAATTAATTCAAGTTCTTAACTATATTTATGATAATTATTTAATTTCACATATAATAAATTGTTATTAAGAAGATGGTTCGTATCGACGGATATTACATCGTCGTATGATCCGTTGTGAAGTTAAATAAGTAAAATTTTACAAGCTTGTTCAGACTGAATTTAATTACCAATTGAGAATAAATGTCGTTGTATAATTTTGTACGGCCTATCTATTAAGATGTTCCCAAACTAAATAAATGTGCTCATTGTAGATTATTCAAACTTCTTGACACCTGGTCAGCGGAAACAAACATCCTTCCGCTAATTATTTAATTTACTGCTGGGGATAGTATAAGCCATCATTCTGATATTTTCTGTGTAATTATTGTAAATATTTACTAGCAATGATAAATCTCTGATCTGCTTATTCATGCATTCATATATTTATTTGCCTATTTGTTATATTTGAGTATATAATGTGAATCGATCTATGGAAGCTGATTGTTTTGAATATCTGTATTGTCATGCTAGACTATGAATTGTAGCTTGATAAGTACCGTTGAGACTGATAAGCCTTATTCTGTTTGGGTTGATTTTGAACCTAGTTTGTTTTAAAATTGAATATTATTTGTAATGATGTTTTCAAAAGAATTGGTAAATATTTCGAAAATGTCAAAGGAAGTCAAATTATTATTTTTGTAAATCTTTATAAAGGTATAATTTTTATTATGAGTTATTTAAACTATTTTTCTAATATAAAAAAAAATTATTTATGTAATGGCCATTTAGAAGTAAATTTTATTTTAGGGAAATTAGCATTTAAGTATATTTTCTTCAAGATAAATCTATTAAATATTTATTGTTATTTTAAATGATATATTGTATAGCAAACTTTTATAAGAATATTTTATTAAAAACTTGAGAAATTTATTTGAAAATTTTATAAGTATGATTTGGAAAGAAATTGTTTTATATGTATATTTACCCGGTGAAAAAAACTTACTTAGTAAATTTTTATCTGTGGGGGTTTTAAATGTGAACAAGGCTTAATAGTTGCAATGGGAAATAAACTTGGTCGAATTGATTAATTATTTTGATAGTTAAATAACTGACTATCAAATGTGGACAAAACTTAACTTTGGAAATATCTAGAGGAAACTCGGGAATTACATGGTATGGTTGCCGTTCGAGGTGCTAAACCATACGTATAGACTCGTTTATTCTCTATGGCGAATTATAAGGAAACCCAATCACTAACGGTTAGTATGTGAACTCCGATCTTTTTTTGGCCTGTGTATTTCCTAAAGAACCGAGGATGAGTTTACCGGGAAATAGCGAACGTTGTTTCGAAGAGACCGGGATCAGATTTGTAATCCAAAAACCACTACGATCCAACGAGTATGTTTTTATGATGAAAACTAGAGCTTGAAGTCGAAGATGGAGCAGTGAAGTGAAAGGGCTAATCGCTTCTAATCCTGAGGGTGATTTCAAAATGGATGCAGTAGGAATAGTTACTTCGGTTTTGTTCGAACCCGGAATAAACTTGTATGGATGAATGCTTTCAGAACACCATCAGGAGAATGGTGAGCATTCTAAGTGAAATGTTCTAAAAAGGTAACACTGAGCCTTGAACCTCATCAACTTGGAATGATTGAAAATAAAAGGATATGCAACAAGGCTAAGTGGGTAGCATCCAATTAGGGTAACGCCATCCCTGTCTAAAGGTCCCTTTTTATTCGGCTGTGTGGGCGGTTGTTGATCCCAACCGTGGGATGGTTTTATTTGGACTATCCAGTAAAGGTAGCTCCAGTCTTGTGTTGCTAGGGATCAGGGTGGATCCTCGGTATGCTGATCTCGACCAGGTACCATGACAGTTGGTACCCCAATGCCTAGTCATTATTTGGAAATCCATTCTCCCCACGTTCCTTTTACGATTTTGATTGTAGAACCTAGTATTTGCTGGAATTTAATAATGTAACAATTTCGGCTATTTGAATAAGTATTTGTACTTAGACACTATTATAATATTAGAGGATTTCGTAAGAACTGTTATGGTTATCGTAAGATAAAAACTTGACATGTTTATTTATGGCGTGGTCTTACGAGATACCTTTGATTTCAAAGGATTTTTAAACTTAATAAATCAAATTGAGTGTGTTTCTCATGCTGGTTTACCAGATTGACCCGGGCGTGGTGTTTTTCCTATATGATTGGGTCAGACCGAGCATATTTCCAGGTTTAGCTGGAAGGCTGGAAGCTTCAGGAGAGGAGCTGGAATCAGAAGACGTACTTACATAGATGCTTATATTCTATTGTTATTGGTCGTGTTAACATCAAGTTGTAAGGGCAAGTTGTTATAAACTATCTGAGTTGAACGGATGTAAACTCTGATTAAGATTGTATAAGTTATTAAAGCAACATTTTGGATTCATGTAAAGACTTATTTATATTATAAATTATTCGTTCCATTGTGAGATTCTTTTATTGTTCTCGTTTTCTTCTATCTTCTTTCTATCTTCTATCTCTTTCCTTTCTTTCAGTATCCGTCTTCCCGTGCGATTTGGCTGACTAGTGTGGTTAAAATTAGTTTAGATTGGTATGGAAAAATGGGTTGTGACAACTGAACGAATACTTGTAGAGATTTCATGTTGCTGCCACTGAGGTTAGTAACCGAAATAGACACACCATACTTATGGTTATGACAAGGGGTATAACCCAGAAACCAAGTTCGGTGATTGGTTAGCTAGAAAACTGCCAGTCACGCTGAAGCGTTTCTACACGAAGGCAAACCAATTCATGAGAAAGGTAGAGGCCAGGTTGTCTAGAAGAATCAATGTTATAGGGCCAAGCGGGTAAGCGATACAAAGCAACTTAAAGCAATCTAGCGAGAGTTTAGGAAAGGTTCAGGTCAATGTTTAAAATGACCTGGGTCAACAGTAAAGGAGCGGAGTAGGAAATCCTGATCGTAAGAGGGAGCCTGGAAAGTTGAGGTCAGGAATTCCTACATATAACAACTATACACCTCTCAATGAATCTCTGGAGAACACCTATCTGTCTTCCTGTAATACTTTCCAATATAGGAAGCCACGTTAAAAAGAATCGACCGAGGAACAAAAGTGAACCTGGAAGTACTCTCGGTTTCATAAATGTTACGGGCAGAATACTGATGAGTGTAGGTATCTCAATGATGCCATTGAGAAATTGATTCGGCTAACTCCAAAACCCAATGGGTGGACAGGCAAATTTTCAATTGTTCGCTATTCCACGAGTTCTGATCTCATGTCAACGGAAGAGGCTTAAGCTACTAGCGGCAAGATACAACCATTAGTTACAGTTCCGACTTAGCATTACTTACGACTTAAGATGGCGCCTATGAAGAGGCTTCGAGATTGAGATACTAAATTGTCAACGAAACTTGTGAAAATTGTTATAAGCACTTGAAATGGGAAGAAATTACTCTACTGTTGAAGTAATAATTCACTCAATGATTGATTAAGAAACCAAAAACTTCATTCACAATCTCAAAAATTCCCGACAAATTATTCAAAAGTTCAGGATCCATGCCAGTGCATCTACTACTAAAAAGAAAAGGGAAAGCAAACACATATCTAACTTATCCAGACTATGTACAATGACATGAGACATCGACTATTTCTTCGAGTACTTCTCCTTCTTCGGCTCATCTGGAGTTGAATCGGTCGAGCGTCTCTTTCGAGATCCTTTGGCGCTCTTAGTGGAGGCACTTGAGGAAGGAGGAGGAACCTCTATAGGAATTGTCCCGCCAGGTAAGATGAATTGCAGAGGCCTAAAGAGAGGATCTTTAACCACCACCACATCGACTTCATCCTTGACTTCGAGTTTGGACTTTTCCTCCTCTTTAATTTGTTCTTTCATGCTAACTTTAGTTGTATGCTTCAAAGCCCCTATAAACACAATGTCTCAAGCTCTTCGACAAAAGAGGGTCTTCGAGCTTGTCCTTTTCGAGTTCCCTAATCACTTGAGCATCAGGCCCCAGAGTATCTGTAACTGCCGGAGCCTCAGCTACTTTTCCTTGGTGCTCCGTGGAAACATCGCTCCTAGGAGTTATTCAGGACCGAGGTGACCAACAAAAATTCATAAAAATATAAGCATTATCTTATAGCCATTATGTGCCAAAAACTGCAACTTTTTTGTTTCAAAGGTGTTCAATACGGTACCGGCATCGGGTTGGCTTTTGGTGGTCATCGATGATGGAAGATAGCACGTGTGGGCCAAATCTAGGCTTTTCTGGATCCTAATCGATGTGCTGCTCGACAGGTTAAAAAGATAACGTCCCTGCCAGCGGAATAGAAAGAGGACCCTAAGGCTTAGTTCCAAATGACCCTACGATATCTTCCTTTTCCTTAATCGGCGTAGGGCCCTTGCCAAATTGAAGTTTTATGGCGGCCAGGATAGATGGCTCGTTTCCTCAGAGCACTTCCTGCACAAGTGCCTTTTTATCAAGCTCTGTAATTCTCAGCTCTTCTTTCTTTATTTTTTGATGATCTCCCAAGCTTCGGCTAGCAATTCGAGATAGCCTTTGCCTAGAAAAGTCAAGCCATGGTGAAGGAGAACTTTTGCATTGTATTCGGCAATGAGCGGATCAAATATGTTCTTGATTTCTTCCCTACCGGACTCAGTCGCTGCCTCAACTCGGGAGTTGGCATCTGTGAGCACCTCTTTCCTGCCCTCTTCATGGGCGGCTTCTTTTAAGACTTCGATTTTGGTGGGTTGTCCATCGAGTTTCGTCTTTCAGTTCCTTGTTTCAACTATCTCCTTGCAATAATTCCCCATGCCTCAACTTTTTCCTCCCTCTCATTGAACAATAATTTTTCCAGCTCCTAAACGCAGCAGGCTAAAACATCTTTCTCCATATAACTTTCTCTTATTATAAGGATTCCTTCTCTAATGCTAAGGTGCCACTACATTAAAGGGCGACATCCAGTTCCCTCTTATGAGAAGTCTCTAGATGACTTACTGCCTCGGCTTTTCCTCCGCATATTTCTTCGGCTCAGAAAGTTGAGCCTTACATTCGAGCAGCTTAGCATCTTGGTGTTTGATAATATCTTTGTCGTGAATGGCCTCTAATTTAAGGCGATCGATTTCATACTGGCGCTCAATGAAAACTTTAGAGACTTACTCGGTTAAGTGAATGAACACATCGTGCTGGATGTACACGCCATTCATGCATGCTAATGTGATCTCTTTAGCACTCCCAAGAATGACATGTATGGAGGGAAGGAATTTGAGCCCGTCAAAGTAGATTTTTGGAAAAGTGGCTTTAAGTTCAGCTAGTTTTTTTGCTATGGTAGGATCTTGGGCAGGAACCGGGGAGATCTTTTCAGACGTAAGCAGTGGATGTTAGCAACACTCATGAGATTGCCTGGTACTTGACAATCCGAAGCGTTAATCATGGGGAACGACAGCTTGGGAGCCCCGATGTGCGGATTTATCTCCTCTATGAGCAGGAGGGTTAGGTGGGTCGCCATGGCGTGGAACATGTGTCTGAGACTTCCTTTTGGAAAAAGAAGAAGATTCTCAAGAATAATAGTCTCTGTCCCATCCTTCATCTTTGTCTCGGCATCTTCTAGATTCGAAATCCTGACCTAAGCGGTAGTTAAGTGAAGGAGCCACAGAGATGATTGAAGGCATGCGAGTGAGACATTGCACCTAAAAAAGGCCAAATAAGAGCAAATTAGGAGTTGCTATGTAAAGAGTTAATCACCAGTGGATGGTGGAGTGCAAGTGCTTGTATGTTTCCTTGTGTTTCCTACAGATGGACCAGAAACATTAGCTTTACTCATGGGAGTTTCTTCTCTTCTATTAGAAGGTTGCATGCCTTCGCCGCTTCTTATGGGAGAGTTAATCCCTTCCACATCAAGATTAGTGGAGTTGTATTCAATAAATTTTTCGGAATTGAGATGTCAGAGAGTCCCTTAAATGAGCTCTCCATCTGCTGAGAAGATGGTCTTTTTCAATCGGAGTTATGAAGAATTTTGGGGTTGTCACGAATTTCCTTTTTCGAATCTTGTATGCCAAACTGTTTCCCCTCTTTGGGGAGGTTGTGATTGGCTAGTATGTTGCGCTTGAACTATTGGCGTTTTTCCAAGGCCCATGTCTTCGTTTCTCAGCCCTACATCTTGTGATTCTTTTATCTCTCCTTCTTCGGTGCCTTCTTGGGTTTAAGGGGGATTATAGGGTCATTTATTTCTTCCCTCCTTTCGACGACAGTCTTTGGAATCGCACTGCTTCTAGGGAGACCAATTCTGCTGCCGTCTTCTAACAACCTAAATAACAAGGGCAACTCATCGACGACAAGGAGTTTGATGTCCCGATCCTCCATAGAAGTAGCACGAATGGCCACAATAGCCTTGGAGTGCCAACCTCCATCAGATTGAGGATGGGCACCTGAAAGAATTAAAGATATTAGTACGATTAAGGAAGAAGTTGCAACTTAAATCTTTGAACTAAAGATGAAGGCAGAAATGACACTTACATTCTTCCAACCATCTTCTCGCGAAGCGGGGAGGCTAGCATACGTAGAACCATTTATGTTTAAATAAGGAAAGCCTATTCCATGCGTCCATTAAGGTCTAGCATTTGGGCACGGGTTCAATAAATATGTACAAAGGACTCTCATCTCATCTTTTAAAATTGTAAATGTATCAGATGTCTTTAGGAGTTGGCAGACGGATAAGACGTTCATGAAGAGGAAAAAGTGCCATGGATAAAGGCATAACTGTTAGGGTGTAAATGAGTAGGAGCGATTACCATGAATCTCAGCATTTCCCAAATGAAGAGTTGAATGGTGGCAGCATCCAACCCAGCGTATTAACTTGTTGCATGCTGTATATCGGACTTGGGTCAAGTGAGGTCTATCTTGCCTTAACAGAACCAAAACATCTTCAAAGAGAATTCCATGGGTAGAATATAATCGATGAAGAGAAGCTTCATCGATTCTAGACGCTTATGAGTGAGCTGGATTGTTCAGAATGATGGTATCCTCCGTAGTATCGAGAGTTGGGTCAATATCTTCTATAGAAATAACTGGAATGTCAGAAAAAGACTTTCATGTGGTTCACATGCCCCTATTTGTTCTGTTTGTCAACTTGACGTAGGCTTATCAGATAAAGTAGTAGAAACTTGATCTCGTGGTCGATTTGGAAGACATTATGGTTGAGCGCTTCGTGTAAGTCGAGTTGGTGTTAGCTATACTCAGTAGATAATCAATATTAGAAATAATAATATGTCCCCCCGTGTTGTGTGTGAACTAGTGCAGTGCAATATGAAATAAAAGTACGTTGTTTGAAAATGAAGAAAGAAAAGTAAAAAGTTGGAGCTTGGAAGCTTCAACCAGAGAGACCATCATCGTTGACCATCTAAATCGATGTGAAAATTGGTCGAAAATCGAAGCTTTAAGATCGAATGTTGACATTCTGAGTTACAAAGTCCATCGTTCAAGTATATTTGGATTTTATGCTTGGTTCATGTTTCCAGACTGGAAATTTGTTCTTTCAAACTTAAGTACATTAGTCCAAGTACACAAGTCTCGTTGTTCTTAGTCGTTTTATGTCCAGGTAAGGCAGTATGTAGTTAAATGTTTGAACGACTTAAGTTAAGATGGTCATTATAGTCAACACCAATCCCTGCCTTAGATGCCGATCCTTATGCCTTACTCTCATAGCCGACCCTAACATTTAGACATACCTGACAACACCAACCCCTTCCCATTAGCCTACATCTCGATCCCTATGTTTTATCCTTCATCACCAATCCCTGGGATCCCTTCTTGCCTAGATGTCGATCCCTATACTTAGCTTTTTAGGACAAACTTTCCTTTTCAATTCCTACACCGATCCCTATAAATAAACCTCTATACCGATCCCTTCAAGTACCCTTATTTACGTCGATCCCTATGCCTAAATTACTTACACTAAGCCCACGCCTAACAACATGTACCGAACCCTTAAGAAAACATATTCCCTACCGACTCTTCCCATCTCTAGTACTGACCTCCCTCTAACTACCTCTCATCGATCCTTCACCTGATGTCGAACCCTTCTTTTTTCACCCCCTCTCCCTTTCCTTCTTCTTCTCCTTCTTCTCCCTCCTTTTCCTGCTCCTTCACCTTCTCCTCATCTCCTGCATAACATAATCAACCCCACTGGATAATACACCTAACTTACAATTAAACACATCCAGGCTCGAAGATTCATGACCTAACCACACAAATAAGGAAGAGATTATACCTAGTCGATTTTGATTGCAAGGCCGAAGCTTGGATTAGGAATGAACTAGTGATAATGGAGGTCGGAGGTGTGATCTCACACTCAAATTCAAGTTAAAGGGGAGGATTTCGTCTTGCTTCAGAGCATTCGGTTAGGCAGAGAGCAATAAAAAGAGTTTTAAGTATTGGGAAGTTAGAGTAAAAAGGGAGAGCAGGGGAGAGTGAGTTTTTATATAGGCGAGAGAAGAAGGGAGACGAACCAGTCACACCAAGTGATTCAGTCATAGGTTGAAAAGGGGTCGGTCTAGAGGCTCGCTGACCCCTATCAAAGCGTACTAGTCAAGGGATTGGCATACAAAATGTCGACCCTTCAAAAAAAGAAGAAGAGAGAGTGTAACAAAACAATAAAAGAATAAAAAACATATATATGTAATGATGTGATATAAAGAGGAAGGAAAAAAGGGAGATGTGCATGAATGATGGATGTGAGTGAAATGAAAAGGAGGACAGAAGGAAATGACAGATATTTGAAAACCAACTGGAAACTGATATCGTGAAGGTAAGGTTATAAATGGAAGCATACAGGGTAAAGCACTTTGGAAAAGACCAACGAACATCCGAACATGTCCAGGAGTCAACAGCAGAAACATGTGTATGAGCGTGCACAGAAGAGATTCATGAATTCAACTTTTTGAAAGGAAAATCAGAAGAAAACCTTAAGATTTCATACGATCAAATCTGTGCATTCTATAGAATGCGACATCAGACCTATGTCATCAAAGGTTAATAAAGATCAACTAGGGACTTGGATAGGCTTGTTTCAGGAACCTGGGTCTCTCCAATTCAATTCATGTCATGTTATTCACAAGATGTACTTTGGGTGGCAAGTGTTACCCGGTGCCTCGACCCACCTACATACGGTTGATTACAAAGACTAGACTCGACTGTTGACAAGAAAAATGGTCATGAGGCAACATCCACATGACCTAAGTATAATGTAAAAACGGTTGTATCCAGCCCAGGGTAATTAAGGTCGACAAATAAATAATGCAGGATATTGTAATCATGGAATTTAGTTTGGTTGGAATAGGGGTCGGCATGGATGTTTGGAAAATTGGAGGGAATATGGATGGGTCTGCATAGGATGTGGACGTAGTGAGGTCGGCATACTGGTGGTCGACCGGAGGGGTCGGCATAGTGTGTTCATAAGTGATAGGTCGATATGGTAAGAAGGGTTGGCATAGCAGTGGTTATAGGAAATGTGTCGGCATGTTGATGCTTATAGAGATGGCTCGACATGATGTGGTTAAAGAAAAAGGGGGTCGGCATAGCAGAAGGAAGCAACTCAGGTCAGCATAGCAGAAGGGGTCGGCACTTCCTGACCAGATTAGAATTCAAACCAAAGCACTACAAGAACCATAGCTCCACATGTCCAAATATCATGATACTTGAAATACCATCATGCTGCACCCATAGGAAAGCTACCTTAGTGATTGCTAGCCCAAACTCAACCCATGGAGGGGTCGGTACCGAACCCTATCCATTGAGAGTTGGGCCTCGCCCTCCCTATGGTGGGCCCATATGGTTGAGAGGGTCCAGATGCCAAAGTTTCGGTCAGATTAGAGGCTATCTTCATCTATAAATACAAGGACACAAGGCCATTTTGAGGGACTTTTGGGTTGCAAGTAAACTCTGTCATTATTGTAACCAACTTCCTTTGTTCTTTCCCGATCTCTTACTATTTCTTACCAATTTTAACTATAACAAGTGAATTTAAAGCAATAAAGAGAATATTTAAAGTGGACATAGGCAATTATGCTGAACAACTATAAATCTTACTGTTTTTGCTTTCTGCTGCATTTTTCTTGATATTCAGTGTTATTCCTCGGTTTTCATTTAATTTCTTCATTTTATTTTACGACATAAACCTATTCTTGGGTGTTTGTGGCCAATTTGGTTGCAAACAGTCTACAATCCTGAATTAGCAACCTGATATGTTGGGAATTGTTCTAAGAAGAGAAATAATTTTTCAACGTGGACTGAAAGGCTTCATTAGGAGCTGAACTTTAATTTATTATTATTATTATTATTATTATTATTATTATTTCAAGTTTATCATATAAAAGTTGATTTACATTCAAATCATCTATTCGTATTAGGATCTGTTTATTGGTTTAGATTAGGTGTGATATTTGTGGGTACATTTGTTTGTTACAATTGGATTAGTTACATGCTTATTGTGATATTTTGTTTATTGATTTATTATTGAATTAATTTTCTAAAATAAAATAAATAGAACTTAATTTTGATTTATATGCACACACGCACACAAATACACACACCCCCCCACACACGTACACACACATATATTAAATGTTTATAGCTCTACAAACTGTCAATATGTTTAATTGTATATACGATTATATATCGTATATACTCAATCTTAAAAAAAACTGTAATGATTTATACCTATCATGAATCATAGAACATAAAAATATTTTATTGAATATGTATATACATATTTTATAATTATTTAATAATTTTGTGAATTGTTTATTATGTATAAAATAATTAATGGTTCAAAATTTAATTTAATTTTTTTTGTATTTTATGAACTATGTAAGAAGCTTTATGTAAAAATTTCATATTTTTTAAACATAATTTAATATTTGTAAAAATTAATTTACTTTCGGCATGCAATCAATGTTTTAATTAAAAATAATTTTTTTCTTAAGCCTTAAATGTGTCTCGGCACCTTCATAAAAAATTTCGGTTTTTTATAACTTATGTTAATTATCTTTTAAATAATTTTTTTTCAACCAGAAATTAATTATTTAATTAGAAATATAATTTCAATTGACAAAATTCCAAAAGTCTTTCCCAAGCCTAAAATATGTCTCAGGCAACTTCAAAAAGTTTTATAATTTTTCAACTTGATTTCATATTTTCTAGGAATTAATTCTATAAAGGGATATTATCAATTACTTAATAATAGATGTTATTTTAGCTGACAAAATTCCATAAATTAATCTTAAGCCCAAAATGTGTTTCGAGATTTTTTAAAATTATATAACTTTTATTTTTATCATATAATTATTTTACATTAATTTATTATGATAGAAACTGTTTTATTCAATAATATACATATATACATATATATATCAATATACATATATTAATATTTTGTTTTGACATATTATACAAGCATATATTTGAACAAACTGCAGTGCACACAAGATGAGAAAATTTGTCCAGTGCAATACAAATCCAATGTCAATATACATGCACATTATACCCTTCACGGATTATGATGTTACACATGCACACACACACACACATATATATGTATATGTACATATATATAGACACACACACATACTTTTATAAATATATATATACACACATACATACATAAATATAAATGCATACTTATAAAAATAAATAAAACAAAAAAACAAAAATAAATTTCAAACTACAATTTGTATAGTGAGAATACATATGGATATAGTAACAAATAATGCCATGATAAATTAATGTTTAACTAATGACATTTAATGAATCGATCAATTCAAATTAAAGAGAGAAAATGAATGGTTTCTCTCTCCATTTAATATAATTAGTGCTCTCAATTAATTCTTATTTTAGGGAAAGAAACGAAATGTTTCATTCCCTATACATTAACTCTTATATGGAAATGTTAGGTGTATTTGATACACTATACATTTGAAATTAAATTTATTTAAACTTCCCTTTTACTATATTAAATAGAATACATGATTCTATTTAAACCAATTTTAGAAAAGTTCTAAATGAAATTTAGAATTTGTAGGCCTGTTCAAAATCCAAAATAGTATTTTTTATATAAAAATTCATCCATTTCTTTCACTACGGGCTGGCTCAGTTCCTTCACTAATAATGTAACGACTCGGATTTTGGTCGTGTATTTTTAAATATTTAAGTGGTTTTAAATATTCAATTTGGAATATAAATTGATTTTTAGATATGAAGATTATAATTAAAATTTTAAAATGAATTTAAAATTCCAAATATAGCAATTTAATTAATAAATTTAATTGTTGAGTTAATAATTTAAAATCGTTTAAATAATTGAATTGGAATTGAGTATGAAACCGAAATAATTTCTAATGTCGATATAAATTCTATTTGAATTATAATTGAGTAAATAAGTTTTTAAAACTGGAATTTTAAGATATTTTACCAGTTATTGAAATTGTAGATTTAATCAACGCATTAAAATAGCAATCCGGGGCATAGTCTTGGAATTCAATGAAACCAGTTCTGTCGGATCCATAATAATGTATTATTATAGAATTTCAAATTTCGTAGCATTTGGAGTTATCATTTGGTCGTACGGGATTTAAATGCCTTGAAACTGATATCCAAATTTAATATAATTATTGGGTCCAAAAAGCTATCTTCTCCATACGATCAAATTAGGACTCAAAACCTTTTTCATTGCGTTCAGAATAGGTGTAGATCATTATAAATTCCTAGCGGCACACCTCAATAGGGGTCCGAAATCTCTGGGTATATATATAAAATGAGATATTTGAATATATATATTTATAAAATTAGATCAAAATCAAATCAACCACCCTTCTCCAGTCAAACACGACAACCATCACACCTTTTACCTTTTAAATCATGTTTCCCCCCTTCCAATTCTATTTGTTCAAAATCGAACAAGATAAAAATAGCCAATATATTATCCCCTTTCCTCCCCTAGTTCAAATCGAATGCGTTCCTCACTTTAAAAAAGAAAAAAAAAGAAAACAACACTCGCGAGCACGAGCGATAGTATGGCGGTCGAGGAGGTACGACTTGAAATTGGGAGACAAGATCGAATGTTTGTAGGCAAGGGCGCACGAGCTTGTGGGAGGAGGGCGACAACGAGGAAATGTCAATCGAGATCGAGAGGAGGAGGTTCTTTAGGAAGCACCGCATGCGTGCACGAGTCCAAGGGCAAGTCTCGATGGAGATAGGCTGGGCGGTGAACGATCGAGGAGGTGATGGTCGGCTTGGAGGTGGGAAGGCTCGATTGTAGTTTAGATTCTGGTGATGATTTTGGGTGGTGGCATGATATGGGTGGGTAACAACTCGTACAACCCACGTAGGGATGTAGGTGGTCTGTAGCAGTGATGCAGTCGAAGTCGAGCGGCAGGCGTGAACGATCAGGGAAATTGATTGATTGCTTATGAAAGGCAACTAACATTTTATTCGATTGAATTAATTAATTGGTAATTAATGGTTTTTGATTTAATCAAATGCTTATAGAATTGTATAACTTGTATACGAGGATTAAAATTAATGTAGAAAATGACGTTGCACTTGGGGCAACAATAGTACACAGAGAAGAGGATTTAAAATTGAAATGGATTGCAAATAAAATCAAAGGTGAGGAAATTCTCACTCATTTGGATTGCCATTTTAATTTTAAATAGTTAAAAATTATTCTGGTGTTTGGTTGAATTGATTATCTGTTGGATGATATTATATTATTTATACAGTTAAATATATACTAGTATTTCGAGTGATATTCCCACATTATAGTAGATGAAACCCTATGCGCCCACATAATAAGGGATGACCCTATATACGCGATATCCCCCTCGAAGTGGGATTGGTACTTTTGTGTTGTATTAACATTTGTGGATGCAGGGAAGACAGGTTGGAGGGATTCAACTAGTGCCCTAAAAAAATATTGATTTTAAATTTCTTATATAGTGATATATGATGGGTTAGAATAATCTGTTATAGATTATTGTTGTGATTGAACAATTGGATGCTAAAGTAGCATTGGCTTGAATTTTGATATTTTATATACCATAATATTATTTTTGGAATTTGAAGGAATTTAAAAGGAGATTTTGAATATAAAAATATTTATATCAAAGTTTGGATTATTTTAAAAGAAATTAATTTGGTTAGAATAATAAATTAATTTTTGGGTTGTATTTAATTATTTGTAAAAATATTTTAAATAGAGAATTTTTTAAAATAATTGATATAAAAGATTTTTAAACGATGGATTTTTAAAATGATATTTCTCGAAAATTTAAGAAGAAGTTGAAATCGATATTAAAGAGGGATTGGCAGAAATGAAAAGAATCTGTAAGGAATTGAAATTACAAAATTTATAAATTAGATTATTTTAATAAAAATGTGAAAATAAAAGAAGTTATATATTTATAAACGATGTTATAAATAAAGGGAATCGATAATAGATGAAAATTTGGGAATATAAATTTCATAGAGTGAATTTATATTGAATTATGGAAATAGGGTGAGAAAAATAGTGATATAATTTTTGAAAAGTGAAAATGGTTAAGGAGATCAGAATGGAAGTGATGTGATGTTATTCGAGAGGAATTTATAAAATTGAATTAGTTATTGAGGTTTTTAAAATATATTTTTAATTCTAAGAATTAAGTTTGTTTTTAAAGGAAAATTTTATTATTTAAAACCATAAAATTTTAAACTAGTTAGGATTGAAATATTTCGATAAGTAAACTTTCAAATATTAATTATTTATTTTAGTAAATTCTAACTTTTAAAATCAGCATTGAAAATTTATTTGTTTATCAAAAAACGAATTATTGATGTTTATAAAAAGTGTTTTTGATATTCTAAATAATTACTTGAACATGTTTTCTTTCAAAATAAATTATTATCCTTTTAAATTACATATTATTATTATATATATAGAGTTTTGAAGTGATTGAAAATATTGATTTATAAATTCTCACGAGATTCTTAAAAGGGGCTTCTAAATGGACATGATTTTGAGGGGATGAATTTTATAGGGGATTCGGAGGAAATGAAGTTTTAAATATTGAATATGAGAATTTTGAAAATGAAATCTTAATTTATAAAAGTAGTTATAAATTGTTGAATGGGGTTATAAATAAGTATACCGAGTTTTGAAAATTGAAAAAAAAAATATTAGTGATTTCGAAGACTTATGAGATAAGTTACAAAATATCTCTTAAGTTTTGATATTTGAAAAGATTTTGGAGAATAAAACTTATAATATTTTCCTAATATAAAAATGGAAATTTGGAAATATTTCTATGCGTTGAGATGGTTTGGAAATATCCCGTTATGGATTTAAGTATTTGAAATTGTTTTTAAGTGTTAGAAGGCATTGATATATCTCATAAAGATATTTTGAGGATAAATATTTTGGAAAAATTTATAATAAGGCCTAGTGACTGCTTATGGATGTTTTATTGATAGTTGAATAATAGAGTATCAATATTGGCCAATTTCATTGATCGTTTCGAAGAGATCTGGATCAGATCTAATTATCCGAAAACCACTTCGATCTGGTTGGAACGTTACGAATGAATATCGTGAAGACGAAGAAGACGGAGATTCAGTTTTTCCAGATCCAGGACAACTTGTATGGGCGAATGCTATCAAAACGTCGTCGTTGGAAGACGATGAGCATTCTAAGTTGAATTGTTCTTGAACGGTAACGTTTAGCCTCAAGCCTCATCAAACGGGAATGACTAAAACATGGGAGATGCAGCAAGGCTAAGTGAGTCGCACCCAATTAGGGTATGTTATCACTTTTCTAGATATCCTCGAAAACCTATATATTATGGATATGGTTGTGCGTCAAAGAAGGAGCTCTCGATTTTTAAGGGTAGGAACTCCCGGGGTGATAATATATTCAGTCTATCCAGGTTAAGGGGTAAGCCAATCTTGTGTAGTAGGGGATCCTAACGGGGTCCTCGGTACATTGTCCTAGTGGTGTAGCGTGATGGGTGGTATCCCAGTGGCTAGTCATTGTATGAGTTCCATTCTCCAATAAGTGCCGTATAGTTTTGATTGTGCCCAACTTTGCTGAAACGTGAGATGCAAGCATTTCGGCTATTTTCTATTTACTTTCTATACACTATTATAATATCAGATTATTTTGATAAAGATTGTTTCGGTTATCATAAGGAAAAACCCATCGTATTTATGTGTGACGCAGTCCTAGGAGATACCTTTGTTTTTTCGAGGATTTTAATAACTCTAATAATTAAAATTGAGTTTTTTTTCTCACGCTGGTTTTCCAGACTGACTCGGGTATTATGTTATTATAATGCTCGGGTCAGATCGAGTATTATTTCAGACAGGATGCTTTGGAGCTCAGGAGACGAGCTGGATGATAGAGACGTATTCCCATACTTGATTTATATTTCCACTATATGAGGACAAGTTATTATAAGTACCCAGATTGATGTATATATTATTGTACTCTGATTATTGCAAGTATATAAACTGTTATAGATTCTTTTGTATAAAAATGTTTTATTATATATTATATTTTGTTCTACTGTGATTGTGAGATTCTGTGTTGTTGTTTATTTTCTTCTATCTCTTTCTTCTTCTTTAGCCTAGTTATTGCTCTTTCGTACAATTTGGGCTGAGTAGGAGTGAATTATTATCAACCCAAAAGGTACGGAACTACGGGTTACTACATTTGGTATTAGAGCTGAAGGTTAAGTGAGAACCTTGGATTTTGTGTGAATTAATTATTAGAGATAGGGTCAGTAGAACCTAGAATGAGTTGAGAGTATTAATAGATATGAGCGCGTATTTATTAGTGAATACAAATTGTTTAATATTGTGTTGATTTATTGGTTGAGTGGTATATAAATTCTGATCGAATAGTGGGACGCCACTAACTCGATAGGAGTTTCTAAACACTTAAATAGGTAAACCGACACAGTATGGTTTTGAAGCGGGTGGATGAAATAATTTTACCCAAACTATATGTAACAGCCCGATTTTTCGATGCCCGAAAAACCGAACCATGAGGGTTAAAGAAGAAGAGGTAGAAGAAGAAAATAGAAAACAACATCTGAATCCAACCATCGCAGCGGAATAAAATATAATAGATAATAAATGATCTTTACACAAAACAAATACATCTGTTTCATGTATATACATCATCAGAATACATCATTAGAGTTTAACAACATCAGCAACATACAACTGGACAGTCATATAAACTTGTCCTCAAAATTGAATATACAGCTAGTCAACACAGCGGAATATTTAAAACAAGTACGAAAGTACGTATCGCCATCCATCTCGTCCCTTGAGCTCCACAACATCCTTTCCTATATCCTATAATACTCGGTCTGACCCGAGCATTATAGTTAAATAACACCCGAGTCAGTCTGGAAAACCAGCGTGAGAAACACAATCAAATTGATTATTACAATTTCAAAATCCTTTGAAAATAAAAGCATCTCGTAAGATCATGTCACAAATAAACATGTTGGGTTTTTACCTTACGATAGCTAAAACACTTTTAATTAAATTCCTATGATATTGTAATAGGGTCTATTTACAAATACTTATTAAAATAGCCAAAATTGTTACATTCATTAAATTCCAGCTACTAGCCACAATCGTGGGTAATACAAACAAAATCGTAAAAGGCATGTAGGGAGAATGGATTTCCAACTAATTTCTAGGCATTGGGGTACCACCTGTCACAGTACGTGGCCTAGATCACCGAGGATTACTCCCAATCCCCTGCAACACAAGACAGGACTACCCCTTATTGGATAATCCCGAGTAAGATCACCCCACCATTGGGATCAGCAACCGCACCACTAAGCCGAATAAAAGGGACATCTAGACAGGGATGACCTCACCCTAATGGGTGCTACCCACCTAGCCTTGCTACATATCCCCTGATTTTCAGTCATTCCCGGTTGATGAGGCTCGAGGCTAAGCGTTACCATTTTAGAACACATCTCTTAGAATGCTCATCGCCCACCTCACGATGTTCTTAAAGCATTCATCCATATAAGTCCATCCCGGGTTCGAAAGGAACCAAAGGCACTACTCCTACTACATCCATTTTGGAATTATCCTCAGGATTAGTAGCGACTAGCCCTTGCACTTCATTGCTCCATCTTTGAATCCAAACTCGTCTTCCTCACGAAAACGTACAAACCGGATCGAAGTGGTTTTCGAGAAATTAATCCTGATCCCGGTCTCTTCGAAACGATCAGCGCATTGTCCAATATTGTTAGTCGGTTATTTAACTATCAATTAACAGTCACAAACAACCATCAACCATAAATAATTTCTCCTAAATTATTTATTAACCTCAAAATATATTCGCAAGATATATTTCCATTTTCAACCCTTTTGAAAACAGTTTTCAAACCACACTTCTCTCATGAAATAAATTTCCAAATATTTATTTCCACTGAAAACACCAAGCACAAAGACTTTACATTTTTAAAATAATTTAAAATACTTTATCTTAAAATATCCTTTAAAAACATTTAAATTAAAATTACTTTAATACTTATTCAAAATATATACATTAAGAATATTTAAAATAAAACTACTTTGTATAATATAAAACTAAATTTCTAACTTTTAAAACATAATACCAATCCATCTTTAAATAATTAATGCTATAATAAATTAGAAAAATATACTTACTTTAAATTTAACATTTAGAAATAATAAATTTTCTAAAACATATTTTTAAACAACTGAAAGTTCTTTACTTATACTTAAAATTTGTTTAAAACATACTTGGCTATCCAGGGAAATATACTTCTCTTCACATCCTTTAAAAATAAATCACTATTTATTTTTAAACAAAATTTCCCATCCTTTAATAAATTCCCACCGTGAATTTATTCTTTCAAATATCCGCTGATATATTGCTTCGCTTTTATAAACCCACTTTATAAATTTCTTGGTCTCTACTTCCTTTTAAAATTCTGATTCCAAACACTTAGATCAATTTCCAAACTGATTCCCAATTTACTACATTTGAATTAAATTTCTATACTTACTTAATTTGTTTCAAAATCCATTAACTTTTGATTTTATTCCTTAATTATGATTTAAAATCTTATTAACTGAAAACACCAATTTCAGATTTCCTCAAATTCCTTCTTTATCCTTTTAAATAAATTCAAACCATGAATTTTTAAATTAAATTCTTTATTTCTTGACATAACATCTCTTAAGTTTAAAATTCATTATTTCTCAGTTCATTCAAATCCCTTTTTCATACTCGGAATTTATTAGGATTTAAATATCACCTTTATTCCTTTCCAATTCATTCTTATTTTTATTCAAATTCTCAATAGTTATTTTACTTAAAAAAAATTCACTCTTTTATTTTCTTTTCAAAAATCCAATTCTATATATTTTGATAACTCAGTGTACCGAAATATATTAATTTCAACCATAGCATCCAGTATTCCAATTATCAATGAAATTCACCACAGAATATCAAACAATCATGATATAGAATTATTAGAACAATCTATAAAATTTTGAGGAATCCAGTTGGATCCCTCCAATCTGTTTCCCTGCATCCACAGATGTTAGCACAATATAAAATACCAACTCCACTTCGAGGTGGAATATGGCGGTATGTGGGATTTATATAATATCATCCGCTATTATGCGGTGCATAGGGTCTCATCCGCTATATAATGCGGAAAATCAATCACTCCAATATGTACTATATACTACTATATATAATTTAGCACATCAAATCAATTCAATCATTCAACCAATTATTTAAATTTAACCATTTAAATTTATATAAAAACCCAGATGAGTGAGATTAACTCACCTTTATTGTTTTGCGGTCCATTTCCTATCCGGCTATTTCCTTCTCGATTCTAGACCTTGTACAAATATTATACAATTTATTAATATTTTAATTGATCGAAAAATTAATTACTACTTACTTATTTAATTCAAACTAATAATTTGGTTTTAAACAAATAATTTAATTTAACAAATTAATCACCTAAATAAATTATTTGATATAAACTAGTAAATTGTATTTTATTTTTTTCCTTTTCCAAACTGTTTATATAAAAAATAATCTATATGGTTTTTTAAAATCTTATTTTTGTGTAAACTCTTATATTTTCCAAAATCTTATATATGTATATTTATTGCTTTCTGTTATATATCTATTTATCAGAGTTATTTACACCTTTACTGTAATTATATTTTTCTCCTGTTTTTTTTCTTTCTGTATATATCTCTTACTGTTATAAATTTCTATTTGCCTAATATTTATTAAGTGAAATAAAAAATTTAAAATGGGCTATATACCTCACTGCCACTACTTCCAAAAGAAGTTGTGATTGCCGAACCTTTCCTCCTTGCCGCTAACCGCTCGTCGCTTCCAAAACTTCATCAGCGAGACGTCGCAGCAACCGACGCGAGCCCCTTCCTTCGTTCGTCGCCACTCCACCACGCCCTAGGCGAAGTCGCGACTCATTTCGCCTTTGCCTCTCACTTGTGCTCGTGAAACTTGGCCACTCTCCCATGGCGATCGAAACCCTAGCGCGCTCGAGCTCACAAAGTGACGCGATCGATTCCTCCCTCGTGCTCGCAAGATGAATCATGACGTCGCTGCCGCCAAGCCGAAGCTTCGGCTGCCAACCCCTAACCCTCGCGAGCTCTTCCTCAAAGAAAATGGAAATCGCGACGTATCCCTCTCTCTCGAGTTTGATTATGATTTCGAATCGCGATTTTTTTTCATTCGTTCATTTTTTTCCTCATCTAAAAGAAGATAACAACGGGCCCGAATTTAAGTTGAGGGGAGTGGCGTATATGAGAAAGTTTGACTATTGATTCGATTTTGCTTTTACATGTATATTTTTTTATAAAATACCTCAAATTATATACTGTAAAAATTTGAACTTATATTTAGGCATGCCGCTAGGCGTTTATAATGTTATACCCCTATTCCGAATATAATGAAAAACGTTTCGAGTCCTAATTCTATCGTATGGAGAAGATAGCTTATGGACTCAGTTATTAAATTGAATTTTCCATATAAATTTCAGCGCGTTTATATGTCGTACGCTCACACAACAACTCCAAACACTACGAAAATTAAAATCCGATAATAATATAATATTATGGATCCAATGAAACTAGTTTCGTCGAATTTCGAGAATGTGCCTCGGAAGGCTATTTTTAAATGTCAATTTAAACGGTATATTTTCAAAACTTAACAAAACATTTCCAAATTCAATTTCAACACTTTTACTACCTTCAGTACTATCAATATAAATTTTACAAGCCTTTAAAATATTTTTAATAAGCTTAAAACTCCGAATTCAACGTTTTACCCAATTTCCAATAATTAAATCCAATAATTAAATTTCCAAATAATGGTGATATTTGAAATTTAAGTTACAAACAAATATTGAAATCAATTAAATATTCCGATTTCAAATATCCAAAAATTCTGGGTTGTCACATTCTCCCCCTTAAAAGAATTTCATCTTCGAAATTACTAGTTAAAAGGAATGGTCCATAACCCATTACTATTCTCCTAATCAATCTGGTTTCAACAACTACCCAAACCAAACATCTTTTAACAATACCCAAAATCATCTTTTAATAAGAACATCATCAACCTTACTAACCTTTCAAACTTCTCCCATTGTTTTCAAACAATACTATTTGCTCAATCATTCAAATTTCAATTTAAAACCAAATTTTGAATCATCAAAATTTTCTCAAAATTTTTCTAACTCTCTAATTTTCCGAAAAATTTCGCCAATGTCTCCTTTGCGCGGCTAGCTCGGAACAACTACAAAATGCCTCTACGGGCTCCCAAATTCCAAAAGAAAACAAAATGCCAAGTGGCTAAATCAAAACCCAATCAAATTTCATACAAAAATTTAAACATATACATTTTTGTCAAGTAATTCAAATTTATCTTCTGAAATCAAAACCAATTTTCGCTTCCTTTATAATACCTGTATATCCTACTTAGCAATAATATCCAATCACAACATTCAAAATCATTTTATTGACTTCTTTACAAAATTTTCAATATTCGTTCCATTTAAGCTCGTATGATGTACCTATATCATTCGTGCACAATACCGAATCCGATCGCTTACTCGATCACACAATTTCATTTTCGAACTAGTATCGTCCACCCGACTTCCTAGTGCGGACTCAGATTTAGTTTCTTGATCAGAAACCGTGGTTCTCCTTGCATAGCCACAAACTATGATAGAGAATTTCCAAAATCAATCAAAATCCATATCCAGGATTCGCCGTCGAAAATCGAGTGAAAAATCCTAACTTGGATTGATATAACTATCTCGAATTTCTATGCTCAAATCTAGATCAAATCGCTATGCGAATCAAATAATATACGTACATCCTACGTATTTATCTCAATTGATTATCAACTATATAAATTCTCTTTTTATTCACATTCATTTTGATTTCTATTCACTTATCAATGCTTATCATTTCACATATTTTTATTAAATCTTCACTCAAATGCTTATCCAATATATTTTCCCGACACCCATATTACTTAAGAATTTCACCATTTCTTCTTAAGTTCAATATAAGTATTTTATATGCTTCTTATATTTATTTTCACTTCACCACTTAAGTTTATATCTACTTCTATTCAAATTGGTTCTCCCATTTCCATATGAATTCAATTTATCTTCAACTTTGAATATTGAATTTTAAACTTCCATCTATAACTGATTCATATCATTATTTTAAATTAGTTTCATCCACTAATTTACTTCCATTTCCAATTTGAAATCGTTTTGTCGCTAATAAAAAATTTCCCAAATTTTTTTCTAACCCCCAAATTTTTTGGCAGAGTCTCCTTTGTATGGAGGAGCTTTTGCAATTTGACAAGTGATATAAATATATATACATCAACCCACATGGTCGAAAAAACAAAAACAGTTCATATTTCCTATTTTTATTGGATAGGTGTACCTTTATTTAGCATTTTTAAGCAAGCGACTTATTATTTTAGCAATTAGCGCGACCAAAATCCTGCCAAACGGCCCTTAGGCACCTGTCTTACTCAATTTAAACATGTAAGTATAAAATATAAGAAGTTTATCTACATTTCACTCATTTTCAATAGCTAGCACATGGAATAAGCATTGCATACTAAACAATTCTTATAAGCAGTTTTTAAGATTTCGATACTAATTCAAATAGCTTCTAACCAAATTTTATTTAATTAGAATGGTTTATTATTCAATCGCTTATATTCAATCGCTTATATTCAATTCCTTTTTAATCCAAACGAACCCAATTCATTTCAATTGATTCCATAATCAATTTTTCTTAAATTCTCTTCACATATTAACTTATTTATAAGCCATACACCTGCTTTTCATTCCATTTCCGCAATTATTTCATTCAAAAACATTTTATTAAGCTTGGCACATTCAATACTTATAAATTAATAACCATTTCCCAAATTAATTTAACCCAGACTTTTATTTAATGGACTTCCACTTTTACTCGAAGCCAAACTTCTATTAATTTTAAACTTAAGTTAATTTACATTCTTCAAATTATTTCAACTCCATAACTTAAACTCACTTCTATTTAATTTGATTCTCATCAAATTCAATTACCCCACTCTTTATCCAATTTAATTTCAATCCCATTCTCAGTTTGTTAAAATAATATCCAAATTTATATTTAACTCATTTACACTTGAATTGGATTTATTTGCAACCCAAATCATTTCTATTTTAATTCAATTCCATTCCATTTGACAACATTTCCACTTATATTTAATTCATTCCCAATCCAAGTTGAATTTTATTTATAACCGAGTTTATTTCACAATTCAACTTCTATTTTACCAAATTAGGTTCCACTCCCATATCTCACCAACATATTCAATTTACTAATTTATTCCAAATTAGTTTACTCCCACTTCCAATTCAATATTTGATTTCTATTTTCAAAAAATCACTTTCACTTAATTTCTTGAGTTCCACCTATTTTATAATTCAAGTTTCTGGATTTTTTTTCATTTCTCAAAATACAAACAATTTTATTTTGGCTTATTTATTCCACTTCCAAGTTTTATAAGTCGCAATTTATTTATATCCACACTTTCATCCATTCACCATCAATCCCGTTCACATTTTACTTTTTAACTCGGGATTATACATTTTATTTAGCCAAGTATATATTTTTATTCAATGGGTTTTTAATTCTTTTATAAGCCATCGAAATCTATTTATTCCCATTTAATCTTATTTTAAATTAGCTCCATTTACTAATTTATTTCAAATTCAAATAAATTTTTAATTCTTAGAACTTTGTTCTTTTAATTCACCCAAAATATATTTTTCAATTCCACTTTACTAACCTTCTTTAGTTTACTTTATTTAATTTTCTTACCTTTCTAACTTTATTAACTTTTACAAGTTAATTTCATCCCAGAAAATTTCAAACTTTATAAATTTCCAATCCTATTTATAATCCATAAACATTTTTTTAGTTAAACCTCTAGAGTTTAAGCCATTTCTTAGACACTCAAAAACATTTTAAACCAATTCCAGAGTCTTCAATAATCACTTAAGTACTTCAAAAAAATCATTTGAAATCAATTATATCCGAAATCCTTTGCATTTCTAAAATCAACCCAGCTTTTGCAAAAAATTTCAATTCAAAACAATTAGGTAGCAATTTCTCTCTTGGAAACTCGAAAATGAACATCGATGACGCTGCAGTCATCACCAAAGTTATTTTCCAGCGACCGAAAGAGTTTAATGCTTTTATCTCTTCAAAACATTTCAAATATTTGTAAATTCTAAATCTCACCAGATTTCAAATCCAAATCAAATATTTCTGAATAATATTCTTATTATTCCTCCCCAAAATCTTTGAAAATCATTTTCAAACCCAAAGGAATTTAACTTTTCTCGAAATTCCAAATTCCATATTCTTTCAATTCATATTTAAATATTACTTTGAAATGTTATTTTAAATTATAAATCACATTTACAGCCTACATTTACAAATTTACTTTGTATATGAATTTATTCCTTAGCTTTAGTTATAATTTCAATATCTTATTCAATTTTACACAACAATGATAATAAGTTAATATTATCATTCCTAACAACAAAGCATCCATATATAACTATAATAATTTACGAAAAATTATTTCCTTTATATACAAAAATAATTTGGGTAAAATTATTTCATTTACCCTATTTAAAACAATATTGTGTCGGTTTATCTTGTTTAAGAGTTTAGAAACTCCTATCGATGACGTGGCGTCCCACACATCGACCAGAATCCATAAACACTCAATCGATAAATCAACACAGTACAAAAACAATTTTATATTCACAAACAAATACACGCTCATATCTATTAATACACTCAAACTCATTCTAGAGTATTACAGACTCTATTTTAATGAGTAATCACCACCAGAGCCAAGGTTCTCACTTAACCTTTCTGCTCTGATACCAACTGTAACAGCTCGATTTTTCGATGCCCGAAAAACCAAACCATAAGGGTTAAAGAAGAAGAGGTAGAAGAAGAAAATAGAAAACAACATCAGAATCTAACCATCGCAGCGGAATAAAATATAATAGATAATAAATAATCTTTACACAAAACAAATACATCTGTTTAATATATATACATATCAGAATACATCATCAGAGTTCAATAACATCAATAACATACAACTAGATAGTCATATAAACTTGTCCTCAAAATTGGATACACAGCTAGTCAACACAGCGGAATATTTAAAACAAGTACGGAAGTACGTATCGCCATCCAGCTCGTCCCCTGAGCTCCACAGCATCCTTTCCTGTATCCTATAATACTTGGTCATACCCGAGCATTATAGTTAAATAACACCCGAGTCAGTTTGGAAAACCAGCGCGATAAATCACACTCAAATTGATTATTACAATTTCAAAATCCTTTGAAAACAAAAGCATCTCGTAAGACCACGTCACAAATAAACATGTCGGGTTTTTACCTTACGATAGCTAAAACATTTTTTTATTAAAATCCTCTGATATTATGATAGGGTCTATTTACAAATACTTATTAAAATAGCGGAAACTGTAACATTCATTAAATTCCAGCTACTAGCCACAGTTGTGGGTATACAAACAAAACCGTAAAAGGCATGTAGGGAGAATGGATTTCCAACTAATGACTAGGCACTGGGGTACCACCTGTCACAGTACGTGGCCTAGATCACCGTACCGAGGATTGCTTCCAATCCCCTACAACACAAGACCAGGACTACCCCTTACTAGATAATCCCGAGTAAGATCACCCCACGGTTGGGATCAACAACCGCACCACTAAGCCGAATAAAATGGACATCTAGACAGGGATGACCTCACCCTAATGGGTGCTACCCACCTAGCCTTGCTGCATATGCTCTGATTTTCAGTCATTCCCGGTTGATGAGAATCGAGGCTAAGCGTTATCTTTTTAGAACACGTCTCTTAGAACGCTCATCGCGCACCTGACGATGTTTTGAAAGCATTCATCCATACAAGTCCGTCCCGGGTTCGAACGGAACCGAAGACACTACTCCTACTACATCCATTTTGGAATTATCCTCAGGATTATTAGCGACTAGCCCTTGCACTTCATTTCTCCATCTTCGAATCCAAACTAGTCTTCCATACGAAAACGTACAAACCAGATTGAAGTGGTTTTCGAGAAATTAATCCCGATCCTGGTCTCTTCGAAACAATCAGCACATTGTCCAATATTGATAGTCGGTTATTTAACTATCAATTAACAATCACAAACAACCATCAACCATAAATAATTTCTCCTGGATTATTTATTAACCTCAAAATATCTTCGCAAGATATATTTCCATTTTCAACCCTTTTGAAAATAGTTTTCAAACCACACTTTTCTCATGAAATAAATTTCCAAATATTTATTTCCACTGAAAACACCAAGCACAAAGACTTTTGATTTTTTAAAATAATTTAAAACACTTGATCATAAAATGTCCTTTAAAATATTTAAATAAAAATTACTTTAATACTTATTCAAAATATATACTTTAAGAATATTTAAAATAAAACTACTTTGTACAACATAAAACTGAATTTCTAACTTTTAAAACATAATACCAAAGCCGTCTTTAAATAATTACTGCTATAATAAATTAGTAAAATATACTTACTTTAAAATTTAACATTTAGAAATAATAACTTTTCTATAACATATTTTTAAACAACTTAAAATTCTTTACTTATACTTAAAATTTATTTAAAACGTACTTGGCTATCCAAGGAAATATACTTCTCTTCACATCCTTTAAAAATAAATCACTATTTATTTTTAAACAAATTTTCCCATTCCTTTAATAAATTTCCACCATGAATTTATTATTTCAAATATCCATTGATATATTGCTTCGCTTTTATAAACCCAGTTTATAAATTTCTTAGTCTCAACTTCCTTTTAAAATTCCGATTCCAAACACTTAGATCAATTTCCAAATTAATTCCCAATTTACTCCATTTGAAATAAATTTCTTTACTTACTTAATTTATTTCAAAATCCATTAACTTTATATTTTATTCCTTAATTATGATTTAAAATTTATTAACTAAAAACACCAATTTCAGATTTCCCCAAATTCCTTCTTTATCCTTTTAAATAAATTCAAACCTTGAATTTTTAAATTAAATTCTTTATTTCTTTGTGATGACCCAGAATTTTCGAGCATTTAAAATCGGGATATTTAATTGATTTTAAATATTTAAAAGTTAATTTTTAACTTGAATTCAAACATCACCATTTATTCGGTAATTTAATTATTAAATTAAATAATTTGAAATTGGGTAAGATGTTGAACCTGGAGTTCTAAGCCTGTTAAAAATAATTTGAAAGCTTGTAAAATTTATATTGATAGTACTGAGGATAATAGAAGTTATAAAATTGAAATTAACAGTGGTTTGTTTAGTTTTAAAATTTTATAGTTTAAATTGAATTTAAAGATAGCCTTCCGAGGCACAGATTCGGAATTCGATGAAACCAGTTCCATTGGGTTTGTAATATTGAATTATTATCGGATTTCCAATTTCGTATTGATTGGAGTTGTTGTGTGAGTATAGGATATATAAACACATTGAAATTTATATTGAGATGAATTGAACTTAAATAATATATATATATATATTAATCAACTTTAGTTGTAATTCTGCCCATCGGCCTGTTTCCTTTCTACATCAAGACTTTTTGCTTCCACTATTGCCAAGCTTCTTCTGCATGCCTCCTTTATTTCTTTCAAATCACGTCGTCCCCTTCATAAATCAACTGGTCTAAGAGAAAGATATTTTGATCCATTAACATACAGAATCGTGCATCCCTCTTTCCTTCTCTTCTCTTCTTCATGACCCAGAGGAAATAAAAATTAAAAAAAATTAAATTTATCTCGTTCAACAGACATCATGGCCGATTCGTTTCCATAAATCGAAGCTCCTCTCTTAAATAATAAACGATCCAAAACGATCATCAAATTTGATTCAAAGACAAGGCCGTACTTTCCACGTCCTCTGTTTCAATGAATTCTTGTCAGTGAAGCCTTGACGAAGGAGGAAGCTCTCGCGAGACCGACATTGTTCTTCAGGTGATGGGTGGTCGTTGGATCTAGGGGCTCGTTCGCATGTGTGCGCACGCGCATCTAGATAGCTGTAACATCCCGGTCTTTTCAACCATTCGCATCCGCACATGTCGGACTTGAATTGCTCAAAATACCGAATTGTAAAATAAATTTGGCAAAACATAGCATAAACAGTAAATAAATAAATCACAAAACACAAAACACTCGAGTCAGGACATACATACTTATACAATGTAAGCTAAATCAAGTGTACTGTAATAAAGAGCAAGTAACCTAAAGGATGCTTGGGATCGCCCATCCTCTAAGGATCCGTTAAACTATTTACTATGTAGTATATTGCGCTATTATAATAGTGTCTATATTAAAATAAACTTACTTTTTAATAGCGTTAAGGGGTTACCCATATAGCCCTTAACACGTAATAGTCCCAGTAGTCCGTCCAATATCATAGCCCCTCCTGATCGGGAAGCCACTAGAGGATACCACACGGGCTACGGGAGAAAACCAAACTCGTACAAGGCTCGATATGGTAGGTGACACGGCACAACTAGGCAATGCCAGGGTAGATATACCAATTACGCTTCCGGACCGATGGTAACGCGAAGCCGCAGCAACCGCCCACCTCGAACAACACTCCCAAATCAAAGGTGCGCACCAAAACAATCACAAGAGTAATAGAATGGCATACGAAGAAGTGCGTTCGATCAGAGGAGCTACCTCATTAATCCGTCAATCGCTCCTGTTTTAGCCACCTTAAGCCAACTCACGGGAGTCGGGTCCACGTATATACCTTTCAAGAAACCGTCACCACCAACCTACTTCATTCTGGAATCTCCACCGCGTACACGGTTAGTCAAAGTGGTTTTCGGTATCGACAGAGAGTATGCCCATATCCGATCCCGGTCTCTTTGCCAATCAAACGTTATTATAACCCGTGGTTATAGTTTGAAAAATGGTATTTATATTTTTCAAATCAATATATATATTTCAAATACCTTTAATTTCAAATCCTTGATTTAAAACATTTCCTTTGAAAATATACCATTTCAATTTATTCAATTAAATTTGGAATTTATTGCTTTTATCAAAAGAATAGAAATCAATTTTCTTCTTTTAAAACTTTCCAAACTCAATTTCTTACTTTATTAGCAATTTCATATTTAAATTCCAAATCTTAACGTATTCCCAAAATAGAGATGAAATTTTAAATAAATCAATTTTAAATCAATTTCACTTCTACAACATCTAGGAAATGCTATCTAAAGTTATGGGTTTAAAATAGTCAAGTTTCAAAAGACAGCAATTAAATGCTGTAGTAGACTTTTAGCTAAACATCAAATTTCAAATATAACTTATTATTTATTATTTCTGTATTGAAATCTTTTCCTTTCCAAAAATATAGAATTTCTAAACAAGTTATATTCCAAAATTTTAACTCAACATTTATTTATTTAACCCCTTTTAAATCATTGTAAGTCTCATAAAAATCCTTTATATAATTTAAATTAGAAAATCATCAAATTTCTAAATTTAAATAATTTAAAATAATTTCAGAAAATAATATATAAACCACGGGCCTGTATAAGATTTTCTAGCCTAGGTCAAGTGAAACGGATTTATATCATTTCAATCCGATATTTACACAACCCCGGGTTCTATCATTTCGAACCCGCAATCCCAAGACAATTTACAGCAGTTAACGGAACAAGTGAACAATAATAATCAATTCGGCCTATCATTTCAGCCCATACCATCTATAATAACAGGGAACTTGCAATGGTGATTTAAGCAGTAAATAAACAATAACATAACTGCAGAAATAATATAACAGATAATACTGATGAGGTGTCAATTTAAATGGGGTCCATCATTCTATATTACATTACAGACAGATAATAGTGAAATACAATTTTACACATACACTTGCAATAATTTACCAAAATATAAATACGTATGTCTGGTGAGAAATACTCACCTGAATTTTTGCAGAAAATTTTAAATTTCAAAAATGACAGTTCACCGGTACAGACCGACAGAGGGTAATGATAAAGATTCTTGGACGTCGCCTAGATTCAAATCTAGAAAAATTCAAATATTGAAACGCGACTTAAGAATTTATGGTCAAGGAAAAATTTAGAATAGAACAAGAATATGTTTGCTTTGCTCGACCACTTCACCGTGTAACGTGACCAAAACATGCCCAAAACTGTGAACCGTGCTTAAATTTTACGACCAAAATTTTCCTAAACAACTACGGCAAAAGTTGAACACGAATACACGTGCACCAAATTTTCTGCAGCCTTCCCTTCCCATCTTTTCAGTTTTTTTTTTTTTTTTTATTTCTTTTTTTTTTTTTTTTTTTTTCAAAGCTTCGCACTTATTCAATTTCAAGTACCTCCCAACTCCTCTTTAACAGGTATCCACTAAACTCATTTACCCGAGCCAAAACCCACCTACTTCGATTCTTCCCCACGTCTCAAGCTCACATGCTTCGAGCCAATACTGAAATTTCTTCGAAAAAAAAATGCAAAGAAACTTCCAGCCATCTCTTTTTCAAAAATTATTGAAAACACAAATCTCACACTCACTGACCCCTATTTCCTAGTAGCATCAACATTTTACTTCAGTTATGCATCAATACTCCTGTCCAGATCTTCAATCTCAGAAAAGAAAAAAATAAAATAAAATAAAGAACATGACTCCTCTCCCCTACAAACAGACAACCCCTTCCTTATATAAAGGCAACTGAAAGACTCCCCTAAACCCCACATAAATGTATGCAGACTACTCAACACAAATGCAAGTTAACTCCCTTAAAGAATATAATATATATAATATAATAAAGAATAAAATGTAAAAAAAATTTTTCCACTACTAACTAAATCAAATCCTGGAAAATCTTAAACAAATCAACCAAAGTCCTTCCCATACATTAAATATCATATCCAGGTTCTTGGCTAAAACTCACTAGCCTACAACTAAAAAATGCATGCAAAAACTCAACCTATATCTACACTCATCTTTATATCAGTGTTACTTCACCCCACATCCCTCAACATGAAAAGGACCTACTGATCACTATATGCAGTTCGAAAATCAACAGGTTCAATACAAGGCTATTTCTTATATTGTCACTGAATCTAAACTTCCTAAATGCAACTTATCACTATTGTATAAAATTTCAACCATTCCTCATAACACTCAGTTTCTCCCACCAATCTACTGCTTCACCCTCTGATATGCACAAGACTAGCCTATATCTCAGCATAGGGATGAATGTAAAGACATCTTATGCATGGCATAACAATGGAAATGGCCGAGCAAGGCACAGGTAGGACAAAATTTCGAGAAAGAGAAAGGGAGAAAAATATCTGAACCGAAAGAAAAGAACAATACTATAACTATTTACCTGATAGATTCACGAGAAGGAGCAGAGAATTGGATCGATGCAGAGAACAAATGGGTAGAGGGGAATGAGTTTATAGGCAGATGAGAAAAATAACGTGTCAGTTTCTATTGATATAAATGCTATTGATATGGACGAGAATTCTTCCCATCAGTTACAAAAGAATATTGCAAGCATTTATCTTCTGGTATGATTAATGTAAGGCAGGCATAAAGAGAAGGCCGAGAGGATTTAATTTTTTTTGAAAACTTGTTGATGTTTATAAACTAGATTTTATTTCCTGCGTGAGTTACGTACTTGATTCAAGGATTTGAATTGATATATAACTGATGAGAACAGAGGCTAAAGGAAGAGAAATGGTGTGCACGGTTTCAAGCTTTAATTGCATGCATTTAAGTAAAAAGGAAATCATCAGAGAGAATAAGGTTTTTTTTTTTTTTTAACGTTACCCTATAATTAAGTTTGTGTGATGAAGGCAGGGTTAATACACACGTTCTTATAAATTAAAACTTGCGTGATTATAGGTTGATAATTGATGAGATAGAGGCAGAGGAAAATGCATGTTTCCAGGCTTAGAAGTGTATGCACACATTTGCAAAGAAAATAAATGTCAGAGAGAAAATCGAACGTTACCCTATAATTAAGGTTTGTGTGATGAAGGCAGGGTTAATACACACGTTCTTATAAATTAAAACTTGCGTGATTATAGGTTGATAATTGATGAGATAGAGGCAGAGGAAAATGCACGTTTCCAGGCTTAGAAGTGTATGCACACATTTGCAAAGAAAATAAATGTCAGAGAGAAAATCGAACGTTACCCTATAATTAAGGTTTGTGTGATGAAGGCAGGGTTAATACACACGTTCTTATAAATTAAAACTTGCGTGATTATAGGTTGATAATTGATGAGATAGAGGCAGAGGAAAAGAATTGATGTGCATGTTGATTTCTTTAAAGTGGCAGTTAGGTTTCACACGTCTAGCTTAAATTTTGTACGTTACTACTTGTTGAATTTATTTCAGTTTTATGTATTTTGATTTGATTTTTTTTTTAGTTTGATATCAAAATGAAAAGGCAAATTTATGTAGGCAGTTGAAATGGAAACGTATACAATATGTGTAAAGTCAAATTGTCAGTTAAAACAAGGTAACATTTGCTTTTTAAAACACTGACTGATATTTTCTTCAAAAATATATGAAAATATGATTTTTACACTACGTTAAACAGTCGCAAACTAAAACATCAAAAAAATTTGTGTGAAAATATCGTTCTGAAAACACGCGTTTTATTACGTCACTTATACCCTATAATTGACGCGTCTTTCAAACGCGAAATTTAACAGTTCAAAATAGCTTAAAATTTTACAGTTATTATTTAATTTTATTGGCATACAAAATTTTATAAAATATATCTCCAAATCAAATATTTAACTATATTGTTAAACCTAATCTATAAGAATATTATTTCAAATTTGAATAATTAAAATAAAATAAATTGTTAAAACTAGGGTTGTTACACAAGCTATTAAATAAAGATGTACATAAGAAATATTTAATAGATAAAATAAGATCTAGAAAAATGAATAAAGAAATAAATGTCAAGAGATAGACATAGGAAAATAATAAAGAGACTAGGCAAATAAAAGGTAAGAATTAAGGAGAGAGAAAACTTATATATAATTTATTTTTAAATGCAAATGAAAATGAGAAGTGGGAAATAAATCTTTTTATTTGAATGGCAAAAAGAAATACACAGTTATAAATGAGGTGGATGGCTACGGTAAGAAAGAAAGAGGATATAAACGAATAACTTGATGTGTTAACTTTTCTTTCTAGAAATGTATGAGAGATGAGAATGATAAGCTTTGTATATGAATAGCAAGTACAATACACGGTCAAAAGAAATGAACAGCTAAAAGAAATAAAGAGTAGGCAATTAAAAAGACAAGCAATTAAGACAATATAACGCATACCCTTTTAGTTTCTTCCAAGCCATAAATAAAAGATATAAACAAGCAACAATCCAATAAATAAACATGACTGTCTAGACAAAATAAAAATAGAAAGATAAAATAAAGGTGGATATAAAATAATAATAATAATAATAATAATATATATGTAATAAAAGTAGAAAAATAGAAATTGAAATACAGGAAATAACTGCGTGTAAAACGCTGTAATTTATCTAATTTTAAAAGTATAACTCAGAATTTAACGAAACAAAAAGCAGAACAGATATCATAAATATATTCTGCTTCAAAGAAAAAGAATAAATTTAAAATTTCATTTTTTTTTAAAATTTAAACTGAAAATTCAAATTTTGACCAAAATATAAAATTTTCAAAAATCGTTTATTTATTGCATTTGAAAAATAAATTACAAACAAATTCCAAACTTACATTACAAAATTTCTAAAAATTCACTTTTAAGTGATTTAAAAATCAAAATTTCAAATAAAATTTTAATTAAAAATTTTCACAAAATTATGGGTTGTTACAATAGCAAGCGTCGAAGCAAGCTCAGGTCGCGGCGATTTTGGGCGACGACAATTTCAGTATCGCGATGGGAGGAGTCGCGAATGGAGTCAAGGGCGTGCGAACTCAGCAAAGCAGCGAGAGGTTACGGCATCCTCTAGTGAAGGCGCTCTTGCGTGCGTGATTTTGGGTTATTTGCTACTTGATATTTTACTGGATCGATTGTTGGGTACGGCAATTTTATCTGTTACATTTTTACAGTGTAATATACGAAGTTTTGGTGATGACAATTTTATAGGTTAAACAAAAATTATTATAGATTTGAAGGATTTAAGGATTTAAATTAACAATTGGATTTTAAAATCTAAATAGATTATTTTGACAAATTATATACATTTTTAAAAGGGAGATAAATTTGTTTGATTTATTTGTTTAATTATTTTAGATATGATTAAAGAGGAATTAGTTAAAACTAAATCATTAGCTAATTAAGTTATTTAGTGATAAGTGATTTTTTTCCAATTCGTTCAAATATTTTATTTAAAATAAAATTTACTTATAACCAAATTAATAGTTAAAACCAAAGCATTAGGAATTAATTGATCGATTAATCCAAATATTAATAAATATGTGTAATTGTTTATGCAAGGTTCAAAATCAAAAAAATAAATAATAATAGTCGAGATGGGAATGGGTTGCAAACAGCAAAGAAGAGGTGAGTTAATCTCACTCGGTTGAATTTAAATTTAAATGATTAACTTTAAATAATTGGTTGAATGGTTGAATTGATTGATGTGCTATATTATAGTATATACTATATCTTAGAAGGTTTGATTTCCCGCATTTTATAGCAAATATTTTATATAAACCCATATACCGCGACATTCCACTTCGAAGTGGAATTGGTATTTATGTTGTGCGAACGTCTGTGGATGTAGGGAATACAGGTTGGAGGGATCTAACTGGACCCCTCAACATTTATTTAAATTATTTAATATTCTCTGTTGTGATTGTTGATATTCTATGACGAATTATACTGGAATATTGAATGCTATGGTTTGATTGACTACATCTGGGTATAATGAGTTACCAAAAGTATATAAATTGGATTTTGGAAAGAAAATAAAAGTAGTGAATTTGTAAGCGAAATAATTATAGAAAATTTGAATGAATTAAGAATGAATTGAAAGAAATGGAAGTGATGTTAAATACTAATAAATAACTTCGAGTATGAAAGGATTTTGAATTAACAATTTTTTTTTGATGAATTGTAAAATCAAGTGATATTATTTTAAAGGGATAAAGAATTATTTAAAATTCAAAGTTTAAATTTATTTAAAAGGATTAAGAAGTAAATTAAGAAATCCAAAAATTGGTATTTTTAGTAAAAAATATTTTAAATCATAACTAAGAAATAAAATCTGAAATTAATGGAATTTGGAATAAAAGGGAGTGAATTGGAAATCCATTTGGAAATTGATTCAAGTGGTTGAATTGGGAATTTAAAGAAAAATGTGAAGAGAAGTATATTTCTCTGGATAACCAAGTACCTTTTCAAAGATTTTTTTTAATATAAGATAAAAGTTAATGTTGATTTAAAAAGCATGTTTTAGAAAATTTATTATTTCTAAATATTTAAATTCTAAAGTAAGTATTTTCTTTTAATATATTATAGCAGTAATTATTTAAAGAGTGACTAAGTATTTTGTTTTAAAAGTGAAAATCTAGTTTTATATCTTATTAAGTAACCTTATTTTCAAATATTCATATAGTATGTATTTTTGATAAATTATTGAAGTAGTTTTTAACTTAAATGTTTTAAAGTACATTTCAAAGCAAAGGGTTTTAAATTATTTTAAAAATCTAGTTTTGTGGTTGGTGATTTCAGTGGAGATAGAAAATATTTGGGAAGTTTATTCTGAAAGCAAAAATGGTTTGAAACTGTTTTCAAAAGGTTGAAAATAGAAATATATCTTATGAAGATACTTTTGAGGTTAATAAATAATTTGGAAAATTATTTATTGTTGGATGGTTGTTTGTGAATATTAATTGATAGTTAAATCACCGACTATAAATATTGGACAAATGCATTGATCGTTTCGAAGAGACCGGGATCGGGATTTATTTCTCGAAAACCACTTCGATCCGGTTTGTACGTTTTCGTGGAAACGAGTTTGGATTCGAAGATGGAGCAGTGAAGTGCAAGGGCTAGTCGCTACTAATCCTGAGATATTTCTGAAATGGATGTAGTAGGAATAGTGCCTTCAGTTCCATTCGAACCCGGGACGGACTTGTATGGATGAATGCTTTCGGAACATCGTCAGGTGGACGATGGGCATTCTAAGGGATATGTTCTAAAAAGGTAACGCTTAGCCTCAAGCCTCATCAAATGGGAATGACTGAAAATCAGGGGTTATGCAGCAAGGCTAGGTGGGTAGCACCCAAGCAGGCTGAGGTCATCCCTGCCCAGATGTCCTTTTTTATTTCGACTTATTGGGTGGTTGCTGATCCCAACCGCAGGGTGATCTCACTCGGGATTATCCAGTAAGGGGTAGTCCCGGTCTTGTGTTGCAGAGGAGCGGGCGTACTCCTCGGTACTATGATCTAGGCCATTTACTGTAACAGGTGGTACCCCCGTGCCTAGTCATTAGTTGGAAATCCATTCTCCCTACGAGCCTTGTACGAGTTTTGTTTGTATTACACACTCTGTGGCTAGTAGCTGGAATTTAATCATGTAACAATTTCGGCTATTTTATAAGTATTTGTATATAGACCTTATTATAATATCAGAGGATTTCTATAAAAATTGTTTTAGCTATCGTAAGGTAAAAACCCGACATGTTTATTTGTGGCATGGTTTTACGAGATGCTTTTGTTTTCAAAGGATTTTTGAAACTTTAATAATCAATTGAGTGTGATTTTCTCACGCTGGTATTCCAGACTGACTCGGGTGTTATTTAACTGTAATGCTCGGGTCAGATCGAGTATTATAGGATACAAGATATGATGCTGTGGAGCTCAGGAGACGAGCTGGATGACGATACGTACTCCCGTACTTGTTTGTCTACATATTCCGCTGTGTTGTTTAGTTGTGTATCGAGTTGTATATTATTGATGTTGAGTTGTGATTGATGTACTCTGATGATGTAATACATGAACAGATATATTTGTTTTGGTGTAAAGATATGTTGATATATATTATATTTTATTCCGCTACGATGCTTAGATTCTATAGTTGTTTTCTACTTTCTTCTTCTACCTCTTCTTCTTTAACCCAAATGGTTCGTATTTCTATACAACTTGAGTTGATTTAGGTAGAATAGTGTTGACTCAAGGGGTACAGATTTGCGGGTCGTTACACTTGGTATCAGAGCTTAGGTTGGAGATAACCTTGGCTCTGGTGGGAATTACTCATTTAAATTAGAGTCTGTAGCACTCTAGAATGAGTTTGAGCGTATTAATAGATATGAGTGCGTATTTGTTAGTGAATATAAATTGTTTTAATATTGTGTTGATTGGCTTATTGAGTGGCATATGAACCTTCGTCGATACAGTCTGCACAACTGTATCGAAGGGGTTTCTAAACACTTGAATAGAACATTTTGACACGGTATTGTTTTAAATGTGGGTAAATGTAACGACCCAGGATTTTTAGTAATTAAAATTTGAATATTTAATTAATTTTGAATATTAATAAGTGAATTTATAAGTCAAATAAATTTTTATTTTGAATTATTGGATTTAATTGAATAATTAAATCGATAATTTAATATGTTAAATTATGGAAATAATTGTAAATTGAGTTAAATATGATTGAAAATGATTTGTAAAATTTTATTTTATCATATTGAAGTTAGAATAGTATTTTAGAACTTTTAAAATCGAATTAAAAGTTAATTTGTGAAAATTGAATATTTTAATATTAAAATCGACTAGTGAAAATAGTCAATTTTTGAACAGTCTCAGAATTGAACGAAACCAGTTCCATTGGATCCGTAATAGTTAGTTATTACCGGATTTCAATTTTCGTGTCAATCGGAGTTATCGTTTGATCGTGGCAGCTCGAAACGCATCGATTTATTTTTAATTTTAATTTGGCGAGTTAAAATAGCCATTTTTCAAAAAGTCTCGGATTTCGACGAAACCAGTTTCATCGGATCCGTAATGTGATATTATTGTAAGGTTTCGAATTTCGTGTCAATTGGATTTACCGTTTGTCCGATACGAATTAAAACGCCTAGAAATCGATTTAAATCGGTTTAATTTAAATTGAGCGTTTATAGCCATAACTCGCACAGATGTCCGAATTAGCTTTCGAAACCCGTTCCATTGTGTCCGGAACGCGGGGTAAACCCTAGAAACGCTGGTTATGGCGCGTAAATCGGAGTTCGGAATTTCCGGGATGAATAGTGTTCGATTTTTTCCTATAAATAGCCATAAATTCACAAAAAAACAAAAGAAAAAAAAAACAAAACCCTAGTTCAACGTTGCAGCCGCCTCCATTAGCATGAACGGCCGAAATTGTCCCAACTTCCTCCCTCCAAATCTTCAAATCCGTGCAACGATTCAAGAATCTTCCAACTAGAAGATTGAAGAGCTCGATGAGATCTTTAATATCAACGGTCAAGATCGCAAAAGAAGCGATGGATTGTCGGCAATTGGAGCTAGAAGGCTGCGAGTTCAAGCACGTATTTCGAGCACCATGGACCGCCGAGCTCGAAGCCACTTGGGCCGAGCATGGAGTGGGGGCGCACGGAATGGTGGCGAGATGATCGGGTTTCGTCGTCGTTGGGGGGGTGCGTGTATTAGGGTTGCACGGCAGTTTTGGGTGGTGCGGCCTGTACATGTGCGTGCGATAGAAGGAGAAAGGGGTAGGGGTGATGTGCGGCCACGATGAATGCAAGTTTGTAAATATAATTAATTGTAAATTTAAGTGTATTAAATCATGTAAATGTTTAAACTGTGATAACTTTTTCATACGAGGTCGAAAACGCGCGAAACCAGTTGCATTGGAATCGTATGGACGAGCACTACGCGATGAAATTGGATTGGAGTCGTTTGGAGTTAGTGAGAATTTTGGGTAAAATTAAACGTCCGTTTAATTTTATTCGAAATAAATCGCTAAAACGAAAATAAAATCAAGGTGAGAACTTCTCACTCAATCGAATCAGTTTCGATTTTATTTTAAATAGTTAGATTTAAAATATTTGAATGCATGTTTGAATGTTGATTGTTATCTATTGATTGTTAAAATAGACATTATACGCCGTTAGTAAGCGGATGTTATTTAATAAAAACATATACCGCGAATATTTCATAAACAGTGAAATTGGTATTATATATATAGTAGCAATATATATATATTGGCATATGTATATATTGGAGTTATTGATTTCCCGCATTTTTTTGTTTAGCGGATGAGACCCTATTGCGCCGTTATTAAGCGGATAATATTTTAAATCCCATATACCACGATAATTTCGTACTGGAGCGAAATTGGTATTGTGCTAATGTTTGTGGATGCAGGAAAACAGGTTGGAGGGATCCAACTGGATTCCTCAACAGTATTTATTTGATTATGGATATTTTGATATTTGATGGATTATCATATCGATATATGATATCGTTGTTGTCGTGATTGACTATTTGATATGTAGCATCATTGGACCAAACTTTGGAATTTTAAAATGATTTATAAAGTGATTTTTGAAAATATACTATAGGTTTGGAATTTGATCTATTTTAAATAAATAAACGTTATAATTTTCAAAGTTATAAAATTATGGTTTTTGTGAAATATAGTTAAAAGCTGATTTTTGAGAAATAAGGGTTAATGATCTTATAAAAGAGTTTAATCGGGATTTTAGAATTTATTGTGAAAAGTTTAAATATAGGATTTATAAAATTTAATTATTTTATGAATCAAAATGGTGAAATAATAAAGGAGATTAAAGACGTTTTAAAGAATAATATAAATTGATTTATATTAAGAGATTTATAAATGGATATTTATAAATTGAAATATTGACATTATAAAACGAGTTTTTATAACTGTTTGAATGAAGTGAAAATGAATTTCATAATTGTATGGAATTTATAGAATTTTAAACAGTGAAGTTATAAATGGAATTTTATAAACAGTAGGTTTATAAAATTTATAAAGTCATTAAAAGAATGGTTTTGGATAAATAATCGAATCTTATAAGTTATAAGGTTTATAATTATGAAGTTCAAAGGAACGATTTCTCAAACAAATAAATTATAAGTAAAATTATAATATGAACCTTTAGTTTATAATTTGGGGAAGTTTAAAAGAACGATTTTGTAAAATAATCGTTTTATAAGCATTTAACTTATAATATGGACTTTTGGTTCATGATTGAGATATAAACTGGAATAGGTTAATGACGGAAATTTATAAAAAGAAGTTGTTATAAAATAAATAGAAATAGAATTTATAAACATTGTTTTATAAATCCGCAACGACTTATTTTGATAAGGAATAGTTGTAATTTGTTAATGGAATTATATTCATGTTTTAAACAGTGAATAATCCTTTAAAATAAAATGAATAAAAGGATGAAATGTGTTAACGTAGTATATTCACGTTTTTGAATAGTGAATAATATGTTAAAGAAAATGTTTTGAATGAGATGTTTAAATTGAATTAAAACGATCTAACGATGTTTTAAAATATGTTGAGATTCGAAACCATAGATTTCAACATTTATTGTTGAAATAGACGTTTTCGAGAAATAGAAGGAAATAATGGACTATAACACTGTTGTTATAGTAAATGATTTCCGAAAGGAAATGTTTTGTATAGTATTGGGATTTATATATTTATTTTAATTTCGAATCCCTATACTAGTGATTTTGGGACGTCGTAACGATGTTTTACGCAACATTCGTTTTGGCCCAAATAAATATGTTAAGAGAATGATTTCCTTAAAGAATGAAATATATACTTAATCTCGATTTAAGTATATTGAATATTTTCTAAGTGTTGAAAATAAATAAAATCTGTGAATTACTTATGAATAAATAAGTATGAAAATGTTTTCCAATATAAAGTGAATATTTTGAGAATTTATCTTTCTGAAGATAAATTGAAATGAATAATTGAAATCATATATGCATGGATATTGTGAAATATAAATTCACTATGGAATTTATAAAAGGAAGTGGAACTTGTTTAAAAATAAATATTGATTTATTTTTGAAGTGTGAAAATTATTTATCTTGTAAAGATATTTTGGAAAATAAATTATTTGGAAAATTATTTGGAAACTGGTGATGTGTGCATATCCATTGATAGTTCAATAACCGACTATCAATATTTCCCTTTGAATGGGTAATTGATGTGATTTGATTGAATGTGAATGCCACACTTATTTTTGAATAAGCGCTCACTATTCGGGTTAACGGGGAAAGGACCATGGGGTCGTATAACCCATTCCGAATATGTGATACGTCGTTGTGAATTGCATTGAAGATCGGTGTTGAAGACCGAGTATTTGCGAAAGCGATAGGATGACCTATCGATTGTTTCTGCACTGGGTAGCTCCTGGTATAGAGATCTCCTAAGTGATGGGAAATTCGATCGGGATTGTGAATACCTGGATTGCAAGGGCTTCGTAAGAAGTGCCTTCGGTTTTGTTCGAGCCCGGAACAGACTTGTATGGATTGTGTGTCTGACGTTACAAATTGAGATATAAAGCAGATTTCTTTCAAATATATTTCTGTTGGTGGCGGAGAATTTATTCTTTTAGCTTAACACCCTTCTCTGAGACGTACGAGCTCAGAGGTTATGTAGTTGAATGTTATCAGCGATATATTCCCAATTTGGTAATGTGACATGCTGAGTGTTGCTGAAATGATCATTGTGTTGATTATTTGTAATAGGATCGTTTATTTGATCGTCTATCCTGGTGATCATTTCTATGATCATTTGTTGACCCAAAGCATGGCTTTTTTATAAAGTATGTTTTTGTGGACGTGACTTCGTCGAGCCTCACACCCCGTGAATGGTCGAAACAGGAAAGAAGCAGCAAGGTTATGAGGGGTAGCGCCCTTTAGGATATGTGCATTTCCTTCTGGAAAAGGGTGGTATCATGGTATGGAGCCCAGATACTTACTCATGTTGAAAACACTTTGTTATGATTGTGTGAATTGATTGCGAGCGCTCGGTGAAAGGTCCCAAAGGACCGGGGGATGGCATATTCGGTCAGTTGTTACTCAGTTAGGGGTAACCCGGCCTTGTGTTGGTAGAGATCCGGTTTAGTTCTCGGGGATGTCCATCCAGAGGCATTCTCATGTGGTAATGGGAAGTTCCTTGGCCTGATCATTCGTTGGAAATCCAAAGAAACAATACGTGACTTGTACGGTTTTAGTTGTAGAACCTGCCATTTAATATGGTAGCTATAGTAAGCATACTATAATGGTACCTATGTTGGCTAAGATTTATATTCTACTTTCGAAATTGTTTCCTACACTATGCACTAATAATAATATGAAATGTTCTTTTTAAATGCGTATCAAGCATCTTTGACTATCATAAGGAGAAATCTCCTCCAAGTCTGCGTTTGCATTGTGTGTGTGGCGGGAGGTCTTATGGTAGTCTCATTTTTAAAAGCATTGCGAATTGACTTTAAAAATATTCTTCTATTTTGATTTTAAAGATCAATAAACTGTTTTGAGTTCTCACACCAGTCACATGACTGACTTGGAGTTTATTGTTTTCCTTCCTAAACTCTGGGTGCCCACCAATTTCTACACGGGCAGTCAAGAGTTAAGGTTTATCAGGATATTCTGGATATTCTGGAGTTGCTGGAGGCAAGATGGATGGCATGGCGTATTACTAATATATAGTATTTCTTTTTCCGCTGCACTGTTTTGTTGTTGTTGTTATACACTCTGATGATATGATGTAATGAAATGTAATAAAATGTAATAACTGATATAGTTCTTTGTTTAAAGATTATTCATTTATTTATTATATGTTGTTCCGCTGCGAATTGTGAGATTCTGTTGTTCTGTTGTTTTTCTATGTTCTCTATTCTCTTTTTCTTCTATTTAAAAATTTTCTATTTCCTTTTCTTTTCTCTATCCTTTCTCTTCTTCTTTACCTTTCTAGTTTTCTCTCTATTCTCCTATTTTCTATTTTCTTTTTCTCTCCATCTATCTTCTTCCCTCTATTATCTTCTTTTCTTCTCTTCTTTTCTACTTTTTCTTTTCTTAAACCATATCTATTCGGTTTTTCGGCAACGAAAAATCGCGAGCGTTACAGTAAATGAAATAATGTTACCCAAAATATATGTTGATATAAAGAAAAGTTCTTGTAAACTATTTTAGCTAATATGGTTGCTTGGATGTTAGGAAAAAAATAATATTAAATTATTATCATTATTGAGTGGAAATTTAACTAGAAATTGGAAATATAACCAAAGTTTAAGGGAATAAATTCATTATAAAATGAAATTTATAAATATGAATTATAAATGTAATTTAAAAATTGAAATATAATCAAATGAGAATTTGTATGAGCATAAGCTATGCAAATGAATTATAGTTAAAATTGATTTAAGCAGGATTTGGAAATTTAAAATCCCGAAGATTTTGGAAGTGTTTGTCGAAATGTTTGGAGATAAATAATAGCATTATCGTTTTAGAGATATTTTTGAAAGGAAATTGTTTTAAAGGGATTTTGAAAGTGATATAGCATTGAAATCACTTGGATTATTGGAAAATAATTTTGATGATGACGGCCGCATCATTAGTATTCATTTTCGAATTTCTAAGTGGTGGATTGCTGCCAAAAATTGATCTGTCCAGAAAAGCTAGTTGTTTTTGAAAGTCTCAGAGGAAATTTGTTGGGAATAAAACCAGGATTGGTTTGACTTTTGAGAAATGTGATTTGAGATGTTGAAGATTTCAAAATAATTTGAAACCAAAGGTCAGTGTTTAAAAATCCTGATGAGATAGGTTGTAAGCTTATAAATTGAGATGATTTAAATCCGGAAGGAAATATAAGCTTTGAATGTTGGAAATTTAAATTTAAAGGGAAAAGTTAAAAATGAAATTAACTTGGATTGGGGGAATAAAAATTTAAATGGATTGAAATAAATTGGATAGGCTGAAAATAATATCCGGTTGCATTCGAATTAAGTTGAAATCGAATTGAGTTAAATAAACTGAGTTAAAATAAAATTGAATTGGAATAAGAATTCAATTGAATTATTGAATGGAATTAGATTCTTGTCTGAATAAGTGGAAAATAAGTTGGATAAGGATTAGATTGAAATAAATAAATTAAAATATCTTGTAAAAGAATTAAAAATTTATGAAATAAAAGTATGCTTGGGCTATAAATAAGTGTAATTCTTAAGTTAAAAATAAAAGATGAATATATTCAAGCCTAGAATGAAATGTATAAAATAATAAGTAGTGACTTATAAGTTGAAAAATGGGATAGAAAACCCAAAATAAATGTTTTTGATGAATTGGAAAATAAAACAAAAATCCAAACTTATATTATATAATAAATTGAACTAAGAAAATTAAATGAGGTAATTTGGAATTAAAAATCAAGTATTGAACTATAAATAGGGGAGAACTAATTTGTTAATAAATTAGTTAATGAAATGTGTAAATGAAACCTAATGTAGTTAAATAGAAGCTGATTTGGTGAGTTAATATTGAAGTTTGGAAATAAAACTCAAGTTATAAATCAAATCCGACTTGAATCATTAGTGAAGAAAATATAATTGAAAGTGGCCTTGCAATTAATTAAATGAACTGAAAATGAAGTTGTATTGTGAGTTAATAAAATTGGATGGTAAATTAAAAGTGAATGGTGGAATCAGAACATAAGTTATTAATTAAAATTTGACTTGAAGTGTTCAAATTAAATATAGTTGGAAATGTGTCGAATAAAGGAAAATGAAATTGGATTAAAATAGTAATGGTTTGTATTGCGAATGAAATCCAAATATGTGGAAATAAATTGGATATGGCCTTGTATTCAGTTGAACGAGTTGAATCTGAAAGTTAAATTTTATAATAACTAATCAAAAGAAATTGTAGATTGAAATGAGATTTGATTACGATAGAGTTAAGTTGAATAGAAAAGAGAAAAAATTACTTGTAAAATGAAAATGAGCCTAAGTATAAAATTGAGTAAATTGAAGTAAATTAACTTAAGCTAAATAGATGGAGGAGAGTTGAATTGAAATCCACTTAAACTAAGTTTAATAATATTGGATTGGATTTAAATCAAGTGAAAATAAATTCACATCGAAATAAGATTCGGTGAGGTATAGATAATATTTAAGGGAATGAAATGCTTAAATAAATAATTGTAAACTATTTAAATTGTTAAGGGATTGAAATAATTTGGAGTCAATAAGAAAAATTGAGTGGTTTTAAATGAAACGCAAATGAATGGATTGTGAATAAAATTGAAATGGAATGTGCCGAGCAAAATAAATGGTCGTGAATGAATTAAAATAAAAAGGAAACTTAATTGGTAATAAAGATAAACCTAAGTTGTTAATGGTTTTGAATGAACTGGTTTGGTTAGTAAAATGAAATGCAAGTGAATGTATTCAAATTTAAAACTCAATGAAAATGAGAATATATGGATTGTGAATAAATTTGAAAATGGAATAGAATTAAGTATAAATTGAGTTGGAACCAATTTAAATTGGTTATAAAACATAAATACTTATTTATTCACATAGATCTCGTCAAAATGCATAGAATAAATTGCCATTTGATGTAAATGGAAGTAATTAAAATTCTATGAATTGATAGGAGCAAAATAAATTGATTTTGAGAGCAATTGAATTAAATATGAGTTCAGTTTGCTTAAAAATAAATTAAATGTAAGCGCTCGAGTTTTAAACCATTCAAATTGATGAAGTTGTATACGAATGGATTGAAACCATTCAAATTTAATGAAAATGGTTTATAAATTAATTGAAACAGTTGAATTAGTATGAAAACTATATAAATTGCTTACGGAAAGTGTTTGGTGTGCATTTCTTTTAAAATTCATGTGTTTAACTATTGCAAATAAGTAGAATATTGTTAAACTTCATATATTTGGCACTTATATGTTTAAATTGAGTAAGTACAAGTACCGGGAAGCCGTGTGGCTGGATTTTGGGCATGCTAACTGCTAAATAAATAAGTTGTTTGCTTAAAAATGATAAATAAGGTACGCCTACACAATAAAAATAGGAAATATGAACTGTTTTTTTTTCGGACCAGGTGGGTCGATGTATATATATTTATATCTTTTGTCAAATTGCAAAAGCTCCTTCGTACAAATGAGACTCTGCCAAAAATTTTCAAAAATTTTAGGAGTTAGAAAATTTTTGGAAAATTTTGTTAACGACAAAACGATTTCAAATTGGAAATTGAAATAAATTAGTAAATGAAACTAATTTAAAATCATGACATGAATTAGTATATATGAAAAATAAAATTTAAATATTCAGAGTTAAAGATAAATTGAATTCATATGGAAATGAAAGAATCAATTTGAATAGGAATAGATATAAACTAAAGTGGTAAGGTGAAAATAAATAAAGAAGCATATAAAATGCTTATACTAACTTAAGAAAGGAATGGTGAATTCTTAATTGGAAATTGATATTACAAATATATTCTAAGTTAATATTTGAATGAGTAAATATGGACATTTTGTAAGGAAGTCGATAAAATGTTTTTGGAATGCTGTGATTGGATATTAGTACTAAGCAGGATATGCAGAGATTATAAAGAGAAAAGAGAATTGATTTTGATTTCAGAAAGATAAATTTGAAATGCTCGACAAAAAGGTATGTGTTTAAATTTCTGTGAAATTTGATTGGGTTTTTGGATCTAGCCACTTGGCGTTTTGTTTTCTTTTGGAATTTGGGAGCCCGTAGAGGCCTTTTGTAGTTGTACCAAGCTAGCCGCGCAAAGGAGACGCTGACAAAATTTTTCGAAAATTTAGGGAGTTAGAAAAATTTTGAGAAAATTTTGATAATTCAAAATTTGGTTTTAAATTGAAACTTGAATGGTTAAACAAATAGTATTGATTGAAACTATGGGAGGGTTTGGAAAGTTAGTAAAAGTGATAATGGGTCTTCTATAAAAAGATAGTCGGTAGAATGTTAAATTGTTGGTTTTGAGAAAAGTAAACGGGTATTGGACTATTCTTCCTAACTAGAAATTTCGGGGTTGAAATTCTTTCAAGGGGGGAGGAATGTGACGACCTGAAATTTTCGAGCATTTAAAATCGAGATATTTAATTGATTTTAAATATTTAAAAGTTAATTTTTAACTTGAATTCAAATTTCACCATTTATTCGGTAATTTAATTATTAAATTAAATAATTTGAAATTGGGTCAGATGTTGAACCTGGAGTTCTAAGCCTGTTAAAAATAATTTGAAGGCTTGTAAAATTTAAATTGATAGTACTGAGGATAATAGAAGTTATAAAATTGAAATTAACAGTGGTTTGTTCAGTTTTAAAATTTTATAGTTTAAATTGAATTTAAAAATAGCCTTCCGAGGCATAGACTCAGAATTCGACGAAACCAGTTCCATTGGGTCCGTAATATTGAATTATTATCGGATTTCCAATTTCGTATTGATTGGAGTCGTTGTGTGAGTATAGGATATATGTAACGTTTAGGATTTTTTGACGCTCGAAAACCGACATCAATACGTTCACTATATCAACTGCTGAGCAATCGAATGCCAGAAAACCGAAATGTTATGGTTAAAGACGAAGAAAAAGATAGAAGAAGAGAGAAAAAATCGAACAGAACAGAAAGAAACAATAGAACAATATCAAAATCTCACAATCGCAGCGGAACAACATATAATAGATAAATGAATTATCTTCAAACACAAATAACTATATCAGTTATTACATCACATCACATCACATTACATTACATCATCAGAGTGTACAACAACAAACGGCAGAAAAGAAATACTATATACTAGTTTGATACGCCATGCTCTCCAGCTTGCCTCCAGATCTCTACAGCAACTCCTGCGTTCCAGAATATCCTGATAACCTGACTCTAGACTGCCCGTGTGGAAATTGGTGGGCACCCAGAGTTTAGAAAGGGAACAATAAACTCCAGGTCAGTCATGGGATTGGTGTGAGAACTTAAAATAGTTTATCTTTAAAAACAAACAATAGGATAATTTTTGAAGTCAATTCACAATGCTTTTTGAAAACGAGACTACCATAAGGCCTCCCGCACACACACACAATGCAAACGCAGAATCGGAAGAGATTTCTCCTTATGATAGTCAAAGACACTTGATATGCATTAAAAAGAAACATTTGATATTATAACTAGTGCATAGTGTAGCAAAAATCATTTCGAAAGTAAAGACATAAATCTTAGCCAACATACGACCATTGTCATATGCCTACTATAGCTACCATCTAAACAGTGGTGACCACCATAAGTAAATGGCAGGTTCTACAACTAAAACTGTACAAGATGTGTATTGAAGTTTGGATTTCCAACAAATGGTCAGGCCAAGGAACTTCCCATTGCCACATGGGTACGCCTCTGGAAAGACGACCCGAGCACCTAACCGGATCTCTGCCAACACAAGGCCGGGTTACCCCTAACTGGGTAACTACTGACATGAATATGCCATCCCCCGATCATAACCGATCTATATCCGAGGATCCTCGATTCCAACAACCACAAAGTAATAAATTTGCAGCAACAACATAGGTTAAGTATCTGGGCTCCATACCATGATACCACCTCTATCCAGAAGGAATGACATACACTAAAGGGGCGCTATCCCCTAATAACCTTGCTGCATCCTTCCTGTTTTGACCATTTCCGGGGTGTGAGGTCCGACGAATTCTCGTCCACAAAGCTACGCTATATACAAAAGCTGTGCTTTGATCATCAAATGCTCAACAGTACTTCGTATGCCACATTACCAATTTTGGGAATGTATCACTAGTAACTATCAACTACATAACCTCTGAGCTCGTATGTCTCAGAGAAGGGTGTTAAGCTAAGAGTTGTAACGTCAGACACACATCCATACAAGTCCGTTCCGGGATCGAACAGAACCGAAGGCACTTCCAAAGAAGTCCTTGCAATTCAGATATTTACTAATCACGACCGGACTTCCCATCACAAAGGGTAATAAAGTTCTATATCGGAGATCAGCCGATGTAGAAACATTCGATGGTAATCCTTCCATTTTCATAAATATCCGGTCTTCAACACCGGTCATCAATGTTATCCATTACGACGTATCACAATTCGAAACGGGTAATACGACTCAGATGTCCTTTCCCGGCTAACCCGAATAATGAGCGCTTATTTTAAAAATAAGTGTAGCATTCAAATTCAACCAAATCACAACAAATACCTATTTAAAGGTGAATATTGATAGTCGGTTATTTAACTATCAATAGGTATGCACAACATCACCAGATTCCAAATAATTTTCCAAATTATTTATTTTCTAAAAATATCCTTACTTGATATATATTTTCCACACTTCAACATTTGAAAACAAATTCAAATCACTTTTCACCTTTACCACTTTTGAAAACAAATTTCAATCATTTTCCTTACGCGGAAATACTTTCATTTCAAAATGGTTCATTTAAACCAATTAAATAAATCCTTAACAATTTACTTTATATTTACGTTCCAAATCCGTAAAATTCATTTCCCTTTCTTTTATAAATTCCATAATGAATTCACATTTCCAAAATATCTATGAATATACGGTTTTCAAATCGATATCTAATATTCATTTTCAATTTATCTTTAAAAGATGTAATCTCAAACATTTCACTTCACATTGGAAAACATTTCCATACTTGTTTAATAATAATAAGTAATTCACAAATCCATTTATTTTCAACATTTGGAAAATATTCAATATACTTAAATCACAGTTAAGTATATATTTCATTCTTTAAGGAAAACATCCTTTCAAACACATTTATTTGGGTCAAAACGAATGTTGCATAAAACATCGTTACGATGACCCAAAATCACTAGTATTGGGATTCGAAATTAAGATATATATATAAATCCCAATACTATATAAAACATTTCCTTTCGGAAATCATTTACTATAACAACAGTGTTATAGTCCACCATTTCCTTATTTCTCGAAACATCTATTTCAACAATGAATGTTGAAATCTATGTATTCGATACTTAACACATTTTAAAACATCTTTAAAACAATTAACTCCATTTTATAATATCACTTCCCCAAAACATATCCATTTTATTTAATAATATATTCACTGTCTAAAATCATGAATATTCTTCGTTAACCAAATTCAACATTTTTCTACACATTTTATTTAAAGGATTATCCACTATCCAAAATCGTGAATATATCTCCTTTAAAAATCTAAAATAATTGACTTATCAAAATAAGTCAGTTTCGGATTTATAAAACAATGTTTATAAAACCCATTTATGTTTTATAACCACTTCAACTTATAAAATCACTTTATTAACAAATTCTATTTATATCCCACTTAAATGCCAAAATCCAATTTATAAGTTAATTACTTATAAATCTTTTATTTTACAAAATCTATTCGTTCTATAACTTCCCAATTTATAAATCTATAAATTTCATTTACTTATGAAATCCATTTATACTTCATTTTAACACTTAATAAAACTCATTTTATAATTCCTATATTTTTAATTTATAAATATCAATATTATAAATTTTTATATAAATCGTTTATAATAATTCAAAAATCCCAATTTAAACCATTCTTTTTAATAACTTACAAATCGTTATTAAAGCTTATATATAACTCCAAAATCATACTTAAGTATTATTTTCCAAAAATATAACTTTATAATAATAAAGACTATAACGTTTATTTATTTTAACAATTCTATAATAAACGTATGCCTTCAAAAATCAATTTAAAATCCTTTTAAATTCAAAATCGTTACTTTAATATTTTTAAAACTCTAAAAATAGGCCAATGCAGCAACAGCAACAATATATCAATCACGACAATCGAAACATCATATATCAATATGATAATCAACAAATATCACAATATCTGTAATCAAATAAATATTGGTGAGGAATCCAGTTGGATCCCTCCAACCTGTTTCCCTGCATCCACAGATGTTAGCACAATTCCAGTTCCGTTCCAATACGGAATATCGCAGTATATGGGATTCATAAAATATTATCCACTATTATGTGGCGCAATAGGGTCTCATCCGCTATATAATGCGGGAAAATCAACTCCAAGTACATATATAATACCAATTCCAATCAAGATGGAATTATCGCGGTATATGTTTTTAATAAATAACATCCGCTTAATATACGGCGTATAGGGTCTATTTCAATAATAGATAGCAATTTATCATCCAAGCATGCACATCAGCACAATCAAACAATTTTAAATCTAACTATTTAAAATTTAAATCGAAACGATTCGATTGAGTGAGAAGTTCTCACCTCGTTTCCAATACAGTTCCAGCGTTTTATTTCGAATAAAATTAAACAAACGTTTAATTTTACCCGAAATTCTCACTAGCTCCAAACGACTCCAATCTAGTTTCATTGCGTAGTGCTCGACAAAACGAACTCGATGCAAGTCGTTTTGCACGTTTTCGACCTCGTATGAAAAAGTTACACAGTTTTAAAGTTTGAACGATTTATAATATAAATAATTTACAATTTCTTTTATTTTATTTTTAACCTACAACGAATCAGAGCCGTGCATTTCCTGTTCAACAAATCGTGGCCGTCCCCATCATCTCCCTCCTTCCAGTGAAACGCGCACGACAAAACCCATAGGCTGCCTTCTCCTCCTCAATTTTCGCGGCCACCCCGAGCATCGAATACACGATCAAGCACTACAGATTCGTGCGCCATCAAGCTAGCTACCTTCGGCTGGAACCTCCCAGAGCTCGGCCTCCCTGATGCCTCGAAACGCGTGCTTGAAAACGTGGCCTTCGAGCTGAAATTCCCAACGATCCACTCGCCTATATACAATCACAACCGTATGGATTTGAAGATATCATCAAGCTCTACAAGTTTCATTTAGGAATCCAAAGATAAAAGTGTTTGGATCGAGAGAGATTAAGAAGGAAAGATGCGAAATTTTCAGCCATTGGTGAGATAAATGGCGGCTAGGGCTGAAGATGAAACCCTAATTTTTTGTTTGCATAAGTGAATGGTTTAGGTGCTTTTATAGAAAATTTCACCAAACACTATTCATCCGAATTTTTCCGAACTCCAAAAAAAGCGTGCAGGCTGGCATTTCTAGGGTTTAACCCGCGTTTCGGACACAATGGAATATGTTTCAGAGGCTAATTCGGTCATCTGTGCAAGTTACGGAAATAAATAATCAAATTTAAATTAAATCGATTAAACAAATTTCTATGCGTTTTGGCTTGCCCTGGACAAACGGTAAATCCGATTGACACGAAATTTGAAATCTTACAATAATATAACATTACGGACCCGATGAAACTGGTTTCGTCGAAATCCGAGACTGTTTGAAAATGGCTATTTTAACTCGTTAATTAAATATTAAAATATTCAATTTTCACAAATTAACTTTTAATTCAATTTTAAAAGTTCTATAACATCATTCTAACTCCAATATGATTTAATATAACTTTTAAATCATTTTCAATCATATTAAACCCAATTTTCAATTATTTCTGGAATTTCAAATATTAAATTATCGATTTAATTATGCAAATAAATCCAGATATTCGAAATAAAATTTATTCGACTTATAAATTTCACTTGTTAATATTTAAAATCAATTAAATATACGAATTTTAATTAACGAAAATTCTGGGTCGTTACAATATATAAACGCATTGAAATTTATATTGAGACGAATTGAACTTAAATAAAAAATATATATATTAATCAACTTTAGCTGTAATTCTGCCCATCGGCCTGTTTCCTTTCTACATCAAGACTTTTTGCTACCACTATAGCCAAGCTTCTTCTGCATGCCTTCTATCTTTCTTTCAGATCACGTCGTCCCCTTCATAAATCAACTGGACTAAGAGAAAGATATTTTGATCCATTAACATACAGAATTGTGCATCCCTCTTTCCTTCTCTTCTCTCCTTCATGGCCGAGAGGAAATAAAAAGTAAAAAATATATTTAATTTATCTCGTTCAACAGACATCATGGCCGAATCGTTTCCCTAAATCGAAGCTCCTCTCTTAAATAATAAACGATCCAAAACGATCATCAAATTCGATTCAAGGACGAGGCCGTGCTTTCCTCGTCCTCTGTTTCAATGTATTCTTGTCAGTGAAGCCTCAACGAAGGAGAAAGCTCTCGTGAGATCGACGTTGTTCTTCAGGGGATGGGTGGTCGTTGGATCTGGGGGCTCGTTCGCGTATGTGCGCACGCGCATCTAGATAGCAAGCGTCGAAGTAAGCTCAGGTCGCGGCGATTTTGGGCGACGGCAATTTCAGTATCGCGATGGGAGGAGTCGCGAGTGGAGTCAAGGGCGTACGAACTCAGCAAAGCAGCGAGAGGTTGCGGCATCCTCTGGTGAAGGCGCTCTTGCGTGCACGATTTTGGGTTGTTTGCTACTTGATCTTTTACTGGATCGATTGTTGTGTACGGCAATTTTATCTGTTACATTTTTATAGTGTAATATACGAAGTTTTGGTGATGATAATTTTATAGGTTAAACAAAAATTATTATAGATTTGAAGGATTTAAGGATTTAAATTAACAATTGGATTTAAAATCTAAATAGATTATTTTGACAAATTATATATATTTTTAAAAGGGAGATAAATTTGTTTGATTTATTCGTTTAATTATTTTAGATACGATTAAAGAGGAATTAGTTAAAACGAAAGCATTAGCTAATTAAGTTATTTAGTGATTAGTGATTTTTTTCCAATTCGTTCAAATATTTTATTTAAAAGAAAATTTACTTATAACCAAATTAATAGTTAAAACCAAAGCATTAGGAATTAATTGATCGATTAATCCAAATATTAATAAATATGTGTAGTTGTTTATGCAAGGTTCAAAATCGAAAAAAAAGGAATAAATAATAGTTGAGATGGGAATGGGTTGCAAACAACAAAGAAGAGGTGAGTTAATCTCACTCGGTTGAATTTAAATTTAAATGATTAAATTTAAATAATTGTTTGAATGGTTGAATTGATTGATGTGCTATATTATAGTACATACTATATCTGGAATGTTTGATTTCCCGCATTTTATAGCAAATATTTTATATAAACCCATATACCGCGATATTCCACTTCGAAGTGGAATTGGTATTTATGTTGTGCTAACGTCTGTGGATGCAGGGAAAACAGGTTGGTGGGATCCAACTGGACCCCTCAACATTTATTTAAATTATTTAATATTCTCTTTTGTGATTGTTGATATTCTATGATGAGTTATATTGGAATATTGAATGTTATGGTTTGATTGACTATATTTGGGTATAATGAGTTACCAAAAATATATAAATTGGATTTTGGAAATAAAATAAAAGTAGTGAATTTGTAAGCGAAATAATTATAGAAAATTTGAATGAATTGAAAGAAATGGAAGTGATGTTAAATACTAATAAATAACTTCGAGTATGAAAGAATTTTGAATTAACAAAAAAATCATTAATGAATTGTAAAATCAAGTGATATTATTTTAAAGGAAAAAAGAATTATTTAAATTCAAAGTTTAAATTTATTTAAAAGGATTATGAAGTAAATTAAGAAATCTAAAAATTGGTATTTTCAGTTAAAAATATTTTAAATCATAACTAAGAAATAAAATCTGAAACTAATGGATTTTGGAATAAAAGGGAGTGAATTGGAAATCCATTTGGAAATTGATTCAAGTGGTTGAATTGGGAATTTAAAGAAAAATGTGAAGAGAAGTATATTTCTCTGGATTGCCAAGTACCTTTTCAAAGAATTTTTTAATATAAGATAAAAGTTAATGTTGTTTTAAAAAGCATGTTTTAGAAAATTTATAATTTCTAAATATTTAAATTCTAAAGTAAGTATTTTCTTTTAATCTATTATAGTAGTAATTATTCAAAGAGTGACTTAGTATTTTGCTTTAAAAGTGAAAATCTAGTTTTATATTTTATTAAGTAACCTTATTTTCAAATATTCATATAGTATGTATTTTTGATAAATTATTGAAGTAGTTTTTAACTTAAATGTTTTAAAGTACATTTCAAAGTAAAGCATTTTAAATTATTTTAAAGATCTAGTTTTATGCTTGGTGATTTCAGTGGAGATAGAAAATATTTGGGAATTTTATTCTGAAAGGAAAGATGGTTTGAAACTATTTTCAAAAGGTTGAAAATAGAAATATATCTTGTGAAGATATTTTTGAGGTTAATAAATAATTTGGAAAATTATTTATTGTTGGATGGTTGTTTGTGAATATTAATTGATAGTTAAAACACCGACTATCAATATTGGACAAATGCGTTGATCGTTTCGAAGAGACCAAGATCGGGATTTATTTCTCGAAAACCACTTCGATCCGATTTGTACGTTTTAGTGGAAACGAGTTTGGATTCGAAGATGGAGCAGTGAAGTGCAAGGTCTAGTCGCAACTAATCCTGAGGATATTTCCGAAATGGATGTAGTAGGAATAGTACCTTCAGTTCCGTTCGAACCCTGGACGGACTTGTATGGATGAATGCTTTCGGAACATCGTCAGGTGGATGATGGGCATTCTAAGGGATATGTTCTAGAAAGATAACGCTTAGCCTCAAGCCTCATCAAATGGGAATGACTGAAAATCATGGGTTATGCAGCAAGGCTAGGTGGGTAGCACCCAAGCAGGGTGAGGTCATCCCTGCCTAGATGTCCCTTTTTATTTTGGCTTAGTGGGCGGTTGCTGATCCCAACCGTAGGGTGATCTCACTCGGGATTATCCAATAAGGGGCAGTCCCGCTCTTGTATTGCAGAGGAGCGAACGTACTCCTCGGTACTGTGATCTAGGCCACATACTGTGACAGGTGGTACCCCAATGCCTAGTCATTAGTTGGAAATCCATTCTCCCTACGAGCCTTGTACGAGTTTTGTTTGTATTACCCACTCTGTGGCTAGTAGCTGGAATTTAATCATGTAACAATTTCGGCTATTTTATAAGTATTTGTATATAGACCCTATTATAATATCAAAGGATTTCTATAAAAATTGTTTTAGCTATCGTAAGGTAAAAACCCGACATGTTTATTTGTGGCGTGGTCTTACGAGACGCTTTTGTTTTCAAAGGATTTTTGAAACTTTAATAATCAATTGGGTGTGATTTTTTCACGCTGGTATTCCAGAATGACTCGGGTGTTATTTAACTGTAATGCGCGGGTCAGACCGAGTATTATAGGATACATGATATGATGCTGTGGAGCTCAGGAGACGAGCTGGATGATGATATGTACTCCCGTACTTGTTTATATATATATTCCGCTGTGTTGTTTAGTTATGTATCCAGTTGTATGTTATTGATGTTGAGTTGTGATTGATGTACTCTGATGATGTAATATATGAACAGATATATTTGTTTTGGTGTAAAGATATGTTAATATCTATTGTATTTTATTCCGCTACGATGGTTAGATTCTGTAGTTGTTTTCTATTTTCTTCTTCTACCTCTTCTTTAACCCAAATGGTTCGTACTTCTGTACAACTTGAGTCGATTTAGGTAGAATAGTGTTGACTCAAGGGGTACGGATTTGCGGGTCGTTACATTCTTGATATAACATCTCTTAAGTTTAAAATTCATTATTTCTCTATTTATTCAAATCCCTTTTTCATATCCAGAATTTATTAGGATTTTAAAATCACCTTTATTCCTTTCCAATTCATTCTTATTTTTATTCAAATTCTCAATAATTATTTTACTTAAAAATTCACTCTTTTATTTTCTTTTCAAAAATCCAATTCTATATATTTCGATAATTCAGTGTACCGAAATATATTAATTTCAAACATAGCATCCGATATTCCAATTATCAATGAAATTCACCACAGAATATCAAATAATCATGATACAGAATTATTAGAATAATCTACAAAATTTTAAGGAATCCAATTTGATCCCTCCAACCTATTTCCCTGCATCCACAGATGTTAGCACAATATAAAATACCAATTCCACTTCGAGGTGGAATATCGTGGTATATGAGATTTATATAATATCGTCTGCTATTATGCGGCGCATAGGGTCTCATCCGCTATATAATGCAGGAAATCAATCACTCCAATATATACTATATACTACTATATATAATATATCAAATCAATTCAATCATTCAACCAATTATTTAAATTTAACCATTTAAATTTAAATAAAAACCCAGATGAGTGAGATTAACTCACCTTTATTGTTTTGCAGTCCATTTCCTATCCAGCTATTTCCTTCTCGATTCTGGACCTTGTTTAAATATTATACAATTTATTAATATTTGAATTGATCGAAAAATTAATCACTACTTACTATTTAATTTAAACTAATATTTTGGTTTTAAACAAATAATTTTAATTTAACAAATTAATCACCTAAATAAATTATTTGAAATAAACCACTGAATTGTATTTTATTTTTTTTCCATTTCCAAACTGTTTATATAAAAAAATAATCTATATGGTTTTTTTAAATCTTGTCTTTATATAAACTCTTATATTTTCCAAAATCTTATATATGTATATTTAATGTTTTCTATTATATATCTATTTATCAAATTATGATTGAGTTATTATACCTTTATTGTAATTATATTTTTCTCCTGTTTTTTCTTTCTGTATATATTTCTTACTGTTTTAAATTTATGTTTTCCTAATATTTATTAAGTCAAATAAAAAATTTAAAATGGGCTATATACCTCACTGCCGCTGCTTCCAAAAGAAATTGTGATTGCCGAACCTTTCCTCCTTGCGGCTAACCGCTCGTCGCTTAGCAAGACACCGCAGCAACCCACGCGAGCCCCTTCCTTCGTTCGTCGCCACTCCACCACGCCCTAGGCGAAGTTGCGACTCGTTTCGCCTTTCCCTCTCACTCGTGCTCACGAAACCGTAGGCCACTCTCCCATGGCAATCAAAAACCTAGCGCGCTCGAGCTCACAAAGTGACGCGATCGATTCCTCCCTCGTGCTCGCGAGACGAATCACGACGTCGTCGTCGCCATGCTAAAGCTTCGGCTGCCAACCCCTAACCCTCGCGAGCTCTTCCTCAAAGAAATTGGAAATCACGACCTATCCCTCTCTCTCGAGTTCGATTATGATTTCGAACTCGCGATTTATTTTTCATTCGTTCGATTTTTTTTCTCATCTAAAAAAGATAACAATGGACATGAATTTAAGTTGAGGGGAGTGGCGTATATGAGAAGGTTTGACTATTGATTCGATTTTACTTTTATATGTATATTTTTTTATAAAATACCTCCAATTATATACTATAAAAATTTGAACTCATATTTAGGTGTGCCGCTAGGTGTTTATAATGTTATACCCCTATTCTAAACACAATGAAAAAGGTTTCGAGTCCTAATTCGATCGTATGAAGAAGATAGCTTTATGGACTCAGTTATTAAATCGAATTTTCGATATAAATTTCAGCGCATTTAGATGTCGAATACTCATGTAACAACTCCAAACACTACAAAAATTAAAATCCGATAATAATGTGATATTATGGATCCAATGAAACTAGTTTCGTCGAATTCCGAGACTGTGCCTCGGAAGGATATTTTTAAATGTCAATTTAAACGGTATATTTTCAAAACTTAACAAAACATTTCCAAATTCAATTTCAACACTTTTGCTATCTTCAATACTATCAATATAAATTTTTACAGGCCTTTAAAATATTTTTAACAAGCTTAAAACTCCAAATTCAACATTTTACCCAATTTCCAATAATTAAATCCAATAATTCAATTTCCAAATAATGGTGATATTTGAAATTTAAGTTACAAACTAACCTTTAAATATTGAAATCAATTAAATGTTCCGATTTCAAATATCCAAAAATTCCCGATCGTCACACTATATTTTGATATAAAAGAGAATAATTTTCTAAAAATTATTATAATAGTGTATTTGGTTATTATTATGTAATCAAAATAAGATTATAAAAATTGAAATGGTTATATATATAATCAAATAGAGATTGAATAAGTATGAATTATATAAATGGATTATAATTAAAATGGATTCAAACCAGAATTTGTGAGATTTAAATCCTAGAATATTAAAAATGTTTTCCAAAGCGGTTGAAAGAAACATGGAGTTAAATTTGGGATTTTTGAAGAAAAAATAATTTTAAATTGATTTTGGAAGTGATGAAGCACTGAACTCACTTCAGTCGTTGGAAAATAATCCTGGTGATGACGTTTGCATCATCAGTATTCATTTTCGAGTTTCTAGGTGATTGATTGATACCATAGTAAGTTAATATGGAGATTTTTCAGTGAAAAATAAGTGTTGTTTTGAAAATTCCGAGGGAATTGTTTTGGATAAAATCAGGTTGATTTTGAAATTCAAAGGAAGTGGTTTGTTAAACCAAAAAGAGTATATATATGTATATTTGATTTCATAGTAGTTTGAAATATATACCGGGCGTTTAGGTTCTGGAATTTTAATATAAATGTTAGGAAAAACCTCGGAAATAAACTATAAACTTATAAAGGGAGGATGATTTCAATAAGAAAGGAAAGTATGAAATTTGAGTTTTGGAAATAAATTTTAACCTAAGTAAGTTAAAATAATTGTGTGAATTGAATTTAACTTAAGAAAAGTTAAATAAATTATTGGGAATTAAGACAATAGTAAATTCGAATGGTGAAATTGCTTTATAAATATAAGTAAGGAAGTGGAAAATTTTAAAATTGGAATTGAATTCTTACTTGATTTAAATTGAATGGATTAAAAATAAAATTGTTTGGAGTGAAATTAATTTAAGTATAAATAACTCGAATTTGGTTTTGAAATGTTGGTTAAAGGGCAATGAAATTTAAATAAAAAGGTGAATTATATTTGAATTATATGGAATTGAATTAAATATGTAAACGTGAATTATAAAGTGACTATATAACTATAAGTTATAAATTTTAAATTGGATTGGAAATAATATCAAATTGAAGTAAATATAAAATTTTAATTTTGAAATAATTATATAACCATAAGTTATAAATTTTGAAAGGAATAAAATTTAAGTGGAAATTTGGAATTGTGAATAAAAAAATTTGAATAGCATATAAAAATTGAAAATAATGAAATAAAAATAGACTTGGGCTATAAATAAATGTATAATCTCGAGTTAAAAATAAAATATGAATATATCCAAGTATAGAATTTATGGAAATGTGAAAAATAAATTGTGTGACTTATAAAATTTAAAAGTGAAATAGTGATAACTTAAGTTATAAATAAATTCAGTTTAAAGTGTAAATAAATTGAATGTGGCCTTGGATACGAATTAAATAAATTCGAGAATGAATTCGAGTATGGAACTAAAAACTGAAGTGGACTAAATGAATAAACCGATTAACTAATTAATTAGTAAGTGAAATGGAAGTTCGTTGAAACGAAATAAACTTAAGTTATAAGGTTGAAATAATTGAAATTAAACAAACTAACTTAGGTTAATATTGGATGGGAACTTGGCTCAAATAAACTATGAAATAATTCATAACTAAATAGCATGGAATGATTACGAGTTTAATTTAATGGATTTGGATATAATGATATGAATGCAATGAAAGTAGGTACGGTTGGAATGCAATTTGGATGATTGGGAATAAATTTGAAATGGAATAAAATTGAATATAAATTGATTTGGAATCAATTTAAAATAGCTATAAATTGAAATGGTTATTTTACTGAATGAATATCGCCGAATTTGCATAGAAAATTGTTTTTTGATGCAAACGGAAGTAAATAACATTCTATGAATTAATAGAAAGTGAATAAATTGATTTTTAATCAATTTGGAATGGATATGGGTTTGTTTGATATAAAATGAATTGGATGCGTGAAAAGTGAGTTATGAATCATTTAAATTGAACGAAATAGTATATGGATTGATTGGAAGTAATTAGATTGGTGTTTGGACCTTATAATTGCTTATAAATATATGTTTAGACTGCATTGCTTATAAAATTCATGTGTTAACTAGTTGAATTAGTGAAACGTTATTAGAATTTCATGTTTTTGTACTTATATGTTTGGAATTAAGTATATGTACGGAAGGACTATTTGGCTTGATTTGGGCTGTGAAATTGCTTTTGAAGTAAATGCTTGCTTAGTAATGCTTAAAAACGCTAGATAAGGTACGTTTTCAGATTAAATACTGCAAATTATTTGATATATATATATATATAGTTTTTTGACAGTGTGGGTCGATGTATATATATTTATCTCTTTTGTCACAATGCAAAAAGGTCCTTTGTACAAAGGAGATTTTGTCAAAAAAAATCGAAAATTTAGGGTGTAATAAAAAAATTTGAAAATTTTTATTAACTAAAAAGTTGATTTGTGAATTACAACTAAAATAAAAAGTTTTTGAGTTAGAAATGGAAACTAATGTTTGGTAAAGATTAAATGGTTTAGAAAAGTGGGTGTCGAGTTTTAACTAAGTGGATTTTGATAAGTTCATGTGTTTGGAGCATTTTTCCTGCCTTAGCAATTCTGGGGACGAAATTCTTTTAAGGGGGAGGAATCGAATGACCCGAATGTTGGTCGTTTAATTTTGAATATTTAAGTGGTTTTAAATACTGAATTTGGAATGTAAATTGATTTTTTATATTTGAAGATTCTAATTGAAAACTTTAAAATGAATTTATCCATATATAGCGATTTAATTAATAAATTTAGTTATTGAATTAATAATTAAAAATCATTTAAATAATTGAATTGGAATTAAATATGAAACCGAAATGATTTCTAATGTAGTTATAAATTTTATTTGAATTAGAATTGAGTAAATAATTTTTTAAAACTGGAATTTTAAGAGATTTTACAATTACTGAAATCGTTGATTTAATTAACGAGTAAAAATAGTTTTTCGGGGCACAGTCTCAGAATTCGACGAAACTAGTTCCATGTAACAACCCGCATATTTATCAATTGTATATTTAAATATTTTATTTAAATATTTTATCGTTCGTCAGATTTTGGTCCGAAAAGCTACTTTTTGCAAACAGCTGAATTGGGACTCGAGACCCCTTCTATTTAGTTCAAAATGCCGTTTGCAACCTTTTTGAGTATAAACTTCGATATGTTTGGAGCTAGCTAAAAATATGACCTTTTTCACTAAGAGTTTGGGTTTGGGTTCAGCCCACTAGCCATAATAATACCCCAAACTGAATCATCCCTCCCCATTCACTCTCACTTCCTCCTCTTTTCAGTTCTAAAGTAAAAATGGTGGAAGAGATTGGAAATGGAAATTCCTAAGCCCTAGTTTTCTTGGCAAATCCAACTTCTAGCTCCAAATTCAAGAGAACCCATTGGTAAGCCTTCTCTCCATCTTCCCCAACTCATTCTCTCTTTGATTTTAGAAAATTCCTAAACCTAATTTGGGAAATATTTCTCTTTTATGCTTAGAATCAAGCTTCTTGAGTTGGGATTGAAGTGTGGTTGATCTTCCTTTGCTTTCAAGCTTCTTCTTCACTAATTTGGGTTCAAAGGTGAGATTTTTATCTCACATCTATGACTATAATTATCTTTGGTTGTTGGGTATGAATTCCTAACACTTCTTCATGTGCATTTGCTCTTAGTTTGGATTGGTTTTGTGAATATTCCAATTTTTGGGTATTTAAGTCAAATTTGTGTGAAAATCCTTTTATGGATGTTTGATCATGCTTTGGATGATGCATCGAGGAACATATAGGGCCGGGTTGCTGATTGGCATAAACCCTTAGAGCCAATGTTCGTCCGGTTGCATTTTGAAAGAGTTTGCTTTTCATTTGGATAGGCTGAAAAACAGCCCAGGCATGATTTAGTCGACTGAAAATCTCTGTTCAGTCGACTGAATCTGGAACCCGAAAGTTTCCAGGCAGGGTTTACTCGACTGAAAATCTCTGTTCAGTCGACTGAACCTAGAAACAGAAAGTTTCCAGGCAGGGTTTAGTCGACTGAAAATCTCTGTTCAGTCGACTAAATTTGCTGTTTAGTCAACTGAAAATCTCTGTTTAGTCAACTGAACTTGCTATTTCAGCCCACTTTGCCTTTTGGGATTGAATGTCCAATTTGAATAGATTCGTGACGATCCTAGTTGTTGTTATCATTTATTATGACTTTGATGACTCCTTTTTAGGGGTTTTTGAATATCCATTTCGATGGATTCTTTATCGGTTTTTTGGATTTGATTCACGTCTTCGTATGTGGATTTTAATGATTGATTGTTTCTACAATCATTTTTATGGTTTGTCACTTTAAAAATATAAAGGTTTTCAATGCTAGTACTAAATATCAAAACTCTTTCATCAAAATGATTTCAGCACTATGTTATTACAAAGCTCGTTTCTTAAACCCTTTTCCAACCTATTAGTATATACAAACCTTTACCTCACTCGTATGAGAAATCTAATTAAACGGCTAAGTAAAACGAGTGGTATGAAACGCTTGCGTTTACCTTGTCGGTTAATTCTTGGACTTTGTTCGATTGAATCTCTTGTGAAAATTTTCTAGTGGAGATCTACAATTTTTTCGTAAATATTTAAGTTAAGCTAGTGGTTATGAGACATGAAGCTAAGCTCATATATTTACTAGTTTACTGTAATTGACACTTCTTGATGATCATGACGATCATTTTTATGGTTTAGACTAGCAATGTGCGATGTCTCTTTGTCTATGTGGAGATCCGTACCACAATCCATTGAGCTTCGTCTCATTTCTTTGTGGACTAGCGATCCGTGTACTTCTAATGTGTTTTGATTCATTGGATGTACCGTTTGCACTACATCAATGTCTTTGATTTTTGATTCATTGGATGTACCGTTTGCACTACATCAATATCTTTGCTTTTTGATTCATTGGATGTACTGTTTGCACTACATCAATGTCTTTGCTTTTTGGATTCATTGGATGTACCATTTGCACTACATCAATGTCTTTGCTTTTTGATTCATTGGATGTACCGTTTGCACTACATCAATGTCTTTGCTTTTTGATTCATTGGATGTACCGTTTGTACAACATCAATGTCTTTGCTTTTTGATTCATTGGATGTACCGTTTGCACTACATCAATGTCTTGGCTTTTTGGATTCATTGGATGTACCGTTTGCACTACATCAATGTCCTGGCCAACCTTTTCTTGTGATTTCTGGATTTCTATATGATGATTTCTGGAATTTATGTTTCACCACCTTTTTCAGTTGGCATTGATATGGATGTCATTTATTGTGGCTTGGTGAATTAAATAAAGAATATGACATTTGGTGAATTAAATAAAGAATATGACATTCTTTTGATGCTATGAGATTCTTGAGATATTGTATGACTTTTGTGGATTTTCTAATGTATACTTGTCGTAGTATGACATTTTTAGTTATCATATGTCTTTTTATTATATCTCTTATTCTATATCATTTCATCTGATATTTATAGCTAGACTGATCCGTTTATTATTTTCTTATTAAATAATACTCGGGTCAGACTGAGATTTTACAGGTGCTTCTGCTTGACTCCTTATCGGACCATCATCTGATCTTTTGGTTAACTACTTAGCTTGTAGTTTTTGGTTGTGTACATTTGAGATATTTGACTCCTTGATGTATATATATTCTTTTGTCTTGCACTTGCATCTATTCTTTTGTGTTATTGTGGATCTTGTTTGACCACTACTTTGATATACACTTTTATGTGTAATATTCATATCTGTTTCCGCCTTTGTGATATGAATTATCTGTGACTGATTTATGTTATGTCTATTTCTATATTTGTTTCCGAATATTATATATAGCCACTGTGTCATAGCTTTGAGTTTGTATCGGTATGTCGGATTCTTTACTATCTGACATATCGGTGCTTGCACAAAGAAATTACACAGATGGTCGCTCCTCAACAGCCTTATTCTCCATGCTAGTTGACAGCATTACTCCGTAGTGTTCTTGGCTAGCGTGGGTATAGAGGTGGGGCGTCACATCTTGGTATCAGAGCCAAACTTCGGAACAATGTAGAATAATTTAACAAGGATCATTTCCTAAGTCCATCTTAGGAGTCGTGCCTTAGGATTTAATTCGTGTCTTAGAACCGTTCTATCCTATTTTCTTTTATGATTCCTTGTTTTATTTATCAAGGTTTCTTAATATTCATTTGGTGAATAACCTTTTTCTCCTTCTTTCTTTCTTTCTAAAGGAAGGGAAATGGTTAGACCAGGCCGTCCCAGCGCCGGTCAATCTAGTGCTACTCCCCAAGATGGAGTTTTTATGTCTGCCCAGCAGCTTCTTGATTTAGTAAAGAACGCTCAAGCAGCCGGACCCATTCCAGAGACTACTCATCCTAGATCCGATTTTGCACGCTTGTTCAGAGACTGTACTGATTTGGGTGGAAGGCCATTCAAAGGATCCGAGAGTGTTATAGAAATTCAGGCTTGGCTCAAATCATGCGATCGCATCTTTTCTCGCATGAACATATTGATCTACATCGAGTCCAAGTGGCTTCTAGCATGCTCCAAGAAAGAGCATTAGATTGGTATGATATTTTAATTTCTGAAATCGTTGAAGCGGATCTCACTTGGGAGCAATTCCGAGAAAGATTCGAATTGAAATTCGTGCCGGAGGCTGAAAAAGCAACTTTAGCACGGCGTCTTATTGACCTTGTTCAAGATGAATCTTCTGTGACAGACTATGTCGCATCTTTCGAACCTCTGTCCAAATACGGGGTTGAGTACATTAATACCCCATTGAAGAAAAATCAGAGATTTGTCTATGGCTTGAATAAGAATCTTAAGAAGCCATTACTTCTGAAACTTGAGTTTTCATTTGATCAGCTTATTGATATCGCTCTTCGTCTTGAAGAGGCCGATCATGAAGGTGATGTTGAAGTTGTGCGTGCCCAACAGTACTTCGAAAATAACTTGAATAGGCCTATCAAATTCAAAGGCCCCAATTCTAATAAGAAAGGGAAGCAACAAACTCCGGTAGCAAAGACTCCTACCTCTAGTCGTGGACAATGCTACAATTGTGGTTCCACAGACCACCATGCAAGGGAGTGCCCGAAACCCCTCTTTTGTCGTTATTGCAAAGGTTCGGGTCATCTTTTATCTTCGTGTCCTAAGCTTCCAAGAAAGAGAGAAGGAAAGCTGCAAGCCTCTGGCAACTCTTCTCTTGGTCAAGGTATTTCTCGTTCAGTCCTTGATTTCATTTGTTTTGTGATTATCCTTTTCAAGTTCTTGTTGATATAATCATCTCGTTATTTTATATCAAGAGAACTTGTGATTCTTTTTCTTTAAACATTTATGGGCTTGATGACTTCTTTTAGGATTGCGAATCCGGATTAGTGGATCCGCAACACTCAATTTGCTTTCTATCGATGTCGAAATTATTTTATGTGATTTTTCTCTCCGAGACGATTTTTACTTATGCTTCGGAATTGGCTTTTGTGAAGATTGGCTTAATTATTATGAAGCCATATCCTTTGTCCCATGTGGACTGTTCATCTTCGACATTTTCAATATGTTAAACAGATTTCTATTTTTTCCTTTGTGATTGTATTTCCCATTTAGTGTTTTAAGAATTTTGGTCGATGCGCTTGATCAACGTTATCGATAGGAATTTCCTAAACGCTTTGATGAGACAACCATACACGATATATTGACTTGTAAAAATGTAAATTTTTCTAGAAAGATTATTACATAAAGATAAATGTAATTTTGAAAGTTTTAACTTTTCAGGAAAGAAGATTATTTAAAAGAAATTCTTTCTTTTCGATACTCTTATTCTTGTGATTCCCGAAGGGAACCAAGACTTTATCTTTTGTACCAATGCTTATCGTATTTGTTTGGATGCCGTTCTCTTGCAAAAGATAACGTGTTATCACTTGTGCTTTTGAATCATTAAAAGCCGATTGAGACTAGGTATGCCACTCATGATCTAGTGCTCGCGGCTATTGTTTTCGCTTTTAGAGTTTTGCATCATCATTTTTGGGGGAGAAATTTGTTCTCCACCTCGATCATAAATCTTTGGAATATTAATTTTCTCATAAGGAACTTCATGTCGACTCGATTTCCTGACATCTTATGATCTTGATATTCTGGAAATCGTGTTTCCAATGCGCTTTGTCGTAGGCAACAAGTTGTTGATTCTTTGATGTTGTATGAATGGAATTATCTTTTTATCAAGTTCATCGGACGTTTTGATATACTTCGTTTTATTGAGCTTTATCTCATTTCTTTTATGGACTAGCGTCCGATGTTCTTTTATGGTGTTCGGTTCATCGGATGTAATGTTATTATACAACATCGATGTTCCGTCTTATTTGGATCAATGGATGTACCATTATTATACTACATCGTTGTTCTGGTTTATCGGTTCATTGGACGTACCGTTTTTGTACTACGTCGGTGTTCCAAATTATTCGAGTTTCTAGTTTCTCGGGCGTACCGTTTTTGTACTACGTCGTTGCACCGGCTCAATTTTCTGTTATTCATGACGTGTTCTCACGTCTTTCTACTACGGAAATGCCTTAGGGATTCCGATTTTTATTCTTGATGCCGGTATTATTAAAGGAAGTGAAGTTTTACCAGATTTGACTTAGGAGTTATATTCTATCCGCATCATTACTTCGGAGGTTGAGTGCCTTCGAAATAAAGATGTTCATTTTGTGAGAGTTCAATGGTTCTCAAATCCTAACGATTGCTCTTGGGAATCCAGAGAATTCACCGTGCGAACCCGTTCAGGCTTACTCTTTCATGCTCCTTATGGTGAACTTCCTATTTCAAATTTTCTTTTGTGTTGATATGCTTCTATGGTTGTTACTTCTTATTTTCTTCTTAAGTATTACGAGGACGCAATTTCTTTAAGGAGGAGAGTTTGTAACAACCTGCATATTTATCAATTGTATATTTAAATATTTTATCGTTCGTCGGATTTTGGTCCGAAAAGTTACTTTTTGCAAACAGTCGAATTGGGACTCGAGATCCCTTCCATTTAGTTCAAAATGTCGTTTGCAACCTTTTTGAGTATAAACTTCGATATGTTTGGAGCTAGCTAAAAATTTGACCTTTTTCACTTGGGGTTTGGGTTTGGGCTAGCCATAATAATACCCCAAACTGAATCATCCCCCCATTCACTCTCACTTCCTCCTCTTTTCAGTTCTAAAGTAAAAATGGTGGAAGAGATTGGAAATGGAAATTCCTAAGCCCTAGTTTTCTTTGCAAATCCAACTTCTAGCTCCAAATTCAAGAGAACCCATTGGTAAGCCTTCTCTTCATCTTCCCGAACCCATTCTCTCTTTGATTTCAGAAAATTCCTAAACCTAATTTGGAAAATATTTCTCTTTTAAGCTTAGAATCAAGCTTCTTGAGTTGGGATTGAAGTATGGTTGATCTTCCTTTGCTTTCAAGCTTCTTCTTCATTAATTTGGGTTCAAATGTGAGATTTTTATCTCACATCTATGACTATAATTATCTTTGGTTGTTGGGTATGAATTCCTAACACTTCTTCATGTGCATTTGCTCTTGATTTGGATTGAATTTGTGAATATTCCAATTTTTGGGTTTTTAAGTCAAATTTGTGTGAAAATCCTTTTATGGATGTTTGATCATGCTTCGGATGATGCATCGAGGAACATATAGGACCGGGTTGCCGATTGGCATAAACCCTTAGAGCCAATGTTCGTCCAGTTGCATTTTGAAAGAGTTTGCTCTTTATTTGGATAGGCTGAAAAACAGCCCAGGCATGATTTAGTAGACTGAAAATCTCTGTTCAGTCGACTGAATTTGGAACCCGAAAGTTTCCAGGCAGGGTTTATTCGACTGAAAATCTCTGTTCAGTCGACTGAACCTGGAAACAGAAACTTTCCAGGCAGGGTTTAGTCGAATGAAAATCTCTATTCAGTCGACTGAATTTGCTGTTTAGTCAACTGAAAATCTCTTTTTAGTCAACTGACTTTGCTATTTCAGCCCACTTTGCCTTTTGGGATTGAATGTCCAATTTGAATCGATTCGTGATGATCCTAGTTGTTGTTATCATTTATTATGACTTTGATGACTCCTTTTTAGGGATTTTTGAATATCCATTTCGATGGATTCTTTATCGGTTTTTTTGGATTTGATTCACCTCTTCGTATGTGGATTTTAATGATTGATTGTTTCTACAATCATTTTTATGGTTTGTCATTTTGAAAATATAAAGGTTTTCAATGCTAGTAGTAAATATCAAAACTCTTTCATCAAAATGATTTCAACACTATTTTATTACAAAGCTCGTTTCTTAAACCGTTTTCCAACCTATTAGTATATACAAACCTTTACCTCACTCATATGAGAAATCTAATTAAACGGCTTAGTAAAACGAGTGGTATGAAACGCTTGCGTTTACTTCGTCGGTTAATTCTTGGACATGTTCGATTGAATCTCTTGTGACAATTTCTAGTGGAGATCTACAATTTGTTCGTAAATATTTAAGTTAAGCTAGTGGTTATGGGACATGAAGCTAAGCTCATATATTTACTAGCTTACTGTAATTGACACTTCTTGATGATCATGACGATCATTTTTATGGTTTAGACTAGCAATGTGCGATGTCTCTTTGTCCATGTGGAGATCCGTACCATAATCCATTGAGCTTCGTCTCATTTCTTTGTGGACTATTGATCCATGTACTTCTAATGTGTTTTGATTCATTGGATGTACCGTTTGCACTACATCAATGTCTTTGATTTTTTATTCATCGGATGTACCGTTTGCACTACATCAATGTCTTTGCTTTTTGATTCATTGGATGTACCGTTTGCACTACATCAATGTCTTTGCCTTTTGGATTCATCGGATGTACCGTTTGCACTACATCAATGTCTTTGATTTTTGATTCATTGGATGTACCGTTTGCACTACATCAATGTATTTGCTTTTTGATTCATTGGATGTACTGTTTGCACTACATCAATGTCTTGGCTTTTTGGATTCATTGGATGTACCGTTTGCACTACATCAATGTCTTGGCCAACCTTTTCTTGTGATTTCTGGATTTCTATATGATGATTTCTAGAATTTATGTTTCACCGCCTTTTTCAGTTGGCATTGATATGGATGTCATTTATTGTGGCTTGGTGAATTAAATAAAGAATATGACATTCTTTTGATGCTATGAGATTCTTGAGATATTGTATGACTTTTGTAGATTTTCTAATGTACACTTGTCGTAGTATGAAATTTTTGGTTATCACATGTCTTTTTATTATATCTCTTCTTCTATATCATTTCATCTGATATTTATAGCTAGACTGATCCGTTTATTATTTTCTTATTAAATAATACTCGGGTCAGACTGAGATTTTACAAGTGCTTCTGCTTGACTCCTTATCGGACCATCATCTGATCTTTTGGTTAACTACTTAGCTTGTAGTTTTTGGTTGTGTACATTTGAGATATTGACTCCTTGATGTATACATATTCTTCTGTCTTGCACTTGCATCTATTCTTTTGTGTTATCGTGGATCTTGTTTGACCACTACTCTGATATACACTTTTATGTGTAATATTCATATCTGTTTCCGCCTTTGTGATATGAATTATCTATGACTTATTTATGTTATGTATATTTCTATATTTGTTTCCGAAGATTATATATAGCCACTGTGTCATAGCTTTGAGTTTGTATCGGTATGTTGGATTCTTTACTATCTGACATATCGGTGCTCGCACAAAGAAATTACACAGATGGTCGCTCCTCAACAGCCTTATTCTCTGTGCTAGTTGACAGCATTACTCCGTAGTGTTCTTGGCTAGCGTGGGTATAGAGGTGGGGTGTCACATTCCATTAGATCCATAATAGTGTATTATTATCGGATTTCAAATTTTGTAGCAATCGGAGTTACGATTTGGTCATAGGGGATAGAAATGCATTGAATTTAATATCGAAAATTTAATATAATAAACGGGTTCAAAAAGGTGTCTTCTCCATATGATCGAATTGGGACTCGAGACTTGTTCAATTGCGGTCAAAATAGGGGTATATCATTATGAATGCCTGGCAACATGCCTCGATAGGGGGTTCGAAAAATATATCTAGATATTTGAATTTAAATTTAAATTTAAATTATATGTATGTATGTATGTATGTACGTATGTATTGATTTGACCAGCCTGCATTCTGTCACCATCAGCTACCCTATTTTTGAAATAAGCCTACTCTACTCTTCCTGTAGCAACCCTATCATACCACTTTTATTTAAATTCAGCTATTGGTTCAGAGAAGATGGAAATAAAAGAAAAACAATGGAAAACTTAAAAAACTAAAATCTCGGCATATACGAAATGAAATTTTTTGGGATAAATTTTAATAATCAAGATTCGTGGTGGGCTTCAATCTGATATGCCTTTTAAGGATCACAACCTTCTTTTTTGGTGATCGATAATCGAGTCGTGGGTGGATCGAGAAATAGGGTTAGTAGTTTAGCACAATTTGTGCATCAATCTTTAAATCAGAGTTCACCGACAAATTTCTCTTGCCAAAGCATACGTCACCACAAAAATTGGTGAATACCGGTGCAATTTTGATCACCGCATGCGAACAGTATATGACGGAGGGAGGGGGCAATCGCGTCTCACGTGAGTGCTCAGGAGTTTCCACCGTGGGTGCAGGAAGGTGGAGGCTTCGATGGGAAGAAGGATGGCGTGGTTGGATGTAGATTTCGACAATTGGATTTTAGTATCAATGATTTTCGGGCACGCCTGCAATGGGTCTCTTGTGTTCTCATGCACAAGAATCAGGAAGGGGAGGAAGAAGCAACGTTTATGGGCTGGGCTTTTGGTTTTTGGGTAATGAATTTAAATTGATTTAGTGATATAATTTTTTAATAAAAAATCAAAATCTTTTAAATTGCGTAGCTCGTTCGTTTTACGCCCAAATCCAACGCGGTCAATTGCGTTGGGTTCGTATTAACAAGCTCTTTGCTGTGGAATCAGATTGGTTGAGTTTAGTGTTTATAGAATTCACAGTTAAATTCGAATGCGTTCGAATTTAATCGGAATCAGGACGCGAAAGCAACAATAGAAAATAAAGGTGAGTGTTTTAAATGCTCATGATGTGATGACCCTGACTCGACCTTCGAAAATCGACACCCATACTTCACTTGTACTCGAATGTCGCAGATTCCAACGTCGAATTTGGCTCGTCGGAGCTTATAACACATTATGTATAACAACACAGTGGAAGAAAACGAATAATATAATTGATATACAACATTTGATACAATATCAGATACAATTGAATATCAATATACATTAGAGATACAAGAAATAGCAGAAGAAAGAAACAACAGCAGAAGATAAAGCAAACTAGGTAGCTCCAGCGGAAAGATAATGTCTTCAATGCCAAACTCCAAAGATCTCCAATCCAATAAGCGAGAACCACCATCAAATTGGCTTAAGCAATGCGATCTCGAAATGCTATCGCCAAAATCCAAAGGCTGAAAGCTATCGACCCTACTCCTACTATTCGACTATCTGAAAAACCCAACTCTAGACTGCCCGTATGGAAAATTGTGCGCATCCAGAGTTTAGAAAGAGAACAATAAACTCCAGGTCAGTCATGGGACTGGTGTGAGCCAACAAAAATAGTTTTGTTTTTAAAACAAACAACAAAATAATTTTGAAATTGAAATCCACAATGCTTTTTGGAAAATGAAACTACCATAAGGCCTACCGCCACATACACAATGCAAGCGCACACTTGGAGGAGATTTCTCCTTATGACGGTCAAAAATGCTTGATACGCGAAAATCCTTTTGATATTATTACTAGTGCATAGTGTAGAAAGCCTTACGAAAGTATAATATTAATCTTAGCCAGCATAGACATTTCGAACTATGCTTACTATAGCTACCATCTAAACAGTAGTGACCACCATAAGTAAATGGCAGGTTATACAACTAAAACCGTACAGGGCGCGTATTGGATGATTGGATTTCCAACAAATGGTCAGGCAAGGAACTTCCCACACAAATTGGAACGCCTCTAGAGGGACGTCCTCGAGAACCTAACTAGATCTCTGCTACACAAGGCCGGGTTACCCTTGCCCGGAAGTAACTACTGACACGAGCATGCCATCCTCTGGTCGTTACCGACCTTTATTCGAGCGCCCTCAATCCAACAACCACACAGTAAAGTATCTGGGCTCCATACCATGATACTACTTTCAAAATCAGCATAAGTAAATATTTGGGCTCCGTACCATGATATCACTTTTTATCCAGAAGGGAATGGACTTACCCTCAGGAGGAGCTACCCTTAAATAACCTTGCTGCCATGATTCCTGTTTTGACCATTACCGGGTTGAGAGGCTCGACGAAGTCACATCCACAAAGCTACGCTTTTCACAAAAGCCATGCTTCGATCAACAAATGATCGGTAACACTTCGTATGCCACATTACCAAATTGGAAATGTATCACTAATAACCATCAACTACATAACCTCTGAGCTCGTACGTCCCAGAGAAGGGTGTAAAGCTAAGAGAATAAATTCTCCGCTACCAAACAGAAATGTATTTGATAGAGACCAGCTTTACATCTCAATGTGTAATGTCAGACACACATCCATACAAGTATGTTCCGTGTTCGAACAGAACCGAAGGCACTTCCAAAGAAGACCTTGCAATTTCGGGAATTCCCAATCTCGATCGAACTCCCCATCACATATGGAGATCTCTATACCGACGCGACTCAGTGCAGAGACAATCGACGGGTTATCCTTTCGTTCTCGAAAATACCCAGTCTTCACCACCGGTCTTCAAATGTTATCCATATCGTCGTATCATTATTTGGAATAGGTTATATGACACAAGGTCCTCTCCTGGATAAACCGAATAATGAGCGCAACGTTTTTTAAAAACATATGGATATTGCGATTTCGGTTAAGTCACAACTTTAAAACCCAAAACCTTTATTTCAAATGATTTAAACAAATTACCATTTTCAAATCTTTAAACAAAAAGATTCACTTCACAAAGTTTACCAATCTTTCACAAAGATTCATTCTTAGCCTTCAAAACCATTTCCTTTTCAAATTGGATTAACTCATCCAATTATTAAATCAAAAACTCAATTCATAGCTTTCAAACTCATTTCCAAAGATTCATTCACAATTCCCATTTTAGATCTTTTATATAAAAGATACTCCTTTCAAAAGCCTCTTCAATTTCAAAACAAAGTTCAAAAATCTTTCACAAAGATTAATTTATAGCTTTCAAAACCAATTCACAATTTCATTTCAAACTTGAAATCTTTCGATAGAAATTGGAAATCCTTTCTTTTTATGAAAGCTATTATTATTTGAAAACAAACAGTTTTCGTTCCGGAAAAATACAAATTGCACGAGTTAAAGCCCTTGAGTTAAATTCAAATTCCCAAATATAACCTGTGTAACATCTTTAAAATGGTTTAACCCATATATAACCTGTATAACATCTTTTAACCATAGTTTCCATACATAGAATTCAATTTCAAATTTTGAATTCAAATTTAAATCAAATTATTTAAATTTCAAAACTTTATCAAGTTATTCAAAATAACTTTTATCTTTTTTAAAAACTTATTTTCAAACTTTTCATATTTAATTCAATTCCATTTCCAAAACCATTTGGATTCAAAATTCAATTTTAAAACCATTTAAAAAAATCTATGACTTAACCAATTTCATCGTGCAATCCATATTTGTGTGTATATGGTGTAGTCCAGGGGTTTTACACAATAGTGCAACATCATTCATTATGACAGATTCAAGCACAACAATATTGATAAGTGGTATAATCCTATAACGCTCATTTATATGCATAGCATCACAAATAAATAATCACGGATAAAATAAATTACATTCATCACAGCTCAATTCAATTCAATTCATATCGCAAAGCAGTACACAACAGAGATATTAAACAATTCATAGCATTTATATAATTCAAACATCCATAAATAAGGTTAATTAATCATTTGATTAATTTAAATCAGATTAATCACTAATCCTGGTTAATTAACATTAATTAATTACAAATTATTTCAATAAATTAATTAACCTCCTTCAATTATTAATTAATTAATAAATCTGTAATTATTAATTAATCCTTAATTAATCATTTACCAATAATTTAAAAACTTGATTATAAATTAATCATTCTTTAATTATTAATTAATTAATCCTTGATTAACAATTAATTAATTCTTAATTAACAATTAAATAATTCCTAATTACTTAATTAGTTAATTCAAGTTATAAATTAATTATTTATTTATTTATCCATAACTAATTAACCTTAATCACGTGATACATTAATTCTCAATCATTAATTAATCATCCACTAATCACTTAATTAATAATTACCAATCATTGATTAATTAATCTTTAATTATTTAATTAATTAACTATTAATTATAAATTAATTAATCCTTATTTACCTAACTAATTCTTAATTATTAATTAATTATTCCACAATCAATCAACTAAACCTTTATAAATAATTAATCCAAAATTATTAATTAATTTAGCTTTAATTACCTTATTAATTAAAATAATCTTTAATCATAAAAACTTAACTAACTTTCAAAATAAAAGAATTTCATTAATTAATACATGTTTAAACCATTTCATCTTGATTTATACTTAATTACTTTTTTTAAATTAAGTTTTAAATGAATACTTAAGCATTTCCCAAATTTTAGTTAACAAAGTATAAAACTTCTATAATCAAATAGTTTTAAACATTTACCATATAGTAGTTTAAACCATTTTAAATTTAAATTTCAAAATTAGTTTTATAAAACCCTTTTTAAAAACATGCTCAATTCCGCTTCGGGTTCGTCCCGCTTCTAACTCGAGTACTAACTCGAGTTACTCACCTTCTTCTCTTCCTTTATGTATAATTTTTTTAAGTTAAGTTTAGTTTAAACAAAAACTGCAGAAGATAACCCCCACGAACACGAACACGAGCCAATCCTCCTCTATCCCGAGCATCACTTCGAGACAGCCATCAACTCAACACTCTGACACAGAAGCATTGCCGCTGTGCACATGTACACTTGGTTGGAGTACCTCCGACCTACCTCTCGACTTCCGACACATTACCAACAACATCGACGACAAACCCAAACACCCAGTTCGACGATATCCTCATGAATTTAAAATCGAGCTGTCGAACTCAACCTGACACCCATACTTCATCGTAAAAATCTCCATCACCAACGATCCCAGTCATATGCATCCACGCCATCGCGTCCACACATTCGCCAATCTACCTTCTTCCGGTTGATACTAGTGCGATTGATTCCAGATCCCTCACGACGCCACACGAACCCAATTTCCGACATCGATTTCAAACTAAGCTAAAACCCGACCTCGATCAATTGCTGCCACCACGGTGGTGTATAAATCCACTTAGCATTTTTATTTAGTTCGCCTAACCACCCTCTACCTCCAGTAACAACCACAATGATTATTACTTCACCGATCATCAAGAATTGACGATAAAGCCAATTTTGATCAATTTGCAATTTCTCTTCAAAGACAAGCTTAAAATTTTTGAGATGATTATCAAAAATCATCGTTTGCCGATACGAATTAGATTATGAAGTTAAATCATGAAGTTAAAACCATTGATTTTTCCGTTTTAATTTGATTTGCCTGTAAATGCTTATTTTCAAATATTTACTAATTATTTTAACTTGAATTCATTTTTAAAAATGATGTTATACATATACAAACCTTTCTATCTCATAGATCAAAGTCTATAATCATTTTAGTGGGATTATTCAAATTTTTGAACAAGATTTAAAAACCTGTTAACTAAGAACAGAAGTATTTCTTTCCTGTTCCCAGACATGCAAAACTCATTTACACATATACATAAGCATACTGGCATATTTCAAATCCATACAATCATTATCACCATATGCCTTTAAAATATCTATCATATGCAAACAGGTTTAGTTTTAAAAAGGGAGTTTGCTCACACCAGTCCTATGACTGACCTAGAGTTTATTATTCCCTTCCTAAACTCTGGGTGCCTACAATTTTCCACACGGACAGTCTTGAGTTGGGTATTTCAGATAATCGAATAGTAGGAGTAGAGTCGATAGCTTTCAGCCTTTGGATTTTGGCGATAGCATTTCGAGATCACATTTGCTTAAGACAACTTGATGGTGGTTCTCGCTTATTGGATTGGAGATCTTTGAAGTTTGGCATTGAAGACATTATCTTTCCGCTGCAGTTGCATAATTCGCTTTATCTTCTGCTGTTGTTTCTTTCCGCTGCTATTTCTTGTATCTCTAATGTATATTGATATTCAGTTGTATCTGATATAGTATCAAATGTTGTATATCAATGATATTATTCATTTTCTTCCGCTGTGTTGTTATCCTTAACTAATTACATTAATTAATTAATCCTTAATTAATTACCATTTAATTATTTATCCTTAATTAATTACCTCTTAATTAATTATCCATAATTAATTACCTCTTAATTAATTATCCTTAATTAATTACCTCTTAATTAATTATCCTTAATTTATAAGTGATTATCTTAATCCCTTATATCATAAAATAATTACACTGCTTTAATCACTTGATTAATCATTAATCAATTACTTTTAATTAATTAATTATTTTTAAGTAGTTAATTACCTTTAATCATCAATTAAGAATTTAATTAATTATTCTTTAATTACCATCCTTGAAATTAAGATAAATACTTTATTATCATACAAAATCATATAAAGTATTCTTGATTAATTAAGGATTAAAACACTTCCTTAATCTCTTTTCCCATCACAACATTATAATTTTTGAAAATACATGTTATTTAAATTTAATTAGTTAACTAATATAAAATTATTAATCACCGAAACAATTTTTAAAATGTTTCAAACTTTCAAATCTTTGATCCTTGTTTTAAAACTGGTTAATAATTTCGATTCAAAAACTTGGTCAATATTTCTTTTGGAAATTTGTTTAACAAATTTACTGTGAAATTAATTAAAAAAAAAACAATTTCAAAACTTACTCGGCCCACAACCCAGAAAATCCCAATCATGAACTCGCGCCATATCTGATTTTTCCCGAGAATTGCCCCGAGCACCTTCCCTCTTCCTCCCTTACTTTTTTCTTTTATATAAAAAATTGTTATCAGTTATTAACCTTCACTCGAAACCCCGAAGACAAGTTCGAGCAGAATCCTCCTTTCCCCGAGATTAGCCTAAGTAAACATCTTCTTCCCCCTCAAATTTCCTGACACACACACAACAAACGCGTGCACGTGTACGTATGTTTGTCGACGCTCAGACAATCTTTGCCGATGTCGAAAGGTCACCGATCATCTCCAGAGTTGCCACGAACACTCAGATCCATCAATACGCTTCAGAACCGAAAAAGAGCCACCGAACATCCTACTGAAACCCAACATCGATGACGTAAACACCTCGCTATGTCGATCTAGTCCATCAGAGCCAACGCCGATAACTCACACCATTGCTAGAGTCCCCTGCATCGACTCCCCCATATGCGATTGAGCCCGATCCACCATTGATTACGAACGAGCTCGAAAACTTCGACAATCAAATTTAGTCGTTTAAACCCTAAATCGATGCTGCTTGATCGCCATAGTGCACTGGAATTTTAACCACCATTTTTCCACTAATCCCTGGCCTACACCCCTTCTCTGGCCACAACCCCGAGACCTCAGACCTCCGCAATCACCAGCATTTGGCCAAAGTTTCATTTCCGTTCAACCTTAAATTTCTCGACATATACTTACTTAAAAATCACGAGACTTGTTTCAAAAATCACTATTTCTTAATACAAACATGATTATGCAACCAGATCTTTAAAATTAAGATGTTCGTTTATATATATATATATATATATATATATATATATATATATTGATTTTACTGTAAAATGTTATTTTTCAGAATATTTACTCAATAATTTTTACCTAATATTATTTTAAAAAATAACCTTACCTTATTATCAACAACTTCCTTTAAGGAATCATACTCTAAAGTGTTTTAAATTATGAAGATATGAATGTTTTTCTCTGATGGATTCTGGGTTGTCACACGGAGTATATACATATATACATTCACAGGCGTGCACAACACAATTCACACCATATATCATCATTTTTCACATTAACCACATCACAATACTAAAAATAATTCAAATTCAAATTAAAACAGGTCAGTACCTGTTTTGAAGAACAGAGGATAGATTGGAAATCTGGAATTTTGGTTTTGGTTTGAAACTTGATTTTTGAAGTTGAAGTACTTAGCTTGATCTCAGGTTTGAAATCTGATCCTAGATTTTTGTTTTGATCATCATTTCCTCGTGTTCAAAATACTGAAGTTAGTTATGGTTTCAATTACTTTAGATTTTAAATTTTAATTATGGTTTTGCTTGAATTACCTGAGTTGATCATTCCAGGTTTTAAGATTTGGAGATTATCTTTGTTTCAGTTGTTTGATTTTTACTCTTTGAATCTGAACATAATTGCTTTTGATTTTGACTTTCTTGCTTCTGAATTTGAACTTGCTTTCCTTCAGATCTTTGAAAGCAGGTTTTGCAAACTGAAGTTTTGATTCTTTTTAGTTCCAGGTTTAAGCTGAACTCTGGATTGCTTGTTAATGTTGAATCTTGAAGCTTTGGTTTGATCATTTTTTAATTTCTGTTTTGAATTGAAAACTGAGAAATTGATTTTGTTGAACTGCTTTGATTCTCAAGATTTTGGCAATTTGTATCCTGATTTGTTTCAGATTGTAGTTTGTTTTCAGTTTTGAATATTACCAAAGAAATGAGAAGAGGAGGGTTAGAGTAGTTTATATAAATATTGTTTTCCTTTTTTATTAATTACTTTTGCAAATGGGATAAATTTGACACTTGTTCATGTAAATCATCAAAAACTTTACACTTGTTAAATCCATATTTTACTCATTAAACATTTGTCAATACATGGATGATATAATTTACAATTGTCAAAATTACATATTTTTATGTTTTACCCCTTTGTTTTATTAATTTGTTAATATGAAAATAATTTGTGTTTGAACCTTCTCTTTATTTTATTTACATATGTTTATATCCTTAAAGTTATAAATACACAAACTATATTTATTCATTTTAAAAGAAAATGTATTTTAAATCTTATTATCAAATCTTATTTAAATTTTTAAATCTTTAATTATGTCTCACTTTATAAATTACAAACTAATTTTAAACATATACGCTTTCTTATTAATTTCCAAAAGATATGTAAAATTTAAAACTTTCTGTTAATTCTTATAATTAGAAAACAAATTCCTTTTTACAGAATTTTCAAATCCAGATTCTGTTTTACAATATATTTTATTTTTATTTCCAAATATTCAAATTATTTCTCAACTAAATTCACAAAAAAAATTCAAGCTCAATATATTATTCAAAATATTTATGTTTGAATTTTCAATTAGAAATTCTATAAAAAATCATATTTATATGCATTTATTTAAATAACAAACAAATGTCTATTTTGATTTGGAAAAATACCAAATTAATTCATAATTTAATTTGAAAATTTTATCTAAATTACCAAATTAAATTTAATTAAAAATCGGGAACGTTACACACGACATACGAAATATTTTTATGTTCGTTGAATTGATATCATGAAGTCATTCAATTCCATTAACTGTTGTTTGGTAATTTAAATTGACATCTAAATGGTCACCTGAATTGATTGGTAAAAATTAAAATTAACAGTCAAATTTGGAATTGAAATTTAATTGCCAGAAAAATACCCAATATTTGTAACTACGAGATTGTTATGAATTATATTGACCGTTGGATGATTGATTGTGATGGATGCTACTAGTTGATTTTAGATGATTTGGATGTTTATTTATTTTGATCTATGTTGTATACATTATTTGTAGTATATAAAAATGCAAATTGAATTATTTAGAATAAATTAAGTAATAAGTTGAAATGATATATACTATGACATTTATTTTGGATTGAAATGATATATATCCATCCCTGAATTAAATTGAAATAACTGATTCACTTGGCCATAGGATATAAAATTACATACGGACACCAGATTGGTTAAAATAAATGATTTTAAAATGTTTGTTTTGAAATTATTTAAATGACTTGGTTTTAAGAAATAAAATTTCGAATTTATGGAAATTGAATATTATTGCAAAATTGAGCTTAAGTTGTGGAATTAAAATGGATTAAACAAAATTTTTAAAATGAAATCTGAGAATTCAAAGTTATAATTGAAATATGGTTTGAGTTTCGAAGATTGATTTGTTTTAAAAAGACTGGGATTTTATTCGAACTTTGAAATATTTCTAAGCAGACGTAATTTAATTCGATAGTTAAAATTGAGCTCGGAATTGAATTGATTTGAAGATCGAATCTTAAATTTAATATTGAAGTTAAATTTGATATAAATGGTTTAAATCGATATTTTGAAATTGAACTTGGGATTGATATAAATTGAATTGGTTTAAAATTAATATTGAAATGAAATTTAAACCATTGGCTCAAATTGTTGAATCAAGTTTGAAGTTAAAAATGAAAATCGACGTTGAATTGATTTAAAATTGGAATCGAATTAAATTCGAGTTGAAATCGGAATTGAATCGATTTAAATAGAAATGGAAATTGAAATTGATTTAAATTGGAAGAAAACTGAATTAATTGACTTTGAAACTGTTTTTGGATAAATGGTTTTCATACAAACTATATAAAACCTATCTTTTAAAATATTCAAATTATTTGATTTTCCGAACGATGTAACAAATCATTTTAATACTTAAACTATATAATATTAAACTATTTTAACCATTTAAACTATTTTTAGCTATTTTAACTATTTTAACTATTTTTAACTATTTTAATTATTTAAACTATTTTAAAACTATTCGAACTATTTTTTCAAAAATTCAAACTGGTCAAGGGTGGAATGTTTATTTTTAAACCATGGATTTAAATATGAATTGGGTCAAACGAAGTTATAACCTAAATGGAAATTTGAAAAAACTTTGGAACTAAAATCGAGATATTAAGGTAAAAATGATTTTGAATTGAAATAGTATATTTTGAGTAAATATGATGATTTCAAAATGGATTTGATTTTGAAGCGAATATTATATATTTATATTAAGTATGAACTGTTTTCGAAATGTAAAAGTACCAACCGGTATGTAAAACGACGTTTGGTTGTTAAAGAGACCGGGGACGGATATTGGTATATTCTCTGTCGATACCGAAACCACTTTAACAACTGTGTACGTTTAGTGATGATCTAGAAAAAAATGGTTGAATTTGACGTACGTTTGCTGGATTTGCCAATTTGAAATGACTAAAACGGGAGTCGTACCAGTCAAGTGCGCTAGCTACCCCAAGCGGACACACTTGTTCGCATTACCATCATTTAGATTGTGATTGATCGGTATGCTCCCTCAGATTTTGGGCGTGTTGGACACATTAGGCGATCATAGCTATGATGCGTTACCACCAGCGGGGAAGCGTAAACTGGTTGTATCCTACCTTGGGCTTTGCCTCACGTGTCTTGTCATACTTCTATCCCTATATGAGACCACTACGAATTTGGTTTAGTGTTGTCGTATCATGGTGCATCCCTATTCGCCGATGGTTTACTGGTGTTTTATATGCAAACTGTATGACAATGCTTAATACTGCATTAAGAGGGATCAATGTAAAACCTTAACGCTAAGAAAAATATTTATTTTACTGATTAGACATCATATATGTAGCGTGTTCTACTATGTATAAATATTTTGACGGATCCTTAAGGGATGGAAAATCCCGTAAACGCATGTTATCTATTGGATAGGAGATGTGAAATCCCGTAAACATCTCTGACACAATTACGCTCATGTTATATGCAATATTGATTTGACTTACATAAGGATATTTTAGTCCTGAGTCGAGTGTTTTGTCTTTTCATTATGCTCGGGTCAGCCTTGAGTTTTCAGCTTATCAAAGATTATTCTCTAAAGGACGAAGATGAAAATTTGGTATATCATTACTAGTAGTATTCCATCACTGTTGTTTCACTGCATTATTTTATTTGTTCTGTTGTATATATAACTCTGATAAATGTTGTATAAATTATAATCAAAAATATAGTAAACAGCTTCATGGACTGTTTATTTGATTATTATATTCGGATTCTGTGTTGTTTTCTTCTTCTTTTCTTACTTTTCTCTTAATTAACCCCAATGATTATCTATTTTTCAGATTGTTTAAGTTGGACATGTGTAGATAATTGCCGATTTAAACCTTTCGAAATGTGGGTCGTCACACCTCTTATGCTATAAATAAAACCTTTTGGTTCGCCATTAGCAATTATAGAAAACGTAGGTGTGGAGATGCACATAGACATCGGAGATGCAAATTAAGTGTAAACCCAATTTGCATGAGCATATGAAAAATAAATTCTCTATTTATCATCTAATATACTTTTTCCAAATCAAGTTTAAGGAATATGCTTTTTGGAGTTTAAAAGATATCATTTTTCCAAACCGATGAAACGAAGTTCCATGTTTATTAATGGACATTTTTTAGTAGAAAAACCAAGTGGGCTGATCTTCTAAGGCAACCCATTTGCTGCTATTAATATGTTGCTTGGATATGTAGCAACTTATGCAGTGTCTCCAAACAAGCTTTATAGTCGTTAATTAAGCACAACTCGTCTGGCCTTTCTAGTAATTATTTATAAATGATATGTTTATTTTCTCTTATTGCTTACTTTTCCTGATTTATACCTTGATTAGCTCTGTTTCACTATTTAAGGTTTTGTTTAACGTTGTTCAATTAGCAGAGTAACTGATACAAGGGATTACCTACAGTTTGTCTAAATAAGCCTGCTTAAACAACTTCTCTATATCAAACCATTTCAACCCAAATATTTGTGTGTCAAAATGAATTTTTATTTCACAGCTTGTTAGCATGTAGTTCCAGAGTTTGATATCAATGGTCACTTGTGGAAAAATCAAGCGTTGCTGCCTTGAGGAAGAGGAATAACCGAAAGAATAAATGTAGTTTATAATAGTTCTATCAACTTTACTATGTTTTGTGAAATTTATGCCTTTTTTCCATGTATAGTCGTTATTACCCGACTTTTTGAACAAGTGGACTTTCACTCAAATTTGGACATTAGGATGAAGACGGAACGATTCACAAATATTAGAATATGCTTAAAAGGACAGTAGGAGTGAAAATAAGAATTTAGGGTTCCATTGGAGCCAAGCAAGCAACTGGATACCGAGTATTTTCTACTTGGTATCGAACCACTTTATCGGTCCTCTATGGGCCCCTAAGGCTCTATTACGCAATAACGGCTTGTATGATCGTCATGGGGTGCATTTCTCAAAGAATAGATGATCAACTCTAGGGATTTTTTGGAGTAAAGCAGACAAGTGTAAGCAGTATTCGACCTCTCAGAAACAACACAATCTTTAAGGAAAAGAACTCGAAAAACAATGGATTAAGAATAGAAGACCAAAGGAAAGAAGGTTTCCCCTCCGAAATTCCTGTTAGTAACTGCCACTTCTGGTCAGTACCGAATAGAATATATGTCCCATGGGACTCCAACTTCCCTTCTTACACTCTTGGATTTGGATCTGGACTTGGTATTTCATGGGCCTTCGATTCTGCTGGCTAAATTTCCTATAAATACAGACCCTATAACAACTGAAGAATTTTTTTGATCATTATCTTCTTTATCTTCTACTTTCCTCCATTAAAGTCGCTAAGGGGTCTACTATTTGTTGTGCTAAAATTTAGATCAGTAAATGCCTTGTACTAGCGACTCTCAAATCTATAATCAATAAAATCTATAATGGACGTATGTCAGAGATTGTCGAACCACTTTAAAAATCTTGATGTTCTTACTGTTTTTCATATACGTTATGTTAGATCTCAATATTTCAATAGATCTTTGGGTGTTGATCTGTTTTTGGTGTTAACATTTTGGTACTTTCACTGAGATTGAAGATTCTAGAGTTATATCTAGCTTTCTATTTTGGATTGGAACTCCAAAGGTTAGATCTAGAAAATTCGTATTAAGGAACTTGAAGGATTTGCACATAGGAATCAATGGCACCTAGAAAGCCTAAAGATCAACTGAGATAGTTGTTCGTACAAAAAGAGCACCGGTTGGTGGAGATAAAGGAAATTTTCACCGAATGGAAGTCAGTAATCATCAGGCAGCGCCGATCCCATATGCTCCATAGGAGATGGTTTGGGTAGAATTTGACAAGATGATGTAGAAGCTGAATCAAAAGTTGATCAACAGTCAAAAGGCTTTAACGGAAAAGTTGGATAGTAGCATAGCTCTACTGACCCAGCAGCTACAAAGGACTAGGCATAGTACGAGGGAAGTTTCCCTTGTTTGATCTAAAGAAGAGAGTTTGTCCATTTCTGGTCAGAGTAGGTGAAATTAAAAATAGAAACAGAAGGGAGGGGATGTTAGAATAGCAGAAGGAGTGGCTGAAGGAAGTTGGAGTGCTCCTCCTAGAAAAAATGAACTCGGGACCGACTAAAATGAGATCGGTACCAAGAGGAATTTTGGAGGATTAAGGGGGAGGGGATAGAGAGCTGAGGTCATAAACTTGTCTGGCTTGGAGGACAATCTGTAGTATGATGGTAATGATTATGAGCTCGATGTTGGAGTTGATGGTATTATATTCACGCAGGCATGACAGAACCAATCTGTAACGACCCGCCATTTTGGACTATTCGCATCCGCACGTGTCGGACTTGAATAATTCAAAATACCGAATTGTTAATTTAAATTTGGCAAAACTCAGATATACAGTAAATAAATAATCACAGAATCACAGACACAGAGTAATAATATGCAGCGGAAGTAAAAGAGATAGTAGTTCATGAAGCTACTACATAAATATATAAGATACATCAGAGTTTACAACAGACGAGTAACACGATACATCAGATACAAATCAAAATACATCACAGAAATCATCGAATACTGGAAGCAGAATAGATGGCTGGATCTTCAAGCAAAGCTCCAACACCAAAGGTGAGTCTCGAAAGCTGAACAACTCAGTCTGACCCGAGCGTAAAGCAAAACACAAAACACTCGAGTCAGGATTAATATTCTCATATCAATAAATCCAACTTAAGTGAAATAGCGATCGAAATACAAGTAACTCAAAGGATGTTGGAATCACCATCCTCTAAGGATCCGTTAAACTATCTACTATGTAGTAGTGTACGCTAAATAGATAATGCCTATCAGTAATATAAAGTATCAAAATGTTGTTAAGGCGTTACCATTATCCCCCTTAACACATTTTTATACAAGCGTTATAGTCTATACAGCACTGTAAACTCCACCGTAAACTAGTGGGATATCAGGGAGTACTCCATAGGTATAACACAAAACAAATTCGTAGTGGTCGCGTATATAGGGATACAAGTATGACAAGGCACATGAGGCAATACCCAAGGTAGTGAAACTACCGTTCGCCTGATCCGGACTGGTGAGAACGCATCGCTGCAGCGATCGCAACACCGCGAAACAACACTCCTGAAAAGTACGAGGGTGCACCAATCAATAACAAGTAATGAGTAGTTTACGAAGAAGTGTGTTCGCTCGAGGTGGCTAACCCCATTTGGCCCGGCACGGCTCCTGATTTTAGTCATTTCCAATTTGACACAAGTGTCAAGGCTATCCATTATCGTTCTCTTTCTTCAGTCATCACGTACATCATTCCAACCACTTCATTCTGGATCATCACTCCACGTATAGTTATTAAAGTGGTTCTCGGTTTAGATAGAGAGTATATCCATAACCGATTCCGGTCTCTTTAATAACTTTCGTAATTATTACACCGATTGGTCATTTTAGTAATTTCAAAAACCAAATCAATTTCAATTTCAATTTCAATTCGTAATCAACATTTCGTTTGTCTTCCTAAATCAATTTCCAAAATTTACGTTCAACTTTCCAAATTTCCATTTCAAAGTCTTACAATTCAATTTCAATTTTATTTAAATAATAACTCAAGTTCGTATATATAAGTTTCATTCCGAAATCATTTAAATTATATTAAATTTAACATTCAAAAATCAATTTCAATTCATTAATCAATTTCATTCAATATTCGTTAAGTTTATTTATCATTCAAGCGGTTTCCATTTAATTTCCAATTCATTAAATCAATTACTTACGTTCAACTTCATTATATCAACTTACAAATTTAATTAAATTAGATTCGTCAAATCAAATTCTTAAATTCCAAGTCTTACGTTTGTTTCAATAAATCACATTTATTTCTTGTTAAAGAAATTCAATTCCACTTATTTATTTACTTGGTTACAAATTTCAAACTCAATTAATGAAGAAATTAAATTCACATATTCGAGAAGTTCACTTTCACTTATTAACTTACTTAAATAATTTTCCAAAACTTAAAAAAAAATCAACTTTAATTATTTACGAAGTTCAAATTCACTTATTCAAAAGTTCAATTTCTCTTATCAAAGATTTCAATTTTTATTCAATTATCAAATAATTAAATCTCATTCAATTATTAAATAATTTCAATCTTAATTGATAATAATTTCATCTTAATAATTTCAAACTTAATTATTAAATCATTTCCGCTTAATTATGGATTCAAACTTAATTCATTTCAAAACTTATTCTTTACTCGAATAAAATCATTATTCTTTTTTTTTTAAATCATATCATTGACCAATCGGATTTAATTTAATTTTCTATCCTAAGTCAAGTTCATTTGGGTATATATCATTTCAACCCGATTCCAAATCCAATTCAAAAATCAAAACATAACGAAGGGAACTTGCAGTGTGATAACTGAGATGGTATCAAAGTAAATAAACAAACAACAACAACAATAAAACACAATCCAATAATTAATTCAAATAATCCCGAGATAACCGTATTAATTCGCATTGTTATTTGTGCGAATAAATATAATTATTTCTAGAATCTACACTATCATTTCATGTAGATTAAAGATTATTTCACTAATTATTCATACACTTCTTTATTTGTCATTCGATTTCAATTTTACACTACAACAATTTATCTAACATACGATCGATGGTTCAAAGTGTAATTATCACTATTCTACATGTCAATTAATTTAACAATTCTAAGGGATCATATTATTCAAATTAACTAATCAAATTCAACACATATGTCGATTCAAAATTTTAAACTATCCTACGCCAAATTCAATTGCATAATATTTATCACTTTATACATTACAATTTAATATCCAATAAAACAACAATCAATCAATCAATTATCATCCAAACTGTATTATCATCGCATAAATAATTAACAGATAATGGTGTCAGATGTCACAGGCGAAATGATACAGGTAAATAGCATATGTAACAGTGTAAACAACTAACAACAGCATATTTCAATTTTCGTTTCAATTGAAATCAAATTTAATAAATAAAAGAATATTAATCGTGAGTGATCGCTCACCTTGCGAGGCTAGAAGAGTTTGATATACAATAAGCTATGAATCCAGCGCAAAGTGAGATGGGTACAAATTTGAAGAAGAAACGGGCACGATGGACCGGAAGCTGGTAGATAAAGAATTGACGAAATCAAATTAGAACCGATCGATGATGACAAGTGGTATAACTGAATATATATATATATATATATACATATATTTAACTATATATATAAAATCATATTCTCTATTTAAAATATTTTAAATCAAATACGTATATGTATTTCAAAATCCATTGTTTTTAAATGAAACGCATATAATAAACATACATATCCACACAATATAGTTTGAAATCAGCACATATATCTACATTTTCCCGACTTTTAACATAAATGCAAGTATAAGGTATTAGGTAAATACATCTGCACACATCTAGACCACATATAAAAGCATATACTATTTATAACATAGCATGGTACGAGAACTGCACATCATACTTTGCAATGTCTATATATATAGTAACATTTAACTCCTTTAACTAAATATATAAAAAAAATCACATAGATCCCATCAAAACAGCAACCCAGTGGTATATAAGAAACCGTATTTTTTTTTTGAAAACTCACATATATATTAAAAAAAAACATATATTTTGTTAACACGTCCAAAAGTTCTATATGTATACTCGAAAATTCAAGACGTGTACAATAAAAATCTACATCTAGAACTGCGTAAAGAAACAAAAATATGCATCCTCAGACTAGAATATCGAAACTTATATAACCTATACAACCATATATTATCTTACATTTACATCTCAATAAATTTAAAATAGATACCAACAGTATAGTTTCATATAATAAGAATAAATCTACAAAATGAATAAACAACGAACTGTTACTTCAATAAATAAATGTATACTTAAACTAGAACAGCTTGTTATAAATATATGTACACTTAAACTATATACTATATACAGTAAAATCATATATAATACAACACCACTTCTAACCTTTAAACATATAAAATATACTATACACGGATCGTATAACACTATAACCTATGTTCAACTAATATTATTTATATATAAAGACTACAAAACTTTTATTACATTTATATATAAACAGCATAACAAGTTTACACGAAATCTAGTTATAATATATAGCCATAGTTATCAATAATACTTGTTCAAAAACCCAAGATAACTGAATATAAAATGTACAGCTTAAAAGAAAAAAAAAGAAAAAAAATTGAGAACTCATATATATTTCCATATACCAACTATTATATAAGTATCTTGATAGTTATATGCTTACACGCACTCGAAGGGAGGGGAGAGCGAGTGGCCGAACTCGTGCAACGGCGGTGGGGAAGCTCGGCCGTGCTTGGAGTGGTGAAGGCCGCACAAGGCTGTCGTGCAGCAGATGAATAGGGCGACGAGCAGAGATGCAGTGGCCGTGGGGTGGACGGTCAAGAGGAGGAGTTGCAACAATGTTGGTTTGGTCGAGCTCGGCGATTTGCAGATCTGGCGCGTGCTTGGTCGGATCGCGGAGCACTGGGCTGCGTGTTGAGTTGAAGACAATGGAGACTGCGTTGCGCTCGGGTCATGGTGTGCTACCGTGGGGCCATGCAGTTGCGGCCGGGGTGAAGGCAATGGGAAATGGAGGTGGTCGTTCAAGGGAAGTAAGGAAGGAATGGGAAGGTGATGGCCTCGGTGCGGCGAGCTTCGGTAGAAGGGTCACGAGGTAGGTTTGCTGGTGGAGGAACTAGGCATTTGTTAGTGGCGGTAATCATGAAGACAAGAGGAAAGAAATAGTACAGGTGGAGAGAAAATGTGAGAAAAGAAAGCTTCAGTGCATAAAAAAATTCACAGAAGAAGCTGGAAATAAGATCTTAGCAAGTAGGTTCAGAGATACTAAGCTACACGTTACATATTATTATGAATGGAATAAATGAAATGAAGACCAAGTGGTAGCTTTGGGAAAGGTTACGTATGCATGCTTTAGCCTTTAATTTATCAAGGTTAAATGAATAGGTAGAGAGATATGAATATGAGTAGGCAAAGAGATGAATGTATAAACTGATTCGAACGTGCATGAATATGGGTGCCCATTATAAATGAGCATGCATATTCATTTATTAAGCTATGGCTATTTGTAATGCACGGAGGGGAATTGAATGGTCACCACAATGTCAAAAGCCTATTCTTGAAACCGATACGATTTACCGTTTCACGGTTGTCGCAGTGTACCGGACTCCAAAACACAGGTCTGAATATACCGCAGAGATCAGCACGACGAGACGATCAAAACGGTATGATTAAATTTTAAAAATTCGAAATTTTATACTAGGGAAAATGCATGAAAAACACAGAAAAATAAGATCGACGGAGCCAAAGATGTCCGAATTTGGAAAAACGACAAACTGACAACTTGCTCAAAAGATGATTTAGAATTTTTCTATGTAAAAATATTTTGGTTTTGAAAACGTTTTAATTTTATCGCTTTTTAACTGACTAACTTTAAGTAAATTTACGCGCGAAATAAACTTTCATATTTTCCGACGAAAATTTACCAGTTGCTATGTTTAACTAGACGCATTCCAAATATCAAAATTATATTTCAAAATTTTATCGTTTTAAAATTCCCACAAAATTTCAATTAATACTTTATTAAAACCGGTTAAATTTACGGGTCGTTACATTCAGACGATAATGGAAGGCCGGAGCAGGGGTTCTCTCAGAGACTGGAGAACCTAGATGTTAGCGGGCACTGGGATCATTTACAGAGCCAAACACTCGATGGAGCCCTTAATAGTCGACTTTCGGAGTACCGTGCTAGCGAGTTAATATATTGAAAAAAGGGTAAAACAGTTAGTAGAAGAAAGCATCGGTAGAAGGAATGAGGATCAGGGTTTAGCACCAAGTAGAAAATAGGTATTTAGTTCTTATGTTTCCATAAAAAGATTGATTTTAAATAAAGGGATTTTTGATAAAAGAATGTTTTGATAAATGAAATTTTTATCTCTTGGATAAAAAAGATATAATTTTATGCAGCTTTTTAAATTGGTTAAATTAGATAGGAAAGTTTTAATAAACTTTTTTTATAAATGTATCTTTGTTTAAATATTTAAGTCACATAAACTATTTGATATTATTAGGCCAACTAATAAACATTTTTACTTTAGAGATGTCCAAAGAAAAGTAGACTCTAGGACTAAGATAATCTTCGAAGCAATAATCAAAGGCTGATAAGCGAAATGGTACACGTAAGAAATTATCTATATCCTTGGATGATCGAGAAATTTGTGAACCTAAGCAAAATTCTAAATCTTGTTTTTCAGTCATTTAACATTTTAAATAATGTTAAATGTGATGCCTCATCCCGAGACCCACAATAATAGAGGCTATAAGAGAGTAATAGCGTATATTTAGTGCAGAGAATAGGGCTGGTTAAGAGCGACCATCCGTGCGCTTTATTTTAAGTGAGTATCGATAATCGATTAATATGATATATTCATGTTCTCAAATGGAATCGACGCATACAATTCAAGCTTAAAACAAAACTACCATGGCTATAATAAAATCCAAAACAACATATGACAACACATGGCGGAATATACAATAGATACAACTGAATAGAGAAATTTGATACATAATGTCAAATACAAGACTATGGTCAAAAGATCCATATAATACATCAACACCACAACTCAAGAAATGAATAAGTACAAAGGATGAATCTAGAGTCGGTATAGATATAACACTACAATGAGTCTTTACACATATACAAGATGATGGTAACATAAATAATAACTAGAGGACTGAAGTAAAATCTTCTCTAGAATAGTCAAACCGGTGCATCTGAAATATCTTGGTCTGACCCGAGTATTGTAAAATAATAATAGGTCAGCCTAGACTATAATGAAAGGGTTAAGCAAAATTGGTAATGGATATAATGATATAGATCTCAAATAGAAAAAAGGCCGAATATTGGCAAATACAACAAGAATGCTCCAATAAACTCCAAGTATGAAGTCACCAAATATAAAACCCCACAATAGCTTCTAAATGAAAAACACCAAAACCCATATGGTGATAACACAAATAACAAAGAATCTAGAAACCATAACAGAAACCCAGAAAATCACATAAAAGAGAAAGGGCCAAAACTCCAAGATTGGTGAATAAATTCACCTACATGCATGAACCCCAAGATAGACGTGTAAGTCTATAAACATCAATATATGTGCGGGATCTATAAACTAAAAGGGACAGCGGATTAAGGATCTTAAGGCTAATTTAACACTAGAGGAGAGGGGATGAATAGTATTTAATGAATTCTAAGACATATATGAACTAAATTGAAATTATGACACAAACAAATGCAGAACTTAATCACAGAACAATCACAGAATCAAGCACAGATGACAAAAGTAAATAAAAAGCAATAAAGGGAAAGAACACACTAGATTTTATACTGGTTCGGAGTTACCCTATATCTAGTCTCGTACCAAGGCAAACCACCTCATATAGATTTTAATTACACCTATGTCGAGATTACACTCCTCAATTTATAAAGGCCTTGAGGTACCCTCCTATCTCATGAGTCTGGGGCAAACTCTCTTGATACACGGGATACAAGATTACCCAATTGATTTCCAGGCACAACCACACCTTATAGAGAGACTCGATAAACTTTTGATTACAAATTGATTATATAACTCTTAATAGCACTTTGATCTTCGAGAGAGGACAGAGAATCAAACAAGAATGAGGTTCTAATTTGATTCACTAGTGAATTTGGCAGTATTTCGGCACGATCTTACAATTATTAAAATTATAGAACATGGATTTGTGGAGAAGAAGAAGTAGAGAAAATATGAAAATAGATGGTTAAAAAATTCGTTTGTAAAGCCTATTTATAAAGCACCAACTGTCATAACCATTCGTGAAGAGATTTAAAAGAATAGACACTTCTTTTGAAAATTGTAACTTTTGAATTCAACGGCTACCATGTCGACATGGGGTATCCCATGATGTCGACATCCCCTTATTAAAAATAATGTAAAATTTGTTTTTAAAATGGTATTTAAATGAAAGCAAGATGAAATGATTCTCGAGTAAAATCAACTAATTTTACAATGTTTTAAAACACAAAACAAAGGTTATCTTAATGCTAAAACATCTTTTCGAAAATAATTTGAAAAGATAGTTTTAAGGCTAAAACATTTTGAAAAGAAGTTTTGAAAACCGTTTTAAAAAGCCATTTTGAAGTATTTTGCAAGCTTCTTCCTGTAGAATATCTCATCACATCAGGATTCGAGAACTTGTACAAAACCAGGATGTTCGTGGGTTTGTAAGCCACTTGTCGTAGGTTTGTAAGCTACTTGTTGTAGGTTTGTAACAAACTTGCCGTGGGTTTGTAAGCCACTAAGAAGGTAGAAATGGGTTCCATCCCAAATGAATTTCGAAATGAAGATTTCCATGCTATTATGAAGTTTTAACAAAAACTAGACGCATATCTTGAAATCTTGATTTTGATACTCTAGATTCTTCAATATTGAGTCTTGAGTCTTTTACTGATCAGTCTTCAGTAATCAATATTTGCATATCTATATATCCTGCATATACATATCTATCTAGATTATAGTGTTAGTATATATTTTATAATAAGATAAGTAAAAAAGGCTGTTGTCATCAAAACCAACATCTCAGTTCCTAACAATCTCCCTCTTTTTGATGATGATAACCTGTATTTATAAAATATACTTACTGTACCATAACTCCTATCATTACTGCCCCTTACTTCATGACTAACCCTTACTCCAACCCGTCATAACTCCCCCTTTACTCCAAGCCAACCACTATTTTATAACTTCTCCCCTTTTGTCATCAACAAAAACTTCTAACTGATAAAATCCCTGAACTTGTTATAAGATAATCAACCATAATAAAATAGAGTAAACCATACATAAGTGTAACAAGTGCTAAGTCTGATCATAAGTGTAATCAAATAAATCAATTATCAGCCAATCATATTTACAGTAATTATTCAATCCAAACATATATACAAACCATACCAAATAAATTAAGTCAATTAAGTTCTAACACACACCAATCAAATCAAACAAATAATGTATAGAATGACTAGACATTCCTTGGTACTTCCACCCATCCATCTTCTCCAAAGATAGGGTCTGCTTTAATGGCATCCCATTCTTCTTTATCATTGTCGAGAGTGACTGGTGGAATTCCTTCAAGATCGTCTTTCTTAAGGGCTGAGATCATCCAACAAAGGGCGTCGAAATGTTTCTCTTACTCCTTGATCATCTGTTTTTGACTTAATTCTAAGTGACGCTGATTACGAAATATGAATGTAAGAATATTCTTGAAGGAAGTGAGAGTTTCTTCAAGATTATCACTTAGATTCTTAATCGGAGAAGCCATAATTCAAGAAATAAAAGAACTATGAAAGAAAATGACTAGATATAAAGTTTGACATTTTATTCTGGAAGAAACAGATATAAATAGGGATAGAAAGTCGTTTGAAATGAATAGACATAAGTTAGTTACATGAAATTAAAATTTGAAATTGGAACTAGTTTCTGCCCACTGGATGTCGACATAAGGGGATGGTGTATGTCGACATGCCTCTGCCTAAAGTGACATTTTGATTTGTTTTGAATATTATTAACAAATCTATTAAACTAAAATTTGTATAATATAAAAACAAGCAATTACAGAGATAAGTGGACAAGAATAACAGGAATGAACGATTTCATTAATAATTCTAGTTAACATTACATAAGGCAATATAATATTAACTAAAATAAAGAAACTACAAAGATAGAACTTAAGATAACATGAACTAAAACTAGTTAGATGAAGATGAAGAAGATGATAGTCCATGCTTTCTAGTAATTTTTCCAAAGAACTTGTCGATTTTAGTGGAAATCTTATCCATTTTCTTACTCATTGATCTTTTAAGTGTCTTTTGATTTTCCACTATAATTCTTTGATTATTGATAATGGTCTTATTGGATGGATTAGCGGGATTAGTAGGATATCCTATAATTTCTAAGGAGGTTTCTTGATCTTCCTCTTCCTCCTCCTCAATTTCCATTTCATCCTCTTCCTTTTCTTCTTCTTCCTCCATTTCTTCCATTTCTTCATGAGCAAGCCTTTTTTTCCGTAAGTGTTTCATATGGTTGAAACACTAATGGAATTTGCATAAGGGAAATGTTTCCATGGTTGAACACTTTTCTAATTATAAATTCTTCCCTTTTAAAATCAACTCCAAAGTAATTGAAAATCCGAGTAAGATAAATTCCATGACCCATGGTAAAATTCTTGGGCCTTAGCTTATCCAAAATAACTTGAGCCCAATTGATATCGTAATTTCCAAAGATTGCAAAAAGTGTTTTGCAGACTTTGAAAGTCGGGTTGTTGTAGTTTCCCAATCTTGGTATAAGAGAGTGTTGGATAAGAAGATAACAATTCTTGCTTTTGGATGAAAATACCAATTTTTGAATTCAAAATTGTCATCTCCTTCAAAAATATGATGAAATGTCTCTCGATCATTTTCATTGATTTGAAATTCATTACGACATACTTGCATCCCAAAATATTTTCCAAAATTTGACAATCCAAAATGATTTGTGTTCCTTTAATACTACTCCAAATTTATCCTTCTTCCCCGTCATAAAAAACCGTGACTTAAATTCGCGTAAAACATCTTAACAAGGTTTGAATAACATTCAAAATAATTTTGTTTGTTATCAACTAAACTAAGAATAGAACATTGTTAAAAAAGATTTTCAATTTCATAAGAAGGAAAATCTTCAAAAATAGCAAATTTTCCCGTATGAATTTTACCAAAGTTTACATAGTTGATGTAAGCTTTGATAGCTTCTGGGTCATTAAAAAGAAATTTTTTGACACATTTTGGAAGCCTAATGGTGTTAGGAGTGCTTGAAGAGGCCATTGAAGTTGGGAGGAGTTGAAGATAAGTTTGAAATTTGAATGAAAGTGAAAAGTGATGATAAAGAGAGTGAGATAAATAGAGATTCTATGGTCATCTTCTCTTGTCAAGAGGCATTTTTCCAGAGTATTGAAGTTAGTGAAAAGGTGGAGGGAAATTCAAAAGTTTGAATTCAAATTTTGAAATCAAATTTTAAGGTGCATGTCGACGAGGGATATCCAGATATGTCGACATGTGCCTATTGATTCAAAGGACAAGTGTCTAATCCTAATTTCTAATAACTATATATATATTATATCCTATATTCTAATTATATAATTCCTATGATAACATAAAATATAATAATACCTAAATATTAATAATTTAATATTTAAAATATTATTAAATTAATATTATTTTTAATTTATTTTTTGAATTTAAACTTCAAATTTCAAGGGATAAATTTGAATTTAAAATTCAAGGAATTTAATAAAATCAAGAAAGCAAACAAGCATCCATTCAACCAAGAAAAATTAAAAATAATGTAAATGCGTGTCTATTTTTAGATCCATACTCCCATCGTCGTCTGATTCATGAATAGAGTGAAACACAAATTTGAATTTTCCGTCTTCTTTTCATTGCCACTGGATGATGAGTCTGAGTCATCAAGAGTTGCTGTGTGTATGCTTTCTTTCTTCTCCTTGACGAATCATTGTTTGGTGGGAATAACTGTTTATCTGGATACGGGCAGTCTTTTCTATAATGCCCAATTTTATTGCAATTGTAGCATCTATCATTGTATACATTCTCTACATTATTTCCTGAATTCATTTGATCATTTCTTTGGTAATTATTTATTTTTCTGTATTTTAGAAATTTTTGGAAGTTTTTTGTCATGAAAGCAATCTCCTCATCACTGTCTTATTATGAACCTTCAGTTGTTGCATTGAATGCTAATGACTTCTTTATTGTAGCCTTGTTTTATCTTCTTCCTTGCAGTTGAACTTCATAAAACATCAGATTCCCAATAAATTCTTCTATTTTCATTAGGCTAATATCATTTGCTTCTTTGATTGTAAGTGTCTTTTGATCCCATTCTGGAGTGAGTGAGTTTAGAATTTTTCTAACTTGGTCTTCCTCCGAAAAGCTTTTTCCCTGTGCAATTAGTGAATGAACAATATCTTGAAATCGACAGTACATGTTGGAAATGGACTCATTTGCATGCATTTTAAACAACTGAAATTGATTAGTTAATATGGAAATTTTAGTCCGTTTAACTTTGCTTGTTCCTTCGTGAGTAACTTGCAAAGTTTTTCAGATTTCAAATGCAAACTTACAAACATACACTCTATTAAACTCATTCCTATCTAATGAACAAAATAATATATTCATGCCCTTTGAGTTATTTTATGCAACACCCTTTTGCTCAATAGTCCACTGGGAAAAATTGGTAGTTGGTTCAACATACTCAGATTTTGTGATATTCCAAATGTCTAATCCTGTAGATTGTAAATAAATTTTCATTCTACAATCCCAATATGCATAATTACTGCCATTGAAAAATGGTGGTCTCACAGTAGACTGACCTTCAACAAATGAACTAGTGTTATTGATAACAGAACTAGTGCCAGAGTTGACATTACCAAGTGTTGGTAGCCATTAAAACGATTTTCATGTTTCAGATTATGAAAACTATGAAAACCAATGCTCTAATACCAATTGAAAGGGACAACGGATTAAGGATCTTAAGGCTAATTTAACACTAGAGGGGGGATGAATAGTGTTTAATGAATTCTAAGACTTATATGAACTAAATTGAAATTATGACACAAACAAATGTAGAACTTAATGACAGAACTATCACAGAATCAAACACAAATATAGAAAGTAAATAAAAAGCAGTAAAGGGAAAGAACACACCAGATTTTATACTAGTTCTGAGTTACCCTACATCTAGTCCTGTACCCAGGCAAATCACCTCATACAGAATTTTTTTAAAACCAGTGTCGAGATTACACTCCTTAATTTATAAAGGCCTTGAGGTACCCTCCCATCTCACGAGTTCGGGGAAAACTCTCTTGATTTATGGGCCACAAGATTACCCAAATGATTTCCTGGCACAAACACACTTTATAGAGAGACTCGATAAACTTTTGAATACAAATTGGTTCTATAACTCTGAGTAGCACTTTGATCATCGAGAGAGGGTAGAGAATCAAATAAGAATGAGATCCTAATTTGATTCACTTTCGAATTCGGTAGAATTTCGGCACGATCTTAAAAATACTAAAATTATAGAACATGGATTTGTGGAGAAGAAGAAGTGAAGAAAATATGAAAATAGATAGTTAAAAAATTCATTTGTAAAGCCTATTTATAAAGCACCAACGGTTATAACCATTCATGAAGAGATTTAAACGAATATACACTTCTTTTTGAATATTGAAACTTTGAATTCAATGGCCACCATGTTGACATGGGGTATCCCATGATGTCGACATCCCTTTGTTAAAAATAATGTTAAATTTATTTTGAAAATGGTTTTGAAATGGAAACAAGGTGAAATGATTCTGGAGTAAAATAAACTAATTTTACTATGTTTTAAAACACAAAAAACAAAGGATATTTTAAGGCTAAAGCATCTTTTTGAAAGTCATTTGAAAAGATAGTTTTAAGGCTAAAACATTTTGAAAAGAAGCTTTGAAAATCATTTTAAAAAACAATTTTGAAGTAGTTTTGCAAGCTTTTTCCTGCAGAATATCTCATTACATCAGGACTCGAGAACTTGTACAAAACCAGGATGTTCGTGGGTTTGTAAGCCACTTGTCGTAGGTTTGTAAGCTACTTGTTTTGGGTTTGTAAGCCACTAAGAAGGTAGAAATGGGTTCCATCCCAAATGAAATTCGTAATGAAGATATCCATGCTATTGAAAAGTTTTAACAAAACTAGACACATATCTTGAAATCTTGATCTTGATACTCTAGAGTCTTCAATCTTGAGTCTTAAATCTTTATATTATCAGTCTTCAATAATCAATACCTACATATCTATATGTCCTACATATACATATCTATCTACATTATAGTGTTAGCATATATTTTATAATAAGATAAGTAAAAAAGGTTGTTGTCATCAAAACCAACATCTCAGTTCCTAACATAAAAATCAATATAGTAATAAGCCCTATAAACATCAAGATAGGTGCTAAAATTATAACCATCAAGATAGGAACAAGTCCTATAAACTTCGAAATAGGTATGAAACCTATAACCATCAAGATAGGAACAAGTCCTATAAACTCTGAAGGTAGGTCATAAACTCGTCGATAAGTGTCATATACCTTCGAATAATAACCAAATAGATAACAACCATGTGTCCCAACCCCACGGGTTTTGCATTCACTATACGTTAGTAAACTCCACTCGTGTACATCAATAGTTCAGTCAAACTAGTACGGGAATTAACAGGTAAAATAAACATGAGCATTCCGTACCACTTGTATTTTTTAACCATTTAAATCAATTTCTCATTCGAGCGATTTCATGCAATTTGTATAAAAATTATATACCTTGAAATTGTAGTTGGAAACATTGTTTTATGTGCTAGATTATATATATATATGGAAAGATTTTAAAAAGTCCTTTTATATATTTATATAAGTAAAGGCAACTGAAACTCATTGCTCCAAATCAATTTAAAACTCTTATTGTTACATGTATATAAGTAAGGTTTATACATGCTATCTTTTCAAAATATTCTTAATAAAATGTATTTACACTTGAAAATATTTCGACTAAACAATTCAATTTGAAAATTAGCCTTTTAGAAAGTCTAGCTGAAATGGAGCAATAAAACCTTGTGTGCAACCTTATATGTCCATGCAGCATTTCTATCAAAAAAACTCCAAGATAAATTCACAAATTCATGAAATCAAAATCCAGAAATAATCATCGAAATCGACATGAAAACATCATCAGAACAAGCAAATGGGCTCAGGCGATCAAACGGGCGAACGATGGAGCAAATGGGAATGAACGGAGCCCTAGATGGAGTGATCTAGGTCTAAACCTAGGTCATAACCGGTCCATCGGTCATCTTAATTGGTGCACCATTTAACACACCAGGGCTGATCCACAGGCGTCTCCGGCGGTGCTCCAATTACCCGTTGATAGTGTTTTCTTTACTATTTTGATCCTGTATTTCTACTATATTGAAATAGACATCATGCAAGCATAAAAACATTTATATGCGGATGTGAATCAAGATCATATAAAGCGGTTTCCACAACCATAGATTTGAATGGAAAAAGTTATGAGCAACATAAGGGCTTTGAGATCAAATTCACATCAAATTCATTCAAAACATCAAACAACAACAAACATCCATTTATAATTCTGAAAGTGTGAGATTAACTCAATATTTATGACGACCTAGAATTTTGGTTATTTGAAATTGAAATATTAAATTGATATTTAGTATTTAAAAGTTAATTTTTAACTTGAATTTTAAATATAACAATACATTGGATAAATTAATTATTGAATTTAATAATTGAAAATTGGTTAAAATATTGGATTTGGAGTTTTAAGCTTGTTAAAAATAATTTAAAGGCTTATAAAATTTATAATTATAATAATGAAGATAATTAAACTTTTGAAATTGAATTTAAAAGTGATTTGTTCATTTTTAAAGATATATCGTTCAAATTAACATTTAAAAATAGCCTTCCGGGCCACAGTCTCATAATCCGATGAAACTAGTTCCATTGGATCCGTAATAGTGAATTATTCTCGGATTCAAATTTTGTAGCGTTTGGAGTTAACGTTTGGTCGTACGGGATAAAAATGCACTGAAATTTATATCAAAAATTCAATATAATAATTGGGTCCAAAAAGCGATATTCTCTACATGATCGAATTAGGACTCAAAACCTTTTCTATTGCATTCAAAATAGGGGTATAACATTATAAACGTCTAGTGGCACGCCTTGATAGGGGTTTTATATTTTTAGTTACATAAAGCGAAACTATTTGAAAATTTAATTATATATATGTTAATTTGTCAATCTTTCACATCACCTCCTTTCTTTCAATTCCAAGCCACCCTTTGTTGTCAACCCACTTACCGTAAGAAACACACTTCCCTCCCTTTTCAACGCACATGGTCAAGCTTCAGTTTGAAAAGAAAAGAAAAATAAAGCTTCAAAAAATTATTTCTCCTCTTATACTCGTCTAAAAATCATGAAAATAATTTGTAAAATCCTATTTCGTTGTTCGTTTTGATTTAGTGTGCCTGTTGTTGCATGCGATCAACATTGGTGATGATCGACTATTGTCAGAGCATGGGTTGCGAGATAGGGTTCTAAATTTTGGATGATGGAGTGCTCGATTCAAGTTCTTGATATAGTTTTTGGGTTTTTACGATAGGTGCACTTGGGGAGGGATTTTGGTGGCGCGCGTCGTTGGCTTGGGGGTCATGATCCTGGGGAGAGGTTTACTGCGTTCGTGGATGGAGATCGCATTTCGATGGGGAGCGTGGGTGTGGCATGATGTTGATGGGCGAGCAGAGTTTGGCGAGAGGGGTTCGAACGTGCTTTTGGGTTGGTAGATGATGAGGTGGTGGAGCATGTCAGTAATTAACGTGCACTCGTGTATTTGGGAACATTCCGTGTATAGGGAAGAGAAGGTGAATGGTAGAAGAAGAAGGGGGATGAGGGCTTTGGGACGGGTTTGTTGTGGTAATAGGTAATAGGCTGTCTCCTTTTATTAAAAATAGAATTTGTTAATATAAATTACGTTCAAACTTATAAAATGCTTATCTTGTGCATACGAGGTCTGATTTAGACGATTCAAGTTGCGGTGGGATCGCAGTGTTATAATCTACGCATAGGAAAAGGTTAGGACGGAACTGGAGCTTTTGAAAATTTCAAATTATTTCAAGCACATTCAAATTTAATCCGAACCGGAACATGAAAGCAACAGGAAATACATGTGAGTTAATCTCATTCAATTTTGGATTTACCGTAATTAATTCTAAATAGGCTAAATTAATTATTAATCGATTGGCTGAACTGATATACTTTTATTAGTTGAACATGGTACTATATATATTAGTATATATATTGGAGTGATTGATTATTCCCGCACATTTTAGCGAATAAGGCCCTATACACCCCGCATAATAACGGATGACCCTACATACCGCGATATCCCCCGCCAAGTGGGATTGGTATTTTTATATTGTATTAAGATCTGTGGATGTAGGGAAATAGGTTGGAGGGATCCCACTGGATTCCTCAGAAATGTTGAATTTAATTTTCATGTATAGTGATATATGGTTGTTTGAATAATCTATGATAGAATATAGTGGAATTTGAATTTATTGGATGCGATGGTATTAATGGTTTAGATTTTGGTATTTTAAAATACCATAAATATGTATATTGAATTTTGAAAAGAAATTTAAAAGGGATTTTGGAAATGAAATATTTATAGTGAAATTTGGATTAATTAAAGGAAAATAATTTAGGTAAAACAAATAGTTTGATTTTGAATTTGATTTAGTAATTTCGGAATATGGAAAATAGAGATTTTGGAATAATTTAAATAAAAAGGATTTTAAATAATAAAATAAAGCGATTTTTGTTCAAGTGTAAAAGAAAGATTTTAAATCGAGATTTTAAATAGTTTAGGAAAATAAGAAGGAAATTGAAAATAAAATATGAAATTGTTATACCAGATTTTAAATAAGGCAAAGAAAGTGGAATATAGTTAGGTTATTTAAGAAATCGATTTGAAAATGGAATTCAAGTTAATCAATTAAGTATTGTGAAACCGTTATAAACGAAAAAATGAGACTATGGAATTTATAAACAAGGTTTATAAATAAAGTAAAGTAATTATCCGTGGATAAATTGAAGTTATAGTTTCACGATGAGAATTTATAAGGGGATAAGTAAACCGGTTAAAAAATAAATGATATATTTATTTATTTTAAATGTGAAAAGGGAACTCACGGAATTGGGATGTAAGTCAAATTCGGAATAAATCGAGAGAGATTTATAAATGTTAAACTGGTTATATTGGAATTGGAAAATATACTTTTATCAAGAAATTAGGTTTGTTTAAAAAAAGAGGATTTTTAATAATTAACTAGGTAATTTAAAAGGTTTTTAAGAATATTTTAGAAAATGGATTATTTAGTTAATTTAAATTTGTTTAAAGTATATTTAATTATTAATTAAGTCAGCTATATTAAGTTAGTTATTATTTAGAATTAATTAGTATTATTATTTGAAAAGGATAAATTATTCACTATTAATATTTTATATAATAAATTTTATTAAAGAGTATTTGCCTAAAGTTTAACTTGGAAAATTATTATAAAAGTTTTGTAAGTATTATTTTGAAAATTTTTAAATAAAGTTTTCGAGAAGTAATGGTATACTCTCATGGCGAAATCGAAGGCAATGAGTGCCTGTAGTTAAGTTTTGGATTTCTCCAGGATAGAGATGTAACCATTGAGCTGTGAAACCATGGTTGATACCGTAGTGGTACTTACCATATTATTTTAAAAAAAGTTTTCAAATATTTTTGAAAAAGATAGTTTGTGAATATGCTAAATTGGATAAGATAACTACATATTTTGGATAAAGAGATTTAATTTATATAAAATTAAACAAAAAAGAGACTTGGTGCTTTTAGTGGAAAATGAAAATTTTGGTTGAATGATTGTTTATTTGATAGTTAAATAATCGTCTCTCAAATCTAGACCCAAATATATAACTTTGGGAATATCAAGAAGAAACACAGGGATCATATGGTACAATTACCATTCGAGGTGCTATACTGTACGTACGAACTCATTTCGTTTTTCTAGGGAGTTTATAAGGAAATCTGTCCACCAACGGTAAGGAGGTGATCTTCAATCATATTTTCATTTCCTAGAGAACTGAGGTTGATTTTACCGAAAAAATATCGAATGTTGTTTTGAAGAGGGTGGGATCAAATTTGCTTCATTACAACATGATAGGGAGTTCTTGCTTCGTGTTTGGTGGCAAGTAGTAGACTCTTACCGCTACATGTACCAAAGCGGTTGGTTGCAGTCGAGAGGATGGCTGTAAAAGAAAATTTGAGGTACCAATGTATGCCACAATGGAAAGTGGCCGCTGTCGATGATTGAAAAGCCTAGACTGCTACACCTGGTATCCGAAGTGAAGTTTAAGCAAGAACCTTAGCTCTGGTAGGAATTACTCATTAGAGATATGGTCAGTAGCACCCTAGAATGAGTCTGAGTGTATTAATAGATATGAGCGCATATTTGTTAGTGAGTATAAAATTGTTTTATATTGTGTTCGTTGATCTATTAAGTGGCTTATGGATTCTGGTCAATACGTGTAAGTAACGTTATTTATGGGATCTCTAAACACTTGAACAGAGCAATTCGATATAGTATTGTGTTGAAATGGGTAAATGAAATAATTTTACCAAAATTATATATATATATATATATATAAGAATAATTTTCAAAAATTATTACATATGGTGTGCTTGGTTGTTAGGAAATGATAATATTAAACTATTATCATTTGTTGTTTTGGTGATTGAAATAAAAGTTGATATTGTAGTCAATGGTTAAGAAATAATTCATATAACAAAATGGGGTTATATAACTAGATGATTATAAGTGTGGTTTATAATTCGAAATGAAATGAAATTCCAAAGGTATATTTAAATATGATTTTGTAAATGTGGTTTATAATTTGAAATGAAATTCCAGATGAATATTTAAAGATGAAATCATTCATAAAAATGAATTGTATAAAGGATTTAAAGTTGGGAATTTAATTTGGATTTGAAAATGATTTTCATAGCCTTGAAAAATAATGGTGATGTTACTTTGGAAATATTTGTGAATTGAAATATTTAAAATGGTTTCAAAGGAGGAAAAAACACTGAACTCGCTTCGGTCGCTGGAAAATAATTCTGATGATGATCGTGACATCATCGGTGTTTATTTTCGAGTCTCCAAGGGAGGAGTTGCTACCTAAATGATTTGCAATGGAGTTTTTTTTTGCTAAAACTGATTTGATTTGGGATTCAAAGAAAAGATTTAATTTGGGATTCAAAGAAAAGACTTGATATACCAAAGGATTTGGGTATAGGTGATTTCAAAAAAGATTTTGAAATATTAAGTAATTGTTTGAACTCTAGAGCTTGATCTAAAATGTTTTACGGAATATAAATATGTTTGATAACTTATAAAAATTTGAAATTTGATTATTGGAATTAAATTAAACTTAACTTAAGTATAAAGTGAATTTTGGAAATTTAGCCTAAGTAAGCTAAATGAAATAGTTATTGAATATATAATTTATTGGGATTGAAAATAAAATGTAGATGAACTAATTAATTTAATCAGTTTGTAAATAGAATGGTAATTAAATATTGGAATGGGATTAAACTTTACTTGAGTAATGTATAAGGTGAATTTTTAAAATTTAGCTTAAGTTGCACTAAATGAAATAAAGTTTGGAAATAAAATTTATTGATATTTGGAATGAATTAGTGGATGGAACTAACTACAACAATTAGTGAATTAAATCTGGTATGAGAGATGTTTGATAAAAGTTCAATATTTAAAAAAATTAAAGGTAAATTGAGTTCAAATGGAATTGAAAATTTAATTTAAATGGAAATGGATATAAACCAAAGCGATGAAGTAGAAATAAACATAAGAGCTATACACAAAATGTTTATAATAGACTTAAGAAATTGATGGTGAAATTCTTAAGTAAAAATTGGTATTGGAAAAAAATATGTTAAGTAAATAGGTGAATGAGAATGATATTTGTGAATAAATGAAATGAATGTCAATAAAAAGAAAACTGTTAGGGATAAGAATTAATCGAGATAAGTACGTAAGTTGTACGTATATTATTTTATTCGCACGACGATTTGATCTAGAGTTGAGCATAGAATTTCGAGATGATTTATATCGATCCAAGTTAGGATTTTTCACTCGATTTTCGATGGCCAACAATGGATATGGATTTTTGATTGATTCTGGAATTCTCTATTATAGTGTATGGCTATGTAGGGAGAATGATGGTTTCTGATCAAGAACTAGATCTGAGTCTGCACTAGAGAGTCATGTGAACGATACTAGTTCGGAAGTGAAATTGTGTGGTCGAGTGAGCGACCAGATTTGATATTGCATACGGATGATATATATACATCATACGGGTTGCTAGTGAAATAAATATTGAAAATTTGAAAATGATGAATAAAAAGATTTTGAATTGTATGATCGGATATTATTGGTAAGTAAGTTGCATGTATTTAAAAGAAAAAGCTAAATTGATGTCTTCGATTTCAGAAATAAACGTTGATTGCCCGACAAAAAGGTACATGTTTAAATTGATGTTTGAATTTGATGATTTTATGATTAAGCCGCTTGGCATTTGTTTTCTTTCATTGATTTGGACCCGTAGTGGCGTTTTGTAGTTTTTCGGATGTAGCCGCGCAAAGGAGACGCTGGCGGAATTTTTCGAAAAATTAAGGAGTTAGAAAATTTTTGATAATTAAAATTTGATTTGGAATTTTAAGTTGAAATTGTTGAGTAGATATACTAATAGGAATCTGTGAATGAATCTGGAAAATTAGTAAAAGCGATAACGTGGTTTTAATAAAATTGTTTTTGGAAAGTTGTTTAAACTGTTTAGTTTTGGGAATAGTTGCTGGGTTCTGGATCATTCTTCTTACCTGTCAAATTTCGAGGACGAAATTCTTATAAGGGTAGAGGACTGTAACGATCTAGAATTATGGTTATTTTAAATTGGAATACTAAATTGATTTTCAATATCTAAAAGTTAATTTTTAACTTGAATTTCGAATATAATGATATATTGGATAAATTAATTATTGAATTTAATAATTGAAAATTGGTTAAATATTGGATTTGGAGTTTTAAACTTGTTAAAAATAAATTAAAGGCTTATAAAATTTATATTTATAATAACGAAGATAATAAAACTTTTGAAATTGATCTAAAAGTGATTTGTTTAGTTTTAAAGATATATCGTTTAAATTAACATTTAAAAATAGCCTTCCGGGGCAGAGTATCGAAATTCTACGAAACCAGTTCCATTAGATCCATAATAGTGAATTATTATCGGATTTGAAATTTCATATCGTTTGGAGTTAACATTTGGCCGTACGTGATATAAACACGCTGAAATTTATATTGAAAATTCAATATAATAATTGGGTCCAAAAAGCTATCTTCTCCATATGATCGAATTAGAACTCGAACCTTTTCCATTATGTTCGGAATAGGGGTATAACATTATGAATGTCTAGTGGCACGCCTCGATAGGAGTTTGAGATTTTTAGTTATGTAAAGCGAAACGATTTGAAAATTTAATTATATATATATATATATATATATATATATATATATATATATATTAGTTTGTCAATCTTTCACATCACCTCCTTTCTTTCAATTCCAAGCCACCCTATGTTGTCAACCTACTTACCGTGAGAAACACACTTCCCTCCCTTTTTAAAACACATGACCGAGCTTTAGTTTGAAAAGAAAAGAAAAGGCAAGCTTTAAAAAATTATTTCTCCTTTTATACTCGTCTAAAAATCATAAAAACAGTTTGTAAATCCTATTTCATAGTTCTCTTTGATCTGGTGTGCTTTTTGTTACGTGCAACCAACGTTGATGATGATAAACTTTTTTCAGGGCATTGGTTGGGAGCCAGGGTTTGGCATTTTGGACGATGGACTGCTCGATTCGAGTTCTTCATATATTTTTGAGTTTTTTGGAGGATATGCGCACTTGGGGAGGGATTTTGGTGGCATGCATCGTCGGCTTGGAGGACGGGATCCTGGGGGTTTTTTTGCATTCGTGGAAGGGGGTCGCGTTTCAATGGGGAGGCATGGGCATGGCATAATGGTGGTGGGCGAGTATAGTTTGGTGAGAGGGGTTCGAACGTGCTTTCGGGTTGGTCAATGATGAGGTGGTTGAGCAAGTCAGTGATTAACATGCACGCGTGTATTTGGGAACTTTTCGTGTACATGGAAGAAAAAGAGAAAGAGAGAAGAAGAAGGGTGGTATGGGATTTGGGCCGAGTTTGTTATGGTAATGGGTAATGACCCATCTCCTTTTATTAAAAGAAAGAATTTGTTTATATAAATTACATTCAAACTTGTAAATTGCGTATCTTATGCATACGAGGCCTGATTCGAATGATTCAGTTTGCGTTGGGATCATAGTGTCATCATCTACACATAGGAAATGGTTTGGACGAAACTGGAGCTTCTAAAATTTCAGATAATTTCAAACGCGATCAAATTTAATCGGAACCGAAAGGCGAAAGCGACAGGAAATAAATGTGAGTCAATCTCACTCAATTTTCGATTTACCATAATTAATTTTAAATAGTTAAAACTAATTATTGATCGATTGGTTGAATTGATATATTTTTGTCAGTTGAATGTGACATTATATATAGTAGTATATATATTGGAGTGATTGATTATTCCCGCATATTTTAGCGGATAAGACCTATACGCTCTGCATAATAGCGGATTATCCAATATACCGCATATCCCCCGCGAAATGGGATTGGTATTTTTGTATTATATTAACTTCCATGGATGCAGATAAATAGGTTGTAGGGATCCAACTGGATTCCTCAAAAATGTCGAACTTAATTTTCATATATAGTGATATATGAGTTTTTGAATAATCTATGATAGATTATAGTGGAATTTGAATTTATTGGATGAAATGGTATTACTGGATTAGATTTTGGTATTTTAAAATACCATAAATATGTATATTGAATTTTGAAAAGAAATTAAAAAGGGATTTTGGAAGTGAAATATTTATAATGAAATTTGGATTAAATAAAAGAAAAGAACTTGGGTAAAATAAATAGTTTGATTTTGAATTTGCACTTAATAATTTCGGAATATGGATAATAGTGATTTTGGAATAATTTAAATAAAAGGGATTTTAAATAATAAAATTTAAGCAATTTTTGTTTAAGTGTAAAAAAAATAGATTTTAAATTCGAAATTTAAAATAGTTTGGTAAAATAAGAAGGAAATTTGAAAATAAAATATGGAATTGTCATACTAGATTTTGAATAAGATTTTAAATGAGGAAAAGAAAGTGGAATATGGTCGTGTTATTTAAGAAATCGATTTGAAAATGGAATTCAAGTTAAGATCTATAATCGATTAAGTATTGTGAAAGCATTATAAACGGAAAAATGAGACTACGGAATTTATAAACAAGGTTTATAAATAAAGTAAAGCGATTATCAGTGGATAAATTGAAGTTATAAATTCATGGTGAGACATAATAAGGGGATGGGTAAATCGGTTTAAAAATAAATGATAGATTTGTTTTTTTGAAATGTGAAAAGGAAACGTACGGAATTGGGACGTAAATCAAATTCGGAATAAATCGAGAGAGATTTATAAATGTTAAATTGGCTATATTGGAATTGGAAAATATATTTTTATCAAGAAATTGGGTTTATTTAAAAAAAGAGGATTTTTAATTATTACCTACGTAATTCAAAAGATTTTTTAAGTTTTAGAAAATTGATTATTTAGTTATTTTAAATTTGTTTAAATTATATTTAATTATTAATTAAGTCAGTTATATTAAGTTAGTTATTATTTAGAATTAATTAGTATTATTATTTGAAAGGGATAAATGATTCACTATTAATATTTTATATAATAACTTTTATTAAAAAGTGTTTTCCTAAAGTTTAACTTAGAAAATTATTGTAGAAATTTTACTAGTATCATTTTAAAACAATTTCAATAAAATTTTCGGGAAGTAATGGTATACTCTCATGGCGGAATCGGAGGCAGTGATTGACTGCAGTTAAGTTTTGGATTTCTCTGGGATAGAGAGGCAACCATTGATCTGTGAATCCATGGTTGATCCTGCAGTGGTAGTTTCCATATTATTTAAAAAAAAATTCAAATATTTTTGAAAAAGATAGTTTGTGAATATGCTAATTCCATAAGATAAGTACATATTTTTGGATATAGAATTTTAATTTATATAAAATTAAATAAAAATGAGACTTGGTATTTTCAGTGGAAAATGAAAATTTTGGTTGAATGATTGTTTATTTGATAGTTAAATAACCGACTATCAAATCTGGACCCAAGTATATAAATTTGGGAATATCTAGAAGAAATACGGGGATTATTGGTATAGTTATCGTTCGAGGTGCTATATTGTACGTATAAAATCATTTTTGTTCTTCTAGAACGTTTATAAGGAAATCCATCCACTAACGGTTAGGAGGTGATCTTCGATCTTATTTTCGTCTGTTTATTTCCTAGAGAACCGGGGTTGAGTTTATGGGAAAAATATCGTATGTTGTTTCGAAGAGACCGGGATAAAATAAATTATCTGAAAACTACTTTGATCCAATGAGTACGTATTCGAAGTGAAAACAAGAGTATGGAGTCGAAGATGGAGTAGTGAAGTGTAAGGCCTAATCGCTACTAATCCTAAGGATGATTCTAAAATGAATGTAGTAGGAATAGTTTCATCGGTTCCATTCGGACCTAGAACGGACTTGTATGGATGAATACATTCGATTTTTAACCCAAGTCATACAATTCGATTTTTAATTATAGGATACCAACTTTAACATAGTAATTTATCAATGATAGATAACTACACTATCACTATTCAAAACTACAGTTATCATACAAAACATTCATATCAGAAATACCAACCCGTCCTATATAAGCATGATTTATCAACCACGCCATCTCTAATTAATTTAATTAACCACCTATGAATTACATTAATTACTTTAATTACAATTAGCTCCTTCTTTCTCAACATTAATTAATTTCAAACAAGGAAATAAATCAAACACCCAAACACAGAAGCACCAAGTAATTACTCCCCACCAAGTAATTTCTTTTATTTAATTACATCTAGTAGTTATTCATTAATTTCTTTGTTAAATAATATTACCTCATTAATTACCCTAAGTAATTATACTTATCCCAACATCAAATGATTACTTTTAAATAAATTTTACCATAATTAATTAACTAAAATTGACCTCATCACTTAATTTATTCCATCGAGTAATCAATTCCTTTAATTACTTCATTACATAATTATTCATAATTTTTCCTTTACATTGAGCAATTATCCTCTTAATTTCTTATTACTTAGTTATTTCTAAATTGATTACCCTTAACTAATCAATCCCTAATAAGAAATCATCTTTACTTAATTAATTCCACAAATTAAATTTATCTTGGTGTAATTACCCAAATTAAACATCATACTTATAATTACCTAAATCAATGAATCCATAATTATCAATTTATTAAACAATTATCACTCCTTAATTTCCATTTAATTAATCCTTGATCACTAGTTGATTGAACAATTAATCAACCCTTAATAAGTATTTGATAAATCTTTAATTACCTTTATTGAAATATATGGAACATTAAGTTTAATTATCTTTAAGATAAAGTTTTATTTTATTTCAGACTGGGATTCAAACTAAACTTGGATCCAGATTTAAACTTATTTAAACTCCGTTTAAATATTTATTTTAAGATCATTTTATAAATACTTTAACAATTTTAAGTTGTTAAAGACATTTCATTTTTATAAAAATTTATTCATTTAAAAAAACAAGGATTCAAATTTATTTTGAATCCATACTTTAAAAATTTCTTCAAATTTTTTATTAAAATTTGCTTTTCATTTTTACATTCAGTTTAAATTCAAAATCCAAAACACTGACAGGTTTCAAACCTGTAGCACAATTTGACCCAAGCCCATACTTAGTAATACTTTAAGTAAACTTCAGGAAAACACGAGTAAGACACGAGAAAATCCCGAGCTTCCCTCAAACCCATCGTCATAACCTCCATCGTGCACACGGTGCACGTGCACTGTCGCCTCTGGCCATAAGTGTTCGTTACGGCCACCCTCGACAACCACTCGTACTCACACGACCACGAAACAACACCCAGATCACTCGCAAAACCCACGAATCGAAATCGAGTTAAAAACTCGACCAAACCAAAACGCCATAGCGAGGAACTCTACTATTTCGACGCCTCTGACCAACGAGGAGCCTCGCCATCCTTCCCAAAACTTCGTCACACCCTCCAGCTTGCATCCCTAATCAGGCGAACCACTCCGATGCTTCACAGTTGCCGCAACAATCTCGACACTCTGACGATCCAAAACCCATTACAAAACCCTACATTGATCCGCCACAATCACCACGATGATCAAACATCACCTCCTTCATTTTTCCTGAGATCGACCCCTTCCCGGCCACCTCTCGACCAAAAATCAATCATCCCCATCATACCGATCAACGGCAATCTCCAAAAATGCCCCAAATGGAGTAAGTAAATATGTTTCCTTCTTTGTTTACATGAATCATCATCTTGCTTGATTTTTTTCTTCTTTGTGCTTTGTAGATATTTTTGTTTTATACATAGATATTTTGTATTCTTTCTTGTATTTAATAATATATATATTCTAGAATTATCATATGAATTTATTTAATTTTGCATACACACAAACTCATTTTTTTCTAACTTAAACCCTTGTTTTTATTTTTTTATTAAGCTTAGCCATCAAACACTTATTTAAATTCATATATATTTTTTATATTTATATTTTATATTAATAAGATTGATTTTATTTTAATCATTATTAGCTAGATTACATCCATATATATATATATATATATATATATATATATATTAGATGTAAAGTAGAGCTTTTAATTAAATTGAATAAGATAGATTTTATTATAAATAGTTTTGAAAGATTTTATTTGAAATTTTAAATCATAGTTTTCTTTCAAAATGCATATATATATATATATATGTATATTGATTAATGGTAGAGGCTAAAATCTTATTTATTATTTATTTTGTTTTTAAAATGATGAGTTGTATTCTAATTAATTAGATTAAATGTTGTCACAAGGAGCGTTCGTATTTTTAGTTTGCTAGATGAAAATGAGAATGATAACATGCATACCTAGTTTCTCATTTTTATTTCCTCTACCGAAGCCAAGAAGGTTTTGTATTGAACCAAATAAGCAAAATGTTGCTAATTCTTTTCTATAGAAAAGTGTTACTAATATACTTGTTCCATCACTATAAGAATACTAATCGTACAAAGCAATGTTTTATTATTATTATTATTTTCAAACATTAGTTTATCTAAATTTTCCCACAATAATTAACATTTAAAAAATTTCATTTTTATTAATATTAGAATAACTTATTCATAAACCATCATTTTTCATTTCAATCAATATTCCATTTAACATGTTGGGACTTCATAATATTTTGATAAATGCCAAAATAATAAAAGTTGCTATTTTTATCGATATTACAATATACTGAAAAATGGTAACAAAGCTTTTGCAAATTAAAGTTACTACTATTATTTAGATAAAATAAAGTATTAATTGCTATGAATCCCATTTTTAAAAATAAATATCAATATTAATGTTTCTATTAAATTTATTACATTCTTGGTACAATATTACAAATGGAAAAATATCTATCACTACTTTCTACTCAAATCGGCAAGTGGATGTAATATCTTTATTCCCATCTTAATAATAAAAATATTTTTTGTACAATTTGTTAAAAATCTAATTTTTTTCCCTACATTAGTCTTATGTTAACAAGTATAAGATTTAAGTTGCACAAAAGGACCTTTTATGAGATATCAAATTTAATTAACCCTATATTTCTTTCAATTTGGTGATTAACAATGAAAACACCCAAAATTCAATTAAAATTTAATTAAGATAATTTCTAAATCATATTTTAGATTCAATGTTAGGTAACCTTGATCAGGGTTGTTCAGGTTCTCACATGTAAAAATTGCGTCTTTGCAATTTTGCTAAGGGAAAATCTATATGAAATTATAAAGAATGGATATTCCTAAAGGAGATTGAGCTATAATAGAGAAATAGCTCAAAACAAGCGACTCCCTATTAATGATTTCCACAAAATTCATAGGATGCGTTTGCTTGATGAACTCTCTAGTTCCTAAGAGAATAGTCTGTAGGGTCAAGACTTAGATGAGCGAAACGTCTTTATTTCGAATATGCTCAATCTCTGATGCAAAAACACACATAGAGATTCGATTTCCAACAGAAATTTCAAGATCTTACAAAAAGATTCGCAAATAGGGTCGGGAATTAATATCGATTTCTTTGCCCGACTAAAGGAAAAAGGAGGGTGGTGGATATGATTTCCAAAATCAAGTTTTGAAAAGGAGTCATGCCAATATCGGATTTCAAACTATCAACCATGAAAAATTCAATTTTGGTAGAATGATCCTCTTGACTTCTAGCCAAGTCAAAGTACAACATTAGGTAGATTTCTAAGTTTTATCTACATTCAAATCTTTAAGAGTTCTCTATTTAAATTTTCCCATTAGATATAGTTTTGATTATTATTTATTTGAGATAAACCCAAATAATAATTTAAATTCTCAAAATATCAAAAATCTTTAACTTGTTTAAAGAATTTAAAATCTACCGATTTCAACCCCACAACTCAAATAAAGGTTATAACCCAAAAGAGATTCTTAATTGTAAATTTTCAAATAAGTTTTAATCTTAGTTTTCACATCTCAGTTTACTACAAGTATTTTCTCTATTTTAAATAATTAATATTCTTAATATTCTAAAAGACTTCCTTAATTAATCGTATTTCAAGAGTTGTGAATTAATTCTAGGATTCTTCATTACTATAACTTCTTGATTCATAATGTAATTTTAACTTGTCTCAAACCCGTTTACAGATTATATTCTTTCAAAGTCCAGGAAAATCAAGTTCAAACCGATCATAAGGATCGTATATAAAAGTCCAGGTGTATACTTCTTAAATATCTATTGGTCCCAGCTAACCACTAAAAGAGACTAAATTCTGAAGTACCAAATACTTTCACTCTTAGTAATCACAAGAACTTAACTGAATTGTCCCATACCATCTGGTGGAATTCAAGTATTTACTAGAAGCTAGTAAATATTACTTATTTTGGATGCAACTAGAAAACCTAAATTATATTCCCTTAAGTATTCATCGGCTCCATGTCGAAGACCAAAAGAGAATACAACCCTATAGTGTTAAATACCTTCCTAAAAGAAATCACAAGAATTCAATATAAGTACTCTACACTATCCGTTGAAATTCATGTATTCGCAAATGGGTTAGTAAATTCTACTCAAACATTTTATTCAATGTATTATACCATATTCGACGAAGCGTTACTTGAAAGTATTTATACCAACCAATAACACTAAGTATAATACTAAAATTCCCCATAATATAGAATTACAATTCTAAAAATACTTATTTTAAAAAGTTTTCTCTAAATCCAAGAAGTCACACAAATTTGCCAAAATATTGTTTAAATAGCCAAAGGCTAAGTTTAATAAAATCCAATAAGAATATATAGTTTGAAAGGAGAGAACTTTATTTTTCCATATAAGAAATGGTTTCTCAAATACTATATGTGTGCTTATTTACTTTTAAACTCCTTATAGAATGAAACATCTTATTTTATTTTAATTAGGAAAGTTCAAATTGTCTAGCTCATTCTGAATTGTTCATGTAATTTAATTACATTACTAAAAGAGTTTTTTCACAATTAAGTCCTTATAGATCTATTACCATTGCTTATTATATAGTAAATAAACCAAAAGAATTCATTGATAAGATTTATCCTTTCAAATGGTCGATTCTATTTTTTCCCGAAATTTTAGATGGGTTTTGTATTATTCAACATAAGCTTATTTCGAAGCTTACAAAATTTGCTTTCAATTATTTCAAGTAAAGGAACCATATTTCTATTTACCTTTTGATGATTTGGCCATTTTAATGATTGCACATGTGTGTTTTCACTTAGATTGTAATGGTTCCTCAATAGCTTAGCAAAAGCTTAATATCTAATTCAATTTCCTAGAACAAATCTTAAAACAATATCCAAAGTTGTAAATAACACGTAGTGTTACCCCTCCTGTAACGATCAGAATTTTCGACTCACGAAAATCGACATTAATACGTCCACTATATCAACTGGCGAGCAATCGAAGGCCGGAAAACCGGATTGTTAGGGTTAAAAAAAAGAGGTAGAAGAAGAAAGAAAGAAAGAAGAAGAAAACGGAAACAATAACAGAATCTCACGTTTCGCAGCGGAACAACATATAATATATCAATGAATAATCTTTAAAACAAAGAATCATATCTGTTATTACATTACATTATCAGAGTTTACAACAACAAAGAGCGGAAAAGAAATACTATATACTAGTGGATACGCCATGCCATCCAGCTTGCTCCTGATCTCCACAGCAACTCTTGAATTCCAGAATGACCTGATAACCTAACTCTCGGCTGCCCGTGTGGAAATTGTTGGGCACCCAGAGTTTAGAAAGGGAACAATAAACTCTAAGCCAGTCATGGGACTGGTGTGAGAACTTAAAACAGTTTATCTTTAAAAACAAACAAAGAAATATTTTAAAATAGATCCGCAATATTTATGGAAAATGTAACTACCATAAGGCCTCCCACACAAACACACAATGCAAACGCAGAATCGGAGGAGATTTCTCCTCATGATAGTCAAACACGCTTGATACGCAAATTTATTTGATATTATTACTATATGTGCAAAGTGTAGGAAAACATTTCAAAAGTATGATATAAATCTTAGCCAACATACGACCATTATCGTATGCCTACTATAGCTATCATGTTCAATAGCAGGTTACCGCCACATTCCATGGCAGGTTATACAACTAAAATTGTATAAAGCTCGTATTGTTTCTTTGGATTTCAACAAATGGTCAGGCCAAGGAACTTCCCATTGCCACATGGGTAAGCCTCTGGAAAGACGCCCCGAGAACCTAACCAGATCTCTGCCGACACAAGGCCGGGTTACCACTAACTGGGTAACTACTGACACGAGTATGCCAATCCCCCGGTCGTAACCGAACTAAATCCCGGGATTCACCAACAACCACAAAGAAATAAATTTGCAGCAACCACATAGGTTAAGTATTTGGGCTCCATACCATAATACCACCTCTATCCCGAAGGAAATGATCATACCCAATAGGGGCGCTGTCCCCAAATAACCTTGCTGCATTCTTCCTGTTTTGACCATTTTCGGGGTGTGAGGTCTGATGAAGTCTCGTCCACAAAGCTACGATTTTCATAAAAGCTATGCTTTGATCAACAAATGATCAGCAGCACTTCGTATGCCACATTAACAAATTGGGAATGAATCACTAGTAACCATCAACTACATAACCTCTGAGCTCGTACGTCTCAGAGAAGGGTGTTAAGCTAAGAGAATAAATTCTCCGCCACCAACAGAAATGTATTTGATAGAAACCAGCTTTACATCTCAAATTGTAATGTCAGACACACATCCATACAAGTCCGTTCCGGGATCGAACGGAACCGAAGGCACTTCCAAAGAAACCCTTGCAAATCCGGATATTCACCAATCACGTCCGGAATTCCCATCACAAAGAGTGATAAATCTCTATATCGGGGATCAGCCGATGCAGAGTCATTCGACGATAATCCTTCCATTTTCGAAAATATCCGGTCTTCAACACCGTTCTTCAAATGCTATCTATTACGACATATCACTATTCGAAATGGGATTTATGACCCAAAGGTCCTCTCCCGGCTAAACCGAATAACCAGCGCTTATTTTAAAATAAGTGTAGCATTCAAATTCAAGCAAGTCACAACAAATACCCATTAAAAGGTAAATATTGATAGTCGGTTATTTAAATATCAATAGATATACACAACATCACCAGATTCCAAATAATTACCCAAATTATTGATTTTCCAAAAATATCTTTACAAGATATATTTTTCCATACTTCAACCATTTGAAAACAAATTTCAAATCATTTTTCACCTTTAGCACTTTGAACACAAATTTTCAAATCATTTTCCTTACGCGGAAACATTTCCAAATATTTATTCATTTTCATTTCAAAATGGTTCATTTAAACCAATTAAACGAATCCTTACCGATTTACTTCAAATTTACGTTCCAAATCCGTAAATTTATTTTCACACTTCAAAAATAAATAAAGGTTTATTTTTTTTTTAACAATTTTCCCTTTCCTTAATAGATTCCATGGTGAATTCACATTTCCAAAATATCTATTAATATACGATTCTCAAATCGATTTCAACAATTCACTTAAAGATATAATCTCAAAACATTTCACTTCATATTGGAAAACATTTCCATACTCATTTACTAATAAGTAATTCACAAATCTATTTGTTTTCAACATTTGGAAAATATTCAATATATTAAATCACAATTAAGTATATATTTTATTCTTTAAGGAAAATATTCTCTTAAACACATTCATTTGAGTCAAAACGAATGTTGCGTAAAACATCGTTACGACAACCCAAAATCACTAGTATAAGGATTCGAAATTAAGGTAGATATATAAATCCCAATACTATACAAAAACATTTCCTTTCGGAAATCATTTACTATAACAACATTGTTATAGTCCATCTTTTCCTTATTATTTCTCGAAAACGTCTATTTCAACAATGAATGTTGAAATCTATGATTTCGATGCTTAACACATTTTAAAAACAACTTCAAATCGTTTAAATTCTATTTAAAAGATCACTTCCTAAAACATTTCTTTGATATATTATTCACTTGTTCAAAATCGTGAATATAAATCGTTTTTCAAATTCAACACTTCTACATATTTTAATTAAAAGGATTATCCACTATCCAAAATCGTGGATATATCTCCTTTAATAATATTTCATATCTACTTATCAAATTCAATTGATTTTGGATTTATAAAACAACGTTTATAAATTCCCATTTATATATTTTATAAAAACTTCAACTTATAAAATCCCTTAATTAACAAATTCTATTTATATCTCATTTAAATGCCAAAATCCAATTTATAAGTTAATTGCTTATAAATCTTTTATCTTACAAAATCTCTTCATTTTATAACTTCACAATTTATAAATCTATAAATTTCGTTCACTTATGAAATCCATTTATACTTCATTTTAACACTTATAAAAACTCGTTTTATAATTCCAATATTTTAATTTATAAATATCAATTTTATAAATCTTTTATATAAACCATTTATAATAATTCAAAAATCTCAATTTAAACCATTTTACAAATTAATCGCTACTTATTCCAAAAATCACATTTCGGTTATATTTCACAAACATCATAATTTTTATAACATAAAAATTTATAGCGTTTATTTATTTAAAATGAATCAATTCCAAAATTCAATAAAATATATACTTTCAAAAATCACTTTAAAAATCCTTTTAAATTAGAAATCGTTCGTTTAACATTTTTAAAACTTCAAAATAGGCCCAATGATGCAACAACACCAAATAATCAATCACGACAACCGAAACATCATATATCGTCATATGAAAATCAACATATATCACAATATCTGTAATCAAATAAATACTGGTGAGGGATCCAGTTGGATCCCTCCAACCTGTTTCCCTGCATCCACAGACGTTAGCACAATACCAATCCCGTTTCAATATGGGATATCGCGGTACATGGGTTTATATAAAATATTATCCGCTATTATGCAGCGCAATAGGGTCCCATCCGCTATATAATGCAGGAAAATCAACTCCAAGTACATATATAATACCAATTCCACTTCAAGGTGGAATATCGCGGTATATGTGGGTAATAAATAACCTCCGCTTAATATGCGGCGTATAGGGTCTATTTCAATACAACAGATAGCAATTTATCATCTAAGCATACAATCAACACAATCAAGCAATTTTAAATCTAAATATTTAAAATTTAAATCGAAACAATTCGATGAGTGAGAAGTTCTCACCTTGCTTCCAATAGCGGTTTCAGCGTTTTATTCCGAATAAGATTAAACGCGCGTTAATTTTACCCAAAATTCACACTAGCTCCAATCAACTCCAATCCAGCTCCATCGCGTAGTATTCAAAAATACGACTCCAACGCAAGTCGTTTCGTCAAATTCTGGCCTCGTATGAACAAGTTATGACGTTTCAAAGTTTAAACGAATATTATATAATTAATTTACAACTTTTATTTTAAATATTAAACCCTACTTCACTCTAGGCCGTTGATTTCGTACATAGCAGATCTGGGCCGCCCCTTCTTTCTTTCTCCATACGTGATACCCAGGTTTTCTCACGAACGAACAAACCCACGGCCGCCAATATACATCTAATTTTCGCGACCACCACCATCACTTTTGCATCGATCAACTAGCGCCACATCGAAGCACACACTCCGCCGCACCAACACCCTCAGACCGGTGAAACTCAGCCACCCCCAGGCCTTGAAAAACGTGCGCGACCGTGGTGCATTCTATCTCGATTTGCCTTTGATTCGTTGCTCCAAATTTGATCATCACCGTTGAGAATATAGATTTCGTCGTGCCCTTCAACTTTCATTTAGGAAGTTTGTCGAATTGATTTACGGATTTAAAGAAAATTGAGGGAGAAGAAGATGAATTTTTGTCCATTAGTTTATAGTGTGGCGGCTGACCAAAAACCCTTGGGTTTTGTGAAAATAACAAAGAATGAGGTCCTTTTATAGAAAATTACGCGATTCACCTGAAATTTTTCCGAACTCCAAACGAAGCGTGCTGCCTAGCGTTTATAATGTTCTACCCCTATTCCAAACGCAATGGAATATATATCGGGAGCCAATTTGATCAAATTTGAAAGATAAGTTTTCGAATCGAATATTTAAATTTAAAATTCACTCAAACCAATTTCTACGCGTTTTAGCTTGCCCCGGACAAGGGTGTGAGGTCCGACGAAGTCTCGTCCACAAAGCTACGCTTTACACAAAAGCTATGCTTTGATCAACAAATGATCAGCAGCACTTCGTAGCCACATTACCAAATTGGGAATGTATCGCTAGTAACCATCAACTACATAACCTCTGAGCTCGTACATCTCAGAGAAGGGTGTTAAGCTAAGACAATAAATTCTTCGCCACCAACAGAAATGTATTTGATAGAAACCAACTTTACATCTCAAATTGTAATGTCAGACACACATCCATACAAGTCCATTCCGGGATTGAACGGAACCGAAGGCACTTCCAAAGAAGCCCATGCGAATCCGGATATTCACTAATCACGTCCGGAATTCCCATCACAAAGGGTGATAAAATCTCTATATCGAGGATCAGCCGATGTAGAGTCATTCGACGGTAATCCTTCCATTTTCGAAATTATCCGGTCTTCAACACCGGTCTTCAAATGCTATCCATTACGACATATCACTATTCGGAATGGGATTTATGACCCAAAGGTCCTCTCCCGGCTAAACCGAATAACGAGCGCTTATTTTAAAATAAGTGTAGCATTCAAATTCAAGCAAATCACAACAAATACCGATTAAAATGTAAATATTGATAATCGGTTATTTAACTATCAATAGATCTACACAACATCACCAGATTCCAAATAATTTCCCAAATTATTTATTTTCCAAAAATATCTTTACAAGATATATTTTTCCACACTTCAACCATTTGAAAGCAAATTTCAAATCATTTTTCACCTTGACCACTTTTGAACACAAATTATCAAATCATTTTCCTTACGTGGAAACATTTCCAAATATTTATTCATTTTCATTTCAAAAAGGTTCATTGAAACCAATTAAATAAATCCTTACCGATTTACTTCAAATTTACATTCCAAATCTGTAAATTTATTTCCACACTTCAAAAATAAATTAATGTTTATTTTTTTTAAAAAAATTTCCCTTTCCTTTATAGATTCCATGGTGAATTCACATTTCCACAATATCTATTAGTATACGATTCTCAAATCGATTTCAAATATTCACTTTCAATTTATCTTTAAAAGATATAATCTCAAAACATTTCACTTCATATTGGAAAACATTTCCATACTCATTTAATAATAAGTAATTCAAAAATCTATTTATTTTCAACATTTGGAAATATTCAATATACTTAAATCACAATTAAGTATATATTTTATTCTTTAAGGAAAACATTCTCTTAAACACATTCATTTGACTCAAAACGAATGCTGCGTAAAACATCGTTACGACAACCCAAAATCACTAGTATAGGGATTCGAAATTAAGATAGATATATAAATCCCAATACTATACAAAAACATTTCCTTTCGTAAATCATTTACTATAACAACAGTGTTATAGTCCATCTTTTCCTTATTATTTCTCGAAAACGTCTATTTGAACAATGAATGTTGAAATCTATGATTTCGATCCTTAACACATTTTAAAAACAACTTCAAATCGTTCAAATTCTATTTAAAAGATCACTTCCTAAAACATTTCTTTGATATATTATTCACTTGTTCAAAATCGTGAATATAAATCGTTTGTCAAATTCAACACTTCTACATATTTTAATTTAAAGGATTATCCACTGTCCAAAATCGTGGATATATCTCCTTTAATAAGCTTTCATATTTACTTATCAAATTCAATTGATTTTGGATTTATAAAACAACGTTTGTAAATTCACATTTATATATTTTATAAAAACTTCAACTTATAAAATCCCTTAATTAACAAATTCTATTTATATCTCATTTAAATGCCGAAATCCAATTTATAAGTTAATTACTTAAAAATATTTTATTTTACAAAATCTATTTATTTTATAACTTCACAATTTATAAATCTATAAATTTCATTCACTTATGAAATCCATTTATACTTCATTTAACATTTATAAAAACTCGTTTTATAATTCCAATATTTTAATTTATAAATATCAATTTTATAAATCTTTTATATAAACCGTTTATAATAATTCAAAAATCTCAATTTAAACCATTTTACAAATTAATCGCTACTTATTCCAAAAATCACATTTCGGTTATATTTCACAAAAATCATAATTTTTATAACATAAAAATTTATAACGTTTATTTATTTAAAATGAATCAATTCCAAAATTCAATAAAATATATACTTTCAAAAATCACTTTAAAAATCCTTTTAAATTAGAAATCGTTCCTTTAACATTTTTAAAACTTCAAAATAGGCCCAATGATGAAACAACACCAAATAATCAATTACGACAACCGAAACATCATATATCATCATATGAAAATCAACATATATCACAATATCTGTAATCAAATAAATACTGGTGAGGAATCCATTTGGATCCCTTCAACCTGTTTCCCTACATCCACAGACGTTTGCACAATGCCAATCCCGTTTTAATACAGGATATCATGGTACATGGTTTGTATAAAATATTATCTGCTATTATGCAGTGCAATAGGGTCTCATCCGCTATATAATGCGGGAAAATCAACTCCAAGTAGATATATAATACCAATTCCACTTCAAGGTGGAATATCGCGGTATATGTGTGTAATAAATAACCTCGGCTTAATATGTGGCGTATAAGGTCTATTTCAATACATCAGATAGCAATTTATCATCTAAACATACAATCAACACAATCAAGCAATTTTAAATCTAACTATTTAAAATTTAACTCGAAACAATTCGATTGAGTGAGAAGTTTTCACCATACTTCCAATAGCGGTTTTAGCGTTTTATTCCGAATAAAATTAAACGCGCATTTAATTTTACCCAAAATTCACACTAGCTCCAATCAACTCCAATCCAGCTCCATCCGTAGTATTCGACAATACGATTCCAAAGCAAGTCGTTTCATCAAATTCCGACCTCGTATGAACAAGTTATGACGTTTTAAAGTTTAAACGAATTATTATATAATTAATTTACAACCTTTATTTTAAATTTTAAACCCTACTTCACTCTGGGCCGTTGATTTCATGCATAGCAGATCTGGGCCACCCTTCTTTCTTCTTCCATACGTGATACCCAGGTTTTCTCACGAACGAACAAACCCACGGCCGCCAATATACATCCAATTTTCGCGACCACCACCATCACTTTTGCATCGATCAACTAGCGTCACATCGAAGCACACACTCCGCCGCACCAACACCCTCAGACCGGTGCAACTCGTCCACCCCCAGGCTTCAAAAAATGTGCACGACCGTGGTGCATTCTAGCTCGATTTGCCTTTGATTCGTTGCTCTAAATTTGATCATCACCGTTGAGAATATAGATTTCGTCGTGCTCTTCAACTTTCATTTTGGAAGTTTGTCGAATTGATTTACGGATTTGAAGAAAATTGAGGGAGAAGAAGATGAATTTTTGGCCATTAGTTTATAGGGTGGAGGCTGACTAGAAACCCTAGGATTTTGCGAAAATAACAAAGAATGAGGTCATTTTATAGAAAATTACGCGACACAATTCACCCGAAAATTTTCCGAACTCCAAACGAAGCGTGCCGCCTAGCGTTTATAATGTTCTACCCCTATTTCAAACGCAATGGAATATATATCGGGAGCCAATTCGATCAAATTTGAAAGATAAGTTTTCGAATCGAATATTTAAATTTAAAATTCACTCAAACCAATTTCTACGCGTTTTAGCTTGCCCCGGACAAACCGTAAGTCCGATTGGCACGAAATTTGAAATCTTACAATAATATAACATTGCGGATCCAACGAAACTAGTTTCGTCGAAACCCGAGACTATTTGAAAAATGGCTATTTTTACTCGTCAATTAAATATTAAAATATTTAGTTTCCACAAATTAACTTTTAAATCAATTTTAAAAGTTCTATAACATCATTCTAACTCCAATATGATTTAATACAACTTTACAAATCAATTTTAATCACTTTAAACTAAATTTCCAATTATTTCTGTAATTTCAAATATTAAATTATCGATTTAATTATCCAATTAAATCTAGTTATTCGAAGTAAAATTTATTCGACTTACAAATTATACCTGTTAATATTTAAAAATCAATTAAATATACGAGTTTCAAATGACAGAAGTTCTGGGACGTTACACCTCCACTTATTTTGAACAAATAGCCTTAATCATTGGCTACGGTTTTAATAAAAATCGACATCGCCTTGCCATTATTGTTCTTGGCGGACTCTATGATTAAGCATTTAAGCCCATTATTAAACTATTACTCATATAATTTGTCGTGATTGATATTTCTATTCTTTTTATAATATAGAAATACTTTTATATTCCAAGTCTTTAATATATGGTTATTTGCATACCTTCGTATGCATCTTCCAAATATCGTTTTATTTTAAACCATATTAGTTTTCAAGAATTTTTTAATTCTTTCTTAAATTAACATATTTCCAAAAGTATGATTTTTCCGAACCACTACTTTAATAAAAAGTGCATGCCCAATTATCTCGTTTCAATGTTTAGAAATCTCAATCAGGTACGTTGGCCAAACATCCACAAGCAGAATCCTTAAAGCATCGAACATGCAATTTGACACTCAAATATATATATATATATATATATATCACAAGTCCACTTTAAAATGGAGAATACTTATATCTTGATATGCCTTAGTTTTTGCAAACCATAACTATAACGACCTTCCTTTTCGAACATCAAAAGTTGACAACAATACATCTACGGTATTCATGTGTCGAAATAAGTGCCAAAAAGATAGATTGTTAGAGGAATAAAAGGAGATAGAAGATGGAAGAAACTAAACAATCACATAATCTTACAACGCAACGTAATAACATATATTAATTAACATAATTACAAAGTCATTTCAAAATGATACATCGGAGTCATACTAATAAAATTCTACTCTTGGACAGTTATAATAGCCTATCCCTACCTAACTAATATAAGAAACATCTAATACATCAGAAGCAAGATAATAACCAGCTATCGATGAAGCCACCTACTCCAAGCTCCTCAAAAATGCTTCCATGGGAAAACCTGAATTACTTGACTACCCATAAAAATTTGAGCACCTAAGAGTACTAGAAAAAGAAAAGAAAACTTTGGGTCAGACATGGGTCTGGTGTGAGTAATACTCAAAAAACTAAATTATTATGTTTAAAACCCTTTAAAATCAAAGGTATCTCGTATGATAACACTGCATATAAATACGAACTATTTTTACCTTATGATAACCAATACACTTTTTATAGAAAATCCAATAATATTATAATAATGTTTAAGTGGTCAAAATAAATATATAAAAATAGCAAAAATTGTTACCATCATTAAATTCTAGCATACTAGGCTCTACAATCAAAACTGTAAAGACACGTATTGGAGATTGGATTACATACTATGACAAGTTACCGGTGTATCACCTATCATGGTACACTTCTAGAAAATGTACCGAGGACCTTGCCAAGATCCCCTACCAACATAAGAGCGGCCTACCCCTTACTGGATAGTACATAATATGAAAACACCTTGGTGGCTTTAAAACTCTTTTTATTGAGATCTCATGCACAACCAATCCATAAATATGTAGATGTATCTAGAAAAGCGAGGACACACCCTAAGCGACCCGCTTAGCCTTGCTGCATCTTCCCTGATTTTAGTCATTCTCGGTTGATGAGGCTTGAGACTACACTTACCTTTTGAATAGAAATCCCACTTTGAATGCTAACACTGTCTTAGAAGCAGTAATGCAGTGCCATATTCATCCATACAAGTTATCCTGGATAAGGACAAAATGAAGGCACTACTTCTACTACATCTGTTTTGGATTCACCCTAAGGAATAGTAGCAAGGAACCCTTGCACTTCAATTCTCCGTTTTTGATTCCATATTCTTCAAGATGTCTTTAGAAAGCACTTGAGCTAGATTGAAGTGTTTTTTGTAGAATATATCCGATTCTGGTCTCTTCGAAACAACTTTCGATATTTCTCGGTAAAATCAACCCCGGTTCTTTAGGAAATAAACCGAAAAAGATAAGAGAGGGTTCCACTCCTAACTATTTATGGAGTCATTCCCTTATCATTTATCCTAGAAGAATGATATATGATTTAAGTATAACATCATTGGGGATGACTGTGCCTTCTAACTCATGTATTTCTCCTAAATATTTTCAAAGTTATGTTTAGGTCTATATTTAATAGTCGGTTATTTAACTATTAAATAAATAATCATTCAACATTGATTTGATTACATATGGGATCTTTAATTAATTCAAATTACCTTATAAACATTCGATCAAAAAATCTTTTTAAAACACTGTTCCCAAAGCCTTTTACATCCCTTATACTTGGAAAACATTTTTACTTATCTAAAAAATATAAATATTCATCAAAAACATTTGGATAACTCCCTTTTCTCAAATTACATATTAAATAGATAAGAAATTCCCTTTTCGAAACATCACTTACTATAAAACCTATTCACTTTATAAAACCCATTCACTTATTCACTATAAAAATTATTTTTATAAGTTCACTTCATATAACGACCCGCTATTTTGGACTATTCGCATCCGCACATGTTGGACTTGAATGATTCAAAATACCGAATCGTTATACTTGGTATCAGAGCTTTGGTAGCTCTCGGAAAAATTTAGCATATATGGTAAATGTATTCACAGAATCACTCCCACTCGAGTTTCAATCTCTTCCTTTTGACTCAATTCCTTTGAATTTTGGAACGTTCACACGGTTTCGAAATTCATTCTTGTCCCTCACTATTCATCTTCTTTCAATCCTGGAACATCTCATAACTCCACTTCGAATGATCTTTATAATGAGTCGGCAATCTCGCCAAACTTCGAATGATTTGTGAAGGGGTGGAACTCCTTTACATTAGATATCAATTTACCGAAGATTTCTATGTCCTCGGTTTACGATGCTATCTATCTCCTGCTATGCCTGAACTCTATTTCTCGAGATCGAATGTCGATTTGCCTTGGAATTCAGCATCGATCTTATTCTTGAAGTCACGGTCGACCAGGTTGAGGTTGCCCGTGAATTAAATAAGCTTACCCATCTCCTAAACCTGTTAATTGAATTGTCTTATCCTCTGTTTCGAACTTATTATTGAATCAAAAATTCTCTTTGATTTGATTTCCATCAAATTTAAATCTCTATTCTATTTTAAAATCCATTATTATATCGTCGAGCGAGGAAGTGTGTTTGAAAATTAATATTTAAATGTCATATATATATATTGTGTTGTTTGAGTTGTTGATGTCGATTTGGATTTCCGATCGACTCGTCTGATCAACGCTATCGATAGGAATTCCAAAACGCTTGAACAGATCAAACTGATACAATATTGTTTTCAAATTTGGTAATTAGAATAGTTTTGCATGATTATATTTTATATAAGTATAAGTTTTTTGAAATTAAACAGTTAATGAATCTGTTGTTGAAAAGAAATATTTGATTTTCATTTATTTTGTAAACCATTGACTATTTCAACATGCGAATTTAAAAATTTAATTGAATTTAAATTTAGAATTTGAGAATTTAATTTTTGATAATTTCGAATTATGGTTTTAAAGTTTTAAAATGTACATTATTTAAAGTATTTTCGAATAGAAATCGTTTTCAAAGAATTTTAAATGATTAAATCAGTGCTCTTCTTTTTGTCGCTGGAAAATAATTTCGGTGATGACGGCCGCATCATCGACATTTATTTTCGAGTTTTGAAATGAAGAGACCAATTCGTAGCTTTGCTACAGTTTTGTTTTGGAAATTAGATCGATTTAAATTTCTTAAGTATAATTAATTTATATAATTATATAGGTATATTAATTTAAATTTAGTTTGATTAATATATATAGTATATACATAATTATCTCTAAATTGTTTGAAGTTAATCGGAAATTTAAATTCTCAATTTTTCTTAAAGTATGATTTGAATTATTAAATGAAACCAAAATTCTGAATCAACATTTAAACTAAAGATAATTGAATTGGAGAATTTTGTTTGTATAATACCCGATTTCATTCTAATATAACTTACCTAAATTATAAAAGTTGAATATGTAATTGGATAATATAGAATATAAACTGATTTTATAAATAAGTTTGAGTGTTTATAATAAATGTTATACACTTAATTTGATTATAAAATGTTATGGAAAATAGAATAAAAGGTTAATTGAATAATAGATGTGATTAATAAATAAAAAATTTGGTTTGAAAGTTAATAAATTGAAATTAAATCAACTTAATGAGGTATCTTTAATTAATTGAATTTAAATTGAATTTCATTTTGCAAAGAGACCTTTTGTACCTAACATTAATAAATGTGATATCAAATCAATTTAATGGAAACCGTGAATTAAAAAAAAACTAATTGTTGAATATAGGTTTATTTAAAATTGATATGGTTAAAATTAATTGTTATAATGTAATTCAAGTTTATTTTCTTTTGATTGTTTCTGTTCTCCTACCTCCTTCCTTTTCGGGGACGAAAAGTTTTGAGTGAGGGAGAATGTAACGACCCGTAAATTTAACCGGTTTTAATAACGTACTAATTGAAATTTTGTGCGAATTTTAAATGACAAAATTTTGAAATATAAATTTGATATTTGGAATGCGTCTAGTTAAACATTGCAACTGGTAAATTTTTGTCCGAAAACATGAAAGTTTATTTCGTGCGTAAATTTACTTCAATTTAATCAGTTAAAAAAAACGATGAAAATGAAACGTTTTCGAAACCGAAATATTTTTACATAGAAAAATTTTAAAACATCTTCTGAGCAAGTTGTCAGTTTTTCGTTTTTCCGAATTCGGACATCTTTGGCTCCGTCGATCTTAATTTTCTGCGATTTTCATGCATTTTCCGCAGTAGAAAATTTGAAATTTTTATAAATTGATCATACCGCTGATATTTATATATCGTTTTGATCGTCTCGTTATGCTGATCACTACGGTGTATTCATTTCTATATTTGGAGTTCCGGTACGTGACGAAAACGATAAAAAAAATTGCGTCAGACCGGTACATAAGTTTTGTGACTTTCTATATCTCAGTGTGTAAACCAATGGACACTATCATTTATTATTTTTAAAAAATCAACATTTGACATTTTCTTTCGACTGGGTTCAAATGAATATTGGTGCCTTTGCAATTCCATGGTCATTCTCATTTATTTCACATGTCTCTGCATTTTCCAATTTCAGTCGCTTCCGGTTCCATTTATTTTCCCACTATCTTTTGCTGTGCATCAGAGTTAACTTCTCCTCCATCACAAATGTTGGCCATCCTCTTCTGTAAACTCAGCAAGCTCCCTTCATCTCTTCCACATATTTGCTACACCCTACATTTTCCCTGCATTCCTCCAACACTAGCTCTCCACCCTCTTACTTGTTCATTCAAATCATGCTGTGACTTTCCATCAGCCATTTTCCCAAACCTCGGCCACACTCATGCAAGCCTCCTCCATACCAATGGCCGAACCACCCCTCCACCTTCTGCTCCTTCTACCATGCTACCCTTGCCGTAACCTTTTATATGCCCCCACCGAATAGCACTCACACTCGGCCCACTTCACGCGCAGCCCGAGCCAAGCGACCACCCTCCCGGTGCCGCGAGCACGTGCGTGCCTTCCCGGTCAACCGCCTCCGCTTCCCTAGCTCAGCCAAGCGCCTCTGGGTGACCGACCTTCCTTCCTCCTCCCACAGCAAAGCCTGTGCCTTCCTCATCCATTCAACAATCCATCGCCAAGGCACTGCAACCATCACCGGTCAGACAGCAGCCGAACACCACTTCATTTTGGCAGCTATTCCTTTTTGTCGAGCAAGTAAATTGTTTTAGCCTGTCCTCTTGTTTGTTTTAAAATTTTAATGTATATTTATTACAGTAAGGTGCATATAATCATGGATATAAGATTTTTAAATGAGTCTTAACTCATGACAGATTCAAAACATGTTGCATATATAAGAGTACTTTTATAAATTTTATTATCTGTTGAAATTTATACTTGATACAATATGTACAAGCTTATATTAGTTATATGTTAAATGAAGTATTTTGTGTACATTATTATATTATACGGAAAGAAAGATATTCATTCAGTTATAGGCCGATGAATATGTCAACCTGCATATTTTTACCGGGAGATATTATGATTTGTTATTTATATGGGTATATATGTTTATTTGGTTAAGTATGCTGTATTATAGTGCTACAGTACTCATATAATAAGTCTATTCATAAGGTACGTTATGTTATATAGAATTTGTTTTAATGGGTTTGTATATATAGTTGTTATACATATTTGTTTAAAAACTGGTACTTATAAAAACTTGATTACCAGAATTTTTTTTTTTTGTTCTTGTTGTGGGAATATTATGCTGGTTTTATATATATAATATAATTTTTTTTATGGTGTGTTGTAGGTAAATGTGATTTTGTAATAGCATATACATGGATTTTATGTTTTGGTCAGTGCTATACCATATAAGTTATAATCTGTTATAACTATTGAATAGTATATAAATACTGTAGTTTACCTAGTGTGTGCTTTATTTAAATGCGTATATGTATATTATATACAAGGTTTAAACAGTTATGTATTATAAGTTATACTACGTTGTCATAAATACTTAAGTTATATTACTAATCTGCTAGTCTATATATATTAATAAATTAAGTTAATTGGTTTTACTGATCGTGTCTACTTGCGTTATATGTATATGTATACTATAGTATACTGTATAATTTTTTTTTAACATATAATAATGTTCTGACTTTGGTAAACTTTGCAGCAAGGTATATTCACGACAGTGGTATATGGGTCCTTTTACATTAGTATATATATCATGGTTTCAACATGGATTGTGTATATATATTTGACTGTAAAATATTTGAGTTTCGTTTAAAAACAGTGATTTTGAAATGTATATATATTTAATTTAAAATGCATTTGAATTCAGAATATGCTTTATATACGTAAATAGTTATATGATTATATGTATGTGTGTATCGATTCATTTTACCAATTACTTTCATCGATCATGTTCTGATTTGATTTTGGGCAATTCCTATTTATCAGTTTTTGCTCGACGATTCGTGCCAATCTAGTTTATTCCGAAAGTCGTGCTTGCGATTCGTGACTCGACTTCGTCGTCTATTTATCTCTCCAGCCTCGAAAGGTGAGCAATCACTCACGATTAATATTCTTTCATTTATTAAATTTGATTTCAATTGAAACGACAATTGAAATATGCTGATGTTATTTATTGCACTGTTATTTATGTATCAGTTCACCTTTGACATCTGACACCATTATCTATTATTTACACGATGATAATCCCGTTTGATTGATAATTGATTGATTGTTTATTGTTATATTGGATGTTAAATTGTAATGTATAAAGTGATAAATATTATGCAATTGAATTTGACATAGGATAGTTAAAAATTGAATCGACACATTGAATTGGTTTAGTTAAATTTGTAAATATGACCCCTTAAATGTTCAATTATTTGACACGTAGGAATAGTTAATCACCCTTGAACCATTTGAATTTATGTTGTGTTAACTGATGAATATGAAATTGAAAAATTGATGTCAAGTGTAGAATTGCATAGAATAATAAGTGTAATAATCTTTAATCTACATGAAATGATAATGTAGATTCTAGAAATAATTATATTAATTCGCACAAACAATAATGTGAATTAATACGATTATTTCGGGATTGATTGAATTAATTATTGAACCGTTGTTGATTGTTGTTATTGCTTATTTATTTACTTTGACACCATCCCAGTTATCACACTGCAAGTTCCCTTTATTATGCTTGATCTTGAATTGAAATTGGAATCGGGTTGAAATGATATATACCCAAATGAATCTGACCTAGGATAGAGAATTAAATTAAATCCGATTGGTCAATAATTTGAAATAATGATTTTATTCGAATAAAAAAATAAGTTTTTAAATGAAACTGGAATTTGAATTTTATAAAAGAAAAATGTAAAGATTGAAATCTGAAACAAATATTAACATAGTGATTGATGAAAGAACGTTGTTTGAAATTTAATTATTTAATAATTAAATTTGGAATTATTAATAAATAATTTGGAATTAGTAAGGATTGAGTTTTGAAATTATTAAGTTTGAAATCATTTAATAATTAAATTTGAAATTATAATTTAAGTTTGAAATTATAATTAAATTTGAAATTATTAAGATGAATTCATAATTAAGTGGAAATGATTTAATAAATTAAGTTTGAATTTATAATCAAGTTTGAAATTATTAATTTTGAAATTATTAATAATTAAGATTGAAATTATTTAATAATTGAATAAGATTGAATTATTTGATAATTGAATAAAATTTGAATCCTTTGATAAGAGAAATTGAACTTTTGAATAAGTGAAATTGAACTTCGTTAGTAAATGAAATTTTGTTTCTTTATTAGTTAAGTTTTGGAAAATTTAAGTAAGATGATAAGTGAAATTGAACTTCTTGAATATGTGAAATTTAGTTCTTGATTAATTGAGTCTGAAATGTGTAACCGAGTAAGTAAATAAATGAAACTGAATTTCTTTAACAAGAAATAAAATGTGATTTATTGAAATTTATGTAAGACTTGTAATTTTGAGAATCTGATTTGACGAATCTAATTTAGTTAAATTTGAAGTTTTGATATAATGAAGATGAACGTAAGTAATTGATTTAATGAATTGGGAATTAAGTAAAATTGTTTTGAATGATAAAGTAACTTAACGAATATTGAATGAAATCGATAAATGAATTTGAAATTGATTTGAGTGTTAAATTAATTTATTTAAATGATTTCGAAATAAAATTCATATATGAATTTGAATCAATAATTGAATTGTTTAAATAAAAGTTGAAATCGAATTATAAAATTTTGAAATGGTAATTTGAAAGTTTTAAAACGTAAACTTTGGAAATTGATTTAGAAAGACAAACGAAATGTTGATTTACAAATTGAAATTGAATTGATTTGGTTTTAGAAATTTATTAAACGACCAATCGGTGTAATAATTACGGAAGTTATTAAAGAAACCGGAATCGGTTATGGATATACTCTCTATCTAAACCGAAAACCACTTTAATAACTATACGCGGAGTGATGATCCAGAATGAAGTGGTTGGAATGATGTACGTGATGACTGAAGAAAGAGAACGATAAATGGATAGCCTTGACACTTGTGTCAAATTGGAAATGACTAAAGTCAGGAGCCGTGCCGGGCCAAATGGGGTTAGCCACCTCGAGCGAACACACTTCTTCGTAACTACTACTCATTACTTGTGCACCAATCAATCACAAGTAATGGGTAGTAGTTACGAAGTAATGAGTAGTAGTTACGAAGAAGTGTGTTCGCTCGAGGTGGCTAACCCCATTTGGCCCGGCACGGCTCCTGATTTTAGTCATTTCCAATTTGACACAAGTGTCAAGGCTATCCATTTATCGTTCTCTTTCTTCAGTCATCATGTACATCATTCCAACCACTTCATTCTGGATCATCACTCCGCGTATAGTTATTAAAGTGGTTTTTGGTTTAGATAGAGAGTATATCCATAACCGATTCCGGTTTCTTTAATAACTTCCGTAATTATTATACCGATTGGTCGTTTAATAAATTTCTAAAACCAAATCAATTCAATTTCAATTTGTAAATCAACATTTCGTTTGTCTTTCTAAATCAATTTCCAAAGTTTACGTTTTAAAACTTTCAAATTACCATTTCAAAATTTTTTAATTCGATTTCAACTTTTATTTAAACAATTCAATTATTGATTCAAATTCATATATGAATTTTATTTCGAAATCATTTAAATAAATTAATTTAACACTCAAATCAATTTCAAATTCATTTATCGATTTCATTCAATATTCGTTAAGTTACTTTATCATTCAAAACAATTTTACTTAATTCCCAATTCATTAAATCAATTACTTACGTTCATCTTCATTATATCAAAACTTCAAATTTAACTAAATTAGATTCGTCAAATCAGATTCTCAAAATTACAAGTCTTACATAAATTTCAATAAATCACATTTTATTTCTTGTTAAAGAAATTCAGTTTCATTTATTTACTTACTCGGTTACACATTTCAGACTCAATTAATCAAGAACTAAATTTCACATATTCAAGAAGTTCAATTTCACTTATCATCTTACTTAAATTTTCCAAAACTTAAATAATAAAGAAACAAAATTTCATTTACTAACGAAGTTCAATTTCACTTATTCAAAAGTTCAATTTCTCTTATCAAAGGATTCAAATTTTATTCAATTATCAAATAATTCAATCTTATTCAATTATTAAATAATTTCAATCTTAATTATTAATAGTTTCAAAATTAATAATTTCAAACTTGATTATAAATTCAAACTTAATTTATTAAATCATTTCCACTTAATTATGAATTCATCTTAATAATTTCAAATTTAATTATAATTTCAAACTTAAATTATAATTTCAAATTTAATTATTAAATGATTTCAAACTTAATAATTTCAAAACTCAATCCTTACTAATTCCAAATTTTATTAATAATTCCAAATTTAATTATTAAATAATTAAATTTCAAACAACGTTCTTTCATCAATCACTACGTTAATATTTGTTTCAGATTTCAATCTTTACATTTTTCTTTTATAAAATTCAAATTCCAGTTTCATTTAAAAACTTATTTTTTTATTCGAATAAAATCATTATTTCAAATTATTGACCAATCGGATTTAATTTAATTCTCTATCCTAGGTCAGATTCATTTGGGTATATATCATTTCAACCCGATTCCAATTTCAATTCAAGATCAAGCATAATAAAGGGAACTTGCAGTGTGATAACTGGGATGGTGTCAAAGTAAATAAACAAGCAATAATAACAATCAACAACGGTTCAATAATTAATTCAATCAATCCCGAAATAATCGTATTAATTCACATTATTGTTTGTGCGAATTAATATAATTATTTCTAGAATCTACACTATCATTTCATGTAGATTAAAGATTATTACACTTATTATTCTATGCAATTCTACACTTGACATCAATTTTTCAATTTCATATTCATCAGTTAACACAACATAAATTCAAATGGTTCAAGGGTGATTAACTATTCCTACGTGTCAAATAATTGAACATTTAAGGGGTCATATTTACAAATTTAACTAAACCAATTCAATGTGTCGATTCAATTTTTAACTATCCTATGTCAAATTCAATTGCATAATATTTATCACTTTATACATTACAATTTAACATCCAATATAACAATAAACAATCAATCAATTATCAATCAAACGGGATTATCATCGTGTAAATAATAGATAATGGTGTCAGATGTCAAAGGTGAACTGATACATAAATATCAGTGCAATAAATAACATCAGCATATTTCAATTGTCGTTTCAATTGAAATCAAATTTAATAAATGAAAGAATATTAATCGTGAGTGATTGCTCACCTTTCGAGGCTGGAGAGATAAATAGACGACGAAGTCGAGTCACGAATCGCAAGCACGACTTTCGGAATAAACTAGATTGGCACGAATCGTCGAGCAAAAACTGATAAATAGGAATTGCCCAAAATCAAATCAGAACATGATCGATGAAAGTAATTGGTAAAATGAATCGATACACACATACATATAATCATATAACTATTTACGTATATAAAGCATATTCTGAATTCAAATGCATTTTAAATTAAATATATATACATTTCAAAATCACTGTTTTTAAACGAAACTCAAATATTTTACAGTCAAATATATATACACAATCCATGTTGAAACCATGATATATATACTAATGTAAAAGGACCCATATACCACTGTCGTGAATATACCTTGCTACAAAGTTTACCGAAATCAGAACATTATTATATGTTAAAAAAAAATTATACAGTATACTATAGTATACATATACATATAACGCAAGTAGACACGATCAGTAAAACCAATTAACTTAATTTATTAATATATATAGACTAGCAGATTAGTAATATAACTTAAGTATTTATGACAACGTAGTATAACTTATAATACATAACTGTTTAAACCTTGTATATAATATACATATACGCATTTAAATAAAGCACGCACTAGGTAAACTACAGTATTTATATACTATTCAATAGTCATAACAGATTATAACTTATATGGTATAGCACTGACCAAAACATAAAATCCATGTATATGCTATTACAAAATCACATTTACCTACAACACACCATAAAAAAAATTATATTATATATATAAAACCAGCATAATATTCCCACAACAACAAAAAAAAAAAAATATTCTGGTAATCAAGTTTTTATAAGTACCAGTTTTTAAACAAATATGTATAACAACTATATATACAAACCCATTAAAACAAATTCTATATAACATAACGTACCTTATGAATAGACTTATTATATGAGTACTGTAGCACTATAATACAACATACTTAACCAAATAAACATATATACCCATATAAATAACAAATCATAATATCTCTCGGTAAAAATATGCAGGTTGACATATTCATCGGCCTATAACTGAATGAATATCTTTCTTTCCGTATAATATAATAATGTACACAAAATACTTCATTTAACATATAACTAATATAAGCTTGTACATATTGTATCAAGTATAAATTTCAACAGATAATAAAATTTATAAAAGTACTCTTATATATGCAACATGTTTTGAATCTGTCACGAGTTAAGACTCATTTAAAAATCTTATATCCATGATTATATGCACCTTACTGTAATAAATATACATTAAAATTTTAAAACAAACAAGAGGACAGGCTAAAACAATTTACTTGCTCGACAAAAAGGAATAGCTGCCAAAACGAAGTGGTGTTCGGCTGCTGTCTGACCGGTGATGGTTGCAGTGCCTTGGCGATGGATTGTTGAATGGATGAGGAAGGCACAGGCTTTGCTGTGGGAGGAGGAAGGAAGGTCGGTCACCCAGAGGCGCTTGGCTGAGCTAGGGAAGCGGAGGCGGTTGACCGGGAAGGCACGCACGTGCTCGCGGCACCGGGAGGGTGGTCGCTTGGCTCGGGCTGCGCGTGAAGTGGGCCGAGTGTGAGTGCTATTCGGTGGGGGCATATAAAAGGTTACGGCAAGGGTAGCATGGTAGAAGGAGCAGAAGGTGGAGGGGTGGTTCGGCCATTGGTATGGAGGAGGCTTGCATGAGTATGGCCGAGGTTTGGGAAAATGGCTGATGGAAAGTCACAGCATGATTTGAATGAACAAGTAAGAGGGTGGAGAGCTAGTGTTGGAGGAATGCAGGGAAAATGTAGGGTGTAGCAAATATGTGGAAGAGATGAAGGGAGCTTGCTGAGTTTACAGAAGAGGATGTCCAACATTTGTGATGGAGGAGAAGTTAACTCTGATGCACAGCAAAAGACAGTGGGAAAATAAATGGAACCGGAAGCGACTGAAATTGGAAAATGCAGAGACATGTGAAATAAATGAGAATGACCATGGAATTGCAAAGGCACCAATATTCATTTGAACCCAGTCGAAAGAAAATCTCAAATGTTGATTTTTTAAAAATAATAAATGATAGTGTCCATTGATTTACACACTGAGATATAGAAAGTCACAAAACTTATGTACCGGTCCGACGCAAATTTTTTTATCGTTTTCGTCACGTACCGGAACTCCAAATATAGAAATGAATACACCGTAGTGATCAGCATAACGAGACGATCAAAACGATATATAAATATCAGCGGTATGATCAATTTATAAAAATTTCAAATTTTCTACTGCCGAAAATGCATGAAAATCGCAGAAAATTAAGATCGACGGAGCCAAAGATGTCTGAATTTGAAAAAACGACAAACTGACAACTTGCTCAGAAGATGTTTTAAAATTTTTCTATGTAAAAATATTTCGGTTTCGAAAACTTTTTATTTTCATCGTTTTTTTTAACTGATTAAATTGAAGTAAATTTACGCACGAAATAAACTTTCATGTTTTCGGACAAAAATTTGTCAGTTGCTATGTTTAACTAGACGCATTCCAAATATCAAATTTATATTTCAAATTTTGCCGTTTAAAATTCTCACAAAATTTCAATTAGCACGTTTTTAAAACCGATTAAATTTACGGGTCGTTACACTTCATATTTCAGACTTCCTTATAAATATTCAGTCTAGATTTAAACTTCTTTTAAAATTTCTAAAATGTTTTATAAATTCTCTCTCCATGAATAAAACTCAAAATTTCCTTCATAATATATCTTTGACATTACAATATATCATTTACAAAATCTCATTTTAAATCACTTTTAATAAACCCTTTTTATTTAGTAAAACCTTTTATTATTAAAAATGATATTATTTATAAATACCTCTATAAAATAATTATATAACATACAAAATTAATTATAAACTTTTAAACCCCAAAATGATTAAAAAATTAGAGCTAATTTAAAACCATATTTTATAATATCATGAAAAAGGCTTAGTAATCCATTGGTACTTATTTAAGTTACCATTTAGATTCAATTTCACTTTCAAGCCATTCAATAATTTTATTTACATAAACATATATGTAAATATACTTCATATCCAAATCAGAAAATAACATGTCAATGTAACTAACCAGCATGTTCAAATAACATAATAGCAGGATGGTGATTCGTCCTACTAAATAGATGTTCGAAAATTTAAATCATCTTATAGCAGAACGAGAATTTATTCTGCTAACATATATGTCCACACAATCAATCTATAGCAGAACGGGATTTATTCTGCTAATACATGTCCACAACAATCAAATCAATCATGTTATAGCAGGACGAGGATTTATTCTGCTAATAGATGTCCATACAAACACAACCACTCACATTGTAGTTTGTTCACATTTTTATTTCTACTTAAGGTATCGACATTTGAATTCCTTGTGTTTAAACCATCTTTGAAACGAAGTACCTTAAAAACAATTTGATTCTTGGAAAACAAGGATTAAACTTAAAACACCCTTTTAAAATGATTAATTACAAGATAAACTCTTATTAAATCATAATTAATCTTTATTAAATTTTAACTTAATTTAACTATAAATTAATAAATAATTAAACCTTTATTAAATAATTTATTTATAAATTAAACTCTTAATTAATCCTTTATTAATTAGTAAATAATAATTAAAAACCTTTATTAATAATTAACTATTAATGAATATTAATTAATTAATTAAATAATCTTTTAATCAAAACTTAAATAATAAATTAAATAAATAATTTATTTTAACAGGAAAATAGGCGTAGGGAAGAAGTTGCGAAAATTTTTAGTCTCAAGGACAGCAAGTTTGCTTTTTAGTCCGAAGGACATTTGTTAATATAAACAGAAAATGATAGTTACAACTACCATTCTGTGGTTTACACTAAAAAATATCCTTCAGTCTAAAGAGCAAACTTCTTGACCTAGAACTAAATTTTTCTTCAACTATTCCCTTGAGTCTAAAATCCCCTTATTTTAAATTAAAACCTTAATCAACTTATAATTGAAAATAATTAAACATTTAACTAATAATTTATTCAATAATCAACCCTATACTTAATTAATTAAAAGTAAATTATATACTTAACTTATAATTAATTAAAAATTAATTTTACTTAATCAAAAATTAATTAAAATTAATATTACTTTTAAAACATAATTAGTAGTTAATCTTCACTTAATTATAATTAATAAACCCTGTTTAATACTTAATTAATTATTAATTATCAAAACTTAATTAATTTAAAATTAATTAATAAATTACTAATTAACTTTCTAAAATAGTATTATTAAGTTTATAAAACATTTTCAAGACGCTTTTAAGTATGAAAACTAAATTTTCAAAAATACAATTTCTTTATCGAAAGTGTGTCCATAGAGGCTATAGCTATGGATGCAGTAACTTGAGTTTGTTTCTCTAAGTTACTAGCTTTCCAATTCTCCACTTCTAACTTTGTTCCATTTTAAACCATAAGGAATATTTTAGAAGCTGAAACAAGGTTAAACTTTAAAATTTTAAAAACTTAAATACTTTAAAACCATTTCCTTCAAAAGAATCCAAATCTCCTTTTAACATCTCAATGTTTACTCTCAAACATACCACATCATAATAAAGTTCACATTCATATCATATTCAAATTTACAACGAACATCAAATCAAAAGTTTATAAACTGTATTATAACCAAAGTTTGCAAATTCACAACAATACTAAGGTAGACTTCATTTCAAGTCCATTTTTTCCATCTCGAATCATCCATATCCACAAATAACAAAACATATAACAACTTAAACATATTTCACACGCATTATAAAGAAATTTATGCAACATATATCAAGTTAAAAACTTTGAAATTTAAAAATAATGTTTACTCACCGAAAGCTTGGAAAACCATACAAAATCACTCAAAAATAGGTCATCTTCTTACTGATTTTTGATCATGTTACTCTTGAAATTTGGACAAGTCACAAAAAAAAGTTTTAGGAAATTATTTTCTCTACAATTTGAAAAATAGGATCACTTAATATTTGTTTTGAGGAAGAAATGGTCAAAAGAAAGAGTGGTATTTTAGACCATGATAATATGGGTCTGAAAACGAGTCAAAAAGAAATAAATTTTTCACCTAAATATGTTCAAAATTTGAAAAAGTCATTAAATTGAAAGTTGTAGCCACTGAAATTCTATATGGTTTGAAAAAAATAAAATTTTTATTTTGGAGTAGTATGAAGTGATTTATGAAGAAATGGAAGGAACAATGGAGAAAGTGAAGATGAAAACAAGTAATTTAAAACTAAGTTTCTTTAAAAAGTTTTAAATTAAGAATATGATTTTTTTTAAATTTTAAAACCTAAAAATTAAACGAAGAAGCCATGAAAGTTTTTCTTCCATGCTGAAGAAATTTTTGCAAATGGAAAAGAGAATGAGAAAGTGAAATAAAAGTTAGGAAAATTAGTTTATATATTATGTTAACATGTTAAATTACCAAACTATCCCTTGCACTTTGCCCTCCTCTCTCCTTATGCCACCTCAGCACCTCCTTCCACCTCATAAGCCAACGCCCCCTTTGCCTCCATGACAAAAAATGCATTAATACCTCATATGTACTTATGTTTCTACAGAAAAGACATTTATTTTTCCATTTTTTAAGGAAAATGTCACATCACCACTTATATAAACTTCTATAAATGCATATTTATTTATGTATATATGTAATTCTAACTAATTAATGTGTAAATGTGTGTGAATATATTTTCATTACAGTTCAAAACGTTTGTGACTACTTTTAGCCAATGAAAAATCGAGAATTCAGAAAACGAATTCCGATCACATTTTCAATCTTTTTTCAAACTAAATATTTTTTTAAACAAAATTTGAAAACTATTCACCATCATTATTTATCGTTTAAAAGTGTTTCATTTTCAGTATAAAACCTATATATTGAATATTTTAAATTAATTAAATATCACAAATCAAAGTTGTGAAAGTCAATGTCGTTACATTCTTCCCTCTTTAAAGAATTTTGTCCTTGAAATTACACCTCCACCTAACCCATAAAGCACTTTTCACTATACATCAGCTCATGTGATGTACATAGATCATTCATATACAAAGTCTAATTCGATCACTACTCGAATATATAACTTCACATTCGAACTAGTATCGCTCACTCGATTTTCTAGTGCGGACTATGATCAGGCTCTTTGATTTAGAACCTCTATTACACTTACATAGTTGTAGCTATGATAGAAAACATTTGTCCCATATCAGAAACCCTCATCAACTGTTCATTGAAAGAAATGCGGATTACGGATCTTAAGGCTAGGATTAACACTAGAGGGGGGTGAATAGTGTTTATAAAGAATTACTAATTATTTTTGAGTTTATGTTAATTTAGACACGGATGTATGCAATCTACAGATACAGGGATAATCACAGAAACAAACACAGATACAGAAATAAAATAAAAGCAGTAAAGGAAAGAACATACCGGATTTTATACTGATTCGGAGTTACCCTGCATCCAGTCCCGCAACACAAGTACGGATTTCCTTTCAAAGAAATTATATAATTACACCCTCGATTTCATGGCTACGAGGTACACCCTCTAGAATTTCAATCCTCTGGATAGAGATACTTGATTTTCGGGCCACAAGTTTACCCAATTGATTTACCAAGGCTACAATCACACCTTTTCTTGCTTAATTGATTTTCAAGGCCACAATCACACCTTTTCTCGCTTGATAGATTACAAAGAAGTCTATAACTCTGAATAGCACTGAGAACCTTGTTGAGATAGTGATAGAGAATCAAACTAGAAGTAATCGAGTATGATTCAATAATGATTTTGGTAGAGCAATGGTAAGAGTATGTATTAAGAATTGTGGAAGAAGAAGAGGAGTGAAAAAACATAAAATCTGATCTGAAATTTGTTGAAACTAACCCCTATTTATAGAAGAATAACAGCCATGTCCATTCATGAAGAGTTATGGAGAATAGATACTTCTTTTGAAATTTAAATTTTGAGCTCAACTGACAACATGTCGACATGGTCACCATAGGCATGTTGACATCCCAAAGCAATTTTTGATGATTTGATTTTCTTTGAAAATAACCTTTATCTTATATTAAAACTATTTTAAACTTTTCTAATATACTTGACTATAGTTAAAATACATAAGTAAATATAGAGAATAATATATATATATAATTTAACTATAATTTTATATTTAAATCTTAAGTATAAATATTTAAAAGTTAAATATATTATTTTAAAAGATAGTTAAAAACCAAGAGTAATTTTAACTTTGAAATTAAAGATAATTTTAAGGCTAAAATTATTTAAAATTAGGATAGAAGTTTTTGATCTTTTAAAAGGAAGGTTTTAAAAACATTTTGAAAACAGGATATAATTTTGGAAAATCATTTTGAATAAAAAGTTAGCGGATACAAAACAATGTTCCACTAGATTTTTCGTAGGTTCCATCCTACTTAGGGTTCCATCCCTTTAACAGGCTCGAAGTGGATTCCATTCCAATTCAATATATATACATATACACTTATTGTTTTTAATGTCTATATATATATATCTGAAATGTTTATAGTATATTTCAGAAAATTATACCATTAAAAAATAATAAAAATAATAATAAAATAATAAGATAAAAATAAAAAAAGTAAAAAATTCAAACAACACTCCAATTCAAAATCAATCAATCAAGCAACTAATTCTAAGCAAGCAATTTCAACCAATTGTATTGTAAACGTGTACCTTTTCTGTGTCCGTTTCTTTGAATTCGTCGGAGTCATGAACAGCTGTGAAACACAAGTTCGAATTATCTGTCTTCTGATCATCATCGCTTGAGGACGAGTCTGAGTCATCTAGAGTAGTAGTAAATGCACGCTTCTGTTTCTTTACTGGATCATTGTTCATAAGTGGATTTTGCCTATTTGGATACGGACAGTCTCTTTTGAAATGGCCTGGTTCATCACAGTTGTAACATTTGACATTATTTGGCACTACATTCTGATTTCCAGAGTTCTTATAGCTGTTTCTCTTGAGATTATTCATCTTTCTGTATTTCAAGAATTTCCTAAAATTTCTGGTCATAAAGGCTATCTCTTCATCATTATCGTTGTTTGAGTCTGATCCATCGGTCAATGCATTGAATGCCATTGAATTCTTTTCAAATGCTTTGTTTTCTCTTCTCTCGATCATTTGAACTTCATTTAGATTTCCAATTAATTCTTCTATCTTTAAAGTACTGATGTCATTTGCCTCTTCGATAGCAAGTGTCTTTTGATCCTATTCTGGAGTAAGAGAATTTAAAATCTTTCTGACTTGATCTTCTTCAGAAAATTCTTTTCCCAAAGATATTAGAGAATGCATAACAATATCCTGAAATCTACTATACATATCAGAAATAGACTCGTTATGATTCATTTTAAATAATTGAAACTGATTTGTGAGCATGGAAATTTTGGTCTGTTTAACTTTTCTTGTTCCTTCATGACTAACTTGGAAAGTTTTTCAGATTTCATATGCAGACTTACAAACTGACACTCTATTGAATTCATTTCTTTCTAGTGAACAAAACAAAATATTCATTGCCTTAGAATTATTTTGTGCAACATTCTTTTGCTCAGCAGTCCACTGTGCAAAATCAGTTGTGGGTTCAGAATATTCAGTTTGTGTAATATTCCAAGTGTCTAATCCTATAGATTGTAAGTATATTTCATCCTACATGCCCAATATGCATAGTTACTGCCATTAAAAAGTGGTGGTCTGCAGTAGACTGATCTTCTATAAATGAACTAGTGACAGGACTACTAGTGTTAGTGACAGCACCAGTGTTGGTAACCATTTTGAAAATTTTTCAAAAATCAGACTATGAAACTTTGAAAACTTTGCTCTGATACCAATTAAATGAAATGCAGATTACGGATCTTAAGGCTAGGATTAACACTTGAGGGGGGGTGAATAGTGTTTATAAAGAATTAGTAAATATTTTTAAGTTTATGTTATTTTAGACAAAGATGTATGCAATCTACAGATACAGGGATAATCATAGAAACAAAGAAAGATGCAGAAATAAAGTAAAAGCAGTAAAGGAAAGAACACACAGGATTTTATACTGGTTCGGAGTTACCCTACATCCAATCCCGCAACACAAGTACAGATTTCTTTTCAAAAGCAATTGTACAATTACACCCTCGATTTCAAGGCTACGAGGTACACCCTCTAGAATTTACATCCTCTGGGTAGAGATACTTGATTTCTGGGCCACAAGTTTACCCAATTGATTTACCAAGGCTACAGCCACACCTTTTCTCACTTGATTGATTTTCAAGGCCACAATCACACCTTTGCTCGCTTGATTGATGTTTAAGGCCACAATAACACCTTTTCTCGCTTAATAGATTACAAAGAAGTCTATAACTCTGAATAGCACTGAGAACCTTATTGAGATAGTGATAGAGAATCAAGCTAGAAGTAATCGAGTATGATTCAATATTGATTTCGGTAGAGTAATGGTAAGAGTATGTATTAAGAAATGTGGAAGAAGAAGAGGAGAGAAAACCAGAAAATCTGATCTGAAATTCGTTGAAACTAACCCCTATTTATAGAAGAACAACAGTCATGTCCATTCATGAAGAGTTATGGCGAATAGATACTTCTTTCGAAATTTAAATTTTGAACTCAGCTGACACCATGTCAACATGGTCACCATAGGCATGTCGACATCCCAAAGCAATTTTTGATGATTTGATTTTCTTTGAAAATAACCTTTATCTTATGTTAAAGCTATATTATACTTTTCTAATATACTTGACTATAGTTAAAATACATAAGTAAATATAGAGAATAATATATATATATATATATATATAATTTAACTATAATTTTATATTTAAATCTTAAGTATAAATATTTAAAAGTTAAATATAATATTTTAAAAGATAGTTTAAAATTAGGAGTAATTTTGACATTGAAACTAAAGATAATTTTGAGGCTAAAATTATTTAAAATCAGGATAGAAGTTTTTGATGCTTTTAAAAGGAAGGTTTTGAAAACATTTTGAAAACAGGATATAATTTTGAAAAATCATTTTGAAAAATCATTTTGAATAAAAAGTTAGAGGATACAAAACAATGTTCCACTAGATTTTTCGTAGATTCCATCCTACTTAGGGTTCCATCCCTTTAACAGGCTCGAAGTGGATTCCATTCCACGAATAAATTGGATTTTAAGATGTCGGTGCTTTTCTACGAGTTTTAACAAAATTTCTAATTAAATAATAAATTACTTCAATTCTTGAACTCTTGATATTCTTGATACTCATGAGTCTTCAATCTTGATATCTTGAATCTCTATACTGTACAGTCTTCATTCTTGGTACCTGCATGGTTAAAACCTACATATACATATTTATCTAAACTTATAATGTTAGTATATATATTTTTTGATCTATTCTAAGGTTGTTGTCATCAAAACCATCATCTCACGGACTAACAATCTTCCCCTTTTTGATCATGACAACCTTTATTTATAAAATATCACTTATATCCTAATAACTCCCCCTTAATCTATAACTCCCCCTTAATTTATGCCTAACTAATCCTATTTTATATTTCTCTCCCTTTGTCATCAACAAAAACTAACTCCCCCTCATTCTTGGACTAGAGTACCTGTATTAATAAACTATACAATGGAATATATAATAGATAGAATAAGAAATAATTATCCTTATGAACATGATAATTAATCAAGGATAATATACATTTCAATGTGTATATATATGTTTTTTGTAGCAACCATCAAACCAATTTAAGAAATCAATCCACACCGAGTATCAATCCAAACCAAATCAAATTAATTCAAACAAACAATTCAGACAAAGCAAATAAATAAAAATCAAATGTTACGTGGAGCTTCCACCCATCCTTCTTCTCCAAAGATTGGATCTTCCTTAATAGCATCCCAATTATCATTGTCGTTGGTGAGAGAGACCGGAGGATGTACTTCATTATCATCCTTGTGTAGGGAGGAAATCATCCATCGTATTACATCGAAATGCCTTTCTTGCTCCTTGATTGTCTACATTTAACTCAATTCTAAGTGTCGCTGGTTACGAAGAATGAATGAGAGAATACTCTTGAACAAATTAAGAGTTTCTTCAAGATTTTCGGATAAATTGTGAATTGGATTAGCCATAGTTGAATTTGTGAAAGAAATGAAGAATTAGAAGATAGGAAATAGTTTTTAGTGAAGAATTCTGGAAGAAATAGGTATATATAGGTGTAGAAATTCGTTTGAAATGAATAGACATATGGTTGTTATTCAAATTTCAAATTCAAAATCAATTGTCATTTCTGTCCAGTACATGTCGACATGGTCATACAGGGGATGTCGACATGGGTTAGTGAAAACTTATGACTAATTTGATTTTGTGAATAATTATGTGTGTGTATATATATTATACTAACATTTATTCTGGAGATAAGATAAGGTAGATAACAGAAAAGAAATTTCATTTCATTGCATACTAAGATGTTACAATGATTAAACACACACCAAACTACATAAACTTTCGAATTAAACAAACTAAAACACATACAACAAGATACGAAAAGATAAAACTAGTTAGAGGATGATGATGAAGAAAGTCCAAGTTTCTTGTTGACTTTGGAAATGAACTTGTTCATCTTGGATGAAATTTTGTCCAACTTTTTACTAACAGATTGTTTAAGAATCCATTGATTCTTTACAATCATCTTTTGATTTTTGAGAAGGGTTTTGGTGGATGGATTAGGAGGATAGTCAATGCTTTCCAAAGAGGTTTCACCTTCTTCTTCTTCAATTTCCATTTCATTCCCTTCTTCTTCTTCTTGTTCTTCCTCTTCCTCTTCCTCTTCTTCCATTTCCTCATGAGCCAAACGCTCTTCCTTTTCGTCAAGGGTCTCATAAGGTTGAAAAACAAACGGAATTTTCATAGGCGAAATGTTGGAATGATTGAAAACTTTTCTAGAAACAAATTCTTCGCCTTTGAAATCCACTCCAAAATAGTTAAAAATCCGAGTGAGATAAATTCCATGATATAAAGTATTCTCACCCATTTCAAGATTTTTAGGATGAAGTTCATCCAAAATAACTTGCACCCAATTTATGTCATAATTTTCAAAAATAGCAAAAAGAGCATTGCAAACTTTTGAAGTAGTATTGCTAAAATTCCCCGATCTTGGGGTCAAAGTATGTTGCAAAAGAAGATTGACAATCCTTGCCTTTGTTCGAAAATTTTGATTTTTGGATTCAAAATTATCATTCCCTTCGAAAATGTGATGAAATGTCTCACGATCATTTGCAACGATTTTAAAATTAGAAAGATCCATTCCCGTACACCTGCAATTGAGAATGGTACCCAAAAGATCACAATTCAAAGCAATTCTAGTGCCTTTGACACTAATCCAAATTTCATCCTCATTTTCATGCTAAAATCCTCGGTTTAAATTAGCATAGAAAATTTTGACAAGATTTGGATAGCAAACAAAATCATTTTGAGAAGCATCAATAAGACTAAGAACTCCATTGCTTGCAAAAAGAGAATCAAGTTCATAAGAAGAGAAATCTTGAAAAATAGCAAATTTTCCGGGATGAACTTTGGCATAATTAGCATAATTGATGTATGCTTTTATTGCCTCCGGATCATTGAATAATTGTTCTTTTATTTTTCTAGAAATTCTCATGGTAGAGGGGTTGCTTGAAGAAGCCATTAAAGTAGAGAGTAGAGAGCTTGAAGTTTTGAAGAGAGAGTTTGAATTTGAAAAAGAGAGTGAAAAGATATGGCAAAAGATAGTGAATAAATAGATTCTCAAAGGACATATTCTCTAGTCAAAATGTAGCTTTTCGGAGAATTGAATGAAGTGAAAAAGTGGAGGGAAATTCAAAATTTTGAATTCAAATTTTGAAATTCAAATTCTGGTACCCATGTCGACATCATGGTAGGGACCATGTCGACATGTGCCAGTGAATTTTGATAATTTATTTTTCCTAAGTTCTCTAAAATATATATATATATATACTTATTATTTTTAATGTCTATATATATATATATCTGAAATATTTATAGTATATTTCAGAAAATTATACTATTAAAAAATAATAAAAATAATAATAAAATAATAAAGTAAAAATAAATATAAATATAAAATTCAAACAACATTCCAATTCAAAATCAATCAATCAAGCAATCAAGCAACTAATTCTAAGCAAGCAACTTCAACCAATTGTATTGTAAACGTGTACCTTTTCTGTGTCCCTTTCTTTGAATTCGTCGGAGTCATGAATAGTTGTGAAACACAAATTCGAATTATCTGTCTTCTGATCATCATCACTTGAGGACGAGTCTGAGTCATCTAGAGTAGTAGTATATGCACGCTTCCATTTCTTTACTGGATCATTGTTCATAAGTGGATTTTGCCTATCTGGATACGGAAGGTCCCTTTTGGATGGCCTGGTTCATCACTGTTGCAACATTTGACATTATTTGGCACTTCATTCTGATTTCCAGTGTTCTTATAGTTGTTTCTCTTGAGATTATTCATCTTTCTGTATTTCAGGAATTTCCTAAAATTTCTGGTCATAAAGGCCATCTCTTCATCATTATCGTTGTTTGAGTCTGATCCATCGGTCAATGCATTGAATGCCATTGATTTCTTTTCAGATACTTTGTTTTCTCTTCTCTTGATCATTTGAACTTCATTTAGATTTCCAATTAATTCTTCTATCTTTAAATACTGATGTCATTTTCCTCTTCGATAGCAAGTGTCTTTTGATCCCATTCTGGAGTAAGAGAATTTAAAATCTTTCTGACTTGATCTTCTTTAGAAAATTCTTTTCCCAAAGATATTAGAGAATGCACAACAATATCCTGAAATCTACTATACATATCAGAAATAGACTCATTATGATTCATTTTAAATAATTGAAACTGATTTGTGAGCATGGAAATTTTGGTCTGTTTAACTTTGCTTGTTCCTTCGTGACTAACTTGGAAAGTTTTTCAGATTTCATATGCAGACTTACAAACTGACACTCTATTGAATTCATTTCTATCTAGTGAACAAAACAAAATATTCATTGCCTTAGAATTATTTTGTGCAACATTCTTTTGCTCAGCAGTCCACTGTGCAAAATCAGTTGTGGGTTCAGAATATTCAGTTTGTGTAATATTCCAAGTGTCTAATCCTATAGATTGTAAGTATATTTCATCCTACATGCCCAATATGCATAGTTACTGCCATTAAAAAGTGGTGGTCTGACAGTAGACTGACCTTCTATAAATGAACTAGTGACAGGACTACTAGTGTTAGTGACAGTACCAGTGTTGGTAACCATTTTGAAAACTTTTCAAAAATCAGATTATGAAACTTTGAAAACCTTGCTCCGGTACCAATTAATAGAAATGCAGATTATGGATCTTAAGGCTAGGATTAACACTAGAGGGGTGGTGAGTAGTGTTCATAAAGAATTAGTAAATCTTTTTAAGTTTATGTTAATTTAGACACGGATGTATGCAATCTACAGATACAGGGATAATCATAGAAACAAAGAAAGATGCAGAAATAAAGTAAAAGCAGTAAAGGAAAGAACACACCGGATTTTATACTGGTTCAGAGTTACCCTACATCCAGTCCCGCAACACATGTACAGATTTTTTTCAAAAGCAATTGTACATTACACCCTCGATTTCAAGGCTACGAGGTACACCCTCCAGAATTTCAATCCTCTGGGCAGAGATACTTGATTTCTGGGCCACAAGTTTACCATGTTGATTTACCAAGGCTACAATCACACCTTTTGTTGCTTGATTGATTTTCCAGGCCATAATCACACCTTTTCTCGCTTGATTGATTTTCAAGGCCACAATAACACCTTTTCTCGCTTAATAGATTACAAAGAAGCCTATAACTTTGAATAGCACTGAGAACCTTATTGAGATAGTGATAGAGAATCAAACTAGAAGTAATTGAGTATGATTCAATATTGATTTCGGCAGAGTAATGGTAAGAGTATGTATTAAGAAATGTGGAAGAAGAAGAGGAGAGAAAACCAGAAAATCTGATCTGAAATTCGTTGAAACTAACCCCTATTTATAGAAGAACAACAGCCATGTCCATTCATGAAGAGTTATGGCGAATAAACACTTCTTTTGAAATTTAAATTTTGAACTCAACTGACACCATGTCGACATGGTCACCATAGGCATGTCGACATCCCAAAGCAATTTTTGATGATTTGATTTTCTTTGAAAATAACCTTTATCTTATATTAAAACTATTTTAAACTTTTCTAATATACTTGACTATAGTTAAAATATATAAGTAAATATAGAAAATAATATATATATAATTTAACTATAATTCTATATTTAAATCTTAGGTATAAATATTTAAAAGTCAAATATAATATTTTAAAAGATAGTTTAAAATCAGGAGTAATTTTGACCTTGAAATTAAAGATAATTTTGAGGCTAAAATTATTTAAAACCAGGATAGAAGTTTTTGATGCTTTTAAAAGGAAGGTTTTGAAAACATTTTGAAAACATGATATAATTTTGAAAAATCATTTTGAATAAAAAGTTAGAGGATACAAAACAATGTTCCACTAGATTTTTCGTAGATTCCATCCTACTTAGGATTCCATCCCTTTAACAGGCTCGAAGTGGATTCCATTCCACGAATAAATTGGATTTTAAGATGCCGGTGCTTTTCTATGAGTTTTAACAAAATTTCTAATTAAAGAATAAATTACTTAAATTCTTGAACTCTTGATATTCTTGATACTCATGAGTCTTCAATCTTGATATCTTGAATCTCTATACTGTACAGTCTTCATTCTTGGTACCTGCATGGTTAAAACCTGCATATACATATTTATCTAAACTTATAATGTTAGTATTTATATTTTATAATCTATTTGAAGGTTGTTGTCATCAAAACCATCATCTCATGGACTAACATTTATCATCAAAAATCAAGTAACAGATCCTTATTTTGAATGGTGTGAATCACCTCAAAGTTATGTACTCGAATCCTAGACCAAAACTATATGGAAGGAGAAATGATCTACGTCCAACCTACGCACTTATTTAATTGGTTCTCACTAATACCAACTCTATTCCACTAAATTATTTATTAAAACATTTCATAAAAATAAACTTAGGTTCAACTTGGATACTGCTCTACATCATCCTAAGAGTATATACCCCTATTTGATTCAACTGTTCCATTTTCAATTTAATTTCCTAAGAAAATGCAAGAGTCAAATACCCGGTCTTATTTCAAAAACTTTTTGAAATGAAACTTTTATATATATTAATCATATGATATGTATGTATGTATGTATGTATGTATGTATGTATGTATGTATGTATGTATGTATGTATGTATGTATGTATGTATGTATGTATGTATGTATGTATGTATGTATATATATTATATAAAACCCAAGTAACTTCAAAATGATACTAAGGAACTGGGTAGTATCAAATAGTATCATACATTCCCTTACCAAGAATGTAATACTCAAGAGAAGTGTTGACCATCCCAACACATCTCTTTCCCAATTTTAAGTCATTTCCGAGCCACTCGAGCTAATTAACTTAAAAATATTACCTCTATTACAAAATCCCCTTTTTTTTCTAACAAAACATTCATCATCAACTCGCTTTGGATTCGTTCGAGGTTTGAACTTATTTCAATTATATAACGACAAAGAGAATAATTTACTAAGTGCACCACAATGTTTACCTAGGCCCATCAGATCGTCACTAAGAAGATTATTCAGGTCACCATAAAATAATCAAGACTCATTTTCCTTAACCAATCCAAAGAAAAGATTTCTTACTTAACGTTTTCACTCTTAAAATTTCTATTCTTGAACCAGAATTTCTTTCAAATAATACTATTATCATCTTTTAAAACCTTGAAATATTTTCCAAAAGCCTTAGGATTTAAGTTCTCAAGTTTTCAACTTAAATTCTTTTTAATCGGAGACACATTCCTATAAATCCATTTTCATAAATCAACTTTTATAAAACATTTTTAAATTTTTTATTTCAAATATTCCAGATTTTAATACACTTTTGATTAGATCAAATCTAACCCCACATTATCAATCGAATGCCTTATAGTCAAGTTGTGAAACTTAATTTACAAGATTGTTTGCTTTAATGTTATCCCATTTCTACTTACCTAACCCAAGTCCTAAAAAGGGAAGCTACCTATACACACACTAAAAGTAGTCAATGCTCAACTGGACAAGCATGACGAACAAAATCTTAATTGATAATAATAGAATATCATTATCTCCTAAAAATAATACCTCAAAATACTATACTACTTTTGAAATTGTTCTTTATATACAAAATATGTTTCTAGGTAAAATGATTTCATTTATCCAATTTCAAAACAATACCATGTCAGTTTGCCTTGTTCAAATGTTTAGGACACCTATCGACACCGTGGCGGCCCATGTCTTGACTAGATTTCTTAAGCCACTTAATTGATAAATCAACACAATATAAAATATTTTATGTCACTAACAAATACGCTCTCTTATATATAATACACTCATACTCATTCTAGGGTCTTACTTTCCCGATCTCAAATGAGTTTACCCTACCAGGGCTAAAGTTCTCGCTTAACCTTGCACTCTGATACCACGTATAACAACCCACCTTTTTGAACCTTAGATGTCGACATTGGTACGTCCACGGTATTCACGTGCCGAACAATTAAGTATCGGAAGGACAGATTGTTAGGGGAAAGAAAAGAGATAGAAGATAGAAAGTAAACAGTCATAGAATCACACAACGCAAATGGAATAACATAAATTAATCAACATAATACTTTACAAAATCATTTCAAAATGATAAATTAGAGTCATATTACTAAAATTCTACCCTTAGATAGTTCTAACAGCCTGTCCCAACCCAATTAATATAAGATACATCTAATACTACGGAAACAAGATGATAACTAGCTACCTTATGATAACTAAAACACTTTTTTTTATAGAAAATCCAGTAACATTATACTAATGTCTAAGCGTTTAAAATAAACATATGAAAATAGTTAAAATTGTTACCATTATTAAATTCCAACTTACTAGGCTCTACAATCAAAACCTTATAGGCACGTACTAGAAATTGGATTCCATACCATGACAGGGCACCGGGGTACCACCTATCATTGTATTCGTCTAGAAAATGTACAAGGACCTTGTCAAGATCCACTACCAACATAAGATCGGCCTACCCCTTACGAATAGTACCAAATATGTCATCACCCTGCTTGCTTTGTAAACTTTTTTTATTGAGATCTTATACACAACCAATCCATAAATATGTAGATGTATTTATAAAGGTGATGACATACCCTAATGGGAGCGACCTACTTAACATTGATGCATCTTCCCTAATTTGAGTCATTCTCGGTTAATGAGGCTTGAGGCTACGGTTACCTTTTGAGTAGCAATCCCGCTTGGAATGCTAACACCGCCTTTCAAGTAGTAATGCAGTGCCAGCATTTATCCATACAAGTTGTTGAGGATAAGGACAAACCGGAGGCACTACTTGTAACGACCAGTAATTTTACAACTTTTAAATGGAATATTTGCTTAACTTTAAATATTTATATATAAAATTTTCAAACTTAAACAATCATATTTTATGCGATAAATAAGAATGGTAAACTTATTTAATAATTTGATTACAAAATCAGGAACTTTGGGTTTTCATCGAAAAGTGACAAAAGCAGGTTTTCCTTAAAATTTGGTATGTAGTCAAATAATTGTTAAAATGACAAAACAATTATTTTTGATGGTTATATAATGATAAAAAGTGATTGATAAAACTTCTATAACTATAAAAGTACTTGTTTTATAGTGATTGACAAATTTCGTCGTACAATGACTAATCGACGTCGTATTTTACAATTGAATTCTAATATTATTAAATATGGTTTTATAAGTCAAATAAACTTGTTTTAATTATTCAAAGATGATAAAAACTGATTTTCAAATTTTGATGATATAAATAAACAGTTTAACAAAAACGTCAAAATGTGACCGTAAAACTTTTTGTCAAAAATCAACGTTTCGTTCAATATAATTTGTCACAACGTTGTTTCATCTTTGTTAATATGTTTTAACATATGTATATACATATTTTAATAACAAAACATATTTACCTTTTCTAAGAACCATTAGAAAATTGTAGAATATCATTAGTAAAAATAAGTAAGGTAATTAACAAAAGAAAAAAAGCAAACATCAAATCAATCGCATCCAAATCCAACAAAATTATTACTTTACTTTTCTTAACCATTAAGTGATTATGACATAAAGTAAGGATATGATGTGTGATGGTAAGTGTTGAAAAAATGCAGCTTACTTTAGTTTTAAATAAGGGTATTTTGGTAATATCGTAAAAGGTTATTTTGGTAAATTACCATTTTTTTCTTTTCCTACAAATAAGACCCAAAGGCTAGATAAATTTCCACACTTTATTCCATTCCTTTCTTTCTCTTCTTCTTCTCCTTCCTCTCCATTTTAATGGATTCCTCTCTTCTCTTTCCTTACTAGCTTTTATTAAAAGCGTATCAAACCAACTCCAAACTTTGGCAAAATTCTTACATCATTAGAACACAGTTTGGTATCTAAAAAGTAAGGGAATGATGGAGGAAGGAGGGGGTCAAGGTGAGGCTAAACCATGTAGAAGGAAGAAGCAAGTTGGGAAGCTCCAGTGCAAGAAAAAAGAAGGAGGTACTTGCCATTTTGTTCCAAGAAGATAAGAGGAAGTTTGAAGTATTAAGAAAGTTCTGTCGATTTTTCAAGAGTTTGAAAGAAGAGGTCGAGAACATAAAGCAAAGAGGAATGGAGTAAAAGACGAGCGAATGGAGGATTATTGGATAAGAATGTAAGTAGAAAGTTAATGATTTGGTTAAAGGTGAGTACTCACACTTAATTAATCTCTAAATAAAAATTTAATGATATCAAAATATAATGTATGTATATATATATATATATTGGATGATTAAATATGTAATTACTTGGTTGATTACTTGTTTGAATATATGGATGTTAATATGGATGATTATTTGGTTTGATAAATGATAAGAGAAATGGTTCGTAATTAATCATAGTTAATTAAGTGAGAATTAAATCCATATAAATATATGTATGAATATTATTCGGCCTCTTAATGATTTTAAAATATCAAATAAGGTTGAAAATGTATTATAATAATATAATATTATAATATGAAATGAAATGGAAAATGAGTTTAAAATGTGAAAGTATTTGTTTAAATGAGTTTAAAGTGATTCAGAAATATTTTACAAACATTGAAAATTGTTTCCATGAAGTTTGAAAAGAAATTGAAAGACAAGTCAAAACTAGGCACGTCGTGTAACAGTTGTTCCCGATTTCATGCCGTAGAATTCAAACAAGTATTGAAATGGATTATACCTTAGAATTCATCGAAATAGGAATTTCCCAGACAATTGTAACCATAGTTTTTAAATAAAGAAAATCAAGGTTTCATTAAGTAGACTTTAAAATATGTGCAAATCCAGTTTTCGATAAAATCTAGCTTTGGCAGTTCGGTGGCTAAAGTAGCAAATGTTCTAAATATATATATTTTAAAATGTTTAAAAATATGGTATAAATCTTATAAATCATTTAGTGTTTTAAAAGCGGTTTGAGTTGGGAAAATGAACATATGTGAAGTAAAAATGTTGTTTGATCATGGAAGCTTTAATACACAATTTGCAGCACTTTTTCGCATCACTTTTAAATAACATGTTAAATATGATTTTTAAACTTAACAATTAGTTTTCATATCTTTTATAAATGGTTTTTGAAAGAGTAATTAAATGTTTTAAACAATGGTTTAAAAGTTTTATAAGTCATTTTAAAAAAAAGAAAGGAGTATGCGGAAATGACCAGTACGACTTGGGCAAGGGACGGAACATGTTGAAGGGAAAGCCTAGATGCTCTAAAATAATGTTTTCCAATATGAGATGTAAATAAATAATTTTGAAATGTTTTTCCTAAGTGAAAAGTGAAACGATTTAGAATTATTTCAAGATTTTAAAGGGGTTTTAATTAACCAAACGGATTCGATAAATGAGGCTTAATATTTCCATATAATCTTGAAAATAAAATGGAATAAACCAAAAAGAATATATCTAAGAAAGATATTTAATTTAATTGAAGAAAAGATTGATGACTTATGATCGCATATGAACTTAACATCTTTTTAATCGATCGGTGCGAAGAAACCAGGGTCGGATCTGGGTAATTCCTATTCGAAAACCACTTCAAACCAATGTATACATTTGGAAGTGAAGATTTGTTAAAGATGATGATTATTGGAGAATGAGGACTCAGAATTAGGGATTGCTGTCATGAGTCCCAGGGGTTTACCCTCACATTATATTTATATGGCAGTGGTGCCTGCATTCTGAAAATCTTCGTTGTATTAAAGACCAAAGATCTTCATAGCGGAAGGACTACTTGTTGACATTCTTTGGGTAGCTCCAAATATAGAGACATTTATTATAGTAGTGGTCCTATCGTGTTTTGAAATCTTCGTAATGTAAGGACTGCTCACTACTGATCCTAGGGGTGATTCCTAAAGGGATGTAGTACGAAGAGTGCCTTCAGTTTCGTTCAGTCCCAGAAGGAACTTGTATGGATGTGTGTTTGACATTGCATTTCTACGATCATATTGTTGACTTTTACAAACCTATGTTTGTTTGGTGGCGGAGAAGGCAACTTCTTTTAGCTTAACAACCTTCTTTGAGACGTATGAGCTCAGAGATTGTATATTCATGAGAGTCAATAATGATCAAGGGAATGGAAATGGACATTCAAAATGGAACCCAATATGATCAAAGCGTGGCTTTGTGTGAAATAAAGCATGGCTCTATAGAAGTTAAGCATGGTCGCATGAGCCTCACATTCTCGGAATGATACGGGATACTACGTGGTCTGTAGGACATATTTCAGGCTATTAGTTATGAGGAATGAAAGGCATTTGATGCCTTAAGATGATTAAATGTGCAAGTATTGGAGGCTGACGGAGATCGTGTAAAGCTACCTAGTAATACTCTGTTCTATAGTAGTATAACATCGTAGTTCGAAGGCTGATAGAGATCGTGTAAAGCCATGCGAAAGCTATATGTTATACGTCGATCGAAGGAAAATACCACTAGTTCCCTATAATGTTGGAAATCCAATTTTAATACGAGCTTTACAGTTTTGTTTGTAGTCCCAAAATAGCTATAATGCTTTGCAAACATTTCATCTACCCTTGTGGTAACATATATTCCGTCCATGAATATTCTATTTGACCTAGTCTTGATATATTACCGTAGACTTAGTCTAGGTATTGATAATTTATTTTGATAAATAACTTGAAAAGTATTTCAAAAGAATGTCATTAAAGATAATATCAAAGTGTGTTTTCAGTATAAAGTATTTCAGTTATCACAAGGTAAAAACTCGTCTGTATTTATGTGTGGGTGTGGTCTTATGAGATACCCTTCTTTTTGAAGGTTTTGATTTACATCAGTATTAAATTTTTTGAGTATCTCACATTGGTTCATCAAGCGTGATTCGAGTATTTTCAACACTCGGGTCAGATCCGCGTAGTTTCAAGTTTAGTTGAAGACGCTTGGAGTTTTAGAGTAGAGTTGGAGATCTTAATCTACGTATGAATGTACTCTATTATCCGCTGCTTCTATTGCATTTGTTTTTATTTCTTTAGCTTTTGTAAGGATAGAGGGTTTATAACTGTCCAGGCTGAATCCAAGTTAGACTCTGATATTGTATTCAAAATTTTCCGTTGTAAAGATTATTATTAAAATAATATATGTGATTCCATTCTTTTGCGATTCTGTTGTATCTTTATTTTCTTTTTTCAATCGGGCTTTCCGGCACTTGGACTATGACACGAGGATGTATAAGTGTTGATTTTTGAGGGTTGAAAATCCCAGTTTTTGCATTTGGTATCAGAGCTTAGGTTGAGCGAACATCTAGGCTTTGGTGGGGTAAAACTCATTATAGACAGGGTTAGCAATACCCTAGAATGTGTAACTCATTAGAGATAGGGCTAGTAACACCCTAGAATGAGTTGAGAGTATTATATATGAGTGCGTATTGTTTTTGATATAAAAAACTGTTTTATGTTGATATATCAGTTGAGTGACTTATAGATTCTGGTCGATGGTTTCCTGGTCACCGTTATCGATAGGGATTTCTAAATACATAGACTAGGAAAATCGACACACCATTTTTAAAAGGAGTATATTTTATATATACAAAAGTACAAACATTCATGTGTTAGGAAAATTTTATAAGATGTTATCCCTTTGGAAATTACCAAGAATAAGGTCTTGATATGTTAATGATGGTAAGAGTAATCTTCTAAGTTTCGGTTATATGCTGGATTGGGCCAATGGTATTGAATGGTTGATAAATTATTCTTCTTATCATTGTACAATAAGCAAATTCAAAGCCTAAAAAGTTAAATCAAGTTATTTGGATAAAAGGATACAAGTTAATAAATTAATGATATGAAACCTCTGATAATGACTTAGTATATAATTTAGGAAAGAATGTCTTATTATATGTTGCGTGATGAGTTATAGGCTAATCGAAAGCAAGCGCGAAGAATACGTGCATAAAATGAAGTAGAAGAGAAATTATAACTAGGATCTTATGCTGGCATCTTCTGTTACAGATGTGGTGAAGAAAGGCATTACGCAGTTCTGTGTAAGGATAGGAAAATAAAGGAAAAGGATAAAAGTAAAGCAAAGAAAGAGGGAAAGAAAAATCTTTTAGGGTTGATATATTCTATTTCAAATGTAAAAGATATATGTTTAATAAAAAAGAATTTTAATGAACTCCTATCCTAATCTTTTGAAAATTTAAAAGGATTACTTTATAAGTATAAAAGAATATCTTTTGAAAGATATAGATATCTATGTCTGTTAGGGAATGATAATATTTAGTTATTACCATTTGTCGATTTAATGAACATCTTGTGAATTAAGTTTCACAATTCGACTATAAGATGTTTGAAAATAATATAGGGTTGAGGTTAATGAATTTGAATAAGATAATAAATTAAGCATGTAATTTACGCAAATAAAATGATTTTGAAAAAGATGGATATGAATGATATGTTATAAATGTTTTATGTGAATTTTTGTTTGATGATAACAAATATATATCGATTTATATATGTGTCTGCAGACTGTACTATATACATTAGGAATAAATACTCATATTGAATAATAATACTATTGCATAGAATTTATATAATTCACTCAGTATTTTTATTCAATATAATATTTTATTTCAACACTTATACAGTACAAAGTTTTCAGCTCTCTCTATATACGTACACCAATTCACAAATTTCACATTCATGTTTTTTTCTCACTACAACACTCAACACTTAGTTTCTCACTCTGTCTGCACATCTGCATGTATCTACATTGTCCAGCTCCAGTTCTTGTCCTGTCTCCTGTGTACCTATATAATTAGCAACTACAACAGTAATCTGAAAATAAACAAATTTGAATTTGCAAAAATATAAATTTGTTTTATTGGTGTCTCAGATATATGGGTTATTGTCATCATTTTTGATTGTGTAATATCTGTGCATATCAGTATTCTTACCAGGGACAGGTAATCATGAGTGGCTGCAATACACACGTGTACATTTATACACGTGCGCACTGCCTCGCCAACTCGTGTGCGCAGTCAACAAAATGCTGAATCATGCACAACAGGCCGAGAATCAAGACCACATGCAAACTGAAACAAGTCCAAATACAACAATGTGTAGCACCAATTACAAGTAACCAGAGGCAAATAGAGAGAGGCAATGAACCAGTGGAAATAAACAAGAGTGCATGCTACAACAATCAACAGACAAAGCTCAAGTTCAATCCCAAAGCAACCCAACAGCAATGCATGCAAAAGAGACCAAGGCTCAATGTACACAAATGCAAAGCTTATATATGCAGATCAAAAGCAACAGAGAAATATACATCTGTATACATACATGAATGTATGTATACAGATGGTAAAGTGAACAGAAGACAATTAAACAACTACAAGTACAGGGAGCAGCAATAATGCAAACTACAATGTGCACCAGACCAGGCTACAAGATATGCACAAATATGCAAACAAACCAATGAATAAGGAAGATGCAATCATCTCAAGATAACAATACTACAGAGAGCATATGCAAGGGTCAAACAATGGATGCAACATAAGTATGGTGAAATCCAAGAACTCAACAATGTCTGGATAACCTAAATGCTCAGTGCAAGCTACAATGAAACTGTCTCGAAGCAAACTCAGTGCATAACAAACAAATGTTGCAGTGACAAAGAAAAGTGCTAAGATGAATGCATATATGGATGCAGACATGTTAAAATTAGTATGAAGCCGAGAATGAACAAAGAAATGAAATTCATCATCATGGAACAGATGGTGCAGTTCGAAACAGGGAATTCGAAGTCAACTTGGAATCAATATCGTCAAAACAACCAAAGACGCGATGGCCATGAAATTCGACGATACTGTGTTGACCAATGTCAAAAATCAAAGGCAAACTAAATCAGGAAAGTTTTTGCAATATCAATCAAGGAAAAATCGAACGCTTCAAAATCAAAACCGTGTGAATCAAGTAAGTCGCAAATATCAAGCAAAATTCGAATTGTATATACCCAAAATGTCACAACAAAATCAGGAAAAAATATTCAACGACTTGGAGGCCAAGCAACAAATCAAATCAGACGCAAAGTATCAGGGTTTCTACCCTATATATAACATACCCAAGATCATCATAGACGACATGAAGAGAACAAAAAGATAAATCAGAAAATGTCAACTCAAATCATACCAATTCAATCACCCGAGTCTATAGCAATCGGAATTCGCCCTAAATGTGGTTGCGCAAACCTTAATCAGAGACAAATTGGACATTCGAAGGGAAGAGGAGCAACTGAAGGCAACTCAGAGATTCAATCGGGCCGCAACAGAGAAAAAGCCGACATTTACAGAGACCCTAAAATTGCATCAGATAACAAAAGAGGGAAGTGGGCCGTGTTTTTTTATTGGGTCGGGTTGTTTGTTTAAGGGCAAAAGGAAAAAGAAAGTTATACTCAAGTTTTAGTTAATTTTGTTCTTATTTTTATTTTTCAAGTCTGTACTTTTCAAATCAAATCTTGGTAAATCACCACCTAGGATTTAGGATGTGTCAAATTGTCTAATTAGGATTAGTTCAGTAAGCAGGGTTTGCGAGTTTGCAAAACTCTATAGGCGGTAGCAGGGTTTGCGAATCTGTTAGAGTATTTGTAAGCGGGAGAGTGTTTAATTCTAATAGAAATCTTGGAATGCAGCAGTATGCAGGGATTGCCGAAGCTGCGTAAATTTTATTTGTGATTTAGTTTTCAGCATATTTACTTTTCTGCAGTTTGGTTTTGCGTTTAATTCGAGAAAATTTGCTATAACCCTATTCACCCCCCTCTAGGGTTAATCTAGATCCTATAAGTGGTATCAGAGCCCGGTATTTTTCTTTAACTCTAGAGTCATGAATCCACCAAATAATGCTTTTTCTGAGGGACAAACTATTGCTAGGCCACCCATGTTTAATGGGAATGATTATGCTTATTGGAAAGTTAGGATGGGTATTTATCTTAGTTCTGTTGATTATGATGTTTGGGACATAATTGAAACTGGATATAAATCTCCCACTATAACTGTTGGTGATACTGAGATTCCTAAACCTAAGGATAGGTGGGATGCTAACGATAAGAGATTAAAAACTACAAATGCTAAAGCCATGAATGCTTTTATCTGTGCTCTTGATAAGACTAAATTTAGTAGAATTTCTCATTGTAAAACTGCACAAGAAATTTGGCATACCTTGGAGGTGACACATGAAGGAACCTCTCAAGTCAAGGAATCTCGTCTAGCCCTATTCAGCAATGAATACGAGAACTTTGTGATGGACAAAGGCGAGAGCATAAAGGACATGTTTGGACGCTTTTCAACTTTGGTGTACAGTGCTAGAGCGCTTGGGAAGGTATTCACTGAGGTAGAGCTTGTGAGGAAGGTGCTACGAGTCTTACCGATGAGCTTTGAGGCAAAAGTCACGACAATACAAGAATCGAAAGATCTGAGTAAACTAAGCATGGAGTAGTTAATCGGCAACTTGATGACATATGAGCTTGAGCCAAAAGCAAAGGAGGAACGCAACAACTCCGAATCAAAGAAGAAGACGATTGCCTTAAAGAGAAAAGAAGAGAGTGATGAAGAAGAAGAAGATCCAATTGAAGAGCTTGCAATGGCTGTCAATAATCTTAGAAAATGGTGAAGATTCAGGCCACGCAAGAAGAAAACAAGTAGTAATAGATCAAAAGATTCTGACAATTCCGATAATGAATTGACGTGCCTTAACTGCAAGAAGTCTGGCCACTTCAAACAAAAATGCCCACTTCTCAAAAACAACAAAGGAAAGAAAAAGAAGAAGAAGGCCTTTGCAGCGACTTGGGATGATGAAGAAGGAGAGGAAGTTTCGAATAATGGCTTAGAGGAGGCTAACTTGTGTCTTATGGCAAAATCAGATTCAGAAGCAAGCTCAGAGGAATCTAGTGAGGTAGGTGACTATTCTTATAAAGAACTTGCTTGGATGTGCTGTGATCTTACTAAAATAATTGATACTCTTGAATCTAAAATTGAAAAACTGAAATCTGATAAGAGAGAACTTGTCTATGAAAATTCTAGGTTAGAAACTGAACTTGAAAATATTCAAAACCTAGACTGTAAAAAATGTAAAATTTTAGATTCAGAATTATCAAGACTTAAGAATAGCTTTGAGAATCTTGAAAAAGAAAACTTGAGTCTTAAGGAAACCATTGACACTAGGAAAAAGGATATTATAAATAGATGCACCTCACTTGTAACTGAAAACACAACACTAAAAACCAAAGTCCAAAATCTTGAAAAATCTCTGAATGACTTTTCAAAAGGAGAAAAATCATTCAACATGTTATTAGGAAATCAAATTTTTGCTAACAACAGAAAAGGACTAGGCTTTGGGAAAACACAAGTTGATGATAATGCAAAAGGTAAGAGTGTCTTTGCTAGATGTGAAATAATTGGACATCGTGTTGAAAATTGTAGTCATAGGAAAAAGAAACACAAAATTTATACAAGTTTGGACTCCTAAGAATTCTACAAACAGATTTCATGTCTATTGGAGCAAGAATAAAAGGACAAAACAAGTTTGGGTTCCAAAGGGATTGTTTATTCACAATGCTTCAGTCACTAATATCATTGGACCTAAGAGTTTCTCTAGGTCATCCTCTTCTCTCTCTATGTAGGTCTGTTGGCGGGCTAAGGAACAACAAGAATGGTTTCTAGATTCATGTTGTTCTAGACATATGACAGGTGACAAATTGAAGTTCCTTAGCCTAGAGAATTTTAAAGGTGGAAATGTGATCATGGGAGACAATAGCAAGTGTAAGATTATTGGTAAAGGTGAAGTAGGTAACGGTACTTTTTCCTTGACTAATGTTTTATACGTTGATAATTTGCATCACAATCTCATTTATATTAGCCAACTATGTGACAAAGGTATGAATGTTGTTTTTGATAGTGATACTTGAAAAATCATTGATAAATCTTCTAATAACATTGTTTTTATGGGCAAAAGAAAAGGAAATGTTTACTCGCTTTCGTTTGATAATCTAAATCTTTGTAGATGTTTGGTAGCCACTGACGAAGAGGCATCTTTATGGCATAGGAAACTTGGACATGCTATCATGAGTCTCTTAGAAAAACTTGAAGCGAAAGAATTAGTCAGAGGGTTACCACATCAGAAATTTAAAAATAATAAAGTTTGTAAAGCATGTTCCTTGGGCAAGCTTAGTCGATCATCATTTCGCCCGAAAAACATTGTTAGCACATCAAGGGTTCTTGAATTAATTCACATGGACTTATTTGGACCAAATGAAATTGCAAGCTTGAATGGAAAACGTTATTTTTATGTATTGGTTGATGATTATTCTAGATTTACATGGGTTTATTTCTTAGCCAAAAAGTCTGAGTCTTTAGATTATTTTTCAAAATTTGCAAAACTTGTTCAAAATGAAAAAGGAGTTTCAATTAAAACCTTGAGAAGTGATCATGGAGGCGAATTTGAAAATTTGGAATTTGAAAGCTATTGTGAAGAAAATGGTTTAAAACATGAATTTTCGGCTCAACGAACACCTCAACAAAATGAATTGTCGCATGAAAGGAAACCTAACATTTCTTATTTTCGTGTATTTGGATGTCCTTGTTTCATTCTTAACACAGGTGATTAACTTAGAAAATTTGAATCAAAGGCTGATGAGGGAATTTTCATGGTCTATTCAACAAGGAGCAAGGCTTACAGGATATACAACAAACGAACAAAGTCAATTGTTGATTCAATCAATGTGAAATTCGATGAATCTGACCTGGAAAGGACGACCGAAAAGACGGTTGACGATGGGGTAGATCATGAAAACATTGAAGAAGGGACATCTAGTGAGAAAGCTGAAAGTAGGACTGTTGATGCTGGTAGATTAAAGTTCAAATCCAATCATCCTCCTGAATTTGTTATAGGTGAACCTACGGAAGTATACGCACTCGCTCTTCATTTGATAAAAAAATTGTGTGCGTTTTTTTGTCACAGTGGTTTTATTTCTGAGATTGAACCTGATTCTGTTGGAATGGCTCTTAATGATGAAAGTTAGGTTTTAGCAATGCAAGATGAACTTAATCAATTTGAGAGAAATAAAGTTTGGAAATTAGTTCCTAGGCCTAATGACTATCCAATTGTTGGAATTAAATGGGTATTCAAAAATAAACTTGACGAATCAGGAAATGTAATTAGAAACAAAGCTAGGTTGGTCGCAAAAGGATATAACCAAATAGAAGGCATAGATTTTGATGAAACATTTGCTTCAGTTGCTAGGTTAGAAGCCATTAGGATTTTGCTAAGTTGTGCATGTTATAAGGGTTTCAAACTTAAACAAATGGATGTAAAAAGTGCCTTTCTGAATGGTGATTTGAAAGAAGAAGTTTTTATTGAACAACCCCCCGGTTTTGAAAATCATGATTTTCCAAATCACGTGTATAAACTAGAAAAAGCATTATATGGTCTTAAGCAAGCTCCTAGAGCTTGGTTTGACTGTCTTTGTACATATCTTTTGGAAAATTGCTTTAAAAAGGGGAGTGCTGACACGACACTATTTCTATTACATAAAGGAAGTGAATTTTTGATTGTTCAGATTTATGTGGATGATATCATTTATGGTGCTACTAATGAACTCTTGTGCGAGAAATTTGAACAAGTCATGCAGGCTAAATTCGAGATGAGCTTGGTTGGAGAATTGAAATATTTTCTTGGATTCCAAATCAAGCAAAGCAGTGATGGTATTTTCATTTCACAAACCAAGTATGTGTTGGAACTGTTGAAGAAATTTGGAGTTGAGAACTCCAAACCATTGAGAACTCCTATGAGCCCATCAATAAAGTTGGACAAAGACGAGAAAGGAATTGATGTTGATCAGAAGAAATATCGAGGGATTATTGGTTCACTTCTCTATCTTACTGCTTCTAGACCCGATATTATGTTTTCTGTGTGTTTGTGTGCACGTTTTCAATCTAATCCTAAAGAATCTCATTTGAAAGCCACTAAACGAATTTTGAGATATCTTTCACACACACGAAAATTTGGATTATGGTACCCTTCTTGTGAAAATTTTGATTTAGTTGGCTATTCTGATGCTGATTATGCTGGTTCATTGGTTGACAGAAAAAGCACTAGTGGGACATGTTTCATGCTAGGACATTCATTAGTTTCATGGTCAAGTCGAAAACAGAACTGTGTTGCATTATCCACCACTGAAGCAGAATATATTGCTTTAGGAAGCTGTTGTGCTCAAATTTTATGGATGATGCAAACTCTCTCTGATTTTGGCTTAGTTTATAAACAAGTTCCATTAAAATGTGATAGTAAAAGTGCAATAGACTTGTCAAATAATCCTGTTCATCATTCACGCACAAAACACATTGATGTGAGACACCACTTTCTTAGAGATCACATTGCTAAGGAGGACATTTGCATTGAACATATTTCAACCGAGGCTCAACTTGCTGATATTTTCACAAAACCCCTCCCCGAAGACAGATTTTCCAGATTATGTTTGGATTTGGGGATTATAGAAATTGACTAGTCATTTTCATTTATTGATTGAAATATTCTTGGATATTTACTTTCAACTTCAATTTCTAGAATTCAAACCAGTTTTGGATATTATTCAAAGATTGATTCGAATATGGTATTCAGTAGTGGAAATTGTTTTATTTCATAATATAATTAACTTGGTAACTTATTCCACGACCATTTCTTTTTCTACCATCTTTCTATCATTCATAATGGTTTTGTAAAATGAGAAGAGTGAATTATCTTTCTTTTTTTAGAAAAAAAATTTAATTATCTCTCGCGCATCCATTCTCATTTAAAAGTCCTTATGGTTATGCATGGATGGAGCATGTGAGTGAATTATTTTTTATCATCACTCCATTCTCATTTAAAAGTCCTTATGGTTATGCATGGATGGAGTATGGTAACTAAGTATTTTTCTGGTCTCAAAGTCCAGATGCTTAGACTAATAAGTAACTGCTAATCCCATTTAAAAGTCCTTATGGTTATGCGTGGTTAGTAAGTGCTTATTTTTTGTGCTTAAATGTCAAATTATTTTTAAAATACCTCTCTTCTTATTATATAAAAACCGAATCATCGATCCATTCTCTACAATGTGGAAATTGTTATCTCGTTATGATATATTATGCTTTTTCCTACTGTTCCATTAGTTTTTTTGTCAGTCTTTTGATAATGACAAAAGGGGGAGAAGAACAAGATTTTGATAAGGAAGTAAATATTTTTTGGAATACTTCAACAAATTTGTTAAATGTTGTTAGTTAATTTTCTTTAGTTCTTTTATTCTTCTGTAATTTTCTAAATCTTCTAAATAGGGAGTGGTCTCAGTTGTAGGGGGAGCATTCATATAGGAGGAGCTAAATATTTCATGCTCAAACTCATTTATTAGAATTTCAAAATCTTTAATATATATTTGCCATCATCAAAAGGGGGAGATTGTTTGATGTGAATTTTTGTTTGATGACAACAAATATATATCAATTTATATATGTGTCTGTAGATTGTACTATATACATATAGGAATAAATATTCATATTGAATAATAATACTATTGCACATAATTTATATAATTCAGTCAGTATTTTTATTCAATATAATATTTTATTTCAACACTTATACAGTACAAAGTTTTCAGCTCTCTCTACATACGTACACCAATTCATACATTTCACATTCATGTTTTTTTCTCACTACAACACTCAACACTTAGTTTCTCACTCTGTCTGCACATCTGCATCTATCTACATTGTCCAGCTCCAGTTCTTTTCCTGTCTCCTGTGTACCTGTATAATTATCAACTACAACAGTAAGCTGAAAATAAACAAATTTGAATTTGCAAAAATATAAATTTGTTTTATTGGTGTCTCGGATATATGGGTTATTGTCATCATTTTTGATTGTGCAATATCTGTGCATATCAGTATTCTTACTAGGGACAGGTAATCATGAGTGGCTGCAATACACACGTGTGCACTGCCTCGCCAACTCGTGTGCGCAGTCAACAAAAAGCTGAATCATGCACAATAGGCCGAGAATCATGACCACATGCAAACTGAAACAAGTCCAAATACAACAATGTGTAGCAGCAATTACAAGTAACTAGAGGCAAATGGAGAGAGGCAATGAACCAGTGGAAATAAACAAGAGTGCATGCTACAACAATCGATAGTACAAAGCTCAAGTTCAATCCCAAAGCAACCCAACAGTAATGCATGCAACAGAGACCAAGGCTCAAGGTACACAAATGCAAAGATTATATATGCAGATCAAAAGCAACAGAGAAATATACATCTGTATAATGTATGTATACAAATGGTAAAGTGAACAGAAGACAATTAAACAACTACAAGTACAGGGAGCAGCAATAATGCAAACTACAATGTGTACCAGACCAGGCTACAAGATATGGACAAATATGCAAACAAAGCTATGAATCAGGAAGATTCAATCATCTCAAGATAACAATACTACAAAGAGCATATGCAAGGGTCAAACAATGGATGCAACAGAAGTATGGTGAAATCCAAGAACTCAACAATGTATGGACAACCTAAATGCTCAGTGCAAGCTACAATGAAACTGTCTCGAAGCAAATTCAGTGCATAACAAACAAATGTTGCTGTGAAAAAGAAAAGTACTAAGATGAATGCATATATGGATGCAGACATGTTAAAATCAGTATGAAGCCGAGAATGAACAAAGAAATGAAATTCATCATCATGGAACAGATGGTGCAGTTCGAAACAGGGAATTCAAAATCAACTTGGAATCAATATCGTCAAAACAACCAAAGACGTGATGGCCATGAAATTCGACGATACTGTGTTGACCAATGTCAAAAATTAAAGGAAAACTAAATCAGGAAAGTTTCTGTCATATCAATCAAGGAAAATCGAACGCTTCAAAATCAAAACCGTGTGAATCAAGTAAGTCGCAAATATCAAGCAAAATTCGAATCGTATATACCCAAAATGTCACAACAAAATCAGGAAAAATATTCAACGACTTGGAGGCCAAGCAACAAATCAAATCAGACGCAAAGTATCAGGGTTTCTACCCTATATATATAAATACCCAAGATCATCATAGATGGCATGAAGAGAACAAGCAAGATAAATCAGAATATCTCAACTCAAATCATACCAATTCAATCACCTGAGTCTGTAGCAATCAGAATTCGCCCTAAACGTGGTTGCGCAAGCCTTAATCAGAGACAAATTGGACATTCGAAGAGAAGAGGAGCAACTGAAGGCAACTCAGAGATTCAATCGGGCCGCAACAGAGAAAAAGCCGACATTTACAGAAACCCTAAAATTGCATCAGATAACAAAAGAGGGAAGTGGGCCGTGTTTTTTTATTGGGTCGGGTTGTTTGTTTAAGGGCAAAAGGAAAAAGAAAGTTATACTCAAGTTTTAGTTACTTTTGTTCTTATTTTTATTTTTCAAGTCTGTACTTTTCAAATCAAATCTTGGTAAATCACCACCTAGGATTTAGGTTGTGTCAGATTGTCTAGTTAGGATTAGTTTAGTAAGCAGGGTTTGCGAGTTTGCAAAACTCTATAGGCGGTAGCAGGGTTTGCGAGTCTGTTAGAGTGTTTGTAAACGGAAGACTGTTTAATTCTAATAGAAATCTGGGAATGCAGCAGTAGGCAGGGGTTGCCGAAGCTGGGTAAATTTTGTGTGTGATTTACTTTTCTGCAGTTTGGTTTTGCGTTTAATTCGAGAAAATTTGCTATAACCCTATTCACCCCCCCTCTAGGGTTAATCTAGATCCAACAATAAATTCAAAGAAACTAAATTTTGGTTACTTTGGAAAGGTGAATTTTTAAAAGGAAGTAATTTAATGTAAGATGATTTTATGAAAGGTATTTATAAAACGGGTTTTATAAACAAAAAAAATCCCTAGTGGATTTTTGAAAAGAAATTTCAAATAAGTAAGGAAGTATCAAATAGTACCTAGTTTGAATGGCTCAAAAATAACTAAAAATGGGCAAGTGATATGTTCGGATGGTAAACAGTTCTCTTAAATATTACCCTTCTTATTAAGGGGATATAGAATACTATTGATAATACCCAGTTCTTTGGTATTATTTTGGATTTACTCGATCTATATAATTTTCTTTCAAACACTATTAATCCAAAAAATGGATCAACGCCCTGGATTGAGCGTGAAAGCACCAGCCCATTCTTATGGAGCAATAATATAGAGAATAAATGTAGAAAAATCAGAAATAGAAAGAAGACAAGAGGATTTCTATAGTGGTTCAGCTGTTAATGAAGCCTATGTCCAGTTTATAACTTTTATTATTGACTGATTGCTGTTACAAGATGAACTCGATTACAAACTCATTGAATATCCTTAGTTAGACTAAGTCCCTAATGCTGGAATTTACTGGAGAATCACTGTAAACTCCTTGGATGGCTGTTGTGAGGGAGGAAAAGAGTGAAGAAAGTTTTTTGCATAGTTCCAATAGCCAGTCTATATGATCCCCTTTATGTTGCAGATAGGAGAGTATGTATAGAGATTGGAGAGCGACAGGGTCAAACCTTCTTGCCAGACGCTTGCAAATGACCAAAGGAAGACACACTGCAAATTTCATCATGAATCGAGCTAATCTGATGGATCACAAGCGATCTATAGGCCAATGATAGTTAATGATTCATTGCTTTTGACTCCATTGCGATCCAACGTCTTCATATGCTTCCTCTTGCCTGCTACCTTAAAGATCATGGCGACCTTGTGAGATGGTATGGATCGCTAGTGATCCATATATTTAGTCGATATTTAGACTTTTATCTTCTAGGGAGCATTTTTTGTCTCGTGTTGGTGTTGTCTATGTAATTCCGTAGCACGTTGCTTTGTTTTGATGATGGTCCACAAACTAGATACATTAGACTGTTGATTGAACTAGACGACGCTTGCCTCTCGATTTACTAGCTCGGAATTCCATTTAACTTAGCCATTGTTCTTAGAATACTCATTGGACCATGATGCAAGTGAATTCATGAATCCATAAGTCAAGATTATGGATTGATAGTGATCCATAGATGATGGATCACTTGCGATCCATCACCTTTGCGTATTTTCGCTTTCTTTCTTCTCTGATTTCTCTTGGTTGGTTGTTCAAGTCTTTTTGGTCCACTCTTGAACTATTCTGACTCAAGCAAGTTTTTTCGATTTCCTTTGGATTTTACTAGGTTAAAAACTCAGATAACATTTCCCCATAGAGTATGCCTTCATTGAAAAAAAAGGTGTTATGGTAGTAATTGCTTTCCAGTTTTTGCTTGGCGAGGTTCAAGTAATCGTGCTAGGGCCACATGAATTTGACTTTGGTTATTTAATTGCTCGCTAAGTTTTGACCTGAATTGTCGCTGCTTACCATAAAAGACCATATTTTACCCCATAACTTTTAAAATGCCTTGAAACAGCACATGGATATCTTTAGATTAATTTGAGATCGATCGCAGGCGATTCGATGGATAACCAGCGATCCAATGACTTCGACGTTTTTTTCCATCCAATTGTTCTATAAAACTACCTTGAGCCGATCTATTTTCCAATCTTACTTATTTCTTGCGACCCAAGCCTTTCCCTTATGTTATGACCCAAATTTCGTCCATGCCCTAAGTCCATCCACTTCGTCGCCATCGCTAGCCATTCACCACCAGAGCCTTTCGCCATTGGTTGACCTGAGTCTTGCTTCATCTTGATTTCAGCCTAACTTCACTGGTGACCAAAACCTAACTCCATCTCCTTCCTTGGGTCGCCGTCGACCAATTGTGCTTGGATCGCTCGGTTGAATATTTCGAGCATCTTTGCCTTCTGATCCTTAACTCGAGGTGGGTAATGCTGATTCTGACCTTCATTTAGCAATTTGACGATGGAGTGTATTGGTGATGATTATAACAAAGAGTTCGAGTAGATTGTAATTTAATGGACGAAGATAGTAAATCGAGTCTTGAGTTCTTTATGTAACGACATTTGGGCCTCACCTCGGCACTTGACATCTTTTGTCATCTTCTTCCCAAAAATCAAAATTGACTTGCTAAGCATTGCTGATGATACTATGCAACTATCGATAATTGGTCCTAATCCTTCCGAAGGATTCATATTAGTCTTGTTTGCATGCTTGGTGTACCTGTACTGGAAAGAACTTTCCATATCACTTTGGACAATAGATCCATTATCGATCGTTGATCGATAACGGGTAAGTGTAGAAGAAGTAATTCCAAAAATCAATATGAATAGTCCTTTTCCTTTTCCACTACGAGCTAACTATCTACGTGGGGTAGAGCATTTTTAGTGTTCAGGACACTGAGCTCAACCCTCATAGATAACACACCGTACTTACCCCGATACATACTTGAAATCCGACGTGTCGGCATGGATCGATATTCCTTTGAAATTCAAGTGTTGTGGGGAGGATTCTTAGTTTATAGTAGAATTACCTGACTGCTTCGGACACAAGTCCTATTGTTTAGAATGAACTACCCATCTTCTCACCGTAAGTCCAACAGAGGAAATCTGACACTTTCAGAAGCCGAGTTGTCATCTGTTGCCTCTTCCTCTTCTGCTTCGTAGGCTGAATGCGGTCAACTAATTTCAGTTGGTCCGGTCGTGGATCGAACTCCTCTAAACTTCAAAGTTCTTCTTAATCCACTAGAGCAAGCCTCCTCTGTGATCTCCTCCAAGGTTTTGCACAACATTTTCTTACAATAGGGCATTCCGAAGGACGATGTGTGCCTGTTGAAGAAGAATGAATTCGCCTATATGCCGCCTCCGGGCTATATCTCTTGCTATCGATATATGTGCCTAATTGGAGCAGTGTCTCCTTTTAATGACTTCATGAGAGAAACCCTTTTGAACTTGGGAATTTCCCCGTTCCAGATTCACGCTAATAGATATGCTATCTTAACTTGCCCACACGTTCTGTTTATGTAGACATTTAACAGTGCTTCGAGTTTCGACGAATTGAGATATTTTCTCCCATTTAAAAGGAGAGATGACTATCCATCTCTAGTCGTCATGGAAGCTCAGAGGAATCACAAAATCATGCTGCAACTACAAAGCAATTTGTCTCAATTTAAGACTTGGTGCTTTTTCGTTAGGTGTCCCAAAGGGTTCAATCGCTTTTGGGCAATAGAGTGGAGGGGGTAAGTTCTCATCCTTATTTATTGAGTTTTGATCTGTCACTATGGAATTTCCGACAAGTCAAATTCTTCCTACAATTATTCCAAGGAAAAACAAAGACTTTTCACTTGTCCAAACTTTCCATGCCTTAAAGGCTGTAGATGTTGGGGAAAGGTCGGTTAAATTCTTACCGACGGATGAAAACTTGCATCGGTATGGACTGTTGCATCCAGGGAGGTCTGACGTTGCGATTGAGGTCCTATCTCCTCCTCGTTTCAGAATTCAGATGCACACTACGTCTTTGTCTCATGGTTTTGAAGAGGGTTTTTTCAGGAAAATGAAGGCTTGTCCGGCAAGTCAGTGGAAGAGGCTCACGAGGGAAGAGAGTCGCGACCAAAGCCAGCTGCTCGACCAGAATACCCATGATTTCGGAGGAAGGGGAAGAAAAGTTCAAACAACGAGAAGGCAAGGCTGCATTAGCAATGTAAAAAGTGGAGGGTGAAGTTGAGAGTAGTAGTCATGAGTCCTCCTCCAGTAATGAAAATTTCTATGAAGAGTCCAGGACGGTGACTCCGAATCATGTGACGAAACTCCAGGGATGAGTTCCATTATTTCGAACTTGCTTCCCCAAGAGACCTACAATAAAGATGTTACCCTAGAAGTCAAGCGATGTCAGCATTCCTCGATTAAAAATGCCGGCGTAAACTTTGAGGATCTGAGCAAAGTCTACATCGATTATGACGAACTTATGGGGGAGGATTTCAGATTTGAGGAGGCGTCCCCTCGCCTGGGCTATGTTGCGCCTGAAATCAGTCTGATTTCTACCATAATGGCTTCCCGATCTATTTTGTGACGCCATTTTAGGCCCCCTTAGACACGTTACACGTTTCATTAGGATCACATTCACTACACCATAAATGATATTTTGGTACGGCTAAAAGCCGTATCAAAATATGTCGAGCTTAAAAATTTGATACGGCTTTTAGCCGTATCTAATGAGCCAATTAGATATGGCCATTAGCTGTATCTAATTGACACATTAGATACGGCCAGAAGCCGTATCTAATTGACAGCGTCTATGAACCAATTAGATACGGCTAAAAGCCGTATCTAATTCGTCAATTAAATACAGACATGAAGTCCAAAGTTTTTTGAATAAATAATTAAAAACAATTTTGTTACAGATTCAACATAAAGAAGAAATAGTTAACAATAAATTTTGAAATTATATCTGCATAAATAGTTCACAGTTCATACATCTTGCAGTTCAAAAAATAGTCAACACTAAGTACATTACAATTACAATACTTCGTGCAATTCAACAACATTACATACGGTACAAAGTTCAACGACAATACATACAACAAAAGTTCAACAAGGTAGTTCAACAACATGAATAACATTAGTAATACAACGCAAATTTCGGCAAGTTCAGCAATTACAAAGTTCAGATAGTACCATCAATGCCTATTCTTGCCAATTTCTTCACCATCAACACCAATGATCCCAGCATTATATCTTGCCAAACGATATGTATCAGACTGCAAGTAGAAGACCAGAATTGCACATAATCTGCTGAAGACATTCAAAATATGAAGAAAATAAATTAGTTACAATTATGGTTTGTAACTTAAGATTAAGAGGGTGTTTAAGTATAATGAACATTTTAGAATATTATGGTCCATAAATCTCAGAAATGCGCCTGTTGACATTGGAAAAAGATAAATCATTGAATTAATAATGTGCAACATACAGATAAAGATCCAGAACTTTAGACTAATTTATACTGCAATAGCTACAAGTTCGCAAAACACATGGGACAATAAGGAAAAGTTTACATCAATCAATATATATAATATTATTGTGACTCATGACAGAAATACATGATAGAATACTATTGTGCAGTAGATGCAATAAGGAAAGGTATACATGACATAATACTATCGTGCAACATGGAGAAAAGTATTCATGACAAAATACTATTGTGCAACAGCTATAAGTTTGCAAATAATTAAATAAAATATAGTTTAAAGTACATAAATAAACATTTACCTACGCATGCACACGAATAGGATTAAGAGAAAACAAATAACAAAAATAAGAAATGCAACAATAGTTGAGAAAAAGTGCCAAAACAGGAAAAGTATACATCAACGTATTGAATACTATCGTGATTCATGAAAACAGGGAACGCAACCCTCTATGACATAAGGAGATTTTTTTTTTAAATCGGAAGCATAAGAACTTGAACTGAAACAATGAAAGTAAAGTTTCTGTCTTTCGGGGTTGATGTGAGTTTAATTTAAAATCTTAAACCTTATTCTGAAATTACATTGCGCATAAACAAATGGATACCTTGTATAAATGCGTCTTCAAAGTAAGATAACAATAAGTTTAAATAAGTGACTGGGAATGGCAAGCAGCAGGTGGAGCTAATGTAAAATTAGGTTGGCAAGCAGTAACCCTACACGAAAAAACTATGATACGAATCAGATGCATATAGTTATATATAACAAACATAACAACAGCATCAGGGAGATGGTTGTGCAAAGATGTAAGCGTAAGTACTGTAACAACGTAAACACAATAGTACTTAAAATTATGAACTAAGAACATGTGAATTAGAAACAACAGTTCACAAATGAAAGAAAAACAGTAGGATATTGAAGAGAATAACACACAGAAGATTGACAAAAGTAGTACAGTAAATAAACTCATTAACAATCTTATTGCATGTTCTTATGCCTCCTATAGTGAGAATATGTTGACGCGCAAAGCTTTATTTAGTAAAGAAGTGAATAATGTCGGTGTTGTAATAAGGAATGATTATCTGTTAACTTCATTATTTGTTGTGGGTTTGGGCTTCAAGCCCATATAAATTCAATTGTAAAGTTATTTTTCTTAGTAGCCCATTGTTTTTATTTTCCATTAAAAGTCTTTTAGGTAGAATACTGCTTCTAAATATGTGAATTTTAGGAGTGCAGTAAATAAAGAATTCGAATCTTGTTAAAAAAATAACAACAAATTAAAATTAATAACAATAAAATTGAAAAAATTGCAAAATTAGCTGTGAGGTTCACCGTCAGTGAATGACTTTGTTTCTTTAGTTCATATATAGTTATCAATTTAATGAAAAGAAGAATTTTAGGAAGAAATTAATTCAAGATAGAAAATTTTGGGGATTCAAGATAGCGTTTGGCTTGAAAACGAGTTTTGTGGTTTTCGTTTCAACGTGTAATTTAAAACGTACGACGAAGAGAAAATATACCTGCTCCATCATCTAGAGATATCGAATAAGATACTTCGGATGGCACACATATCCACCCACTCCAACATCAGCAAAGGTCTCTGCAAATTGATGATTCATTTTGCTGGTTCTCTCATCTGGTAGTAGTATACTGTCCAACACCACTTTTTCATATGTGGATGGTACAGATTTCCCATGGATGTTGGACAATGTAGAATCTCGGCATATAGTACCTGTTGCAATAAAAGGGAATATTTATTATTATTTAAGTTTTCTACTTATTATGTCATAAATGTTTAAATGATAAAAATAAATGTTCCTATTACTTCTAAATAAGAGTTGAGGATTTCACATTATTGATTGTTCGTAACATTAGTCGAATCCTGGAACTGCGAAGCAATGAATTCAGAAGCATTGAATTGTGTGGCGCGTCCTCCATCAGAAGAATTGACCGGTGCACGAATTCCCTGTCCAATATTTCCCACCATGTTGATCAAAACCTCCATTTGCCTAGACAAATTTCCCACTGTACTCTCCAAACTTCCCACCCTCATTTTCAACTCATCCTGCTCGCCATGAACATGTCGAAGTCGTTTCTGTGCAATGGCACAAGCCTTAACTTTAGTCTTTGGTATAACGGTCCCAACACCGCGGCTCCTACCCCTTGCATCCTTACCAAGCACTTGTGATAAGATGTCTTCATCCACTGTCAATTTTTCTTCATCACTTTCAGTGATCTTTTCCTTCGCTTTCGCAATTTGATCCTGTAATATGATAATACTTACATGAATAAGGAATTTTAAAGAATATGCAAGTTAATATTTGTTTAACTTACAAAGTAGGAAGAAGTGGCATCTGATATGCTACCATCTTTTTTCCTGTGTGTCTTCTCCCATACTTGACGACGACTGATATTTATTGATGGACTAGCAACGATCTGCAATACAAGTTGATGCAACGACATGAATATCCAATCACAATGTGTAAATCATTTGAATGAAAATGAATATAAATTACCATTTCTTGTTCTATTTTAGCGTGACTTTTACGTCCTGCATGATGAGCATAACTGAGCAATGCTCTGTTCTTTTTGCCTACCTCCCTTCTTCCGCTCGCTTCAGGCGTTGGTTCATTTTTAAGAACTCTTCCCAATCTTCTTGAGCAACTGTAGGTGGGCAATTTTTCAACCGTTCTTCGTCATTGTTTAAACGGTCATAATAAACTACTCTCAAGTTTTTCTTGTATCTCCTAAAAGCCTCGACCATTCTCTTTAAAAACATTTCCTTTGAAAGCGGATCGAGCTCATAAATTTTCTGCAAAAATATATATTAAATTATGTGTTGTGCAAAGAGTTGAAACCATAAGGCTATTGAATGAAAGAGTTGTTGTCAAACAGATAAGGATAGTTATCACCAATTCGTTCCAAACGTTGTCCTTGTATATTCCAGGTACTTTATTCCAACTTATATATGATATCGGCACTTGAGCTCTTACTAGTTTACCGAGCATAGTAGCGATTTTTCCAGCGTTATCTGAGACCGAAATACCAAGTAAGTTTTGATCAACTTTCTTCGCCTCTGAACATGACGAATGTGAAGATGGTGGATTTTCTGACATAGTTTTCTACAAAATATAATATTACTACTTATTTTAATAAGTCACGAAAATAATTATACATGTATCAATGTATCAATGTCAACATCCATAATATAACACACTTGCACATACAAAATTATTAAGTGACAACACCTGGAATTGCATTAGAATGTATAAAATATTCAAAACCATACACACACAATCGTGCAATTAAAAATATACAGACACACAATCATGGGATGTACGAATACTAAAAAGTTAACATATGGATTTGGTAAGGTCTTCTAATTTTTCATTGTCTTCAAAAGCTGATTGATAGACGGTAGGGAACTCAATGTCATCCACATTTGTAGTTAACCGTTTTGGTGTATGCAAGACCACAGACCATCCGTTATTTTTTAAATCTTTTGAGTAGAAAACTTGACTCGCTTCTGATGCAAGAATAAATGGCTCATCATTCACGTTATTTTTGTTCTTCAATTTCCCTAAATTTACTATGATGAGGTTTGAAATGAGATCTATTTTGCAACCATTGACCTTATCCTCGACTTTTACCCAATCACAACAAAAAAACTGTTTGTTTGAAGTTAGTGTAATCCAACTCAAGTATCTGCTGCATGACTCCGTAATACATTGTTTCTGCTTCCTTATAATTTTTATCCTTGCCACTCGCTCTAAATTTTGTAATTGCTCTCATGCATACACCGCTATTTTGTGTTACCATACGGTCTTCGTACTTTTTCGTGGAAAATGAAAATCCATTCACTTGGTACTTCATATAACTACGCGTTATGAACTTCGGCCCGTGCACTAACCGCCACAGAGTTGGATCAACATCGATGGTCTTTAACAGCTACATAAATTTTAATAAGTAAAAAAGCATGGTCACAAAGGTGCATTGCACACTTATAAACACATGAAATACTTAAGACGAAGTTAAACCTCATTACGTAACCATAGATTAAAACTTTGAACTACTTCCACGGTGGTAGCCCTGCCTCTAGGTTGAAATCTAGTACTTTTCACATAGGAGTTATACCTCCTACGAAAAACACATATCAAAATGTATATATAAATCGAATTAAAAAAATTAAAATTCCAAACAAGTTCGTGAACTTACTTCTTCCATTCATCCAATCCATCGTACTTATTAAGGACCCATCTACGCACCTGTTCAAACTGCACTTGGGTTAACGTTATGTCTTTACCATTATCCAGAGGTATCTCACCAGCAAACTCATCGTCCTCATCTAAAAACGCTTCGCGGGTATGTTTATGATTGCCATCACCTCCGTTTGGCATATATTCCATGCAGTAAAGACTAGCTTCTTGTACGATATATCCTTCTGCAATACACCCTTCAATGTATCTTTTGTTGCGCACATATCCTTTATATGTTTTCATCAACCTATAAATGCGATCCATTAAATACTGTAGACCGTAGCTATTTATATGAAATAATGATGTGCATAACTGAAATTAGAAATTTACCGTTCAAATGGATACATCCATCTATATCTGACAGGGACACAAATCAATGCTTCATCGGCTAAATGAACCATAAGGTGGACATTGATATCAAAAAATGCAGGTGGAAAATGTTTTCAAAAACACACATTGCTTCTACTAAGCTAGCCTTTGCTTTTAAAAGATGTTCCATATTGATCACCTTTGATCACAAAATGTTAAAGAATAAACTAATATGATGAACAACATTTCGTAGATCCTTATGTTGTGGATAAGTATGTTGAAGCAATACTGGAAGCAAATGCTGCATTATGACATGGTAATCATGTGACTTCATATTTCTTAGTTCAGGAGGATTGATGCTCACATTGTTGTGAAAGTTAGAAGAAAATTTGTTAGGCACTTTCATATTTTTCAAAATGGTGCAAAACCGTATCTTTTCTTCTTTGCTCAAAGCGAAAGTTTTCTTTGGTATGATTATTTTATTTGTTTCAGGATCTTCCATCACCCACAACTTTTGTTTTATACCCATGATTTCCAAATCCCCTTGCGTGCATTGATGCCATCTTTTGACTTATCTTTATGGTCCATAATGGTGCCGATGAGATGCTCCGTGACATTCTTCTCCATATGCATAACATCAATATTATGTCGGACCAAATTTGCTTTCCAATATGGTAAATCAAAAAAGATAGACCTCCTATACCATCCAGAAATATTGTCAACATCTTCATTGGTTGACTTTTTCCTTTTTCGATCAATTTCTTCTTTTTGTTTACCAACTTTCATTTTGATATTCGCTACTTTCTTTTCAACATGAAAACCAGTCAATGGCCATTTTGGACGACGAAGTTCTTGTTTGTTGTTGAAATTTGTCTTATCGTATCGAAACTTGTGTTCGTTAGGAAGAAACATTCGATGTCCCATGTAACACATCTTCTTACTTTCAGGAAGATAATAAGAACAAGTGTTTTCCCCACAAACAGGACATGCAAAGTAGAGTTGTACATCCCGATAAAGTCCCAAAAGCAGGGTGATCATGGATTGCCCACAGCACCCTAGCTCTCATTGTGAACTCAGATTTATTTAACGAGTCAAATGTAACTACTCCTTCCCATAACTGCTTTAACTCGTCTATCAACGGCTGTAAATAAACATCAATATCCTTTTCTGGTTGTTTTGGCCCAGAAATCAACAATGTTAACATTGACAACTCCCTTTTCATGCACATAGACGGAGGAAGATTATATGGTACTACAATTACTGGACAACAATTGTAAGGGTTAGAGAGAGAAGCATGTGGACAGAAACCATCTATTGCTATTCCAAGTTGACATTTCGTGGCTCGGTAGCAAAAGTTTGATCAAATGAATCTGCGACTTTCCATTGAGAAGTGTCACATGGATGACGCATTACGGTTGGATGAGACTTGGCACGACTATGCCAGGTCATCGCATCTGCCATCCATGGTACAGTATACAATCTCTTCAATCTAGAAATTAAAGGAAAATGTCTTAATGTCTTTCGAGGTACTTCGGTGCATTTTCTCTCTTCGTTTAATGATGTCATATATCTTGGTTCATTGCAATTTGTACAAGAAACATTGTTCGCATCATCTTTCCAATACAATATGCAATCATTGATGCATGCATCATCAGTTTTGTAATTCATCCCAACTTGCTTAATGATCTTCTTCACGTCAGAGTACTTTGTCCGTAGCGTGTTACCTTCGGGGAGTAAGTCCTTTATTAGTTCGAGAAGTGTAGTCATACCATTATCTGAAAAGCTGTATTGGGTCTTCAAGCTATTCAGTTTCACAATGGCATACAGCTTTGTAATCCCTTTTGAACATGAAGGATGCAGTGGCTCTTTTACGCTACCAAAAAGCGATTTATACTTCTTACTTTCATTGGCCTGCCAATCTGGATAATTAGTAGACTGCTCTCCAACATTAGCATGATCAGGAAACGAATTTGTAGGTTGAAAATGATGAAATCTATCTGCATCATCGACCAAATCTTCCATCCTAATATCTTTAGACTCGGCAGTAGTTCTGCCATGACTAACTGGTTGCTGTTTTTCCATCTCCGCCCTTTTTTCCCCATGAAAATACCACGCTGTATACGATTGGATAATACCCATCTAAGCAAATGAAAATGAATGTCATCTAATTTGATCGTCTTCATATTTTTTTCACTGGGTGCAAGGGCATAAATACAATCCTTTCTTACCACCGTTTTCTTCAACAAAACTAATGAACTTCGGCACCCCGTCTATATAGTATGTAGATCATAGATCTGATTCATTTATCCATTGTTTGTCTATGCTGAAAGACATACTGCCCTCCTGTCACTTAACTACCTTTGACGATAAAATTGCCTCTTCCCCTCATTCCATTTCCACCACTACCTAAAGTTTCCAAAAATGTTATTTTCCGAATTTGAATTGTCATATTGTATAATAAATTAACAAGACAATGTAGGGACAGCGCATAAATTTCCTTTTTCTATAAAAAAGTAATTTCATAAATAAGTAATCATATTTTTAGTTACTGTGCAAACTTAAAAGTACCAATAGACACTTAAACTAATGGAACAAAGGAAGATCAATTATACATGTGCCGATTAACAAGTTGAGGAAACAAATAATGATGTATATGTGCAATTACTGCTAATCCAAGGAATAATTCATTACTACATCAATATAAAGATAATCTACTGTCCCCGGAAAATCTAATACAAGGTCATGCTACAAATATGCAACAAAAGTCTAATTCAGATATGGTGGTTAAAAGAGGTTGGTCAATGTTCAAAAATTTTCTATTCACATATGTGAGCTACTAAAAACAGAAAACATATCAAAGAGCTCATTGATCAAAATGGCCACAGAAAATGAGCTACGACTAAACACCAATAAAATAAATGAAAATAAATGACAACATAATTGGAATGCATATTAGCCAATTCTTTTGGCAAGGGAGATGTGAAATAAAGGGTCTGTTTGTATTTCTTCTCTCTGTATAAATGTACTAAACGAAGCATAATAAATGAAATTAAATAATAACTATTTAATGACACAAACAAGGAAATTCTGTAAATTAAGTACTTGATTAGAAGCTCATGTGCTATTAATAAAGAAAAACTGTGAGCGTTTTCTAATAAAAAGAATAACAGCCAATACTTCAAGTGCTTAGTTTGCAGAGGAGCAAACAGAAATTGATTATTGGACATTATCTATTTTAGGTAACAAATGTAATGGGTGTTATAAGATGACAAAATACATTTAAGGTATGGATGAATATACTTTACTTTTCAATTTGTTCATTAAGGTCATTTATGGATGTGATTAAATGGTAACATGTAAATTAATCTGGAATATCTAGTGTACAATAAATGGTAACTGGAAAATTCAAATAAATATGAGTACCTCCTAAAATAAATACTTCAATTAATCAACTTGTTAAAAGTTGCAAAATTTTAACCTCGGTTCTACTTCTAATAGCTCCAATCAATCTTGGTTAAAACTTAAATTTTGGAAAACATACCAGCTGAATAAATTGTTGAGTTAAGGATCTAAAACAGATACAATACCTATGCTATGAAGCATCTAAATGGATTAATTATCCAGATTCGTCCAAACACAAACATGAACATATAGTGCCCATCACTTCAGTTCCCAAAATTATCAAAATATAGTTAGATCGTGAATGTACTAACTTTCAACAATAAAAATTAAATATCTAAAACACATGATAGTGCAAGAAGATAGTTTCAACTTCCAACAACAAAAATCTAAGCAAACAAGCCCAGGCACAAATTAAAACAGGTTAAGATTTAAGATTGAACCCCTTTTGTTATACTACTCAACTACTTTGTGAAGAGCTCCGAGAGAAGTATTTATGGTAGAAAAGGAATATCGTTTTTTTCCTCCAGAAAAAGTGTGTTTGAGCAACAAGTAGAGTTACAAACATCAGCAGAAGTGTTTTTCCTACTTAGAATAGTGCATTTATGTCAAGGACCGGAGTTAACAAATAGGCCAGAGGCCTAAATGGCTACTGACTGGTTTACTTAATATAATTTAAACCTTAACAGCTGACTTTAAAACATATACTATTCACTGAGGCAATTAATCAAAAAGGGAAATGGCTTACCTGATTATTTTCAAAATATCCAATATTATTATTATATGATGATCAACATGAACCGAAGGTTTATTTATATTAGGAACCCCTAACTTTGTAAATTTCAATACTTCACCAGGTTGTGTACCAGAAGGTACATGAAGATCCCCATATCCTTCGTCATCTCTACCTAGGAGGCATATGATTTTGAATATGGTTAGAAACATACATAGTAGCACGAATAATTTTAGTTCAAATTTCAATATCGAGAAGAGAAAAATTGGATGGATTTTTATGAAAATGATTTATTTTAATATATACTAACAAATACGATGCTAAGTCGATAATTTAACTCTTTTGAATACTTGTTAGAGCGATGTTCATTCACCAGATCTACCAGAAGAATCCATACATGTATTGAAACTAGAGCAGACTATCGGAACTAAAACTGTTAGCAAAATAGATAGCATAATACGAAAACATGATTTGTATAATTGCTATTGCTTATCACTTGAAAGTAGTAAATGGGCGGAGAAAACAATCAATCTATGGTAATTCCTACTATTTTTCTAACCTATTTTTTCATTTATTATCTTGTATTACAGCAAGTTCAGGTTGTCAAGGATTAGAACTGAATTGGAAATCACACTTCAGGTGGCAATTTCCATTACATGACTCAACGCATTCATTAAATATGGCACTCCACTTCATATATAAATTCCATTCATATATAAATTCCACTCAATACTATTACCAAAGAAGACAATTTAGATGAAGTAGCTATAAATATTTGTCAATGCAGTTACAAAAGCAGGAATTGCACAAATATGCTCAGTGAGTAGTGTTATTTGACCAAGCAGAATTTAGAAAAATGTCCATAAAATGATGCTAAGTACTATATAGACTATCGGTTGTCCAGTTATATTAACTAAAATCATATTGTATGCTACATGAAGATGCTTGACTTCACTGGTGAAATATGTTCTCATTTTGTTTGTGGATGTTGTTCTCTGATGAAAATTCGCATCCATGTTGCCAGTGATTAAAACATTTGCATTTCTTTTATAGGAAATGCAGGAAAGGAGTAGTCTAATATGCGTGGTATGTAGTTTTTTGTTGTTGTTGTTTAGATCAAGCCGGAGAGTACCTACCTATTTTTGTAAATAATTAAAAATGATTCATATGGACCATAACTTAAAGTCTATGAAGATATGGAAGCAATCTAGTCTAAAGCTGTCAGCGAATGAAACGAGCTGATGCACTATTAAGCCATTGAACCATCCTTTTCTAGGAGCATTCCCAACAAAAAAGTTTGGTCATCCTATCCTATGAAACAAATATTAATTTTAATTAGTGACTGAAACTGAAGCAACCTCAACGATGAACCACTTTATCCGACATTTATAATACCGGATAATTTTGTATAGCCAGAATTGCAATCCATATGAAAAGCGATTAATCCTGACCACATACTTATCCGGTATTGTAGATGTTGAATAACTCAGTGACTGTTAGAGTCGTCAAAACAACCTGGCAGTCAGTGGTGAACCTATTTCTAGACTCACCGGCCTTCCATCGGGGATGCTCTAATGGATTATATAATTAAATACTAATATGACCAAAGAGTCGTCAAAAAGGTAACCGGGTTTCAAACGTTGAAAACTAAAACTTTGCATCATTCGAGCAATGATGTAATGCAACAGGTTTATGGGGAAACAGATGTAACTTCATTTTCTAAGTTAGTAATTTTACATGATTCAAGCTACTTGATCGTTCATAATATAAATTGTTTAGTAAAGAACAATATAATTTCGTAAACAATTAACTTCCTTGTAAGATTTATACGCATGCCTTTTTCATGATCGTTTTTTGTTTCCCTGTACGACCTAGAATTTTGTAGTATGATTTTAAACATTTAATTAATTTTAAATAGTTATAATATATGGACTATTTAAATTTCAATAAATGGAACTCAAAATATAGGGTTTATTTTAAACATTAGCACTAAACTGTTTCCAAAAAATTTGCCATTACAATGGCGCCATTTTGTAGCACCGGAGTAATGTCTATGCATTACCCCTGTCCTGATACTTGGCTTGCGCCATTAACAACAATTTTATCCACTTATACAACAATGTCAGAACAATATACAACATTAGCACCAAACTGTTTCCAAAAAAATTTCCATTACAACGGCGCTATTTTGTAGTACCGGAGTAATGTCTATGCATTACCCCTCTCCTGATACTTGGCTTGCGCCATTGACAATAATTTTATCCACTTATACAACAATGTCAAAACCATATACAATGTCAGAACCATATACAACATTAGCACCAAGCTGTAAATTATGCAAGGAGATCAAAATAATACAAAATAGCATAAGATTGACTATTGTATTAGACATGGTATTATTGGTTTTTTTTAATTAGACAGGTATTAAAGAAACTACTCGTGAACGGATTCATTGGTCGAGATCAGTCCAACTATAGCACACCAAAAAATGCTTACAGGAGTACTAACTGCTACAATGGTTTTAATATATTTCTTTATGTCTCATTTCAGGTCTGATATGGAGATTGTTGAAATAAGTCTGCATTAGACACGTATATAGCAACAGATTTAGTTGGTATATTTTGTCAAACTACTGCACGGTGTTGAAGCATCAAAATAATACACTATTTTTGGTACGTTCCCTGGAAATATATAACATCCCTACACTTATAAATAACCGAAAATGTAACTATACTAATAACTTTACAATACGCTAGACATATTCATTGTTATACATTATATTTAATCTTAAAACTGTAAACATGTGTAGGTTAATCATTCATTAAATGCAAGTGCTAACTTAATGAGAAGTTAAGCTCGGGAATTTCCACAAGGAAATAAATATCTTACCTATTACTATAAGCTCGAAATAAAAATTTCCACAAGTTACTTAATCTTTGACTTACTTAATTTCCACAAGTTACTATAAGTGCTAACTTAATGAGCAAGTGCTAACTTAATCAATTTTACATTGTATTTAGAAAAACCTAAAAATCAATTTTCTATGCATAATTTAATTTCCCAAAATTTCAAACCAAAAACATGAAAAAAGAAGTCATGAATTAACAACATCACACTAGATATCAAATTGTACATACCTAATTGTAATTGTAGGTGGTAGGCAGGTCGCTGTAGTAGTTTCTGGGGAGGCGATTTGGCGATTTGTTTCGTCTGGATGTGGAAGATTGTGTTGTAGATGGTGACCTATGTCGCCGTAGTAGTTTCTGGGAAGGTTGGAAATAAAAAAAGGAGGGAGGGTGTGCGTTTTGGGGAAAATTTTCCCACGAAATGAGGCACAGATTTTGATACCGCTATAAGCCATATCAAATGTTAATACGGCTTACAGCCGTATTAAATAAAATAGATACGGCTATAAGCCGTATTAAAATTTGATACGGCTTATAGCCGTATCAAATGTGCCGCCTAACGTTGCGCCTAAACCCTATCTGTGGTGTAGTGATTCACTTACACACATATTATTCAAGCATATTTTCAGTTACTGTGACGACCCGAACTCGATGTCCGACAAACAACATCAAATTCACATCGCTGGAGCTTATAACAACATTAGATGTAAATAAACAGCGGAAACAAAATGAATATCATTGATCATACACAGATACAACTTTGATATAATATCCATTATAACATCGATCTCTAATAACAGAGTGATACACAACAAAGATACAACAATAAAGTGAAAACTCCACAGCGGAACAACAGAGACTCCAAAAAGTTTCCAACATACTTCAACTTGATAAGGCCTTCAAAAAAAACTCCAAAACTCCAAGCACTTCGAAAGACTTCCAAATCCAAAAGCTTTCCAAGAATCTTAAAGCTTCTAAAAAACTTCCGAGTCTATGCTAGCTCCAAAATATGGATAACCTGCTTCTAGGCTGCCCGTGTGGAAAATTATAGGCACCCAGAGTTTAGGAAAGGAACAATAAATTCCAGGTCAGTCATGGGACTGGTATGAGTAAACAAAAAATTTATCTTTTTAAAACAACCAAAAGAATTTACTTTTGAAAATCGCAATGCTTTTTTTTGGAAAATGAAACCGCCATAAGGCCCTCCACCACACATAAAATGCAAGCGCACACCTAGAGGAGATTTCTCCTTATGACCGTTAAATTTTGCTTGATACGCGAAAACCATTTGGTATTATTGTTAGTGCATAGTGTTGAAAACATTTCGAAAATATAATATCAATCTTAGCCAGCATACCACATTTCGTCATATGCCTACTATAGCTACCATGTTCAATAGCAGTTTACCGCCATATTCCATGGCAGGTTATACAACTAAAACCTACAAGGCTCGTATTGTTTCTTTGGATTTCCAACAAATGGTCAGGCAAAGGAACTTCCCACATCGAAATGGAACAGCTTTGGAAGGACTTCCCCGTGAACCTAACCGGATCTCCGCCAAACAAGGACGACGCTACCTCATGCTTTAACCAAGCTGTAACTAGGTAACTAACACACGAGCTATGCCATCCCTGGTCGTTACCGACCTTTATCCGAGCGCTCGACACCAACAAGAACAAAGTAATAAATTTGCAGTAACCACATAGGTTAAATATCTGGGCTCCATTCCATGATATCCCCTTTTATCCAGAAGGAAATGGACATACCGTAGGGGCGCGACCCCTAAAAACCCTGCCGCAACATTCCTGTTTTGACCATTTCCGGGTCGTGAGGCTCGATGAAGTCTCGTCCACAAAGCTACGCTTTTTCACAAAGCCATGCTTCGATCAACAAATGATCAACAGCAATTCAAATGCCACATTACCAAATTGGGAATGTATCATTAGTAACCATCAACAACATAACCTCTGAGCTCGTACGTCTTAGAGAATGGTGTTAAGCTAAGAGAATAAATTCTCCGCCACCAACCGAAATGTATTTGATAGAAACCAGCTTTACATCTCAATTTGTAACATCGTTCACACATCCATACGAGTCTGTTCCGGGCTCGAACAGAATCGAAGGCACTTCCGAAGAAGCCCCTACAATCCGGGTATTCACAATCCCGATCGGACTTCCCATCACTTAGGGAATCTTTATACCGTAGCTACTCAGTGTAGAGACAATCGATAGGTCATCCTATCATTCTCCCAAATACCCGGTCTTCACCACCGTTCTTCAAATGCTATCCATATCGTCGTATCACTATTCGGAATAGGTTATATGACACAAAGTCCTCTCCCGGCTAAACCGAATAATGAGCGCAATATTTAAAAACATATGGATATTGGGATCTCGGTTAAATCATAGCTTAAAGCCCAAAACCTTTTATTTAAATGGTTAAAACAAATTACCATTTCCAATCTTTTAAACAAAAAGATTCACTTCACAAAGTTCACCGAGTTTCACAAAGATCCATTCATGGATTTCAAAACAATTTCCATTTCAATTGGATTAACTCATTAAATCTTTAAATCAAAGGTTTAAGTTATAGCTTTCAAAACCCGTTTCCAAAGGTTCATTCATGACTTGGAAACCCATTTCAATTCAAACTTGAAATCCCCTTTAATACAAATTGGAAATTCATTTTTTATACGAAAGATTTTATCATTTGAAAACAAACAATTTTCGTTTCGGAAAAATCCGATCTCATTTATACAAGTTAAAATCTTTGAGTTAATTCATATTCCCAAAAACAACACCTTAAAAAATGGTTTAAAACCCATATAAACTTGTATAATTCTTTCTAAATCATAAATACCAATATAGGATTCAATTTCAGATATTGAATTCCAATTTAAATCAAATTATTCGAATTTCAAATCTTTATTAAGTTATTCAAAATAACTCACATTTTTAAAACACCTTTTCAAAAGCTTTTCACTTTAAACCCAATCCATGTCCAACCCATTTGAATTTTAAATTCAAATTTAAAACTATTTTAAAAAGCTGTGACTTAACCGATTTTCACATGCAATCCATATTTGTATTTGTATAAATGTGGACCATGGATTTTACACAATAGTGCACAACATCAATCATCACAGATATATCAATATCGATAAGCGGTATAATCCATAACGCTTATCTTCATTCATAGTTTCACAGATAAAATAAATTTATGAATCACAAAGATTCATCATTACAATTCGATGTGGGTTTCGGATAACCAATTCGAATCCGACTCCCTGTCACATCGAAATTCAAACGCCGTTTTACAGGCAAAGAGATTTTCACACATTTATATGCAGAAACAAATCACAAATCACAGTTCAGCGTAAAGTAATTCACATCACACGGTATCACAATCACAAATAGAAATAACAATTCAGTATACAACATTTGATGATAGTCAATCATCTTCAATTTAAGGTGATTTAAAAGGATTAACCACATAACTATTTTCATTGATTTAATTTAAATCAATGATTAACTATTCTTAATGATAAATTAATTAAATTTTAATTGATTATTCTTTAATCAATTATCTTGATTGACTACTAATTATAAATTAATTAACTTTAATCATCTAGTTTACAATTCTTAATTACAAATAAATTAAATACTTAATTGTTAATTAACCAAATCTTAAATTTCAAATTGACTCATCTCTAGTCACTTAGTTAATTACAATTTTTAAATTAATTATCTATTCTTAATTACCCTTTTTAAACAATTAATAATAATTATTTGTCATAATTAACATGTGAAAAAACTTCTTTTAAACTTTGAAACAAATTATTACTAATCTAGAAGACTTAAATTTTAATTACTTTAACGCTTAACTCAAGTTATTTACTTAATTAAAGTATTAATTGGATTTTAAAAAAATTCTAAAGTATTAACTGGAAATAATTAAAATTGTAATAAGGTCTTAAATTGTCAAACATGAATTATTTTATTAACACTAAAATCTTTTTACATAACTTTAAATTTTTTTGGGCTTAACCCTATTTAAAACAAACTCGAGATTACCCAGGTTTCACTCGAGTAACGCTTCGAGTTTCCACTAACTTTCCACGAGACCTCTCCCTGTCACCTTCGTTTCTTCTTCTTCCCCCCTCCGATTTTTTCTTTCTATAGTTAAGTTTAAGTTTTAAACTTTAGTACAGGAAAACATATCTACACACTTGAATCCAACTCGAAGCTAACCTACCCTTTACCTGCGTAACTAGTCGAGGCAAACGATCCTTATACTCGAGTAATAACTCGAGATGGCTCACCAACATGGCACTGACACAAAACCATGCCGTACACATGCATGGCGAATGCTGTAGCTTCGGCGAACTTCACGATCACCGGCAAGTTGTGAATCACTCCGATATATGAAATCAAAAATCGATTCGACACAAAAACTACCAAATCAAAATTTAGCATATCGTTCCAAACCTGGAACTGGAACACCCCCCGCAAAAAATGCTTCGCCTCAGTCGCTCCCTCTACCGGAATCGCCATGAATTCGGCCTCACCACGTCAACCCCTTGTTCTTCCATTCCCCTCAATTTCGAGAAGCTCGGTCCAGCATAGGGGACGAACGCACCTCATTTTTCTGACCATATGACGTTCGAGCTTTAAACCCCAAATTGGATTCATCTCATCAATTCATACAATGGAAAAATTATTCAATAATTTTCCCATTACTATCGATTGCCAAACTTTCTTCAAGCAAGATCTCAGCGTTCAAAATGGGTTCGATGATCAGAAATTGATCAAAATGCAAAATTTTGTTCGAATGTGAACTGCACTTGGAATAGTTCATTAAAAATCATCATATTAATTTCAAAAATCCTAATCTTTAGTTGTTTATCCAAGTTACATAATCAAATCCATAATTTAAACTACTCGAATAAATCGTATGATTTCTTATTTGACTGTAAAAATGAGTTTAAAGTGTCAAGTTCCTTCATTTCAAGCTAAAAAATTCTGGACCACGGTTTAAATTTAAACAAACATAATTTGTTTAAAATCCTAAGTTTAAAAATGTTTTTGTATGTAGGAGTATAAAATTTTCCTACTTATCTTTGCTCAGTAACTAGAAATACTGGAAAAAACCTGGCATACTAGAACTTCCAGCATAACAGAAAACGTTTCAAAACTACTTATTAACAATACACAGCAAGCATAAAGTTTTCATGAACAAAATACCAAGATTTAAATTTTTAAAAATAGTAGGTTTACTCACTTCAAATTGAAGAACAGAGAGTAGCTCTGTGATTTGAAACCGCAGTTGTTGGGTGTGTTTCCACCCATGAGTTTCCATCCTTCGTCGAACCAAGCCCATCGAGCAAAACAACACCTCCTTGCCGAACCAAAGGCCATCCGGTCAAGCTCCATCCGGTCACATGCCTCACCGGACCAACACATATACACTCCCCCACCGAACCACCCATCACCGGTCCAAGCTCCATGCCGGACCAACACCTCCTTCATGCCGAACCAACACCTCTAAACCCACTACCGAATGAACCTCCAAACCACCTACCACCGGTCCACTCCATCACCGGTCCAAGTTCCATGCCGAATGAAGCCTCGCCGAACCAGAACGCTTTCAGGCCAGAATGCTTCAGCCCAGGCCCGCCAGCTGCTATATAATTCCAGGACCTCTCCCCCCGACCTCACTCTATAAATAGAGGGGCAGGGGTACAACAATGGCAGACAAGTTTGAGAGCTCAAGCATGGAAGGAACTTTCAAACAACTTTCATATACTTGTATGCAAAGCTTTGTATTTGTAATCTGAAAGAAAAAGGATAATAACATATAAAGTGGATGTAGGCACGTTCTGGCCGAACCACTATAAATCTGTGTGTCTTTTACAGTTTAGTCCCCGCTTTTTACATATTTGCATAAGTCACCCAAATCATTGAAAACCATATAAAATCGACTAAATAATACGACTTGGAGGTGTTTGCCATTTTTTGTGCAAACATTTTTTGGTGCTTTCACTGAGAGCTTGGAACTCGAAGCTTCAGCTTCCCTCATTCAACCTTCTTTCCCAACAGCACCCTTCATTGCCTAGGAAACATGACTTCCAGGCCGAGAAAAGACGCCAACAAGGGAAAGAACGTTGCAACCAGCAGCGCTCCAGATCCAATGGATCCAGATCAAGAGAACCATCCCATTATGACCGCAGTGCCAAATGTAGATCAGGCAATTCCGACAGCCCCTGCCGCGGAACAACCGGCAGCAATCACTAGGGCAGACCTAGACAGAGTTGTGGTTGAAGTGACTAACCGCTTCGCATCCCAACAAGAAGCTTTGGTGAACCAACTCATGTCACGCTTGAGGGATGCCGAAGAATCCAACCGCAACACCGAATCATGGGGTGAGTCTCAATCTGGAGGATCTCGGAAACAACAAAGGTCTTCCCTCTTCGAAGAAGCTATCGACAGGAACAACAATGATAGGGGCCGTGCCCGGACTCAGCCCGAACTCCGACTCGAGGAAGCGCTTGGAACCGAACCCAATGGGGGAGGAACCAGGCGAGGGTCGAATGTAGCTGAGCCAGTCATGCCGCCTAATCATAAAAACCCCGTTGAACGGAGCCGAGCTAGAACCCAGCCCGAAGTTGACCCGATGGAAATGCTCGAAACAGAACCCCACAGGGGAAGATCAAGGCAGGGGCCAACTGTAGCTGGTCCTAGCATGCATCCGAGCAGCCAAAGACAGCCACTGGATAACGTCAGAAGTGATAGACTATACCATCCCTACAGGTCATCTGGACGAGATCGATCCCGCAGGGAAGAACCAAGCTCATTTTTGTCCGCTCTAAATTCTGATGAAAGAATGGCACGATTATTCAGGGAATGCATCCGACGGGAGCAAAGGGATCAAGGGATAGGCGCTAGGGTAACCAGCCCTTTCACCCGCGACATCGAAACCGCCATCACCCCTCGAGAATGGAAAATGCCGACGATGGAACCGTACAAGGGAACTTCCGACCCCGTTGTACACTTGTAGGGATACACACATCATATGCTCATGAGCGGAGCAACGGAAGGAGTGTTGTGTAAATGCTTTCCGCTATTCCTAGCAGACCTAGCTACCTCCTGGTTCTGCCATCTACCCCAAGGATCTATCAGCTCATGGGAGATGTTGAAAGAAAAGTTCATTAGCCAGTTCCGCATTCATGTGGAACAACCCAAGGATGCTTATTCTCTATCTACTGTCAAACAGAAATCCGGAGAGACACTGCAACAATATCTAACCCGGTTCAACGCCGCAGCGGCCGCAGTCCAAGATGCCGATGAGAAACTCACCCTAATGGCCCTCTGTAGTGGTGTGCACCCAGATACCAAGTTTGCTAGAAGACAAACTAAAGAAAAACCAGCTACCTTGCCCGATTTCTTCCATGAAGCTGGTAAGTACATGAGACTCGAAGAGGCTGCCACTGAAAGGCAGACAGGACCACATGCTAAGACGACTCATGGAAAAGCCCCCGCCGCAGCGAAGGACATTCGGAGAAACGACTCCAGAGACAATGCAGGGGGAAAGAAGGGAGAAAAGCGCTTGTACCGACCAGGACCGAGATTTGACGCTTACACTCCCTTGAATGAAACAGTCGAGAACATCTTCCTGGCCACCCAGGACGAACTTACATACAAGCGCCCCCCGTACAAGAAAGAGTCAGATCGCGCAATCCAGTCCGGAAAATTCTACCGTTTCCACGAGTCTCATGGGCACGATACCAATGAATGCCGCCATCTCCGAGACCTAATTGAAGAACACATCAGGAGAAAGAGGCTGGAACGCTATGTAAAGGGCCAGGACAGGACTCCAGCTCCCGCCAAGGAAAACCCAGGGCAGCTCCACCCAGAGACCGACAGAGGAAATTGCAACACCAGCGGTTCCAGCCAAGAGAAGATAGTGGTCCATACAATATCAGGAGGGCCACACATCACCGACAAGAGCTGGGCAGAAATGGAAAGATACGAAAACTCACTCAGAAGCGAGGGAGACTGCGTCAATTCTGTTATGGAAGAACGCCACCCTAAGCGGAAGGAAAATAATGACATCACATTCAGTGGGCGCGACCTAGAAGGAAGGCAATACCCTCATATGGATCCTATGGTCATCTCTGCCTGGTTCGGCCGAGCTGAAGTTTTTCGAATCCTAGTAGACACTGGAAGCTCAGTGAATATTTTGTTCAAGCATGCTTTCGAAAAAATGAAGCTGTCAATGAAGGACGTGTCTCCCTGCAACAAACCGCTACACGGTTTCACTGGAGAAGCAAAGATGCCCCTCGGACAATTGGATCTCTTTGTTGAATTGTGGAGTCATCCCCGCTCCGCCGTCCGGAAACAAACATTCGTGCTAATAGACAACCACTCGGCCTACAATGCCTTTTTAGGAAGACCAGCCTTGTCCGACTTCCAAATTGTCCTTGCCCCATGGTGCCTGAAGATGAAGTTCCCAACGGATAATGGAGTGGGAGAAGTAGAAGGGGATCAAGACGCCGCTCGGGACTACTATGTAGCCGAACTTCGCAATAATCGCAGGAGAGATAAAGGGAAGAATGCAGAGACTGCTCTCTGCAAGAAAAACTTAGAAGCATAGCAACTAAAGAAGGCCACTCCTCCTCGATATACCAGTGATCCCTTTGATGAATTAGACCCTAGGGAGAGAGAGGAGGAGGCCACCGTCGAGCCCGCAGAGGCTATGGAGTTTGTATCTGTAGACAAATGTGACTCGAGTAGACTACTAAGAATCGGGTCTCGGTTAAAAACAGAATTGAAAGACCAACTTATTGATTTCCTTCGCCACAACTTGGATGTGTTTGCATGGACACACGCTGATATGACTGGAATCTCCCCGGACATAGCATGCCACGCACTACCAAGGTACCGGTAAAGCAAAAGAAGAGAAGTATGGGGGCAGAACGATCGGCAGCCCTCGAAGAAGAGGTAAAGAACCTGCTTGCCAATAACTTCATACGAGAAGCCATCTACCCAGAATGGATCGCTAACCCGGTACTGGTAAAGAAGGCTAATGGGAAGTGGCGGACATGCATTGACTTCTCCAACCTAAATGATGCTTGCCCAAAGGATTGCTTCCCCCTTCCCCGAATCGATCAACTTGTGGACAGTACCGCCGGGCATGAGCTCTTATCTTTCATGGATGCCTACTCCGGATATAACCAAATCCCTATGCACGCCCCCGATCAGGACCACACCAGTTTCATCACGGACCGGGGGTTGTACTGCTACAGAGTAATGCCTTTCGGACTTAAGAACGCCGGAGCTACTTACCAGCGCCTCGTCAACAAGATGTTTGCAGAATTGGTGGGATGAACTATGGAGGTCTATGTGGATGACATGCTAGTTAAATCAAGAAAAGCCAACGATCATGTAAGCCACCTGGACGAGATGTTCCAAGTACTCCGCCAATATGGAATGAAGCTGAATCCTCTAAAGTGCTCCTTCGGGGTGTCATCGGGAAAGTTTTTGCGATTCATCGTCCATGCCAGAGGGATCGAAGCAAACCCCGAACAAGTCCTAGCCCTGCAAGATATTAAGATACCAACCACTCGGAAAGAAATGCAAAGCCTAAACGGGAAGGTGGCCGCCCTAAGCAGATTCATCTCCAAAGCAACTGACAAGTGTGTCCCTTTCTTCGAAGCCCTAAAGAAAGACAAAGGAAAGTTCGAATGGACTGACGAATGCCTAACGGCCTTCCATAACCTAATCGAACATCTCCAGAGACCACCGGTACTCTCAACTCCTAGTGAAGGCGAAGAGTTATACCTATACCTTGCTGTGTCATCTCATGCTCTAAGCGCCGCTTTGGTGAGGGAGGATAACCGCACGCAACGGTCCGTATACTTCGTAAGTAAGAGGTTTACGGAGGCAGAAGCCAGATATCCTAAACTTGAGAAGCTAGCGTACTGCTTACTAATCACATCACGGAAGCTGCGACACTACTTCCAGTCTCATTCCATCCGAGTTCTAACCGATCAACCACTAAGGCAAATACTTCATCGTCCTGATACTTCTAGGCGGTTACTTAAATGGTGCATTGAATTGAGTCAATATGATATCACCTACCAACCCCGCACCGCCATCAAGGGACAAGCTATGGCCGATTTCATTGCCGAATTCACCACCGGTGAAGGTAGGGAGCAATCCGAGGTGTCAGAAGACGTCAAATGGAATCTCTTTATAGATGGAGCATCAAACGAACAAGGCTCGGGGGCAGGCATCGTGATAGTCACCCCCAAGGGAAGGAAGCTACACTATGCACTGAGGTTGGAATTCGCTGCCACCAATAACGATGCAGAATATGAAGCAGTAATCGCCGAATTAGAACTTGCCTTGGAAATCGGAGCCCGTTCTTTATATCTTTATAGTGATTCTCAACTCATTGTAAATCAAATACTAGAAGAGTTCCAGACTCGAGGAGAACGACTCACAGCATACCTAAAGAAGACCAAGCTGCTACTTAACCAACTGGATCACTATTTGATCAGACACATTCCTCGAGAGGAGAATCAAGAGGCCGACGAACTGGCAAAACAAGCCAGCATGACGAACAACTCCTTTTCGGGAGTAATAGCCATCTCAAAACAACTAGCCCCGAGCTTCGAACGGGAGGATCTGATTGCCGCGATTGAAGAAGAAACTTGGATGGCTCCTACCTGGAAATACTTACAAGATGGCGCATTGCCCAGCGAGCATAGCGAAGTCAGGAAAATCTTGAGGAAAGCTTCCTGCTACACACTGCAAGAAGGAATCCTCTACCGGCGCGGCTTCTCTAACCCCTTATTACAATGTGTCGCTGGAAGGGAAGCCAAAGAAATCTTATCCAACATCCACCAGGGAAGCTGCGGAGATCACACTGGAGGGCAGACTCTGGGAAAGAAGATACTCCGATATGGATATTTCTGGCCCACCTTGAACAAAGACGCCTTAGACTTCGTCAAAAAATGTGACAGATGTCAGAAATTTGCCAAAATTCCTCGACTACCGACAAATGAGATCACTCAAATGACTAGCCCTTGGCCCTTTGCAGTATGGGGAATTGACTTGATTGGTGAACTGCCAATGGGCCGAGGCGGAGCTAAATATGCTATAGTAGCAGTCGACTATTTCACCAAATGGGTGGAAGCAGAACCTCTAAATAAAATATCTTCGACAAAAATCATTAACTTCTTGATCAAAAATGTTCTATGCAGGTACGGAGTACCACTCAAAATCATATCAGACAACGGACTTCAGTTTAACAGCGAGGAATTCACCGACTGGTGCCACGAGCACGAGATTCACAAAAGCTTCTCATCCGTGGCTTATCCCCAGGCAAATGGCCAAGTCGAAGCTGTCAACAAAATTCTCAAAACACTGATCAAGAAGAAGCTTGAAAAGTCAAAGGGCGCTTGGGTGGATCAACTTCCTACGGCACTTTGGGCCTACCGCACATCTTTTAGAACATCAACAGGACATACTCCTTTCTCTTTGGCATACGGATCGGAGGCAATGCTCCCAGTTGAGACTATTGTGCCTTCCCATCGTAGGATCCACTACAATCCAGAAGAAAACGAAGAACTCCTCCTCATGTCTTTGGATCTGATTGAGGAAAGGAGAAACGATGCAGCACTCAAAGTAGCAGCTCACAAACAAAAAGTGGCAGCCCAGTACAACTCCAAAGTCAAGCATCGCAGCTTACAAGAAGGAGATCTTGTCCTCAAACGAATCTTTCCGCGCCCCGGGGCACTGGACCCCATCTGGGACGGACCATATGTAATTCATAAAGATCTCCACAACGGAGCTTATATTTTATCAACAGTGGACGGAGAGGTGTTCCAGAGGGCATGGAACATCCGACACCTCCATCGATACTTTTCTTAACTTGTACTGCCCATATGAAGTGAATTAACAAAGAGAATCAGTGGACGTAGGCATTTTCGTGTCGAACCACTTTAAAAACATGGCTCTTGTTGACTTGTTCCTGTGCATCTTGGCTACTTGTTAAGCTTTATCCTTTTCTATTGAACAAAATCCTTTGCAAATGACGTTTCCATTTAGAGCTTCACAGCACAAATCCACCTGCACAAAATCTAACAGGTACGCTATGATCCTATGCCCTCGCCAATGAGACACTTTTCTCCGGTATCCCTCTACCGCGAGTTAACTCATTGTTTGCCTCGGCCCTTAAAGCCGACTGTAATAAGCCGAGTATAAGCCACCGAGAAGGCCGATTATGCCATGGCAGCTCATTACAGCGATTCGGCTCGCCGGCAACTGTGAACCAACCATAAGCCCCAACATAAGGTGTGGCCAGCCAGGGGCAGTTCACAGTTGACAATCGGCCCCCACGCTAGCCGGCCACAGTAAATCGAATAATACCCGCGATTATGGGCCATAATGACCCGGGTAGTTACTGTGCGCGATCGGCTCCGATGTGTCTTAAGTGCGGCTGTGGTAAAACAGAAAACTCCCCGCAGTAGGCGTAAGATGGGTGACATATGTCTCCAAGACCCAGAGCTAGGGAAAGTGACTACAAAACCCGTTTGCCACGAACTTAAGCACACCGACGGCCTTCCGTAACTGGAAGTTTTACTTTTCCTATATTTCCATTTAGAAACTTTTCTTCTATCCCCTATAACGATCCCTAAAGTACAGGTCACAAAATAGGGGAACTCTCGCTTGTGGAAATATGAACTCACATCCGGATGACTGAACACCCAGCTACATTCCATACTCAGTCACATAAGACATTCAAAGCAACCCCCTACAACTAAAACACGAAGGGCGGTACTCTCTTCTCTTGTATACCAATATGTAGCGTTAATTTATTCACACATCATATTGACATTACAAGAAATAATATTTTGAGCAGAAACTTAGCACCAAATCACAGGCATATGCATAACCATGTTTCTTATACAGCACATCAAAATAATAACAGCATACAAAATATAACGGAATCAGCTCGCGTCATGAAATTACATAAAGCCATTCATCACAAACAATATTATTACAGTCACATTAATGTTTTGGACTAACATAAACAGCAATAAAAAGAAATCAAAAGGGACCGAATCCGGACAAGGAACCAGCTGTGTCCACGCTTCGCCCTCATCCTACCAACTCTCCAAGCCTGCTTAGCTGCAGGTTCGGAGCTCCCAGCATATTGATCAGAAGCCCCACCTGTCCAATTCAGAAGAGGAGTCCATTAAACAAACAGTAAGCGATCAAGTTATGAAAATCTAAAAAGAAAAGAGAAAGAGAAGAGAGACTCACCAGCGTCCGCCGCTTGATCCTCATCCTCCAATTGCACACCCGCTTCCTCCGCAGCAAGCAGCCGCATCCCCTCCTTCACCGCTGCCTGCTCCTCCTTCGAAAATTGAGCGGTGACTACATCCAGACTAAAGCCGCTCCACCTTTCTTACCCGCATCAACCCTGGCGTCCTCTAAAGCCCGAAGATATACCTTGGCCATAACCCGGGGATAGTCATCCATCCAGGATAAGCTGCCCTCCTTCCAAGTGCGGAAGTACATGTCCTGCAGCATATCGTCCATCATCCCCTCATCCTCTTCAAACCTCTTCACCCGGGCCTCGGAAATCTGCAACTTAGTGGCAGCAGCATCCCTCTCCCGCGGGTATCTCGAGCACTCAGCCTGGAGGGATCTCCTCATCTCCTCCATCTCTTCTTTCAACTTGGCTTGAGTAAGTTCTGCAGCTTCAAGCCTCCCGGATATCTCTTCAACCTGCTCGAGATCTGCCCTCTTAACCTCATCAACCGTGGTAATGGCCATGTCAATGCGTTTCTTGCAAACGGCCTCCATTTTCCGCAACTCAGCTCTGCTAGCCTCTTCCATGGCCTTCTTCAGTCGTTGGGAGTCGGCTTCATGCTGCGAAATCTGAATAGCCTGGTCGGCAAGTTGTTTGGCCTGATCAGCAACCACTAACCGCAACCTTATATTGGCACTCCCTATCTCCTCCCCGGCCTTGGCCAATAGGGCATGATGTTCCATTAACTTCTTGGCCTCCTCCACGACCCGGTCGATGTTGGCCTTGGCTTCGTCCCACATAGCAGCTATCCGAGTAGTGAGCAGATCCAGATCTAGGGACTTAGCCTCATCAAGAACCCGAACCATGGGATTGCGGGGGAGAAGATGCTCGCCCGTGGCCTCGTCAAATAAAATATCCTGAGAGCTTGGGTCCAAATCCGGGTGGCCGGCAAAGGGATTGCGAGGCATGTCGGGACGTTTTATGCGGATAACAGTAGGATTCTCGGAAGGATGCGGAGAGGGGACAAACTCCGTGGTCTCCTCCGTGGTATCTCGGGAAGGCTGAGGACCAGGTGGTGAATCAAATAAGGAACGCCTCCTCTTCCTCTGCTGGATACCCTCCTCGATAACTCCAAGGAGAGGGCGGTAGCTGACCACGTTCCCAGGATGACCAGTAGGAGGCTTCGGCTTAGCAGAAGCTCTCATCAACTTGAATTGTTCGAGGCGGTGTCGAACATCTGACGTTTTGGCCACCTGGCCTGCCCCTGGAGTAAAGAATAAATGTTGCAAGCATGCATCAAATCATGAGGCAAGAGATATATCGAGTTAAAAAAAGAACAAGAAAGACACTTTTACTATACAAACCCTGCAGAGAAGGAGGATCCTGCAATAAGTCCTGGATTTCATCCCAGGACGGGAGCGAGCCATAAAATATTCCTAAGTCCCTATCGTAAATGGAATCTGCAGAAGTCAAAAGTTCACCTTGAAATGCCGGAGTCACCCTAGCTGAGGAGCTCTTAGGGGATGGATCGGCGCCAGCCTCGGCCTTGCCAGTCTTCTTCGCCTTCTCCGCCAAATCCGATTCTCCCTCCGATTCACCGAAAGCTTGACAGAGAGCCTCGTTCGTCCACTCCTGAAGCTCCCCCACTTGCCCGGAGGTTAAGGTACCAGTGCCACTACCGCCCTGTCCGTCGCCATCATCATTGCCCTCTCCATCTCCATCCAATCTCCTCCACCCTCTGACTCTCCTCCTACATCGCCTCCTTCGCCCTCGCCTCTATCCTCTTCCACATCTTCCTCCTCCGGGGTAATCGGGCAAGTGCTAGAAGAGGGGCCGGGGCCGTCAGACTCCTTAAGTTTCTTACCCCCGACAACCGGAGGCTTTGTAAAAGTTTTCCTCTTGCCACTCTTCTTCGTGGCCCCTCCTGTAGTCTGGGCAGCTTTCTCTTCCGCCGTATCTCTCTGTTTAACCACGAACTGATGTGGAAGAATCAAGCTGTACATCAAGAGTCTAGCATTCCTGATCAGGTAAGCAGCCGATCTATCTCTCTCTAAAATAGCTTCTATCTCAGCTGCCATCTGAACTAGGCGATCGTTCTCCACAACCACAAAGCCACCTGTCGCTAGCAAGAAATGAAAGCACATAAGGAAAAGAATTGCGGCCAAGACAAGGAATGTAAATAAAACTTTGGCTTACATCCGGAGGTGAAGCGACGGATAGAGACGGAGTCATCTCTGACGAAGAACCACTCCTTCTTGAACATATTGTACTTCGAATAGAGGTCCAGAACCGGCTTAAAAGAGATGGCAGACTCCAAGCTAATATATGGGGATCCCTTCCTGTATCCCCTCAGATTGTACAGATACCGTATCTCCCGGTTGGAAGGAGCGCGCCCATACCTCTCCTGAAAGATAGCGTACAAGCACACCAGGATGGCGTAAGAGTTGGGATGGAGTTGGAATGGAGCCACCTTCAGATAAGTGATGAAGCTGACTACCCAGGAGTTGATGGGAGGAATGGCCCCGCCATACAGTGGTACCTACTATACGCATAATACCATTCAGGAGGGTCATATGGCATAACTCCAGCCCCCGGCAGCACCATGAGCGCTCTATCTATTCCGAAGGAACGAGATATAACATCGAGTTGCTCCTCCTTCAGGGAGCTAGGAAAGCAGTCAGGAGGGGAGACCAGAAGTTCCTGGGGACCATACCCATCCACTAACGACCTCGGGGCAGGTCCATGTTGCGCCGGCCCTGACTGGGCTGGGGGCACGGTAGAAGTCTCTTCTCTGTCCTTGGACTTCTTTCTATCTGATCGAGTTTCTGCTTTGCGAGACATTTATCTGCGGCACAAGAAAAACATGGTATTAGAACAAGGAGTATTGGAATATAAACGAATAACTTTCAGGTTCCATCCGGTGGTCAAGCTTTCGAGGTTCACTCGGCATTCCCAATACCGAGCCCCATTCGGTTCTTAGAAACCTCGTATCCATTCGGCATCAGATCCATTCGGTAGTCAAGATTCTTAAGCTCATTCGGCTTTAGGATATATACCTGGTTCGGTACGAGGTTGATTCGGCAGGAAGTTGATTCGGCTAGGAGTTGATTCGGCTCTCTCTGGTTCGGTAAGGAATAACTAAGGGGGTGTAGCCCCTATATATAGACGAGCGCAGAAGCACCGGACCAACCGGTTCGGCACACCGGACCAACCGGTTCGGCACCTCAAACCGAATAAAGCTATACCAGGTATCCAACTTAAAGCAAAGCGCGACACATGCAAGCACGTGCCCCACTTCGAGGGGCAAATGTTGGCGTGTTTCCACCCATGAGTTTCCATCCTTCGTCGAACCAACAACACGTCCTTGCCGAACCAAAGGCCATCCGGTCAAGCTCCATCCGGTCGCAGGCCTCACCGGACCAACACATATACACTCCCCCACCGAACCACCCATCACCGGTCCAAGCTCCATGCCGGACCAACACCGCCTTCATGCCGAACCAACACCTCTAATCCACTACCGAATGAACCTCCAAACCACCTACCACCGGTCCACTCCATCACCGGTCCAAGTTCCATGCCGAATGAAGCCTCGCCGAACCAGAACGCTTTCAGGCCAGATTGCTTCAGCCCAGGCCCGCCAGCTGCTATATACTTCCAGGACCCATGCCCCCGACCTCACTCTATAAATAAAGGGGTAGGGGTACAACAATGGCAGACAAGTTTGAGAGCTCAAGCATGGAAGGAACTTTCAAACAAATTTCATATACTTGTATGCAAAGCTTTGTATTTGTAATCTGAAAGAAAAAGGATAATAACATATAAAGTGGATGTAGGCACGTTCTGGCCGAACCACTATAAATCTGTGTGTCTTTTACAGTTTAGTCCCCGCTTTTTACATATTTGCATATGTCACCCAAATCATTGAAAACCATATAAAATCGACTAAATAATACGACTTGGAGGTGTTTGCCATTTTTTGTGCAAACAGCAGCATGATCTGCCTTTTACCCTGTTTTGTTTTTTCGTTGAACTTGAATGATATTTTGAGTTTTTAGATAATGATGTTTATTTTCTTTTTCTTGGAATGCTAAGTTTTTTTCTCTGGAATACTAAGTTATGAACGAACTAGAATAACAAATACACACATATATAGAAAGAGCAGTTTCTGCAAGTGGTTGTTTACAGGGAAGGTTATAACTGGTTTAAGCTTCTTTGTTTTTTTTCTTTTATTTTGCTTTGACTAAAGATATTTTTTTTTTGAAATGGAGGCTGAATTGATTACCTGCTATTTCGGACGAAACGATCTTCATTTGTGCTGAGGAAATAGGGTATTAAATGCATGCTTCCTCTCTTGTTTACATACTTATTCCTCTTTGATTTTATATATGTAGTTTTTGTTTTGTAGATATTTTTTTTCTTGTTCTTTATATGTACATAAGTACATAACGCTTTGTTTTACTATTCGCAATATAAATATTTACTTTGTTTCATCTATCTTCTCGCATGCATACATAACTCACATACAAATATACATGTACTTCATATGTTTACTTAAATATTTACATTTTATTTTTCTACAAAAATAATCTTATGTATATGAGTTAACCTATATATTTATTATTCACATAATTCTTAGTTTTATTTCTATTCATAGTTTGACTATCAAACATTCAATTTATAACATATATTTTATTTTACACTTTACACTTATATTTAATATTGATAGGATAAATTTTATTTTATACTTTTTATAACTTTATAAAGAAAATGGATTAAAACACAATTTATACACTTAATAATTAATCATACATATTATTCTTTCCAAAATACAATCTCTAGATCCAATTTATTTTGAATACATTTTGAATTTCCAAATCAAATTTTTTATTTATAATCCAATTCAATTTATTTTGAGTTTCAAATCCAAATTCAAAAACAAATAAGTATATATATATATATATATCTTATTAAATTTGAAAAATTCAAATAAATCCACAATTTAACCCAAAAATTAAATTTAATTACAAATTCAAATTCGTCTTTAAACCGGGATCGTTACAGATTCCTCCATTAAGAAATTTCGTCCCTAAAATTTGCTAAGGAGATAAAAAAGATAGATGAAAGATAGAGAAGTATCTTTCCAAATCAAACTGGATATCAATTCTGCATTTGGCTTACCAAATCAGAATATCAACAATAGATATGAGAACAAACTCAGTCAACTACGAAACAATTGGGTTATCTGATCTACAAAGTATACATGGGTATTGGTTAGTTCAAATGGATAACTAATCATTCGTAGAATATATCGAAACCCAATGAAACAAATATTTATAGATTCGATTACGATCTCAAACCCGAGATTTAACTCATTTACGATTTGCCAAAAAATAAAACTAAGAGTACTTCCCGTATCAAGCAAAACTCGAACTTTTTTAATATCGTAAATGAGAAGGTTACCTTCCAAAATTATTTTTCCCTAATCAGCCTTTGAGGTTAAAGGATCATCTTTGACTGCATACACCTTTGCTACATGAGCTTGCTTCCTTTTCAGTCAACCTTTAACTTCATGACCTGGCTTGTGACAGTAATAGCATTTCTTAACTCCCTGACCAGTCTCCACAGGTTGTTCTTTCTTAACTTGTTTCTTCGAATTCTTGCAGTTGTTTGAATAGTGGTCCTTTTCTTGGCAATTGTAACAAGTTATATCTTTCACCAGGTTTCCCTGACTGTCCTTCTTTTCCTCGCCTTGATATGGTTTCTTGTTCCCGAACTTTCTTTTCTTCGAATTTTGATTGCTCGTATTTCCTCCTTCCCTTGGGGTTTCTTGCATATCCAGGGTAGCATACCTATAACCCATATCTATCAATTCAGAAAAGATTCTTTAACGTGGGCTGTCATCCTTCCGTGGAATTTCTTATTCATTCCCCGAATAAACCTTTCATTCTTTTTCAAAGGTGTATTCACTAGTTCCGAACCAAAACGAGACAATTCATTGAATTTGTTCAAATATTCCTCAAATGTTAAACTTCCCTGCTTTAAGTCTATAAATTCCTGGTACATTCGGGAGATACCAGCCGATGGCATATATCGTTTCTCAAACACTTCCTTAAATCGCTCCCAAGTAAACTCATCTTCTGACTCATCCACAGTAACTGTCTCCCACCAAGCTAATGCTTCTTCTTGGAGTTGTCAAGAAGCTATCAATCGCATTTGATCATCTTCTAACTTCAATCCTCTAAAGATTCTTTCACATGACCGAATCCAGGCTTGTGCTTCGATAACGGTTTCTTTGCCTGTGAATGGATTTATACCAAGTCTAGAAAAGTTTCGATACAAATCAGCCAAATCCGGCTGAGGTTGAGTGGGAATAGCTGCTGTTACAGGGACTTGACCAGATGTAGTGGTATTTCCCCATCCCCTACCTTGTCCTCTTCTTTCGCTCATTCTCACTATCTGTAAATAGTAAGAAAACTTGATTTAGGCATATGGACAAGATATCGTAGGGATATCTACAGTATAAATAAATAGACTGAGTAATTCGGGCTTTCGGTTCACGGTTGTACTCATTCTAGGGTATACTTCACCCTATCTCTAATGAGCCATCTAATGTGTTATACTCCGTAGCTAAAGTTTTTACTCAACCTCTAGCTCTGATACCACTTGTGACGACCGAACCGATGTCCGACAAACAACATCAAATCCGTATCGCCAGAGCTTATAACAACATTAGATGTAAATAAAAAGCGAAAACAAAATGAATATCATTGATCATACACATATACAACTTTGATGCAATATCCATTATAACATCGATCTCTAATAACAGAGTGTTACACAACAAAGATACAACAATAAAGTGAAAACTCCACAGCGGAACAACAGAGACTCCAAAAAGTTTCCAACATACTTCAACTTGATAAGGCCTTCAAAAAAAACTCCAAAACTCCAAGCACTTCGAAAGACTTCCAAATCCAAAAGCTTTCCAAGAATCTGAAAGCTTCTAAAAGACTTCCGAATCTAAGCTAGCTCCAAAATATGGACAACCTGCTTCTAGGCTGCCCGTGTGGAAAATTATGGGCACCCAGAGTTTAGGAAAGGAACAATAAACTCCAGGTTAGTCATGGGCTGGTATGAGTAAACAAAACAGTTTATCTTTTAAAAACAACCAAAAGAATTTACTTTTGAAAATCGCAATGCTTTTTTTTTGAAAATGAAACTGCCATAAGGCCCCCCACCACACACACAATGCAAGCGCACACCTGGAGGAGATTTCTCCTTATGACCTTTAAATTTTGCTTGATACGTGAAAAACATTTGGTATTATTATTAGTGCTTAGTGCTGAAAACATTTCGAAAATATAATATCAATCTTAGCCAGCATACCACATTTCGTCGTATGCCTACTATAGCTACCATGTTCAATAGCAGGTTACCGCCATATTCCATGGCAAGTTATACAACTAAAACCGTACAGGGCTCGTATTGTTTCTTTGGATTTCCAACAATGGTCAGGCAAAGGAACTTCCCACATCAAAATGGAACGCCTCTGGAAGGACGTCCCCAAGAACCTAACCGGATCTCTGCCAAACAAGGCCGATGCTACCTCACGCTTCAACCAAGCTGTAACTAGGTAACTAACACACGAGCCATGCCATCCTCGGTCGTTACCGACCTTTATCCGAGCGCTCGACACCAACAACCACAAAGTAATAAATTTGCAGTAACCACATAGGTTAAATATCTGGGATCCATACCATGATATCCCCCTTTATCCAGAAGGAAGTGGACATAAACTAGGGGGCGACCCCTAAAAATCCTGCCGCAACATTCATGTTTCGACCATTTTCGGGTTGTGATGTTCGACGAAGTCTAGTCCACAAAGCTACACTTTTTCACAAAGCCATGCTTCGATCAACAAATGATCAACAGCACTTCGTATGCCACATTACCAAATTGGAAATGTATCACTATTAACCATCAACTACTTAACCTCTGAGCTCGTACATCTCAGAGAAGGATGTTAAGCTAAGAGAATAAATTTTCCACCACCAACAGAAATGTATTTGATAGAAACCAGCTTTACATCTCAATTTGTAACATCAAACACACATTCATACAAGTCTATTCTGGGTTCGAACATAACCGAAGGCACTTCCAAAGAAGCCCTTGCAATTCGGGTATTCACAATCCCGATCGGACTTCCCATCACTTAGGGAATCTCTATACCGTAGCTACTCAGTGCAGAGACAATCGATAGGTTATCCTATCATTCTCGCAAATACCCGGTCTTCACCACCGGTCTTCAAATGCTATCCATATCGTCGTATCACTGTTCGGAATGGGTTATATGACACAAAGACCTCTCCCGGCTAAACTTAATAATGAGCGTAATATTTAAAAACATATGGATATTGGGATCTCGGTTAAATCACAGCTTAAAGCCCAAAACCTTTTATTCAAATGGTTAAAACAAATTACCATTTCCAATCTTTTACAAAAGGATTCATTTCACAAAGTTCACCCAGTTTCACAAAGATCCATTCACGGATTTCAAAACAATTTCCATTTCAATTGGATTAACTTATTCAATCTTTAAATCAAAGATTTAACTTATAGCTTTCAAAACCCGTTTCCAAAGGTTCATACATGACTTGGAAACCCATTTCAATTCAAACTTGAAATCCCCTATAATACAAATTGGAAATTCGTTTCTTATACGAAAGCTTTTATCAATTGAAAATAAACAATTTTCGTTTCGAAAAAGTCCAATCTCATTTATACAAGTTAAAATCTTTGGGTTAATTCAAATTCCCAAAAATAACACTTTAAAAAATGGTTTAAAACCCGTATAAACTTTTATAATTCTTTTTAAATCATAAATACCAATATAGGATTCAATTTCAGATATTGAATTCCAATTTAAATCAAATTATTCAAATTTCAAATCTTTATTAAGTTATTCAAAATAACTTACATTTTTAAAACACCTTTTCAAAAGATTTTCACTTTAAACCCAATCCATTTCCAACCCATTTGAATTTTAAATTCAAATTTAAAATTATTTTAAAAAATCTATGACTTAACTGATTTCCATGTGCAATCCGTGTTTGGGTGTGTATAAGTGTGGTCCAGGGATTTTACACAATAGTGCACAACATCAATCATCACAGATATACAAATGATAAGCGGTATAATCCATAACGCTTATCTTCATTCATAGTTTCACAGATAAAATAAAATTATCAATCAGAAAGATTCATCATTACAATTTGATGTGGGTTTCGGATAACCAACTGGAATCCGACACCCTGTCGCATCGAAATTCAAACGCCGTTTTACGGGCAAAGGGGTTTTCACATATATATGCAGAAACAAATCACAAATCACAGTTCAGCATAAAGTAATTCACATCACATGGTATCACAATCACAAACAGAAATATCAATTCAGTATACAACATTTGATGATAGTCAATCATCTTCAATTTAAGGTGATTTAAAAGGATTAACCACATAACTATTTTCATTGATTTATTTAAATCAATGATTAACTATTCTTAATTGTAAATTAATTAAATTTTAATTGATTATTCTTTAATCAATTATCTTGATTGACTACTAATTATAATTAATCAACTTTAATCATCTAGTTTACAATTCTTAATTACAAATAAATTAAATACTTAATTGTTAATTAACAAAATCTTAAATTTCAAATTGACTAATCTCTAGTCACTTAGTTAATTACAATTTTTAAATTAATTATCTACCCTTTTTAAACAATTAATAATAATTATTTGTCTTAATTAACATGTTAAAAATCTTATTTTAAACTTGGAACAAATTATTACTAATCTAGAAGACTTAAATTTTAATTACTTTAATGCTTAACTTAAGTTATTTACTAAATTAAAGTATTAATTGGATTTTAAAAACATTCTAAAGTATTAACTGGGAATAATTAAAACTTGTAATAAGGTCTTAAATTGTCAAACATGAATTATTTTATTAACACTAAAATCTGTTTACATAACTTTAAATTTTGTTGGGCTTAACCCTATTTAAAACAAACCCGAGATTACCCAGGTTTCACTCGAGTAACGCTTCGAGTTTCCACTAACTTTCCCCGAGACCTCTCCCTGTCACCTTCATTTCTTCTTCTTCCCCCCCACCCCCCTCGTTTTTTTTCTTTCTACAGTTAAGTTTAAGTTTTAAACTTTAGTACAGGAAAACATATCTACACACTTGAATCCAACTCGAAGCTAACCTACCCTTTACCCGCGTAACTACTCGAGGCAAACGATCCTTATACTCGAGTAATAACTCGAGATGGCTCACCAACACGGCACGGACACAAACCCATGCCGTACACATGCATGGAGACTCGCTGTAGCTTCGGCGAACTTCACGATCACCGGAAAGTCGTGAATCACTCCGATATATGAAATCAAAACTCGATTCGACACAAAAACTACCAATCAAAATTTAGCATATCGTTCCAAACCTGGAACTCGAACACCCCCGCAAAAAAATGATTCGCCTCGGTCGCTCCCACCACCAGAATCACCACGACTTCGGCCACACCACGTCAACACCTTGTTCTTCCATTCCCCTCAATTTCGAGAAGCTCGGTCCAGCATAGGGGACGAATGCGCCTCATTTTTCTGACCATATCACGTTCGAGTTTTAAACCCTAAATTGGATCGTCTCATCAATTCGTACAATGGAAAAATTATTCAATAATTTTACCATTACTATCGATTGCCAAACTTGCTTCAAGCAAGATCCCATCGTTAAAAATGGGTTCGATGATCAGGAATTGGTCAAAATGCAAATTTTATCGAATGTGAACTACACTTGGAATACTTCATTAAAATTCATCATATTAATTTCAAAAATCCTATATTTAGCTTTTTATCCAAGTTACATAATCAAATCCATAATTTAAACTACTCGAATAAATCGTATGATTTCTTATTTGACTGTAAAAATGAGTTTACAGTGTCAAGTTCCTTCATTTCAAGCTAAAACAAATTTTGGGCCATGGTTTAAATTTAAACAAACATAATTTGTTTAAAATCCTAAGTTTAAAAATGTTTTTGTATGTAGGAGTATAAAATTTTTCCTACTTGTCTTTGCTCAGTAGCTAGAAATACTGGAAAAAACCTGGCATACTAGAACTTCCATCATAACATAAAACATTTCAAAATTACTTATTTACAATACACAGCAAGCATAAAGTTTTCATGAACAAAATACCAAGATTTAAACTTTTAAAAATAGTAGGTTTACTCACTTCAAATTGAAGAACAGAGAACAGCTCTGTGATTTGAAACTTCAGTATGATCTGCCTTTTACCCTGTTTTGTTTTTTTGTTGAACTTGAATGATATTTTGATTTTTTAGATAATGATGTTTATTTTCTTTTTCCTGGAATGCTAAGCTTTTTTTCTCTAGAATACTAAGTTATGAACGAACTGGAATAAAAATATACATACATACATACATACATACATACATACATACATACATATATATATATATATATATATATATATATAGAAAGAGTAGTTTGTATAAGGGGGTATTTACATGGAAGGTTACAACTGGTTTAAGCTTCTTTGTATTTTTTCTTTTGCTTTGACTAAAGATATTTTTTGGACCATTCGCATCCGCACATGTCGGACTTGAATAATTCAAAATACCGAATTGTTAATTTAAATTTGGTAAAACTCAGTTATACAGTAAATACATAATCACAGAATAACAGACATAGAGTAATAATATGCAGTGGAAGCAAAAGATAGTAGTTCATGAAGCTACTATATAAATATATATATCAGAGTTAAATAAGTTACAGCTGAAGTCTCGAATACAATATCAGAATACATCTGTAGAATCAATTGGATATCTGAAAGCTGGATAGATAGCTGGATCTCCAAGTGAAGCTCCAAGTCCAAGGTGAGTCTCGAATACTGGTATACTCAGTCTGACCCGAGCGTAAAGCAAAATACCAAAACACTCGAGTCAGGATTAACATTCTAATATCAATAAATCCAACTCAAGTGAAATAGCAATTGAAATGCAAGTAACTCAAAGGATTTGGAATAACCATCCACTAAGGATCCGTTAAACTATCTACTATGTAGTAGCGTACGCTGAATAGATAATGCCTATCAGTAATATAAAATATCAAAATAGTGTTAAGGCGTTACCGTTATCCCCCTTAACACATTTTATATAGGCGTTATAGTCTATACAGCACTGTAAACTCCACCGTAAACTGGTGGGATATCAGGGAGTACTCCATAGGTATAACACAAAACAAATTCGTAGTGGTCGCGTATATAGGGATACAAGTATGACAAGGCACATGAGGCAATACCCAAGATAGTGGCACTACCGTTTTCCTGATCCGGACTGGTGAAAACGCATCGCCGCAACGATGGCAACACCACGAAACAACACTTCCAAAAGTACGAGGGTGCACCAATCAATAACAAGTAATGAGTAGTTTACGAAGAAGTGTGTTCGCTCGAGGTGGCTAACCCCATTTGGCCCGGCACGACTCCTGTTTTAGTCATTTCCAATTTGACACCAGTGTCAAGGCTATCCATTATCGTTCTCTTTCTTCAGTCATCGCGTACATCATTCCAACCACTTCATTCTGGATCACACTCCGTGTATAGTTACTAAAGTGGTTTTCGGTTTAGACAGAGAGTATGTCCATAACCGATTCCGGTCTCTTTAATAACTGTCATAATTATTACACCGATTGGTTGTTTAACAAATTTCAAGACCAAATCAAATTCAATTTCAATTAGAGTTCATAAATCAACATTTCATTTGTCTTACGAAAGTCATTTCCATAATTTACGCTTTAAACTTCCAAATTACCATTTCAAAATCTTATAATTCTATTTCAAATTTTATTTAAAACAATTCAAATATGGATTCAAGTTAGTATATAAGTTTCCTTCCAGAATCTGTTAAATTAGCTTAATTTAACATTCAAATCAATTTAAATCCATTTATCGGTTTCGTTCAATATTCATTTCAATAAATTTTTCATTCAAAACAATTTCCATTCATTCTCCAATTCATTAAAACAATTACTTACGTTCAACTTAACTATTGCAAAGCTTACAATTTAATTAAGTCAATTTCGTCGAGTCAATTTCTTTGAATTACAAGTCCTACATTTGTTTTAATAAAATGCATTTATTTCTTGTTAAAGAAATTCAGTTTCACTTATTTCTTTACTTAGTTACAAGTTTCAAAACTCAATTAATAAAGGAACTAAATTTCACATATTCAAGAAGTCAAATTTCACTTATTAACTCACTTAAGTTTTCTAAAGCTTAATTAATAAAAGAACCCAATTTCATTTATTAACGAAGCTCAAATTCACTTATTCAAAATCTCAATTTCTCTTATCCAAGAATTCAAATTTTTATTTAATTATCAATTAATTCAATATCATTCAATTGTTAAATAATTTCAATTTAATTATTAAATAAATTCAACTTAATAATTTCACACTTAATTATAATTTCATACTTAATTATAATTTCAAATTTAATTATTAAATGATTTCAAACTTAATAATTTCAAAACTTAATTATTACTAATTCCAATTTATTTATTAATAATTCCAAATTTAATTATTAAATAATTAAATTTCAAACAACGTTCTTTCATCAATTACTACATTAATATTTGTTTCAGATTTCAATATTTACATTTTCATTTCATAAAATTCAAATTCCAACTTCATTTCAAAACTTACTCTTTAATCGAATAAAATCATTATTTTATTTTTAAATCAAATTATTGACCAATCGGATTTTTATTTAATTCTCTATCCTAAGTCAAGTTCATTTGGGTATTTATCATTTCATCCCGATTTCATTTCTAATTCAAAATTCAAAGCATAACAAAGGGAACTTGCAGTGTGATAACTGGGATGGTGTCAAAGTATAATAAACATGCAATAGCAAACATCCATAACAATCCAATAATTAATTCAATTAAATAATCCCAAAATAGTCGTATTAATTCACATTGTTGTTTGTGCGAATTAATATAATTATTTCTAGAATCTACACTATCATTCCATGTAGATTAAAGGTTATTACACTTATTATTCGGTGCAATTCTATACTTGACATTCATTATTCAATTTCAAACTACATCAATTAAAAAAAAACCTAAATTCAAATGGTTCAAGGGTAATTAACCATTTTCTATGTGTCAAATAATTAAACATTTAAGGGGTCATATTTTACAAATTTGACTAATCAAGTTCAACACATATGTCGATTCAAATTTTAACTATTCTACGTCAAATTCAATTGCATAATATTTATCACTTTGTACATTACAATTTAACATCCAATATAAACAACAATCAATCAATTATCAATCAAATGGGATTATCATCGTGTAAATAACAGATAATGATGTCATATGTCAAAGGTGAACTGATACATAAACAACAGAGCAATAATAACAGCAACATATTTCAATTGTCATTTCAATTGAAATCAAATTCAACAAATAAAAGAATATTAATTGTGAGTGATTGCTCACCTTCCGAGGTTAGAGAGAACAGGAGATGACACGGATACGCACACTGATACGGACACTGAAATTGAATTTCGCATCCAAGCACAAATGTCGAAGCAAAGCACGATGGTCCGAATTCGACGAACACACTGATAAATAGAAATTGACGAAATCAAGTCAGAATTGGATCGATGAAGATAAATAGTACCAGCAAACTTATATATGTAACTATCTATAAATAAAAAATATATTCTAAACCCCAACACATATAAAATAAATATACATATATTTCAAAATCGCTATTTTAAAAATAAAATATATATTAACATCAACATATATATATTATATAATTTGAAATAAATACATACATATAGATATATATGTTATTATTAAATCATATACAACTTATAATCTAAATTAACAAATAACTTCCAAAACCTATATATACATATAAATAACAGCAATTGCAACTTTAAACTTACCCATATATAAGAACTAACACAATATTTCAAATAACAAGATCTATACTAGATTTAAACAAATGTGCCTACATATCTTGCTTAATGTAATACATATATACTGACTGGAACATATTATATATGAATTAAACTAACATAAATAATATACCGTACACACATCAAATATGAACATAAATAAACGCATAGCTTCCGACACAACCTATATAACTTTAGTTATATACAAACTTATGAAACGGGATAACATATATATATATGACTAATATAGCCTAAAATACAATATACAGACCAAAAAATCACGCGCAAACAATTTGAACTTTATTTTATATCTGTAACAACAGCAAACCCCACTACCCATTTTACTTGATAATATACGAAATGTATTTTTTTATATATAAATAAATAAACTTTACACTTTAATACTCAGCCAAACTCACAACCAAAATGAAATAACTGTATATGTATACTCAGATATAAAATGTTCACAAACTAAACAACATTCAAACCAACAGAAACATATATATTAATAACAACAATTCAGAGATTACATAATTTAATAAGGTAATAGATATATAACAGCCTATATACTATATTATAACTATTTTAGGAATATATATAAACATATATACAGTACACAATATATGACTATCTTCACCTAAGACGGAGGGTGTTGCAGTCAAGGCTGAGGAGGGGAATGGAAGCGGGTTCTGTCGAGTCGGGTTTCGGGCTTGATGGCTCGGGTGAAGAGACAAAGGGTGAAGCTTGTTGGCTGACGCGGTGGCCGCGTGGCGGGATGCTAGGCGCTGGTCAATGGAAGAGGTGGGGAAGGCTACTGTAGGGAAACATGGAGGTGAGGCGCGGCTACAGGGAACGGGCGGAGCAGGAGAACAGTGACGGTGGCTGCGGGTTGTGATAGAGAGTAAACGTGTCCGTGGTAGCTGCCATGGACGAGTAGAAGCCGGGGTGCTCGGGTGTGGGTTTGTCGTGAGGTGGAGGTGGGCATGGTGAGGGGTTTCAAGGCGGGAAAACTCGGAAAGTGCTGCTGTTTGGTGAGGCACTACTGTTCGCACGCGGGTCGGAGATGAAGGCGGAGGGGACCGGGCCTCGGGCAGTTTCGAGCATGGGCTGATGGAGGCAGGGCGGAGGCTTCGGTTGGATGGTGGCGAATGGCACAAGGCAGAGGACGGCAGGTAGTTTGGGGTTGCTGAGGCTTGTTCGATTGTTTGGGTTTTGAGGAGTGTACGAAGCAAGTTGTTGTCATGAAATTATGGGAGAGGAAGCTTTGGTGAGGCGATCGGGTTGGAATGATAAAGTTGGCAAATTCATTTCTGGAAAAATGAAAACTACATGCCAGTAAAAAAAAGAATTGAAAGCTAATCTGTTTCCAAGATGAATTACAACGTACCCAAAAATTCCTTTTCTCAAAACCATTGGAAAAAGAAAAGTCATGCATACAAATTCAAGAAATATTAAACGCAAATAGCCGTTAGTTCTTTGAGAGTAAATGCACGCGATTAACGAAGAGCCAGGAAAAAGCACCAACATGTTTTCAACAATGAAAACAAAAAGTATGAAAACGGTACCGATATGATTGCCTTTTTCGCGGATTCTGCCGTGTATCGAATTTCGAAATACAGAATTGAATATACCGCCGAGATCAGCACGACGAGACGATCAAAACGGTATATAGATTTCAGTGGCGCGACCTAATTATACAAATTCGAATTTTTTATACTTGCGGAAAATGCATGAAAAACGTAGTAAAATAAGATCGACGGAGCCAAAAAAGTCCGAATTTTGAAAAACGAAAAATTACTTTTGTTCATAAGATGGTTTAGAATTTTTCTATGTAAAAATATTTAGGTTCCGAAAACATTTTATTTTCATCGCTTTTTAGCTGATTAAATTAAAGTAAATTTACGTGCGAAATAAACTTTCATGTTTTCGGACGAAAATTTACCAGTTGTTGTGTTTAACTAGACGCATTCCAAATATCAAATTTATATTTCAAAATTTTATCGTTTAAAATTTCACAAAATTTCAATTAATACGTTATTAAAACCGGTTAAATTTACGGGTCGTTACCCTCTCCCCCACTTAAAACTTTTCGTCACCGAAAAGGAAGGAAGTAGGAGAATAGAAACAATCAAAAGAAAATAAACTTGAATTACATTATAAACAATTAATTTAAACCATATGAATTTCAATTTTTAAATAAATTTATATTCAACAATTTTGTTTTTAAATTCAAGATTTTCATTAAATTGATTTGGTTTCACGTTGTTAATGTTAGGTACAAAAGGTTTTTTTTCAAAACGAAATTAAATTTATATTCAATTAATTCAAGATATCTCATTAAATTGATTTAATTCAATTTATTAATTTTCAAAACAAATTTTTCTTCTATTAATCACAACTATTATTTATTTAACTTACTACTCTATTTATTTCCATAAACAGTTCATAAATAAATTTAAGTGAATAATTTTTATTATACGCACTCACACTTTATTTATAAAGGCAATTTATATTATATATTATCCAATTTCTTAAATTAACAATTCAAAGATCATAAATTTGAATAGTTATTTATTATAATCATACTTTATTTAACAAATTTAATTCTTCCTTATTCAAATTATTATTAAATTTACTCTACTTAATATATCTAATCACATATGTATTAAGTATATTTACACTTATTACAACTACTCAAATTCATTTAAAAAAATTCTTGATATCATTTGTATTGTATAATATTCAATTACATAGTTAACTTTTGAGCAATTTAGGTAAGTTATATTGAGTGCAATTAAATATTATACAAATGAATTTCTAATTCAATTCTCTCAAGTTTAAATATTAATTCAAAATTTTGGTTTCATTTATAATTGAAATCATCTTTTTCCCAAATTTTAAGAATTATATTTTCGATTAACTTCAAACAATTTAGAGATAATTATGTATATACTATATATATCAAATCAAATTAAATTTAAAATAATATACCAATATATATATATATATATAAATCAATCATACTTAAGAAATTTTAAATCGATCTAATTTTCAACACAAATTCTGCAAAGCTACGAATTGGTCTTTTCCGTATGAAACTCGAAAATGAATGTCAATGATGCGGCCGTTACCACCGAAATTTATTTTACAGCGACAAAAGAGAAGAGCTCTAATTTAAACATTTAAAATTCTTTAAAAACCCTTCCCATTCGAAAATATTTCAAATAATGTACATTTTAATTTTTTGAAATCATAGTTCGAAATTATCGGAAATTAAATTCTCAAATTCTCATTTAAATTCACTTTAAATTCCAAATCAAATTATATCCAAGTTTTTATAAATTCATTTATTTATATGATGCAATAGTCAACGGTTTATAACATAATAAATGAAAATCAAATAACATCATTTAGTTAACCAATTCATTTAACAATTATCAGAAAATTTTCTTATATATATATATATAATATAATCATACACAATTTTATTTCATTTACCAAATTTGAAAACAGTATTATGTCCGTTTGCTCTGTTAAAGTGTTTTGGAAATCCTATCGATAGCATTGATCAGACGAATCGATCGAAAACCCAAATCAACATCAACAACTCAAACAACACAATATATATAAAACATTTTTAACATTAATTTACAAATACACTTCTTGCTCGACGATACAAGGATGGATTTCAAAATAAGGATAGAGATTCAAATTTGATGGAAATCAAATCAAAGAGAATTTTGATTCGATAATAAGTTCGAAACAGAAGATAAGATAATTCAATTATCAAAATCAGAAGGTGGATGAGCTCATTTAATTCACGGACAACCTTAACCCGATCGACCGTGACTTCAAGAATAAGATCGATGCTGAATTTCGAGGTAAATCAACATTCGATCTCAAGAGATAGAATTCAGGCACAGTAGGAGATAGATAGCATCGTAAACCGAGGATATAGAAATCTCCGGTAAATCGATGTCTATTGTAAAGGAGCTTCACCCATTTACAAATAATTCGAAGATTGGCGAGACCGCCGATTCATTATAAGGGTCATTCGAAGTGGAGTTATGGGATACTCCGAAATTTAGAGGAATACAAACAGTGAGGGACAAGAATGAATTTCGGAACCGAGGGAATGTTCCAAAATTCAAGGGAATTGAGTTAAAAGGAAGAGATTGAAACTCGAATGAGAGTGATTCTGTAAATACATTTACCCCATATACTAAGTTTTGTCTAGAGCTACCAAAGCTCTGATACCAACTATAACAACCCGCTATTTTAGACCACTCGCATCCGCACATGTCGGACTTGAATAATTCAAAATACCGAATTGTTAATTTAAATTTGGCAAAACTCAGATATACAACAAATAAATAATCATAGAATCACGGACACAGAGTAATAATATGCAGCAGAAGCAAAAGATAGTAGCTCATGAAGCTACTATATATATATAGATATATCAGAGTTAAATAAGTTACAGCAGAAGTCTCGAATACAATATCAGAATACATCTGTAGAATCAATTGGATATCTGAAAGCTGGATAGATAGTTGGATCTCCAAGCGAAGCTCCAACTCCAAGGTGAGTCTCGAATACTGGTATACTCAGTCTGACTCGAGCGTAAAGCAAAATACCAAAACACTCGAGTCAGGATTAACATTCTAATATCAATAAATCCAACTCAAGTGAAATAGCAATTGAAATACAAGAAACTCAAAGGTTGTTGGAATAACCATCCTCTAAGGATCCGCTAAACTATCTACAATGTAGTAGTGTACGCTAAATAGATAATGCCTACCAGTAATATAAAATATCAAAATAGTGTTAAAGCGTTACCATTATTCCCTTTAACACATTTTATATAGCGTTATAGTCTATACAGCACTGTAAACTCCACCGTAAACTGGTGGGATAACAGGGAGTACTCCATAGGTATAACACAAAACAAATTCGTACTGGTCGCGCATATAGGGATACAAGTATGACAAGGCACATGAGGCAACCCAAGATAGTGGAACTACCGTTTGCCTGATCCGGACTGGGGAAAATGCATCGCCGCAACGATCGCAACACCGTGAAACAACACTCGCAAAAGTATGAGGGTGCACCAATCAATAACAAGTAATGAGTAGTTTACAAAGAAGTGTGTTCGCTCGAGGTGGCTAACCCCATTTGGCCCGGCACGACTCCTGTTTTAGTCATTTCCAATTTGACACAAGTGTCAAGGCTATCCATTATCGTTCTCTTTCTTCCGACATCGCGTACATCATTCCAACCACTTCATTCTGGATCACACTCCGCATATAGTTACTAAAGTGGTTTTCGGTTTAGACAGAGAGTATGTCCATAACCGATTCCGGTCTCTTTAATAACTGTCATAATTATTACACCGATTGGTTGTTTAACAAATTTCAAGACCAAATCAAATTCAATTTCAATTAGAGTTCATAAATCAACATTTCATTTGTCTTTCGAAAGTCATTTCCATAATTTACGCTTTAAACTTCCAAATTACCGTTTCAAAATCTTATAATTCTATTTCAAATTTTATTTAAAACAATTCAAATATGGATTCAAGTTCGTACATAAGTTTCCTTCCAGAATCATTTAAATTAGCTTAATTTAACATTCAAATCAATTAAAATCCATTTATCGGTTTCGTTCAATATTCGTTTCAATAAATTTTTCATTCAAAACAATTTCCATTCAATCTCCAATTCATTAAAACAATTACTTACGTTCAACTTAATTATTGCAAAGCTTACAACATAATTAAGTCAATTTCTCGAGTCAATTTCTTTGAATTACAAGTCCTACATTTGTTTTAATAAAACGCATTTTATTTCTTGTTAAAGAAACTCAATTTCACTTATTTCTTTACTTAGTTACAAGTTTCAAAATTCAATTAATAAAGGAACTAAATTTCACATATTCAAGAAGTCAAATTTCACTTACTAACTCACTTAAGTTTTCTAAAGCTTAATTAATAAAAGAACCCAATTTCATTTATTAACGAAGTTCAAATTCACTTATTCAAAATCTCAATTTCTCTTATCCAAGAATTCAAATTTTTATTCGATTATCAATTAATTCAATCTCATTCAATTATTAAATAATTTCAACTTAATTATTAAATAAATTCAACTTAATAATTTCACTCTTAATTATAATTTCATACTTAATTATAATTTCAAATTTACTTATTAAATGATTTTAAACTTAATAATTTCCAAACTTAATTATTACTAATTCCAATTTATGTATTAATAATTCCAAATTTAATTATTAAATAATTAAATTTCAAACAACGTTCTTTCATCAATTACTACGTTAATATTTGTTTCAGATTTCAATATTTACATTTTCCTTTCATAAAATTCAAATTCCAACTTCATTTCAAAACTTATTCTTTGTTCAAATAAAATCATTATTTTATTTTTAAATCAAATTATTGACCAATCGGATTTTTATTTAATTCTCTATCCTAAGTCAAGTTCATTTGGGTATTTATCATTTCAACCCGATTCCATTTCCAATTCAAAATTCAAAGCATAGCAAAGGGAACTTCCAGTGTGATAATTGGGATGGTGTCAAAGTATAATAAACATGCAATAGCAAACATCCATAACAATCCAATAATTAATTCAATTAAATAATCCCGAAATAGTCGTATTAATTCACATTGTTGTTTGTGCGAATTAATATAATTATTTTTAGAATCTACACTATCATTTCATGTAGATTAAAGGTTATTACACTCATTATTCGGTGCAATTCTATGTTTGACATTCATTATTCAATTTCATACTTCATCAATTAATACAACCTAAATTCAAATGGTTCAAGGGTAATTAAGCATTTTCTACGTGTCAAATAATTAAACATTTAAGGGGTCATATTTTACAAATTTAACTAATCAAGTTCAACACATATGTCGATTCAAATTTTAACTATTCTACGTCAAATTCAATTGCATAATATTTATCACTTTGTACATTACAATTTAACATCCAATATAAACAATAATCAATCAATCAATTATCAATCAAACGGGATTATCATCGTGTAAATAACAGATAATGGTGTCAGATGTCAATGGTGAACTGATACATAAATAACAGTGCAATAATAACAGCAACATATTTCAATTGTCGTTTCAATTGAAATCAAATTTAATAAATAAAAGAATATTAATCATGAGTGATTTCTCACCTTCCGAGGTTAGAGAGATCAGGAGATGACACGGATACGCACACTAATACGGATACTGAAATTGAATTTCGCATCCAAGCACAAATGTCGAAGCAAAGCACGATGGTTCGAATTCGACGAACACACTGATAAATAGAAATTGACAAATCAAGTCAGAATTGGATCGATGAAGATAAATGGTACCAGTGAACTTATATATATATATATATATAACTATCTATAAATAAAAAATATATTCTAAACCCCAACACATATAAAATAAATATACATGTATTTCAAAACCGCTATTTTAAAAATAACATATACATTAACATCAACATATATATATTATATAATTTGAAATAAATACATATATATAGATATATATGTTATTATTAAATCATATACAACTTATAATCTAAATTAACAAATAACTTCCAAAACCTACATATACATATAAATAACGGCAATTGCAACTTTAAACTTTCCCATATATAAGAACTAACACAATATTTCAAACAACAAGATCTATACTGGATTTAAACAAATGTGCCTACATATCTTGCTTAATATAATACATATATACTGACTGGAACAGATTATATATGGATTAAACTAACATAAATAATATACCGTGCACACATCAAATATGAACATAAATATACACATAGCTTCCGACACAACCTATATAACTTTAGTTATATACAAACTTATGAAACGGGATAACATATATATATGACTAATATAGTCTAAAATACAATATACAGACCAAAAACTCACGCGCAAACAATTTGAACTTTATTTTATATCCGTAACAACAACAAACCCCACTACCCATTTTACTTGATAATATACGAAACATATTTTTTTATATATAAATAAATAAACTTTACACTTTAGTACTCTGCCAAACTCACAACCAAAATGAAATAACTGTATATGTATACTCAGATATAAAATGATCACAAACTAAACAGCATTCAAACCAACAGAAACATATATATTATTAACAACAATTCAGAGATTATATACTTTAATAAGGTAATAGATATATAATAGCCTATATACTATATTATAACTATTTTAGGAATATATATAAACATATATACAGTACACAATATATGACTACCTTCACCAAAGACGGAGGGTGTTGCAGTCAAGGCTAAGGAGGGGAATGGAAGCGGGTCCTGTCGAGTCGAGTTTCGGGCTTGATGGTTTGGGTGAAGAGACAGAGGGTGAAGCTTGCTGGCTGACGCGGTGGCCGCGTGGCAGGATGCTAGGCGTGGGTCAATGGAAGAGACGGGGAAGGCTACCATGGGGAAACATGGAGGTGAGGCGCGGCTACAGGGAACAGGCGGAGCAGGAGAGCGGTAACGGTGGCTGCGGGTTGTGATGGAGAGTAAACGGGTCCGTGGTAGCTGTCATGGACGAGTAGAGGCCGGGGTGCTCGGGTGTGGGTTTATCGTGAGGTGGAGGTGGGCACGGTGAGGGGTTTCAAGGCAGGAAAACTCGGAAAGTGCTGCTGTTTGGTGAGGCGCTGCTGTTTGGTGGTGAGGAGATGAAGGCGGAGGGGAGCGGTCCTCGGACAGTTTCGAGCATGGGCTGATGGAGGCAGGGCGGAGGCTTCGGTTAGATGGTGGCGAATGGCACAAGGAAGAGGACGGCAGGTAGTTTGGGGTTGCTGTGGCTTGTTTGATGGTTTGGGTTTTGAGGAGTGTTCGAAGCAAGTTGATGTCATGAAATTATGGGAGAGGAAGCTTTGGTTAGACGATTGGGTTGGAATGATAAAGTTGGAAAATTCATTTCTGGAAAAATGAAAGCTACAGGCCAGTAAAAAAAAGAATTGAAAGTTAATCTGTTTCCAAGATGAATTACAACGTACCCAAAAACTCCTTTTCTCAAAACCATTGGAAAAAGAAAAGTCATGCATACAAATTCAAGAAATATTAAATGCAAATAGCCGTTAGTTCTTTAAGAGTAAATGCACGCGATTAACGAAGAGCCAGAAAAAAGCACCAACACGTTTTCAACAGTGGAAACAAAAAGTATGGAAACGGTACCGATATGATTGCCTTTTTCGTGGATTCTGCCATGTACCAAATTTCGAAATACAGAATTGAATATGCCGCCGAGATCAGCACGAAGAGACGATCAAAACGGTATATAGATGTTAGTGTCACGATCGAATTATACAAATTCAAATTTTTTATACTTGCGGAAAATGCATGAAAAACGTAGAAAAATAAGATCGACGGAGCCAAAGAAGTCTGAATTTTGAAAAACGAAAAAAAAAGTCTGCTCAGAAGATGTTTTAGAATTTTTCTATGTAAAAATATTTAGGTTCCAAAAACATTTTATTCTCATCGCTTTTTAACTGATTAAATTGAAGTAAATTTGCGCGCGAAATAAACTTTCATATTTTCGGACGAAAATTTATCAGTCGCTGTGTTTAAATAGACGCATTCCAAATATCAAATTTATATTTCAAAATTTTATCGTTTAAAATTTCACAAAATTTCAATTAATACGTTATTAAAACTGGTTAAATTTACGGGTCGTTACAGTTATGAACGAACTGGAATAAAAGATACACATATATATAGAAAGAGCAATTTGTATAAGTGGGTGTTTACAGGGAAGTTTATAACTGGTTTAAGCTTCTTTGTTTTTTTTCCTTTCTTTTGCTTTGACTAAAGATATTTTTTTTGAAATGGAGGCTGAATTGATTACTTGCTATTTCGGCTGAAATGATCTTCATTTGTGCTGAGGAGATAGGGTATTAAATGCATGCTTCCTCTCTTGTTTACATACTTATTCCTCTTTGATTTCATATATGCAATTTTTGTTTTGTAGATATTTTTTTTTCTTGTTCTTTATATGTACATAAGTACATAACGCTTTGTTTTATTATTTGCAATACAAATATTTACTTTGTTTCATCTATCTTCTTGCATGCATACATAACTCACATACAAATATACATGTACTTCATATGTTTACTTAAATATTTGTGTTTTATTTTTCTACAAAAATAATCTTATGTATATGAGTTAACCTATATATTTATTATTAACATAATTCTTAGTTTTATTTCTATTCATAGTTTGACTATCAAACATTCAATTTATAACATATATTTTATTTTACACTTTACACTTATATTTAATATTGATAGGATAAATTTTATTTTATACTTTTTATAACTTCATAAAGAAAATGGATTAAAACACAATTTATACATTTAATAATTAATCATACATATTATTCTTTCCAAAATATAATCTCTAAATCCAATTTATTTTGAATACATTTTGAATTTTCAAATCAATTTTTTTTGTTTATATTCCAATTCAATTTATTTTGAGTTTGAAATCCAAATTCAAAAACAAATAAGTATATATATCTCTTATTAAATTTGAAAAATTCAAATAAATCCACAATTTAACCCAAAAATTTAATTTAATTACAAATTCAAATTCGTCTTTAAACCGGGATCGTTACAGTTTCAGTTACTAAAGCTCTTTTCTATTCTTCATGTCAGATACCATGAGAGGACGTGGTCCTTATGAAGATCTCAAGGAGTTTACCAATTTACAACGCTAGTCAAAACGATTCATCAGCCGTCATCAGCCTTGTGAGACCGAAGAGGGATGAAGAAGACGTAAGGACTTAGAGGCTATAGCTCGCTGTAGGGATGAGAGGAAACGAAGTCGGATGCACAAAAGTGGTTAGAAGAAGCGAAAGACCTTTAATAAACAAGAGGAACCGTCCAAAAAGTCAAAGGTAGATCGTAGTTCTCATCCTTCAAGGCAACAAGCCTTTGCCCCGTCACCAGCTTCAGTCAGTCTCGAAGTTCCAGTTTCTTCTGTTCAACCTCCATCTTCATGCCAAGTTCCATCATCCCATATGGTGCTTGCCCCTTGTTCTTCGCACACTCACTAGAGACCGGCTTACGTTCTTCCATCCTCTCCTCCTAGAATTAAAGCAACGCTCCTCGGGTGGTTTTTAAAAGGGATTAAGTTTGATTGTGACCTTCGCCCAATCCGCAAAGACATATATTCCCCACCTTCAAGTGATCCAAAGTGATTTGGAGCAAGCTAAGGGACGGGAAAAACTATGCAAGTAGCTGGCTGATACGAAACGCAACAATTCCCAAGAGATCCTCTCCTTTGAATCGGAGAAGGATGACTTCGAGAAGATGTTAGCAGAATGCGGTGCCAGAATTGAACGACCGGTGCAACAAAGGGACACGATTCTTCGAGAGAGCAAGAATAACATAGGCTTATTAAATGATCTAAAAGGGGCCTATGTGAAGATGGAGATCGTCCTTCGAGATGAAATTAAGAAGGTGCATGCGGACAAGTTAAATTGCAAGCGGAGCTTAAAGCTTGCAAAATTATTATCGAAGTATAAAAGAAGACCATTGTTGACCATGATTTAAGATTGTTGATGGGCATAACAAAACAATCGCAGAATATGAGGAGGTCGTGAAGTCACGTGATGAGACCATTTTCGATCAGACCTAGATGATTGCCCTGCTCGAAGAAAGAGTTGTGCAGCTTAGCACTGACAAAACTCGCATTCAAGTTGCAAAGGCCACCGTTACAGTGAATTATTCGGAGCTACATGACACTTTTGAGAGGAAAATGGAGAAGCTGGACGATACCTTATTAAACTTCTACATCAACTCCCTGCTGCATCAAGGGAGTCTCGGTTATCTGGGCCCTAAGATCCGGTGCACTCTCGCCGTGGTTGGGAAGGAAATTTTGACCCGTTTTCGAGATAGTGGGGATGTCTAAACTAAGCGGAAGCTATAGGATGCGTACCTTGGCAAGGAGACAAAGAAAGCGCTGATAGACGGCTAGGAAATTCTACGAATTGAAAAGGAACAAGAAGCTGCCAATGTTGTTATGGCAGCGACTTCCAAAACCATGCTGGAGCCCCTTGTTTCCAGACCTGGTGATTCAACGAGACAACCTTGTGATCAATTGGCGAGTTCTGGACCTAAAGCTTCTTCGAAGATTATGCAACCATCCAAATAAGGAGAAGTGGTGAATATGAGATCGACATCCTCGGCCACTCCTCTGATGTAGGTAATCTTCTTATTTCTCCCGAGTTTGAGAAATTTCAACTCATGCCACAAGAGAAAGATAAACTTAATGCTTTCAATTTTAATCTTATAGGTTCGTCTTCTTTACCAGCTGATCCGCCGGTTTCCTTGATGCCCGGACCCGTTGCTATTTAAACTGCTTCCATGCTTGTCTCCGTGGCTGCTTCGGTTGCCATGTCTGTGTCCGACTCATAGCCACGACTGGAGTCTATGAAAATCGCCGCATTACATGGCTAAGATGACCCTTTTGTGTCCTTGGAGGGCGACTTTATAGCGGTCGTAGTTCAAGAGCAAGAGGTTCAGATTGAGAAGACGCATAAATTCGAACAACAATTGGTTTCCATCAAGAAATAAAAGGTTGAAGTGATTAAGTTTTCGAAGAGCCCCCGTAAATCCCAAAAGCGCAAGACAAAAGGGTAGACTTTCAAGACTGCTAGAGAGCACGGAAGAGATGTCGGCACCGAGGAGATATTCGATATTACTGGCAGCGACACTACTCCCGACCGAGATTCTAAGTGGAAGCAAAACTTCCAACCAAATGCAGGAAGAGGAGTGGCAGAGGTATTGAGAAGCTCGGATGGTAGTGGTGCTAATTTTTTGAGGCATTTTGTTTTTTGTTGTTCATGTGTAGAGTCTACCCTTATTGCTTTTGTTGTAGCGTCTATACTTTTCCTTTTTGTTGGCCGATACTGTGTGGGTACAATGCCCACATTTTGACCTTGTACCCAACAAATTTGTAAGTAATACAATGTTAACATTTTTTTTGTAACTTTACCTGTCCACTTATCTATGTTTTATATACTTATGTCTATTTCATTTACTGCTCTTTTATTTTATCTAGTCATGTGATTACTGCTAAAATTCTTTGTTCAGAGTAACAAAACTTGTGAAGTGTTTTTGTTCTTGAGCATTTCTATTTGTGTACTGGTGTATGCACCTAGTTTACAGAGATGTTCACTTCAAACACCTGACAAACGACCGGTTAATCCGAGTGTTTGTTTATTATTATCTTTTTGTCACTAGACTTGCTTTATGGTTCCTACCCTTAAGAACTTATGATTCAAATGGCTTAATTACATATATATCGTTGGTCAACAATTGGAATTTTTTGCCGATTTGTAGCACTTTGATTTTGTTGGGTTCATGCTCATTACTCTTGATAATGAAAGCAAGTTGATCCTTATTATTCCTGCAATGGATAAGTTTCTTGGTATCGTCGGGGAAATTACAGCACTTAAAAGTGTGCACGGCTTATTAAGTGCACAGTTCTGTACAGGTATGTGCGCTTATAGGATGCGCGGCTTCTGGGACCGACATGACCCGTCGATCTAGAACAATTTCGAAACTTCTCAACATTGCTAATCTTCGAGCAGTTGTGAGGATTTAATACTTTAAGAGCATGATTCATGGCTCGAAAAGGTGGTGCACATCTTGTTAGATGTGCGGCTTTGATTTGAGTCTTTCTGATTACCGCCGAAGCAACATCGGTTCTTAGAAGACAGGGGTCGGGTTCCGCTGATCCAACGCTTTGAGTCAATTTGATGCCGTCGTTTCGGCGGGTAAGTGGGGCGTACTTGAGCATGATTCCACTATCTCAAGCCGCATTTAAATGGATTTGAGCTGATTTGACCCCATCGACTCAGCAATTTATTATTATGAATGTAGTTTTATTGGTTTAGAAAGCAAATATATTTCATTAAGAAAAGTTGGGCAAGTTCTGCCTATTTACAATGCCCCTGGTATCCTAGGATGACTACTGCTGAAAAATAAGAAGCACATAAGTTAGTTTTTAGATAAATTAATGATGCAGCGATTCGCTGTTCCATGCTATGGGAATTTGGATTCTGTCAATAGTTGTCAGTTTGAAAGTTTTGTCCCTTAGCTTTTGATTGATCACATATGGCTCTTCCCAGTTGTGTCCGAAGGCTCCCGGCACGGGATAGACTTGTTTAAAGATAAGGTCTCCTACTGTGAAGGTTAGGTTGTGAACTTGAATATTGAAATACCACATGACCCTTTTTTTGGTGAGCAGCGGTCCTTAACTCGGCTTCTTCCCTCATCTCATCGATCATATCAAGTGACTAGAGTAGGAGCTAATTGTTTTATTTCTAATTGAAAATTTTCCTTTGATGAGAAGGGACTTCTAGTTCAATCCGGACCATATGCCAAGGTGAACGGAGTATGCCCGATTGTCGCTTTGTGTGTTGTCCTATAAAGCCATAATGCGTGTGGAAGTTCATTAACCTAACTCCCTTTTACTTTAATTAGTCGCTTTTTGATAGTGGACTTGATGACCTTGTTTATTACTTCCACTTGCTTGTTTGCTTACAGATGAGCGACTGCGAAAAGCTCTTCTCTATTTGGAAGCATTTGCAAAACTCTTTGAACTCGACGCTTCCAAATTGGGTTCCGTTATCAGTGGTGATTTTCTATGCCACAACAGACCTACAAATAATGTTTTTAATGACAAAATTAATGACTTTCTTTGTGGTATTTGTGGCCAACGGTTCCGCTTTAGCCCATTTCATGAAATAATCAACAACAACTATAACGTATTTGTCCCCTCCTTTAGCTATTGACAATACGCCAATCAAGTCAATTTATCATATTACAAACGGACATGGGCTGACCATCTACGTTAGCTCTGTTGAGGGAGTTCTTTTAATCTTCCCAAATCTTAGCAAAGATCACACCATCTGGCATAGTCTGCTGCATCATGGTTTACTGTTAGCTAGAAATATCCGTATCAGAGGACTTTCTTTGCAAGGTTTTACCCCCTAGTATGGTCTCCACAGTCACCTTTATGAACTTCCTTTAGGATCTGTCGAGCTTGGTCATCGGTCACGTATCTAAGTAGCACGGTAGAGAATCGCCTTCGGTAGAGTATTCTATCCTATATTGTGAATCGTGGTGCCTTTCGGAGTTGCTTTTTTAGTTGATTCCTATCAGTTGGAAGATTTCTTATAAGCATGTAGTCTTTGATCGATGTCATCCATGTTTTTGGTTCGACGGTGATCTCAACAATCCAATTGACATCCATTTCATTCATACTTAAGAGTGATCAGGACCTCAACCGGGACTAATCTCAATGATTGAGCTTCTCCACAGCTCGCCAATTTAGCTAAGTAGTCGGCTTTAGTGTTTTGCTTCCGCGGGATGTGAGATATGGTGTAATGTTCTATGTCATTCAGAAAATCATGTACTTTAGATAGATATAGGGCAAGGTTCTCCCCTCAAGCCTGGTATTCACCTTTCACCTGACAAACAACTAGTTGAGTCACTATTGATGTGAATGGACTTTATTCTGAGTTCCTTCACAACTTCCAGTCCTGCTATCAATGCTTCGTATTCCGCTTCATTATTTGTTGTAGGGAATTCCAAGCGTAGGGCACGTCAAATGGCTCGCCCTTAAAGGGTTTCAAAGACTACTCCTACCCTCGAACAGAGGTCGTAAGACACGCCATCGAAGATGAGTTTCCTCATGTTTCCACTTCCAATGATACTTCTTATTCATCTTCCCGTACAGTAAAATCAACGATGAAATCTTCTAATGCTTTCCCATTGATTTCTTTTAGCAATGAAAGGCTAAATAATACACACACGGAGACATACACACATAGACATACATACATATCTGTTTGTGAGTGTGTGTATGAGTCATGCTTTATTTAAGTAGAGCACTCATTGTAATGTCTTGGAGGTATGAAGCTATGGCCTCTAGAAATTCAACGCATAACATCATACCAGTGCCAATTGAGCTAGTGGTCCTTGAATCAAGTTCATCGCTGGTTGCCTTGCGGTCGGTGGAGTACTTTTTATTTCCTTTTATGTTGATTCCCACAGTTCTAGCTATTACTCTTCTTTGCAGTTGCTTTCCATTTCTTCTGTTTAGACCAGAAACAGAAAAATTTCCTTGTTCTACAGTAGCCGTGGGTTCTTCCGTAGTTCTTGGAGCAGGATGTGATTGTAAGGACAAGAGAGCATTAAGCTTAACCATCAAAGCTCTTCGACTACTTTCCATTTTCTGATTGATTTCATCAATCAATTTTTTCAACTCATCTCTTGTAACGAAGTCGCGTTGATTGGAGGACCCCGACACATGATCTCCTATGTTTTTGGTTTGCTGATGATTCACGTCTTCTTCGGCTATTACTGCCCCTATGGATCTTCCAGAGGTAGTTCTTTTCCTTCTCGGAGCCATTCATTCTAAGCATACTACAACAAACAGGGGCTTTCATACCATTTGAAAAATGTTATTATACCTTACTATAGCGTTTCACAGAACACTAAAGAAGACATGGTATGGTAGATCTTCATGTTTAAATAGTAGGAACAAAAAAGCCATGAAAATAAATTTATTATAGCATTTTTCCAGTGCTATCTAGCTAAAACGCCATTGGAAATATTATCCCATCGTTATATTCTATAGCGTTTTATGTGAATATTTTATAGTGTTTGATATGATACTTCTGTAATGTTGGTTTGCATATTTGTATAACGTTTTTGTACATATTTCTATAACGTTTATTTAGGTGTTATAACGTTTGGTTAATATTATCCCATGGTTACTTTCTATAACGTTTATGAAACGACAGTGCTTCTAAAACACTTGTAATATTGATTTATAGAATTTATTTATGGTCGTTTCAGTTTTTCACATATAATATCCATTTATTCAATTCTTCCTTGCGTATAAACATAACATGTGTTCACAAACAAAGAATATATAAATTACAGCACAATATTTCATGCATATTCAAACAACTTTTCCCATATACTGATATAGTATTTCATACATATCCTTCTAGCAACCCTTATCCATACATAACATTTCATACAAATTTGCATCAACTTACTTATAGACAAGTCAAACAGTTGATTTAATCTTGTTTTGCATTTGATATTTTCTCTCTAACATCTACAATACAAATAAGCAGTCAAGATGTTAGCAATTATTATGTCAAATGTTCACGAAGTAAAAGGGTCCCAAGGAAGAAAAATATGTAGCAAAGAACTTAAAATATGATGCAGTAGGTCAATGCAGTGGGTACTTTATGTGATCAAACTATATGTATGCCAACATTATTGGCAACTGTTATTCAATCGAGTTAGTGCTAAAATGCTTATCATTAACAACTTGCTTGATAGGTCAAAACATCACTGCCATATCAAATGGAAAATGATTCTAAATGAGCAAAGAAGATGATTAATTAGTATTACATACTAAATTTAAAGAAAAATTAAGAAGTTTGATATAAAAAATTTCTAGTGGACCAAACGTATGTAAAGAGTGACAACATTGTCCACATTGAATTTACAAATCAACGTTAACAACATTACCGAGTTCCCAACTCTTAAAATTTTAGCCTCCATTTCAACGTCGTCTTGTATTATAAACCAGATACACAATTAAATCAAGCTTTGTAACGTAGATGATAAAATTATGGAAGTACAAACTCAAAAATAAATGAAATATAGATGGAGAGTGGTACATTAAATCACATTGTTCAAAATATTGCGCATAATAATGATGGTATGATTAATAAAAAAACATCAATGTTGCTTCGATTTAACTGAGGCAGCCTCGGTTTAACAGAGGCAATTGCCTTAGTTGAAACTGAGGCAATTGCGTTAAGTGAGGCAACCGCCTCAGTCAATATTGGGGCAGCCTCAGTATTGACTGAACCGCTTACCTCAGTTAAAATGAGGTGATTGCCTCAGTTGAAATGTCTCTATTTTAACTGAGGGAATATGCCTCATTTTAACTGAGACAAATTCCTCATTTTAACTGGCTAATAAATGACTGAATAACAAATTATGTTATACCATGAACTGCAAACTGAATAAAGTCATAAACTATTGATTGTCCACTCTGTCTACTGCAATTAATCATGCTGAAACCCACTCTCTGGTATACGCAAACAATTCCCATCCATCTAATACAGCAAATCACCAATCCAATATGCTCAGGACATTGTAAGGCTAAAAATGATGAAAAATACAATAATACCTTTTTCCTGATTTCAGTATTCAACCATGCCATTTTGGAATCAGTTGTGTTCGTTATACACATGCTGCATTTGTACTAGTGCCTAATATCATACCTGCAATAATATCATTTTAAAAAATGACAATTTAAATGAAAAGTTTCTGTTCTCACACTCATACTTTTTATCATCCTTATTTCACAAATGCACACAAAACAGCGCTAGTTCTCTCTCTTAAACTTTACGGTAAAAATACTAGCAGAATATTACATGTATAAAGTTTAATAATTTAAATGTGCATTCGTGTTCTATGATGAACACGTGTTACATTAGTGCACCATCAGAAATCAGGCTAACTAGTGTTTGCTAAGGTCTACCTTATTGTCAAAGTTGACCACCTCTCCATGTGTGTGGCGTGCCTTTTGTAGTTTAAGCAACAACATTGATAGTAATACCTTTCATAGTAGCAACTCATCCTGGAATATATAGATTCTTTACCACAAAATTGTAAAGAGCGAATTCCGAATTTACACATACTTCCATGTCCCTATGTGTACCTGAAACCACTGCATGATATATATTAGCAAAAGAAAAGGCTGTGTATTATGAATAGTGGTTCTCTGGCACTGTCAACAAGTATAATTATTTCTATTTCAATTAGACTATCATACTAGCAAGCAAAGACTATATGATATGTTTTACTGATAGCACAACATAATTTAGCTAATATTCATGAAAGATCCTTGTAAAACATGCTACATGGGTGTGTCTATGTTTTAGTGATCTGCTGATCATTTTGAATACACAGACATCGCATAAAGCAAAATCATTATTAACACAATCAGTACAGACACCGCAAACTCTTCATCTGTATCCTATTTTGTTTTTGTTTTTTCCTATTAGAACTTCTACGTGGTTGTTTTCATGGTAACATTTCAATTAGCTTTTATTTTCTTCAATTTAAAAATATGATTCATGTGAAAAAAATTAATATTTATTGCAAGATACATTCATATGATTTATTAAAACTCTTTGTTCATTAAAATTATGACAAAATTATAAACAAATATTGTCAGTTTTAACATAATTAGCGTTTATAGTTCCTAATATTTGTAACTATTATAAGGTTCAAGGATAAAACTAATTTAAATTGTAGGACTTGAACCAAAAATTATATACATCAAAATCCTCAGATTCTCCATTTTACATTTTTTTAATTAGATCAAGGAATATTGTCATGGAGAAGAAGAGGACCCTGCAGATGTAGAATTACATAGCTCTTAATGAAGGATATGAAAGTTTATTCATTAATTATACTATTTTAACATTTTAACATGTGCTATTACAAATAAAATTGACATGAAATAATGTTCATACTGTAAGTGGCGGATCTAGAATATTCAAACTGGGGGGTTATAATAGTAGCAAGTTTCAAACTGGGGGGTCATAATAGTAGCAAGTTCTTATTTTTAATTGAAAATGAGATTTGAAGAACACGAAGCACTGATTTGAGTTTTAGTTTTAATTGTGAATTGAGGTATATTTGTAATTTTTGGCAAGTTCAGGGGGGTCAATTGACCCTCCTTGCCCCTACATAAATCCGCCTCTGCATACTGTAGATTACAATCACTCCTTTGAATGGTCTTTCACATACAGAAATAGACGTTCTTCCCTGTTTCAAAACTTGGCTTACAGGCATGTCTGACTGAAACTGTGGTCTTTCACATACAGAAATAGACGTTGTTCCCTGTTTCAAAACTTGGCTTACAGGCATGTCTGACTGAAACTGTAGATAACTTACTGATAAACAGAATTTCCTTGTCTAGGGTTTTAGTTTTTTTTTTTAAGTTTTTTTTTATTATTATTATTCAACCATTTCAGTATGTTCTTAAAAATATTGTACTGGTTATAATTAGGAAAACATATCAAGTTAGTTCAAATAAAGTTCGGTTCGATGACATTAATGTTTATTTTGTTAAGAACAAAAGACGGATTATATACCTTTTTTAAGGAATATAATTAGTATGTGATTGCGGTGAAAAACTTCAAAACGAGTCTTAATAAGACATTGAGCGTGTTGTGTCCTTTTAAGATAAGTGATTTGTTGCTTGGCCGCAGAGAACCAAGATTTTGTATCTTTTATTTTCCTATAATGCATGTTCTGGCTTCTGGAAGCTTGGTGTTCAAAACTAAAGCTCCCTTTTAACTGGCACTTGCGACTATTTTTGGGATTACGATATCTAATCCCAATATACATTATGAGTTTGAGTATTATGTTTACATGTAACACACTACGAAATGTCCAAGCAAAATTATAACTTGAACCACATGATATGCCGGGATATACCAGCGTTTAAGAATATTGCCCTTTTAAAATTGCATTTTATATAGTTATCTATTATATATTTCCATTAATCGCTATATTTGTATTTGCCTCAATTGTATTTTCCTTTTACTCTGTATTTTCCTTTTACATGTTTACTTAATCTACAAAACACACTTACAGCTTGATGCTATGTCATAGGTTTTAATCAATTAGTAAAGATGTCATGTTGGTATTAAAATTTTGTTTTTGTCAAGGAAGTACTCCTAGGTGTAACTAAAACTATTATGTCTGTAGTAGATTTTGGTGGCCTATACTCAAACATGATTGTCATTCAACTTTTGAGGGCCTTCACCAGATCAAAATAAGTAACAACCATTATTTTTCAAGTGTAAGAGCACCTTTGTTGGGTATGTGGTTTGCCATGAAAACTGCAAGTGTTGCTAGTGAAGCAATGAATTAGTGAAAATAAATACGACGCATTGTTGCGTGATGATGATAAAAACTAATGTTTCTGAAGGTGATAAAGTGAAATGAAATATTTTTAAAGGGGTGGAATGTTAGAATTCTCAAAATAAGGGTGAATGAGATATGTCCCACCTCGTCAAAAATATGTTTATTTTTTGATTTATATAGTATACTCTCAATCCTTATATTGGCTCTTAAGGTTAAAAAAATTTGTATGAAGGAAGGACCTATATGGCCATGGACTAACACGCGTGTCGCCGCATGTCCAACCTGATCAGCCGCGGGTGCGGTAAACGGTTTTTACTGTTGCAAACCGTAATAAACAGCAACAGTTTTCGGCCGTTGCAAAACGAAGAGACAAGACTGTTGCGAACGTTACTGTTTGGCCATGGACTAACACGCGAACGTTACTCTTAGGGTTAAAAAATTTTGTATGAAGGAAGGACCTATATGGCCATGGACTAACATGCGTGTCGCCGCATGTCCAACCTGATCAGCCGCGGGTGCGGTAAACAGTTTTTACTGTTGCAAACCGTAATAAACAGCAACAGTTTTCGGCCGTTGCAAAACGAAGAGACAAGACTGTTGCAAACGTTACTGTTTGGCATTGCAAATAAAGGGATGCTATTTTTCTCAACGGGTGTTGCCACTTAGGAATTCGGCTACAAATAAGGAGGAAATTTGATCACTTTTCTTAATCAATTCCGAATTTTCTCTTCTTCCTCTTTGTTTCTTTATATTTACAATCCATGCGTTTTTGCATATCACACAGAAGATCATACACATCTCAATCTCGAGCAGATCACGTCTGTTGTATCTTCATAGACTTTGAATAAAGTCTTAAGGAAATTGTTACGACAAGCCTCAGACGTAATTTTCTTCTTCAACTAGTTAGATTTCTAGTTGATTTATATATTTATATATATAAATATCGTTTTCTTTCTACATTGTACTATTTCTTTAAATGATATAACGTTTGATTTAGCACTATAATTATTATTGCTATAGTTGTTACTTTGTTGTTGTAATTAATTACAACATACTTAGTGTTAAAATAACTAATATAGAATTTCAGAGTAGTGGAAATCTGAGTTGTAAACTTATGAGACAAGTTATTATTGATTAGTCTCTGTTTTGGTATACTATACGTATAACATCTTAAGACTTTCCTGTTTTCGCTAAAACAGAGATGACAACAGTTGAACTATCAACAAAGGCTACTACTCACAACAGGCCTGATCCGTTCAAAGGAGACGGTGATGACTTCAAAACATGGCAAAATCAAATGCTGTTTTATCTCACCACACTCGGTCTGCAACCGTATCTCGAGGCGGAGGAACCGATTCCTGCACCATGCAAGGAATCAGATGTTGATATGTGAAAGCATTCCGATTTTCTATGCAGAAACCATATTCTGAATTGTCTCGACAATGTGCTATACAAAATATATCAGCCTCTAAAGACAGCAAAAGCACTTTGGAATGCACTTGCCATGAAGTACAAGACTCAGAATATCAGTTTTAAGAAATTCATTGTAGCAAATTCATTGACTACAAGATGGTTGACTCCAAATCGGTGACTGCTCAACTGCATGAAATGCAAATCATTATTCATGAACTCGAAGCAGAAGGTCATAAAGTTGGAGAATCGTTTTTGGTTGTAGCCATCATGGGAAAACTACCGCTGTCATGGAGAGATTACCGCAACTATCTAAAGCATAAGAAGAAGGAAATCTCTTTACAGGATCTCATAGTCCGACTAAAAATTGAGGCAGATAACCGTGGAGTTATAAAACCAAGCGATGAGGCATTTGTGGCTGAAGGGTCAAAGACCGAAAATAAAAAGAAGAATTTCCAGAAGAAAAGGAAAGCTCCAGACAACAAACCAAAAGACAACAAACCAACCAAAAAGTTTAATGACGAGTGTTGGGTTTGTGGAAAGGTTGGACATGCCGCTAAAGATTGCAGACACAAAAAGGAACGTCAAAGAGGCAAATATAGTAGACAACATGGAAGTAGACGAGTCCAACTTCTCGGCAGTTGTATCTGAATGCAATTTGGTTCAGGATCCTAACCAATGGTGAGTAGACACAGGCGCTGAAAGTGTATAGGACCGTATAATATGGATAAACAGTAATACAGAAGTATAGATAGTAAATAACGCGGAATATAAATGCAGTAAGTAAAATGGCACCAGAGATTTTATACTGGTTCGGAGCACCGTCCTACGTCCAGTCCCAGACTCCTTCTGGAATTTCACTACAACAACCCTCACTTAACCCGAAGGAACAGGTCTATACAACCCTGAGCAGCAGAACAGGGACCTGAGCAGCAGAACAGGATTTCGCCTCAGCAGCCGAAGAGGACTTCACGCCTGAGCAACAGAACAGGACTTCAACAAATACAAAAGTATATTTGACACTGTGTGTTCTTGATAACACTGATTTGTCTCTAATAGTACAAACTTTCTATAATCAAATCCTCAAGTGTATGAAGTGTATGTGAAGATATGAAAGGAAGGTAATGCTAAGAATCGAAGATTATGAAAGTTAATTTGGAGATTCCAAGCAATAAAAATGTATGCTCGCTGTTTGAATGTAAATATTAAAGCGCAAGAAGAGTATTAGAGAGTTAGAATGAAAATCGATTAATATAAAGTGTTTGAAAGTATCTATATATAGTAGTTGAAGAGTTACTGCCATTGGTGAAGGGTTCTGACGAAGAGGAGCGTCCATTTCCGTTCAGAGAAGAGTTGCTTCCCTTTGCCGAAGATGTCCTTTCAGAAATATGACAGTTGGGTTCAGGTCAGTCGACTGGTCTTTTTTGGTCAGTTGACTGATTACAGAGTGTAAAAACTCTCGGGTTCAGGTTCAGTCGACTGACTTAGATCATTCAGTCGACTGAATTTAAAAACATGAATATTTATGTTAAAATGCACAGATTCAGTCGACTGGATGATCTAGTTCAGTCGACTGAATTCTGTTAATAAACAAAAATCCTTATAGCTCATTTGGTTGGTACACTTGCCTTCTAAACTAGTGATCCGGGTTCGACCCTGCTCCATGCATTTTTTGAAAACTTGATTTTGATTAAAATATGCATGCAAGTTTATTTGAATGTGAATGATGATTCTTCAGGAAAGATTTTAACAAAGCACTAAACTAGACTCTATATACATATTTGATGACTCTTGTTAAAATATATAACTATATGAACCATACTTTGAGTCGTTGAGTCAGGATGTTGTCGTAGTCGTAGATTCGTGAATTTTTGTCAGCAATCAAAACCTATGATCCAACATTCTCCCCCTTTTTGATGATGACAACTCCATTTTCTATGAACGAATCTTTGACAAGCTTTGTTGATCTTATCTCTCTCACTGAATATCTTTCTGTAATTGTGCTATAGATTTCTCCCCCTGAATCTATGCTATATATTCCTGTAAATAATTAATCTTTTTCCCCCTTAATCTCTGCTTGCATGGTTTATTCCTGCAAATAGTGTTAGAGAGCAATATCTTTCTCCCCCTTTGTCATCGACAAAAAGGAGAGTTTATATGATGATATGAAATATATTTTACATAAGTGTTAACATAGAGCAATATAAAACAAAATAACTACTACTTATAATGTAAGGTATCGAAGAAAAAAATTAACATTTAAAGCATGCGATACCCAAGGTTCTTATAATTTCCTAATTTTTAGGAAACCATACCCATTTGAGTGTGGTTGAACCTTTATAAATATAATTTTCATTATTAACTACCTTATCAAAATAATCATCAATGTATTTTTCTCTATTTTTCCAATTAACAGGAACCCAAATACTAAGATTATTTTTATTCATGTTTCCTGTTAATGATTTTTTATTTCTAGAGAAATTATCAACATTATAGGTCATAATAGTATTTGAATTTCTATAAAAATTGGATTTAGGCTTTACTCGAAATTTAGTACTAGCACTATCATTTTTACTATACATGTAAGCATATCTAGTGCTATTTCTACGATCAGTTTTATTATATCCTAAACCACTTTTATCATTGTGAGCTTTTGAATTCTTAACATAACCTAATCCCTTTTTATTTGAAGCGGGTTGAGTATTTTCAATAATCATGGATAAAATTTCTCTTCCGTTATTAAAATTGGAAATATTTTTAGTAATGTCATCAAGCTTAGTTTTGAGACTAGTGTTATCTAACTCAACAATTTTAATTTTTGTTTTTAACTCATGATTTTCAAAAGCTAGAGCATTATTCTTTTCTTTTTGAGCTTCTATTTCTTGACTTAATAGAGCGAGTTGAGAATTGTCAAAGAGTGAATCTTGAATTTTCTCAAGTTCTTCTTCTAATATTTTCTTCTCGTCTTTAAGCATATCTCTTTCGAATTCTGCTTTCTTCTGATTTTCTAGAGCTTCCTTATATTTTCTTTTGAAACTTTTTAAAGTGTCTAGAAGTTCTGAATTTATTTCTATCATATCATCAAAAGTTAGATCACTAACCTCATTATCTTTTGCCATGAAGCATTTGTTTGTTTGCTCCTTTGATTTTTCTTTATTGCTCTTCCTCTTCTTATTGCCTTGACTAGATCTCTTTGTAGCCATTTATTCTAGGATGTTGTTATGATCTCTAGAATACCAGGCTCTGATACCAAATGAAAGTGTATAGGACCGTATAATATGGATAAACAGTAATACAGAAGTATAGATAGTAAATAACGCGGAATATAAATGCAGTAAGTAAAATGGCACCAGAGATTTTATACTGGTTCGGAGCACCGTCCTACGTCCAGTCCCAGACTCCTTCTGGAATTTCACTACAACGACCCTCACTTAACCCGGAGGAACAGGTCTATACAACCCTGAGCAGCAGAACAGGGACCTGAGCAGCAGAATAGGACTGCGCCTCAGCAGCCGAAGAAGACTTCACGCCTGAGCAACAGAACGGGACTTCAACAAATACAAAAGTATATTTGACACTGTGTGTTCTTGATAACACTGATTTGTCTCTGATAGTACAAACTTCCTATAATCAAATCCTCAAGTGTATGAAGTGTATGTGAAGATATGAAAGGAAGGTAATGCTAAGAATCGAAGATTATGAAAGTTAATTTGGAGATTCCAAGCAATAAAAATGTATGCTCGCTGTTTGAATGTAAATATTAAAGCACAAGAAGAGTATTAGAGAGTTAGAATGAAAATCGATTAATATGAAGTGTTTGAAAGTATCTATATATAGTAGTTGAAGAGTTACTGCCATTGGTGAAGGGTTCTGACGAAGAGGAGCGTCCATTTCCGTTCAGAGAAGAGTTGCTTCCCTTCGCCGAAGATGTCCTTTCAGAAATATGACAGTTGGGTTCAGGTCAGTCGACTGGTCGTTTTTGGTCAGTTGACTGATTACAGAGTGTAAAAACTCTCGGGTTCAGGTTCAGTCGACTGACTTAGATCATTCAGTCGACTGAATTTAAAAACATGCATATTTATGTTAAAATGCACAGATTCAGTCGACTGGATGATCTAGTTCAGTCGACTGAATTCTGTTAATAAACAAAAATCCTTATAGCTCATTTGGTTGGTACACTTGCCTTCTAAACTAGTGATCAGGGTTCGAGCCCTGCTCCATGCATTTTTTGAAAACTTGATTTTGATTAAAATATGCATGCAAGTTTATTTGAATGTGAATGATGATTCTTGAGGAAAGATTTTAACAAAGCACTAAACTAGACTCTATATACATATTTGATGACTCTTGTTAAAATATATAATTATATGAACCATACTTTGAGTCGTTGAGTCAGGATGTTGTCGTAGTCGTGGATTCGTGAATTTTTGTCAGCAATCAAAACCTATGATCCAATAGGCGCTACTCGTCATGTCTGCTCTGATAAATCCATGTTTTCTACATATTAGAAATTCGATCACGAAGAAAAACTCTACATGGGTAATTCTGCAGTATCCATGATCGAAGGCAGTGGTACGGTAATCCTCAAGTTTACTTCTAGAAAAATTGTCAAGTTAAATGACGTGCTCTCCGTTCCAGTCATGCGCAAGAATCTGATCTCTGACTCGGTACTATCAAAGAAATGATTCGAAATGGTGTTTGAGTCAGACAAGATGGTTCTATCCCAAGCAGGAATATATATCGGAAAGGGATATTTGTATGATGGCCTATTTAAGGCAAATATAGCCGTTATCGGCAATAAAACTATCTATTCTGATTGTGCTATTGATAAAATTAAAGTTTCTTACTTGCTTGAGTACGAAATTTTACTATGGCATGATAGATTGGGACACATAAATTTTCGAAAAATGAAAACATTATCAAACTTGGGATTAATTCCAAAATTCCAAGTAGATAAGAACTACAAATGCGAGACATGTGTAGAAGCAAAAATGATTAAAAAAACCATTTCAATTTGTTGATAGAAGAATCGAACCACTAGGTTTGGTACATACAGATTTATGTGATTTTAAATCATTACCTACAAGAGGTGGGAAAAAGTACTTTATCACTTTTATTGATGACTATACACGATATTGCTATGTATAACTTTTAAATAGTAAGGATGAAGCAATTACATCGTTTATGAAGTACAAAGCCGAGGTAGAAAATCAGTTAAATAAAAAGATCAAGATATTGAGATCTCATCGAGGTGGAGAATATGAATCAACATTTGGACAGTTCTGTGCAGAAAATGGTATAATTCATCAAACAACAGCTCCATATTCACCATAACAAAATGGTGTAGCCGAGAGGAAGAACAGAACGTTAAAAGACATGATTAATGCCATGCTTTTAACCTCTGATCTACCGACGAACTTGTGGGGGGAAGCCTTAGATATGTCTAGCGACATATTAAACAAAGTCCCTCACAGTAAAACAGGAACAATTCCAATGAGTTATGGAAAGGACACAAACCAAGTTTTAAATACCTCAAAGTGTTGGAGTGCATGGCAAAAGTTCCAGTTCCGCCTCCCAAGAAAGTCAAACTTGAACCAAAAATAGTAGATTGTTACTATTTAGGGCCAGCCCAAAATAGTAGTGCCTGTAGATTTTTGGTATTCAAGTCTGATATAGTTGATATTCATGTAAATACAATCATGAAATCTAGAGATGCCTCATTCTTTGAAGACGTGTTCCCGCACAAAAGGAATGAAGGGAATAATGTCCCTTTAGGGACAAGAGAAGAATCAAGCAATTCACATAAAGTTGAAACTCATCATGAGATTGAGGAAGTTGAACCAAGAAGAAGCGTAAGGGAAAGGACTTCCAAGACATTTGGTTTGGATTTTTTCACATATGTGTTAGAATCGAACCCCAAACGTATAAGGAAGCAATGTCATCTTCTGAATCTTCATGTTGAAAAGAAGCAACCCAAAGTGAAATTGATTCAATTCTAAGTAAAAAAAACTTGGAATTTTTTTGATATTCCACCTGAAATAAAATCTATTGGCTGTAAATGGATTTTCAAGAAGAAAATGAAAGCAGATGGCTCTATCGATAAGAATAAAGCCAGATTAGTAGCCAAAGGATATCGTCAAAAAGAAGGAATAGACTTCTTTGATACATATTCGCCGATAACACGAATAACCTCTATAAGAATGCTAATAGCAATTGCATCGATCTATGATCTAGAAATTCATCAAATGTATGTAAAGACAGCATTCTTAAATGGAGATCTCAATGAGAAGATCTACATGGAGCAACCTGAAGGTATTGTTTTCAAAGGAAATGAAAACAAAGTGTGTAGATTAGTAAAATCACTATATGGACTAAAACAAGCTCCAAAACAATGACACGTAAAATTTGATAGTGTCATGATGGGAAATGGTTTCGTATAAACGAATGTGATAAGTATGTTTATTATAAAAAAATTGGACAATCATATGTGATGATTTATTTATATGTAGGCGATATGTTAATATTTGGTCCAAATACTCAGGTAATAGAGACCATAAAGAAGATTATTATTAGCAATTTCGATATAAAAGACTTAAGAGTTGCAGATGTTATTTTGGGAATCAAAATAATAAGAACATCTAATGGAATTGAATTATCTCAATCACTATATAGACAAAGTGATTGAAAAATTTCAAAATTTTGAAATTAAAGGAGTAAGAACACCTTTTAATCCATCATAAGTACTGCATAAAAACACTGATGAGAATGTAATGCAACTGGAATAATCTCGTGTAATAGGATGTCTCATGTATCTCATGAATTGCACAAGACTATTTATAGCTTATGCAGTAAGTCGACTGAGCAGGTATACAAGCAATCCAGGAAAGGAACACTGGAAAGCACTAATGATAGTGCTTGGATATTTAAAATATACCACGAATTATTCCTTACATTATGAAAAATATCCTACTGTCTTAGAAAGATACAATGATGCAAATTGGATAGTTGATTCAGAGGAATCAAAATCAACGAGTGGTTATGTATTTACCTTAACAGGGGCAGTAGTGTCATGGTAATCTACTAAACAAACATGCATAACACGATCCACTATGGAATCGAAGTTCGTCATTTTAGTTAAAGCAGGCGAAGAAGCAGAATGGCTTCGTCATTTTTTAGAAGATATTCCATTTTGGCCTAAACCTGTACTGGCCATATGCATACACTGTGATAACCAAGCTGCACTAAACAGAGCGCACAACTTTGTGTATAATGGAAAGTCACGACACATTCGTCGACGTCATAACACAGTTAGGCAGTTACTCTCAAATGGAACTATTTCCATAGATTATGTGAGAACAAATGATAACCTAGTGGATCCATTTACTAAAGGCTTATCAAAAAAGAAAATTGACTGCACATCGAGGGGAATGGGTTTAAAAGCCAAAATCACCAAGAGTTATCTTATATGGAAACCTATCCTAGCGATTAGAGATCCCACGGACTAGGATCAATAGGCAAACCAGTTTTGAGTAACTCAAGACGTAATGCATTTGCTTGGACATAGTCCAACACCATTCCTATGGTGCACAATATAAATGCATGCCTACAAAAGTATTTAAAGGTTAAAATTATGTTTTTTAATGATGACCATGTCTTGAAAATAACAAGTGGAGTATATATAGGATACTCTTAATGGTTGCGATCACCAATATTAGTGTGAGCTGGGTCGGCTCTATGAGAATATTAAAGGCTTTTATTATCTAAAAACACTCGCAGAACAAAAAATTGTTCAGGACCAAAATGAACATAACCAAGAGATTGGATGTGAAGGGAAATAATGCTTTGTAAAGCTTATTGTCTGGTTATACAATAGCAGCTGACGGTTCAAGATGAAATAATTCACTGATTAGCCAAGTATATCCGATAAGTTTTAACTAGGGAAAGTTCAAAATGAAATATCTACTTATCCTCGACGTAGCATTATTTTCATATGAACTGTGTGATATTACATTTTGTGTGGGGGAGACATATATTGTCATTCATGTGGGGGGTTGTTAGAATTCTCAAAATAAGGGTGAATGAGATATGTTCCACATCGCCAAAAATATGTTCATTTTTTGGTTTATATAGTATACTTTCAATCCCTATATTGGCCCTTAGGGTCAGTTAATTTTGTGCGAGGGAGAGGACCTATATGGCCATGGACTAATACGCGCATTCCGCTACCCGCCCATCCGATCGACCGGACCGGGTCGAGTGCGGGTGTGCGTTCAATAAGAGTGGACCGTGTTATATTTTTGCTACGACTGTTTAAATTCAAAAAGAAACGACTACTGGATTGGACGCGACTGTTGCAAACCGCAACAGTTTCTGACCGTTGCAAACGAAGAGACGCGACTGTTGCGAATAGCAACAGTTTTCGGCCGTTGCAAACGAAGAGACGCGACTGTTGCGAAAAGCAACAGTTTTTGGCCGTTGCAAACGAAGAGGCGCGACTGTTGCAAACAGCAACAGTTTTCAACCGTTGCAAAACGAAGAGGCGCGACTGTTGCGAACAATAACGCTTTTTGGCGTTGCAAATGAAGGGATGCTACTTTTCTCAACGGGTGTAGCCATTGGGAATTCGGCTATAAATAAGGAGGAAACCTGATCACTTTTCTCACTCAATCAATTCCGAATTTTCTCTTCTTCCTCTTCGTTTCTTAATATCTACAATTCGTGCGCTTTTGCATATCACACAGAAGGCATCTTAATCTCGAGCAGATCACGTCTGTTGTATCTTAGGAAACTTTGAATAAAGTCCTAAGGAAATTGTTACGACAAGCCTCAAACGTAATTTCCTTCTTCAACTTGTTAGATTTCTAGTTGATTTATATATTTATATATATATATATATATATCATTTTTTTTCTACGTTGTACTATTTCTTTAAATGGTATAACGTTTGATTTAGCACTATAGTTATTATTGCTATAGTTGTTAGTTTGTTGTTGTAATTAATTACAACATATTTAGTGTTAAAATAACTAATACAGAATTCCAGAATAGTGAAAATTTGAGTTGTAAACTTGTAAGACAAGTTTATTATTGATTAGTCTCTGTTTTGGTATACTATACGTATAACAAGTAAGTGATGAAACAATATACAGATTTTTTTTATTTCCCGAACAAATTTTGTTTCCTGCCCGCCTTTTTACTGAATAGCGTTGTACACTAAAATTACCAAGTCGAATAGTGGTAGAAACCCTAGCTTGCATATCGTACCAAACGTGATATGGGGGAACGCTATATGTTAGTGCTATCAAAAGTTCATTTTGTTGTAGTGAATATTCTGTCTTGCTCAAAACAACTAAAACTACAACCTACAATGCCATCAAAATAAATATATTTTACTACCAAACTCCACATTGTATGTTGATAGCAACTCTTCACCTGAAAGCACAAAACTAGAGTTATATTTTTATTAGTATTTTTAAGCTGTTAGTTAAAATATAACTAAAGGCAACTCTTTGGATAATGCAAGTGATCAAGATGAAAGTGAGGAAAATGTATTTGGTAAGATGTACGTAAATGAATGATAATGATAAGCGGTAAAGTTTCTTGTTGAATTAATCTCTCTTTCTAACCTTTTACCAACTTAAAGTAAATTAGCTTAATATTTTCCTGTACTGACCCATACCCATATCTAATTTTGCCCATAATGATCAGTTGCATTGGATATTCGACTCAAACATAATATATGCAAACTTTATCCTATTTATATACCAAGTTATCAAAAATTTTTCTTCAAGTAATAACAAAATCATGAATTAAATTTAACATTTCACACTCTTTTGAATTAATAGCTAGAAAATGAAGGGTTGATCCCATACGTGTATAAGGCAATAGTTCAATATAAGGGTGGTGAAGCTCCTAAAATTGCAAGAAATGCAACCTGGTTCAGAGAGTCTCCTTCAGGACCCTATATCCGATTACCGGGTGATCCAAATAGATTTACTGGGTTGATATTGAACTAGATCTTACTATCATCACCTCCAGTATCACCTATTATTTCAAGGCTTTCGAGGTTGCATGTCGCTCCTCTTATAAGGGCTTGAGTACATAATAAAAATGATGGATTCATCACTTTTCAGAGGAAAAGTCAGGAGCATTAGTTCCTTTATATTTTATTCCTATCTGTGTTCAAATAAGGAATGAACTTCCAAAGGGGTTCTTTCTACTTATTCGTTGTGGTGGGCATGCAAGTATTGTTTGTATAAATATAGTTAACTTTTTAAAATTAGTTTAACTTTATAAAACTTAGTTTAACTTTATAAAACTTAGTTTAACTTTATAAACTTTGGTATTTATGTAAATGTAGTTATATTTTTGAAACATAATTAATATTTATAGATATGGTTATATGTAAAACATAATTAATTTTTATAAACTTAGTTATTTTTAAAAATTATTTAGTCTTTTTAAAATTTAGTTAATTTTTTTAAAACTTAATCAACTTAGTTACTTTTTTTTTACAAAACTTAAATAATCTGTTTAATTATTTTAAAACTTAGTTAATTTTTACAAATTAAGCAAATTTATTAAAAAACGTAATTAATTTTATAAAATTATTATTTTTTATAAAACTTATTTAAATTTTATAAATTTAGTTAATTTAATAAACTTAGTCAACTTAGGTAATTTTTATATATTTATTTATTTAAAAGAAGTTAATTAATTTACTTTTCTGTAGAACTTGGTTAAATTAGTTATTTTTAATGAACCGAGTTAATTATTTTAAAGCCTAACTAATTTTTATAAACTTATTTTATTTTTTTAAAATTTAATTAATTTTTATAAACTTAATTAATTTTATAAAATTACTTAATTTTTTAAAATTAATAGGTCTTTATAAACTTAGTTATTTTTTGTAAACTTGCTTAACTTTTATAAAATTTAGTTAATTTAGTTACCTTTATAAATTTTGTTAAATTCAATAAAACTTAGCCAACTTATTTTAATTTACAAAACATAGTTAATTTGTTTAATTTTTATAAACCTTGGTGAAATTAGTTAACATTGTAAATTTATACAGTTTTATAAACTTATTTACTTTGTTATATATAAATGTTTTACAACTATTTTTGTATTGTTGGATTTTTGAGAAATCCAACAATACCTCCTTCGCATGGTTTGAAAAATCCAACTATTTAAGTTGTTTTTTCGGATGTTGTAGTTGCTTGAGAGATTGTGAACTACAATGGCGTGGAAGTGCAATGTCAGGGTTCATCACCAACAATATCAATTGACAACGGAAGTGGTTGCCAATTATATTTGAGCAAAGATTTATTATGGCTTCTATAACCACTACCAAATCCAGTGAGGTTAATGTGTTAGCTCCAAATGCTAAAGCTGACAGTGATTAGGTGGAGATACTTATTGGTTCAATAATTAGAATGAATATTAGTTCAATAACTGAAAAACTACATGTTAATACCTATGTGCAATCAATACTTATTTAACTTTGTTGGAGGTAACTCTAACTTAATCTCAATTGTTCTTTATTCTTTGTTGAGTTTTAAATTTTGCTTTCAGACTCCAACAAAACAAAAATTTAACCATTTTTGTTTCAGTCACAAATGCAAATAACAGTAAGCAAACAATACCATACTGAAATAGATTATGCCAGTGCAACGAAAAGATAACTGCTATAGAAAATGGAAAATAGAGTTAATACCATAGAGTATTTTCTGTTTTATAACAAAAAATTCAAATATAAGATCATATTTTACCATATGTAAGTTTGACTAAAAAAATACCTTTTTATATTTATGGAACAAAGTAAAGGGAGAGAAAGAAGGAAAAAACAAACACCAAACTCAACCAAAGGGTACAGGGATAAGAACCTGTTATAGATATCCCAAGAAGTAGTTCATCTCATCATGAATCCATATGTTATGAAATTGATATGTCCAAGTAAAACATGGGCATTAAATCAACACAAAATCGATTCATTAAAGCAACATCTACATAAACACATAACATGAAAACTAAACCATTCATATGATTCATATGGCACTCTATGAATGCATAGCATCTCATATAATAAGCTTTAAAGGAATGCTTCAATGAAAAAGAAAAATTAAGGACTCCAATTTAGTTTTTAGGACCTAGTACATTTTCATATACACTTTAACTAATAACTCAAATGAATACATGATAAAACACATAAACTATTGTATTAAAATTGACAGTTATAGGTAGGCACCATTTTGAAACACTGACAAACATTTACCATTGAATAAAACATAATGATAAATCCATATAGCAGCATATAAAATATTGTAAAGAGAATGATAAATACAAGTTAGTAGTTCGTATATTTATGCCATTTGTACAAAATATGATACTATTAAGTGATAAACATTATAACATTGCAATAACTAAAAATATGACAAATGCATACAACATTGTGAAGAATAAATTGAAGAACCGATTTATCCATCTTTAAAAAATTAAAAAAAAGGATGTCCCAAATGGGAAAATGATATATCTCTAGATTGTTTATCTAGAAACAGTGGGACTGAATCATGTTTCCATTAATCACGTATTTTCTTATTTGGAAAAATGATAAATTTGTTGTTAAAAACCATGTAGATTTTACATTTATGATGATGTGTCAAACTAATTTTTAGATCTAGAAGATATGTGAAGTAAAATACTAATTTTCCTAAGTTTATTAAGCGAGTAGCTCCGCCTTTGGATTTGTCGATGGAGCTCTAACTGGATCATAAAACTCAAGTTTGATAAAAAGAAAAGAAATTTTAGGGTTCTTTGATTTTGGAGAAAGAGGATAACTGTGAAGGGAAAATAAGTGGCAAGACTACAGAATTAATCTGACTTCCTTAGCTGATATTGGCAATGATAAAACATTGTTTAATTATTATTCTCTTCTTATTTATTTCAAACAACACTCTGCTTAGAAACACTGATAATAATTGATGTTACTGACTTGTTTTCTTGTAGTGTCGCCTAAACATACCATTGATCAGGATATGCATGAATTAGTGTAATTCCTCTTGGACATTTTCATGATGATAACTTTTGCATACTTAACTATTCACTTCTAAAACTGTTACTTTTGTATGATATGACGAAAAAGGAAGAAATGGTATTAGTTGATATGCACATAAGACTAAGTGAAGCATAGGAATATTGCCCAAAGAGCACTTTATGGAAATTTAGTGATAATATGAAAAATGAATTTAACGTGGTAAATATTCAAAAGTTTCACTCTCCATGTGTCAAGACACATTCTTGGTCTATATATTTGTGGCATATGTAGGTAGTGAAAGCAGACTTTGAGAACGAATTCCTTCTTCTAAGAAATGTGAAAGGTATTTTCTAATCGGAACCTTATACAAACATTTATGTTATCAAAATTTTGCTTCTATATTTCTTTTATCTCGCATTCATATAGTATATACCCAATTGCAAGGGTACAAAATGCACATGAGATTCATCCTCAAATTACATGTATCCCATGTTCTAAAGCAATCATAAATGTATATCCTTTTGATTTAACAAATTAGTTAGAATATGTATAATAGAATGAGATTTTTAGGGATATATGGCATGATGCATATGACATAAAATCTATGCAGTATAAATTGGAACAGATTTAGTTACACATGCATGCCTATTTTAATTTCATAAAATTGAATTATATTTCAATATGCTTTCTTTAATATATCTTGAGTTTGACTAGTGGATGTGGGTAATAATATTAGATGTTGTGAAAAGTGAAAACCATAGATTCCATGAAATTAAACTTGCAAATAGTTTAGAATTGAACTAAAAGTACACAAAATTTTTAAAAATTGTTTAAAATGAAAATTTAACCTTTTCCCAAATCATACCAAGAGTGAACAATAACAATGAGATCTGAAAAAAATTTAGTAAATACCAAAAATACAAAAACTATCACCTCATACAATACAAATTTTGAAAAAGCAAAATGAAGGAAAAAATTCAGGATAAAAAAAGATGGTATCACATATCTACAGTCGTATTCGATCACTTTCTGAAAATTTGTTTTAACTATTGCACTTGGGGTAAAATTCTAAAGGAAAAGCAGGGTAATTTATTTGAAGTTATCAGTTGGTATTGCAAGAAACTACCATGAAATCTGACCATTACAAGAAGTAACAGAAAAAACTCAGGTTATACTGATATGCAAACACGTTAGTCAAATTGTTCTAGAAAATATATGCCAAATACAATAATGAATAAATACAAAGGACAATCTCCTCATTACATGAGCCAATTGTAGCCTTTTTATATCAAGTTGGTTATGGTAGTTTCTTTTAAATTTCATAATTCACTTCTTCAGGTGCCAACACATTTTAACAAAATATATAATCCTACAAGTAACCCATATCTGAACAAGTTGGTCTTCCTTTAATGCTAATAAGCTAACCAATATAGGAAATCTTACAATAAACTCTAGAATGATACATATGATAAAGATCTCCACTCTCAACCTATAGTTAATTGCCATATACAATAAAGTTTATATGATTCAGGAATCCATAATTATTAGAGAAGGGAAATCTGGGTAATAAAAAACTACTAAGACATACATTACATATTATCAATGAATTTATCGATTTACAAACCAAAGAATAAGTATGGAACATCGATTCCAACAAGGATGAAGTCACTGCAACATTGGTTAATCCCTCAAACTTGCATGTTTTGGATCCCCAAAACCTATGGAACAATCTCTTCATCTATAGTATAATCAAAAAGCAGAAACCTCTTAATTTATGGGAGTAGGAAATTGATAAATACTAAGGCTGTTAGATAAATTCACCTTTCTGATATCAGTTTCTCTAACCTAATTAACAAATTAACTTTCAATATTCAACATAAATTACCTCAAATCAGATTATTGAAGAGAATCATCAGAGAACTCTTTAGAGACCGGTGCTCTTAACTATTGAGTAAACTCAAAATTAGATCATTTACTTCTATTTGCCAAGGAAAAATTCAAGAGGCGTTAGGGGTCGACTGAATTGGATATTGCAGGTAAAATCAGAGGATGAATAAAATTTCGTGGAGATTTCGTGTGTATTTGGTATTTTGATTTGGTTTAAAATAATCTATGGAAGGAACTAGGATTTTACGAGAAGTAAAAGGAAACGAAAAAAAGGAAGGCGGCTAAAATAACCGCGAAATGAAAAAATGTCAACATTGAATGGCTGAGTTTAAACAGCGTTAAATATTCTAGTTTTTATTTTTCAGAATACTTTTGTCAGCGGTTATGGTAGAAACGCTGACTTTTAATGCTGTTAAAACCACTTTTTCTTGTAGTGGAAACATATTTTTTTTGCAAAGATTGAGGATCTTACTTTTGAACCTATCTGATCCAAAGTAGATAACTAGATCTAAACCTTGAGTTCAGTTTTCAGTAAAAGCTTCAAAATGTTAACCCAAAAAATGGTTCAACACCCTAGACTGAGCATGAAAACACTAGCTTTGTTCGTATAGAGCAATAATACATAGAATAAATGTAGAAAAAATAGAAAGATGAAGAAGACAAGAGGATTTTTACAGTGGTTCGGATATTAATGAAGCCTACGTCCACTTTATAACTTTTATTATTGACTGATTGATGTTGCAAGATGACTTGGATTATAAAGTCGTTGAATATCCATAGTTAGACTAAGTCCCAAATGCTGGTGTTTACTGGAGAGTCATAATAAACTCCTTGGATGACTATTGTGAGGGAGGAGGAGAATGAAGAAGGTTCTCTGTAGAGTACCCGTAGCCATTCTAGAGGATCCCTTATGTTGCAAATAGAAGGGTATTTATAGAGGTTGGAGAGCTACTGGACCAGGCCTTCTTGGCAGATGCTTGCAAATGACCATAGGAAGACAGATTGCAAATTTCATTACGAACCGAGCTAACATAATGGATCACTGGCAATCTATAGGCTATGAATCGCTAGCGATCGATAGCTTTTGGCTTGATTGTGATCTAATGTCTTCAGATGCTTCCTCTTGCCTTCTACCTTAAAGATCGTGGCGACCTGGTGAGATAGTGTGGATCGCTAGTCCATAGCATATGGATTGCTTGCGATCCATATTCTTAATCGTATTTTAGATTTTGTCTTCTAAGGAGCATTTGTTGCATCGTGTTGGTGTCGTCCATGTAATTCCGTAGCACGTTGTCTTGTTCTGATGACGGTCCGCATACTAGTTGCATTAGACTGCTGATTGAACTAGACTAATGCTTGCCTCTCGATTTGGCTAGCTCGGAATCCCACCAAACTTGGCCATTGTTCTTAGAATGCACACTGGACCATAATGCAAGTGAATTCATGAATCCACAAGCCAAGATTATGGATTGATAGCGATCCATAGATGATGGATTGGTGGCAATCTATCAACCTTGCATATTTTCGCTTCATATATTCTCTGTTTTCTCTTGGTTTGTTGTTCTAGTCTTTTTGCTTGACTCTTAAACTATTCTGACTCGACCATGCTATTCCGACTTCCTTTGGATTCTGCTGGGTTAAAAATTCAGATAACAGGTACAAGGACAATTTTGAATTATTATTTGACAGGTTAATATCAAGGTTGGTTAAAATGGAAAATATTATAACGAGAGAGGTTGATTGTAATTTTGAAAAATAAAAGGTAAATTAACTTTTAAGTTGGAATGATTCCTTTGGAATGAAATGTTTTACTTTAAAGAAAAATATTTGGAAATAAATATTTAAAATGATTATATCCTTATAAAAATAAAAGGTAAAAGTTTTGTGAAAAGTCTTTATAAATATTTTTGAATGTTAACAAGTACATATGAGGTACGTAGATCATTTCTTCACATGATTTTGATCCTAGATTCGAGTACAGAACTTCGAGATGTCTACACCAGTTCGAAAGAGGATTTATCACTCGATTCTTGATGAGGTACATTGGTAAGGGTTTATGGTTGGGTACTTGAGTTTTCTATCATAGTTGAGAGCTATGTTAGGGAAATGAAAGTTTCAGATCAAAGAGCCCGATCAGAGTCCACACTAGAGGATTGGGAGATCAATACTTGTTCGGATGTAAAGTTACAGACTCAAATAAAAGATCATACTGGATATCGCGTGTGGATGATCTATGTATATCATATCAAATTGAGTTTAAAGATTGTTTTAAATAAGTATTATCAGGTTTTTTGTTTCGATTTAAATTTCGGGGACGAAATTCTTTCACGCATGAAGTATGTAATGGCCTGTAAATTTATAACTCTTAAATGGAATATTTAATTAACTTTAATTGTTTAAATATATAATTTTCAAACTTAAACAATCATGTTTTATGTGATAAGTAAGAATGATAAATTTATTTTTAGAATTTGATTACAAAATCAAGAAGTTTGGATTTTTGTCAGGAAGTGACAAAAGCCGGTTTTCGATAAAATTTGATATAGAGTCAAATAAATATTTAAATGACAAGTAATTCTTTTTTTATGGTTATATAATGATAATAAGTAATTGATAAAAGTTCTATAAATATAAAAATACTTGTTTTATAACGATTGACAAATTTCGTCGCATATTGACAAATCGACATAGCATTTTACAATTGAATTTTAATATTGTTAACTATTGTCATATATAATCAAATGCACTTGTTTTAATTATTTAAAGATGATAAGAAACTTAGTTTCAAGTTTTGTTTACATAAACAAATAGTTTAACAAAAATGTCAAAATGTGGCCACAAAACATTTTGTCGAAAATCAACGTTTTGTTCAATATAAGTTATCACAACGTTGTTTCACCTTTGTTTGTCACAACGTTGTTTCACCTTTTGTTAACATGTTTTAACATATTTATAAATATATTTTAATAACAAAACATCTTTACCTTTTCTAAGTACCATTAGAAAATTCAGTAATATATTTGTAAAAGTAAATAAGGTAATTAACAAAAGTAAAAAAGCAAACATCAAATCAATCACATCCAAATCCAATAAAATCATCACTTTACATTTCTTAAATATTAAGTGATTATGACATATAGCAAGGATGTGATGTGTGATGGTTAGTGTTGATAAAGTGTAGCTTACTTTAGGTTTAAGTAAGGGTCTTTTGGTAATGTCGTAAAAATTAATTTGGTGAATTATCACTTTTTGCTTTTTCTATAAATAAGACCCTAAGGCTTCACACATCTTCACACTTCATTCCATTCCTTTTTTCTTTTCTTCTCCTTTCTTTCCATTTTAATGGCTTCCTCTCTTCTCTTTCCTTACTAAATTTACTTGAAATCATATCAAACCAACTTCAAACTCCATCAAACTTTGCTAAAGTTCTAATATCGTTGTTAGAACTTGGTTTAACATCTAAGAAATGAAGAATTGATGGAGGAAGGAGGGGATCATCGTGAGGCCAAGCGGAAGGAAGGATCAAGTTGGAAATCTTCGGTGTAAGAAAAAGAGGAGGAAGTCCCGCTCGTTTCATTCCAAGAAGATAGGAGGAAGTTTGAAGTAGTACGAAAGCTCTGTTGAATTTTATGGAGTTTGGAAGAAGAGGTTGAAAACGTAAAGCAAAGATGAATGGAATAGAAGATGAGTTAGTGAAGTGTTGTTGGATAAGAATGTTGATAGGAAGTGAAACGATTTGGTTAAAGGTAAGTACTCACATTTAATTAATCTCTAAATAATTTCAAGTTTAATGATATACAAATATAATATATATTGGATGATTAAATGTGTGATTACTTGGTTGATTATTTGAATATATGGATGTAATATGTATGATTACTTGGTTTAATAAATGATAGGAGAAATGCTTAGTAATTAATCATAGTTAATTAAATGAGAGCTAAATCTATATAAACATATGTATTGAAATTATTTAGCCTCTTAATGATTATAAAATATATAAAAAAGTTGATAATGATATTATAATAATATAATATGAAATGAAATGAAAAGTATTTGTCTAAATGAGTTTAAAGTGGTTTAGAAACATGTTATAAAAATTTAAAAGTTTTCCCATGAAGTTGAAAAGAAATTGAAAAACAAGTTAAAACTAGGCATTTTGCGTAACAGCGGTTTGCGATTTCATACCGTAGGATTCAAAAAAGTATAGAGAATGGAATATAAATCGAAATTCATCGAGATAAGAATTTTTGGGCGATTGTAACTATAGTTTTTAAATGAAGAAATAAAATTAATTTTTCATTAAGTAGACTAAAATATGAGCAAATCAACTTTTCGATAAAATTGCGCTTTGGCAGTTCGGCAGCCAATATAGCAAATGTTCTAAATATATATTTTTAAAATGTTTAAAATATAGAACAAATCTTATAAATCATTTAAAGTGTTTTAAAAGTGGTTCGAGTTGGGAAAATGAACGTATGTGAAGTAAAAATGTTGTTTGATCGAAGAAGCTTTAATACACCATCTGCAACACTTTTTCACAGCACTTTTCGTTGCAGTTTTAAATAACTTGTGAAATATAATTCTAAACCTAACCATTCTTTTTTATATTCTATAAATGATTTTTAAAATAATAATTAATTTTTTAAAACGATGATTTGAAATTTTTCATAAACCATTTCTAAAAAATGAAAGGAGTATGCAGAAATGAGTTGTACACGTATTTCTTCTGTGAGATCTAAGGAGACTTGGGCGAGGGACGTAACATGTCGAAGGGAAAACTCGGATGCTCCATAAAAAGGTTTTCCAATATGTGATTTAAATAAACAATTTGGAAACGTTTTTCCTAAGTAAAAGTGAAACGATTTATAATTATTTCAAGATTTAAAAAGGGGTTTTAATTAACCAAAATGATTTGATAAACGAGGCTCAATGTTTCCATATACTCTTGAAAATAAAATGGGATAAATTGAAAAGAATATGTCTAAGAAAGATATTTGATTTAAATAAAAGATGTAGTAATTGATTGATTATTTATAATCACATATGAACTTAACATCTTCTTAATCGATGATTGGTGCGAAAGAACCAGTGTCGGATCTGGGTAATTCTAAATTCAAAAACCACTTCAAACCAATGTATACGTTTGGAAGTGAAGACATGGCGAAGATGATGATTATTGAAGACCGAGGATCTTCAGAATGTAGGGATTACTATCGCGAGTACCAGGGGTTCACCCCCACATTATATTTTTTTGGCAATGGTGTCTGCATTATGAAAATATTCATTGTATTGAAGACCGAAGATCTTCATAGTGGAAGGACTGCTTGTTGACATTCTTTGGATAGCTCCCAATAAAGAGACGTTTATTATAGCATTGCTGCTGTTTGCAACCAAATTTGTCACAAACAACCAAGAATAGATAGATAAATCAACAAAAGAATCAGGAACACAAGAATTTATAGTGGTTCGATGTTGTATGCCTATGTCCACTTTGAAGATTATCTTTATTGGTTCAATGATCATTTGATTACAATAGCAAACAACAAGAAATAAGAAGAAACTTGATCACAATATAAATTTATGCAACTGACAGCGTAAAACGATCCTCCAAATGACCCATGGAGCCTATATTTATGGAGAGAGATGATGAGATATTTTGCTAAGACTTTGGCAGAAGGCTCGCTAGGTGCAAAGGGGCCCACCATATCCATCGGTAATGATAACTTGATGATAAGGAACAATCAGCCTATGGTTAGCCGATCCTTTGTCTCTACTTCAATCATGGTGCGATCGTTTTTTGGGGGTTCCCACATGCCTCTTGATACTATTTCTAAAATATGGAATCATTCTGATTTGTAAATTGAGATATATGGATCGATCTTGGTTGAAGTTGGATAATGCATTGAATTATACCGATCGTATTGACCAATCGGCAAGAACGATTGGCAATAACGATTGACCATCCTCAAAAATTCGCTTTGTGATATGCGATCGTTTTTAGAGGCTCCCCTCTTTATTTTATTGATGCTCTAAAAGTTTCAAATGAAATGGCTCGTGGGTTTCAAGATATTGAACATTCTCCGATGACTAGAATTGTTTGATGGATCGTTCTTAGTCGATCCATACAAATCCTTGCTGTGCATATGAACTTCAATCAACTCCAAATTTGAAATATAACTTCAGGGGCCATGCCAGTTACTCCATGATTGGGTCCCGGTTCAAATCTGCCCAACCATCGTATATAGTACTATACTTAATTGATTCTAAGGCTATTGACCATCCGTTCCCAGCCAAATCGAGGATATCACGGCTTTGCCCAAAGGCAGAATAGCGCTTGCCCCCTAAAGTACATCTTATATCATACGTGATGTGCTTTGAAGTGACGTAAGCTCGAACTGTCTTGAAAGAGGACCATCTAGTTCATCAAATAGTCGATATCCTTTTATCGGTTTATTTCCTTATCGGCGGTCATACTTTCCTTGCTCTTCATGATGATTGCTCGACTTCCAATAGTATAAACACAGGATCAGTACTTATCAACAATCATATTGTTTTTATCTAAGCAATTTCCAAGCTTTAGCAACTTAGCTTTTGTTTTCCTCTGGTTGGCTCTAGGTGAATTCTCAGTTAGTTTTTTTGATTTCAGAGAATTAAATTATGAAATGTATACTTGTATGTATATGTATATGCACCCGCCTCTCGATCATGATTACACATTCACGAGTCGTTGTCAAGTTAATGGTGATAACTTTCTATAAACAGTTTCCTCCGTTTGTCATTTCAGTTTTTTATATAACTTTCCTTTGCTTAAAAAACAAATTTCAAACCACTCATGATCATGGAAAGATCGGCTTATGCTAGGTTGTTGAACGTTCAGCCTAAGGCTTGGATAAGAGACGATTGGTCTAGGGCTTGGATAAGGGAAGATGGACATAGGGCTTGGATAAGGGACAATTGGTATAAGGCTTGGATCGAAAACGATCAGCTATATCCCCTTTCTATATAAGCTTCTACACTTGGTCATTCTCCTTCATTCTACCCCATCGCTCCCTTCTAAAACAAAAAATAAACAAGTCCCTCTTCCTTCTTCTTGCCGATCCTTTCATCAACCACATCAAAGTCGCCGCTCTTCTAATCAATTTCACATTCTCCGTTTTTAGATTCAAATCGAAACTTTGAAACTATGGCGATTCACTTCGTTTGGGGGATCGCTTCCTTCCTTTATTTTTTATTTTGATCATGTGTAATGGAAACTGGTTGGTTAGTGTTAGCGAAAAAATTAGTCACTAACACCCAAATCAAGATGAAAGCACCAGATCAAAGTCGTAGATTACAGATAGGATGTATGTAGAGAGTGTAAACATGGAGAACAGTCAAAATTAAAAAGAAAGCAGTAAAGACAAAGAATTTATAGTGGTCCGGCTGACTCCAGCTTACGTCCACTCCAGAAATTTCCTTTTTATTGATGTTAGAATCAATTACAGTTACAATCCAAAAAAATTTAGAACAATAATGGCAGAGCAGTTTTTGTGTAGAAGACGAAGGGAAATAGAATGAAGATCCCTTTTCTGAAACCTTAGATGCTATATTTATAGGCAAATCCCAAGTTACTAGGCTTCTTGAGTTGTCCGGGCCCATCAGGACCATAGCCAAGCCAACGTCCTTCATCTCGATCGACCCATACTACCATGCCGACCGGCCAATGCCGAACAACCCCATCAATGCCAAGCCATGCACAAACTTCCAACCTTCACCGAGCGGCACTCCAAGCCACCACGCCGACCCACCTGATACTCCACCGAGCTACCCGATTGATGTCCCAAAGTCACATACCGCAAGACTCGAAATAACTGAACCATATATTCATGCCGACCCGAAGTTCTCGTCTTGTCCAATCCAGAAATGCCGAACTGCATGTGTCGATCCTTCCCGATCGAACTGTACCACCGAAGCCGAACAACCTCTCCTGTCCCAACCACACCACCAATGCCGAGCCGTCCCACCATAATGCTGAGCCACAATGACGAACCTCAATGCTGAGCGACCCTGACCAAACCACAAACCCGAGCCATCAATGCCGAGCCACGCATGCCGAACGACCCACAACTTCCAAACAAGCTGCCCATGCCGAACGACCCACAACTTTCAGATGAGTCACCCATGTCGAATGACCCACAACTTCCAAACTGAGCCGCCCATGCCGAACGACCCACAACTTCCAGACCGAGCCGCCCATGCCGAACGACCCACAACTTGCAGACCGAATGGCCCTATCTCGACCGAACCATGCATCTTCTCCACTTCTTATCTGATCCAAACTACTACACCGTGCTACTAGCCTATGTCGACCTACCATTTAAACCAGTATCCATATTTCAAGCGTGCTACATCATCTATCTGTCCAGTCGACATAAACCCGTCATATTCCATCCTTAACAGCCAATCAATCGATTTATTTAAATCTTCCTGTCCACGGCCTTGCCAAAAAGGCGGGTTAACAGCTAGGGATTAGTGAGTCATGTTTTTTGCCGATCGTTCGCTGATAGATATAGTGCTTTGGATGTACGATCTATCGTCCAAGATCTCTCTTGGACGATCTGTGAAACTATGAAACATTGAAGCTTGATAAATGCATATAATTGATCAGCTATAGCTTAGAGTTATAACCTCATAAGAAAAATCGACGGAAAAAGGCTTATGGTGAGCGATGGTCTAATGCTGTCTTGGGGAAACGATTGTTCTATATCATGATACTAGAATGATTGGCTTATATAATTATAGTCGAACAATCGGTTTGAACCACATATGAACCATTCCTTCTCTTTTTTAGAAAATGGAATATATATGGATAAACTTAAACTAAATGACGGGCTTCAGTCTTTCATACTTGGGCAAACATTAACACTTATTTATGACTTACATATGATCTGAGCATCATGTTTGGTAGTAAATTGCGTTAGAAAAATTGCACAAACCAATGCCTTAACTATTATCTTAAAATACATCTATAAATTAGATAATAACCAAATTTTTGCTGGCTAACGATCATCTGAGAAACTGAAGCTGCATCATTTCCCAATAACACGTAGAGACAGCTGAGACGGTCAGGAATGACGATCTCTCTGGCTAAAGTTCTAAGTCTCATTGTCTTTCTGTCTTTAGTTTTGCATAACTTATTACCATATTGATAGGACTACACTAGCACTCACTATGCACTGGGGGCACAAGTTACTTTTTCTAATTATGAATCTACTAAGTTTAATAGCAATGGAATCTAGACGTTTTAGGTGCTCTACGGCTATGCCGGCTGGATTATCTTTCCAAAGGAATAATTCTAATGTAGGGTCTAGTTCGGCAACTGTGTCCGATAATGTGTCGTTCAATCATGATTTGGAACAACCAGAAAGCCAAAGTCCTTAGTTTGATCTTTCTGAAATTTTCCCTGTCTTTTTGCCGAAGGTTATCGTTCTTGCGCCTAATACTCTAAAGGACACAGTCATCCTTAAAAATCCTACCGATTCAATAGCTTAAAAAATTTAAAGAAAACGCTCTCCAAAGAATTTGCATAAGACACGAAATTCCCTTCGACAACATGTTGGTTCCATTGCGAGATGCTAGGGCTCACAGACCACATGAAGGCTATACAACATGCAATAAGTTTATGTGCTGGGCGGGATGCATCCCGCCTTTCAAATCATACATTCGAGAGATCCTACATTATTTAATGATAGCTCCAGCACAACTCCATCTGAATGGTTATGCATTCCTTAATTATACTTATATGATATTTATGGAGTTCCTACATAGTGCTCCCACCATCGAAGATATCCGACATATTTATACTTTTAAGTGGCGGACATGGAGTTTCTCGTTCGCGTTTCTTGAGTCGGCAAAGAGATGCCAAATTTAGATCGGTACGTGGAACAAACTAAGAACCTTTAAGAGCGAATGGTTCTTTGTTCACTGCCTGCCCGGCTTCGCTCGACAATGGCTAGAAAGACTTAAGTGTTACCTATTATTTTCATGATAATATAGGAAAATGATATCCAGGTTGCCTTCATGATGATGTTACTCATTTACAGGTGTCTTTTCTCGGCATAGCGGCGATATCTATGAAGAATCGGTCTCAATTCTGGAGAATGCTCCACTTGAGGATAAGATTATCGAATATTTGCTCAAGGATGAATGTCTTGTCACTTTTTGTTTGATAGAGGAGGGCCTCAGTGCCCAGATGCCAGGGATAGATCATGGGAAGCAGTTGATCAAAGTGATAATCACGCCAACCCCATGGTGCCCCTAATCACAAGTACCCAAGAGTTTGTTGATATTGATGTCGTAGTATATGGTGACGGTGCACTTGCGTGATCATAATGGCGATAAATTTGATCCTAGGGTCGATGTCAGATCCTTGCAAGTCTCACAACCCCTCGGCATAGATAAGAGAAAAAAGAAAACATTCGTACATAAGCTTCCAAGAAGTCAAATATCTGACCAATCCAACTCGTCGATGTTCCCTAAGGCTGTTCAAGATTAACCTTCCTCCCAACCGTCGGAGTGTTTGAGTTTACCACTAGACCCTTTATCCGATCTACCAATTCTACCTGATCAAGACAGCTTCCATTTTACCGATGTGAGCATTGGATGGTAGGAGTCTCCTATCAGAATTGGCTCTGAGATCCCTACTTTCGGAGGGAAAGTTACACCAATGAGCAAAGCTTTTTCACCTGGTCTGTCGGAGGCTTACACTAGGACATTTTAATACACATGCATCATTCAACACTACATTGTACTTCACTTGTACTCTCTAATGTCAAAAGTTGATTGATATCCATTTTTCTTCGTAGAAACGAGGGTGAGGAAGAGAAACATGTTTGATTCCCTTCAAGATATACATCATCAGTCTTCAGATTCGCGTTTCGGCTCCTGCCGTGGTAGTCGAGATTACTATGATTCTAGCTATTGGTCCAGCTGCGATCAAGGTTATCAAGATAGAGATGACAAGGATAAGCCACCCTAGGATAAACATAGATCAAGATTGAGATCTCCTTCTCCAAAAGGTTCTGAAAGACCAGGAGATCTTAGGAACCTTCCCATCGATCCCCCTCGTGGTCCTTCTACCATTCTAAGGCCTCCACAGCCCTTGGTTCCATCTTATTCTTGTTGGCCGATCGATCGCCGCTGCCATGGAAAATATACTGCTACCCGTGAGCCCGATGAAGAAAGCACCGAAGTTGAAGCTATTACTTAAGATCCTTCAGTTAATCCAACAGCTCCAACGGCACAGCTTCGTAAAGAATTTCTAAATTTACGCTTTGAAGGATTCTATTGTCCTTTTAACTTATAGAGGATTTTGGATTATGTTCAGAAAAGGATCATCGACTGCATCACTGACATTCATATGCAATATCAGGAATGGATGAAGGCGGTATTTTTTTTTTTGAAACTTTCCTTTGAGCGCGTGACAAAGATCGAAAAACTGAAACACCAAGAGGCTCAAGACAAAAGAATCATCGACACTTTGACAAATAAGCCGAAAGCCTCTAGAACCTCCATATCAAAATCCGAATAAAATCTAATAGTGCTATGAAATCCATGGAAGAGATGAATCTAGGCATCTCGACTATGGTCCAGTATTGCATCATCGGAACCAAGAGATAACACTTAAGCGAGATACAGCTCGGAATAATGAGTCTGCGGCCTCGAAGGAAATATTTGATCTCAAGGCCAAGCTTGAATATGAAAATAAAGAAAAAGATGATGCTGAAAAGATTTCTCATGATTCTTGCGATTAGCTGGTTCATGCCAGATTTGGAAGAGACACGGCTATTGAAAAGGCCACGAATACCAACATGATCATTCAACATGAAGCGGAAGCTACAAAAGACAAGGTCAGGAAGAGAAAATGAATGAGATTGACCTGCTTCTCGTTCTCTACAATGCTAATGTTCTCAAGCATAGGAATTTGATGTGGCTCGGTGAAGACTATCCTTACCAGCTCTATCATGCTTAGGAATTTCTCATCGTAGAAGAGAAAAAACTTCTTAACTCAGAGGTTGTCGATGTATCTAAACTTGAAAGTGAGATGCTATTGGGTGATTAACCTAAAATATTGCATGATATTAAGGTCTTACTCTAGAAAAAGTCTACGATTGCTCCTTCACATGAAGTGGGTGAAGGATCCAGGTCGGTGGAACTTGATATTACAGCTGAATTGCCCTCAACATCCCAAGTCATGTCTAGCTCTCCAGCAACCTCCTCAACTATTAGCGGGTATGAACCGAATAAGCCATAACTATCTCCAATTCTTAAGCGTAGTTCTAAAGTCACTTCGGCCCAACCTAGGAGTCATACCGAAGAAGGTATTCCGTCGACTTGTCCCGTCTTCCATAAAGTAGGGGTGCCATCAATTGATATTTCTAATATTTTCATCTATTTTATCTCATCTTTGAATCCATTAGGAATTGCTCCTCTCCCTTTATAAGAGCCTCAGTTGGAGTCGCAAATGGCCCTGACAGAATCTGTTAAAGTTACGACTTCGGCCGCCACTCAAAGCGCTCAGGAAGATACCTTTGTTAGTGACGACCAATTCATGGAGGCATTATTCAAGGAGGGAAGCGACCTACACAATGAAATCCTTTTGATGTGGAAGTCGTGATCGCTAGTTCATCCGACCCCACCAGTGAGCTTAGTATGAAATAGTAGAATGAGCGAGAAGAATTGGCAAAAAGCAAGATAAAGAGTTAGTCTGTTGATTAAGTCTTAGATGAACCGATTCCGGTCCCACTTCAAATTCTCCCTCCTGGTGGGTTGATTCCCCAAGATGACCGTCCCCTTGGTTCTAGTGCTGAAGGTGCCTCCATCCCTCCTACTTCCAGAGATGATACCATCTCGATTCATGCAAATGAAGAAACTCCCTCGAACAAAATCCAAGGCAGCAAAGGGTCAAAGAGGAGGTCCAACAGTAGTTCAGAAGGAGCAACTTCGAAGAATGAAGGAAAGATAGATATTCCAAGAAATACTCTTCGAACATGTAAGCAGATCAGATGATCGTTTCTCTTTTTCGTTGATTTTATTTTTTTGGGCATGACCTTCCACTTTTATCTTGCAATATGGATAGACTTGTGTAATGTAGAGCCAGTTTAATGTAAATAAGAATTCTTTTGTTCTTACATATGATTTCTGCATTTTCTCATTCAAATGTCTGAACTATCACATTTTTAATTTTATACACTTGTGACTCTTTGCTCGTTGAATTGGATGTTTATCTAATAAATCCATCCAATGGCCTCCCTAAGGTCATGGCCTCGAGTCATATCAAACATTAGGCTCGGGCCTTTGTATTACACCGTTGAATTTCAACAGTTATTTTGTTAACTATACTTCTACTCCTTTTTTTGGTTTTGCAGGTTCAGATGTATCAATCTCCATCCCTTACGAGTTTATACTCCCCCCATCGGTTTTGGATTAGAGTTAGTGGAGTAGTGAACGGTCGAACTCCAATCACCTATTCGTTCATGTTTATACTCCAGTCCAAACTCTGGGGACTTTGAGTTATTTCATGGAATAGTGAACGGTCGAACTCCACTCACCTATTCATTTATGTTTATACTCCAGTCCACACTCTAGGGACTTAGAGTAATTTCACAGAATAGAGAACGATCAAAATCCATTCATCTATTTATTCATGTTGGTACTCCATTCCACACTATGGTGACTTAGAGTTATTTCAAGGAATAGAGAATGGTCGAAATCCACTCATTTATTCATTCATTTTTATGCTCCAGTCCACCCTCTAGGGACTAAGAGTTAGAATAGAGAACGATCGAAATCCACACATCTATTCATTTATGTTTATACTTTGGTCCACACTCTGGGGACTTTACAGTTATTTTATGGAATAAGGAATGGTCAAAATCTAATTGTCTATTCATTCTTTTGTATACTTTTGGTCCATACTCTTAGGGACATAGAATTATTTTGTGGAATAGTGAACTGTCGAAATCCACTCATCTATTCACTTATGTTTATAATATGGTCCATACTTCTTGGACTTAAAGTTATTTTATGGAATAGAGAATGGTTGATATCCACTCATCTATCCATTCATGTTTATACTTCGGTCCACACTCTGGGGACTTAGATTTATTTCATGGAATAGAGAACGGTCGAAATCCACTCATTTATTCATTTATATTTATTTATATTTATACTCCAGTCCACATCCGAGGACTTAGAGTTATTTATTGGAATAGAGAAAGTTTGAAAACCACTCATCTATTCATTTGTGCTTATACTTCAGTCCACACTCTGGGGACTTAGGGTTATTTATGGAGCTATTAAGTCGTACTTCTTTTGGTTGCCTTGATTTAGTTTTAGTCCCACAGTCCGGGCAGGGATTTTTCAATCTCCAAATTGTCGACCATGTTTGTTCCTTATTGTGTCCATTCTTTGGATCATTTACCAGAGTTGTTAAACGAGCAAATTAATCAATCTCATCTCATTTGATCCCATTGGGAGTTAATACAGTTGATCGATTTCAAACTCTGGGAGCCTGTTCACACACATCGATATCAATCAGTTTTGTTATGTACTTAAGCATATAATGCAATAACAATCATAAATACAAAGGAAGCTTGAGACTTTATTCATTGAATGGGAAGGAACAAAATAACCTATCTTATTACATATTAAGAAAATCAAATGCTAAAGAAAAATTCTGAAAGTAAATAGAACTGAAATGTAAAGGAAAAAAATTTAAGTGAAATAGCACCGTAAATGCTCGTTATTCCACGCTCTCGAACATGTAATGGCATCGATAGTTGCTAGATTGAATGTTCCTTCTCCAAGCCTCTGTTCTATGGCATATGGTCCTTCCCAAATTGGATTTATGTGTGAGAGGGTAGGAAAAACCCATTTTAGGATGAGATCGCCAATTTCGAAGGTTTGTGATCGCACTTTAGTGTTGTAATACCGGGCGACTCGATGTCGGTATGTTACTACTCTTAAATCGGCTTCTTCGCGCTTCTCATCTATAAAGTCCAAATATTCCAATAGAAGATCTATGTTTGTTTTAGGATCGTAGTAAGTAACTCGATGAGAAGGGACTTCAAGTTTACTGCAATAACGGCTTCGGAATTGTAAGCAAGGGCGAATGGAGTATGGCCAGTCACGGACTTGTGAATGGTTCTGTAAACCCAAAGTGCTGAAGGAAGTTCATCCATCCACTTGCCTCTAGCCTTCTCCAAACGCTTTTTTAGAATACACTAGATATTTTTATTTACAACACCAACCTGTCCATTTGCCTGAGGGTGAGCAATCGCTGCAAACCTCTTTTCAATATGATATCTTCGACAAAAGTCTTTAAATTCAGCACTATTGAATTGAGTTCCATTATCTGTTCAAAAAGTTCGTGGAAGGTCGAAATGACATATAATGTTTCGAACAACAAAGTCGATTACTTACTTAGTTGTGATCGTAGCTAGCAGTTTCGCCTTTCCCCATTTGGTGAAGTAATCAACTACAACAATAGCATACTTCGTGCTCCCTTTAGAGATTCGTAAAGAGCCAATGTCATCAATACCCTACATAGAAACCGTCCAGGGGCTGACCATCTGCACAGAGCTCTCGGGACTTTTGCGTATATCTAGCATTTATTGCATCATTTACATAATCGATGGCGTCCCGGTTCATGGTTGGCGAATAATAACCGCAATGGAGTATTTTCTTTGCAAGAGTTTGCCCCTCAGTGTGATTGCTTCATTCTCCTTCATGAACTTCCTTTAGAACACATTTAATCTCATCATGAGCGATACATCAAAGTTGGGGGACCTTTCTTCTACACGACTCCTTGCACAATATACCGTGAAGTTTTTCGAAGGACTTGTCGCTTTTCATTTCTTTTTTCAAGCAAGATTCCATGTAGTAAATAACCTTTAATTAGAGTCATCCATGATTCCCTTTCGGATTCTGCCTCCAGTATTTGATCGACTTACATCATGTTTAACTTTGGGTACCTAATACTTCGACCGAAACTAGGTCCATCTGTTGCGCATCGCCGATACTAGCAAACTTGGCCAATGAATCGGCCTCTCCGTTTTGATCACGTGGAGCATGTGAAATGTCATAGTACTCGAACTCTGTCAACAACTCATGAACTCGGGTAAGATATGGCCAAGCCATTATCCCTTAGCTGTTAGTCTCCCCTAACTTGATACACCATCAACTAGTATCGCAAAAGATTTCAAGAGATTTAACTCCAAGTTATCTAGCGAGTTTAAGTTCAGCAATCAACACCTCATACTCAGCCTCATTATTTGTCACTAGGAAATCAAGCTTCAAAGCGTAACAAACTGATGGGTTTTCAAAGGTTATAAGCACAATTCCAGCTCTAGAGCAATGATCATTAGATGATCCATCAATGTATAGTTTCCATCGAACAGTAGGGATTTTGCTACCTTCTCTAAGATCATCTTGTACGGTAAACTCTGCTATAAAATATGCTAATGCCTGGCCTTGGATAGCCCTTCAAGGGAGATATGTAATGTCGAACTAGCTAAGCTCAATGTTCCATTTAAGTAACCTTCCAGATGTCTCAGGTCACCGTAGGACAGGTCGTAATGGCTGGTCGGTATAAACATTTATCGGATGTGCCTAAAAGTACAAACAGAGCTTCCATGATGCAATTACCAAGCAATACACCAATTTCTCTATCTTTAGATAGTTCCTTTCTGCTCTTGTTAATTGTTTACTAATGTAATACACTGACTTCTGGATCTGATTCTCCTATTGAATCAAGGTGGAATTTATAGAGTGCGCTGACACAGCCAAATAAATGTATATCTCCTCACAATCTACCGGTTTTGATAAGTTTGGGGCCTCTTCAAATGATCCACCAGAGCTCGAAATGCGTCTTTACAATCCTACGTCCATTCAAAATTTCTTTTTCCCTTCCTAATCAAATGGAAGAAAGGAATACATTTGTTGGTTGCTCTGGAGAAAAATCGACTTAAGGCAGCAATCTTTCCATTCGAACTTTTCACTTGTTTAGTAGTCCTTGGCACTTGGATATCTCGAACAGCCTAAATCTTTTCGGGATTAGCTTCTATTCTAGAGCATTGACAATAAAGCCCAAGAACTTTCCTGATGCAAAACCAAATGAACATTTCAAAGGATTGATTTTCATCTTGTAGTATTGGAGGATGTCAAACATTTTTGCCAAGTCTCTAATGTCGTCCCTTGATTGTCGTGACTTCACGAGCATATCATCCACATATACTTCCATTGTTCCTCCAACCTAATCTTTAAACATCCTGCTAAATCAACGTTGATATGTTGCTCCAGCATTCTTCAATCCAAACGGCATTATAACGTAACAATATAGTCTAACATCTGTAATAAATATGGTATGCTCCTAATTGGGGATATGCATTGGGATTTGGTTATGTCCCTAACACGCATCTATAAAAGTTAACAACTCGTGTCTAGCGGTTGAATCAACTAGCTGGTCAATCCTCGAAAGGAGAAAACTGTCTTTAGGACACGCCTTGTTCAAATCTGAATAATCAATGCACATTCTCCATTTCCCATTTCCTTCTTCACATGTATGGGATTGGATATCTATTAAGGATAGAAGGCATGGCGAATAAACCCGTTGACTTTCAATTTATCCACTTCCTCTTTAAGAGCAACCTATCTCTCCGGATCCATGCATCGCATTTATTGCTTCACTGGAACATACTTCGAGTCGATATTCAATGCATGGCTTGTAATGGCAGGCGAGATTCCACAATGTTAGAATGAGTCTAAGCGATTATGTCTAGATTCGTTCGGAGAAATCCAGCAAGTTCTTTCATCATTAAGGAGCTGAGCTGTGACCTAATCTTCAAGACTCGAGATGGGTCGTCGTAGCTAACGGTGATATCAATCGTCAACTCAGCCGGCGCAGCCTTGATCTCCTTGGGCTCCTCTTCATCATCCCTCAGATCTATATCTCTATAGAACCGACTGTGGCACCTGAGCCATGGTCAGGCACCAATTGTCAATCTTCAGTAGCTTGGATGCAGACAGCTCTGTCCACACCCTTTCACTTCCCCTTGCGCTGATCTTCCCTCAACTCAGCTACAAATGCAGGCACCTCCAGTCACCTGATCACCATGAAAAACTCCTACAACATTATTCAATGGGAACTTTAAAGTTAAACGACATAGATCAAGAGCTACCGACATTTAGGTAGGGTCGTTATGCCTAAAAAAACATTGTACGGTGAGTCAACATCCAAAACAATGAATAGTATGATCTGTACTCTTCTACGTTTACCTTCTCCCAATTCAACAGGCAACTCCACATAACCAATAGCTTCATTCGCAATGCCATTAAAACCATGTATATGAGTTTTAGATGGTTTTAAATCTTTAGCCCCCTTTCTCATCTGATTATATGCCATCTTGAAAATTATATTCCACAAACAATCAAAATCCTTCTTACCTATCAGGGCCAATCATAGTTGAAATGACCACCAGGTAATTGTTGGAGCCTCTACCTTGTCTCCATCCCTGCTCCAAAACACAATATCATCCACCATGGTGCGTTGTTGTTTCGTCGGAGCTTCGTCTTCCGTATTTGTACAATAATCAATGTCTACATGCCTTATCGCGCTAGCATAGTGCTCCATTTCTTATCAACTTCTATCCATAGGGTGCGGTCCTCCAACTATAGTATTCATCACCAGTCTTCCATCAGTCCACATAGGCTCCTCATCCTTATGTGGAGTTTGTCCTCGATTAACCGAGATGGTCCCTGTCCGCCATCCTGTAGGGTTTTCACAAACTGTTGCAATTTATTTTCCCGAACCAATTTTTCTATAGCATCCTGGAGATGCCTGCACTTATTTGTATTATGCCAGTAACACTTGTGAAACCGACAATATTTTTTAGTATGTTTCTCTCTCTCTGACGATTCTTTTGGAAGTAGTTTCCTATATTGCATGTTATTGCAAGTGGATAGATAAATATTTTCTAGGGACGCATTCAACAGCGTGCAGTTATCATGCATTAGAATCCTAGGCTTTAGTCTTCTAGAATCCTTCTTCTGCTCTTGATTCCTATCTCTAATTTTCTTTTGTTGATTCGGCTTTTCTGTGTATTAATTTGGATTTTCCTGAAATTATCATCAGACTGCTTTATTGCAATATTGCTTTGTACTGTTCTCCACACGGTCTCGTAACATTCTTTTTCCAAGAGGACCCGGCTTCCTCCTTCCATAGAAACTGAGTTGCCTTTGAATAGAAGCGCTCCAATATGGCAGGCAGTTTTCCAGCAAACCAACCACCAACTCAGATACCAGATCAATTCCTCTCGTCATAGCCATAAGTATAACATGGTCATTGGGGTTACCGACCTCCGCAGTAGCAGCATAAAATGTTTCCAAATAATCCTTTAATGATTCCTTCGGAGCCTGAATCACGCTGGAAAGGGACATCACGTCTTTAGGACGAGTCGTGTGCATTTGGAACTGCTCCGCAAACTTGATTGCTAGCTCATCAGACCTTGAAATTGACTACAGGAGTAGTCTTGTGAACCACATCGTCACTATTCTAGAGAGATTTATAGGAAAGTATCTACATTTGGTGGCGTCACTGGCTCTTGCAAAATCCATTAGCCATTCATATCTCATAATGTGATGCCAGGGGTCGGTTTTTCCCTCATAGGCTACATTAATGGCATGTTGAACCTTTTCAGATATTCTGCATGCAAAACATTGTTAGTAAATGGGGTATGGCTTCTTGAAACTCCCCAGTCATCGTTGGTCATACCTTCGTTCTCTCTCACCAACTGTCTAACCATTATCGATAAGTCTGGCGTTTGGATGGGTGGCGCCAAGCTGTGGTCGTGTTCCACTCACATGTAGGGTCCGTCAATATCTGCGGGCTGTTTCATGCCTTCTTGCTCCACCATCTCCACGATATGCATCTTGTACATTGGTTTCACCATTAGCTTGGCGAAGAACCCAATTACCATTCATTTGGACTCCGTCATCCCACTTAGCTGCAGTAGCTTCTGTTTGAATCCCAGTATGCATAGGCAAGTTTCCCTCTCTAGAGGAAGGTCCGGCACTAACCATTCCTAGTAGACCATGATGGTCTATCAGTTGACGCCCTAAGGTTTCGATAGGGTATCCATTAGTTCTATGACGCCTATGTATATGGCATTCATTTGACGAGCTTGAATTTCCAATGCCCAGTAAGGAGTGGGATCCCTTCTGGCCTTCCCATGCTATTGTTGAGTAATCTGGTTCATCAGGATAATATTAATCTGAATTTTCTCATTTAGTTGTCGACGACATTCCATTAACTCTCTCATCAAATTACGAAATTCAGCTCTGGTTATAGAATCGGCAAGGTTTCGAACTCCAACTGGATCAACATTCAAATTTGCTGGTTGCTTGGGTCTCCTTGTGAATGCTAGCAGTCGCACTCCCATCCACATTCTGAGGGGTAGATCTAGTATGTCTCACCATTGTCGATCTCCTTGATTAGATTTTGATAAATCTGAGTAGTATATGCACCTTTATAAGGATAACTATGGATCTTCTTTATCCAATCCAGTGGAACCAAAGGTGATCCTAACGAGCTAAGAATCAAGTTCACAATGAAAGAACCAAAATGTTTGCAACCAAATTGGTCACATGCACCCAAGAACAAATTTATGTTGAGAAGAAAATGAAGAAAGTAAAAGTAAAATGAGGAATAGAGATAACTAATAGATAAATCTACATAAGAATCAAGAATATAGGAATTTATAATGATTCGACATTGTATGCCTACGTCCACTTTGAAGATTATATTTATTAATTCACTGATCGTTTGATTACAGCAGCGAACAACAAGAAATAAGAAGAAACTTGATTACAATATAGACTTATGTAGCCAGTAGTGTAAAAAGATCCTCTAAATTACCATGAAGCCTATATTTATAGGGAGAGACGATGAGATATTTTGCTAAGACTTCGACAGAAGACTATTTAGGTCCAGAGGGGCCCACAATATCAATCGGCATTGTTAACTCGATGATTAGGAACGATTGGACCATAGCTAGCCGATTCTTTTTTTGGCTTCAATCAAGGTGCAATCGTTTTTGGGGGGTCCCACATGCCTCCTAATACTGCTTTTGAAATGTGGAATCATTCTGACTTGTAAAGTGAGAGATATGAATCAATCTTAGTTGAAGTTGGATTATGCATTGAACTATACCGATCGTTGTGATGGATCGACAAGAACGATCGGTCAATAATGACCGACCATCCTTAAACCTTCACTTTATGATATGCGATCATTTTTTTCATCTCCCCTCTTTATTTTATTGGCACTCTAAAAGTTTCAAATGAACTGACTTCGAGGATTTCAAGATATTGAACGTTCTCCGATGACTTGAGATGCTTCATGGATCATTCTTAGTCGATCCATGCAAATCCTTGCTTCATCGGTAACTTGAGCATATGAGCTCCAACCAACTCCAAATTTGAACTATAACTACATTGGTCCATACTAGTTACTCTATACTAACTGCACCTCGATTGGGTCCTGGTTCAAATCTGCCCAACCATCGTTTATAGTATTTTACGTAAGTGATTCCTAAGGTTGTTGACCATCCGTTCCTAGCCAAATCAATGATATTACCGCTTTTCCCAAAGGCAGGATAATAGCTCCTATCATATTTTGAAATCTTCATAATGCAAGGACCACTCGCTGCTGATCCTAGGGGTGATTCCCAAAAGGATGTGGTAGAAGGAGTGCTTTCGGTTTCGTTCATCCCCAAAATGAACTTGTATGGGTGAGTGTCCGACATTGCATTTCTAAGATCACAACATTGACTTTTACAAACGTACATATTCTTAGTGGTGGGTAAGGAAACTTCTCTTAGCTTAACGCCCTTCTTTGAGACCTACAAGCTCAAAGGTTGTACGTTCGTAAGAGTCAATAGCGATCGAAGGTGTGGCATTCAAAGTTGAACCTATATGATCAAAGATGGCTTTTTTTGAAATAAAGCATGGCTTTGTACAAGTTAAGCATAGCCTCACGAGCCTCACATTATGGGAATGATACGGGATACTATATGCCTTGTAGAACATATTTCAGGCTATTAGTTATGAGGAGTGAAAGGCATCTGTTGCCTTAAGATGATAAAATGGGCAGGTATTGGAGGCTGATGGAGATTATGTAAATCCTCCAAATAATAGCTTATTCCATAGTAGTATAACAATATAGTTCGGAGGTAGACAGAGATCGTGTAAACCCATGCGGAAACCATGTATTATCCGTGGATTGAAGGAAAGGGACACTAGTTCCCATCCCTTTGGAAATCTAATTCCAATATGAGATTTTTAGTCCTAAAATAGCCATAATGCTTTGCAAACATTTCAGCTACCCTTTTGGTATCGTATGTTCCATCCATGTATGTTCCATTTGACCTATTCAAGATATATTACATAGACTTGGTTCGGGTATGGATACTTCATTTTGATAAATTACTTGAAAAGTGTTTCAAAAGAATGTCATTAAAGATAATATCAAAGTGTTTTCAGTATAAAGTATTTTGGTTATCATAAGGTAAAAAACCATCTGTATTTATGTGTGCATGTGGTCTTATGAGATACCCTTCTTTCCAAAGGTCTCTGAATTACGTCAGCATTGAAAATTTCAAGTATCTCACGCTGGTTTATCAAGCCTGATCCGGGTATTGAAGGGTCAGATCCAAGTAGTTTCAGGTTTAGTTGAAGATCTTAGAGTTTCAAGAGGAGTTCCGAAGTCTTCTACGTATGGACGTATTTTATTATCCGCAGCATCTATTGCATTTGTTTTTATTTATTTTAGCATTTGTAAGGATAGAAGGTTTATATCTATCCAGGCTGAGTCCATGTTAGACTTTGATATTGTATTAAAAAAATTCTGCTATAAAGATTGATATTAAAATAGTATATTTTATTCTATTCGTGTGAGATTATGTTCTATCTTTATTTTCTTTTTCCTCTAACAATCGGGCATTTTGGCATTTGGATTGCGACACGAGGATGTATATGAGTCAATTTTCGAGGATAAAAAATCCTGGCCGTTAAACTACTTCTACTACATTCGTTTTCCAATAACCCTCAGGACTAGTAGCAAGCAGCCCTTGCACTTCAATACTCCGTTTTTGATTCCATATTCTTCAACATGTCTTTAGTTCAAAAAACACTTGAGTTGGATCGAAGTGGTTTTCAAAAAACATATCTGATCCAGATCTCTTCGAAACGACTTTCGATAGTTTCTTGTAAACTCAACCCCCGTTCTTTAGGAAATAAATAGAAAAAGATAAGAGCGGAGTTCACCTCCTGACCGTTTGTAGATGGATTTCCTTATCATTTATCCTAGAAATATGAGATGAGATTTATACGCATAGTACATCATTGTTGGGGATGACTGTGCCATATAACTCATGTGTTTCTCCTAGATATTTCCAAAGTAATGTTTAGGTCTAGATTTGATAATCGGTTATTTAATTATCAAATAAACAATCATTCAACATTGGTTTGATTCCATGTGGGATCCACTAAGCCTTTATAATTAATCTTTAATTGATTAAATTACTTTATAAACATTCGATCAAAAGAACCTTTTAAAACACTTTTCAAAACCCTTTACATCCCTTCTCTACTTGGAAAATAATTTTATTTCTCTAAAAAATATAAGTGTTTACCAAAAACATTTGGATAACTCCCTTTTCTCAAATTCCATATTAAATGGATAAGAAATTCCCTTTTCAAAACATCACTTACTATAAAACCCATTCACTTTATAAAACCCATTCACTTATTCCTTATAAGAATTCTTTTTATAAGTTTACTTCATATTTCAAACCTTCTTATAATTCTTCAAACTAGATTTAAACTTCTTTTTAAAATCTCTAAAATGATTAATAAAAATCTCTTTCCATGTATAAAACTCTTTATAAAATTTCCCTTATAAAATATCTTTGACATTACAAAATATCGTTTACAAAATTTCATTTTAAATCACTTTAAGTAAACCCGTTTTATTTAGTAAAACCCTTTTTATTAAAACAAGTTATTATTTATAGGTAACTTTATAAGTAATTATATAACTTGAAAAATCATTTATAAACTTTTAAACCCCAAGCTAAATAAAGAATTAGATCTAATTCAAAATCATACTATATAATTTAAAAAAAAGGCTTAGCAATTCCATTGGTACTTATTTAAGGTACCATTTTGTTTCAATTTCACTTTTAAGTCACTCAATAATTTATTTACTTAAGTCAACATATATGTAAATATACTTTATATCCAAATTAGGAAATAACATGTCTATATAAACTAACTAGTATAAACGTGTTCAGAAAACATAATAGCAAAATAGTGATTTATCCTACTAAATAGATATCCAAACAGTTCAATCAATTTATAGCAGAATGGTGACTTATTCTGCTAACATATATATATATATAATCCATACAATAAAATAATCATTATGTAGCATTATGGGGATTTATTCTGCTAATATATGTCCACAACAACCAAATCAATCATGTTACAGCAGAATGGTGATTTATTCTGCTAATAGATGTCCATAGAAATACAACCACTCACATTGTAGTCCATTCACAGTTGTTTTTTACTTAATGGTACCGATATTTGAATTCCCTGTGTTCAAACCATCTTTGAAACAAAGTACCTTAAAAGTAATTGATTCTTGGAAAACAAGGATTGAACTTAAAACACCATTTAAAATGATAAATTACACGATAAACTCTTATTAAATCATAACTATTCTTTATTAATTTTGAACCTAGTTTAATTATAAATTAATAAATAATTAAACATTTAATAAATAATTTATTTATAAATTAAACCCTTAATTAATCCTTTAATAATTAGTAAATAATAATTTAAAACCTTTATTAATAATTAACTATTAAAGAATCTTAATTAATTAAATAATCCTTTAATTAAAACTTAAAAAACAAATTAAACCTTAAACAAATAGTTTATTTTAAATTAAAACCTTAATTAAATTATAACTAAAATAATTAAACACTTGACTAATAATTTATTTAATAATCAACCTTATACTTAATTGATTAAAAATGAATCATATACTTAACTCATAGTTAATTAAAAATTAAGCTTGCTTAACCAAAAGTTAATTAAAATTAATCTTGCTCTTAAAACGTAATTAGTTAGTAGTTAATATTCACTTAGTTATAATTAATAAACCCATTTAATACTTAAATAATTATTAATTATCAAAATTTAATTAATTTAAAATTAGTTAATAAATTATTAACTAACTTTCTAAACACCAGTATCAAGTTTATAAAACATTTTAAAGACACTTTTAAGTATGAAAACTAGATTTTTGAAAATCTAATATCTTTATCGAAATTGCATCTAGCGGCTATCGCTACGGATGCAGTAACTTGAGTTTGTTTCTCCAAGTTACTAACTTTTCAATTCTCCACTTCTAACTTTATTTTATTTTAAACCATAAGGAAAAGTTTAGAAACTAAAACAAGGTTTAACTTTAAAGTTCTAAAAACTTAAATACTTTAAAACTATTTCCTTCCAAAGAATCCAAATCTCCTTTTAACATCTCAATGTCAACTTATAAACATACCACATCATAACCAAGTTCACATTCATATCATATCCAAACTTACAATGAACATCAAGTCCAAAGTTTTCAAATTTACAACAATACTTACGTAGACTTCATCTCAAGTCCACTTTTTCCCATCTTAATCATCCATATCTACATATAACCAAACATATAACAACTCAAAAATATTTCACAGACATCATAAAGCAATTTATGCAACATATATCAAGTTAAAAGATTTTAAATTTAAAACTAATGTTAACTTACCGAAAGTTTGGAAAACCACACAAAATCATTCGAAAATAGGTCATTTTCTCACTGATTTTTGATCATGTTACTCTCGAAAAGCACCTACTTTGGATTTTTTTTCTAAGGGAGGTATGGTGAAACATCCCGCACCCCTTAATATACCCAAAAGGATACATTAAAAGACATGGTGCGTTGTAGGTATAACTGAAAATAACAGAGACTATGATTCACAGGACAAATATTGATAAAAGTAGCGGAAACTTAAAGTAATAACTTAACTTAAACAAGCTTCATAATTGATTCAAAAATAAGTCAAATACCAAATGCCACATACATATCTAAAAATATAATATGTCTCATGGAACAAAAAACTCATAGTCTCAAAACCAGAGTACATAATGTCCCACAAAATAAGCCAGTACATAGAAAGAACAAAAGCTGAAATAAAAGAAGCATATAAAAGAAATCTCCTCCTAGAGAACTCCAAGCTACAGCAACCTACTGACTTTTTCCTTAATTGCCTAAGGGGGAGGAGAAAATAGAGGAGTGGGTCAGACTAAAAGTCTGGTGAATGATAGTAATTACTAGAGTCTTTAAGTAATATAAAGTATTGGAGTCTACAAAGGTTCTAGCATAAATAAGGATAATAAAGGAAATTGGAAAGAAATAAATTGAAAATAAATATGCTTAAATATTGCTCTATTTATAATAGGTTAATTTTGATTGCTTGCACTTGTCCTTGATTTCTACTTTAATTAGGCTGAATTCCTAATCCTATAATTAGGATGTGACCCTAATTCTACCCTTTTTGATCGGCATGCTACACCATAGAGCTTACTGCGGACCATCCGCTATATAACTCCCTATACAACAGCCAATGATATCTATGAAAGATGCATAAAGCAACTACTGTGGATCCGGACGACATATATAGCTCCGTACACAGAAAGCAATGATGTCTACAAAAGACACTCATACTAAGCGCTTGGAACTCATAGCTATTACTGAGCACCCAAATGGAAGTCGCAGGCGTAACTGGCACCATGCCTATGCAACCTTTTGCTCCATCTATTGGGTCTTCTTATTACCTCAACATCCAGCATAAGCGTGCCCCTAATCTTACTTTAGGCTAACGTGAGATCACCGTGTGTCCATAGAATTTATAGGAAAAATGTTGTTGGTACTTGCCCTTCATCCAAACAATATCTAGTTGCACCCCTTATCCAAATCCCCCATGATTGGGACTTATATTTGACCAATTACTACCATTCTTAGCATAAGCATGCCCTTGGCTTACCTTTTTGTCTAATAGGGAATGTTATTTGGTACAAGTCCTACTTTCACCTTTTCTTATTAACTTGGATAAATTATTTTAAATAAGCCTTTACAATTTATCCCTACTGTCTTTGCTTATTAATTTATCCTAAGTCTAAAAATAAGCCTCATTCTGTTCCATTTCTTATTATAACCTACATTATAATCAGCTTATTACTTAACCCAAGGTCTAAATGTGAAAATAAGCTTCTTTCCTCTTTTACTCTATTTAGTTATAATTCTAAGTTATAACTATGCCAATTATCTTTAATTAGTCCAATTCTTATTATATTTAAGTGTTTCAGTCCAATTCTATTATTTATTACAGTCTTCATAATTTACATCTTATTTTCTTCATTCAATATTCTTGCTTATATAATCCATATTTGCATTTTAATTTATTCTAATCCATACGCGAAGAAAAAGGGGATGAAGAAAATAGAAGCTTGCAAAAAATCCAAATCATTGTGTAAACAGTAAATCAATAATAAAAAAAATACGCTTAACAGAAATAAACCAAAATTACTAAATAGAATAGTTGTAAGGAAATAGACTGAAAATAATTCTAAAAACTATAAATAAACTACTAAAAAGGCTATTCCAAAATCGTAATAAAACTACAACTATTGGAAACTCTATTATTTTAAATTACTTAAAGAAATCTTAAAATAATTACAATCACTCACCTCCGGTCCTAAGCTTTTCCTTTGGTCTTCCAGGATCCACTTAGAGTTGTAAAATAATTTAATTTGTAGCGATTTTCTCCTTTGGAAAAATTATTACGTTTAGGGTCCTTCCGAGAAAGGTGCAATTGGGGAAAACATAGAATGAGAAAAAGTGTTAGGTCTAGGGGTCTACATATAGGTGCGGAAGTGGATCTCGGACCGTTGGATTTGGAGATTGAATAGGATGCAACCACGTCAAAGGCTGAATAGGGGCCGTCGGATGCAGAAACGGAGGGACTAGATCGGTTTAAACTATGTAAACACGTCGGCTAAGGGCTCTGGAATGTTCGAACAAATAAAAGTTCATTCGTTCGAAATTAGTAGAGGCGGGTCGACCGGGCGGTCGACAGCCTTGGTGCCCAGGTCGACCGGGCGGTCGTCCTGCCTATATGTATGTGTGTGTGTGTATTCCTTTTTTCGCTTATTTTGTTTATTTTATAACTTGGTCATATTAGCTCGGTTTTTGACGTTCTGTATATGAAAATTGACCAGAAAATTACCATGGACACAATGGTGAAACTTTCGTGGCTTACTTCTGATAATTTCATAAAGTTATTTTATTATCTAATTAATTAAAGAATTAATTATTGCGGGTTAAATTTTGGGTTTTTACATATGGTCAAATGAAAGTGGTATTTTCGGCCATGATAGTATGGATCTGAAAACGAGTCAGAAAGAAATGCAATTTTGACCCAAAATATTTGAAATTTGAAAAAATCATTGAAATGAAAGTTGTAGCCAACTAAATTCTATATGGTTTGAAAAAACGAAAATCTTTATTTAGAGTAGCATGGAGGAAGTAACGGTCGAATGAAATGGGAGAAAAAACGGAGAAAGTGGAGATGAAAACTAGTGATTTAAAACAAAATTCTTTAAAAAAAAAATAAAAGTAGGAATTTGATTTTTTTTTTTTAAACTTAAAAACTAAGTAGAGAAGCCATGGAAAATTCTCTTCTAAGCTTAGGAAAGCTTTACAAATGGAAAAGAAAATGATGAAGTGAAATAAAAATTAGGAAAATTAGTTTGTATATTATGTTAGCATGTTGAATTATCAAACTACCCCTCATACTTTGCTCTCCCTTCTCATTATGCCATGTGACGACCAGCAAATCAATAACACTCAGGGCCGAAGTAATTACAAATGTCCAACACCTAACCGAATGGAAAGACGGACAATCATGAGAAAAAAAGAAGAGAGAAGAAGAGAAGAGAAGAAGAGGAGAGAAATGCAACGACCTGGTATTTTGAACCATTCAAATCGACAACCATCAACACATGTCGGACTTGAATTGCCCAAAACAACAGATTGTTAATTTATATTTGGCAAAACTTAGCATATACAGTAAATAAATCAATTACAGAATCATAGACACTGAGTATTACAGCAATAAGTAGCGGAATAGATAAACAATAGTTCATCAAGCTACTATAAAACATCAGAGTCAAACAAAATACAACAGAATCTCAAATACAAATGAATCTCTAATACATAAGAAACTGACGAGTCTGAGCATAAATGACTGGAATAAACTGAAATAACTAAAAGCTGGATAGATAGATGGATATCCAAGCGAAGCTCCAAACTCCAGAGGTGAGTCTCAAATGCTGTAACACTCAGTCTGACACGAGCATAAAGCAAAATACAAAACACTCGAGTCAGGATTAACATTCTTATATCAGTAAATTTTACTCAAGTGAATTATCCACTGAAATACAAGTAACTTAAAGGATGTTTGGGATTTCCATCCTCTAAGGTTCTATGGAACTATCTACTATGTAGTAATATATGCTATTATAATATGTCTATAGTAAAGTAAACTATTAAAATAGCGTTAAGGCGTTACCCATATACCCCTTAACACATTTTATATATTCTCGTAGTCTATACTATGCCGTAACTCCACCGAACCGGTGGTTTACCCAGAGGACACTCCATAGGTACGGTACAAAACAAACTCGTAGAAGGCGCGATAAGGCAAGTGACAAAGCACGCGAGGCAATGCCAGGATAGAAATACCGTTTCCACTCCCGGACTGGTGGTAACGCATAGCAGCTACTACCGCCCAACTTGGACACACTCCCAAATCAAAGGTGCACCCAATTGAATCATAAAAGCAATAAAATGGTATTGATGAAATGTCCCCGATAAGGGGAATGACCCCACTTGGCCCGGTATAGCTCTTGTTTTAGCCACATCAAGATGACTCACGGGAGTCAGGGCCGCGCTAAAACCTCATATAGAATATCGCCATACCATCCTAATTCGTTCTGGAATCTCCACCATGTACACAGTTGTTAAAGTGGTTTTCGATATTGGCAGAGAGTATGACAATATCTGATCCCGGTCTCTATAACAACCAAATGCTTATTTCACACCGTGATCATTTCATTTCAAATAGTTCATACTTCATATTGAAATATCATATTCATTTCAAAACCATATCAATTCGACATTATTATTCACTTTGAATAATATTCATTTCAAGAATTGTAACACCTTAACACTTTTGAAATCATAACACTTTTGAAATCATAACACTTTTGAAATCATAACACTTTCGTAATCGTAACAGTTCCAACTTAAACAATTTAGATATTGAAATTAGTATACATATTAAAATAGTTATAAATTGAAAATAGTTTATATATATTAAAAATACTTTATATAAGAAATTTAGTTTCCTTCAATTTCGCAAATCGATTCAAATAAACTTAAATTCCAAAATTCAGTTTAAATCAACCCTAGTTCAATACTCACAATTTAAAAGGTTAAAGATTAAATTCAAATTCTCAATAAACCATTTCGATTTTTTTATTTCAAATCCGGGTTTGAACTCTCTCTTCAGTTCCAATAAGATTCAAAGTTTAAACATTCGAACATTTTCAATGTAAGTTTCATTTAGATTTCAACATTTAACTATAATTTTATTCGAATTAGAAAATATCCACTTAATCATTTTAATAACAATTAAATAAAATCTCAATTTATAAATTGAAATCAATAGTAAATATTCAGTCCTAATTTTATTTAATTGAGAATATTCATTTAATCACTTTTTATCAAATCAAGCTATCAATCATATCCTTCAAAATCTTAAAATCAATAAGTTCAAATCAATTCTTATTTAAATTCAATTATTAACCAATTTAAATTCCAAGTAAACATTAATTTATCTTCCCAACCTTTAGTGATAAAGTTAAAAAGATTAATTTTTAAAATATTAATATGAATTTAAATAAATACTTAAACATATTATAAACAAATTAAATTTATAAAATTAAATCTTATTATTAAATATATTTTGTATTAAATATTTTTTTATATTTTTTTATTTAAAATAATACAACTATAAGAAAAATCTTAAAGAATTTTATTTTCAAAACTAACTTATAAATTTAAAATGTCCAAAACATATAATTTTAAAAATCAAAATTTTACACATATATTTAAATAGATTCTTTATATTATAAATTTAAAAATCAATATTTAATAAAATCCATAAATTTCCTTCCAAACTTTAGCAATCATTTTTTTCTTCAAAATACCAACGGTGTCCGTATATAATTTTCTATCCTATAGTCAAGTGATACGGATATTTATCATTCCAACCCGCAATAATTTAATATTTATGGGTGTACATCATTTCAACCCGCAATCCCAAAATTTCAAAATCAATGAAAATCGCTTGGGTTTATCATTTCAACCCATAACGATTATCCCTAATCGATAATATTGTCGGGTATGTATCATTCCAACCTCTAGGGATTTCTAACTACTAGGGGTCCTGTAGAGTGAGAACAAATATAATAATAATATAACATATCAACAACAGACATATATCATCAAATACAAATTTGATCATAATATAAATAGCAGGTTATGGTGTCATATGTCACTGGTGAACAGTTACAAATAATGGCATATCATATATATATATATATAACAATTATATAATTAACAGTTCAAATTTAACAGTATATTTCAATTTTTATTTCAAGGTAAATTAAATTTATTGAATATAAGAATGTTAATAGTGAGTGATTGCTCACCTCTCGAGGCTATAGAGAACAACGAGAATGGGAAGCATGGACACGGATACGCATGAACAAGCTAGACTTGTGGAAATAAGCTCCGAGCGGCAATAGAAACAAGCAAAGCCAGGTGGACGAACTTGGATTTGATGAAAATACAATATATATATATATATATATATTATATTTTAAAATCAATATTGAATTTGAAAACACATATTTAAAATAAAATTTATATATATATATATACACTTTAAAAATCACTAACACATATAATATAAAGTCTATATATATATATATTCTACTTCAACATCATTATTTCTTAAAACACATTTTTCTCAAAAATCTATATATATATATATATACTATATTTAAAAATCAATACTTAAAATCAATATTTAATTTGAAACACCTTAAAATCAAACATCATTATAAATATATCATATTTAAATTAATAATAAAAATCAGTATATACACTACACGGAATATATATTATATGTATGCTACATGAAATCAACACTTAAAACCGATATATTATATATATACTAATATATATGCTTAAGAACAGATAGTAAAATAGAAGCTGCGACAAATATGTGTGTGTGTGTGTATTGAAGAGGAGAAGGACAGCATAAAGCAAACCTATAATTTGAAGGCAATACGTAGCACATATATATAACTCAATTTGAATATAACAAGAAATTGTAACATACTTTTTATATAAACTATAACAACAGATTTGAATATAAAAAACATGTGTTAAACATATAATAAACTGTAATACACATACACACACACACACATATATACACACAATTGTAAAGGTGAAGGACGAAAAAAAAACAGGCAGGTTGAGATGTCACTGTATATCAAAAATTTATAGTATATACATATTTTACAAAAGAGAAGATGAAGGCTAGTGGTACATATACATCAGCCAGAGGAAAGAAGCTTGTTTAGGCAGATGTTTGATGGTGGGTGACTGACTCGGAACACACGACTGCTGGGGAAGGTGATGGCCGCGTTTGGATCTAGAGTGGGTAAAACAAGGGATGGCGGAGATGGTTTTCTCGGCAACTAATCAGGTTGTGAACATTGGAAGGCAGGCTCAGGGGAGATGCGGTGGGCAGAGCCGCACGTGGGCGGTGGAGTTCAGCAAAGAGGGGCACTCGGCTATAAGGATGCTTGATGGTGAGTTCATGGCCACAGTAGGCTTCGATTGGCTCGGGGTGTAAGGCGGAGATGCGTGATTCTGGGATGAGGGGAGAAGGAAAGTCTGACACACGGCGATGGATGGGTCGGTTGTAGACGGCACAAGTGCAATCGGGTAGCAGATTATGGGTTAGAGGGCGAGCATGGGTTCGGGGAAAGCAAAAAAAAAGAACAAGTAGGTTTGTGAAGATGAATAGATTTAAGGAGATAAAGCAAGTTATAACTGTTATAAAGAAACTTATATATATAACTTACATTTTCAAATGAAAGGACACAATGAACAGAGAGAAAGGGAAAAGTCACCAATGAGCTCCAATAAGAAAATATATAAGCACTGTGTATTTTCTTTTTCAAAAGAATGGAAAGATGTTTTGGAGTTTAAAGCCATCTGAGTTGAAAAGAAAGTATACAAGCAAATCTACACCCATAATATATTGGAACCGAAAATATATTTCAAATAATGGGAATGGCAATAGTCAAATCTGAATTTATGGAAATAATAAAGATAGTGCCATTTGTTTTTCTCAAGCAACACACGAATGGACACATAAAATCCAAAAGACTAGAATGCAGAACTGATATGAATAACTATTTTCATGGATTTTGCCACATACCGGACTTCGAAATACACAAATAAATATAGTTCGGAGATACAATGAGACGAACAGAATGATACATAGATATGAGTGATACGATCATCCTATCAAAATCAATTTTTGCTGTCGGCAATGCTGCTAATTCATCAAAAATAAAACAAACGGGGCAAGAGAAGTCCAAATTTGGCGAAACAAAATATGACGTCTTACTCAGAAAATAATTTACATTTTTATTGTATACAAATGTTCAGAATTCAATAATATTTATTTCCATCCATTTCAACTGATTTTAAATTGAAAATTATACAACATAATCAACTTTCATATTTTCAAATGAAAATTTACCATTTTCTATGTGTAAACAAATGCATGCCAAATATCAAATTTTCATTTCTAAATTTAACTATTCAATTTCTAACAAAATTCTAGTTAATTACGTTATAAAAATCGTTAAAAATTTCGAGTTGTTACACTCTCCCCCACTCAAAACTTTTCGTCCCCGAAAAGGAACGAGATAGGAGAATAGAACAAACTGAATGAAAGATAGATTCGAAATGTATAGTGTTAGATATGATAATTAATTCAAAACCATAAATTTCATCAGTTTCAAATTGATTAATATTTAACAAATTTGGTTTCCATCCATTTTATTTAATCAATAAATTTTCATTCACTTGATTAAATTTGAATTTATTAACATTTGTTACAAAATTTTCTTCCAAAACAAAATTTGTTATATTTAACTTATTTATTTACTCCATTTACATTTAGTTAAGTTGATCCCACTTAAAATTCAACTATAACTATTCTTTAGTTCATATTTATTTATTAAATAATAATCTTTTTTTTTTATTTCACTTAACAAATTCCATAACATGGATTAGTGTATAAACATTTATTATAATCTCCTAATTTTTTTTATTAATTCCCTTAACAAAACATCATTTTGAACATCTTATGACCTACATTTATATTGTATAATATTCAATTACATTAGACCTTTCCAAGTAAGTTATACTAATGTTTCTAATTGTAATGAAGCACTATACAAACTTTTCCTTTTTATTTATAATATTCAAAATTTAGCTTGAACATTTTCATTATTTAAAATTCTCTTGTATAACCTTCAATTACATATCCACATTAATAATTTTACTTTTGAATATTTTAGGTAAGCTATATATGTTTTTAGAAAGCAGTTGAGAATTATACAAATAATTTTTTATCCTAGTTCAACTATTTCAAGCTATTTCAATTCCTTTTCAAATTTTAAAACTCCAATTATTCAAAAAAGTTGACTAATTTCAATACTTGAAAACCAGTGTAAAGCTTAAGAGTCAAATTTCCGGTCTCACTTCGAACTATTTTGAATACATACTTAAATATTTTATCAATCAAATCATATTCAAGAAATTCAAATCAAATCAATTTTCCAAAACAAAAATGTAGAAAAGCTACTAAGTGGTCTCTCTCCACTTTGAGACTCGAAAATGAATGTCGATGATGCTGCAGTCATTACCGAAATTATTTTCTAGTGGTAAATGAAGGGAGTACAGACTTACTACTTTTCAAATTCTTTGAAAACAATTTCCATTTGAAAATACTTTCAAATAATATATTTTCAAAACTTTGAAAACCAAAATTTGAAAAGCACCAGAAATTTAATTCTTAAATCCTTAATTTAAATTCATTTTATTTCAAAACAGATTTATAAACTATGTTTCTAAAATTTCATCTTCTTATAACATACAATAATAGTTAATGGTTTAGAAATATCGACAAAACAGTAAATGATATATTTAGGATTTTCATTTCTACAACAAATTCTTTTAACTATCTAATTTCAGAAAGTTATACCTTCATATATATAAGATATAATCATATTATTATTTTTTCATTTACTAATTTTTAAAACAATATTATGTCAGTTTGCTCTGTTTAAGTGTTTTGGAATTCCTATCGATAGCATTGCTCAAACGAATCGATCGAAATCCGAAATCAACTTAACAATTCAAACAACACAATATAAAACATTCTATATTAATTACGAATATGTTCTCTCATAGGATGATCCAAAATGGACTTATAACGAGGATAGAGATTCAAATTTAGAAGAACCCTAATCAAAGAGAATTCTAACGACGAAGATAGGCTCGAAAGGATGATAAGATAATTAAATTACAATAGAGGAAAGATGGACATGCTAATATTAATCATGGCAACCTTAATCGATCAACTGAGATTCCAAGAATAAAATCAATGCAGAAATTCAATTTCCTGCTTGAAGGGAAGAGAAGTGACTTCACCCAATATCAGGATAATCTCTGACTATCGGAGTGGAGTCAAGATTATAAGGGAATTACCCTGATCGTCTACTAGAGATGGTTTGAGCTTTGCAAGAAACAATAGCATCTAAACCAAGGATGTAGAAATCCCTAGTGGATCGACGCTTGTTATAAAGGAGTTCCATCCCTTTACAAATCATATTCAGGTTGGCAGGACCGCCGATGGGATTAGTCACACAAAGGATGAAGTTGACAGTTGAGGTTGGAGCTATGGGATGCTTCGGTATCAAAGAACGCGAACATGAGAAGGCAAGAATGAATTTTCAGAACAAAGGGGAAAGTTCCAAAATCCAAAGGGAATCCGACTCAAAGAGGAAGGAATCCAAGCTCAAACGATGGTGATTCCGTCATTAAATTTTATTCTATATGCTAAGTTTTGCCTAAACCTCGTACCACTTGTAATGACCTGGTATTTTGAACCATTCAAATCGACAATCATCCACATATGTCCAATTTGAATTGCCTAAAACAACATGTTGTTAATTTATATTTGGCAAAACTTAGCATATACAGTAAATAAATCAATCACAGAATCACATACACAGAGTATTACAAAATATCCAACGGAATAGATAAATAGTAGTTCATGAAGCTACTATAAAACATCATAGTCTGAAACAAAATACAGCAGAATCTCAAAGACAAATGAATCTCTAATACATAAGCAACTGACGAGTCTGAACATAAATGACTGGAATAAACTGAAAGCTGGATAGATAGATGGATCTCCAAGCGAAGCTCCAAACTCCAAAGGTGAGTCTCAAATGCTATAACACTCAATCTGACCTGAGCATAAAGAAAATACAAAACACTCGAGTTAGGATTAACATTCTTATATCAGTAAATTTAACTCAAGTGAAATATTCATTGAAATACAAGTAACTTAAAGGATGTTTGGGATTTCCATCATCTAAGGATCCGTGGAACTATCTACTATGTAGTATAATACGCTATTATAATATGTCTATAGTAAAGTAAACTGTGAAAATAGCGTTAAGGCGTTACCCCTATTCCTATTAACACATTTTATATATTCCTGTAGTCTATACAGTGCCGTAAACTCCACCAAACCGGTGGTTTACCCGGGGGACACCCCATAGGTATGGTTCAAAACAAACTCATAGAAGGCGCGATAAGGCATGTGACAAGACAAGCGAGGCAATGCCAGGGTAGAAATATCGTTTGCACTCCCGGACTGGTGGTAACGCTTAGCAGCTACTACCGCCCGACCCGAAACGCACTCCCAAATCAAAGGTGCATCCAATAGAATCACAAAAGCAATAGAATGGTATCAATGAAATATGCCCGATAGGGGGAATGACCCCACTTGGCCGGGTATAGCTCCTGTTTTAGCCACATCAAGCTGACTCACCGGAGGCAGGGCTGCGCTAAAACCTCATATAAAATCATCGTCAAACCATCCTACTTCGTTCTGGAATCTCCACCACGTACACAGTTGTTTAAGTGGTTTTCGGTAATGACAGAAAGTATGACAATATCCGATCCCGGTCTCTTTAACTACCAAACGCTTATTTTATACCGTGGTCATTTCATTTCAAATAGTTCATACTTCATATCAAAATATCATATTCATTTTAAAACCATATCAATTCGATATCATTATTCACTTTACATATTATTCATTTCCAGAATCATAACACCTTCAAAATTATAACACTTTCGAAATCATAACACTTTTGAAATCATAACACTTTCGTAATCATAACAGTTCCAACTTAAACAGTTTGAATATTGAAAGTAGTGTATATATTAAAATAGTTATAAATTAAAAATAGTTTATATATATTAAAAATACTTTATACAAAAAATTTAGTTTCCTCTAATTTCACAAATCGATTCAAATCAACTTAAATTCCAAAATCCAATTCAAGTCAATCCCAGTTCAACACTTTCAATTTAAAAGGTTAAAGATTCAATTCAAATCCTCAATAAACCATTTCAATTTTTTTCGATTTCAATTCCGGGTTCGAACTATCCCTTCAATTCCATTAAGATTCAAAGTTTAAATATTCAAACATTTTCAATATAAGTTTCATTTAGATTTCAAAATTTAACTTTAATTTTATTCAAATTAGAAAATATCCACTTAATCATTTCAATAACAATTAAATAAAATCTCAATTTATAAATTTAAATCAATATTAAATATTCAGTCTCAATTTTATTTAAAATTGAGAATATCCATTTAATCACTTTTTATCAAATCAAGTTATCAATCATATCCTTTAAAATCTCAAAATCAATAAGTTCAAGTCTATTCTTATTTAAATTCAATTATTAATCAATTTAAATTCCAAGTCAACATTAATTATCTTCCCAACCTTTATTATTAAAGTTAAAAAAACCTATTTTGAAAATATTAATAAAAATTTAAATTAAATTTTATTAAATTAAATCTTATTAATAAATGTATTTTGTATTAAATCTTATTTTATACTTTTTTCTAAAATAATACAATAATAAGAAAAATCTTTAAAAAAATTATTTTCAAAACTAACTTATAAATTTAAAATTTCCAAAGCATATAATTTTGAAAATCTAAATTTTACACATATATTAAAATAGATTCTTTATACTACAAATTTAAAAATCAATATTTAATTAAATCCATATATTTTCTTCCAAACTTTGGCAATCATTTTTTTGTCAAAACAGACCAATGGTGTCCGTATATAATTTTCTATCCTATGGTCAAGGGATACAGATATTTATCATTTCAATCTGCAATAATTTAATATTTACGAGTGTATATCACTTCAACCCGCAATCCCAAAATTTCAAAATCAATGAAAATCGCTTGGGTTTATCATTTCAACCCATATTGATTTTTCCTAATCTATAATATCGTTCGGGTATGTATCATTTCAACCCATAGGGATTTCTAACTAACAGGGGACTTGCAGAGTGGGAACGAATATGATAATAATATAACATACCAACAACATACATATATCATCAAATACAAATTTGATCATTATATAAATAACAGGTTATTGTGCCATATGTTATAGGTGAACAGTCACAAATAATGGCATATCATATTTAAAAATTATATAATTAACAGTTCAAATTTAACAGCATATTTCATTGTTATTTCCGGGTAAATTAAATTTATTAAATATAAGAATGTTAATCGTGAGTGATTGCTCACCTTTCAAAGCTATAGAGAACCACGAGAATGGGAAGCACAAGCAGGAACACGCATGAACAAGCTAGAGTTGTGGAAATAAGCTCCGGGCGACAACGGAAACAAGCAAAACCAGTGGACGAACTTGGATTTGATGAAAATACAATATATATATATATATATATATATATATATATATATATCATATATTTTAAAATCAATATTAGATTTGAAAATGCATATTTAAAATAAAATCTATATACATACACTTTGAAAATCACTATTTAACACATATAAAATAAAGTCTATATATATATATATTCTAGTTCAAAATCATTATTTCTTAAAACACATATTTTCTCAAAAACCAATATACATACATATATATACACACACATACATATATATATATACACACAAACTGTATTTAAAAATCAATACTAAAAATAAATATTTAATTTGAAATGCCTTAAAATCCAACATCATTATATATATATCATATTTAAAATAATACTAAAAATCAGTATATACACTACGTGCAATATATATTATACGTGTGGTACATGAAATCAACACTAATAACCGACATATTATATGTATACTAACATATATGCTTAAGAACACATAGTAAAATAAAAGTTGCGGCAAAGTGTGTGTGTCTATATTTTTTCTTTCGAAAATGGGTTAATTAGTACTAATCGGGCTTTGCGGCCCAATAACTGTATGAGTACGTTACAGTAAAGAACATCCGACAAATTCTATTTGCAATCTCATACACTTTCTTAAAATAATTAGGGTTCCTTCATTTCGACAATAATGGCGACTACCAGATGCTTGCTTGATTTCCTTGCTTCACAGCCTTCCACTTCCAGTTCTCCAATTGCAGTCTTTCTTTTGCCTCTAAGCTGGTAATTTCTTTGATCCTTCCGATATTGTTTTTCACGTCTCTAGCAATATTCTCTTCTAGTTCTAATTCATCTTTTTCTTTGCCACTTTTGAAAGCCCTTATGTTCCGTTCTCTCCAGAGATGCCAGACAGTTGTTGTCAGAGAGATTTTCACAATTTCCTTCATCAAGTTCGTGAAATCTGTCCGATTACTCAGGTAAATTATCTCATTTTCTAAGCTTTGTACTGCTTCAGATTGCAAAATTTTTAGTTTTGGATAGCCCACACCCGTTTACTGAATTTGCAGTTGAAGAACAAGTGATTGTGTGTTTCTGCTTCTTTCCCGCATAGGTTACAGAGATCTTCATTGAGAATACCCCAACTTTTTAATCTATCTTTAGTACTCATCCTGCCTTTGATTGCTTTATATGTCGTATGTGCCATTTTAGGACAATTAGATTTACTCCAAATAACATTGTACCAATTAACTATTTCATAGTGATTCCTGTTTTCATTCCAGACTTCATTCATTTTGAATTGCCCTTTTTTGTTATTTTTCCAGACCCATTTATCACCTACCTTATTTGAAAGAATAGGAATTTTCTCTATTTCAGGTTTCAGATTTCTTGTAATCAGTTGTCTTTCTGTCTCCAATCTATTGTTATGTATTATACTAGCAACCTGAATTTTTGGTGTGTTATTAGCTGGGTAACTTTCCCATCCAACTCTGTCTAGAATGCTTTTATTGTTTATCCACGGATCCCTCCATACTCTGTGTCTTTCCCATCATCTATTTGCCTTTCAATCGAATTTTTAAGAGTCCCTCTTTGTTTTAAGATATTTTTCCAGATCACGGATGCGTTGTTGTCTGGTTGTATAATCCAAAAGTTATCTTTTAAGTATCTAGCTCTCATCCATTTAGCCCATAGGTTCTCAGAAGAAATAAATTTCCAAGCTAACTTGAGACCATATATCTTTTTAAGTTCAAAAAGATTTTTTAGTCCTACTCCTCCTTCCTTTTTAGGTCTACACAACTCATTATAATTCACTTTATGAATACCCCCTCTCCATATGAAATTGGCACACATTGTATTTATCTTTGCTAGAGAGCAATCTGGTATCTGAAATGTCTGTAGCCAGAATCTAACTTGTGAAGTGATTACAGTATGGACCAGTTCCACTCTACCTGCAAAAGATAACAGTTTTGATCTCCATCCTTGCAATTTTTCTCGAATATTGTCTATCAACTTTCCACATTCAGCATCAGTAATATTATTGTTTGATAGGGGAATCCCTAGGTATTTAACTGGCAGTTTTCCTTCGCCTACTCCAAGTTGTGCTAATATGTTTTTTCTGTTTCTACAGAATTTGTTCATATAACACTTTGTTTTGAGCTCATTAACTTTGAGTCCAGCTAATTCCTCAGGTTGTTTAAAAATTTCTTTTATTGTGTTGATCCCTATATCTGTAGCTTTGAAAACTACTAATAAGTCATCTGCATATATGAGGTGATTAACATCTGGGATTAGCTTGTACACTGGTTTTATTAGCGATTGGTAACTTGCAAGTTCCATTTGAAGAGAGAACCACTCCATGGCTACAGCAAACAGATAGGGAGAGAGAGGATCTCCTTGTCTAATCCATCTATTTGTTTTGATATATCCTTTAAGTGTTCCATTAATAAGCACTGAGAAAGTAGGAGTGCATATGCAGTGTGTAATTAATTTGAGCAATGTTGCTGGCACCCCCATTTCATGTAGCATATGTAAAATGAACTGCCTGCTCACTTTGTCATAAGCTTTATGTAAATCTATTTTTAAGCACACTCTGTCTGCTCCTCTTTTGTTGAAACCCCTTATTAGTTCATGTGCTAGCAAAGAATTTTCAGATATGAATCTGCCCTTTATAAACACACTTTGACTTTGCGAAATGATTTGAGGTAGAACTTTATTGAGTCTCATATAAATGATTTTGCTAAGAATTTTGTATGTAACATTGCAGCAGGCTATGGGTCTATAATCCTCTATTTTTTCTAGTTTTTTTACTATTGGAATCGGAGTGATGAATGTATGATTTATTTCTTGGTGAATTCACCTGAATTGAAAGCCTCTTGATAACCTCTGAGCATTTTATCTTTCAGATCTTTCCTGTGCACTTTGAAGAAGAGTGTGCTCATTCCATCGGGTCCTGGGCTGGAATCATTGTGAATAGAGAAAATGGCTCTTTTCAGTTCCCTTTCCGTAATCTCAGCTGTGAGCATTTGGGCACCTTTCCTGGAGATTCTTTTCCTGCAGTTGATATGAGGTATTTGTTGAGTGTATTCCCCATTGTAAGTACTTGTAAAATATTCTATAGCTTTTGTTTCCAGTTCTCGTAAGTTTCCTGCAACATCTCCATGTTCATTTAAATAGTTTAGTAAGTTGTTACTTTGATTTTTTTCTCAGAGACATTTTAGTATAAAAAAACTTATTGCATTCATCCCCTTGTGTTAGCCATTTTTCCTTTGCTTTTTGTTTGATGTCCATAGCTTGAATGCTCAAAAGGTTCTTCAGTTGCTGTTGTTTGTCAAAGTATTCTGCATTCACTTCTTCATTATATGGTTCTTCTTCCAATTGATATTGAATTTTTCCTAATCTCTCTTGCATTTCTTTGATGTCATCATGTGGTTTTGGCCTGACTTTGTTCCATTCCTTCAGCTTGTTTTTAATTCGTTTCACTGTCATAATGTATTGATACATGTGGTTTCCTTTTGGAATTTGGATTTTGTTGAAATCAACAAGTTCTTTGTATTCTTTAAGAAGATGCCAGTGATTAGCATATCTGAAAGGTTTCCCCTTATGTTCTTGTTTTTCATTGTTGAATTGTATGTATAGAGGGCAATGATCACTTGTAGAACTTGGCAGCACTGTGACATTTGTATTCGGGAATTTGTTAAAGAGTTCTACATTTCCCAGAGCTCTGTCCAGTCTAGAGTTAATTTTTTTCCTCTCACCGCTTTTCCACGTGAATTTCAGGCCTATGTGGAGTATCTCAGCAAGCCCTGCCGTTAATACACAATTATTGAATTCAGATATTTGGCAAACCTTCAGGGTAAGTCCTCCCTATTTTTCATGAGTTTTTAGCACAGCATTATAATCTCCAACCACTATCCACGATTTGGTAATGATTTTTGAATTTTCATTTATCACTTTCCATAGTTTCTTTCTTTCTGATGCCAAATTGTTAGCATAAACTATTGTAGCCATAATTTGCATCCCTCCTATGTTTTTCATATCTATAGTCATTTGTTGTTCATCAGCATTTAACAAACTACAGTTCCAGATATTATATTCCTAATAGATTATTATTTCTCCTTTGATATTATTTGCGTTATTATGAATAGCTTTCCATTGGTCTCCCGTTTGTTTATGTAATTCCACCATGCTTACTTCATTAAGTTTATTTTCTAAGATAGCCAAAACTGTAGGTTTATATTTTTTCCTGAGATTATAGAGGTCTAATTTTCTAACATCTCCATTCATACCTCTTACATTCCAACATATTATAGTCATTGTGATTTGGTAGTTCTGCTCCTAGTAATCGGAGCTGATACTACTTTAGCTTTTTTACTAGCTACTTCTTTTCCTTTACCAGAGAACATATTTTCATAACTAGTATTTATTTCTGTATAATTTTCCATGTTTTCATCCTCGTCCTCCTCTTCTAACGATTCTATTTGTATATCTAATTTTTTAATTTCATTGATTGATCCAGGGAGATCTTCTTCATCGCTTGTCCCAATCATATTCTGCTCATGTGGTTGCTGATTATGATCCGTCAGTTGTGAATGAGCCTCCTGTTTCTTCAGAGATTGATGATTTTCTTGCTTCTCTTCTATAGAGTCCTTGATGTTATAAGACTTTGGACTGGATGGTAGACTCTCTATTACAGCATTTTGTTTTTTTGTTGCTGTAATTTCTTTTTGTGGTTCTATGTTACTGGTAGATGCTAACTGGGATGGTTCAGTTATTATAGTGTTCATCTGTATAGTTTCTACAGAACTTATGGTTTTTGGAATCCATACTTGTTTGGATTTGTTTTTATCAATGCATTCTGGAGTAGCTGCATGACCAAAATATTTGCATTCTTCACATCGTAAAGGTATGAATTCATATTCAACTTCTTGTGTGTAAACATTTCCCCTCTTGTCGATTGCTTTCGCAGTCTCTGGTAATATAGAATCAGCTTTTATTTCTATCAAAACTCTAGCATATTTGATTCTCTTAACTTTTCTTGTGTATTCATCAATATCTAGAGGCTTTCCAATAATGCTTGCCAGTTTACCAATACATCTTGTATTCCACAGAGCCAGGTTAAGATTATTTAGCTTGATTCAGATTGGATATGTAGTTAGCATCACCTTTTCAAAATTAAAATCTGCTTCCCATTTCTTAATGATAATCAATTTACTATCCGTGAACCATGGACCCCTTTAATAATCTTTTCGTAATCTTCTTCTTTTTCAAATTTAATTAGATAGAAACCATTTTCTCTGGAAAAAACATCCCAGGATCCTGATGGATTCCAGACCCTCCTAATATATGCGTTAAAGCGGATTAGATACGGACGTTTACCAGCCATGTATGCATATAGAGAATTTTTCCACATCTGAGTTGATTCTTCATAGTCTAGTTCATCTATCAGCTGATAGGTATCCGTCCCCTCCTTAATTGGTTCAAAATACTTGAGATTGCCTTGTATTTCAATATTATTATCTACCACCTCCACCTAGGATTTAGGGTTCTTCTTCTGTTTTGTGAGATCTGGACTTGATTGTTTTAATATAGATGCAAACGTCTCCTTCCCCTTACATTTAACCATCCTCCATCCGCCGCCTCCTTCATCTGCTTCCAGATCGCCCAGGGTTTTGGGAATTTCAGCCGCCATTAATTGTTTTTCAAGCTATTAAGTGTTTTTTGTGTGTGTGTGTGTATATATATATATATATATATATGTACATGAGAAGAAGAACATCACAAAGCAAACCTATAATTTGAAGGGCAATACGTAACATACATACATACATATATATATATATAACTCAATTTGAATATAACAAGAAATTGTAACATACTTTTTATATAAACTGTAACAACAGATTTGAATATAAAACACATGTGTTAAACGTATATAATAAACTGTAAAATATATATACACACATACACACACAATTGTAAAGATGAAGGATGATAAAAAACAGGCAGATTGAGATGTCACTGCATACTAAAATATATAGTATATACATATTTTATAAAAGAGAAGATGAAGGGTAGTGGTACATATACATCAGCTAAAGGAGAGAAGCTAGTTTAGGCAAATGTTTGGTGGCGGGTGACTGATTTGGAACACACGGCTGCTGGGGAAGGTGATGGCCGCGTTTGGATCTGGAATGGGGAAAACAAGGGATGGCGGATGTTGTGGTCTTGGAAATTGACCGAGTTATGAACATTGGAAGGCGGGCTCAGGGGAGATGCGGTAGGAAGAGATGGATGTGGGCGGTGGGGTTTGGCAAAGAGGGGCTCTCGGCTATAAGGCTACTTGATGGTGAGTTCATGGCCACAGTACGCTTCGGCTAGCTCGGGGTGTAAGGCGGAGATGAGGGGAGAAGGAAAGTTTGACACATGGCGACGGATGGGTTGTTTACAAGCAACATAAGGGCAAGGTGGTAGCGGGTTATGGGTTAGAGGCGAGCATGTTCGGGGAAAATGAAAAAAAATGAGCAAGTAGGTTTGTGAAGGTGATTAAATTTAAGAAGATAAAGTAGGTTACAACTATTATAAAGAAACTTATATATATAACTTATATTTTCAAATGAAAGGACACAATGAATAGGGAAAAAAGGAAAAGTCACTAATGAGCTATTGTTAAAAAAAATAAGCACTGTATATTATTATTTTTTCAAAAGAATAGAAAGACGTGTTAGAGTTTAAAGCCATCCAAGTTGAAAAGAAAGTATGCAAGCAAATCTACACCCAAAATATATTGGAACCGAAAATATATTTCAAATTACGGGAATGGCAATAGTCAAATCTGAATTTATGGAAATAATAATGACAGTACCATTTTTTTTTCTTAGGAGACACACGAATGAACACAGAAAATCCAAAAGACTCGAATGCGGAACCGATACAGATAATCGTTTTCATGGATTTTGCCACGTACCGGACTTCGAAATACACAAATGAATATACTTCAAAGATCAGCACAATGAGACGAATAGAATGGTACACAGATATGAGTGATACGATCTTCTTATCAAAATCGATTTTCGCTACCGGCAATGCTGCTAATTCGTCAAAAATAAGATAAACGGGACTGGAGAAGTACAAATTTGGCAAAACAAAATATGACGTCTTACTCAGAAAATGATTTACATTTTTTATACAAATATTAAGATTTCAATATTATTTATTTACATCCGTTTCAACTGATTTTAAATTGAAAATTATACAACAGAACTAACTTTCGTATTTTCAAATGAAAATTTACAATTTGCTATGTGTAAACAGACGCATACCAAATATCAAATTTTCATTTCTAAATCTAATTGATCAATTTCTAACAAAATTACAGTTAATTATGTTATAAAAATCGTTAATTCCGGGTCGTTACAAGAAAGAAGAGAAGAAGAAGAACAAAGACAAGTCAAAACAGAAGAAATTAAAACAATTACAGAATCTCACAATCATAGCGGAAAAACATATAATATCACATCGATGATCTTACAAAACAGAAAACTGTAATATACATACATCCATTAGAGTGCAACAATCAATCACTAATCATCAGCCTCAACAGTTATAATAATTTATCCTTATAATTGTTGATATATTAAACAACAATGCAGGGGAAAATAAATATATACGCGAATACGACCAGAAGACTTCCAGCTCATTTTCTGAAGCTCCAAAGCATCCAAATCTACATATGTGAATATACTTGGTCTGGCTCGAGCACTGTAGGGAAGAATGCCCATACCAGTATGGTAAACCAGTGTGAGAAAACACATCTCAACTGAATTTATTTAAAGGTTATAAAAACGTTCCTTTATCAAAAACAAAGGTATCACGTAAGACCACGTCCACATATAAACACGGACGAGTTTTTACCTTACGATAATCAAAACATTTCATATCAAATCCTATTATAATAATGTCTAATATACAAATAATAAGAGTCAAAGCCAAAATTGTTACATTGATTAAATTCCAGCAACACTAGCCACAAAGGCGGGTTCTGCAAGCAAAATGGCCGAAACTTAGTGGAGAATGGGTTCCATACAAATGATCAGGTTTAGGAACTACCTTCTGACAGTACATCTCTAGAAGAATGTTCTGAGGTCAACAGAACAATTGCACCTTTACCAACACAAGACCTGCCTACCTTTCTCACTAGGTAATACCGAATATGTCATCACCTCAGTCGTTACCGAACTATCCGAGGGCCCTCATAACACACATCCATAATAATTTACTTCCTGAGATTCATAGCGGGAAGAAATATATCTAGAAGTGGATGGTTATACCCTGATAATTGTGAACCACATAGCCTTGCTGCTCTACCCTGTTTCGGTCATTTATGGGTCTAAGGCCAAAGGTCACATTTTCCTTTCACATAGCGCATATCACCTTTCTCTCTGAATATCGCACTGCCATTCCTTTGATTACTTGTTGACTTCCACAAACATACAACCTTCGAGATCATACGTCTCAGAGAAGGGTGTTAAAGTCGGTTATAAAGTCAATGATGTAATCTCAAAAATGCAATGTCAGGCATCCGTTCATAGAGTTTGTTCTGGTACTTAATGAAACTGAAGGCACTCTCCTACCACATCCTGTCGAGAATTACCCTAGGATTAGTAGCGAATAGTCCTTGCATTGGATATTTCACAATGAAGAAACCACTGCCACTATATGTATATTGGGAGTTTATCCCCAGACAATCAACAAGCAGTCCTTCATTACGAAAATCCCAAATATCAGTGCCTTCCAATCCTGCACATTCGAGCACAATATGTTGGTCTGAAGTGGTTCTCAGATAAATCCGACCCCGATCCCTCCAAACAAACAACGATAAAGAGGCCAATATTTGATAGTCGGTTATTTAACTATTAAACCAATAAAAAAAATATCTAGCACCATAAAGCAATCACTTGGCTCATTTGATTAATCTTTTATTAACTAAATCCATTTCCAAATATTCACTTCAAATTATATTAAAAAGGATGTATTCCCAAAACCATTTCAAATCTTTCTATTTGAAAACATTTCCATATACTTATATTGACGAAATAAGCATATTCACAAATCATTTCATTCCCAACACTTAGAAAATATTTTCATATACTTATATCAACGGTGCAATAATATTTAATACCACTACCATTTAGAGATACCCAAATGGATTTCTATAACCGTACAACTCCAGAGTTCATACGCCTTCGTACATATGTTAAGTATAGGAAGCAAAGCACTTACACCATCAAACCTTTAGTACGTTCATAATAACTAATTCATGCATTTCACGATGGAAGGTCAAAATATAATTTATTGGGTCAAAATGAATGTTGCACAAAACATTGTTACTACAATCCAAAACAATAGTGTAGGGATTCGATAAATAAAGATGTAAATTAATTCCATATACTAAATAAAATATTTCCATTGCCTTCCTTCCCCGAAATTGTGTATTATAACAATAAACGTTGAAATCTTTGTTTCTATTACTTATGCCATTTTAAAACATTTTCAAAACCATTAAATTTATTTGAAACCATTACTTCCCAAAACATGCCTTTACTTCCAAAAGATAAATTACTTTTAACACTTTTAGCTCCATCAAAGTATTATTTTCAAAACTCGTTTAAATAAGAATCCATATTTGTAAAATTATTTTACAATTGTCCTTTCGATTTTATAGAACTTCTATTTATAAAATTATTTATTTTATAAAATTCTATTTATAGATCCATTTTTTTATAAAATCCATTTCTAGATCCATTTATAAAACAACTTCAAATCCAATTACAAAATAAACTTCAAATCCATTACAATCTATTCATAAATTCTGATTTTAAATCAACTTCTTTACTTATAAAAATATCACCTTTATAAACCTTTTATATAAACTTATTTCAAAAATCTTAATTCAAAGCATTTCTAAAGACTATATTTTTATAACATCAAAAATCATAACTTTTATTTCTTTTAAAACAAATTCATTCTCATAATAATTTAAAAATCATTAAAACACATATACTTCGTAATCACTTCTAAATCCTTTTCACATCAAAATCATCATTTCAAAATTTCAAAATATCAAAAATAAGGCCCAGTGTCACCATAACACTAAATAAGTCAATCACATCAAAGATATCAACATGACATCCAAACATCTTATACTAGCTACGAAATAAAATCAACAACGGTGAGGAATCCTATTGGATCCTATCCTCCTACATCACAATCAGTATATAGTCATAAAAATAAAATCAACCGCTTTAAGGCGGGATTCACATACAAAGGGTCATCCGCTCTTACATGAGAACGTGGTAGGGTCCCATCGCTTCAATAGGCGGGAATATATCCAAACCAACTAATATATATAATATATAATCCAAACAAGCATCAAACAACATATATAAAACATTCCCACTTATATAAAAAATATAAGTAGGTCAGAGAGGTGAGTATACTCATAAAAATGCTAGAAATTGCCAAAGCGCTCTGGATTGAATTAAAATTGAATGGTCGTTAAATATAACTCAAGATTCCTACGAGCTTCGAATTCATCCAATCCGACTTGATAGCATAGTGCTCACTGATATGAACGCAATACAACTTGTCGTGCTCGAAACGGACTACGTACGAGAAAGTTATGGGTTAACTACCATTTGACATAATTAATAATATAATTGACTAAACTAAACTTAATTAAACTTAAATTTACACGTTTACCCACTCTCTGTTTATGTTCGTTCCCTTCAGGAATTCACGGCCGAGTGCAGTCCTCTTTTGTCTTGTTTTTCATTCGTTGTTCAAAAAAATCACGCCACCACCTAACCGACTGCATCGTCGATTGACCTACGTCGTGCTCACCTCCAGCCCAGCCAACGCCTGGCCCATGCATGCGCGTATGCGTGATAACATCTCTAGCCGAACCCATTTTGCAGCGATGTACAGGAAGAGATTTTGGCCGCCTCAGTCAACGATTCTTCATTCTGACCGTACACTTGCTTCATTTGATCATGCTCTACATTTCTCTAGTTGAAGTCGAAGGCTAATTTTGCTTCTAGCTGCTCCGATCGACAATAGCCATCGGATGGAGGAGTTTTAAAAATGGCTGTTGAGTTATTTTTAAGGTTAGGTTTACAAATGAGAAAAAGGGAGGGATGTTTATAAAAGATTTCGCTTGGCACTATTCATCCATGAAGATTTCGAACTCCAAATGAAGCATGCTGCCTGACGTTCTATATGTTATACCCTTATTCTGAACAAAATGAAATATATATCGAGAGCCATTTCCATCATGTACAGAAGATGGATTTTCAAAATCGAATTATTTTAATTAAATTCCATTAATATATTTTATGCGTTTCTAACTCGCACGATCAATGGATACGTCCAATCACTACGAAATCCGACAACATACTATAATTCACTATTATGGATTCAATGAAACTAGTTTCGTCGAAATTCGAGACAGTGTCAAAAAAGACTATTTTTACACGTTAACCAAATCAAGTAATTTCCAATTTCTTTTTAATCATTTTTAATTCAAATTTAAAAGTTTACTAACTTCATTCTCATTGAATAGAATTTAAATCAACTTTTGAAATCGTTTTCATTCATTTCACATTCAAAATCCCATTATTTAAACAATTTCAAATATTAAATTAAACAATTTAATCATCAAATAAATCATAATACTTGAAATATAAGTTTTTTAACGTATGAAATTTAACCTTTGAATATTTAAAATCAATTAAACATTCCAAATTTAAATGACATAAATTCTAGGTCGTTACATTCTCCTCTTCTTAAAAGAATTTTGTCCTTAAAATTACAAAGTAAGAAAATGCCATATAACCCCATTAACTTTTTAAAACAATTAGTTAAAATAGATTTCCAAATCCATTTAAACCTTTTTACATTCGAAAACAATTTGTTAAAACTTTTTATATAAACTTTTCTAAGTTTTCAAATTCATTCATAGTTATTTACCAATACTCTTTCAAAAATCAACTATTACCATTTCAACTTATAACTCAAAATAAAAATTTTAGTTATCAAAGAAAATTTCCCAAAATTCTCAAAAAATTTCTAATACCTTAATTTACGAAATTTTTTGCCAGTGTCTCCTTTGCGCGGTTCGATCATAGTAAAACCACATCATATATATATCACAAATTTTACGTCTCATCTTCAAGGATGAGGCATTCCATAGGAAAAAATATATAAAAATAAGATATGTAATCCATGATATGTACCTTTTATTATATTAGCGAGCATACGCAAAGAATATAATGCAAAAGCGAGCTCCAAATGCGAAGCATACACCATTCGCACCTAGTAACCACCCAACAACGAAGGAGAACATATATATAGAAAGTAATATCACTATATCACATATACCGATACAACAACTGTATATAAACATAGCAAATGCAACAAGAGAAGCCATCAACAATTAATACTCATCTAATTTATTCATAATCACGTCAACTTGCATTTCCTAATGTCCACATTTAATTTTTTAAACTTGTACGATGTACGTATGTCATCCGTATGCAAAACCATATCTGTTCACTCGCTCGATCACAAAATTCCACTACCAAACTAGTATCGTTCACGCGACTAATCTAGTGCGGACTTAGATCTGGTTCCCTGATTAGAAAACCATTATTCTCCTTGTATAGCCATATACTATGACAGAGAACATCAGAATCAACAAAAAATCCATATCCAGGGTTCGCCTTTAAGAAATTGTGTGAAAAGTCTTAACTCGGACCGGTGTAAATCACCTCAAAATCGTATATTCGAATCTATATTAAACAATTATGTGAATAAAACAATATACGAACCATTTACGTATTAATTTCAGTTGGTTCTTATTATCTCTCGTTATTTATTCCCGGTTCTTTTATTAACATTCAATTTAAAATAAAATTCAATTATCCATATTAATTTCACTTACATTCGTTTTATAACATTCACTTATTTATCTTCACTTATTACTCTTCCCTTCAAATTCCATTCATGTTTTACAACATTTCATTCCATATTCAATTTACTCTGTATATTTTCTTTAATACTAACAACAGTTCTTATTTTTATTTCACGTACTTTTAAGTTCATAATTCAATTCACTTTCATTTCTATCAAAAAACATTCTAAACCATATAGAATTTATTTTATCGACTCAATTTAATTGCATTTTTTAACCTAATCTCATCTTCAATTCAAAAGTCAAATTCTGTTTTTTCAAACTTGTTTCATTAATTCGTCACAAATTAAATTAAATTCACTTTCATTTAACTTTACTTAAGATAAACTTCATTTCTCTGACTCTATTTTATTTAACTTTACCTAAGTTAATTCTTTTATTTCATCTCTTAAATTCAATTTTCAGATCTACTTTTGTAAACAAACAACAATGTTCAACCGTTTTAAAACTTGGATTTACTTATGTTATTCAAATTTATAAGTATAACTTATTTCTTATCTATACTATTTTCAAACCATACGTTCAAATTTTTTTTCATATATTCATTAAATCGTACTTGGAATTTTACAATCAAAACTTGTTTTATCAAAACAAAAGTTCAATATTAAATTATTAATGGTAACAGATTATCACTTAGAGACTCAAAAATGAGTATTGATGATGCTGCAGTCTTCACCCGAATTATTTCCCAACGACTAAAGTGAGCATAGTATTTTTTATTTCTTTTAATTCCTCCATTTATTTATAAATCAAATTTATAAATTCATACTCATATATAATTTCCTTATTTGACTTGGTTATATAAAACCATTTCTTATTTTCTTATCTTTATTTATATTATAATAACAACCGTTTAATTAAAACACAACTAACCAATGATAAATATTACTATTCACTATCAACCAAACATCCACATGAACTATAATATGTTCTGAAAAATTATTTTTATATATAAAATATACTTTAGGTAAAATTATTTCATTTACCCGCTGTAAAACAATATTGGGTCAGTTTTCCTTGTTCAAGTGTTTTGGAATCCCAATTGATAATGTTAGTAGACGCATCGACCAAAACCCAAAATTCAAAATTGAAAAATCAAAAAACCCAATATAAAACATCTTTATATCACTAAAAAATACGTGCTCATATATATAATACACTCAAACTCAATCTAGGGCGTTACTAACCTTGTCTATAATAAGTACCCAACCAAAGCCTAGACGTTAGCAAAATACTAAGCTCTGATACCAGATGCGACGATCTAGGTTTTGCAGCCATCGGTAGTGGATACAACCTACCGGTGCGCACATCGGTACCTCGCAATCCTCTTTTACAACCAGCCTCTCGACTATAAGCCAAACTGGCAAACCAACCCTTTGTCATTAGGGACATCTAGGAGTAAGAATCACCCGTTCGCTACCTAACAAGAAGCGAGAATCCCCTGTCATGTTGAACAAATCAAGCAGAACAATTTGTGTATTTCACGATGGAAGGTCAAAACATAATTTATTAGGTCAAAACAAATATTGCATGAAAACATCATTATGACAACCCAAAACATTAGTCTAGGGATTCAGTAAATAAATATATAGATAAATGCCACACACTATATAAAATATTTACATTCGGAAATCATTTACTATAGCAATTAGTGTTGTAGTCCATGCCTTCCTTCTTCCCCTAAAACGTTTATTACACTAGTAAATATTGAAATCGATGTTTTCGTTACTTATCCCATTTTAAAAGACTTTCAAAATCATTAAATCCATTTTAAACCATTACTTCACAAAACATGCCTTTACTTCCAAAAGATAAATTACTTTTAACACATTTAAATCCATCAAAATATTACTTTTAAAACTCCTTTAAGTAAAAATCCATATATATAGAACTATTTTTACAGATCTCCTTTCGATTTTATAAAACTTCAATTTATAAAATTCTTTACTTTATAAAATTCTATTTATAAATTAATTCTTTTATGAAACTAATTCTATTATCAAAATCCATTTATAAAATCCATTTCTAAATCCATCTATGAAACAATTTCAAATCCAATCACAAAATAAACTTCAAATCCATTTACAATCTATTTATAAATTCCAATTTTAAATCAACTTCTTTACTTATAAGAACATCACCTTATAAACCTTTTATATAAACTTATTTCAAAAATCTAAAATCAATGCATTTCTCAAAACTATATTTTTATAACATCAAAAATCATAACTTTTATTTCTATTAAAATAAATTCATTCTTGTAATAATTTGAAAACCATTAAAATGCATATACTTCAAAATCACTTCGAAATCCTTTTCATATCAAAATCATCATTTAAAAATATCAAAAATAAGTCCCAGTGCCAGCATAGCACTAAATAAGTCAATCACATCAAAGATATCAGCATGACATCCAAACATCATATATCAGCATATATATATGTAAATAAAATCAACCGCGGTGAGGAATCCTATTGGATCCCTCCTACCTATCTCCTTGCATAACAATCAGGATATAATCATAAAATAAAATCAAACGCTTCAAGGCGGGACTATTATATAAAGGGTCATCCGCTCTTACACGGGAACGCGATAGGGTCTCATCCGCTCTAATAGGCGGGAATATATCCTAACAAACTGATATATAATATATCAACCAAACAAGCATCAAATAGCATATATAGAACATTCCTACTTACAAAAAATATAAGTAGGCCAGAGAGGTGAGTTTACTCACAAAAACGCCAGAAATCACCAAAGCGCTCTGTATTGAATTAAAATTGAAAGCCGTTCTATTTAACTAAAAAATCTTACGAGCTTCGAATTTGTCCAATCCAACTCTACAGCATAGCGCTCGCTGATCCAAACACAACGCAACTTGTCGTGCTCGAAACGAACTGTAAAGGCATGCAAATCCGACCCTTTGAGTCGACAATAATTCACATCGGTTCAACTCAAATTGAATGGAAATACGAATCTTTAGGGGTAAGAAGAAAGGGTAGAAGAAGAAAAAAGAAACAACAACATAGAATCTCACAATCGCAATGAAACAAAATATAATATATAATAACAGATTTTAAATACAAGATCTGTATTTTTAATATACATACCATTATCAGAGTACAATAGACAACAATCAATCTGCATAGTTTAATAATTTGCCCTCACACAACGGAAATACAAAGAAAATAAGGAAATACGTCTTTGACATCTAGCTTGTCACCTGAGCTCCATAGCATCCAATCCTGAATCTGTAATACTCAGTCCGACCCGAGCGTTATAGTAAAATAATGTCCGAGTCAGTCTGGAAAACCAGCGTGAGAAAACACACTAAATTTGAATTATTAAAGCTATCAAAATACTTTGAGAAACAAAGATAACTCGTAAGACCGCGTCACCCATAAACACGATAGGTTTTTCTCTTACGATAACCAAAACATTTTATAGAAAATCCAATGATATTATAATAGTGTCTAAGTACAGATACTTGTTAAAATAGCCGAAATTGTTGCATTAATTAACTTCCAGCATACTAGGCTCTACAAACAACACCGTAAAGACTCGTATTGGAGAATGGATCCCATTGACTGGGCCACTAGAGTACCGCCCATCACAGTACACCTCTAGAAAAATGTACCGAGGACATCGCCGTGACCCCCTGCTACATAAGACCAGCTTACCCCTAACCTGAATAGAACCGAATATGTTATCACCCGGGTGTTCTCACTCTAAAAAAATCGAGCGCTCCCTTTTTTATGCACAACCATATCCATAATTTATATATATTTCGGAGAATATCTAAAAAAGTGATAACATGCCCTAATTAGGTGCGACCCACTTAGCCTTACTGCATCTCCCCTGTTTTAGTCGTTCCCGGCTGATGAGGCTTGAGGCTAAAAGTTACATTTCAAGAACACTTCCACTTAGAATGCTCATCATCCTCCAATGTCGATATTCTAATAGCATTTGTCCATACAAGTTGTCCTGGGTCTAGACAAACCGAATCTCCGTTTGCACTATCTTCATGATATCTATTCATAACGTTCAAACCAGATCGAAGTGTTTTTCGGATAATTAAATCCGATCTCGATCTCTTCATAATGATTAACAAAATTGGCCAATATTGATAAATGATTATCTAACTATCAAACAACATCCATAAGCAGTCACTAGACTATTATTTAAAATTCTTTAAAACATTCATTTCAAAATATCTTTACACAGATATATATTCAAATCTCTTTCAAATTTATCAGTTTTTGAAACATTTTTCGAATACTTGTTTCCATAAAAGGATATTTCCACCCCTACCTCGCTTCAAAACTTAAAATATTTCCAACTTCGATTTATAATCCATTACTTAGAAAATATCTCGATATAAATCCTTCGCCTCTAAATATTTTCAAAAACCTTCCATTTCAACACATAGAAAAATATTATAAGTCAATTTCCAGAAATCATTTCTAATATCAATACTTAGGAGTTTTCTTATCCTATCTCCTACATTTTCGAGTTTGTACAAATTCCTTTTTACCTTTTCCAAGGTCTATTATACTCACTTATAATTTCGTCTATCCATTTAAACTTCTAAAATCATATCCGTGTTCACATCCCGAGAGTGTTTATAAATAAATAAATAATTTAAATCATTCAAGACTATATATATAAAATAAGTATTGTAAAGGATAATAATTTATTTTTGAAACATGTTCAAATAATTATTTAAAACATCAAACACTTTTTAAATAAAACATTAATAACTAAATTTCAATCCATCCTTAATTTAATAAAATTGATTTACAAAACATATTATAAAAGTTAGAATTTATTTCAATAAGAACTTAAATAATCCACTTTCTAAAATATCCTAATATTAACAAGTTTAAAATTTCATGGTTAAATAAATAAAATTTCCCTTTTAGAACAAACTTAATTTTTAATATATATATATATATATATATATATATATATTTCATAAATTCTCAATAACCAATTCCCATCTATAAATCCCTCTCGTTTCACAGCGCATCGATTTCCTTTCCATCTCCCTTGCCATTTCACTTTCCAAAAATAGATTCTACTATTTTTCCCAAAACTATTTCCATATCTCGGTATAAATTCACACTATGAATTTTTATTCCAATTTATCAACGATTGTCATTTCCCCTGTTTATAAACATCATTTATAAATTTTATAACTCCTTTGAGTTTTACTTGTTTATAAAACTAATTTCATTTATAAATCTCAGTTTTATAAATCCATTTCTTAATAATTTCCATATATTTCACAAATCTATTTAAAATATCGATTTCAACTCCTTGTTATATTTTTTGGAATATCATTTAAAAATTCCACTATTAAAATCCTTTATATAATTAATATTTTCTTAAATTCTAATTAAAATATTTTACGAATAGTTAAGTCCAATTCCAAATCAAAAATTTATTTTACCCAAATCAATCTCTTTAAAAATAACCAAATTTCTATATAGTATTTTTATATTCAAAAATCTCCTTTTAATTCCTTCAAAATTTCAAAAATAATATTTATGGTATTTAAAATACCAAAATTAAGGCCGATGCTACTATAACATCCAAGTATTCAAATCACAACAATAATCTATGACAGATTGTTCTAACACATCATTTATTTCGATATATGAAAAATAATCAATATAAATTTTGAGGAATCCAGTTGGATCCCTCTAATCTATTTCCCCACATCCACAGATGTCAATAGAACATAAAAATACCAATCCCACTCCGAGGGGGATATCGCCGTATATTTGGTCATTCGCTATTATGAGGGGCACATACGGTCTCATCCGCTCCAATAGGCGGGAAATATAACCAACTATTAACATATGTACCACTATATATAACATCCAAACTGATAATAACTTATAAAATTCAACCAAGCATCCAATAATTAATTTTATCTATTTAAAATTTCATACAGCAATCCAAAAAGAGTGAGATGTTACTCATCTTGACCTTTACTTGTAGGCCATTCCAATCTCGACTAGTTTTCATGATTTTTTTGGACCTCGTATGCAAGTTATGAATTTATTAAAATTGATATAATTAAACCTAATTAATAAACTTAGTGACAAAATTAGTTGGCCTTAATAACACTTACTCTAACTAACTCTCTCATCTGACTTCAATGGTTGATGACATGTATCTTCCACTTCAAGTCCATAACACATCGAACCCTCCCCTAAAACCGCAACGATTCTACCCATCTCAGCCGCAAGTGCCATACGATCCCCTTTATACAAACATCAACATCATTAAGCCAAAAAAACAACCCATCCATCAATTTTTCCCAACCTAACTTGCTGTTTAATTCTGAATTTAAGACCCGAGCAGCTGATCTTCATTACACGACCTTATGCATCACTCATAAGCTCAATTGTTTTGAGATGTGAGCAACATTTGATCTAACAACACACGCAACCAAGCATCCTCACTAAGGCCGAACTTGCTACAGGAAAACAATCCCAAATCATCGATTTCACCAAAACACGCCATCGAGCTCCAGTCCCTCGCGGTCCAAACTTAAACTGCTCATCACTCAACCCTTCATCGTGAATGCCATCCTCCCAATCATGAATGCATGCCCTCGCGACTTCATTCGCCCTTCACTCCCGATTGATTTCGTGAATCCCCCTTGACCTTGAGCACATCACTTCCCTCGTGCGACTTAAGCCGCGATGCCGCCCCTTCTTTTTTGGCTTGCGAATTGATTTCAAATTGGCAGAGCAAGAAGAATTGATTTTTTTTAGTATGTCGACTTTTATCTTCTCGTTCCTCAAAGAACATGTGAATATAATATGAAGGGGGTGGATTCTGAAGGAAGAGAAAAGAAACACGCGATTTAAAATGATTGAGGGAGACTAAACCTACATTCCAGGCAGGCCTACCTAAACTAGGGTGGTTATTTTTAATTTTCAAGATATCTCGAATTTCCTACTACAATTACGAACTCCTATTGAAACGTGCTGCTTGATGTTCCTAATGTTATACCGCTGTTATGAACGTAATGGAACAAGACTCGAGGTCTAATTCAATCATATGAAGAAGATATATTTTTAAATCAACTATTTAAATTAAAATCAATTAATTAATTTCTATGCGTTTTCAGATACATGACAAAATAGTAAATCCAGACGCTACGAAATTTGAAATTCGATAATAATACATTATTACGGATTCAATGGAACTGGTTTCGTCGATTTTTGAGACTGTATCTCAGATCGCTATTTTGACACGTCGATTAAATCGATGATTTCCAAAATTTATGAAATCGCTTGAAATTTTAGTTTTAAAAAATTAATAACTAAATTAAAATTCAAAATCCAATATTTAAACCATTTGAATATTAAAAATCAAATGATGAAAAATACAGGTCGTTATATTCCTCCCTCCTTAAAAGAATTTCATCCTCGAAACTACTAAGGTAGGACGAGTGATCTAAACCAAATAACTTATCAAAACTCACCCAGTTAAAACTTGACATTCACTTTTCTAAACCCTTAGTTTCATCCCAATATTTAGTTCCCACTTCTGATTTAAAAACCTTTCTTTCAATTTCAATTCAAAAATTAACCTTTTTAAGTTAACAAAAAAAATTTCAAAATTTTCTAACACTCTAAATTCTCGAAATTTTTTGGCAGAGTTCCCCATATATAAAGAGCCTTTTGCAATATGACAAGAGAGATAAAAATACATAAATCGACGCACATGGTCGAAAAAAATATATCAAAATTTATATTTTTGCAGTATTTAATCCGAAAACGTACCTTATACTAGTGTTTTTAAGCGAGCGGCTTATTTAACATGCAATTTCGCAACCCAGATCTAGCCCAATAGCCTCTGGGCACCTGTACTTACTCAATTTAAACAGGTAAGTTTCATAAATATGAAAATCAATAACATTTCACTCCTTTAACAACTTTAACGCATAATTTTTACCAACAACCATGTCATGGCATGAATTTATTAATATGCACAAGGTTCCAGCATTCAATTATTCATTTCAATCGATTTATATATCAATTCATTCAATTCGAATGATTTACAACCCAATTATATGCATTCAGTTCATATTTATATCAAAAAACTTGTATCGCCCCTCCTCTATACTCACACTAGCCAAGGATACTACTAGGTAATGTCGTCGACTAGCACGAAGAATAAGGCTGTTGAGGAGCGATCATCCGTGTAATTGCTTTGTGCGAGAACCGGTATGCCATATAAAATATTACTTTTCATTTCGAGAGAAAATCCGACATATCGATACAAACTCAAAGCTACTACACAGTCGCTATGTGATCTTCGGAAACAAATATCGAACTAAGCACAATACAAATCAGTCACAGATATCCATATCACAAAGGCGGAAATAGATATGAATATATCACAGAAAAGTGTACATCAAAGTAGTGGTCATACAAGATCCACTACACCACAAAAGAATAGGTACAAGTGCTACACAAAAGAATACGTATACTTCAAGGAGTCTCTATCTCAAATGTATAAAAGCAAAAACTACTAAACTAAGTAGTTAGCCAAAAGTCAGAAGCTAGTCCCTACTAAGAAGTCAAGTGGAAGCACCTGTAACACCTCGGTCTGACTCGAGTATTATTTAAGAAGAAAATAATAAACAGATCAGTCTAACTATAAGTATCATAAAAAATGAGATAGCATACGAGATATGCCAAAAACTTATGATAACAATAATGTCATACTATGACAAGTATACATTAGATAACAACAAAAATCATACAATATCTCAAATGTACTCAAACACCAAAAAGAATGTCATATTCTTTGACATATTCACCAAACCACAAATATTGATAAAACATATCAATGTAAATCACAAAGTTGGTGAAACACAAATTCTAGAAGTCATTAATTAGAAATCCAAAAATCACAAATGGGGGAGGTCTATCACAAATGGGTGCATGAAAACTAACCAACACATGCATCACAAACGAAACACTATTCCATGGTTGCTAACCACCAATTTTTGAGCCGACGCTCCAAAAACGGCCCGAAGACCATGGGTCACTACCCCACCAATTTTGAGTCGAAACTCCACAAACGAGATTTAGTCCCCCCACACGACCAAAGAGACATCGCACATCGCTAGTCTAAATCACAAAATGATCATCATCGATCATCGAGAAGTGTCGATTACACTAAGCTAGTAAATAAATGAGTTTAGCTTCATGTCCCATAACCACTAGCTTAAATTAAATATTTATGAACAAATTGTAGATACCCACTCAAAAATTTTCATATGAGTTTTAATCGAACAAGTCTAAGAATTAACCGACAAAGTAAACGCAAGCGTTTTATACCACTTGTTTTGCTAAGTCGTTTAATTGGATTTCTCGAACGAATGAGGAAAAGGTTTGTATATACTAATAGATTAAAAATCGGTTTTGTAAATGAGCTTCGTATAAAAAATAGAATTGAAATCATCTTTGTGAAAGAGTTTGAATATTTTCTACTAGTATTGAAACTTTTGTACTTCAAAGTGATAAATCGCAAAAATGATTGTGGAAACAACCAATCACCAAAAATTCATATACGAAGATGTGAATCAAATCCGTAGAAATAAATACCGAATCCATCAAAATGGATATTCACAAAAATCCTGAAAAAGAAATTATCAAAGTCAACAAAAGTGATAACAACCAATCGGATCAACGAAAATCGATTTAGAATTGGAAAATCTACACAAAACTGAAAATTTGGTTGAGACAAGCAGTTTCAGTCGACTGAACTGTGTGATCAGTCGACTGACAGTATGCATGGAAATTTTCGGTTTCTAGGTTCAGTCGACTGGATTGCATGGTCAGTCGAATGATACTGGCTCAAGAAATTTTCTGGTTCCAGGTTCAATCGACTGAACTTCCATTTCCAGTATTTTCAGCCTAGCCCCAAGAAGGGAAAAAATCTGGAGGCGATTGAACGAGCAACGGAGACTAATGATTTATGCCAAGCGACAACCCAGCCTTATAGGCACTTTGACACACCCCAAAAACATGTTCAAACCTCAAAGATAGGATTTTAAAGATTTTTAATTTCAAAACACCAAAATTGGAATATTCATCAAACCAATTTAATTCAAAGGCAAATGGACAAGAAATAGATGTTAGAGATTACTACTAACAACTATCAAAGATATAGACATAGATGTGACCTCAAAGACTCACCTTTTCCCCCCTAAACAACAAATGAGAAGCTCTAGAACAAGTAATATTGATCTCTCTTCAACAACACTTCAAGAATCTTCAATCTATTATCAAAGGTGAAGTTTTTCCTAAGTTAGGTTATAGGAATTTCTGAAATTTGAAGAGGGATTGAGATGGAGAAGATGGAGAGGATGCTTACCTAAGCTTCTCTTGGATTTTAGACCAAGAACTTGAATTTTTCTAAGAAAACTAGGGCTTAGGAATTTTAATTTCCTCTTCCTTCCCCCATTTTTACCTTAGCTTGAGAGTGTTAGGAAATAAGGAGTGGAATGAATGAAGAGGAGTGGAGTTGGGTTATTTGTTAGGTTAGTGGGATGAAACCCAAACCCAAAGGCCTAAATGAAAATGCCAAAATTCTAGCTAACTCCAAACTTATCGATGTTTATACTTAAAAAAGTCGCAAAAGTCGTTTTGGACCCAATGGAAGGGGTCTCGAGTACTATTTCGACTGTTTGCAAAAAGTAGCATTTCGGACTTTAATCCGACTAACGATGCTATATTTAAATAAAATATTTAAATATACAATCGTAAAATATGCGAGTTGTTATAGACTCTCCTCCTTAAAAAAATTGCGTCCTCGCAATTCTTAAGAAGAAAACAAAGAGTAACAACCAAAAAAGCATACCAAAACAAAAGGAAATTTGAAGTAAGAAGTTCACCTTTAGGGAGTACGAGAGAGTAAGTCCGGTTGCGTTCGTTCAATGAATTCTTTGGATTCCCAAGAGCAATCCTTAGGATTTGAGGACCATTGAACTTTCACAAGAGGAACATCTTTATTTTGAAGACGTTTAACCTCCGTAGCAACGATACGAATAGGATGTTGCTCATAAGTCAAATCAGATGACACTTCAATCTCTTCAACAACACCGGGCTTGAGAATAGAATCGGAATCTCTAAGGCATTTTCATAGTTGAGAAACATGAAACACGTCATGAATGGCAGAAAATTGAGCCGGCAGTAAAAGGCGATAAGCCACGGAACCAATGCGTTCGGTGATGGGAAATGAACCAATATATCGAGGTGCTAATTTTCCCGATCGACTAAAATGCACAACACCTTCATAAGTGAAACACGAATAAACAAAAAATCTCCCATAGAAAATTCTGATTTCCTTCTTCGATTGTTGGCATAGGATTTTTGTCTACTTTGAGCTTCTTTCATTCTATGACGAATAAGGTCAATCTTTTCTGTGGAATCACGAATAAAATCGGGAGCTAAAACCAGCTTCTCACCGGCCCCAAGTCAACAAGAAGGAGATCGGCATGGCCTTCCATAGAGTGCCTCGAAAGGTGCCATACCAATACTAGATTGGAAGCTATTATTATAGGAAAACTCAATAAGAGAAATATGATCTTCCCAACTTCCACCAAAATCAAGAACATATGCACGAAGAAGATCTTCAAGATATTGATTCACACGCTCGGTCTGTCCATCGGACTGAGTATGATAACCGGTGCTAAAATTAAGCCTCGTTCCCAAAGCTTTTTGAAGACTCTTCCAAAATCCACTAGTAAATAATGGATCACGATCGCTAACAATAGAAGTAGGAACCCCATGCAATTTAACAATTTCTCTAACATAGAGTTTGGCCAAAAGAGGTATGGTCCGATTAGACCGAATGGGAATAAAATGGGTGGATTTTGTAAGTCTATCCACAATCACACATAAACTGTCATGGCCCGAACGAGAACGGGGAAGACCGTCAATAAAGTCCATGGAGACTTGATCCCACTTCCAAACTGGAATGTCCATAGGTTGCAATAACCCACCGGGCCTTTGATGCTCGGTCCTAACGAGTTGGGAAGTCATGCAATGCTTAATAAAGTTAGCAATATCAGATTTCATTCCATCCCAATAATAAAGTCGCTTCATATCCGCGTACATTTTACTACTACCTGGATGAATGATAAATTTAGAACGATGAGAATCTTCTAAAATGTCTTTACAAAGACAACTAATATTTGGCACGATGAGCCTACCAAATTTTCGAATACCACCACGAGCATCAATATCAAAGTCTCTCAAACCTTCAACGTCAATTTTATCCCTACAATTTTGGCTAAGAAGAGCCAATTCAGGATCTATCTTTTGATCTTCAAGGATGCGGTCTAAAAGAAAAGGATGAGCCCCAAGGCTACAGAAAACAAGAGATGAACATGAATCAGATTCATGATCTAGAATCTCACAAGTGGACAAAGTCTCGAGATCATTCCATTCGGATATCATCATTGAAAAAACCGCTTGTTGCTTACGACTAACGGCATCGGCAACACGATTTCCCTTTCCGGGAGTATAAAGATTATCAAGATCATAAGATGCAAGGAACTCAAGCCAACGTTGTTGACGCAAATAAAGTTCCTTTTGAGAAAATAAATACTTCTAAGATTTATGATCGATATGGAGAACAAATTTCACTCCCAAAAGATAATGGCGCCAAATTCTAAGGGCAAAAACAATAACCACGAGCTCTAAATCATTAGTGGCACATCTAGTCTCGGCAGGCTTCAATTTCCTAGAAGCATAAGCAATAACACGTTCCTTTTGCATGAGAATGGCTCCCAAGCCAACACGGCTAGCATCGGTATAAACAATAAAGTCTAGGTTCCCTTCGGGAATCACAAGAATAGGAAGATCGGAAAGGAGTTCTTTTAATCTTTGAAAAGAGGCTTCACATTTGTCTGACCAAATGTACTTAACTCCCTTCTTTGTTAAACTAGTAAGAGGCATGAAAATTTTAGAAAAGTCTTTTATGAAACGACGGTAATAGCCCGCGAATCCAAGGAAGCTACGAATTTCCGTCACACTCTCCGGTCTCTTTCAATTTTGAATTGCTTCAATCTTTGAAGGATCTGCGGAAATTCCGGATTCAGAAATAATATGTCCGAGAAATTTCACATGAGATTGCCAAAAGCGGCACTTAGAAAATTTTGCTTTCAATTGATTGCACCTAAGAGTTTCTAACACAATCCGAAGATGCTTTTCATGCTCTTACACATTTTTAGAATAAACAAGAATATCGTCTCTAAAGATGAGAACAAATCGATCAAGGAAGTCTTTGAAAACTCGATTCATAAGGTCAACGAAATAAGCTGGAGCATTCGTTAAACCAAATGGTATAACAAGCCATTCATAAGATCCATAACGAGTACGGAACAATGTCAAAGGAATGCTATCCTCTGCAATACGAAGCTGATGAAAACCGGTTGCTAAGTCTAACTGTGAAAAGAATCTAGCACCGCTAAGTTGATCAAATAAATCATCAATCTGAGGTAAAGGATATTTATTCTTTATTATGAGATCATTAATCTTGCGGTAGTCAACGCAAAGCTTAAGTGTACCATCGGATTTCTTTACAAAAATAGCCGAAGCTCTCCAAGGAGAGGAACTAGAACGAATAAATTTCTTCACTTCCAATTCAGATAATTGTTTACGCATGTCCTTATTTTCCTTATTGGACATACAATAAGGAGGACGAGTGATAGGAAGAGCTTCAGGGATTAGATTAATTCTGAACTCAATTGCTCGCTTTGGTGGTAATCCTAAGACGGGCTCAAATATGTCGGGAAATTCACGAACAACATGAATGAGGGAAATGACATCTTCCTCATCATCATTATCGTCATCATGAGGGTTTAGAGAGTATAAGGATGCTATCAAATTGGAATCCAAATCTTTAAGAACAATAGAAATCGGCTTAACAGATTGAGGATGTCGAAGATGGATATTCCTATCAGGACATAGGATGTGGGCTTTATAATGGTTAAGCCAATCCATTCCCAAAATCATTCCGAAGCCTAAGTAACGCATGACATGCAAATTGGCTCAGAAAGAATAATCACATATGTTATCCCATTTTTGGTCAAAACCGAAACATCAACAAATTGGCAAGGAATGATGGAGATCAGTTGGAATCAAGGCTACGATCGATATCGCCAAAATTTGGTTGAGCTCCGATCGGGACGAAATTGATTGAAAATGATGATAAGGACTAGGAAAGGCTATGTTTCAAATTTCAGGTTAATCGGAGTTCGTATGAAGGAGATATAACCAAGCCAAATGAAAGGAAGCACTGCCGAACCATCCATCCTCCACTCCCAAGCATTGCCGGTCCAAACTTCCCTTCCTAGCCGAACCAAGCTACTCCTCTACCAACTCCCTGCCGAACCAACACACTTCTCACACCTACCGGACCAATCCCCTCTCCACTAACCACCGAATCAACCTCGGCCGGACCAACCTCCACCGGTCCAACTCCATCCCCATGCACCGTCGGTCCACTCACCACCGAACCAACCTCCTACCGAACCAAACCATCTACCACCTACCACCGAACCAAGACGTACCGGACCGACACTACTAGGCCAGATTGCATCAGCCCAGGCCCACCAGCAGCTATATACATGCAGGACCCTTGTCCCCAGCCTCACTCTATAAATAGAGGGGCAGGGGTACAACAATGGCAGAGAAGTTTGAGAGCTCAAGCATGGATAGAACTTTCAAACAGCTTTCAGTTACTTGGAATCAAAGCTTTGTACTTGTAATCTGAATAGAAAAGGACAATAACATATAAAGTGGACGTAGGCACGTTCTGGCCGAACCACTATAAATCTGTGTGTCTTTTACAGTTTAGTCCCTGCTTTTTATATATTTGCGTAAATCACCCAAATCACTAAAAACAACATAAAATCGACTAGTTCATACGACTTGGAGGTGTTTGCCCATTTTTTGTGCAAACATTTTTGGTGCTTTCATTGAGAGCAACTCAGGAGCGCTTTAATCATTGCCTCGCAAAGATTTGTTGAGAGACTCTCTTTAAGAACCAGAAGTCTATCCGAGATTATGGCTCTTGGAAGGAAAACAAGTAGAAGACAGAGACCAGAAAGAAGTCAGCACGAAGGGAGTCAAGGGGCTTCCTCAGGAGAGAACCAAACTTCAGTCTTCATCACCAGGGATGAGATGGAGACAATGATGAAAAGACAAGAGGAGTTGATTCAGAATTTGTTTCAGTAGATTGGGCACACAGAATAGAGAAGCGGATGGAGTTCGAAACGGAGCAGGACCATTCGGCATAGCACTTGGATAGGAGGCACACCCATGGAGAACATAGATCCAATTTCGAAGAGAGAAAAAGGAGCATCTGCACAACCTGGGAGCAGCAGAGGAGTGGACGCTCAGTCAAGGGGGCAGATCCCAGAATTCCCTCGTGGACTTGGGGGGCAGGTCGAAAGTAATGAACAAAGATTGCATCTCGGAGACAATGACAGGTTAGCGGAGATGGTTAGAAAAGCTATGATAGGCGGTTTGGTAAACAAAGATTTGGAGGATGTTAATAGGAGTCCTTTTACTCCAGTAATCAGACAAGCTAGGAACCCACCGGATTTCAAGTTACCATCGCTGGACATGTATGATGGGAGAACGGACCCCATGGTTCATCTAACGAAGTATATGAGGCATATGGAAGTGCTGGGGGCATCAGAGGAGGTTATGGCCCGGTGCTTTCCATTGTACTTGGCGGATATTGCAGCATTGTGGTTTAGGCAATTGGAGAATGGATCCATCGGAACGTGGAATGATTTAATTGAGAGATTTATGAGGCAATTCAGGGTCCACATTACAAGACCCAAGAATGTGATGACTTTGGCAACCCTAAAGCAGAAAACCGGAGAGACTTTGAGGAGTTGCCTAACGCGATTCAATGCGGCAGCAGCTTCGGTGGATCGACCAGATCCATCCATGGTTATGATAGCGGCTGTGTCCGGGATAGCTGACGGAACAGAGTTCAAAAATTCATTAACTAAGAATCCACCCGTGGATCTAGGAGAATTCTATCATGAGGCGGAAAAGTTTCTACGATTGGAGGATGCGAACGCCGAAAGAGAAGAAGGAGAAGGAATTGATATTTATGCGATCAAAGGAGGAAATCCCCCTGAGAAAGGCGCGGAAACTAGTAGAGGTAAAAGAAAGACTGAGAATGATGGGGATAGGTTAAAGCGGCAACGGAGGGAGCCGCGATTCACCACTTACTCTGAGCTGAATGAGAGTCTGGAACGAATTTATCAGGATACTAAAGAGCAGGTTCCGTATCGTAGACCGATGCAAAGGGATCCAACTTCTGACGAAAGAAAATCAGACAAGTTTTGTGTATTTCATGAATTGAACGGTCATAACACTAATGATTGTAGGCATTTGAAGGACGAGGAGGAAGGGCATATCAGGAACGGTATGCTCCTTTAGTATGTGAGGAGGCGAACTCCAGCAGTGGAGCCAGAGTGATCACCGTCTACATCGGCTAGAGGTGACCCAGGATGGGGGCACCGTTTGATTATCCATTGATTGCTTGATTAAAATAACGATGAACAAGTTGTAAACCTCTCAGTAACACGGTTAAGTCATTTACACATGTGAGCGATCTCGCACGATCCATAGGCATGCTCTGAATGACTACCAACCGCGTTATAGTAAAAGTTTGCGCTTTAACATCTTCATTTTGCCTTTTTCTTTGATTTTGATTTGAACATTTAAATTCTGCCTGTTTGGACATTTCTGCTGTAAGGTTCATATGATTATTGCTTTAATATTCACAATTCTATGAAAAAAATCTACTTGTATGTCCGTTGGATCGCGAATGGTCCACGAGCACCTCTTGCATGGCAGTGAACTGCCGAAGTCTTTGATTCGGAAACTCCCCCAAACAATAACTCCGGCACTGATAATATTAAGTCTCCCCGGGCACACTCATTCGCCTCGAACGGCACCCGACCTCGAACGGTGACAACTCGCCTCGAACGGCACCCGACCTCGAACGGTGACAACTCGCCTCGAACGGCACCCGACCTCGAACGGTCACAACTCGCCCCGAACGGCACAACTCACCTCACCTCAAATGGCTCGATCACGAATGGTCGTCATTTGAGGTCCGCCACTTGACCGCACACGGTCGCACTTCACCTCAAATGGCTCGATCCCGAACGAACATCATTTGAAGTTAGGCGCTTGACCATGAACGGTCGCGCTTCATCTCAAAATATCTCGATCCCGAACGGTCGTCATTTGAGGTCACATAAAACTGTAAATTCCTTTGCAGGACATCAACAGGATATGAACATCCAGCTCATGGCATTACAAAACACGCCTTCCTATCACAAGGCATGTTTTGGAGGGCAGAGTGTTATCCCATTTTTGGTCAAAACCGGAATATCAACAAATTGGCAAGGAATGATGGAGATCAGTTGGAATCAAGGCTACGATCGATATCGCCAAAATTTGGTTGAGCTCCGATCGGGACGAAATTGATTGGAAATGATGATAAGGACTAGGAAAGGCTATGTTTCAAATTTCAGGTTAATCGGAGTTCGTATGAAGGTGATATAACCAAGCCAAATGAAAGGAAGCACTGCCAAACCATCCATCCTCCACTCCCAAGCATTGCCGGTCCAAACTTCCCTTCCTAGCCGAACCAAGCTACTCCTCTACCAACTCCCTGCCGAACCAACACACTTCCCATACCTACCGGACCAATCCCCTCTCCACTAACCACCGAATCAACCTTGGCCGGACCAACCTCCACCGGTCCAACTCCATCCCCATGCACTGCCGGTCCACTCACCACCGAACCAACCTCCTGCCGAACCAAACCATCTACCACCTACCACCGAACCAAGACGTACCGGACCGACACTACTAGGCCAGATTGCATCAGTCCAGGCCCACCAGCAGCTATATACATCCAGGACCCCTGCCTCCAGCTTCACTCTATAAATAGAGGGGCAGGGGTACAACAATGACAGAGAAGTTTGAGAGCTCAAGCACGGATAGAACTTTCAAACAGCTTTCAGTTACTTGGAATCAAAGCTTTGTACTTGTAATCTGAATAGAAAAGGTGAATAACATATAAAGTGGACGTAGGCACGTTCTGGCCGAACCACTATAAATCTGTGTGTCTTTTACAGTTTAGTCCCTGCTTTTTATATATTTGCGTAAATCACCCAAATCAAAAACAACATAAAATCGACTAGTTCATACGACTTGGAGGTGTTTGCCCATTTTTTGTGCAAACATTTTTGGTGCTTTCATTGAGAGCAACTCTGGAGCGCTTTAATCATTGCCTCGCAAAGATTTGTGGAGAGACTCTCTTTAAGAACCAGAAGTCTATCCGAGATTATGGCTCTTGGAAGGAAAACAAGTAGAAGACAGTGGCTATGTGATCTTCGGAAACAAATATCGAACTAAGCACAATACAAATCAGTCACAAATATCCGTATCACAAAGGCGGAAATAGATATGAATATATCACATAAAAGTGTACATCAAAGTAGTGGTCATATAAGATCCACTACACAACAAAAAAATAGGTACAAGTGCTACACAAAAGAATATGTATACATAAAGGAGTCTCTATCTCAAATGTATAAAAGCAAAAACTACTAAACTAAGTAGTTAGCCAAAAGTCAGAAGCTGGTCCCTACTAAGAAGTCAAGTGGAAGCACCTGTAATACCTCGGTTTGACCTGAGTATTATTTAAGAAGAAAATAATAAACAGATCAGTCTAGCTATAAATATCATAAAAAATGAGATAGGATACGAGATATGCCAAAAACATACGATAACAATAATGTCATACTGTGACAAGTATACATTAGATAACAACAAAAATCATACAATATTTCAAATATACTCAAACGCCAAAAAGAATGTCATATTATTTAACATATTCACCAAACCACAAAAATTGATAAAACTTATCAACGTAAATCACAAAAGATGGTGAAACACAAATTCTAGAAATCATCAACTAGAAATCCAAAAATCATAAAGGGGGAGGCCTATCACAAACGAGAGCATGAAAACTCACCAACATGTGCATCACAAACGGAACACTATTACATGGTCGCTAACCATCAATTTTTGAGCCGAGGCTCCACAAACAGCCCGAAGACCATGGGTCGCTACCCCACCAATTTTGAGTCGAAACTCCACAAACGGGGTTTAGTCCCCCCACACGACCAAAGAGACATCGCACATTGCTAATCTAAATCACAAAATGATCATCATCGATCATCGAGAAGTGTCGATTACACTAAGCTATTAAATAAATGGGTTTAGCTTCATGTCCCATAACCACTAGCTTAACTTAAATATTTACGAACAAATTGTAGATTCCCACTCGAAAATTGTCACAAGAGTTTCAATCGAACAAGTCTAAGAATTAACCGACAAAGTAAACACAAGTGTTTCATACCACTTGTTTTGCTAAGTCCTTTAATTGGATTTCTAGAACGAACGAGGAAAAGGTTTGTATATACTAATATATTAGAAATCCGTTTTATAAACGAGCTTCATATTAAAAATAGAGTTGAAATCATCTTTGTGAAAGAGTTTGAATATTTTCTACTAGTATTGAAACCTTTGTATTTCAAAGTGACAAATCACAAAAATGATTGTGGAAACAACCAATCACCAAAAATTCACATACGAAGACGTGAATCAAATCCGTAGAAATCGATACCGAATCCATTAGAATGGATATTCCCAAAAATCCCGAAAAATAAATAATTAAAGTCAACAAAAGTGATAACAAACAATCAGATCAACGAGAATCGATTTAGAACTGGAAAATCCACACAAAACGGCAAATTTGGCTGAGACAAGCAAATTCAGTCGACTGAAATGTGTGGTCAGTCGACTGACACTATGCCTAGAAACTTTCGGTTTCCAAGTTCAATCAGCTGGACTGCATGGTCAGTCGACTGAGACTGGCTTAGGAAATTTTCTGGTTCCAGGTTCAGTCGACTGACCTTACAGTTCAGTCGACTGATCTTCCATTTCCAGTATTTTCAGCCTAGCCCTAAGAAGGGCCAAAATCCGAAGGCGATCGAACGAGCAATGGAGACTAAGGATTCATGCCAAGCAACAACCTAGTCTTATAGGCACTTCGATACACCCCAAAAACATGTTCAAACATCAAAGATATGATTTTTAAAGATTTTTGATTTCTAAACACCAAAATTGGAATATTCATCAAACCAATTCAATTCAAAGGCAAATGGACAAGAAATAGATGTTAGAAATTACTACCTAACAACAATTAAGGATAAAAACATAGCTGTGAGTTCAAAAACTCACCTTTTTCCCCAAACAACAAATGAGAAGCTCTAGAACAAGCAAAGGTTGATCTCTCTTCAACAACACCTAAAGAATCTTTAATCTATTATCAAAGGTGAAGTTTTTCCTAAGTTAGGTTATAGGAATTTCTGAAATTTGAAGAGGGATTGAGATGGAGAAGATGGAGAGGATGCTTACCTAAGTTTCTCTTGGATTTTAGAGCAAGAACTTGAATTTTTCTAAGAAAACTAGGGCTTAGGAATTTTAATTTCCTCTTCCTTCCCCCATTTTTACCTTAGCTTTGGAGTGTTAGGAAATGAGGAGTGGAATGAATGAAGAGGAGTGGAATTGGGTTATTTGTTAGGTTAGTGGGCTGAAACCCAAACCCAAAGCCCTAAATGAAAATGCCAAAATTCTAGCTAACTCCAAACATATCAATGTTTATACTTAAAAAGGTCACAAATGTTATTTTGGACTCAATGGAAGAGGTCGCGAGTCCTAATTCGACTGTTGCAAAAAGTAGCATTTCGGACTTTAATTCGACTAACGATGCTATATTTAAATAAAATATTTAAATATACAATCGTAAAATATGCGGGTTGTCACGAAACTCATATCCATTTCAAATTGATTAAAAAATCAATTTATAATCAATGTTATTCCATTTTAATTGATTTTCAATCAATTCACTTGCATTCCTTCCATATCTACTTTCATTACATTCATATCCATTTTATTTAGCTCAGAATCACTCCATGCAACTTCATTAATAACCATTTCACAAATTTATTTGAACCAAGCTTTCATCCAACAATATAAACATAAGTTAATTCATTTTATTCTCAATTAATTCAATCATATTTTAAGCTTTTTTCTATTTCAATCAAATTCCATTTCAGTTTTAGATCGATTCCTCTTCAATCAAATTCTATTCCGTTCACTAATTAATTTGATTAATTCATTCATTTAATCCACATTAAAAGTTAACTTCACTCTCAAATTCATTTACACGATATCCAAGCCATATTCAATTTATGTACACTTAAATTGAATTCATTTGTAACTCAAGTCATTGCTACTTTAATCTAATTCCATTTTATTCGTCCACATTTCCAATTTTTATTTAATTCGCTTATAACTATGTCGAATTTTATTTATAACTCAAGTTCCACATTTTAATTTATTCAATTCCACTCAACCCAAGTCCCATTTCAATATCTGATTCATTATTTAATTCTTCGAAATGGTTTGCTTTCATTTTATATCTCACCATTGGATTTTTATTTCAAAATTCATTCTATTTAATCCACTTGAGTTCACATTCAATTTATAATTCAAGTTTGGACTTTAATTCCTCCACCAAAATAACAAATTATTTTTATTTTAGTTTTACCATTCCATTTTTTCCAATTTATAAATTTTACAACTTATTTTTCTCATTTTCATAAATTCTACTCCCGTGTATATTTACATTTTATTCATAACTCAAGATCATACATTACTTTATAGCCTAAGTATATTCTTATTCTATTAATTCAAATTTTACAAGCTATACAAATTCATTTATTCACAATTACATATTTTTCACTTAGATTTCTTTTCATTTAAATTTTTATAACTTATGGTTATATATTTATTTTACCACTCACAATTTATATTCACTTCCATTCGATATTATTTCTAATGCAATCAACTTTATTTTACCTAAATTTCAATTCCTATTTAACCAACATTTAAAAACTATATTCGAGTATTCATACTTAAATTAATTTCACTCCAAACAATTTTATTTTTAATTCATTCAATTTAATGAAGTAAGAATTTAATTCAAATTTCAAAATTTTCCACACTTCCTTATATTTATTTGTTCCATTCACATCATTCATATTCATATGCATTTATATTTTGTTAACTACATTATATTCTATTCATTTTATTTATTATAATCACTTCATTTAATTTATTGCCTTTAACTTTTCTTAAGTTAATTCTTATTTTATTAATGCACTTCATTAATTCGATTCAAGCCCAATCGATTAAATTAAATTTATTCAACTTAACTTAAGCTGAATTCCGTTTTAACTTTCTCAGTTGAAGTTAAATTCCACACTTCTATCCTTATTAATATCATCTTCCATAGGATTTTAGAATTTGTAATCCGTGGTATTTATTTCAAATAGCCTTGAAATCATATATATATATATATATATATATATATCTTTTGATTTAACAAACCATTTTCTTGGAATTTCCAAATTTACTTGATTTTATCCAAACAATTTTTCCCTTAGGATTTTCAAAACAAACCTTGTTTTTCAACAAATCTCCGTATTAAATCTTTATGATAGCAATTCGTCACTTAGAAAGTCGAAAATGAAGACTGAGGATGCAGCTGGCATCATTAGAATTATTTTCCAATGAATGAAGTGAGTTTAGTGCTTCTTACTTCCAAAATCCATTTTTAAATCCAATATAAAGCATTTTCTAATCCAAATATAATATCACCATTATTTTTTTCCAAATACCTTGGAAAACCTTTCCAAAAATCTTCGAGATTTAACTTCCAAATTCTGGTTTGAATCCATTTTAGTTCTAAATTTATTTGTATACTTCATATTTATACAATATTTGTTTGATTATATACAACCATTTTAATTCTTATAATCTTGTTAGATTATAATATTATCAACCAAACATTCCAATATAGTATAATAATTTCAGAAAATTATTTCTTTCATATCAAAATATAATTTGGGTAAAATTATTTCATTTACCCGCTTCAAAACCATAATGTGTTAGTTTATCGTGTTTAAAGTGTTTAGAAACTCCAATCGATGGTAGTGGCATCCCACTATTTGACCAGAATTTATATACCACTCAGCCAATAAATCAACACAACACAAAAAATTTATATTCACTAACAAATACGCGCACATATCTATTAATACACTTTACTCGTTCTAGGGTGCTACTGACCCTATCTCTAATGAGTAATCCCTATCAAAGCCAAGGTTCTCGCTTCCTTCAGCTCTGATACCTAGTGTAAAGGCCAACAAATTCGTACCTTTTGATTCGACAATAATTCACATCAGCTCAACTCGAATTGAATAAAAATACGAATCTCTAGGGGTAAAGAAGAAAGAGGTAGAAGAAGAAAAAGAAACAACAACACAGAATCTCACAAGCGCAGCGGAACAAAATATAATATATAATAACAGATTTTAAATACAAGATTTGTACTGTTAATATACATATCATTATCAGAGTACAATAGACAGCAATCAATCTGGACAGTTGAGTAACTTGTCCTCACACAGCAGAAATACAAATCAAGTACGGAAATACGTCTTTGTCATCCAGCTCGCTCTTGAGCTTCATAGCATCCTATCTGGAATCTATAATACTTGGTTTGACCCAAATATTATAATAAAATAACACCCGAGTCAGTCTGGAAAACCAGTGTGAGAAAACGCACTCAATTTGAATTATTGAAGTTATCAAAATCCTTTGAAAAACAAATATATCTCGTAAGACCGAGTCACACATAAACGCGACGGGTTATTCCCTTATGATAACCAAAACATTTTATAGAAAATCCAGTGATATTATAATAGTGTCTAATTATAAATACTTACTCAAATAGCCGAAATTATTACATTAAATAAATTCCAGCATACTAGGCTCTACAAACAAAACCATAAAGGCTCGTATTGGAGAATGGATCCCGTGCAACGACCAGGCTACTGGGGTACCGCCTATCATAGTACACCTCTAGAAAAAGGAACCAAGGACCTTGCCAGAATCCCTTGCTACACAAGACCGACCTACCCCTAATCTGGATAGAACCGAATATGTTATCACCCTGGGTGTTCCCACCCTAAAAAAAATCGAGCACTTCTTTTTTCATGCACAACCATATCCATAATTTATATATATTTCTGAGGGTATCTAGAAAAGTGATAACATACCCTAGTTGGATGCGACCCACTTAGCCTTGCTACATCTTCCCTGTTTTAGTCATTCCCGGTTGATGAGGCTTGAGGCTAAACGTCACCTTTCAAGAATACTTCCACTTAGAATGCTCATCGTCCTCCAATGGCGAAATTCTGATATCATTCCCCCATACAAGTTGTCCTGGGTCTGGACAAACCAAATCACCGTCTTCACTATATTCACGAAATCTATTCATAACGTTCAAACCAGATTGAAGTGGTTTTCGGATAATTAAATCCGATTCCGGTCTCTTCGAAATGATTAACGAAATTGTCCATTATTGATAGTCTGTTATTTAACTATCAAATAACATCCATAAGTAGTCACTAGGCCATTGTTTATAATTCTTTAAAACATTTATATGAAAATATCTTTACAAAGATATGTATTCAAATCACTTTCAAATTTATCAATATTTGAAAAATTTTCCGAATACTTGTTTCCATAATAGGATATTTCCACCCGTACCTCACTTCCAAACTTAGTGAAATATTTCCAACTTCGATTAATAATCCATTACTTTGAAAATATCTCGATATAAATCCTTCGTTTCCAAATATTTTCAAAATCCTTCCATTTCGACACATAGGAAAATATTCTAAGTCCATTTCCCAAAATCATTTCTAATATCAATACTTAGGAGTTTTCTTATCCTATCTCCTATATTTCCACAATTTATATTAATTCATTTTTACCTTTTCCAAGGCCTATTATACTCACTTATAATTTCGTCTACCCATTTACAACTTCTAAAATCATATCTGTTTTCTCATCTAAAGAGAGTTTATAAATAAATAAATAATTTAAATCATTCAAGTCTATAATAAGTATTTTAAAGGATAATAATTTATTTTTGAAACATATTCAAATAATTGTTTGAAACATCAAACACTTTTTAAATAAAACATTAATATCTCATTTTTCTATTCATCCTTATTTTATGCTAATTGATTTAAAAACTTGTAATAAAAGTTAGAATTCATTTCAATAAGAACTTATATTCGAGTAATCCACTTTCATAAATATTCCAATATGAACTAGTTTAAAATTTCATTGTTAAATAAATACATTTCCCTTGAAAACAAACTTAATTTCTAAATAAAAAAAATTCTCAAAAATTAATTCCCATCTATAAATCCCTCTCGATTCACAACACATCGATTTCCTTCCCAATTCCATAGCCATTTCACTTTCCAAAAATAGATTCTACTATTTTTCCCAAAAGTATTTCCATATCTCGGTATAAATTTACATTACGAATTTTTATTCCAATTTATCAACAATTCATTTCCCTTATTTATAAACATCGTTTATAAATTTTATAACTCCTTTGGGTTTTACTTGTTTATAAAACTATTTCCGTTTATAAATCTCATTTTATAGATACATTTCTTAATAATTTTCATATATTTCACAAATTTATTTAAAATATCAGTTTCAACTCCTTTTCAAATTTTCTAGAATATCACTTAAAAACTCCACTGTTAAAATCCTTTATGTAATTAATATTTTCTTAAACTCTAATTAAAACATTTTACGAATAGTTAAGTCCAATTCCAATTCCAAATCAAATTTTTATTTTGCCTAAATCAATCTCTTTTAAAATAACCAAATTTCTATATAATATTTTTATATTCAAAAATCTCCTTTTAATTCCTTCAAAATTTCAAAAATAATATTTATGGTATTTAAAATACCAAAATTATGGCCGATGCTACTATAGCATCAAATAACTCAAATCACAACAATAATCTATAACAGATTGTTCTAACACATCATATATTTCTATATATGAAAAACGATCAATACAAATTTTGAGGAATCCAGTTGGATCCCACCAACCTATTTCCCTGCATCCATAAATGTTAGTACAACATAAAAATACCATTCCCATTTCGAGGAGGATATCATGGTATATATGGTCATCCGCTATTATTCGGGGTGCATAGGGTCTCATCTTCTCCAATAGGCGGGAAATATATCCAACTACTAATATATATACTACTATATATACATAGCATCCAAACTGATAACAATTTATAAAATTCAACCAAGCATCCAATAATTAGTTTTAACTATTTAAAAATTCATCCAGCAATCCAAAAAGACTGAGATTATACTCACCTTGACCTTTGTTTGCCAACCATTCCAATCTTAACTTTTTTTCATGATTTTTTTGGACCTTGTATGCAAGTTATGAATTTATTAAAATCGATATAATTAAACCTAATTAATAAAATTAGTGACAAAATTACTTGGCCTTAATAACATTTACCCTAACTAACTCTCTCATCCGACTACAATGGTTCGCGACATGTCACTTCTACTGCAAGTTCATAACACATCGGACCCCCTCCAAAACCACCTTGATTCTACCCATCTCAGCCGCAAATGCCATACGATCCTTTCTATACAAACATCAACATAATTAAGCCAAAAAAACAACGCGTCCATTAATTTTTCCTAACCTAGCTTGCTGTTTTACTCTGAATTCAAGACCCAAGCAGTTGATCTTCATTACAAGTACCTTATGCATCACTCATAAGCTCATTTTTTGAGATGTGAGCAACATTTGATCTAACAACACACAGAACCAAGCATTGTCACTAAGGCCACACTTGCTTCAAGTAAATAATCCTACATCGAGGATTTCACCAACCACGCCATCGTGCTCCAGCCCCTCGCGACCCAAACTCAAACTACTCGTTACTCAACCCTTCATCGTGGACGTCATCCTCCTACTCGCGAATGCACGCACTCACGACTTCATTCGTCATCCACTCGCGATTGATTTCGTGAATCTCCCTTGACTCGAGCACATCGCTGCCCCTGCCGACTTGAGTCGCGATGCTGCCTCCATCCCCCGTTTTTTGCTTACGAATTGATTTTGAATTAGCAGAAGAAGAAGAATTGATTTTTTTTAGTATGTCGATTTTTATCTTCTCGTTCTTGAGAGAAGATGCGAATATACCATCAAGGGAGGTGGCTTTTGAATGAAGAGAAAAGCAACACACGATTTAAACTGATTGAGGCCGACTATAGGTGCATTCTAGGTCGGCCTACCTATACTAGGGTGGTTTTGATTAGATTTTTACCTTTATTTTTATTTTTCAAGATATCTTGAATTCCCTACTGTAATTATGAACTCTTATTGAGGCGTACTGCCTCACGTTCCTAATGTTATATCGCTATTTCGAACGCAATGGAACAAGTCTCGAGGTCTATTCGATCGTATGAAGACGATAGCGTTTTAAATCAACTATTTAAATTAAAGCAAATAATCAATTTCTAAGCTTTTGCAGATCACATGACAAAAAGGTAAATCCAAACGTTACGAAATTTGAAATCCAATAATAATACACTATTTCGGATGCAATGGAACTAGTTTCGTTGAATTCCGAGATTGTGCCTTGGATCCCTATTTTAACATGTCGATTAAATCAATGATTTCCAAAATTTACGAAATCCCTCAAAATTTTGTTTTAAAAACTTATTAACTAAATAAAATTTGAAATCCAATGTTTAAACCATTTAAACATTAAAAATCAAACGATGAAATATTCGGGTTGTTATACGGACCTCGTACGAGAAAGTTATAGGTTAACTACCATTTGACATAATTAATAATATAATTGACTAAACTAAACTTAATTAAACTTAAATTTAAAATGTTTACCCACTCTTTGTTTTCGTTCGTTCCCTCCTGGCATTAATGGCCGTGTGCCCTCTTCTTTTGTTTTTTACGTTCGTTGTTCAAAAAAATTACGCCACCACCTGACCGCCTGCATCGTCGATCGACCTCCGTCGTGCTCACCGCCAGCCTAGCCAACGTTTGGCCCACGGGCGGGCGTACACGCGATAACATCATTAGCCGAACCCATTTCTCGATCCAACTGTACACTAGCATCGTATGATCATGCTTTACATTTCTCTAGTTGAAGTCGAAGGCTACTTTTGCTCCTAGCACCTCCGATCAACAATGGCCATCGGATGGAGGAGTCTTAGAAATGGCAGCTGAGTTATTTTGAGGTTTAGATTTACAAATGAGAGAAAGTGAGGGCTATTGATAAAAGATTTTGCTTGGCCCTATTCATCCTTGAAGATTCCGAAGTCCAAACAAAGTGTGCCGCCTGGAGTTCTATATGTTATACCCTTATTGCGAACACATTGGAATATATATTTGGAGCCAGTTCCATCATATACAGAAGATAGCTTTTCAAAATCGAATTATTTTAATTAAGATTCCTTTAATTTATTTCTATGCGTTTCTAACTCGCACGACCAAACGATATGTTCAGTCACCACGAAATTCAATCACATACTATAATTCACTATTACAGATCAAATGAAACAGGTTTTGTCGAAATCTGAGGCAGTGTTAAAAAAGACTAATTTTACACATTAATTAAATCGGGTAATTTCCAATTTTTGTTTAATCACTTTTAATTCAAATTTAAAAGTATGCTAACTTCATTCTCATTCAAACAGAATTTGAATCAACTTTTGAAATTGTTTTCATTCATTTTAAATTCAAAATCTCATTATATAAACAATTTCAAATATTAAATTAAACAATATAATCATCAAATAAATAAAAATATTTGAAATATAAGTTATTTAACTTATAAAATTAACATTTAAATATTCAAAATCAATTAAATATTCCAAATTCGAATGATAGAAATACTGGATCGTTACATGCCACCTCACCACCTTCCCCCACCTCATGAACAAACACCCCCAATCATCTCCTATGAAAAAACATGCATTAGTATCTCATATGTACTTATTTTTCTAAATAAAAAACATTTACTTTTCCATTTATTTATTTTTTAGGAAAATGTCACATCACTACTTATAAAAACTTATATAAACGCATATATATATATATATATATTTATGTATATATGTAATTATAACTAATAAATGTGTAAATGTATGTGAATATATTTTCATTAGAGTTTGCAATGTTTGTGGCAACTTTTAACTGACGAAAATTCGAGAATTCTGAAAACGAATTCCAGCAACATTTTCAATTTTTCTTCGAACTAAATATTTTTGAAAAGTACTTCACCATTATTTTTTATCATTTAAAAGAGTTTTATTTTCATTATAAAATCTATATATTGAATATTTAAAATTAATTAAATATCGCAAATCAAAGTAGTGATATTCAGGGTCGTTACAATAACGAACTTAATGTGCCTAGTGAAAACAATCTACTTGATTCTCTTGGGCGACTCTGATCTTAAAAAATTGATATAATGCTTCATGAGTTGCCGGATGAACTTTGTATTATGTCTCAGCTGGGCTCGCGGGATTGTCCTATACAAGAATGACTAAATCAACCGCCACTCAACTACATTTCTGAAATGGATAAGATTAGATCAAAGATTACTTAAGAAGCACATGATACAAAAATAGTAACATCAAAGAGTGGGAACGAAGGAAAATGTTCCTAGAATCCCAAAAGACACTTTCTTTTCTAAAGGGAAGGATTCCTACTATCTACTCCAAGACTCCTAATGGACAGTCTCTAAGACTTACCTAGGACAAGATTTGCATCGGTATTATCACAAATTGTTCCAAACTCAGCTTTGATACCAAGCTATGATGCCCTACCATGAGATCCATAATAATCGAGGCTATTAAATAGTAATAGCATCTACTAGTGCAGTAAATAGGGATGGTTAGAAGCAACCACCCATGAGATTTAATTTAAGCAAGTTTCGAAACGTCAATTTATATGATGTGTGTGTGTGTGTATATTTCTAGTCTCAGGTGAAATCAATGTATATAATTCAGGCTTAAAACAAAAATACAGTGGCTATAGTAAAATCCAGAACGACATATGAAAAATAAAAATAATAGAATCATAGATCATGGAATACACGCAGCGGAATATATAATGGATACAACTGAATAGAGAAATTTGATATATAATGTCAAATACAAGACTATGGTCAAAAGATGCATATAATACATCAACACTATAACTCAAGAAATGAATAAGTACAAGGGATGAATATAGACTTGGTATATATATAACACTACGATGAATCTGTACATATATACAAAATGAGGACAAAATAAATAATAACTAGAGGATTGGAGTAAAATCTTCTTTAGAACAATCAAACTAGAGCACCTAGAATACCTTGGTCTGACCAGAGTATTATAAAATAATAAAGGTTTAGTCTAGACTATAATGGAAGGGTTAAGCAAAATAGGTAATGGATATAATGATATAAGATCTCAATAGACACAATGCCAAGTATTAGCAAGTACTACAAGAACGCTTCAATAAACTCCAAGTATGAAGTCACCAAATATCAAAACCCCACAATAGCTTCTAAATGCAAAACCCCCAAAATCATACGGTGGTAACACAAATAACATCAAATCTAGAAATCAGAATAGAAATCCAGAAAATTACATAAAGGGGAAAGGCACTAAAACTCCAAGATTGATGAATAAATTCACATATACGCATGCAAATCCAAGATAGGCGTATAAGTCTAAAAACATCAAGATAGGTATAGGGCCTATAAGAATCAAGATAGAAACAAGCCCTACAAAAATCAAGATAGGTGCGAGACCTATAAACATCAAGATAGGAACAAGTCCTATACGCATCAAAAGAGGTACGAGACCTATAAATACCAAGATAGGAATAAGTCCTATAAACTCCGAAGTCGAGTCATAAACTTGTCAATAAGTGTTACGTACCTCTAAATAACAACCATGTGTCCCATACCACATGGGTTTATGTAAACATTTACAATAGGTTAGCAAACTCCACTCGTGTAATTCTGGGAATTAACTGGTAAAATAAACATGATCGTTGCATACTGCTTATTTTATTTAACCTTCTAAATCAATTTATCATTTGATCGATGTCGTGCAATTTATATAAAAATTCTATACCTTGAAATTGTAGTTGAAAACATTGTTTTATATGCTAGATTAGATACATATATATGAAAAGCTTTTAAATAGTCCTTTTATATTTAAATAAGTAAAGGCAATTAAAACTTAATGCTCCAAATCTATTTAAAACTCTTATTGTTACGTGTATATAAGTAAGTTGTATACATATTATCTTTTCAAATTATTCTTAACAAAATATATTTATACCTAAAAAGTTTCAACCAAACAATTCAATTTGGAAATTAGACTTTTGGAAAGTTTAGTTGAAATGGTGCAAAACCTTGTGCGCAATCTCATATATCCATAGAGCATTTCTATCGAAAAGAACTCCAAGATGAATTCACAAATTCATGAAATCAAAATTCGGAAATAATCATCAAAACCGACATGAAAACATCATCAAAACAAGCAAATGGGCTCAAGCGATCAAACAAACTAATGGTGGAGCAAACGACTATGAATGGAGCCTGAGACAGAGTGACCTAGGTCATGAATGGTCCACCGGTTGACATGCCTGGGTTGTGCCCTAGGAGTCTTTGGAGGTACCTTGTTTGCTTATTGGTAGTGTTTTCTTTGCCTATTTGGTCCTATACTTTTACTATATTGATTTATACATCATGCAAGCATAAAAACATCTATATCTGGATGTGAATCAAGATTATATAAAGTGGTTTCCCCAACAATAGATTTGAACAGCAAAGGTTATGAAAACTAGGGTATGAGATCAAATTCATTCAAAACATCAAACAGTAAAAAAATCCATTTATTATCTAGAAGTGTGAGATTAATTCACCAATACAAGCTTGAAATGATGACAATAGATCGAATTCACCTAGATTGGATACTTTACCTATAATCTAGGGCATTTTTCAAAGATTGAAGAAAACAATTACATTCCCTAAGAAAAAACTATAACTACGAATTTAATTAAACCTACTAAAAATGGAGAAGAATACCTGAATTCAATTTAAACAAGTATTGATCAAAACCCCTTTGGTTTTCTACTTGAATTTACGAATTAGTTAGAGTTAGGTTTAGGTTTTTAGGAGCGTTCGTATTTTTAGTTTGTTGGATGACAATGAAAATGTACGTACTTTATTTCTCATCTTTATTTCCTCTACTTCAGCCAAGAAGGTTTTGTATTTGAACCCAATAAGCAAAGCTTTGATAATTATTTTCTATGGGAAAAGTGTTACTAATATGCTTGTTCCATCACTATAAGAATACTAATCGTACAAAGCAATTTTTTTTTCAAACATTGTTTTATCTAAATTCTCCCACAATAATTAACATGTAAAAGTTTTCATTCTTATTAATATTAAAATACCTTATTTATAATCCACCATTTTTCATTTCAATGAATATTTCATTTAACATGTTGTGATTTCATAATATTTCGACAAATTCAATAATAACAAAAGTTTCCATTTTTATCGAAGTTACGATGTACTGAAAAATGAGAACAAAGCTTGCAAATAATAATAGTTATTATTATTTGGATAAAATAAAGTATTAATTTCTATAAATCTCATTTTTAACAATAAATATCAATATTAACATTTCTATTAAATTTATTACACTCTTGTTACAATAATTACAAGTGGATAAATATCTATCACTACTTTCTATTCAAATCAACAAGTGAATGTAATATCTTTATTCTCACCTTAATACTAAAATTATTTTCGATATAATTTATTAAAATCTATTTTCCCCCATGTTACTCTTATGTTAATAAAAATAAGATTTAAGTTACACAAAGGGACATTTCAAAAATATTCAATTTAATTAATCCCAAAAAAATTTCAATTTGGTAATTGACAATTAAAATTCCCTAAATTCATTTAGAAAATTAATTAAGATAATTTCTATATCATATTTTAGATTTTGTGTTAGGTAATCTTTACTAGGGTTGTTACATTGAGTGCTTATTTGTTCGCTTATGAAATTTGATTTGATCGGTAATGTGATTTTATACGTTTTGGTTTATAATGCATGATTTATAAGAAAATGATTTTAAAGATCTTATTTATTAGGACTTAAATACCGGTGCTTTTGAAAAAGTGGTTTCGAAAGAATTTATGAGAGAAACAATTATATTATTATTTTAAAAACATTGGAGAAGTATTATTATTTTAGTATATTTGAAAAGATTTTTTGTGAAGTAATTTTTCAAATATTTCGTCATGACAAATTAAGGCGATTGGAGGTTTTCTAATTTGAAAGACTCGCCCGATATGTTTATTTACTCTTGTTATTGTTTTAAAAGTAACCAGAATACCACTGAATGCTCTATGTTGTTTTGATTCTAGAGTTATACCGTGCTTCAGTAAAAGGAGCCCCTTCCTTGTCTTAATTAATTTTGGTTTTGATATATTTCTCTTTGGAGGAATTTAAAAAATATATTTTAAATATAATAACCCGGACATTTAGTCCTAAAATTTATCTTTTGAAAAAATTGGACGTGTTAACAAGAAATCTTGTCAACACCCCAAAGTGAAATTAGAGGTTTGAATGACCCCTTCTATACCACTTTTTGAATCATTGAAAGTAATCCAAGACCCTTTCGGAACCATCTTTCGAATCAATTGAGGTAATCTAAGGCTCCTTCGAAACCACCTTTCAAACAGGTTGAGGTAATCTAAGGTTGTGACCTAATGGGATCCAATGGGTTTTAATTGAGTTGGAATAATCCTACTCCTTTGAAAAGGACCTCTTTGATATGCATTGATACATACATTCCATTATTGAAATCATATATAGGCAGTGAATCAAAATCTATATATTCGAAAGCACCATGCATTTGCTTTATTGATAATTTTCACGAATACAAGGGTTTAAATATTATAAGAAAGTGGAATCTCCCATTTGATTTAGTAATTAGGGTTTGTAAACTAAAGAAATGAGTAAGTATAGAATGAATGAATTCAGATCCCCTAAAAAACACCCCTAGGTCCTTATGTACAGATGCAGGTTGAACCTTTTCGCCTCAACTGTCGAAAGGGTGCCTTGATGATCTTCCACTGCTGTTTAATTCGAAGTGCCCTTCTAACACTGCTTTTGAATGGGTGCTTTCAACTCCATCAAAAAGTATAGGAGTGACCTTTATCTTGTTGTTGATGTGTTAGGTAAGAAGGAAAGGATGCTCAAACGTATTCAAAAGGTACACATCCAACGCTTGGGGAAGGTGATGGTGCTTTCTTTTTTAAGCTTTCGAAACACTTGAATCTTCCATCATTAGATATCGAATCAGTTTGCACTCCACTTACAAACAATTTTTGAGGCTTTCGACATTGTCAAAAGGGGTATTTTCTGAGCTTCGAATGATTTATAGCATGGTTGAAGGCTTCCTTGACTTTCTCATTGTTGTTAAGATCTGGCAACATGACATGACATGTTGCTACTTGAATGAGTGAGGAAGGGTATTTAGATGGTTTTGAAGGGATTTAATGGTGGTGAAAGGATCATTGTGAAAGGTCACTTAAGGAGGCTTAGTTGTGGAAAGTGGCTTTCATAAGTATTCCTGTTGATTAATGTGAAAGCCCCATCTTCTGGCACATGAGGAAGCAATATTGGTCACATGTGAAGTCTCTCATATACTTGCGAAAAGGTTTCAACCAATATGAAAGACTCATCTACACTTTCTAAAGGGATGCTTTGGTAAAATGTTCTTCCGTGGAAAGTAGACAGTTGAGAAACCAACAGTTTCAAAGAGTTTGATACATGTATGAAAGCTTGTTATTTGATAACCTTCGAAAGGTGCTTTTAACACATGAATCTCCTTTGTGCATGCGGAAAAACCTGTTTCGAAAGGATCAACTGAAGAGGAAGGGTATCCTTGTCCCTTTTGACCACTTTGGAAGCCTATTGTTCATCTAACATTTGAAGAAGCATCCCTTCGACTCTTCAAAAGGTCTTGCTATCGCTGTCGTTCTTTGTGAAGTCTTATTTTATATTCTTTTTAGGCTTGGACATGGTTGAAGTGATTATTGATGATAACATGAATCTTACCATCGCAGAATCTTATCACCGCAGAAGAAGAGAAAACAAATAACACAGAATCTTACCATCGCAGCGAATAAAATATAATAGATAATAACAAATCTTTACACAAAAGAAAAATATATCTGTTTTATACATATATCATCAGAATACAACATCAGGGTTCAGTACAATCAACAACACTCGGGACGGTTATAATATCCCACCTTTCCAAGAATCTGTACTCTATAATACTCGGTCTGACCCGAGCATTATAGTTAAATAATACCCGAGTCAGTCTGGAATACCAGCGTGAGAAAATACACTCAATTGGATTATTAGAGTTTTCAAAATCCTTTGAAAATCAAAAGCATCTCGTAAGACCATGCCACAAGTAAACATGTCGGGTTTTTACCTTACGGTAGCTAAAGCATATCTTATAAAATCCTCTGATACTATAATAGTGTCTATATACAAATTCTTATTCAAATAGCCAAAATTGTTACATTTATCAAATTCCAGCTAATAGGTATACAAACAAAACCGTAAAGGCACGTAGGGAGTATGGATTTCCAACTAATGACTAGGCACTGGGGTACCAGCTGTCACAGTACCGGTCTAGATCAGCGTACCGAGGATCCCTCCCGATCTCCTGCAACACAAGACCGGGTCTACCCCTTACTGGATAATCCCGAGTAAGATCACCCCACGGTTGGGATCAACAACCACACCACACAGCCGAAATAAAAGGGACATCTAGACAGGGATGACCTTACCCTAATGGGCGCTACACAATTTGCCTTGCTGCATAACCCCTGATTTTCAGTCGTTCCCGGTTGATGAGGCTCGAGGCTAAGCGTTACCTTTTTAGAACATATCTCTTAGAATGCTCACCATCCACCTGACGATGTTTTGGAAGCATTCATCCATACAAGTCCGTCCCGAGTTCGAATGGAACCGAAGGCACTACTCCTACTACATCCATTTTGGAATCACCCTCAGGATTAGTAGAGACTAGCCCTTGCACTTCACTGCTCCATCTTCGACTCCCAGCACTTGTCTTCCTCACGAAAACGTTCAAACCGGATCGAAGTGGTTTTCGGGAAATAAATCCCGATCCCCGTCTCTTCGAAACGATCAGCGCATTGGCCAATATTGATAGTCGGTTATTTAACTATCAAATAACATTCACAAATAATCATCAAGCCATAATAATTTCTCCCAAATTATTTATTAACCTCAAAATATCTTCGCAAGATATTTTTGCACTTTTTTAATTCTTTGAAGAAAAAAATAGTTTCAAACCATCTTCCTCTCATGGAATAAATTTCCCAAATATTTTCTATTTCCACTGAAATCACCAAGTACAAATACTTTAGATTTAAAATAATTTAAAACACTTTGTTTTAAAATATACTTTAAAACATTAACTAAAGTACTTAAACACTTTATTCAAAAATATATGTTTTGAAAATATTTAACATAAAACTACTTTATAAAATATAAAATAATTTCTAAAATAAAAGTTAAGCCAAATTAAATTTAAATTTAGAGTTACGAAATTCTATACGAATTTTCAAATAAACTTAAACCCAACTATCTTTAAAATAAAAGCACTTTATAAAATTTAGATATTAATAATTAATATTAATAAATATTTACCTTTTAAAATTTTAACAACTTAAATAATAATTTCTTTAAAACATTCCTTTAAATAACTTTAAAACTTTCAACTTATACTTAAAAATCGGCTTTGAAAACGTACTCGGCTTTTCAGGGAATCCACTTCTCTCTCATGCCTTTTAAAAATAAACCACTATTTTTTTTAAACAAATTACCCATTCCTCTATAAATTTTCATCGCAAAATTTATACTTCTAAAATATCCACTGATATCTTAATATACTTTATAAACCCAATTTATAAAGTCCCATAGTCTTATTCTTTTAAAATTACAGTTTTCAAATACTTTATCAATTTCCAAATTGATTTTCATATTTTACTCCATTTCATAATAAATTCCTTTACTTACTCTATTTTTTTATTTCAAAACCCAATAACTTTATAGTTTACTTCTTAAATTATGATTTAAAATCTTATTTAACTGAAATTACCAATTTCATACTTTTCCAAATTCCTTCTTTATCATTTCCAAAAGATTTAAACCCTGAATTTAAAAATAAATTCTTTATTTCTTTAAATAATATTACTTAGGTTTTAAAATTCTTCATTTACCCTTTTTATTCAAAATCTCCTTTCCCATACTAGGAATTTATTTATTAGAATTTAAAAATTCACTTTTATCTTTTTTTTTTCATTCTTCAATTTATCCCGAATTCTCTAAAATCATTTTACTTACAAATTTTCTCTTTTTTTATTTTTGTTTTCAAAAATCAAATCTATATATTTTTGGTATCTCTGTGTACCCAAATATATTCAATCACACCATAGCTTCCATTATTTCCAATTACCATCGTAATCTATCACAGATTATCCAATAAACCATAACACTGAATAGTTGAACAAATCAAAATATTTTAAAGAATCCTGTTGGATCCCTCCAACCTGTTTCCCTGCATCCAAAAATGTTAACGCAATATAAAATACCAATTCCACTTCGAGGTGGAATATCACAGTATATGGGATTAAATAATATCATCCGCTGTTATGCGGCACATATGGTCTCATCCGCTGTATACTGCGGGAAAACAATCACTCCGAATACATATATAATACCAATTCCACTTCGAGGTGGAATATCGCGGTATATGGAATTAGTATAATATCATCCGCTATTATGCGGCGTATAGGGTCTAATCCAATATAACTGACAATAATTTATCATCCAAGCACACAAGCAACAATTTTAAATTTAACTATTTAAATTTATATAATCCAGATGAGTGAGATTAACTCACCTTTGATTTTTTAATTGCAACCCACTTCCATCTCGACTATTTTCTTCACGATTTCAGACCTTGCATAGGCAATTACATAACTTTATTAATCACTGAGGTAATTAAATTCTGTTTAAATTAAAGTTGGCTTACAAAATTTAAATTGTTACAACAAATTAAACTTTCCTTTGTAAATCACATCTGACATATAAAATGATCTATACAATTTTCAAAAAAACAAATTTTATATAACTTTTCAATTTAAACATTTTAAATTCCTTGTTTTCACAAATCTCATCTATACTATCTTACAGTTTTAACATGATTACCCAAAAGATATATGACTTCACTTAATTTTATTTTTATTATTTTATTTATTCCTATTTTTTCAAAACCTTATTTGTATATATATCTCTGCATATACAATTTCCCTTCTAATTATTATAATTTTTCAAACTAAAACTGGATTAAAAGAAATCATACCCAAGATTAGGTAATATACCAGAAAACCCCACCATAGCTCGACAAAGATCAACCAATTACCCCTAACAAAGTTAGCGATTCCTCAAGCCGAAACTACGATATCTACATGCTTCACCATTTCCTCTGGATTCTTGTCTAAAATGTAACACCATGACTGTTGCATTCTCCCTCTGTAACAGCAATGCAGCAGCATCCCAAAAATGTTGCTTCGCCCAATTACAACTACATCCTTCCTTCAATTTCAACGCCATGCCGATGCAGCAATTTGAAACATCTTTTGGGAGTACAAGGAACAAACAAAATATCCTTCAATACTTCAATTTCAGACGCAACTTCCTCACATGCTTCGCTACAGATTCCAGATGAAAATTTGCTGATGCGCCAGTGCCTCCGATTCTTTACTTAGCTTGCTCGACCTCCCCATAGTCGACATGCATCCCACCCCATCGCGTCGACCACGCAATCGCCCACAGCCTCGCCCCTAATCATGCGCGAACATGCGATACTCAATCGCGACTTCAGGCTGCCGCGATGATGGATATTCTTTGACCGATCGTGTTGACTTCATGAAGGAAGGTGAGCGTGATTTGAAGGGACAATGGAAGAAGGGGTTGCGACATTGTTTTAAATAGAGGATGTTTACTATTATCTTTTTTTTACTGGAGAGGGACTGTTTTATTTTTATTTTTAACGGAAAATTTGATTTATTACCCTTATGTTTTAAAAGAAGATTCGTGTTCAAAACAATCCTCTAAGCTTGACAAATGGAGGTAATCTGATTTTGGAGTGAACAAGTGTTGAAATGAGTAATATAGTGATATATAAAGCTAAATTTGAAAAGATAATTTGACTAGCCAACTTGCTTAAAGTTAAATTGAACCGTCTTGAAATCACCTCCCGAAATTTCGAACTCCTATCGAGGCATGCCGCTAGGCATTTATAATGTTAAACCCCTATTTCGGTCACAATGGAAAAGGTTCCTAGTCCAAATTCGATCATAGGGAGAAGGTAGCCTTTTTGAATCCAGTTATAATATTAAATTTTCTATATAGACTTCAGCGCGTTTATCTACCGTACGGTCAAACGATCACTCCAAACACTATGAAAATTGAAATTCGATAATAATACAATATTATAGATCTAATGGAACTTGTTTCGTCGAATTCCGAGACTGTGCCTTGGAAGGCTATTTTTAAATATCAATTTAAACTATATATTTTCAAAACTTAACAAAACACTTCAAATTTCAAGTTTAACATTTCTTCTATCACCAGTATAATTAATATAGAATTTTACAAGCTTTTAAACCATTTTTAACAAGCTTAAAATTTCTGATTCAACCATTTATCCAATCTTCAATAATTCAATTCAATAATTCAATTGCCAATAAATAGTTATATTCAAAATTCAAATTAAACTTGCTTTCAAATATTAAAATCAATTAAATATTTCAATTTCAAATACCAGAAATTCCGGGTCATCACATTCCTCCCCTCCCCCCCTTAAAAGAATTTCGTCCTTGAAATTACTAGTTAAGGGGAATGATCTTTAACCCGCTAACTAAAAATCCCACAACCAATAATTTTTAACACCAACCAAAACAATCTTTTAATAAAGACACTCCCACCCTCCACTAACTTTCCAAACTTCTTCCTAAAATTTTCAAACAAAATCACTTACCCAACCATTCAAATTTAAATTTAAAACCAAATTTAAATTATCAGAATTTCCTTAAAATTTTCTAACTCCCTAAATTTTCGAAATTTTTTGTCAGCGCCTCCTTTGCGCGGCTAGCTCGGTACAACTACAAAATGTCACTATGGCCCCAAATCTCAAAAGAAAACAATAACGCCAAGTGGCTAGACCAGAAAGCCATTAAATTTCATACAGAAATTTAAATACATACCTTTGCCGAGCAAATTTCAATTTATCTTCAAAAATAAAAAATCCAAATTTATCCCTTGCCTTTAAAACACCTGTATATCCTACTTAACCATAATATTCAATCACAGAATCCCAAAATTATTTTATATATTTCTTTCCAAAAGTTTCATATCTATTTCATTCACATCCGTACGATGCACATATATCATCCGTACGCAATACCCAATTTTATCGCTCGCTCGATCACACAACAACACTTCCAAACTAGTATTGTCCACCCGACTTCCTAGTGCTGACTCAGATCAGGTTTCTTGATCAGAAACCGTCATTCTCCTTGCATAGACACAAACTATGATAGAGAATTTCCAGAATCAATCAAAATCCATATCCAGAGTTCGCCATCGAAAATCGAGCTACTCGGATCAGTGCAACTACCTCGAAATTCTATGTTCGAATCTGGATCAATTCACTATGCGAATAAATAATATACGCACATCTTACGTATTTATATCCATTGATTATTAACTATATCAATTCTCCTTTATTCACATATTTTTTTCTTTTCTATTCACTTATTCACAATTACCTCATTTCACAACTTCACTTAATCTTCATTCAATTATTCACTTAGAATATTTTTTCCAATAACAAATTTATTTAAGAATTTCACCATCCATTTCTTAAGTTCAATATAAATATTTTATACAGCTCTTATATTCACTTTCACTTCACTACTGAAGTTATATACATATCTATTCACTTTTTCTTTACAATTCCATTTGAATTCAATTTACCTTTCATTTTAAATATTGAATTCTATTTACTTTATCTCAATTCCATATTCAATTAATCATTTCTTTACTTAGTCCCACTGCTAATTTATTTAAATCTCAAACACTTCTATTCCCAATTTTCATCCAAATTTTCATTATCAATACTTTTTTTGAATTCAGTTCATCTTCAAATTCTGAATATTGAATTTTATCAACCATCTTCCATTCACAACTGGTTCATATCATTATTTTAAATTAGTTCCACTTACTAATTATCTCAAATCTCAAACAATTTCTTATTTCCAAACTTTTATAATTTTAGTTCACTTCGAATTTATTTATAACTTCACTTTACTTTACACATTTAAAATTAATAATTATCCAATATATAATTCCAATACATTTGCTTATTCACTTGAATCAATTAGTTTACTCATTAATTTTATTTCAGTCCTTTATTTTATTTAGCCAAATCTTGACTAACTTCCATTGCACACAACTCAAATTTATTTCTAATATTTAGTTTAAATCCTATTTACTTACAAATGCAAATTCATTTATCTATCCATAATTTTATTTCCAACTTAATTTTTATTTAAGTAACCCTTCCACTTTGTCCACTTAGACTTTCCTTACCTTCATCTTTACTTATCTAGATTTAATTACACTCTGATTATTCAAATTTTAAACTTCTATAAGTTTTTCCAAACTTAATTACATTTATTAACTAATCTTTCTAATTTATTTCATCTAATTGGTTTTCTTCACCAGCTTTATTCATTTTCAATCAAATTTAACTTACTAATTATATTCATCACTTCATCCTCGGATTTAATTTCAAATATTCATAAAAAGTTTATTTCTAAACTTTTACTCCTTTAGTTCCTTGGAACAAAATTCTACAATTTCCATTTTAATTTTTAAACTTCCTTAAGTTTCCAAATTATTTAAATTCCATAAACATTTTAAAATAAATTCCAGAGTCTCTTTCAATCAATTACTCAACATTTCAAAATCATTTTTGAAATCAATTTATATCCACCCCAAAATATTCCTTTGCATTACAAAATTTAACTAAATTTTGCGACAAATACCAATTCAAAATATTCAACATTCCTTGAATTTTTTTTAATACCGATCCAGTTTTGCAAACAACTCCAAATCAAATTATTCGGGTAGCAATTCCTCTCTTGGAAAGTTGAAAATGAACATCGATGATGTTGTAGTCATCACTGAAGTTATTTTTCAGTGACCGAAAAGAGTTTAATGCTTTTGCCTCTTTATAAACCCCTTCAAATATTTTTAAATTCCAAATCTTTCCAGATTTCAATCCAATCTGAAATAATATCACCATTATTTCTTCAAAACTTTTTGAAAACCATTTCAAACCCAAGGAATTTAAACTTTTCCCAAAATTCCAAATTCCAATCCTTGCAATTCATATTGAATCATTACTCTGGAATTTTTATTTCAATTTATAAATCACATTTACAGTTTACATTTACAAATTTCCTTTGTATATGAATTTATTCCTTAGCTTCAGTTATGATTGCAATTTCTCAATATAAATTTTACACAACAATGATAATAACTTAATATTATCTCTTTCTAACAACCAAGCAACCATATATAACTATAATAATTTACAGAAAATTATTTCTTTTATATACAAAAATAATTTGGGTAAAATTATTTCATTCACCCTATTTTAAAACAATACTGTATCGGCTTATCTTGTTATGAGTTTAGAAACCCCTATCGATGACGTGGCGTCCCACATATCGACTAGAATCCATAAACATTCAACCGATAAGTCAACACAATATAAAAGAAATTTTTATATTCACTAACAAATACGTGCTCATACTATTAATATTCTCAAACTCATTCTAGAATACTATAGACTCTATTATATGAGTAATCCCCACCAGAGCCAAGGTTCTCGCTTAACCTTCTGCTCTGATACCAAATGTAATGACCCGATTTTTTCGATGCCCGAAAAATCGAACCATTAGAGTATAAAGAAGAAGGAGATAGAAGAAGAGAAACAAATAACATAGAATCTTACCATCGCAGCAGAATAAAATATAATAGATAATAACAGATCTTCACACAAAAGAAAAATATATCTGTTTTATTCATACATCATCAGAATACAACATCAGAGTTCAATACAATCAACAACACTCAGGACGGTTATAATATACCACCCTTCAAAATCTGAATACACAGCGGAATATACATCAAATACGTTGGATATCTTTCGCCATCCAGCTCGTCACTTGAGCTCCACAATAGTCCATCCAGAATCTATACTCTATAATACTTGGTCTGGCCCGAGCATTACAGTTAAATAACACCCGAGTCAGTCTGGAATACTAACGTGAGAAAACACACTCAATTGGATTATTAAAGTTTTCAAAATCCTTTGAAAATCAAAAGCATATCGTAAGACCACGCCACAAATAAACATGTCAGGTTTTTACCTTATGATAGCTAAAACATTTCTTATAAAATCCTTTAATATTATAATAGTGTCTATATACAAATACTTATTCAAATAGCCGAAATTTTTACATTTATTAAATTCCAGCTAATAGGTATACAAAGAAAACCGTAAAGTCTGGGAGGAAGTATGGATTTCCAACTAATGACTAGGCACTGGGATACCACCTGTCACAGTACCTGGTCTAGATCAGCGTACCGAGGATCCCTCCCGATCCCCTGCAACACAAGACCGGGACTACCCTTTACTGGATAATTCCGAGTAAGATCACCCCACGGTTGGGATCAACAACTACACCACATAGCCGAAATAAAAGGGACATCTAGACAGGGATGACCTTACCCTAATGGATGCTACCCACTTAGCCTTGCTGCATAACCCTGGATTTTCAGTCATTCCCGGTTGATAAGGCTCGAGGCTAAGCGTTACCTTTTTAGAATATCTCTTAGAATGCTCATCTTCCACCTGACGATGTTTTGGAAGCATTCATCAATACATGTCCGTCTCGGGTTCGAACAGAACCGAAGGCACTACTCCTACTACATCCATTTTGGAATCACCCTCAGGATTATTAGCAACTAGCCGTTGCACTTCACTGCTGCATCTTCGACTTCCAGCACTTGTCTTCCTCACGAAAACGTTCAAACTGGATCGAAGTGGTTTTCGGGAAATGAATCCCGATCTTGGTCTCTTCGAAATGATCAGCGCATTGGGCAATATTGATGGTCGGTTATTTAACTATCAAATAACGTTCACAAACAATCATCAAGCCATAATAATTTCTCCCAAATTATTAATTAACCTCAAAATATCTTCGTAAGATATTTTTTTCGCCTTTTCAATTCTTTGAAAAACACAGTTCCAAACCATCTTCCTCTCACGGAATAAATTTCCTAAATATTTTCTAGTTCCACTGAAATCACCAAGTATAAATACTTCAGATTTAAAATAATTTAAAACACTTTGTTTTAAAATATACGTTAAAACATTAACTAAACTACTTAAACACTTTATTCAAAAATATATGCTTTGAAAATATTTAAAATAAAACTACGTTATAAAATATAAAACTAATTTCTAAAATAAAAGTTAAGCCAAATTAAATTTAAATTAAGAGTTATGAAATTCTATATAAATTTTCAAATAAAACTTTAACCCAACCATCCTTAAAATAAAACTACTTTATAAAATTTAGATATTAATAATTAATATTAAAAAATATTTACCTTTTAAAGTTTTAACAACTTAAATAATAATTTCTTAAAAACATTCCTTTAAATAACTTTAAAACTTTCAACTTATTCTTAAAAATCAGCTTTGAAAACATACTCGGCTTTTCAAGGAATCCACTTCTCTTTCATGCCTTTTAAAAATAAACCACTGTTATTTTTTTAAATAAATTACCATTCCTCTATAAATTTCCATCGTTAAATTTATACTTCCAAATTATCCACTGATATCTTAATTTACTTTATAAACCCAGTTTATAAAGTCCCATAGTCTTATTTCGTTTAAAATCACAATTTTCAAATACTTCATCAGTTTCCAAATTGATTTTCAGATTTTACTCCATTTCATAATAAATTCCTTTACTTACTCTATTTTTTATTTCAAAACCCAATAACTTCAGAGTTTACTTCTTAAATTATGACATAAAATCTTATTTAACTGGAATTACCAATTTCATACTTTTCCAAATTCCTTCTTTATCCTTTCCAAAAGATTTAAACCCTGAATTTAAAAATAAATTCTTTATTTCTTTAAATAATGTTACTTAGGTTTTAAAATTCATTTTACCCTTTTTATTCAAAATCCCCTTTCCCATACTCGAAATTTGTTTATTAGAATTTAAAAATCCACTTTTATTTTCTTTTTTTCATTCTTCATTTTATCCTAAATTCTATAAAATCATTTTACTTACAAATTTTCTTTTTTTTTTAATTTTCTTTTAAAAATCGAATCTATATATTTTTGGTATCTCCGTATACCCAAATATATTCAATCATACCACAGCATCCATTATTTCCAATTACCATCATAATCTATCACGGATTATCCAATAAACCATAACACAGAATAGTTAAACAAATCAAAATATTTTGAGGAATCTTGTTGGATCCCTCCAACCTGTTTTCCTGCATCCACTGATGTTAGCATAATATAAAATACCAATTCCACTTCGAGGTGGAATATCGCGGTATATAAGATTAAATAATATCATCCGCTATTATGCGGCGCATAGGGTCTCATCTGCTATATACTGTAGGAAAACAATCACTACAAATACATATATAATACCAATTCCACTTCGAGGTGGAAAATTAGAGAATAAACAACTCAAAATTTTTATTTACTCTAAATAAAGAGTCGTGAGTTTAAATTAATAATCTAAGTAAGAAGCTTTAGAAATTTTCAAATGTTGATAATTAAGAATTCAATTATTTTGAAGATAATGTGTTTGTGAACTTTAAAAATATTTGTTTACTAAAAGAAGTATAAAACCTATTCCTTGAGATTGTTTTGCCTTTGTGCAATTATTTTACAACTTACGTTTATGAAATCATATGAGTTTGGTGGTATTGGGAGAAACCACCAACCTTGTATTGGGTTTTCTTTCTGTAATTGTTGTCAATCTAATATCGGTATGACTCCCTTCGTAGTGTTATAGGGAAATTCATATCGGTAATCATCTTGTGGGTTAGAGTTCGGGATAAAGTTGAGACTAAATCCTGACTCTGTTTGCAAAACTTCTAAAGAATCGATCTCATCTGATTTATCTATTACGTAACATCCTATCCGTGCTTTGCTTCAAAGGTAAAACGCCTTCGAAATAGGGATGTATTGCTCGTAGAAATTCAATGGTACGCAAATCACAGTAATTCCACTTGGGAAACCATAGAATTAATCGAACAATCTTACCTTGCTTTGCTATCATCTTGTATTGTGGGCGAGAAATTTTAAACTCGAGCTTATCTGTTTTCCTTTACTTGATGAAATTAATACGTTGAATACAAACTCTTCCCTAGAAATTGCGAGGACGCATTTTTTATAAGAGGAGAGTCTGTAATAACCCTGGTTTGGAGATTACCTGACAATATTGAATTATAATGGTAGTTATAATTTAATATTGCAATTTAAAATAAAATTGGGGATCATATATTGTTTATTTGGAATAAACAATGAATTTTGGAAAAAAATGAGAAAATAAAGTTTTGAACTTTGTTTGGGTTGATAATAATTGGAAAATGAATTATTTTCTTTGTTTGGATTGGTAATGATTGAATATGATTTTATTTTAGAGGAAATGCAATAATTATATTAATTATTGCCAAGTTACTTCTTTTGATATTTTTTAAAAGAAGTATTAGATTTTTATAGGTTGTTTACTTAAATAAAAAGGTTGAAATTGGTTTAAAAATATGTTTTGGCTATAAATAAAATTTGGAAATGGTTTGAAATATTTTTTTAAGTGAGAAAAGTATTTTTGTTGAATTTTAGAAGTTGAAAATAAGGTTTTATATATTTATTTGAGTAAATAGTTATTTTTGAAAATTAAATTATTTTAATAATAAAAATGTTTTAAAAATATAAATTTATCTTTTCATATGGTAGAAAATGTTTTATTTTATGTATACAGGTTTTCATATTTTTCGTACGTAAAACTTGAGAGATAATGTATTTTTGTTTTGTGTATAATGTGATATATGTTCATATTTTAGTTGAGTGTTGATTAATAAACTTAAGACAACTCATTTTCTTTTGATTTTGGGTCCATTAGCCCATTAGTCTTCCTTATCCTGATTAAGGAAGTGAGAAAACTTACTGTACATTCATTTTTACACTATCTTCTTCCTCCTTCGGGTAGAAAACAATAAACACTAAACCCACATTCTCAAAATTAAAAATCCAAGATTTTATTCAATTAAATTCAACAAATTGCAATCTTTTTCAATCTGTATTGATAATACAAAAGTAATCAAACTCCAAACTTATAATTTCATCCAAAATTTCTAATTTGTGATAGTGGTTTCTAATTTACAGTAAAGTTTCCTTTTGCATGCTATCTTCTCTTGCTGTACAGGTTCCCAGAGGCTATTTCTCAAGAAAAGCTTCAGTCTTTCTTCATAAATCCGAGTCTTTGTATTCATACAATAAGGAGAGTTACAAAAATCACAAATACTAGCTGAGGAAAGCTCAAATCGCCAAAATCAGTGAATATTTTGCTTGTTGTACAAATTTCCTATAGTTGGTTTTTCCTTGTTTATAATCTGTTCTCTGTTGCTGCTTTGAGAACTTATTACTTTCTATTTCGGCAAAAAAATGCTGCCATATTTTTTCATTTAGTAGCTAGCATGTTGATCTTCATCTCTGTAAATTTTTGTTGGAAAATATGGTCATTTGAATGCTTAAATGTGCTTCAGAAAATCAGTTCGCAACATGGAAATTCGCTAATAAAATCACGTGAGAAGGCTTGGCTAGGTCGACCGCTAGGTTAACTATTCCTTCACATAGTTCAATCTAAGGTCGACCTATGAAGAGGAGGGGTTGACCTGGCTGTCGACCTAGGGGCAATTGCCTCCTGTGTAATTTTGCGTTGGCTCCTTGGTTTTCCGATTCGTTTCCAGCTTGTTTTTCTTGCCTTTGCTTCTTGTTTTCAAGTTATTTTTGTGACGTTTTGAGAGAGACGATGCCAATCAATAGGCTAGCTAAAACTTGATTTTCATTTAATTTGAATTGAATTCGAATATCAGTTTGAGTGATTTTCTTCGTTTTTCTTCGTTTTCGAGCAAGGATTTTTCCAAACTGCTTTGAAATAATTTTTAAAATAGATGGGAATTTTAATTAATTTTATATGATATTTTTAAACTATTTTCAAATATAAAATCTATTTATTCTCGATAATAAGGGAATTTTCAAATATGGCTTTCAAAATTGATTTTGAAAATTGGTTTTAAAAGCTTATTTTCTCTAGTAAATTATTTTATATATAAAATACACATTTTTGCACTATTTAAGAAAATGAGAAGGATAATTAAACGGTTTGGTAAAATACATGGTATGGGATACGTTCGTTTATCTTATCGGTTAATTCCTGACTTGTCCGTTTGATCGTTTTGACCTTTGGATCGAGTTTACCGATGAGATGAGGTAAACTTTTTACTGCTTTGAGTGTGAAATTTACTAGCGGTTAGTAAACCGTTTAGTGCGAACGTGTGGTATGGGACGCACGTTAACACTGTTTAGGTTCCTAGCCGAAAGTTTGTGACACATTTATCTAAGAGACGTATTTGCCAATATTGGACCTTTGGGTGATTTGTACATCAGGATGTTCATCTAAGAGACGTATTTGTCCATTGAGACCTATTTGTCCTTGGGATGTTATCCTTCGGGATGTTTGTCTAAGAGACGTATTTACTTGTCCTTCGGGATGTCTATCAAAGAGACGTGACGCCGTATTTTGATAGAACAGTACTTGGCAGGCTTCGGCCATAAGCATGTGCTATATCTATGATATGATTTCATCGATTTCTTTGTGATTTTCCAAGTGTATCACCTTTTTACATTATTGGCCATTTGTGTCATTCGAGATATTATATATGGCGATTACATCTTTGGAAATTAAACTTCTTATCGAATTCTATATTTGAGATTTGGGTTTGCCAACACTTGGCGTTTATTTGAGATTTACACTCTCCTATTTGGAGATATGTGAGATTGCCATTTTTGGCGTATTTTGTATTTTGAGACTTCTCTAGTTAGAGAATATTTTGTGATTTCCATTTATGGCGAGTTTTGCGTTTGAGATTTGGGATTCTCTAATTTTGGAGATATGGTTCATAGAAACCATTTTAGTGGCTTTTGGGATTTCATCGATGATAGGAGGCTTTATCATACTTAGTGTTATTTGTTGAGTTTACCTATCTCGAGGACATACACTTACTGTAATTACCTTATTTAAAGTAGTGGCATGCTCTTTTTATTGCTTCTTCTCATTCGAGAGGACACCCTACCCTTACCTTATGCATCATATTATCATTTATCCTTACTAAACTGTAACAACCCCATATTTTGTGATTTTTTTAATTGTATATTTTAATTATTTTAATTGAAATTCCTGATTTGAAAACTTATTTTATTTATTAAAATGAATTAATTTTGTCATTTTAAATATAAATTTTGATTTGTATGTGAATTATAATTCCAAACATGAATAAATGGAATATTTTCCAAAAATGTGAATTTTGGTCAATATGGTCAAATTTTGACTTTTAAATTTAAAATTAAATTTTTGAATTTTTATCTTTTATTACGAAAATAAATTGAATTTCAAGAATACTGCTTTTCGTTTCGTTGAAATCCGATTAATATTGTGAAAGTTATGCTTTTTACAATATTGTATGTACATTGTTTTATTTAACAAAATTGTTAATTTAATTTACATAAATAATATTTTTGTTTGTCAAATCATGTTCTAATTTCTGTAACATGTCATGTCATATTTATTTTATTTTTAAAAACGTTTTTAAAGTGTTATTATAATTTTCTAATGCTTATTGTATTTTGTTTTCAATTTTTAAAGTCTAGTTTCAATTATTAAGCTATTTATTTATTTATTTTACATTTTTCCTTAAAATAACTATTTATTTGCTTTTTCCACTTTATTTTATTTTATTTTCTATTTTATTTTTATGAATTTTATTTGCTTTATTTTGATTTAAAAGAAAAGGAAATTCAAAGAGGCAAAAGTCCTTTCGTTTTCCTTGTGTCTTTTCATTTACACTTGTCTTTCCATTTTCCCTTTTGCCTCTTCATTTTGATTGGACGTCATTTTCTTCTGTAGCTATGATTTCTCATTCACTTTCATGTGAAAAATTATTCCTACTCATCCAAAAACTCGCGGCTAAGAAATATATGCTAATGGTTATCTCCTTCTTACTCTTCTTCTCTTCATTATTCAATGAATTTAGACTTCCTCTCCTACCTTGCTTGCTCGGCCACTAGCTTCTCCACCCTTCAGCACCACTCACCACCACATCTACATCAGCTCCTCTTCCTTCTCCTCTGATCTTGACCTGGCCATGCCATCCAATGGAAGCCATCATTCAAAATTTGCACAAAACTCCACACAAATTGCAAAAATCCCTTAAAACTATGCATAGCCGAGCCTAGCCTTCATCACAACCACCACATATTGCCTTGGACGCCTCCTATTTCTCCACCACCACCATGATACCACCTCTGACCATCCACCTACCCACTGTCTAGACCTGAACCATGAAGTGGTCGAACCCTATGATGACCTAGCGGAGCCAAAGGTTGAACCAAACTTGCCTTTTTTGCCTTGTTCCTTTTATATTCCATGTTGCAACCACTACCCTTCATCTCCACTTGTTGTCATGCCATATTGATGTCATACCTGAGCTTAACACCATCTTTGGCTGAGCATAAATATCCCCTTGGTTGAGCTTTTGAATGGTTGTAGCATGGACAAGTTATCTTGTCTTTGTTGCTCTTTAATTTCAATTCATTTCAATATGCTTTGTGTCGTATATTCATATGTTATATTATTTGTGTTTATTGGATTGTTACACGATGATCATCTAGGCTCTCTCCACTCATTTGAATCCAATGTCGTGCTGTGTTATGCTATCGGGCTTTTTGGATTTGTTTTGTGTGTCTCGATTTGCTAACTCCATCTTGAAAAGGTGAGTCTTTCTCACTCTGGCATTTTACTTATGAATTGGTGAATCGATGACAAGTGTTTAGTAAATTAAAAATGTTATGCAAGTTAATGATAACCATATGACATGATATGCCATGTTATTATCATGTTAACCTTGTTAACGATCACCTGACATCTGATATATGACATTATATTGTGACATTTACCTGTTAGTGAAATTGTTTATATTGTCCATGTATATGTTCACACTGCAAGTTCCCTGTAGAGTAGAATCACTACGGGTTGAAATGATACATACCCGAACAGACTTTAGAATAGGGAGAAATCGTTATGGGATGAAATGATAGGCCTGAGCCATTTTTATTTACTTTTATTTACTTGGGATTGCGGGTTTGAAATAATAGAACCCGGGTTTTCATTTTAAATTGCTGATCGAAATGATATATATCCGTATCACTTGACTTAGGTTAGAAAATTATATACAGACCCCGTGGTATATTTTTAAATGATTTTAAATAGATATGTATTTTTAAAAGTATGAAATTTAATTTAAAAATATATATTTTTTGGTTTTGAGATGGCTAAATATTTAATTTTGAATTTGTGAATTTAAATGTGTAAATTTGAAGTAAATGTGATTTTGACTTTAAATTTTATTTTTAAAATGTAATTAAATAATGGTAAATTAAATTGAAAGTTTCAAAATGATATTTGAAGTAAAATGTTAAGTTTTATTAAATTTATAAGGTAATAAACGGTGAAATTTTGACCTAATAAATGAATTGAGTTTTTAAATTGGATATTTGATTTAAAAAAATTTATCGCGGTAAACCATATGTTAAAATTATATAAATGTGAAGTTTTGAAGCCTAAAAATATGATTTATAAATTTAAAATAGGAAAATTTTGAAGTTTTATTGTTTTTGAAAAGTTATGATAAAATCTGAAATTTTATTAATAGCATTTCTAAAATGCTGTAGTTTTATGATAGCACTTTAAAATGCCGTTGTTTTGAACTTAACTATGTTGGAAATAACTAAATATATATTACGGCATTTTATAAATGCCGTTATTCTTGAGCTAAACTATTTTGGAAACTACAAGCTACGATAGCACTTTATAAATGTTGTCGTTGCTATAAATTTGTCAATGTTTTGAAATGTTATAGATTTTAACACTGTTTGAGTTATATTTTAAAAGTGTTAAATGATTTAACTTTTGAAAATTGATTATTTGTGAAATATAAGGAGTTTTGAATATAATTCAATATTTAAATTTGAATTTTTACGAATTTAAATTGAATTTGAATTTAAATAAGGTTTACTTGGTTATGGTTAAATGGAATGAAATGTAATGAGATAAATGAATTTTTGAATGAAATTTTGAAATGTGTTTTGTAATGATATTTGAAATAATAAATGAGTGATATATCTGATTTTAAAATGATATTTAAATTTGAATTCAAATAATGATTTGATAATGGTTTTGAAAGGATATTTGGTTTATTTGTAAATTGAGTTTATTTAAATAATATTGGATTTATGAAATGCATATTTCAAAACTAAGTAATAATGAAGTTAAATTTGAGATATATGAAATTATAAAATTAGTTTTTAAATGAGGGTATATTTTAGCTTTGAAATACATTAAAAATTGAATAGCTTAATTTGTGAATCAAATCTGTATTTGAAATTTATAAGACTTGAAATGGTTTGTGTAATAGCCCGAAGTTTTAACAAGTATTTTTCACTTTTAATTATAAAACTTTGGGGTTTATTACATAAAAATCTAATTTTTTTTTAAAATTGATTAAAACATTTCCCAAATTTTTAATTAAAAGACAAGAGTTCTAAAATTTTAACTTTGGTTAAAGATAACTCTAATTGGAATTTTTAAAATTTTTAGTTTCTAAATCTTTTATATAAGAATTATATATGTACAAGATTTATTGTGAGGATGTTTACTTATATATTGGTAATAACATTTATTTCCCTTTTTGTTCTTTTTAAAATGAATTATATACATTAAAATTTAGCAATAAATTTCTTAGAAAATGGTAAATAAATCCGAAGAATATAAACAAATTCTATTTTTAGTTAAGTAATAACTTTCACAATTTACAGTGTATTAATAAACTACTGAATTACGCGTTTAAAGGGCGCGTTATTTGATGGGATAAATAACGTATGAGAAAACGTATAAAATTTAAATCCGTTATTTTCGTTTTTTTGGACTTAAATTTTGCGTCTATGGTGCGCATTTCAAAAATATATACCTTAACTGAAAATGGTTAAATAAATCAGTAAACGTGCATTTTCGAGTAGGAGGGAAGCATATCCGTTTCAATTTTTCCTTTAACCGTAACTGGCCATTTACCTTTAAACGAAAAAAAAGATATCCCATTTCACTTTTTACTACAACTATTTATTTAGTATAAAATCTTTTATTAAAGTAACGTTCAAATCTTATCTTATTGTCGTTTCCTCCAATATCAACGTAAGCTTTAATTACAAAACACGTTCAAAATTTTGTTTCAAATTTGGTATAAAAAAAATCTTTGATTTTTCTAATGTTCATATCCTTAATTTGTGCGTTCCTTATTTTATCTATCAATGACACTTTCATCTTTTAAACTAAATCATCAATGCAAGTTACTTGTCACGTACGCAGTACACACACACACACACACACACACACACACACATATATATTTCCTATCAGCTTGCCTCCTTTATCTTCATTTTTGTAAGATTGCAAATTAAGACTATTCCTGTAATAATAAAATATGTCAAACTTCATTTTCTATGTACTTACTCTAGTAACAGAACCAAATTTCGGTTAAATTGCTTTATTTGCAACTAATGTAAGTTAACATACATGGCAGAAAATGATAAAACACTGCAGTAACTTTAGATTCACTTCCATAGACTGCTAATTTATTGCAGAAAAAAAATGTATATGTTATATTACATATCTATTATATATACATTAATTTACTGAATGAACCTTTTCTATTCATACCTTTGGCTTCATGAGGAATCTGTTTATTTCTTACTTTTTTTGTCAACACATTTACTTCTTATTAAATTTTAAAACGAGAGAAAAATGTTGCCAAGATATTTTGCCATTTCCTTCCTAAAATTTTGCACGTACGTGTTCACTAATAAAAGAAATTTCCCTTGCCGTTTCCTTCTATCCCACTGATAATAAAATCAACCCTCATTGCAATTATTTATTTCCAAATCTTTCTTCCCTCTAATTGCGCAACTTTACTGATTTAAATACAAACCCACAATATCAATGCAAACCCTTTTGGAAATACTCGGTCATCATATGCAAAATACCCAAAAATATTTGATTTAGATATTGCTTGCCGTTTCTTCACCTTAAATTTCGCTAGTCCTTCGCATATTCATTCACCTTTAATTTCATACCCCATTTTATAAATTTAAGCACGTACAAAGGAAATGTCCTCCTTCATTAAATAAGAATTAACTTTTCTAAAATACTCAACCTTTAATAATGCAGTGAAATCATTCGTTTCCTCTAACATTATAAAATTTGAATTCACTTGCTTTTTTCTGCATTGATTTAGTAAAGAACAGCAAATTCTTGCTTTTTCTTTGTCCACTCACGCAATCCACTATATAAATTCATAACCACGTATCACATTTTCCTTCATTCTTTTTGGCTTCAGCTGTTTTCTCCTTCCTTTCTTGAGCTCTTGTACTATCAGGTATGTCCGCCAGTTTGCTTTATCTTCTTCTATTGTTTTTCCTTTTATTTATTTTTCATTTTCCGTTCACGCACGGCTCGACCTACACCACCACTTAACTTGACTACCCTCCTCCACTGTCTCCTCCACCTCATGCCACGACCGTGACAAGCCTTGTTGGATCGAGCTTTGTTTAGGGACGTGGGAGATAAATATTGCGTGCGCATCTTGAGTTAGCCCAGACCAAAGTGTTCACCTCCTTTGCTTGCGTTCAGTTTTAAATTAGTGATAATAAAAAAAAGAAAAAAAGAGAAGGGTTAATACGAAAGAAAGGGGAAGAGAGGAAACGCATGCATGAAATATTCAGACATGCCACCTGTATGATAAAGTTTAGGTATATTTGTTGCACCACTCTGACTCAGTTTGCCTAAAATCTTCCCACCGTGCATACATGAGTTTAAAGCCTATATACGTAATATATATATATATATATATATAAAGGGAGAAGTAAATTATGCGTACATGTCAGAAATGAATATATAGGCAATCATAGTGTTGTGTTGTCCAACTAGAGACTAGGTTGAAATTACCCTTTTGCATTTCTGAAGTAGAAAATGTGCGCCACCTGTAGCTTGTGAAACCAGTCCTCTAGGCCATGACGTAATGTCTTAGGAGTGCATGCATTCTATTTTTGAAATTTGGCAAGGGTCGTGCCTTTTTATAAAAAGAAAGAAAAAATTTATTATAATAAGAGGGTGAATAGAATAGTAGGGAGCCACCTGTGCATGTGAGTAGAACATCCTGAGCATTAGCTTGTTAGGATATAGTGAATATAGGTAGGTAGATACATGCATGAATAACAGTCTTTATGCACTATGAACAGATCCATATGAAGTATTGTATACTAAGAATAATTATGAAGTATTAATACGTAAACCACATGTTGCACTTAGTAATAAAATAAATAAATAAATAAATATTGCATGCGCCACTTTTATGTATCACTACCCCGAATTGCATTGTTGCCCACATAAGATTTGCCACCTTTTTATTAACACATCATAATATTCTGTAAAAAGGGTAAAAGAAAAAATATAGAGTATAAATTTATTTTGTAAATTTTGATTTGGAAAAATTAAATGGGCACGCTGAGCTTTTGTTTTAATGGGTCAAGTCGTGTGGTGAGTGGTCGAGCCGTTGTGTCAATTTCCTTTAATTCAATCTTGTTTCAAATTTGCTGTGTTCGTGATAAGATTCGAATACTTAGTTTTATTTAATTACTTTGTTCAAGATTTGAATCAAGTCATTGCATCCACAGAAAATTTATCGTGCCTTCTGTACTCTTCTTTCGGGGTAGATATCGTTGTTTGAATAAATTCTGTAGCTTCGAAAAGGTGAGCATTCTCACCTGACAAACGTACTTATATATCTGTAAATTGATAACAAGTGTATTGTAGAATGATTTTTATTTCATTTTATTTGACTGTGATATAAATTGATGATGTTAAAAATCATGTTATTAAACCTACACATCATCAGTTATATTATATACTTCTTTATTTATGTTATTGCACTATTTATTTATTTACTGTTTATCACTGCAAGTTTCCTGTAGTATAGAATCGTTACGGGCTGAAATGATAGGCCCGAACAATATTTATTCATTCATTTATTTAGTTATTTATTTAACTTGGGATTGCAGGTTTGAATTGATAGAACCCGGTTTTCTTTGTAAATTGCGGATTGAAATGATATATTATCCGTATCACTTGACCTAGTTTAGAAAGTATCATACAGACCCGTGGTTATATATATATATATATATATATATTTGGAAATATTAAATGTTTAAATAGTTCTTGTTTAAAATTGGATTTAAATGATTTTTATATGTATAATATTATACTAGTCAAATATGTAAATAATATTAGAATTTAAAGTTTGGGTTTAGCTTGAAAATTTGGATTTGTAAAACAAGTGGAATTTAAGTTAAGAAATAATTTATGAATTTGGTATAACTTGAATATAAAGCGGATAAATATAAGTTAAGTTTTCTATGAATAAAATAGTTAGAATTGTGAAATATGGAAATTGAAATTTAACTTGATTTAGAAATAGAAGGCTGTTTTTGAAACAAAGGTAAGGTAAGAAATTAATCGGAAATTAGTTTATTTTGGATATGGGAATTTAACTAATTATAAGTAAAATTTATAGAAATTTTGCATTTAATTTTATTTAGTAAAGTATAAGAGAAGTTATATATTTATTGATAAAATACATTTTATAAAAATCATAATTTATCGAGTAAATTAAATGACTATTTAAAGGTGGAAATATGATTTATAAATTTAATTGGTTTAATTATTGTTGAAACCATATTGAAGTTAAATTTTTAAGTTACTCAAATGAACTAAGGTATAACCTTGGGACGGATATTGGATTTTATTTTAACTTCACCTTTTCAATATAGCATTTGATTCAAATATAACTATTTTTGAATTTATAAACCACGGGTAATAATAACGTGGGTTGTTAAAGAGACCGGGATTGGATATGGGCATACTATCTGTCGATACCGAAAACCACTTTGACAGCCGTGTACGCGGTTGAGATTCCAGAATGAAGCAGGAAGGTGGTGATGTTTCCTTTAAGGTAAATACGTGGACCCGACTCCCTTGAGTTGGCATAAGGTGGCTAAAACAGGAGCGATTCTCGGATTAATGAGGTAGCACCTCTGATCGGACGCACTTCTTCGTATGCCATTCTATTACTTTTGTGATTGTTTTGGTGCGCACCTTTGATTTGGGAGTGTTGTTCGAGGTGGGCGGTAGCTGCACGCTACGCATTTCCACCGGTCCGGATGCGTAATTTGTATATATACCCAGGCATTGCCTAGTTGTGCCGTGTCACCTACCATAGCGAGCCTTATACGATTTTGGTTCTGTACCATACATATGGAGTGCCCTCTGACGACGCCCATTCCAGGGGAGATTACGGTACTGTATAGACTATGGGAATATGTTATGTGTTAAGGTGGAAAATGTAAAGCCTTAACGCTATTTAAAAGTAAGTTTATTTTACTAATAGACACTATTGTAATAGCGAAGTATTACTACATAGTAAATAGTTTAACGGATCCTTAGAAGATGGGCGGTCCCAAGCATCCTTTAAGTTACTTGTTCTATATTACAGTACACTTGAATTAGCTTACACTGTATAAGTATATATGTCCTGCTTGAGTGTTTATGTTTTATTTTACGCTCGGGTCAGCCTGAGTTTCAGTTCAGACTTCACCTCCGAAGCTAGGAATTCAGCAGATCATCTCTTTTCAAGCTACAGTCAAGTTTTTGTTCAGTTCTCATTTTAGCCGTTGTAATCAAGACAAATTTAATATTGAGATTTTCTGTGGAGATTTCAAACTATATTTAGTTTAAGACTATGTACTTTATATTTATTTTGAGACTATTGATAGTGGCTTCATGAACCACTAAGTTATTTTTAGATTCCGCTGTGATTATTCTGATTTCTGTGTCTGTGATTATTTATTTACTGTATATTTTTAGATTTGCCAAATTTTATTTACAACGCGGTATTTTGAACAATTCAAGTCCGACATGTGCGGATGCGAATGGTTGAAAATACCGGGTCGTTACATTTGGTATCAGAGCTTTGGCTCTAGGCAAAACTTAGAATGTATGGTAAATTTATTTGACAGAATCACTTCCATTAGAGTTTGAATCTCTTCCTTTTGATTCGATTTCCTTTGAATTTTGGAACGTTCCCTGTGGTTCCAAAGTTCGTTCGTATCCCTCACTATTCATCTTCTTTCGATTCTGGAGTATCCCATAACTCCACTTCGGATGATCTTTATAGTGAATTGGCGGTCTCGCCAATATTCTAATGAAGAGGTGAAACTCCTTTACAAATTAGCATTGATTCACCAGAGATTTATATTTATCCTCGGTTTAGATGCTAGTATCTTTGGTTATTCCAAACTCTATCTCCTCAGATCGAATGTAGATTTACCCCAGAAAATCCACATCGCTCTTACTCTTTAATTCACGGTTGACCAGGTTAAGGTTGCCCGCGATTTATATAAACTTATCCAGTTCTTTATTCTGTTATTTAATCATTGGATCTTCTGATTCCAAGTTATCTTTAATTCTCTTTGATTTGAGTCCATCAAATTTGAATCTTTATCCTTGTTTTGAAAAATTTATTCCTATATTTGGAAAAAATCTAATATTATATATAAGTATAAATTTCGGAATTTTATAATTAATTTAACTAGTTGTCAAGAGATAATAGTCTTTATTTATGGTTTTGTAAACCATGGGTTTTGTCTCATATAAATAATTGAATATAAACAATGGTTATAAATTAATTTGGAAACAGAAATGAATTTAAAACAAGAACTTGAGAATTCAATTTTCGACGGTTTCAAACCTTGTGTTTTAATTTTAAAAGGATATATTATTTAAATTATTTTCGAATAGAAATTTGTTTCCAAAGAATTTTAAAGGTTTAAAAATCAATGCTCTTCTCTTTGTCACTGGGAAATAATTTCGGTGATGACTGCAACATTATCGACATTCATTTTCGAGTTTCGAAGTGAAGAGACCATTCTGTAGTCTGGCTACAGTGTTACCATGAGAATTCAATTGATTTGAATCTATAAAATATGACTTGATTTATAATATATAGATATATGATTTAAATTTGATTTGACATATTATGTACATATATTTATTTATCTCTAAATGGTTTGAAGAGAATCGGAAATTTAATTCTTATATTTTATCTTGAAGAATAAATTTCAATTATAAAAAGAAAATCAAAATTTTGAATAAATGATTCAAACTTGAGATATTGAATTTGAAAGTTTTATTTGTATAATACTCAATTGCATTTCAATATAACTTACCTTGATTTTCAGAAGTTAACAATGTAATTGGATAATATACAATATAAAATGATTTTATAAATAAAATTTGAGTGGTTATAATAAATGATATACACTTAAATTCTAGTTATAAAAAGATTAACAAAGGTAATGGAATAATTTACAATATAAAATGATGTTAAAGGAACTAAGAATAAATTTAAACAGTTGTAATAAGTGTAAACAGATTTAACATAGATGATAAAAATATATTGAGAGAAATAAATTTAGTTATAAAAAAAAGATATTAATTTATTGAATAAATTTAGTTATAAAAAAAATATTAATTTATTGAACGCATTTTTGAGTATAACAAATGATTTTCAAACTTATGATTTTAGAAATTTTTATTTTAAGATAATTGGAAGATGAAGTAATGAAATTTGAAATAGTAAAATTTAACTTAAGAGAAATTAAATAGATCAAATCAATTATTAATTTAAAATTGAATTTGTATGTTTTAGATTAATGATTCTATTTTGAGTTTCAATTAGTTTTCTTTCAGGTTGTTTCTATTCCACTACGTTCTTCCTTTTCGAGGACGAAAAGTTCTGAGTGGGGGAGGGTGTAATAGCCCGAAGTTTTAACAAGTATTTTTCACTTTTAATTATAAAACTTTGGGGTTTATTATATAAAAATCTAATTTTTTTTAAATTGATTAAAACATTTCCCAAATTTTTAATTAAAAGACAAGAGTTCTAAAATTTTAACTTTGCTTAAAGATAACTCTAATTGGAATTTTTAAAATTTTTAGTTTCTAAATCTTTTATATAAGAATTAAATATGTACAAGATTTATTGTGAGGATGTTTACTTATACTGGTAATGACATTTATTTCCCTTTTTGTTCTTCTTAAAATGAATTATATATATATATTAAAATTTAGCAATAAATTTCTTAGAAAATGGTAAATAAATCCGAAGAATGTAAACAAATTCTATTTTTAGTTAAGTAATAACTTTCACAATTTACAGTGTATTAATAAACTACTGAATTACGCGTTTAAAGGGCGCGTTATTTGATGGGATAAATAACGTATGAGAAAACGAATAAAATTTAAATTCGTTATTTTCGTTTTTTTGGACTTACATTTTGCGTCTGTGGTGCGCATTTCAAAAATATATACCTTAACTGAAAATGGTTAAATAAATCAGTAAACGTGCATTTTCGAGTAGGAGGGAATCATGTCCGTTTCAATTTTTCCTTTAACCGTAACTGACCATTTACCTTTAAAAAAAAAAAGATATCTCATTTCTCTTTTTACTGCAACTATTTATTTAGTATAAAATCTTTTATTAAAGTAACGTTCAAATCTTATGTTATTGTCATTTCCTCCAATATCAACGCAAGCTTTAATTACAAAACGCGTTCAAAATTTTGTTTCAAATTTGGTAAAAAAATATATATTTGATTTTTCTAATGTTCATATCCTTAATTTGTGCGTTCCTTATTTTATCTATTAATGAAACTTTCATCTTTTAAACTAAATCATCAATGCAAGTTTCCTGTCACGTACGCAATATATATTGCTTGCCGTTTCTTCACCTTAAATTTCGCTAGTCCTTCGTATATTCATTCACCTTTAATTTCGTACCCCATTGTATAAATTTAAGCACATACAAAGGAAATGTCCTCCTTCATTAAATAAGAATTAACTTTGCTAAAATCACTCAACCTTTAATAATGCAGTGAAATCATTCGTTTCCTCTAACATTATAAAATTTGAATTCACTTGCTTTTTTTCTGCATTGATTTAGTAACGAACAACAAATTCTTGATTTTTCTTTGTCCACTCACGCAATCCACTATATAAATTCATAACCATGTATCACATTTACCTTCATTCTTTTTGGCTTCAGCTGTTTTCTCCTTCCTTGCTTGAGCTCTTGTACTATCAGGTATGTCCGCCATTTTGCTTTATCTTCTTCTATTGTTTTTCCTTTTATTTTTTTTTCTTTTTCCGTTCACGCAAGGCTCGACCTACACCACCACTTAACTTGACTACCCTCCTCCACTGTCTCCTCCGCCTCATGCCACGACCGTGACAAGCCTTGCTGGACCGAGCTTTGTTTAGGGACGTAGGAGATAAATATTGCGTGCGCATCTTGAGTTAGCCCAGACCAAAGTGTTCACCTCCTCTGCTTGCGCTCAGTTTTAAATTAGTGATAATAAAATAAGAAAAAAAGGGAAGGGTTAATACGAAAGAAAGGGGAAGAGAGGAAATGCATGCATGAAATATTCAGACATGCCACCTGTATGATAAAGTTTAGGTATATTTGTTGCACCACTCTGACTCAGTTTGCCTAAAATCTTCCTACCGTGCATAAATGAGTTTAAAGCCTATATACGTAATATATATATATATATATATATATATATATAAAGGGAGAAGTAAATTATGCGTACATGTCAGAAATGAATATATGGGCAATCATAGTGTTGTGTTGTCCAACTAGAGACTAGGTTGAAATTACCCTTTTGCATTTCTGAAGTAGAAAATGTGCACCACCTGTAGCTTGTGTAACCAGTCCTCTAGGCCATGACGTAATGTCTTAGGAGTGCATGCATTCGATTTTTGAAATTTGGCAAGGGTCGTGCCTTTTTATAAAAAGAAAAAAAAAATTTATTATAATAAGAGGGTGAATAGAATAGTAGGGAGCCACTTGTGCATGTGAGTAGAACATCCTGAGCATTAGCTTGTTAGGATATAGTGAATATAGGTAGGTAGATACATGCATGAATAACAGTCTTTATGCACTATGAACAGATCCATATGAAGTATTGTATACTAAGAATAATTATGAAGTATTAATACGTAAACCACATGGTGCACTTAGTAATAAAATAAATAAATAAATAAATATTGCATGCGCCACTTTTATGTATCACTGCCATGAATTGCATTGTTGCCCACATAAGATTTGCCACCTTTTTATTAACACATCATAATATTCTGTAAAAAGGGTAAAAGAAAAAATATAGAGTATAAATTTATTTTGTAAATTTTGATTTGGAAAAATTAAATCGGCACGCTGAGATTTTGTTTTAATGGGTCAAGTCGTGTGGTGAGTGGTCGAGCCGTTGTGTTAATTTCCTTTAATTCAATCTTGTTTCAAATTTGTTGTGTTCGTCATAAGATTCGAATACTTAGTTTTATTTAATTACTTTGTTCAAGATTTGAATCAAGTCGTTGCATCCACTGAAAATTTATCGTACCTTCTGTACTCTTCTTTCGGGGTAGATATCGTTGTTTGAATAAATTCTGTAGCTTCGAAAAGGTGAGTATTCGCACCTGACAAACGTACTTATATATCTGTAAATTGATAACAAGTGTAATTCTAGAATGTTTTTTATTTCATTTTATTTGACTGTGATATAAATTGATGATGTTAAAAATCATGTTATTAAACCTACACATCATCAGTTATATTATATACTGCTTTATTTATGTTATTGCACTATTTATTTATTTACTGTTTATCACTGCAAGTTCCCTGTAGTATAGAATCGTTACGGACTGAAATGATAGGCCCGAACAATATTTATTTATTCATTTATTTAGTTATTTATTTAACTTGGGATTGCGGGTTTGAAATGATAGAACCCGGTTTTCTTTGTAAATTGCAGATTGAAATGATATATTATCCGTATCACTTGACCTAGGTTAGAAAATATCATACAGACCCGTGGTTATATATATATATATATGTGTGTGTGTGTGTGTGTGTGTGTGTGTGTGTGTGTGTGTGTATTTTTGGAAATATTAAATGTTTAAATAGTTCTTGTTTAAAATTGGGTTTAAATGATTTTTATATGTATAATATTATACTAGTCAAATATGTAAATAATATTAGAATTTAAAGTATGGGTTTAGCTTGAAAATTTGGATTTGTAAAACAAGTGGAATTTAAGTTAAGAAATAATTTATGAATTTGGTATAACTTGAATATAAAGCGGATAAATATAAGTTAAGTTTTCTACGAATAAAATAGTTAGAATTGTGAAATATGGAAATTGGAATTTAACTTGATTTAGAAATAGAAGGCTGTTTTTGAAACAAAGGTAAGGTAAGAAATTAATCGGAAATTAGTTTATTTTGGATATGGGAATTTAACTAATTATAAGTAAAATGTATAGAAATTTTGATTTAATTTTATTTAGTAAAGTATAAGAGAAATTAGATATTTATTGATAAAATATATTTTATAAAAATCATAATTTATCGAGTAAATTAAATGACTATTTAAAAGTGGAAATATGATTTATAAATTTAATTGGTTTAATTATTGTTGAAACCATATTGAAGTTAAATTTTAAGTTACTCAAATGAACTAAGGTATAACCTTGGGACGGATATTGGATTTTATTTTAACTTCACCTTTTCAATATAGCATTTGATTTAAATATAACTATTTTGGAATTTATAAACCACGGGTAATAATAACGTGGGTTGTTAAAGTGACCGGGATCGGATATGGGCATACTCTCTATCGGTACCGAAAACCACTTTGACAACCGTGTACGCGGTGGAGATTCCAGAATGAAGGAGGAAGGTGGTGACGTTTCCTTTAAGGTAAATACGTAGACCCGACCCCCGTGAGTTGGCATAAGGTGGCTAAAACAGAAGCGATTCTCGGATTAATGAGGTAGCACCTCTGATCGGACGCACTTCTTCGTATGCCATTCTATTACTTTTGTGATTGTTTTGGTGCGCACCTTTGATTTGGGAATGTTGTTCAAGGTGGGCGGTAGCTGCGCGCTACGAGTTTCCACCGGTCCGGATGCGTAATTGGTATATCTACCCTGGCATTGCCTAGTTGTGCCGTGTCACCTACCATAGCGAGCCTTATATGATTTTGGTTTTGTACCATACCTATGGAGTGCCCTCTAACGACGCCCATTCCGGGGGAGATTACGGTACTGTATAGACTATGGGAATATATTATGTGTTAAGGCGGAAAATATAAAGCCTTAACGCTATTTAAAAGTAAGTTTATTTTACTAATAGACACTATTATAATAGCAAAGTATTACTACATAGTAAATAGTTCAACGGATCCTTAGAGGATGGGCGGTCCCAAGCATCCTTTAAGTTACTTGTTCTATATTACAGTACACTTGAATTAGCTTACACTGTATAAGTATGTATGTCCTGACTCGAGTGTTTATGTTTTATTTTACGCTCGGGTCAGCCTGAGTTTCAGTTCAGACTTCACCTCCGAAGCTAGGACTTCAACAGATCATCTCTTTTCAAGCTACAGTCAAGTTTTTGTTCATTTCTCATTTTAGCCGTTGTAATCAAGACAAATTTAATATTGAGAGTTTATGTGGAGATTTCAAACTATATTTAGCTTAAGACTATGTACTTTATATTTATTTTGAGACTATTGATAGTGGCTTCATGAACCACTAAGTTATTTTTAGATTCCGCTGTGAGTATTCTGATTTCTGTGTCTGTGATTCTGTGATTATTTATTTACTGTATATTTTTAGATTTGCCAAATTTTATTTACAACGCGGTATTTTGAACAATTCAAGTCCGACATGTGCGTATGCGAATGGTTGAAAATACCGGGTCGTTACATTTGGTATCAGAGCTTTGGCTCTAGGCAAAACTTAGAATGTATGGTAAATTTATTTTACAGAATCACTTCCATTAGAGTTTGAATCTCTTCCTTTTGATTCCATTTCCTTTGAATCTTGGAACGTTCCCTGTGGTTCCAAAGTTCATTCGTGTCCCTCACTATTCATCTTCTTTCGATTCTGGAGTATCGCATAACTCCACTTCGGATGATCTTTATAGTGAATTGGCGGTCTCGCCAATATTCTAATAAAGAGGTGAAATTGTTGATATGCGAAGATTTTGATCAATGACAATGTGCTTTAACAAACAAGGAAGAAACATATGCAATGTTAAAGGAAGATCGATGAAGACCAAACAAACATAAAGTATGTTTTTTTTATATATGTCTTAGTCTAGATTTATTGTTAAAATCTATCCTCAAGAGGCTTGCACGAACACTAGAAAACATTTTATAAACTTCATTTTCAATTAAGTTTTCACTGGGCATATTTTATAAGTTCAGTCGACCGAACGGGAATAGCCAGTCGACTGAAACTGGAACATATATATAAACATGCACAGTTTCAGTCGACTGAATTTCCTGCACAGTCGACTGAATTTGCTCCCAAAAATTTTACTTCATATTTTCAGCTGACTGAATTCCCTGCTCAGTCGACTGAATTTGAACTTGCGAATTTTCTCTGAAAAGACACCTTCTTCCTCCCAAGAGTTGCAACCATTCATCAATGGAAATGGAAGCATCTCTTGTTTGCAACCTTTGACAACAAATGCACCTCTTCTATAAGTATATATACATGATTCTAACATCATTTAATTCACCGAATTCTCTTGCTTTAATCTTACTATTCTCTTGTTCATATTCTCTAGATATTCTCAAAGAAATCACCAATCTATTGCTTGAATCACCGTTTTTGTTTATAACATTCTATTGATTCATAGCAATTCACATTTCCTAAATCTTCACAAACACATTGCATACGCTCGAGGATAAGATTATAGGAATATTGTACTACATTAGACTCATTAGTGTTGACAAGAACACAACAAGTCGGATATTATATTTTAGTAATTGAGTTGAATTTCTCTTCGGTAGTTGAGGCAAGAAATCCCATTCGGTTGTTCGGGTAAGTTGTAAACCTATTCCTCCAGGTGAAGTGAGGGTGTTAGTTAGTGAAATTCCTAAGTGAAGCTTAGGGACTGGACGTAGGACGAGAGCTCCGAACCAGTATAAAATCCTGGTGTCTCCTTGCATTTACCTACTTTATCTACCTAGACTATTTCGTTATTCCATATTACACGATTCTACCACATAGTCTCTTTCAATTGGTATCAGAGCAAGGCCGTCCTATAACCATAACACCGTTATTAGACATATTGATAATATGGAAAATAACGCAAGTACAAGCATAACATCTGCCTATAGTTCCACATTTGCGGAAGGACAATCTACCCAAAGACCCCCTCTATTCAATGGATTAAACTACAACTATTGGGCTACTAGGATAAGGATTTATATGCAAGCAACAAGTTTCGAAGCCTGGAATGCTACTCAAGCAGAGTTCGTTGTACCCACAACCGATTATCCTACATGGACACAAATTCAAAAGAATGAAGCTAGTGCAAATGCCAAAGCTATGAATATGCTATTTTGCGCCCTGGATAGAAATGAATTCAACCGTGTTAGCATATGTACTACTCCATATCAGATATGGGAAACACTTAAAATCATACATGAAGGCACAAACAAGGTTAAACAAACATAGATATCCATGCTGAAGAATCAACTCCAAAACTTTAGAATGCGACAAAATGAATCCATCAATGACATGTACTCAAGATTTCAAGACATTCATCATGCTCTAATCGGACTAGGAGAAAGATACACGGACTTTGGCATTGTGTCTAAAGTTCTAAATTCACTCACTGATGAATGGGAGAGAAAAGTACTAGCAATCAAGGAAGCAAATGATCTATCTACAATGAAACCAGAAGAATTGATTGGAAATATTATGTCGTATGAAGTAAATATGCAAGCTAAGAAAGATCAAGCTCAAGAAAGAAAGAATGTTGCTTTTCATGCGGAAAAGGAAAAATCAGAGTCTGAAGATGAGGATCTAGCATTTATAGCCAAAAATTTCAAGAAAATCTTACAATATAGAAAAGGAAACAAAAACGGATTCAAAAAGAATTTCTTGAACAAACCTTCATCCTCAAATATAGAATCCTTCAATTGTCACAAGAAAGGACACATGCAAAAAGATTGTCAAGAACAAATGAAGGAAAATCAGAAAAGCTTCGACAACAAAAACAAGAAGGATAAATTCAAAAAGAAGGCATTTTCTGTAACATGGGACGATTCAGATTCATCTTCATCTGAAAATGATAATGATAGCGACAATGAACTGGCAAATGTATGCTTCATGGCTCAAGAATCTGAGGTAAATGATTTAAATTTCGACGATTTAATTGAAGTAAACACTGAACTTTTAAGCACAATAAAAACTCTTAAAAAGAAACTCAAAGAAACTCGTGAAAATAAAAAAAAAGCTGAATTTGAAAGGGATATGTTAAAAGATGAAAAGAAAATTTTAGAAGAAGAACTTGAAAAAGTTCAAGAATCTCATTCAAATCCGGAAACTCAATTATCACTTTTAAGTCAAGAAATTGAAAATCAAAAAACAAAGAATGATATAATTGTTTCTGAAAATCATGAGTTAAAAACTAAGATTAGACAAGTTGAGTTAGAAAATAATAGTCTTTAAGCTAGATTAGATAACATCACTAAAAATGTTTCTAGCTTTAACAAAGGAAGAGAAAATTTATCTAAGATTTTAGAAAATTCTCGATCCTCTTCAAGTAAACATGGATTAGGATATAAAAAGGAGTCAAAAATTCCTAAAAATACAAATTTTAAGAGGAATATGGATTCAAAACAACAAATATTGCTAAAGAAACCCATTAAAACAAAAGTAGAAAACAAGGTAGTTAAAATTTGGGTACCAAAGACTAACAATGTATTAATAAGAAATAAATATATTAAAACATTTATGGATAATGTTCATCATAATGAAAACTATATTTATAAAAAGGATACTAAACCAAATTGGGTTTGGTTTCCTAAACTATAACTTTTTAGGACCCTATTAAAAGGTGGGTACCAATAATTTCATATTTATTTCAGGTCCCACTCAAAAATAAGAAATGGATATTAGACAGTGGTTGTTCAAAACACATGACCGGAGACAAAAATATGCTTACAAACATCACATACTTTGATGGTGGCTCGGTTACCTTCGGAGACAATTCAAAAGGCTATATCATTGGCAAAGGAGATGTGAAAAATTACGGTACATCAAATTTACCTTTTATAACAAATGTTTCATTAGTTGAAAATTTAAAACATAATCTACTTAGCATAAGTCAACTATATGACAAAGGTTTTAAAATAACTTTCTCGAATAATAAATGTAGTATTTTTGATCAAAACCAAAATCTTGTTTTTGAAGGAAATAGAGATAGAAATATTTATGTTTTAAATATGAATATTAATCATAATTCAAGTATGTGTTTACTTGACAAAGATAACGATCCTTGGTTATGGCACAAAAGATTTTGTCATATAAATTTTAAAACTATTAGAAAACTTTCTAAAAATGAATTAGTAAGAGGTTTACCCAAAATAAACTTTAAAATAAATAATCTTTGTGATGAGTGTCAAAAAGGAAAATTAACAAAATCATCTTTCAAATCTAAGAAAAATATTTCGACTTTACAACCATTAGAATTACTACATATGAATTTATTTAGACCAACACAAGTTCAATCCATTAATCATAATCGATACGTATTTGTAATAGTTGATGATTTTTCAAGATATACATGGACTATTTTTATGAAAAATAAAAGTGACACTTTTGAGCATTTTAAAACATTTGTCAAAAGAATTCAAAACACTAAAGATTTGAAAATTAAAAATATTCGAAGCGATCATGGAGGCGAATTCGAAAATGAAGTTTTTGAAACTTTTTGTAAAAAGAAAGGAATAAATCATAACTTTTCTTTTCCTATAAATCCTCAACAAAATGGAGTTGTAGAAAGAAAGAATAGAACATTACAAGAATGCGCAAGAACATTATTAAATAGATGTTCTCTACCAAAACAATTTGGGCCGAAGCCGTTGCTACTGCATGTTATGTATTAAATAGAATATCAATTAGACCATTAACTAAAATTACTTCTTATGAACTATTTAATAATAAAAAGCCAAATATGTCTTATTTTAAAATATTTGGATCAAAATGTTTCATTTTAAATACAAAAGATCAACTAGGAAAATTCGATTCAAAAGCTGATGAAGGAATTTTCGTAGGATACTCAGAACGAAGTAAAGCATATCGAGTATTTAATAAATAAACAAACTTAATTGAAGAAACTTTGCATATATCTTTTGATGAAAATTTTAATAAAAATTTAAATATAAAAGACGATGAAGAATTGATAAATATAGAAGAAACAAACCTTGAAAATAATAATAATGAACTAAGATCTCCTCCTAGAATATTACGAGATCATCCAACTCAAAATATAATAGGAGAAATAAATTCTCAAGTTAGAACAAGAAATCAACTAAATCAAATGGGTCATGTAGCTTTCATTTCATCAATAAAACCTAAAAATCCAAAAGAAGCATCAACAGATGATTATTGGATTATCGCAATGCAAGAAGAATTAAATCAATTTGAACGTAACAATGTTTGGGAATTAGTTCCCCATCCTAATAATCAATCAGTAATTGGAACAAAATGGATTTACAAAAATAAACTAAACGAACAAGGTAATATAATAAGGAATAAAGCAAGACTAGTAGCACAAGGGTATAATCAAGCAGAAGGTATTGATTTTGAAGAAACATTTGCTCCTGTTGCAAGACTTGAAGCAATACGTATACTATTAGCCTTTTCATGTTTTCACAATTTTAAACTTTATCAAATGATGTTAAAAGTGCATTTTTAAATGGTTTTATTAAAGAAAATGTATATGTAGAACAATCTCCTTTGTTTATACATGAAAAATATCCGGATCATGTATTTAAATTAAAGAAAGCACTATATGGTCTTAAACAAGCATCTCGTGCTTGGTATGAAAGACTTAAAAGTTATTTATTAAACTCAGGATTTAAAATTGGAAAAGTAGATCAAACGCTATTTATTAAAAATACTACCAAAGATATTTTAATAATTCAAATATACATAGACGATATTATTTTTGGTTCAACAAATGAAAATTTATGTGAAGAATTTTCAAATATAATGACTAATGAGTTCGAAATGTCTCATATGGGAGAATTATCATATTTTCTCGGACTTCAAATCAAACAATTAACAAATGGAATTTTTATAAACCAAGAAATATTGTGCTAATTTAATTAAACGATTCGGAATGGAAAACACTTCTGCCAAACCTACTCCTATGAGTACCACTACACATCTCGATCGAGATGAAAATGGAAAAAGTGTAGATCTAAAATTGTTTAGAAGTATGATAGGTTCCTTACTTTACTTAACCGTTAGTAGACCTGACATAATGATGAGTGTTTGTTTATGTGCACGTTTTCAATCCGATCCTAAAGATTCACACTTAAGAGCAGTAAAACGAATAATGCGATATCTAAACAAAACTAAAGATTTCGGTCTTTTCTATCCAAAGGACTGTTCATTTGAGTTAGTATCATTTAGTGATGCTGATTTTGGTGGATCTCAAAAAGATAGAAAAAGTACAAGTGGTACTTGCCATTTCATTGGAAAATCACTTGTATCTTGGTTTAGTAAGAAACAAAATTGTGTCTCGCTTTCCACATGTGAAGCAAAGTATATATCAGCTGCTTTAGCTTGCACTCAAGTTATATACATGCAACAAACACTTAAAGATTTTAATATAGATTTAACAAATTCTACAATATATTGTGATAATACAAGTACAATAAACGTATCTAAAAATCCGGTTAACCACTCTCGTACAAAACATATAGATATTCGTCACCATTTTCTACATGACAATATCGAAAAAGGAATAATTAATTTAGAACATATTTCAACCGAAAATAAAATTGCCGATATATTTACTAAACCTCTATTTGAAAACTCCTTCATAAAATTACGACGAGAGTTAGGAATAATGTCTTTAAAAGATATCATATAGAGAAAAATCTATACAATTCAGTCGACTGAATAAAGAAAATATGGGATTTTCAATTTATTTTTCAAATATGTTACATAATATATTGTCAAATAATATTCACCATACATTTTTAACAGAATTATGTTAACCATTAAATCATTAAGTGGATGAAAAACTTTAAGGATTTATAACCACTAAATATTTAGAAAATTCCTACTATAAATATATCTTAAAAATATTTTTTTTTTTCACAACTCATTCTCACAAATAAATTTTTTATAAAAATGTCATCCAACAACTCTCTTTCCTCGATCAACATCACCTCTTCTGTCGAAAACACTCCAACATCTCCAAAACTTCCCACTCCAACACCGACACATGAGCCAGTTTTCAAATGGAACAATTATCGTACCGGCTACACTCCAGAATCCAAGAAAGCAAAACGCGGACTCTTTATTTCTCCAGACACAAAAAGAAAGATTGATGAAATTCATCACTTTCAACAACAACAAATAGATCTTCAACGAGAATTATACTTCGAACAAAAGGTTACGGCTAGACGTTTAAGCTTCCTTGAGCAAATCGGTTTACGCTTTTGTGGATCAAAAAAGAACGAAGTGGCTGAACCTCTACCTCGCCCCGTTAGCTCACTTGATCCATCTTCATCTTATCGTACACCAGTCGATCCTGTGAATCCTTGGATGTCTCCTAAGACTCCTCAATATAGTCCAAATTCATGGGATATCAATTATATGAAGAATGAAGGGAAAAAGAATCCAAGTCCATCCCCTAAGAAATAGTTAGTGTTGAAATCTATTCATGATATTATATCTATATAATTGTAATTATTTCCTCGAATAAAGAGTTTGCCTTCAAAATTAACAAAGAACAACAAAATACACAAGTCAGTCGACTAAAACCCCCTGTTCAGTCGACTGAACTTATGACAGAATGCAAAATGTTTAACAATTCAGTCGACTGAATCTCCTGCTCAGTCGACTAAAATAATAAAAGAAACTTTCAGGCAAACATTCAGTCGACTAAAAACCCTGTTCAGTCGACTGAATTCAGCCCAGAAAATTTTCGGCCTTCAATTCAGTCGACTTAACAGAGTATTCAGTCGACTGAATGCCAATTCCCAGGCAAACTTCCCCTTTTAACCACCAATTTTTACCCTACCAATTCACTTTTTACCTCCTACAAACTTTCTTCCCCAAATTAATTTCGAAACCCTAGCCCCCAATTCCTCAAAATCCACTCAAATCTCACCCAAATGGCACCAAAGAGATCAAAAGCTTGATCTTCTTCATCCTCCGAGCCAATTGATGCTCAAATAGCACAATGGCTTTATGAAGGAACCGCTGTCACTAGATGGAATAAGATGAAGAATTCCCGAATTTTCGAGCATTCTTTCGTTGATTTCCAAAGCTTTCAAACCTACAACATCCAAGCGTTAACCGATCCAACAGGTTTAACTTCTCTTTTAGATTTGAAAGAAATGACCATGCCATAAATCATGTAATGGTCAAATTATTTTATGCTAATCTTAATCTTGGACACCAAACTCCAAGAAATCCAAACAATAGTGTTTGGAGTATGGTATGTGGAAAGAAAGTTTGGTTTTCCTTGGATAGAATAGCACACATTTTAGAATCACCAAATGAAGGGAGAAAGCTAGAGGAGATAGAATTCAATCCACATATTCGCGACAACATAAACCATCGATTTATGGATGATAATATCAACTTTAGAGATTTTAAGTCCACCTCTCTTTGACCTATGGCAAGAATCCTCCATAAAGCCCTAATGAGAACAATTACTCCTCGCACAGGCTCGTATGAAATTGTCCATCCAAATAACTATCGAGCTCTATATGCTATTTTTGGCAATATACAAGTCAATTGGGTATAGCTTATTCTTGATGAGTTTCTCACTTTTAATAATGGCAAAATGCGCACTATCTACTTTGGAGAGTACATCATGCGACTTCTCCTCAATGTCGATACGCCATTACCTGAGTCGGAGAATACAATGGTCCATCAAATTAACCACCGGACCATAAGCCTAATGCAACTCCCATCTCGACCTCCTCGCATCATATCACTCGCCGAATGGAAAGCAAGGCATCAAGAACAACAACAACAACCTCAACCTCACCACGAAGAACATCTCGAGCAAGATGATGAAATTCGTCTTGTTGACCCAAGCTTCACTGCCAACCAATTCTTGGGGATATTGTCAAGAAATCAACAAATTCTTGACACTCGTCTTAAAAAGGTAGATCACAAGCTTGACAAAATCAAAGGATTCTTCAACAAGCTATGGGATGCAATCTCGTGCTCAAGCACCACTTCTGCTTCGACATCTCGCGGCAAACGACCGGCACCTACGTTTACATGGACGACATCCGAAGAGCATACAAGTAGCAGCGCAAGCGGAGCTAGTTGTGGCCAAGGAGGAAGAGCACACAGACCACCAACAGGAGGACCTGTCATACGTGAACCAACAGGAAGAGAAGGTTCATATGACTGGGATAGAGATGAGTAATTTTTATGGTTTGATGTGTATTACTAACTTTCTAGTGGCTTGTATAAATAGCCATTTTATGCTTGTTTGTCGTAACATTTTTTACTTTTCTTAAGCCATGATTATGCAAATATTCTCTATGCTTCAGTGATTGTTTTGATAAATTATTACTACCGTTAGTTCTTCCTTTTTGTCGATGACAAAGGGGGAGAAAGTCTATGGTACTAACTTTGTTTTGTAGGAAAGATAGTGCATACATTCAGGGGGAGAAAATAAGTAAAAACATCCTTAGAATAAATCAGTATTGTCATCAATCAAAAAGGGGGAGAATGTTGATACGTGAAGATTTTGATCAATGACAATGTGCTTTAACAAACAAGGAAGAAACATATGCAATGCTAAAGGAAGATCGATGAAGACCAAACAAACATAAAGTATGTTTTTTTTATATATGTCTTAGTCTAGATTTATTGTTAAAATCTATCCTCAAGAGGCTTGCACGAACACTAGAAAACATTTTATAAACTTCATTTTCAATTAAGTTTTCACTATGCATATTTTATGAGTTCAGTCGACTGTACAGGAATAGCCAGTCGACTGAAACTGGAACAAATATATAAACATGCACAATTTCAGTCGACTGAATTTCCTGCACAATCGACTGAATTTGCGCCCAAAAATTTTACTTCATATTTTCAGTTGACTGAATTCCCTGCTCAGTCGATTGAATTTGAACCTGCGAATTTTCTCTGAAAAGACACCTTCTTCCTCCCAAGAGTTGCAACCATTCATCAATGGAAATGGAAGCATCTCCTATTTGCCACCTTTGACAACAAGTGCACCTCTTCTACAAGTATATATACATGATTCTAACATCATTTAATTCACCGAATTCTCTTGCTTTAATCTTACTATTCTCTTGTTCATATTCTCTAGATATTCTCAAAGCAATCACCAATCTATTGCTTGAATCACTATTTTTGTTTATAACATTCTTTTGATTCATAGCAATTCACATTTCCTAAATCTTCACAAACACATTGCATACTCTCGAGGATAAGATTATAGGAATATTGACCTACATTAGACTCATTAGTGTTGACAAGAACACAACAAGTCGAATATTGTATTTTAGTAATTGAGTTGAAGTCCTCTTCGGTAGTTGAGGCAAGAAATCCCGTTCGTTTGTTCGGGTAAGTTGTAAACCTATTCCTCCGGGTGAAGTGAGGGTGTTAGTTAGTGAAATTCCTAAGTGAAGCTTAGGTACTGGACGTAGGACGAGAGGTCCGAACCAGTATAAAATCCTGGTGTCTCCTTGCATTTACCTACTTTATCTACCTAGACTATTCCGTTATTCCATATTACACGATCCTACCGCATAGCCTCTTTCAGAAACTCCTTTATAAATTAGCATTGATTCAGCAGAGATTTATATTTATCCTCGGTTTAGATGCTAGTATCTTTGGTTATTCCAAATTCTATCTCCTCAGATCGAATGTAGATTTACCCCAGAAAATCCACATCGATCTTACTCTTTAATTCACGGTTGACCAGGTTAAGGTTGCCCGCGATTTATATAAACTTATCCAGTTCCTTATTTTGTTATTTAATCATCGGATCTTCTGATTCCAAGTTATCTTTAACTCTCTTTGATTTGAGTCCATCAAATTTAAATCTTTATGCTTGTTTTGAAAATTTTATTCCTATATTTGGAAAAAAATCTAATATTATATATAAGTATAAATTTTCAGAATTTTATAATTAATTTAACTAGTTGTCAAGAGATAATAGTCTTTATTTATGGTTTTGTAAACCATGGGTTTTGTCTCATATAAATAATTGAATATAAACAATGGTTATAAATTAATTTGGAAACAGAAATGAATTTAAAACAAGAACTTGAGAATTCAATTTCCGACGGTTTCAAACCTTGTGTTTTAATTTTAAAAGGATATATTATTTAAATTATTTTCGAATAGAAATTTGTTTCCAAAGAATTTTAAAGGTTTAAAAATCAATGCTCTTCTCTTTGTCACTGGGAAATAATTTCGGTGATAACTGCAACATCACCGACATTCAATTTCGATTTTCGAAGTGAAGAGACCATTCTGTAGTCTTGCTACAGTGTTACCACGAGAATTCAATTGATTTGAATCTATAAAATATGACTTGATTTATAATATATAGATATATGATTTAAATTTGATTTGACATATTATGTACATATATTTATTTATCTCTAAATGGTTTGAAGGGAATCATAAATTTAATTCTTAAATTTTATCTTGAAGAATAAATTTCAATTATAAAAAGAAAATCAAAATTTTGAATAAATGATTCAAACTTGAGATATTGAATTTGAAAGTTTTATTTTTATAATACTCAATTGCATTTCAATATAACTTACCTTGATTTTCAGAAGTTAACAATGTAATTGGATAATATACAATATAAAAAGATTTTATAAATAAAATTTGAGTGGTTATAATAAATGATATGCACTTAAATTCTAGTTATAAAAATATTAACAAAGGTAATGGAATAATTTACAATATAAAATGATGTTAAAGGAACTAAGAATAAATTTAAACAGTTGTAATAAGTGTAAATAGATTTAACATAGATGATAAAAATATATTGAGAGAAATAAATTTAGTTATTAAAAAAAAGATATTAATTTATTGAACGCATTTTTGAGTATAACAAATGATTTTCAAACTTATGATTTTAGAAATTTTTATTTTAAGATAATTGGAAGATGAAGTAATGAATTTTGAAATAGTAAAATTTAACTTAAGAGAAATTAAATAGATCAAATCAATTATTAATTTAAAATTGAATTTGTATGTTTTAGATTAATGATTCTATTTTGAGTTTCAATTTAGTTTTCTTTTAGGTTGTTTCCATTCCACTACGTTCTTCCTTTTCGAGGACGAAAAGTTCTGAGTGGGGGAGAGTGTAATAGCCCGAAGTTTTAACAAGTATTTTTCACTTTTAATTATAAAACTTTGGGGTTTATTATATAAAAATCTAATTTTTTTTAAAATTGATTAAAACATTTCCCAAATTTTTAATTAAAAGACAAGAGTTCTAAAATTTTAACTTTGGTTAAAGATAACTCTAATTGGAATTTTTAAAATTTTTAGTTTCTAAATCTTTTATATAAGAATTATATATGTACAAGGTTTATTGCGAGGATGTTTACTTATATTGGTAATAACATTTATTTCCCTTTTTGTTCTTTTTAAAATGAATTATATATATTAAAATTTAGTAATAAATTTCTTAGAAAATGGTAAATAAATCCGAAGAATGTAAACAAATTCTATTTTTAGTTAAGTAATAACTTTCACAATTTACAGTGTATTAATAAACTGCTGAATTACGCGTTTAAAGGGCGCGTTATTTGATGGGATAAATAACGTATGAGAAAACGTATAAAATTTAAATCCGTTATTTTCATTTTTTTTGGACTTAAATTTTGCGTCTGTGGTGCGCATTTCAAAAATATATACCTTAACTGAAAATGGTTAAATACATCAGTAAACGTGCATTTTCGAGTAGGAGGGAAGCATATCCGTTTCAATTTTTCCTTTAACCGTAACTGGCCATTTACCTTAAAAAAAAAATCCCATTTCTCTTTTTACTACAACTATTTATTTAGTATAAAATCTTTTATTAAAGTAACGTTCAAATCTTATCTTATTGTCGTTTCCTCCAATATCAACGCAAGCTTTAATTACAAAACGCGTTCAAAATTTTGTTTCAAATTTGGTATAAAAAAATCTTTGATTTTTCTAACGTTCATATCCTTAATTTGTACGTTCCTTATTTTATCTATCAATGAAACTTTCATCTTTTAAACTAAATCATCAATGCAAGTTTCCTGGCACGTACGCAGTGTATATATATATATATATCCTATCAGCTTGCCTCCTTTATCTTCATTTTTGTAAGATTGCAAAGTAAGACTATTCCTGTAATAATAAAATATGTCAAACTTCATTTTCTATGTACTTACTCTAGTAATAGAACCAAATTTCAGTTAAATTTGCTTTATTTGCAACTAAATGTAAGTTAACATAAATGGCAGAAAATGATAAAACAATGCAATAACTTTAAATATCACTTCCATAGACTGCTAATTTATTGCAGGAAAAAAATGTGTACCTTATATTACATATCTATTATATATACATTAATTTACTGGATGAACCTTTTCTATTCATACCTTTGGCTTCATGAGGAATCCGTTTATTTCTTACTTTTTTTTTGTCAACACATTTATTTCTTATTAAATTTTAAAACGAGAGAAAAATGTTGCCAAGATATTTTCCATTTCCTTCCTAAAATTTTGCACGTACGTGTTCACTAATAAAAGAAATTGCCTTTGCTGTTTCCATCTATCCCACTGATAATAAAATCAACCCTCATTGCAATTACTTATTTCCAAATATTTCTTCCCTCTAATTGCGCAACTTTGCTGATTTAAATACAAACCCACAATATTAATGCAAACCCTTTTGAAATACTCGGTCATCATATGCAAAATACCCAAAAATATTTGATTTGGATATTGCTTGCCGTTTCTTCACCTTAAATTTCGCTAGTCCTTCGCATATTCATTCACCTTTAATTTCGTACCCCATTGTATAAATTAAAGCACGTACAAAGGAAATGTCATCCTTCATTAAATAAGAATTAACTTTGTTAAAATCACTCAACCTTTAATAATGCAGTGAAATCATTCGTTTCCTCTAACATTATAAAATTTGAATTCACTTGCTTTTTTTTTCTACATTGATTTAGTAACAAACATCAAATTCTTGCCTTTTCTTTGTCCACTCACGCAATCCACTATATAAATTCATAACCACGTATCACATTTCCCTTCATTCTTTTTGGCTTCAGCTGTTTTCTCCTTCCTTGCTTGAGCTCTTGTACTATCAGGTATGTCCGCCATTTTGATTTATCTTCTTCTGTTGTTTTTCCTTTTATTTATTTTTTCTTTTTTCGTTCACGCAAGGCTCGACCTACATCACCACTTAACTTGACTACCCTCCTCCACTGTCTCCTCCGCCTCATGCCACGACCGTGACAAGCCTTGCTAGACCGAGCTTTGTTCAGGGACGTGGGAGATAAATATTGCGTGCGCATCTTGAGTTAGCCCAGACCAAAGTGTTAACTTCTTCTGCTTGCACTCAGTTTTAAATTAGTGATAAAAAAGAAAAGAAAAAAAGAGAAGGGTTAATACGAAAGAAAGGGGAAGAGAGGAAACGCATGCATGAAATATTCAAACATGCCACCTGTATGATAAAGTTTAGGTATATTTGTTGCACCACTCTGACCCAGTTTGCCTAAAATCTTCCTACCGTGCATACATGAGTTTAAAGCCTATATACGTAATATATATATATATATATATAAAGGGAGAAGTAAATTATGCGTACATGTCAGGAATGAATATATGGGCAAGCATAGTGTTGTGTTGTCCAACTAGAGACTAGGTTGAAATTACCCTTTTGCAATTCTGAAGTAGAAAATGTGCGCCACCTATAGCTTGTGTAACCAGTCCTCTAGGCCATGACGTAAAGTCTTAGGAGTGCATGCATTCGAGTTTTGAAATTTGGCAAGGGTCGTGCCTTTTTATAAAAAGAAAGAAAAAATTTTATTATAATAAGAGGGTGAATAGAATAGTAGGGAGCCACCTGTGCATGTGAGTAGAACATCCTGAGCATTAGCTTGTTAGGATATAGTGAATATAGGTAGGTAGGTACATGCATGAATAACAGTCTTTATGCACTATGAACGGATCCATATGAAGTATTGTATACTAAGAATAATTATGAAGTATTAATACGTAAACCACATGTTGCACTTAGTAATAAAAAAATAAATATTGCATGCGCCACTTTTATGTATCACTGCCGTGAATTGCAGTGATAAACATCATCAGTTATATTATATACTGCTTTATTTATGTTATTGGTCTATTTATTTATTTACTGTTTATCACTGCAAGTTCCCTGTAGTATAGAATCGTTACGGGCTGAAATGATAGGGCCGAACAATATTTATTTATTCATTTATTTAGTTATTTATTTAACTTGGGATTGCGGGTTTGAAATGATAGAGCCCGGTTTTCTTTGTAAATTGCGGATTGAAATGATATATTATCCGTATCACTTGACCTAGGTTGGAAAATATCATACAGACCCGTGGTTATATATATATATGTGTTTTTGGAAATATTAAATGTTTAAATAGTTCTTGTTTAAAATTGGATTTAAATGATTTTTATATGTATAATATTATAGTTGTCAAATATGTAAATAATACTAGAATTTAAAGTATGGGTTTAGCTTGAAAATTTGGATTTGTAAAACAAGTGGAATTTAAGTTAAGAAATAATTTATGAATTTGGTATAACTTGAATATAAAGAGGATAAATATAAGTTAAGTTTTCTATGAATAAAATAGTTAGAATTGTGAAATATGGAAATTGAAATTTAACTTGATTTAGAAATAGAAGGCTGTTTTTGAAACAAAGGTAAGGTAAGAAATTAATCGAAAATTAGTTTATTTTGGATATGGGAATTTAACTAATTATAAGTAAAATTTATAGAAATTTTGCATTTAATTTTATTTAGTAAAGTATAAGAGAAGTTAGATATTTATTGATAAAATATATTTTATAAAAATCATAATTTATCGAGTAAATTAAATGACTATTTAAAGGTGGAAATATGATTTATAAATTTAATTGGTTTAATTATTGTTGAAACCATATTGAAGTTAAATTTTTAAGTTACTCAAATGAACTAAGATATAACCTTAGGACGGATATTGGATTTTATTTTAACTTTACCTTTTCAATATAGCATTTGATTCAAATATAACTATTTTGGAATTTATAAACCACGGGTAATAATAACGTGGGTTGTTAAAGAGACCGGGATCGGATATGGGCATACTCTCTGTCGATACAGAAAACCACTTTGACAACCATGTACGCGGTGGAGATTCCAAAATGAAGCAGGAAGGTGGTGACGTTTCCTTTAAGGTAAATACGTGGACCCGACTCCCGTGAGTTGGCATAAGATGGCTAAAACAGGAGCGATTCTCGGATTAATGAGGTAGCACCTCTGATCGGACGCACTTTTTCGTATGCCATTCTATTACTTTTGTGATTGTTTTGGTGCGTACCTTTGATTAGGGAGTGTTGTTCGAGGTGGGCGGTAGCTGCGCGCTACGCGTTTCCACCGGTCCGGATGCGTAATTGGTATATCTACCCTGGCATTGCCTAGTTGTGCCGTGTCACCTACCATAGCGAGCCTTATACGATTTTGGTTTTGTACCATACCTATGGAGTGCCCTCTGACGACGCCCATTCCGGGGGAGATTACGGTACTGTATAGACTATGGGAATGTATTATGTGTTAAGGTGGAAAATGTAAAGCCTTAACGCTATTTAAAAGTAAGTTTATTTTACTAATAGACACTATTATAATAGCGAAGTATTACTACATAGTAAATAGTTTAACGGATCCTTAGAGGATGGGCGGTCCCAAGCATCCTTTAAGTTACTTGTTCTATATTACAGTACACTTGAATTAGCTTACACTGTATAAGTATGTATGTCCTGACTCGAGTGTTTATGTTTTATTTTACGCTCGGGTCAGCCTGAGTTTCAGTTCAGACTTCACCTCCGAAGCTAGGACTTCAGCAGATCATCTCTTTTCAAGCTACAGTCAAGTTTTTGTTAAGTTCTCATTTTAGCCGTTGTAATCAAGAAAAATTTAATATTGAGAGTTTCTGTGGAGATTTCAAACTATATTTAGTTTAAGACTATGTACTTTATATTTATTTTGAGACTATTGATAGTGGCTTCATGAACCACTAAGTTATTTTTAGATTCCGCTGTGAGTATTCTGATTTCTGTGTCTGTGATTCTGTGATTATTTATTTATTGTATATTTTGAGATTTGCCAAATTTTATTTACAACGCGGTATTTTGAACAATTCAAGTCCGACATGTGCGGATGCGAATGGTTGAAAATATCGGGTCGTTACAGTTTGTTGGAAAACAGAGTTGAATTGAAACTGATGGTTTGAATTGAATTTAAATTTGAAATTTGAAATTTGGATTAAAGGAATGTACCATGATTTCAAATGTATGATTTCATGTTATGACTTTTCATAGTGTAATGATTTCAAGTATTTTGGGTTCCGAAAGAGTTACAACTTTGAAAGTATATGATTTTTGAAAGATGAATATATGTTTGAAATGGAAATGATGTCGTATTGATTTGGATATAGTTTTTAAAATAAAGTGGTTTTGGTTTCGACGTATAAACTATTTTAAATGGAATATAGTTTTGAAATAAAATGATTTGATTTTTGAAGTATAAACTATTTTGAAATGACCACGACATTATAATAACACTTGGTTATTAAAGACCGGGATCGGAAGTTGTCATACTCTCTGCCAACTCCATAAACCACTTTAACAACTGTGTACGCGGTGGAGATTCCAGAATGAAGTAGGATAGTGGCGTCGTTCTTGAGGTATATTACATGGACCTAACTCCTGTGAGTTGGCATAAGGTGGCTAAAACAGGAGCGATCTTAAGCCAAAAGGGGTAGCTCCTCTGGTCGGACGCACTTCTTCGATACTATACTCTCACTTGTGGTTGATTTGATAGCCATCCTCCGATTTTGATATGGGAGTGTGTTCCGAGGTGGGCGTATGTGGCTGCTACGTTACCACCAGCCCATATGCATAATTGGTATATCTACCCTGGCATTGCCTCGTGTGTCGTGTCACCTACCATAGCGAGCCTTACTACGAGTTTCTATTTGTGTCATACCTATGGAGTATCTTCTCATAGTCTCCCGATCAGGAGATATGCAGGTACTGTGTAGATTACTGGCATTACTTTGTGTTAAGAGGAATATTGGGTCACTCCTTAACGTTATTTTAAAGTAAGTTTATTTTACTGTAGACATTATTATAATAGCGCAATATTACTACATAATAAATAGTTTAACGGATCCTTAAAGGATGGACGATCACAAGCATCCTTTAAGTTACTAATTCATTTTTGTTATGTTCACTTGAATTGATTTATAGTTCATAAGTATTTATGTCCTGACTCTAGTGCTTTGTGTTTTGCTTTAAGCTCGAGTCAGACTGAGTGATTCAGCATTCAAGACTCACCATCGGAGTTAGAGCTTTGCTGAAGATCCAGCCATCTATTTTTCTTTCAGTATCCTGTGATTTCATTGATGTATTCTGATATGTACTAGATATATCTTCTTACTCTTCTATTGTATCTTGTTTAATTCCGATGTATCTTATTTTTATAGAGTAGCTTCATGAACTACTATCTCTTTTAATTCCGCTGCATTATTATTTACTCTGTGTCTGTGATATGTGACTATTTATTTACTGTATATTCTGAGATTTGCCAAATTTTATTTACAACGCGGTATTTTAAGCAATTCAAGTCCGACATGTCCAGATGCGAATGGTTGAAAATATCGGGTCGTTACATTTGGTATCAGAGCTTTGGTAGCTCTTGGCAAAACTCAACATATGGAGTAGGTGTATTTACAGAATCACTTTCATTCAAGTTTGTATCTCTTACTTTTTGACTCAATTCCATTGAATTTTGGAACGTTCCCCGTGGTTCCAAATTCCATTCGTGTCCCTCAATATTCTACTTCTTTTGATTCTGGAGTAACCTATAACTCCACTTCGAACGATCTTTATAATGAGTCGGTAGTCTCGCCAATCTCAAATTGATTTGTAAAGGGGTGAAACTCCTTTGCAATAGCATCGATTCACCAAAGATTTTATATTCTCGATTTAGATGCTAGTATCTCTTATAATTCCGAATTCTATCTCTTGAGATCGAATGTTGATTTACCCCAGAAAATCCACATCGATCTTATTTTTTAAGTCACGGTTGACCCGGTTAATTTTGCCCGTGATTTATTTAAGCTTATCCATCTCCCTATTTTGTTATTTAATCGTCTTATATTTTGTTTCCAACTTATCTTCAAAATATTTTTGAAGTGTATTTGTAAAATAATATTTAAAATGTTTTATATAGTGTGTTGTTTGAGTTGTTGATATTGATTTGTGTTTCCGATCGATTCCTCTGATCAACGCTATCGATAGGATTTCCAAAACACTTGAACAGAGCAAACTGACATAGTATGATTTTTCAAAATTTAGTAATGAAATAAATTTTGTAACTATATTATAAATTTTTCTATATTTTTATTGAATAGGTTGTTAGGAAATAATACTTGATTTTGTATATTACTATCTCTTGTTTCATATATAAATAATTGAACTATAAACATGGTTATAAATTTATTTGTAAAATTAAAATGAATTTAAAAACAAGAATTTGAGAATTTAATTTTCGATGGTTTCAAACCTTGTATTTAAAGTTTTAAAGGATATACTATTTAAAGTATTTTTGAATAGAAATTTGTTTCCAAAGAATTTTAAAGTTTAAAATTAGTGCTCTTCTCTTTGTCGCTGGAAAATAATTTCGGTGATGACTGCAGCATCATCAGACATTCATTTTTGAGTTTTGAAGTGAAGAGACAGTTCAGTAGTCTTGCTAAAGTTTTGGGGAATTCAATTGATTTGAATTTCTAAAATATAACTGGATTTATAACATATGCTGATATATGATTTAAATTTTAATGGATATATATATATAGTATATGTGCATTTATTTATCTCTAAATAGTTTGGAATTTATCAGAAATTTAATTCCTAAATTTTATCTTGAAGGATAATTTCAAGATTTGGATAAATATTCAAGCTTGAAATGATTGAATTGAAAGTTTTATTTGTATAATACACAATTTAATTCCAATATAACTTTTCTTAATTTTCAGAAGTTGAATATGTAATTCGATAATATACAATATAAAAAGATTTTTTAAATAAAATTTGAGTGGTTATAATAATTGTTATACACTTAAATTTTGGTTATAAAAAGATTAACAGAGGTAAATAGAGAAAAAGGTAATGGAATAATTTACAATATAAAATGATGTTAAAGGAAATAAGAATAATTAATTAGTTATAATAAGTGTAAATATATTTAACATAGGTGATAAAATATATTGAGGGAAATAAAATTAATTATAATTAGGAATAAAGAAGAATTGATTTTAATGTGTACATTTTGAGTACAATAAATGATTTTTCAAATCCATGATTTTATAAATTGTTAATTTAAGATAATTTGATGATAAGATAGTGAAATTTGAAGATTATGTAAAATTTAATTTTCAATTGAAGTTGAAATTTTCATGGTTTCAAATTTATTATCTTAATTTGTTTTTCAAACTTTTTGGTTGTTCTTATTTTTCCTTATCTTGCTACAGGATGGAGAGGCCATTGCTTATACTAGTCTGTTTAGAAACCTTTCCATAATCTTTGGTACTCATTTTTGAATTTGAGCACTGCTTGCCATCCACAGACCGTCGGTCAAACGGAAAGAGTGAATCAGATTCTCGAAGATCTTTTTTCGTGCTTATGTTCTTGATTCTGAAGGATCTTGGGAAGATCATCTCCACCTTGTTAGATTTACCTATAACGATAGTTATTAGGTATAATTTCAATCTTCTTGTTATCTTGTCTTAATCCTATTTCATTCTATCTTTTTCTATGCTTTCCCGTACCTCATTCCTTTTCGGGGAAGAAAAGTTTTGAATGGGGGAGAATGTAACAACCCTGTATTTTATGATTTTTTTAATTGTATATTTTAATTATTTTAATTGAAATTCCTGTTTTAAAAACTTTATTGTATTTATTAAAACGAATTAATTTTGTTATTTTAAATATAAATTTTGATTTGTATGTGAATTATAATTCCAAACATGAATAAATGGAATATTTTCCAAAAATACGAATTTGGTCAATATGGTCAAACTTTGAATTTAAAATTTAAAATTTAAATTTTTGAATTTTATTATGAAAATAAATTTAATTTCAAGAATATTGCTTTTCGTTTCGTTGAAACCCGATTAATATTGTGAAAGTTATGTTTTTTACAATATTGTATGTACATTGTTTTACTTAACAAAATTGTTTATTTTAATTTATATAAATAATATTTTTGTTTGTCAAATCATGTTATAATTTGTGTAACATGTCATGTTATATATATTTTATTTTTAAAAACATTTTTAAAGTGTTGTTATAATTTTCTAATGCTTATTGTATTTTGTTTTCAATTTTTAAAGTCTAGTTTCAATTATTAAGCTATTTTCTTATTTATTTTATATTTTTCCTTAAAATAATTATTTATTTTCTTTTTCCACTTTATTTTGTTTTGTTTTCTATTTTATTTTTCTGAATTTACTTGCTTTATTTTAATTTAACAGAAAATGAAATTCAAAGAGGCAAAAGTCCTTTCATTTTCCTTGTGTCTTTTCATTTACACTTGTCTTTCCATTTTCCCTTTTGCCTCCTCATTTTGAGTGGCCGTCATTTTCTTCTATATCTATGATTTCTCATTCACTTTCACGTGAAAAATTGTTCCTACTCATCCAAAAACTCACGGCTAAGAAATATATGCTAATGGCTATCTCCTTCTTACTCTTCTTCTCTTCAATATTCAATGAATTTAGCCTTCCTCTCCTACATTGCTTGCTCGGCCACTAGCCTCTCCACCCTTCAGCTCCACTCACCTCCACATCTACAGCAGCTCCTATTCCTTCTCCTCTGATCTTGACCTGACCATGCCATCTAATGGAAGCCATCACCCAAAATTTCCACAAAACTCCACACAAATTGCAAAAATCCCTTAAAACTATGCATAACTGAGCCTAGCCTTCATCACAACCACCACATATTGCCTTGGCCGCCTCCTTTTTCTCCACCACCACCATGATACCACCTCTAACTATCCACCTACCCACTGTCTAGACCTGAACAATGAAGTGGTCGAACCCTATGATGACCTAGCCGAGCCAAAGGTTGAACCAAACTTACCTTTTTTTGCCTTGTTCCTTTTGTATTCCATGTTGCAACCATTACCCTTCATCTCCACTTGTTTCCATGCCATATTGATGTCATACCTGATCTTAACACCATCTTTGGTTGAGCATAAATATCCCCTTGGTTGAGCTTTTGAATGGTTGTAGCAAGGTCAAATTATCTTGTCTTTGTTGCTTTTTAATTTCAATTCATTTCAACGTGCTTTGTGTCGTATATTCATATGTTATATTATTTGTGTTTATTGGATTGTTACAAGATGATCATCTAGGCTCTCTCCACTCATTTGAATCCAATGTCATGTTGTATCGTGCTATCGGGCTTTCTGGATTTGTTTTGTGTGTCTCGATTTGCTAACTCCAGCTCGAAAAGGTGAGTCTTTCTCACTCTGGCATTTTACTTATGAATTGGTGAATCGATGGCTAGTGTTTAGTAAAATAAAAAAATTAAGCAAGTTAATGATGACCATATGATATGCTATGCCATGTTATTACCATGTTAACCTTGTTAATTATCACCTGACATCTGATATATGACATTATATTGTGACATTTATTTGTTAGTGAAATTGTTTATATTGTATATGTATATGTTCACACTGCAAGTTCCTTGTAGAATAGAATCACTATGGGTTGAAATGATACATACCCGAACGGACTTTAGAATAGGAAAAAATTGTTATGGGCTGAAATGATAGGCCTGAGCGATTTTTATTTATTTTTGTTTACTTGGGATTGTGGGTTTGAAATGATGGAACCCGGGTTTTCTTTTTAAACCGCGGATTGAAATGATATTTATCTGTATCACTTGACCTAGGTTAGAAAATTATATACAGACCCCATGGTATATTTTTAAATGATTTTATATAGATATGTATTTTCAAAAGTATGAAATTTTATTTAAAAATATATATTTTATGGTTTTGAGAAGGCTAAATATTTAATTTTGAATTTGTGAATTTAAGTGTGTAAATTTGAAGTAAATGTGATTTTGATTTTAAATTTTATTTCTAAAATGGAAGTAAATAATGGTAAATTAAATTTAAAGTTTCGAAATGATATTTGAAGTAAAATGTTCAGTTTTATTAAATTCATAAGTTAATAAACAATGAAATTTTGACCTAATAAATGAATTGAGTTTTTAAATTGGATATTTGATTTAAAAAAAAATTGTTGCGATAATCCATATGTTAAAATTATATAAATGTGAAGTTTTGAAGCCTAAAAATATGATTTATAAATTTAAAATAGGAAAATTTTGAAGTTTTATTGTTTTTGAAAAATTATGATAAAATCTGGAATTTTATTAAAAGCATTTCTAAATTGCTGTAGTTTTATGACAACACTTTAAAATGCTGTTGTTTTGAACTTAACTATGTTTGAAATAACTAAATATCTATTACGGAATTTCATAAATGACGTTATTCTTGAGCTAAACTATTTTAGAAACTATAAGCTACGATAGCACTTTATAAATGCTATCGTTGCTGTAAATTTGTCCATGTTTTGAAATGTTATAGATTTTAACACTGTTTGAGTTAAATTTTAAAAGTGTTAAATGATTTAACTTTTGAAAATTGATTATTTGTGAAATATAAGGAGATTTGAATATAATTCAATATTTAAATTTGAATTTTTAGGAATTTAAATTGAATTTGAATTTAAATAAGGTTTACTTGGTTATGTGTTAAATGGAATGAAATGTAATGAGATAAATGAATTTTTGAATGAAATTTTGAAATGTGTTTTGTAATGATATTTGAAATAACAAATGAGTGAAATATTTGATTTTAAAATGATATTTAAATTTGAATATTTGAATTTCAATTCAAATAATGATTTGATAATGGTTTTGAAAGGATATTTGGTTTATTTGTAAATTGAGTTTATTTAAATAATATTGGATTTATGAAATGAATATTTCAAAACTAAGTAATAATGAAGTTAAATTTGAGATATATGAAATTATAAAATTAGTTTTGAAATGAGGGTATACTTTAGCTTTGAAATACATTAAAATTTGAATAGCTTAATTTGTGAATCAAATCTGTATTTGAAATTTATAAGACTTGAAATGGTTTGTTGGAAAACTGAGTTGAATTGAAACTGATGGTTTGAATTGAATTTAAATTTGAAATTTGAAATTTGGATTAATGGAATGTACCATGATTTCAAATGTATGATTTCATGTTATGACTTTTCAAAGTGTAATGATTTCAAGTATTTTGGGTTCCGAAAGACTTACAACTTTGAAAGTATATGATTTTTGAAAGATGAATATATGTTTGAAATGGAAATGATGTCGTATGGATTTGGATATAGTTTTTGAAATAAAGTGGTTTTGGTTTCGAAGTATAAACTATATTGAAAGGAATATAGTTTTGAAATGAAATGATTTGATTTTTGAAGTATAAACTATTTCGAAATGACCACGGCGTTATAATAACGTTTGGTTGTTAAAGAGACCGGGATCGGAAGTTGTCATACTCTCTGCCAACTCCGAAAACCACTTTAACAACTGTGTACGCGGTGGAGATTCCATAATGAAGTAGGATGGTGGCGTCGTTCTTGAGGTATATTACATGGACCCAACTCCTGTGAGTTGGCATAAGGTGGCTAAAACATGAGCGATCTCAAGCCAAAAGGGGTAGCTCCTCTGGTCGGACGCACTTCTTTGATACTATACTCTCACTTGTGGTTGATTTGATAGCCATCCTCCGATTTTGATATGGGAGTGTGTTCCGAGGTGGGCGCATGTGGCTGCTACGTCACCACCAGCCTATGTGCATAATTGGTATATCTATCCTGGCATTGCCTCCTGTGTCGTGTCACCTACCATAGCGAGCCTTACTACGAGTTTCTATTTGTGTTGTACCTATGGAGTATCTTCTCATAGTCTCCCGATCAGGAGATATGCAGGTGCTGTATAGATTACTGGCATTACTTTGTGTTAAGGGGAATATTGGGTGACTCCTTAACGCTATTTTAAAGTAAGTTTATTTTACTGTAGACATTATTATAATAGCGCAATATTACTACATAATAAATATTTTAACGGATTCTTAAAGGATGGACGATCCCAAGCATCCTTTAAGTTACTGATGCATTTTTGTTACTGTTCACTTGAATTGATTTATAGTTCATAAGTATTTATGTCCTGACTCAAGTGTTTTGTGTTTTGCTTTGAGCTCGAGTCAGACTGAGTGATTCGGCATTCAAGACTCACCATCGGAGTTGGAGCTTTGCTGAAGATCCAGCCATCTATTTTTCTTTCAGTATCCTGTGATTTCATTGATTATTCTGATATGTACCAGATATATCTTGTTACTCTTCTATTGTATCTTGTTTAATTCTGATGTATCTTATTTTTATAGAGTAGCTTCATGAACTTCTATCATTTTTAATTCCGCTGCATTATTATTTACTCTGTGTCTGTGATACGTGACTATTTATTTACTTTATATTCTGAGATTTGACAAATTTATTTACAATGAGGTATTTTGAGCAATTCAAGTCCGACATGTCCAGATGCGAATGGTTGAATATATCGGGTCGTTACATTTGGTATCAGAGCTTTGGTAGCTCTTGGCAAAACTCAGCATATGGAATAGGTGTATTTGCAGAATCATTTTCATTCAAGTTTGTATCTCTTCCTTTTTGACTCAATTCCTTTGAATTTTGGAACGTTCCCTGCGGTTCCAAATTCCATTCGTGTCCCTCACTGTTCTTCTTCTTTTGATTCTGGAGTGTCCTATAACTCCACTTCGAACGATCTTTATAATGAGTCGGCGGTCTTGCCAATGTCAAATTGATTTGTAAATGTGTGAAACTCCTTAGCAATAGCATCGATTCACCAAAGATTTTATATTCTCGATTTAGATGCTATTATCTCTTATAATTCCGAATTCTATCTCTTGAGATAGAATGTTGATTTACCCCAGAAAATCCACATCGATCTTATTTTTTAAGTCACGGTTGACCCGGTTAATTTTGCCCGTGATTTATTTAAGCTTATCCATCTCCCTATTTTGTTATTTAATCGTCTTGTATTTTGTTTCCAACTTATCTTCAAAATATTTTTGAAGTGTATTTGTAAAATAATATTTAAAATGTTTTATATAGTGTGTTGTTTGAGTTGTTGATGTTGATTTGTGTTTCCGATCGATTCCTCTGATCAACGCTATCCATAGGATTTCCAAAACACTTGAACAGAGCAAACTGACACAGTATGATTTTTCAAAATTTAGTAATGAAATAAATTTTGTAACTATATTATAAATTTTTCTATATTTTTATTGAATAGGTTGTTAAGAAATAATACTTGATTTTGTATATCATTATCTCTTGTTTCATATATAAATAATTGAACTATAAACATGGTTATAAATTTATTTGGAAAATTAAAATGAATTTAAAAACAAGAATTTGAGAATTTAATTTTCGATGGTTTCAAACCTTGTATTTAAAGTTTTAAAGGATATACTATTTAAAGTATTTTTGAATAGAAATTTGTTTCCAAAGAATTTTAAAGTTTAAAATTAGTGATCTTCTCTTTGTCGCTGGAAAATAATTTTGGTAATGACTGCAGCATCATCAGACATTCATTTTTGATTTTTAAAGTGAAGAGACAGTTCAGTAGTCTTGCTATAGTTTTGGGGAATTTAATTGATTTGAATTTCTAAAATAAAAATTGATTTATAACATATGCCGATATATGATTTAAATTTTAATGGATATATATATAGTATATGTGCATTTATTTATCTCTAAATAGTTTGGAATTTATCAGAAATTTAATTCCTAAATTTTATCTTGAAGGATAATTTCAAGATTTGGATAAATATTCAAGCTTGAAATGATTGAATTGAAAGTTTTATTTGTATAATACACAATTTAATTCCAATATAACTTTTTTTAATTTTCAGAAGTTGAATATGTAATTGGATAATATACAATACAAAAAGATTTTATAAATAAAATTTGAGTGGTTATAATAAATGTTATACCTTTAAATTTTGGTTATAAAAAGATTAACAGAGGTAAATAGAGAAAAAGTAATGGAATAATTTACAATATAAAATGATGTTAAAGGAAATAAGAATAATTAAATCAGTTATAATAAGTGTAAATATATTTAACATAGGTGATAAAATATATTGAGGGACATAAAATTAATTATAATTAGGAAAAAAGAAGAATTGATTTTATTGAGTACATTTTGAGTACAATAAATGATTTTTCAAATCCATGATTTTAGAAATTGTTAATTTAAGATAATTTGGTGTAAGATAATGAAATTTGAAGATTATGTAAAATTTAATTTTCAACTTAAGTTGAAATTTTCAAGGTTTCAAATTTATTATCTTAATTTGTTTTTCAAACTATCTTTTGGTTGTTCTTATTTCCCTTATCTTGCTACAGAATGGAGAGGCCATTGCATATACTAGTATGTTTAGAAACCTTTCCATAATCTTTGGTACTCATTTTTGAATCTGAGCACTGCTTGCCATCCACAGACCGTCGGTCAAACGAAAAGAGTGAATCAGATTCTCGAAGATCTTTTTTCGTGCTTATGTTCTTGATTCTGAAGGATCTTGGAAAGATCATCTCCACCTTGTTAGACTTACCTATAACGATAGTTATTAGGTATAATTTCAATCTTCTTGTCATCTCGTCTTAATCCTATTTCATTCTACCTTTTTCTATGCTTTCCCGTACCTCATTCCTTTTCGGGGACGAAAAGTTTTGAATGGGGGAGTGTAACAACCCTGTATTTTGTGATTTTTTTTAATTGTATATTTTAATTATTTTGATTGAAATTCCTAATTTAAAAACTTTATTGTATTTATTAAAATGAATTAATTTTGTTATTTTAAATATAAATTTTGATTTGTATGTGAATTATAATTCCAAACATGAATAAATGGAATATTTTCCAAAAATGTGAATTTTGGTCAATATGGTCAAACTTTGAATTTAAAATTTAAAATTTAAATTTTTGAATTTTTGAATTTTATTATGAAAATAAATTTAATTTCAAGAATATTGTTTTTCGTTTTGTTGAAACCCGATTAATATTGTGAAAGTTATGTTTTTTACAATATTGTATGTACATTGTTTTATTTAACAAAATTGTTTATTTTAATTTATATAAATAATATTTTTGTTTGTCAAATCATGTTCTAATTTGTGTAACATGTCATGTTATATATATTTTATTTTTAAAAACATTTTTAAAGTGTTCTTATAATTTTCTAATGCTTATCGTATTTTATTTTCAATTTTTAAAGTCTAGTTTCAATTATTAAGCTATTTTCTTATTTATTTTATATTTTTCCTTAAAATAATTATTTATTTTCTTTTCCCACTTTATTTTGTTTTGTTTTCTATTTTATTTTTTTGAATTTTACTTGCTTTATTTTGATTTAATAGAAAATGAAATTCAAAGAGGCAAAAGTCCTTTCATTTTCCTTGTGTCTTTTCATTTACACTTGTCTTTCCATTTTCCCTTTTGCCTCTTCATTTTGATTGACCGTCATTTTCTTCTATATCTATGATTTCTCATTCACTTTCACGTGAAAAATTATTCCTACTCATCCAAAAACTCACGGCTAAGAAATATATGCTAATGGCAATCTCCTTCTTACTCTTCTTCTCTTCAATATTCAATGAATTTAGCCTTCCTCTCCTACCTTGCTTGCTCGGTCACTAGCCTCTCCACCCTTCAGCTCCACTCACCACCACATCTACAGCAGCTCCTATTCCTTCTTCTCTGATCTTGACCTGACCATGCCATCCAATGGAAGCCGTCACCCAAAATTTGCACAAAACTCCACACGAATTGCAAAAATCCCTTAAAACTATGCATAACCGAGCCTAGCCTTCATCACAACCACCACATATTGCCTTGGCCGCCTCCTTTTTCTCCACCACCACCATGATACCACTTCTGACCATCCACCTACCCGCTATCCAGACCTAAACCATGAAGTGGCCGAACCCTACGATGACCTAGCCGAGCCAAAGGTTGAACCAAACTTACCTTTTTTTGCCTTGTTCCTTTTGTATTCCATGTTGCAACCATTACCCTTCATCTCCACTTGTTGCCATGCCATATTGATGTCATACCTGAGCTTAACACCATCTTTGGCTAAGCATAAATATCCCCTTGGTTGAGCTTTTGAATGGTTGTAGCAAGGTCAAGTTATCTTGTCTTTGTTGCTCTTTAATTTCAATTCATTTCAACGTGCTTTGTGTCGTATATTCATATGTTATATTATTTGTGTTTATTGGATTGTTACAAGATGATCATCTAGGCTCTCTCCACTCATTTGAATCCAATGTCATGTTGTGTCATGCTATCAGGCTTTCTGGATTTGTTTTGTGTGTCTCGATTTGCTAACTCCGGCTCGAAAAGGTGAGTCTTTCTCACTCTGGCATTTTACTTATGAATTGGTGAATCGATGACAAGTGTTCAGTAAATTAAAATTTTTAACCAAGTTAATGATGACCATATGATATGCTATGCTATGTTATTACCTTGTTAACCTTGTTAATTATCACCTGACATCTGATATATGACATTATATTGTGACATTTACCTGTTAGTGAAATTTTTTATATTGTATATGTATATGTTCACACTTCAAGTTTCTTGTAGAATTGAATCACTATGGGTTGAAATGATACATACCCGAACGGACTTTAGAATAGGAAAAAATTGTTATAGGTTGAAATGATAGGCCTGAGCTATTTTTATTTATTTTTGTTTACTTGGGATTGCGGGTTTGAAATGATGGAACCCGGGTTTTCTTTTTAAACTACGGATTGAAATGATATATATCTGTATCACTTGACCTAGGTTAGAAAATTATATACAGACCCGTGGTATATTTTTAAATGATTTTATATAGATATGTATTTTCAAAAGTATGAAATTCTATTTAAAAATATATATTTGATGGTTTTGAGAAGGCTAAATATTTAATTTTGAATTTGTGAATTTAAGTGTGTAAATTTGAAGTAAATGTGATTTTGACTTTAAATTTTATTTCTAAAATGAAAGTAAATAATGATAAATTAAATTTAAAGTTTCGAAATGATATTTGAAGTAAAATGTTCAGTTTTATTAAATTCATAAGTTAATAAACAGTGAAATTTTGACCTAATAAATGAATTGAGTTTTTAAATTGGATATTTGATTTTTTTTTTTAAATTTGCGATAAACCATATGTTAAAATTATATAACTAAGTTTTGAAGCCTAAAAATATGATTTATAAATTTAAAATAGGAAAATTTTGAAGTTTTATTATTTTTGAAAAGTTATGATAAAATCTGAAATTTTATTAAAAGCATTTCTAAATTGCTGTAGTTTTATGACAGCATTTTAAAATGCTATTGTTTTGAACTTAACTATGTTTGAAATAACTAAATATCTATTACGGCATTTCATAAATGACGTTAAGCTTGAGCTAAACTAATTTAGAAACTATAAGCTACGATAGCACTTTATAAATTCTATCGTTGTTATAAATTTGTCAATGTTTTGAAAGTTATAGATTTCAACACTGTTTGAGTTATATTTTAAAAGTGTTAAATGATTTAACTATTGAAAATTGATTATTTGTGAAACATAAGGAGATTTGAATATAATTCAATATTTAAATTTGAATTTTTAGGAATTTAAATTGAATTTGAATTTAAATAAGGTTTACTTGGTTATGTGTTAAATGGAACGAAATGTAATGAGATAAATGAATTTTTGAATGAAATTTTGAAATGTGTTTTGTAATGATATTTGAAATAATAAATGAGTGACATATTTGATTTTAAAATGATATTTAAATTTGGATATTTGAATTTGAATTCAAATAATGATTTGATAATGGTTTTGAAAGGATATTTGGTTTATTTGTAAACTGAGTTTATTTAAATAATATTGGATTTATGAAATGAATATTTCAAAACTAAGTAATAATGAAGTTAAATTTGAGATATATGAAATTATAAAATTAGTTTTGAAATGAGGGTATACTTTAGCTTTGAAATACATTAAAAATTGAATAGTTTAATTTGTGAATCAAATCTGTATTTGAAATTTATAAGATTTGAAATGGTTTGTTGGGAAACTGAATTGAATTGAAACTAATGGTTTAAATTGAATTTAAATTTGAAATTTAAAATTTGGATTAAAGGAATGTACCATGATTTCAAATGTATGATTTCATGTTATGATTTTTCAAAGTGTAATGATTTCAAGTATTTTGGGTTCCGAAAGAGTTACAACTTTGAAAGTATATGATTTTTCAAAGATGAATATATGTTTGAAATGGAAATGATGTCGTATTGATTTGGATATTGTTTTTGAAATAAAGTGGTTTTGGTTTCGATGTATAAACTATTTTAAAAGGAATATAGTTTTGAAATGAAATGATTTGATTTTTGAAGTATAAACTATTTTGAAATGACCACGGCGTTATAATAACATTTGGTTATTAAAGAGACCGTGATCGGAAGTTGTCATACTCTCTCCCAATTCTGAAAAACACTTTAATAATTGTGTATGCGGTGGAGATTCCAGAATGAAGTAGGTGGTGGCGTCGTTCTTGAGGTATATTACGTGGACCCAACTCCCATGAGTTTGCATAAGGTGGCTAAAACAGGAGCGATCTCAGGCCAAAAGGAGTAGCTCCTCTTGTCGGACGCACTTCTTTGATACTATACTCTCACTTATGGTTGATTTTATGTCCATCCTCCGATTTTTATATGGGAGTGTGTTTTCAGGTGGGCGTATGTGGCTGCTACGTTACCACTAGCCCGTGTGCGCAATTGGTATATCTACCTTGGCATTGCCTCGTGTTCCGTGTGACCTACCATAGCGTGCCTTACTACGAGTTTCTATTTGTGTCGTACCTATGGAGTATCTTCTCATAGTCTCCTGATCAGGAGATATGCAGGTACTTTATAGACTACTGGCATTATTTTATGTTAAGGGGAATATTATGTCACTCCTTAAAGCTATTTTAAAGTAAGTTTATTTTACTATAGACATTATTATAATAGCGCAATATTACTACATAATATATAGTTTAACGGATCCTTAAATGATGGACGATCCCAAGCATCCTTTAAGTTACTAATGCATTTTTGTTACTATTCACTTGAGTTGATTTATAGTTTATAAGTATTTATGTCCTGACTCGAGTGTTTTGTGTTTTGCTTTACGCTCGAGTCAGACTGAGTGATTCAGCATTCAAGACTCACCATCGGAGTTGGAGCTTTGCTTGAAGATCCAGCCATCTATTTTTCTTTCAGTATCCAGTTATTTCAGTGATGTATTCTGATTTGTACCAGATTTATCTTGTTACTTTTCTATTGTATCTTGTTTAATTCCGATGTATCTTATTTTTATATAGTAGCTTCATGAACTACTATCTCTTTTAATTCCGTTGCATTATTATTTACTCTGTGATCTGTGACTATTTATTTACTGTATATTCTGAGATTTGCCAAATCTTATTTACAACGTGGTATTTTGAGCAATTCAAGTCCGACATGTGCGGATGCGAATGGTTGAAAATATCGGGTCGTTACATAAACTGATTGTTTTAGCTAGATCGACCCATGTATTTTGTACTCGGGTCAGACCGAGTTGTTTCAGGTTAGATATCTGCTTTGGACTTAGCTTGTCTTTGATGCTTCCGCTTAGATATCAATTTATCTCTTTTTGTGTTTTTTTGTAGTCTTTTTGTTGACTCCGATATGTATTTATTGTATTGACTCGTTGTATGTATTATGGTCCTTGTACCACTTCTTTTGTATCATTTCGTATTGTACTAGGATGTTTCAGTGTATATGTATATTTATGTATATGATGTTTACTGTTCGGTGATGTGATATGCATTCAGTTATTGTATTTTGTTATAATAGACCAGTTAGCCACCTGTAGTGTTGTATTAAGCATTTATTGGATATGTCGATACACTTGAGATAGAGAAAAAAACGTAGAGCACCAAATCGACATATTTGATAGATGATTAAGACAAAGCTATAGATAGTCGTTCCTAACCAGCCCAATTCTTCGCATTAGCTGACAAAATTACCTAGTGATACTCCTTGTTAGTGTGGGTCTCGGGGTGGGCGTCACATATAACATGGTATTTGTTTTCATAACAAAATGATGCATTGGAAAATAATGAAGTATCTAAAGTCACTTACTATTTTGATATTATAGACTATGCCATAGTTTTAAGAAATAATTTTTATGACATGATTATGAATCATACGATATTGGCTAACTGTATTTTAAATAATCAAGGGCCATGCGCCCATTTAGTGGGAGCATCATAAGAGTTGATGAACTCTTCGGATTGATACATATTGATGTATGCAATTGCAAGTCTATTAATACCAAGACGATTCCACATACTTCGCTATATTCATCGATGATTTACCATAGACATGGACATGTGTATTTGATATACATGTATAAGTCTATGGTAAGCCCATCGAATATAAAATGGAAGTAAATAATATAACATGCAGTAAATGATTGGATTTGATCGAATATGTAAGTATATTGAAAAGAGTTCCTTACCTCATATTATTAAAGATTCAATCTCAAAAGTTAGTTCTACATATAATGCGTAATGATGTAGATAAGGAGAAGTCGAACTTTGTTAGACAAAGTATGATTGATTGTGAGTGATGCTGACTTAACTTATTTCGATAAGGCCATATACTTAAGATCAGTACAAGAAAGAGAAATCTAATTTCATCTAAAGAATGGTTTATAAAATCATACATGATAAGGATCCTAGGTTAACAAGTTGGCAGGTTGTGCGAGTCGAAAGGCTACACGTAATAATTGTTCATGAGTAATTATGTATGAATTAACGCAAAATGGAGTTTGGGAAAGACTGTCATTAGATGAGCAATTTGTGTTTTGAACATAGGTAGTGTAAGCTAAAATCAAATTAGTTTTTTATGTAAGGCAATTCATAAAGTGCTTATGAATACCTATTTCATTGCACTCGGAAACAGCTACTATTTCATAGATACCAACTTCTTAGCGAAGGAATTTCTTTGAGAAATTATTGGTATTAAAATGGATTTGGATACGATTCAAAGACAATACTTGTAACGGCCTAGAATTTTCGAACCCAAAAATTCCAGATAGTTAGTGAAAAGAGAAAGAGAAAGAAGAAGAAAACAGCAACAACTCACGGAAACCTCACATTCGCAGCGGATCAAATATAATATCAAATAAAATATCAGTTATACAAAGAATACCATATCTGTTAATTTACATTTAAATAGATCAGAATTACACATATACATAAACATTGGACAAACAATCATGGTCCAGATACTACAATTTCACAGTGGAAACTCTCTATACGTCCCAGCCATTCAGCTCGCCTCCTGAGCTCCAGAACGTCCTTACCTGAAAATCTGTAATACTCGGTCTGACCCGAGCATTACATCAAAGTAACACCCGGGTCAGGCTGGAAACCAGCGTGAGTAAACCATATAATTCGAAATACTAAGTTCAAACCATAAAAGGAAACCCGGGTAATTCGTACTTCAATACGAGTTCCTTACTTGTTATGCTCAAACACTTATTTAACAATTCAACTCTAAGTATTCTAACTTAGTTCAAGGGTCCATATTATTTCAATTCAACATATTGACATCACATAAGAAAAATTTAGCGAATTTCTAATCGAAGTGGTTTCGGGTACTTACTAATACCCGACTCCGGTCTTTTCGAATTCATATTCCATCTTATCCCCCATAGATTAAGTGAACAAAATTCAATCTTAAATTCAAGATGTCACTTTTAATATAGCAACTCATCAACGACAGATAACCACACAATCACTATCCAAGACAACAGATCAAATCACAAATCTTTATACCAGAAACATCAACCAATCATTCATAAGCAAGATTGATAAGTCACCCATTCATAATTAAATCAAATCGATTACCTAAATCTTGCTTACTTCACAAAAATTAATTACAAATCATTAATTAAGTATTCCTTAATTATCCTTTCTAATTTTATTCAGGTAGTTAGCCTTCAATTAATTTACCATTTTAATTAACCCACCTCGATTAATCATATTCAGTAATTAATTATTCTTTAATTACTTTACATTGATAAAGATTCCTATAACTAATCACACTTATCAATGTATTAACCTTTAACAAATTTTCTACATTAATTAATTAACCCTTTAATTAATCAATTACGATAAATTATTTTTCCTTAAGTACTTTACCTTTAATTACATTCATAAAGTAATTCCAATAGGTTAATTATCCTAAATTAATTAATTTTTTAAAAAAAAAATTAATCTTCAATTGACTCATCAAGCAATTATTATCTAATTAATCAATCCCAAGTTTCCAATTAATTATCCTCTAGTCAATTTATAACCCTTAATTATAAATAAATTTATTCAAATCATTAATAAATGAAATTAATTTACCCGTTCTAATTACCTTAAGAATTTAATGAATCACAAATCATTAAATCTTACTAACTTCAAGATAAAAACATTATTGTTATTTATGACTAAATTGTCATTACCAAAAGAATTTGGAGACAATTTACTTCCAACTTTACTTTTAAATTTCATTTCAAATTTAAGATTTGAAATGAATACAAACTTAACTTTAACAAGGTTTAAGAGCCATTCAAGGCCTTTAAAAACCACATGTTTAAGAAATGTTAATCTTATAAAAGAAACTTAAAGGGGTTTAAACCAAATTCATTTTTTAAATTCATCCATTTAAATTATACTTTATATTTGAAGTTGTTAAAATAGTTAAATTTTTATAAAGCTTAATTTTATTTCAAACTAGGATACAATTTAGATTTGAAGTCAGATTTAAAACTTTAATTTCATACTTCTTTCAAAACTTAATCCAATTACAACCTTTTATTTTATTTTTATTTTTACACAGACAGGTTTAAAACCTGTAACACTCAATCTACACGAGACTATATTACACATGACTTGGAGTCGAGACCCTTACTGCTTCGGGCGACACACACGAACTACTCGAATAAATCCCGAGTACTCATCTCTTTTCAAACCATACTTCACCAGAAAATGTGCACCGTGCACCCTGCACGCTCCACAGCGAGGCTCCGACCAATGCCTACATTTCCCACGCATCTACGATCAACTCTTTACCACGATTCGACCACTCGACCATCGACTCCAGCTCGAAATAAAAATCGAGCTTCCAAGCACAAAACCGGAACAGCATCATAACCTGGAACATCGTTGTTTGTGTGCCTCTGACCACCGAAGACTCTGCAACTTCGGCCAAACCTCCGTCAACCCACCTACTCCCATTTCCCAATATATGGTGGCACTCGGTCCATCATAGATAATGCCTCGATCAATTTTGTTCAATCTATCCAAACTAGGTTTACTCACTTTCCAGATCCACCACTCACGCTACCAACCCCTGATCGCATTTTTTGTATTTTTCCTTGATTATCCGATCATTCTTCCATCCTTAGGGAGAACCACAAACATTCCGATCAAATAGATCATCAGAGGCAACTTGAAATACCCAATCCAGTTCAACACGAACTGCTCTCAAATGCTAACATTAAAAAATTTAATTTTTTGTTTAAAAGTCATGATTTTGAGTGATGTTTCCAATCATATACCTGAAATAATGTTTTAAGATATTTGGATTTTTACAAAACTCACCCTTTCCTGTTCTGATTTGTTTCCCAGAGCAGTTTGAAAAAAAAATTATTTAAATAAAAATTTAAACTCTAATTCATGATTAAACAAACAACTTTAGTTTAAATCCTAAGTCGTAACAGTAATTGGACCAAGAGATACTAAATTTTGAGGTAAACTTGAATCTGGAAATAACAGAGGTTACATATTATACTGAGACTTTGTATAGGCATTTATCTTATTTCAAACATGCATTCAAATCAAACATCCCTGTAAACAATATTCATCACAAGCATCATCCAGATTTAAACTGTTCTTAAATGCAAGGTTTCCTCACAATTTTCTGTTTGAACAGAGCAGATTGATTTTGATCTATACTTTGTTTTTATCTTACTTTTTTTTAGAGCAAATTCACTATTAAATTTCACTTAGTAATAAATTTTAAAGGAAGTTATTACCCATACAACCTGATTTATTTAGAGGTTAAGATCTAAAAATCATCTTGTTAGATGTTTTGAATTCTTAAAAACAGGGTTAAGACCTGTAATGTTGAAACAGAGATATACTTTTGCTTGTTCCAAATTATGAAACCAGGTACCACATTCATGTATATACAAAAATCAATTGTATCAACATGCACACAGACTTCAATGATTCATTATATGCCAAATCAAAATATTCGGGATCTAAGAGTTTACTCACTTATTATAAACAGAGATGAACATGCACAGACATTTCATGCAGACCCATTCTTAAATGTATGCATACATCCACATCCTATAACATTTAAACTAAATACTGTTATATTTTACTCTGTTAACAATCATAATAATCAGGTAAAACTATTTTTAGAATGAAAATTTTACTCACCTGAACAGATGAAGAACAGAGCATTATTATTTTATTGAAATGGCTTCTAAACTTTGAAAACTGTAGTTGCAGAGTTTGCTCCAGCCTCTGATCTGAAGCTTGAATTAGTTTGCTTGATTAACTTGTTTGAATCTTTGATTTGCTTCAGTTTCTTCTTTTTCTTTGTTGATTCGCTTGAGAATGTATGAAGATAAATATTTACAGGTTGATTTTTATTTTCTTTTTTCTTTTGTTTGGTGGAAGAAGAAATTCAGAAATGAATGTAAAAATTGGAAATGGTTTTCTTCCTAATCACTAAAATTAAATTATTAAAATTTTTTTTTAAAGAAACAGAATTTTCCACTTGTAATTGTTGAGCTAACACATGTAAGTTAAGTAATACTTGTTAAAACACATTGTTAATGCATAAATTTAAAACTTTACAAGTGTCATAAACAAGAAAATTTATTTTTAAACCCTTTTCATTTAATTAATTTATGAATCAATTTCTTCTTGTTTTGTTTGTATAACTTATGAATCGTATTATTCATTAATTAATCAAATGTTTATATAAATCATGTAATTTTAGATAAAGAGAATATCAACTCTTTTATTAAATCTTGTTAAATTTTATACTTGACTTATCATTATACTTAAGTTGATGACAATACACAATTGCTAGTGGTAAAGAAAATGTCCAATTTAAGAAGTTCCTTTATATTCAAATTAATGTTTTCAAAATTATTTAACATACACATACACACCTATTTACTTGTGCATGTATGTATTTAGGATTCCAACATTATAATGATATTTATCCATTGAATTTCCTATCAATTTTAATTCCAATTTAATATTCGAATTAAAATCAACCCAAATGTATATATTATATTTAAATAAACAATCATTATATATATATATATATATATATTATAATTACCTTAAGTATTTTCTAAATATTAACTTCTCTTGCATATATCCATTTAATAACTACTTTCCTTAATCTATATAAAATATTTTAAAGAAAATAATATAAACAAATTATGTTTTGATGAAATCATATATATATATATATATATATATATATATATATTGTATCTAATTTTATTTTAAGATCTTATCATTCAGATTCAAATTTTAACCCAAATTCAAATTCATTTTAAATTAAAGTTCTATTTTGGAACCACTCAAATATATGTATTAAGCAACACAAATTAAATTTATAATCAATGATTTGATTTAAAATCTGTGTAAATATATATACAAAACAATTACAAATATAAATATTTATCTGATCAGATTCATTTGTTTAATTTATAATTCAATATTCTATTAATTAAGCCAGTTCATTAATTGATTACACATGATAAAAAATTTGGGTTATTACATTCCTCCCCCCTTAGAATCTTTTCGTCCTCGAAAAGGAACGAAGCCAGAATTTACTAAAATGCTTTTATCAGAAAAAATTATTCTTTGACCATTTTTAAAACACTTTGAAAATCTATATAATGTTATAAAATAGTTTTTATGAAAATACTTTTTATAACTCGATGTCAGAGCAAGTCCATCCTCGTTCTCATAGAAATTCGGTCATACGTTGATCAGGCATAGGACTGAAGATCTATAAGTACTTTGCAGACCCATTTTCAACACCCAGTTAAAATACTTTAGAAAATAATTTTATTAAAAATATAGAAAACAGTTTTTGAAAATAGAGGATATATCTTTGGTGAGAATGCTCTGGAAATCATCACCCCCATCCATGGTCGCAGTTAACCTGATGGTTACGTTGTCGTCCCGACAAAATCCACAGATAACTGTAGGCCTCCCGCCCCTCGATTACACCATGGAACCCGCTACAGATCGCAGCTACAACTGGGGTTACGTAGCTATTACAGCAAAAACCCATATAACTGTAGGCATCAGCGCCCTCGAATTTCGCTGCCAAAAGAATGAAACTTCTCCACTCCACTTGACCATAGATCGCAGTCTACCGATGTTGCGTTGCCTTCCTGGAAAAATCAAGTGTAGACCGTTGGCACTCATCCTCCACACGATTTTCGCTATGGTCCCCACAGTAGATCGTAGTGACATCGAGTTACACTGTCGTCACAGCATAACCCAAATGCCCCTGTAGGCATCAACGCCCTCGACTTTCGCTACCCAATAATCCTCAGGAACTAGTTTGTCCGGACTCCTCACATGATCAACTTTAGAACCCCCCTTGGGGCTCAAGACAGCACCACCCGGTGGTACTCCTGAGAAGTCCATTCCAAGGGAGCGCCTTTTTCCCCAGAGTCATCATCAAAACATTTTATACTATATATAGTATCTTTAAATCATACAACTAGTATGATCTCATACAAAGCTCCTTTACACAAAATCGATTATTCCAAAATCGATAATTCTCAAACTAGGCTTTCCAAATTCTCATATTGATTTTACCCAAAAATCAAAAGCCTTTTCCAAATCCAAAGGTTCCCAAAACCCTTTTTCCAAAATCCTCATATGATCTTTTATATATATATTCAGATATATAAAATCTTTTAAAACTTTGGATCATTTCAAACTTGTATAATCTCCTTTTATACTTCAAAACACCTTCAAAATCCTTTTCTTCTGGCAAAGGATTCAACGGGGGAGTTTCATTTTATAAAACAAAGATATTTAACTTTGTTTACAAAATCAAATATTCAAATTTGATTACTCTTTACAAAACCACTTACCATATCACTTACTTCCACAAACAAAATTTCAACCATAGAAATATTCAATTTCCACTTTATTTCATCATATATTTCACACAATATATTTTTCATTTCAAAAACAATTTCACATTTCTTATCCACAAATTCCCAGTATCAATTTTATTCAAATCCGTACGATGTACACATATCATCCGTACGCTATACCAATCTGATCACTCACTCGATCACACAATTTCATTTCCGAACTACTATTGTCCATCCGACTTCCTAGTGCGAACACAGATCTGGTTTCTTGATCAGAAACCGTCATTCTCCTTGCATAGTCATAACTATGATAGAGAATAACCAGAACCAATCAACAATCCATATCCAGTTTCGCCTTCAAAAATTGAGTGGAAAATTCCAACTCGGATCGAAATAACTATCTCGAAATTCTGTGCTCGAATCTGGATCAAATCACTATGCGAATAGAATAACATACGTACACCCTGCGTATTTATCTTTATTGGTTATTAGCCAAATCAATTCCATTTCTATTCACATTCATTTTGATTATCCTTCACTTACTCACAATTGTTTCAATCCATTTGTGATTATCACCTCTATTCTTATCTCGATTGGGTATTAACCAATAACTGTTTAGACTCTGTCCAATTTATTTAGAAAATTGCTTGAAAATTTAAAAATAGATAAGTAGTTAGAAAGTAATTACTAGTTTGTAAAATAGGTGTAAAATAGTTAGAAAATAGTTAAAATAATTATAGAAATTTAGATAATTGCAAAATAATAGTAAGATAGTAATTAGTTTTGTAAAATAATTGAAATATAGTAATTAGTTTATAAAACAGTTGGAAAACTGTTAAACAATTTTCTAAAATAATTGTAAAACAAGTATAAGATAATTTGGCTTTTAAAAGAAAGATTGTATATATAACGAATAGCTTGGAAAAATAGGTTTATATTAAAACAATTTATAATAAAAATAGTCCAGAGTCAAAACTGTTCACTTCCCAATCTTCATTCTAAATCAATTCAATTTAAATTTCCTCTTCCATTTAAATTGTCCCATTTTCAATTTAAATAACTTCAATCTCCATTGAAATCTAATTAATCCAATTCAAGTTGAATTCCTCAGTTTCTTTCCAATTTTACTTTATTCAACCTTGACCTCCAATTGTATTAATTCAAATAAATTTTAATTGAACTAGTTCCAATTTCAATTTACTTCATCTCCAGTTTGAATTAATCCTAATTTCAAACTCCATTTCCAAATCTAGTTGAATTATTCTTGATTTCCTCCCACATTCAATTCAAATTCCATTTGAATTTAAAATTATCAAATTTTAATTATAATTCCAAATTATTCAAATCAACTTGGACTAATTTCAAATTGAACCCACTTCAATTTCAAATCGTTTCCAATTTCATCTTGAAATTTCCAAATTAGGTTGACCATTCAACTTATTTAACCTTTCCCAAATTCAAGATTTATATTCGGTTTGAATCCATTTCAAACTTGTCTTTAAATTTAATTCCAATTTGGTTGTAATTATTACCACTTAATTCTTACTATAACTTTTAGTTTAATTAATACTACAATCAATTTCCTTAATATAATAGATAATCTATTTCTTATATAAGATTCATTTACTTTTGAAATCGTTTAAAAACCTTTATATAAGAAAATAACAAGTACGCTCTCTCGTATTTATACACTCAACTCATTATAGGATACTATTGACCCTATTCTTAATGAGTGTCCCACCAGAGCCAAGATCCTCGCTTAACCTTCAGCTCTGATACCAAATGTAACGGCCTGGAATTTTCGAACCCGAAAATTCCAGATAGTTAGTGAAAGAAGAAAGAGAAGAAGAAACAACAAGTCACAGAAACCTCACATTCGCAGCGGATCAAATATAATATCAAATAAAATATCAGTTATACAAAGAATACCATATCTGTTAATTTACATTTAAATACATCAGAATTACACATATACATAACACACTGGACAAACAATCATGGTCTAGATACTACAATATCACAGTGGAAACTATCTATACGTCCCAGCCATTCAGCTCGCTTCCTGAGCTCCAGAACGTCCTTACCTGAAAATCTGGAATACTCGGTCTGACCCGAGCATTACATCAAAGTAACACCCGGGTCAGGCTGGAAACCAGCGTGAGTAAACCATATAATTCGAAATACTAAGTTCAAACCATAAAAGGAAACCCGGGTAACTCGTACTTCAATATGAGTTCCTTACTTGTTATGCTCAAACACTTATTTCACAATTCAACTCTAAGTATTCTAACTTAGTTCAAGGGTCCATATTATTTCAATTCAACATATTGACATCACATAAGAAAAATTTAGTGAATTTCTAATCGAAGTGGTTTCGGGTACTTACTAATACCCGACTCCGGTCTTTTCGAATTCATATTCCATCTTATCCCCCATAGATTAAGTGAACAAAATTCAATCTTAAATTCAAGATGTCACTTTTAATATAGCAACTCATCAACGACAGATAACCACACAATCACTATGCAAGACAACAGGTCATATCACAAACCTTTATACCAGAAACATCAACCAATCATTCATAAGCAAGGTTGATAAGTCACCCATTCATAATTAAATCAAATCTATTACCTAAATCTTGCTTACTTGACAAAAATTAATTACAAATCATTATTTAAGTATTCCTCAATTATCCTTTCTAATTTTATTCACGTAGTTAGCCTTCAATTAATTTACCATTTTAATTAACCCACCTCGATTAATCATATTCAGTAATTAATTATTCTTTAATTACTTTACATTGATAAAGATTCCTATAACTAATCACACTTATCAATGTATTAACCTTTAACAAATTTTCTAAATTAATTAATTAACCCTTTAATTAATCAATTACGATAAATTATTTTTCCTTAAGTACTTTACCTTTAATTACATTCATAAAGTAATTCCAATAGGTTAATTATCCTAAATTAATTAACTTTTTAAAAAAAATTAAATCCTCAATTGACTCATCAAGCAATTATTATCTAATTAATCAATCCCAAGTTTCCAATTAATTATCCTCTAGTCAATTTATAACCCTTAATTATAAATAAATTTATTCAAATCATTAATAAATGAAATTAATTTACCCGTTCTAATTACCTTAAGAATTTAATGAATCACAAATCATTAAATCTTACTAACTTCAAGATAAAAACATTATTCTTATTTATGACTAAATTGTCATTACCAAAAGAATTTGGAGACAATTTACTTCCAACTTTACTTTTAAATTTCATTTCAAATTTAAGATTTGAAATGAATACAAACTTAACTTTAACAAGGTTTAAGAACCATTCAAGACCTTTAAAAACCACATGTTTAAGAAATATTAATCTTATAAAAGAAACTTAAAGGGGTTTAAACCAAATTCATTTTTTAAATTCATCCATTTAAATTATACTTTATATTTGAAGTTGTTAAAATAGTTAAATTTTTATAAAACTTAATTTTATTTTAAACTAGGATACAATTTAGATTTGAAGTCAGATTTAAAACTTTAATTTCATACTTCTTTCAAAACTTAATCCAATTACAACCTTTTATTTTATTTTTATTTTTACACAGACAGGTTTAAAACCTGTAACACTCAATCTACACGAGACTATATTACACATGACTTCGAGTCGAGACCCTTACTGCTTCGTGCGACACACACGAACTACTCGAATAAATCTCGAGTACTGATCTCTTGTCAAACCATACTTCACCAGAAAATGTGCACTGTGCACCCTGCACGCTCCACAGCGAGGCTCCGACCAATGCCTACATTTCCCACGCATCCACGATCAACTCTTTACCACGATTCGACCACTCGACCATCGACTCCAGCTCGAAATAAAAATCGAGCTTCCAAGCACAAAACCGGAACATCATCATAACCTGGAACATCGTTGTTCGTGCGCCTCTGACCACCGAAGACTCTGCAACTTTGGCCAAACCTCCGTCAACCCACCTACTCCCATTTCCCAATATATGGTGGCACTCGGTCCATCATAGATAATGCCTCGATCAATTTTGTTCAATCTATCCAAACTAGGTTTACTCACTTTCCAGATCCACCACCCACGCTACCAACCCCTGATCGCATTTTTTGTATTTTTCCTTGATTATTCGATCATTCTTCCATCCTTAGGGAGAACCACAAACATTCCGATCAAATAGATCATCAGAGGCAACTTGAAATACCCAATCCAGTTCAACTCGAACTGCTCTCAAATGCTAACCCTAAAAAATTTAATTTTTTGTTTAAAAGTCATGATTTTGAGTGATGTTTCCAATCATATACCTGAAACAATGTTTTAAGATATTTGGATTTTTAGAAAACTCACCCTTTCCTGTTCTAAATTGTTTCCCAGAGCAGTTTCAAAAAAAAAATTATTTAAATAAAAATTTGAATTCTTATTCATGATTAAACAAACAACTTTAGTTTAAATCCTAAGTCCTAACAGTAATTGGACCAAGAGATACTAAATTTTGAGGTAAACTTGAATCTGGAAATAACAGAGGTTACATATTATACTGAGACTTTGTATAGGCATTTATTTTATTTCAAACATGCATTCAGATCAAACATCCCTGTAAACAATATTCATCACAAGCATCATCCAGATTTAAACTGTTCTTAAATGCAAGGTTTCCTCACAATTTTCTGTTTGAACAGAGCAGATTGATTTTGATCTATACTTTGTTTTTATCTTACTTTTTTTAGAGCAAATTCACTATTAAATTTCACTTAGTAATAAAATTTAAAGGAAGTTATTACCCATACAACCTGATTTATTTAGAGGTTAAGATCTAAAAATCATCTTGTTAGATGTTTTGAATTCTTAAAAACAGGGTTAAGACCTGTAATGTTGAAACAGAGATATACTTTTGCTTGTTCCAAATTATGAACCCAGGTACCACATTCATGTATATACAAAAATCAATTGTATCAACATGCGCACAGACTTCAATGATTCATTATATGCCAAATCAAAATATTCGGGATCTAAGAGTTTACTCACTTATTATAAACAGAGATGAACATGCACAAACATTTCCTGCAGACCCATTCTTAAATGTATGCATACATCCACATCCTATAACATTTAAACTAAATACTGTTATATTTTACTCTGTTAACAATCATAATAATCAGGTAAAACTATTTTTAGAATGAAAATTTTACTCACCTGAAAAGATGAAGAACAGAGCATTATTATTTTATTGAAATAGCTTCTGAACTTTGAAAACTGTAGTTGCAGAGTTTGCTCCAGCCTCTGATCTGAAGCTTGAATTAGTTTGCTTGATTAACTTGTTTGAATCTTTGATTTGCTTCAGTTTCTTCTTTTTCTTTGTTGATTTGCTTGAGAATGTATGAAGATAAATATTTACAGGTTGATTTTTATTTTATTTTTTCTTTTGTTTGGTGGAAGAAGAAATTCAGAAATGAATGTAAAAACTTGAAATGGTTTTCTTCCTAATCACTAAAATTAAATTATTAATTTTTTTTAAAGAAACAGAATTTGCCACTTGTAATTGTTATAACCAAAGAAAATGACCTATAAGCAATAACAATTACACAACCATGACCAGATTACAAATCAAGACCAGATTACACCCAACCACACTATGACCAGATTACAACCATGAACACATACATGACCAGAATATAATTAGAGAAATTGACTTACAACCATGAACAGATTACAAACAGAAAAAAGACTTAAACATCAAACAACAGTTACATAACAACTATATTGGAATAACAAGGCAGCAGCATTGAAACCAAGAAATCAAGATGGCTTCAGGAAAGAAAAGCAATGCAAGCAAAACCTAAGCCACCAAACAGACATAACCATCAGCATATAAGGCTTCACTCTGTAAATGCTTCACTCTGAAAATGCTTCACTCTGTAAATGCTTCACCAAACAGACATAACAGGCAACTTCCATATGAAAAACAGCATAACAGTGAAAGCTTCACTCTGTAAATGCTTCCAGTAACCTCTCTTGCCAAACTTAAAAAGAATCAGTAAACAGCAAAGTGAACAACTGAGAACTGTAAAGAAAATAATAATAATAATCTTAACAGGTATCAGTTCTTAAAAACCAAAGAATATTCCTGTGAATCTGAGCAAACAATTGTGAGGAATTCCTTATACTGTTACCAAAAATTCTATTATTTCTCTCTTGCCATACTTCATAAACCAATCTTTTAAGCATCTTTAGCAGAAGCTTTGTCTGACGTGATTTCCATCTAGTTGCCTTGAAGATATTGAACCATTCAATAGGACTTAAAGTTGAAGGTTTGTAAAATCCACAAGATGATAATAATCTATACCAGATTTGAAAAACAAAAGGACACTCAAAGAATAAATGTGTGTTACATTCTATACCAGTCTTACAAAAAACACACATATTCTCTGAGATAATACCAATTCTAAAAAGTTTATCCTTGGTATTTAATGCATTAGCCATCACTTTCCATAACAGCAAATTTTCTTTAGCACTGCCACCTATTTTCCAAATTCTTGTATACCATGGAAAAATAGAACCATTATCACAGAGAGATTTGTAAACAAGCTTAATTGAAAAAGTCTTCCCAGACCATACTAGCACATTATCAGATCTTAATGTAGGATATTTTGAAATGATGTTCCATAATTGTCTTAATTGAAAAGAGCTTGTGTAAGGCAAAACTAAATTGCCATCATGAATAAAATCAACAACCTTAGCCTGTTCAGCTATACCAGAAATATTTCTCAAATTATAATCAACAATTGAACTAAGGATTAAGCCTTGTTTAGACCAGGGAGAGTGCCAAAAAGACAAGTCCTTAATCAGATCATGATTACATTGAATTAAAGGAATAAATGTTTCTCTAAGCTTCAAAATACACCTCCAACTCCAACTACAACTTTGAGGAATTGGCATAGTCCAAAAAATTTTCCTACCAATAAGATTATGATTAACCCATTGTGACCAGAGATTGTTGTCAGATGTAAATTTTTTATTGAAATAGACAGATATAGCAGATCTGTTCCATAAAAAGATATTAGTTATTCCAAGACCACCATGTTTCTTTGCTTCAAAAAGTTTATAGAAAGAAATTGGAATTAACTTCCTAGTAAATGGATCACCATGCCATAAGAATTTATTAAGAGCACTAGTAATCATATTAATAAGCTTAGCTGGAAGAATATAATGCCTTGTCCAATATGTAGTCATGGCTACAGCTATTGACTGAACTATGGTTAGCCTACCAGCTTGTGAAAGTTTTCCAACAGGCCATAAGTGAAGTTTTTCAATGATCTTTTCAAACAGTGGCATGCAATCTTGCTTAGTAATTCTAGATGTAATCAAAGGCAGACCCAAATAGAAAGAATTTCTAGGCAGTTCTTGAAGACCAGAAAGATTAATAATAGCATTCTTATCCAATGGACTTAATCCAGCAACTAAAATATTAGATTTAGCCAAATTAATTTGAAGTCCAGTGATAGAGTGAAAAAGCTTCGGAGTTGAGAGAATGCATTGAATATTATCATGAGTGGGCTTTGTAAAAACAACCAAGTCATCAGCAAAAAGGAGATGAGTAATAAGTGGTTGCTTACATTTTGGATGCAACTGAAAAACTCCTTTAAAAACAAGTTCCTTGAACATAGAATTAAGAAGCTCCATAACAATTATAAACAAATAGGCAGAAATAGGGTCACCTTGCCTAACACCATGTTTACCCTTAAAATAACCATATAGACCACCATCTCTCAAAATAGAATACATAGGAGAAGAAATACAAGTATAAATCCAAGCTAAGAATGGTTTTGGAAAATTCATTTTGGACATAACTGCTAAAATAGAATTCCAATGCACAGAATCAAAAGCCTTCCTAATATCCAATTTTAACATACACCTTGGAGAAATGGTTTTCCTTTCATAACCAAACAACAATTCTTGAGTCAAGAAAATGTTATCACTAATAGATCTACTAGTGATGTAAGCAGCTTGATTAATGGAGATAATAGATGGCAGTACAAGTTGAAGTCTGTTAGCTAAAATCTTTGAGATGATCTTATAGATGATATTACAACATGAAATAGGCCTAAAATCAGTGACAGATGTTGGATTTACAATTTTAGGAATCAAAGCTATTGCAGTAGCAGATAAACCAGCAGGAAGCTTGTTATGAAGAAAAAAGAATTTGATTGCCTTAACAATATCTGGTCCAACAATATTCCAACTATGTTGAATGAAATAAGCATTATATCCATCTGGTCCTCCACAACTATTACTATCCAAACTGAACACTGCATTCCTAATTTCATCTTCAGTTATTATACTAATCAGAGAATTTGATTGGGGGTGTGATAATGTGGGAAGAGTAATATTAAAGAGGAAATTTAAATCAGGAATGAAAGAAGTGGATGATGCTAAGACAGAAGAGAAATATTGGACAAAAGCCTGATTAATACCATCAAAAGTGTTCACCAGCAACCCATTCATATCCTTAATTTGAAAAATGCATTCACGACTTCTTTTAACTTTAAGAAAGTTATGATAGTACTTAGTATTCCTGTCTGCCTCCTTTTCCATTTTCAAATGAAGTTTCTGTTTAAGAGATGACACTTCTCTATCAATTACTTGCTCAAGTTCATGCCTTAAATGCAATTCAACTTGTTTTAATAAAGTATCACAAGGTATGACACATAGTGCTTCCTGAATCTTAATAAGGTCATTTCTAATTTGAGTAGATAGTTTAGAATCATTACCAAAATGTTCTGCTGATCACACCTTAAGATGAAACTTGAGCACCTTCATCTTGAGAATAATATTTGCAAGAGGGTCTTTGCCAAATTGCATACACCAGACTTGTCTGAGAATAACAAAAAAATCAACATGTTTAGTCCAAAAATTAAAAAATTTAAAAGTGTGTTTCCCTCCACCAAAATTCTCAACTCCATTTTGAAAGATTAAAGGACAATGATCAGAAAGAGAAGGTTGAAGAATATGATAAAAAGAATTTGGCCAATATTGCAGAAAAGGCAGATTTATAAGAATATGATCAAGTTTACAAAGAGTTACATTACCATTCCTACTACAATTAGACCATGTAAAATCAGAACCAAAGAATTTAAGAGGAAATAAATTTGCTTGACAAATAGCACTATTAAAAGGAGATATATCCCTGAGTGATAAAGAACATCCACCAAATTTCTGATCACAAGCAAACATGCAGTTAAAATCACCACCAACAAGCCAAGGACAAGATAGTGGATTCAGTGATGGAAGGTGATCCAAAAAGTTCTGTCTTAAAGACAAAGAATTATGTGCATATACCGAGGTAAGGAGAAAATTCAAACCAGAAGGTAAATGAGTACATTGATAGTGAATAAATTGATCTGAAGCACTGATTCTTGAAAGATTAAAAATACTTGGATTCCATAAAGTCAACAGTCTACCATAGTTAGATTCAAGAAAATTATGATCAGAAGACCAGGATGAAGCTATCATGCTTACAACTTTCATAGAAGATTGAATATCAAGCTTAGTTTCTGAAATACATATTAATTGAATATCCCTTTCTCTTAAAAGATTCCTAATCTCAATTTGCTTAGAGGGTGAATTAGCACCCCTAATATTCCAGAATGCAATATTATTCATTTAAAAGGCAGAGGAGGTAGCAAAGGAGAAGGATTTTTCCTAGTATGTCTTGTGTGTGAATTTTCCTTAGAAGAAGAACATGGAAGAACCTCATGGGGTTTAAAATCCTTGCCTTTATTCAGGTCACAAATAGTCTTAGCACCAGCATCATGACAAGAAGAGGAAGGAGGAGGCAGTATAATGTGACTGGGTGGAGACAAGTGCAAATATGGAGAGCTGGAAGATAAAATGGAAGGAGACTGATTACTAAATTGAGAACAGAAAGAGGATGTAATAGTAGAGGAGCAATCAACAGAAGAATTGTTAGAAATATTAACAGAAGAAGAACCAGTAACAAGGTTAGAATTAGAAGCAACAGTTGAATATGATGCTATCAAAAATTAATAGAGATTCCATTCTCCTTCACAACACTTCCATCAGCTGTTTTAGCACTGTCAACATCTACTTGTTCTTTCCTTTTCTAGATACCTTTATTCCCCCTATTAACATTCTTCCAACCTTTCTCATTTTGAATAGTAACAGTATCAGACTGAGTTTTTTCAACACACTTCAACTCATCTTGCCCCCTTCCTATTTCTTTAATTTCAACCTTATTCAGAAATTCACAATATGCAGTGTCATGACCAAAAATTTTACAATGAGTACAAATCTTTGGTTTCCAATCATATGATAGTTGAACATTTGGACAGTTGCTACCCAATTGAGGAATAGAAATTGAATCAGGTAAATCAAACTCAGGAGAAATATCAACTAGCGCTTTAGCATACTTAAATCTCTGAAGTTTTTCAGTGCTACTATCAAAACATATAAGCCTACCAACATGACAAGCCAACCAATTAATCCCAATCAAAGTCCAAAGAATAATAGGAATTCTGTGAAAGTGAATCCATACAGGAACTTTCTTGATTTGAGCTTGTGAAATACCAACTGAAGGATCCCATTTAGTAATAATAAACATTCTACCTCTAATGAAAATAGGATCCAACTTAAGAACATAATTCCTATCTTCTTGATTTGAAAATTTGAAATAGAAATTATAACCATCAGATTTAAAATCCACATCACCTTTAAGCTTCCAAAATCTTTTCAGATAAGAAACAACTGTCAAGAACGATAGAGTACCATCCAAGAAAAAACCAACCAAATGATTTTCCCAGTATTTCAAACCCTCTTCTCGAACAAGATCAGGCAAAGCAGTAGACGCTTTATCCCTACAGATATCAAAATCAATAGGCTTATAAGAGCCAGCATTCCTCGGTAAAGACTTGAAAAGAGATGACCAATTCGAATCAGGAGAAAAGTCCTTAAAGGAAGAAGATGATAAAGAAACAGGCTGACAAGAAACAGAAGAATGACTGGACGAAATAATAGGAGCAGATAAAGAAGACGAGGAAGAAGAAGACGAAGATGAGAGAGGAGGGAAAGAAGCAGAATCAAACGAAAAAGAGGACGAGGAAGACGCCATTAAAATTTCAAAATGGAGCGCTACCACTTGTAATTGTTGAGCTAACACATGTAAGTTAAGTAATACTTGTTAAAACACATTGTTAATGCATAAATTTAAAACTTTACAAGTGTCATAAACAGGAAAATTTATTTTTAAACCCTTTTCATTTAATTAATTTATGAATCAATTTCTTCTTGTTTTGTTTGTATAACTTATGAATCGTATTATTCATTAATTAATCAAATGTTTATATAAATCATGTAATTTTAGATAAAGAGAATATCAACTCTTTTATTAAATCTTGTTAAATTTTATACTTGAGTTATCATTATACTTAAGTTGATGACAATACACAATTGCTAGTGGTAAAGAAAATGTCCAATTTAGAAAATTCCTTTATATTCAAATTAATGTTTTCAAAATTATTTAACATACACATACACACCTATTTACTTGTGCATGTATGTATTTAGGATTCCAACATTATAAAGATATTTATCCATTGAATTTCCTATCCAATTTTAATTCCAATTTAATATTCGAATTAAAATCAACCCAAATGTATATATTATATTTAAATAAACAATCATTATATATATATATTTATTTATAATTACCTTAAGTTTTTTCTAAATATTAACTTCTCTTACATATATCCATTTAATAACTACTTTCCTTAATCTATATAAAATATTTTAAAGAAAATAATATAAACAAATTATGTTTTGATGAAATCATATATATATATATATATTGTATCTAATTTTATTTTAAGATCTTATCATTCAGATTCAAATTTTAACCCAAATTCAAATTCATTTTAAATTAAAGTTCTATTTTGGAATCACTCAAATATATGTATTAAGCAACACAAATTAAATTTATAATCAATGATTTTATTTAAAATCTGTGTAAATATATATACAAAACAATTACAAATATAAATATTTATCTGATCAGATTCATTTGTTTAATTTATAATTCAATATTCTATTAATTAAGCCAGCTCATTAATTGATTACAGATGATCAAAATTTTGGGTTATTATAATATTAGTTATGTACGATGAAATGAAATTAACATAATCAAAACGAACACATCGCATTAGAGTGTCTAATAAGTATCCTCACACATTAAAGAGAAACTATGATTTTCTTATCAATATCGTGAATCCACGGCTGCCAATTAAGCCATTAAGAGTATTGACTTTATAATACGGTATGATGCACAGATCTGAAATAGATTTCAAGTACATTACCAAAACATGATTTTGATAGTTGTTCCAACGTGATATGATCTATTAGCAGCAAATGTGTCTTTACGAGAAAGATTAATGCGGTTGGAATATAATGAGCCAAATTGATAAGAATAGTACCATAAATTTCAATTGTTGAAATTAACATAATGGATTCATAATTCAATTCAATGTGCTCAAGTAGGTTCAGATTTTACTCATAAAATTATCGCATACTATGACTTTATATTTTGGTATGTATGTGTTGAAAGAAAATTTTATATGATGATGTAGAGTAAACTGTTTACACATAATAACAAAAGTGTCTCGAAGTCAGTAGGAGTGATATTGGGCTTGCGAGTTTTCCAATACGATCCAAGGACAGATATGAAAGTATCATTCAAAAAAGTATTACAATTGAATAAATGTTTTGATAGAGATATCAAATAGTATGATTATCAATCAAAATGCAAAGGAAACGTGTGTTCATAAGAAAGCGTTAAAAGGTATATTGATATTTCTAAACTATAAATAAATAACATGTGGCTGACTTTAAACGATGTACTTATGTTAAATTCAGCCCTAGTTGTTTTAATGCTCAACATTAGATTTGATGTCTTTTATAGCAAGTATAAAAGACATTGGGAATGTCTCAAATTATACGCAAGGACATCTTATTAAAATGTTTAATACAGAACATGTAAGATGATACCTTATGCTTTGGCAATATGAAATATCATAAATGTTGTGTTGTTTACGATATCATCATTTGTTCATGTTTTTTATGCATAAACAAAATATCAAATCAAAATTGATATCATAAATGGTTGTTTGAGGTGTTCTCGTGTACTTATGAAATACTATAGAATTATTTATAGAAACAACAAACTCCTTGTCGCTATGCCAAAAAACGCATCAAACAATAGATATGCTCCATTTTATGAAAGCATATCTATTCGTCGTTAAGCCCTGTGCTATCTCATTGCACATCAGACCATAGATATCCATCGGCTAATATGCACTAACACAAAAAAGTCGTATGTTTTCTAGCGTTATAATATCATTCCCAGAATTCCCTATTAGACAGCATATAAATATTGACTAATATTGTTGTAATGGCCCGTTTTTCCGTATCCTTTGAATCGATAATAAATCACACATGTCCAACTCAAATTGCACGAATAAGCGGATCATTAAGGGTAGAAAGAAAAAAAGATAGAATAGAATCTCACACGAATGGAATAACATATATTATTTCAATAATAATCTTTACAGCGGAAAATTTTAAAATATAATATTAGAGTCTAACTTAGATTCAACCCGGACAGTTATAAACCCCTGTCGTTACAAATGCTGAAAACAACAAACAAATGCAATAGATGTAGCAAATAATAGAATTCGTCCATATGATGATGAAGATCTCCAGCTCTCCTCTAGAAACTCCAACCATCTTTAACTAAACCTGAAACTACTCGGATCTGACCCTAGTATTAAAAATACCCAGATAGGCTTGATAAACCAGCGTGAGATACCTGAAATTTTAAATGTATAAATCATGGCAATGCTATCAAAACCTTTGCAAAGAAGGGTATCTCATAAGACCACGCCCACACATAAACACAGACGAGTTTTTACCTTATGATAACCAAAACATTTTATACCAAAATTCACTTGATATTATTTTTAATGACATTCGTTTGAAAAGACTTTTAAATAAACTTATTCAAACAAGGTATCAATACCCAGACTAAGTCTAAGGTAATATATCCGGACTGGGTCAACGGAATATACCGAACGGAATATATGATACCAAAAAAGGTAGTTGAAATGTTTGCGAGTCATTACAGTTATTTTGGGACTACAATCAAAACCGTAAATCTTGTATTGGGATTGGATTTCCAAAATGATAGGGAACTAGTAGCCTTTTCTCCGATCCATGCATAACAAACATAGTCCTGCGGTGCCTTAATAGCCTTTCTCAAGCTAGTCACTTGGAATTGTACTTGCTATACTACTATTTATAACAAGTAGTTCCCTGCTTTTCTCAAGCTAATCACTTTATCAAAATGGGGCGATAAATGCTTTGAGGGACGTTTCTCCCAAAGGGCCCAACGTATTGGACACCACCATACATACTCACTTATTTTGAATTTTATGTCTTTTAGACCACATAGTATCCCATATCGTCATCCGGGATGTGAGGCTAGTGAAGCTACGCTCAATTTCTTTAAAGTCATGCTTTAGATCATAATAGGTTCCACTTTGAATGACACATTGTCATTCCTTAATTAGACAATTGATTTCTACCAATGTATAACTCTTGAGCTCGTATATCTCAGGAAAGGGTGTTAAGCTAAGATAAGTTGGCTTCTCCCTTACCAAGCAGATGATACATTGATAGAGATCAATTAATATGATCAGAAATGCAATGTCAGACATTCTTCCGTACAAGTTCATTCTGGGACTGAACGAAACCGAAGGCACTTGCCTCAGCCATTACTAGGTGAAAAGCCCTTGCAATCCAAAAAAATCTCCATGACGAGGAGACCACAACTATAAATAACTCTATAAGAGCGACCCATATCATGTCAACAAGCAGTCCTCATGCTATGAAGATCCTCAGTCTTTAATAATCATCATCTTCAACATGTCTTCACTTTCGAACGCATACACTGGTTTGAAGTGGTTTTTGGATAGGAATCGCCTAAATCCGACCCAAGTTCCTTCGAAGCCAATTATCAATTTAAAAGATGAGAAGTTTATATGTGTGTATCAATCATCAATCAATTACTTCGTCTTTTATTTAAATCAAATATCTTTCTTAGATATACTCTTTTCAATTTATTCCATTTTCTTTTGAAGATTATATGGAATCATTAACCCTCATTTATCAAATCATTTGGTTTACTTAAGCCTTTCTTAAATCTTGGAATAATTCCAAATTGTTTTCTCTTTTACTTAGGAAAACTTTTCCAAATTATTCATTAAATATTAATCACAGATTTCTTATATTCAAGTTGTAACTTTTAACGTAGGCAAAAAATTCCCAAACATTTATTAAATCTTAATCAAATATTTCTTTATTAACTTCAAATCATATTCTTGCAAATCGATGATTTTCATAACATGATACTACTGCCACCTTAGATATTGTAAATTTCACCTCCAAGGACTAATGGAAAGTAATCCTACATCATAAAGATCTTTGTCTTCAATGATCTTTGCCTTCAATATGTTTTATTTCGACAATTAGTTTGAAGGGATTTTTGAATAGGAACCGCCCAAATCCCATCCCGGTTCTTCAGATAAGAATGACCCAAACCCGATCCTGGGTCCTTCGTGCTAATCATCGATAAAAAGATGTTAAGTTCAAATGGGGTTTCGAAAATCAGTTTGAAATGATTTTTGGATAGGAATCACCCAAATCTGATCCCAGTTCTTCAGATAGGAATCACCCAAATCCGATCCTGGTTCCTTCGCACCAATCATTGAATAAAAGATGTTAAGTAGTTAATTAACATTCTAACAATTTGTTTCTTTCTTTTATTTTGGAAAACATAAATATGACCTTTTAGATCATCCGGGCTTTCCTTTCAATCTATACCATCCCTCGCCTAAAAAGAGAAAACATAGGCCAAGTAAGTTTAGGGCATTGGTTGCTCCATCCCTAAGCTTAATTAAACACCTTGTTTTATCTTCCCAGATCTCATAGGTGGGACAAATGTACTAGTCGTTTCTGCATACTCAGTTATTAGCTTTATTTTGGAATTGATTATACGACTCCAAATTATCTTTTAAACTCATAATTTTCCTTTTTTAAAACATTCATAATTGATTCTAGGAAATATCATTGCGTTTAAACGCATATTCAAAAGGTTATAGAATTCGCAGCATAAAAGTGCTATGGAAAGTGCTTTATAAGCTTATTTGATTTAAACAACTTTTTAATATTTGAAAATTCATCTTTTCCATTCCAAATCTCTTTTAAAACATTTAAATAAATGTATCAAATTTATTTCATATTTTTAATCATTTAAAAAATATCATTTTTAAAGAAATCCCTTTTTGGATTCCAAACCGCGAAACCGTAATGTTTTTAGAAAATTATTTTGGTCATATTTCAAATTCTACTTAATAAAATATTGATTTCTTTCGTCCTTTGAAAAACTATTATCATTGTGGACCAAAAAAAATTATTTCGAAGAAATCTGACTTATAAATCATTCTCTACATTAGTTTGAAGTTATGGTTCAAAATTTACGAACAACCGCTACGTGACGATCTCCATTTTGACCAATTTTGAAATTTCTTCAGAACTTGTTTGAAACACTTCAAATTTGTTTTAAACCATATTTAAACTATTTTAACTTATTTGAAATAATATTGCAGATGCACTTTCAACTCTATTATGTTATCTAGTTTGATATTGCACATGCACTTGTATACACAACTTAGCTATATTATCTTAGATCCTTATGCACTTTCAACTATGCTTTTTAAAGAGTGGAAAAGAAGTAGAGAAACTCCTTGTAAATGAGTTTATTCATGAAGTTGAATACCTAATCTAGGTAGCTAGCTCAATATTGGTCCGCAATCCAAAGAGGGCTTGGAGAACTCAAATTGACTTCTCAGATCTCAACAAAGCCTACCCAAAATATAGAATTCCACTCCCTTGCATCAATCAACTTGCAGATGCGACAAGTGGACACGAGTTGCTCACACCTATAGATGCCTACTCTGGGTATAATCAGATTGCTATCCATGGCCTGGACCAAGAGCACACTTCTTTCATTATAAATTCAGGACTCTGCTATAGGAACTGGACCGGCACGCTGCGAAGGACGTAGGTAAGTTTTAATTTTCCATTATTAGATCTTTAATGGTCCAATGTAGTCTATTTCATTTAGGAATTTTCTAAATTTTCTATTAAAAAAATCAATATATTATTTAAATTTATAAATAAAGTTTTATTTTATATAATTTGTATCATATTAACTATATGTGTATATGTGTGCATACATGTGCAACTAGATAATGTGTACATGGTTTGACATGCCCATATGTAGATGTTGGGATTTACACCGCTATAGACATGTTAATCACTCGTGTATACAAATGAATTGTTTAAATGTGTGTGTATGCATGAAATTATATATATATATATATGAAAATATAAATATATAATTATTATAAAATATTAGTTGTAAATTATTTATAGAAAACATTAATTAATATATATATAAATATAATTAAATTATAAAATTATTTTAAAACATGAATTTGTAAAATTATTTAGAATATTTATAATATAAAATTCAAACTGAAATTTATATATAACATAGAGGAGCATTCAATGACACCTTTTTTAACAGCACTCATCTAACTCCTCGATTCTCACCATGCATTTCAATTTAAATAATAATATATTTAAATTAGATATGTGGTGGAAATTAGGAGGCTACAAGGGGTGCTGCAAAATAAGAGCGTCACTGAGCGCTTATATATATGTGTGTGTGTGTGCGCGGGCGCGCACGCTGTAGAATTAAATACATATTACATATACACATATAACTAGTTATAATTATATATATAATTTATAATTAAAAATATATTTGCTGCTACTTTCGACCTGATAATAAAAATAATTTTTTATTTAATTTTCGAGTTTTAAATAATTTATTAGCTAAAAGCTTATAAATAATTGTTAAATCTTTTGAAATAATAAAATAATTTATTTAAAAATTATTTTTGAAAACCATAGTGTATATTTTATACTATATTTCCAAAATTTAATATTTTTTATAAATATATACATATATACATCTTATTTATATAATTAGTTTTGAATTAAATAATAGTATATATATATAATATCCAAAAAATTAATTTTTTTATTATTGTCGGAAACATTACTAACAAAATTAAATTTTGTTAAGTTCTAAAATATTTATTATATAGTGTTAAACTTTTAAAATTAGATTTGACTCGATGTTTCTAATGTTTATGGACCTTACTCCAAGGTCGAGAATAGGGCCCTCTAGCGCGAATGTCTCTCTTTTAGAACACTCACATGAGCCCATAAGGTTTGTGTGGTGACTATAACATTACTAAGTTTTTAGGGGAGCGGGATCCAAGAGATAGGGACTTTTCCAATATGGAAGAGTTTGACCAGTTTATCATTGAAAGTAATTTGATCGAATTACCATTAACTAACAGACGTTTCACCTAGACAAATTCCAAAGAAATCCCCTCGATGGCATTGTTGGATTGGTTTTTCATTAGTGTTGAGATTAAAGACTTGTCCTCATCTATATGGTTGTCGGCCTTTCGACTATTGATTCAGATCATCGCCTGATTGTCCATGCGATATTCTTAGCGGCATTCAAAAAAATAGATTTGAAAAGATGTGGTTGTTAGAGAATAACTTTACGAATATAATTACAAATAAATGATTTTCCTTAATTTTTTATAATACTCTATGTTTTGGTAATATAATCAAGATTTTTATAAGCAAACATAGATTCTAAGAATCTTTCTTAAAAATGGAGCAAGGATACTTTTCGGAAAATTAGAGTTAGAAAAGATAATAAGTTAAATAAAATTGAAGAAACTAAAGCCTTGAACCTATTACAGAAGAATATCCTATCGAACATAAAGGAGAAACTGAATAAAATTTTAACTCACGAGGAAATTATGTGGAAACAAAAGCTGAAATTCAATGGATGGACGAGGATGAAAAGAATACAAATTTTTTTCAGGAAGTAGCTAACCATAGAAAACATAGTAACACAATTAACTCTATTATTATTAATGAGGTAAAAATTTATTGATCAAATTGAATTCACTGAGGCTTTCACCACATATTTCAAAGATATTTTTGGAACTAAGATAAGATGTAAGATTGGATCTAATTAGGATGAATTGTATATAGTTTACACTAGGATTGAGTTAGATGATTTGGACACCTTGTTTTTGGGAAAGGAAATTTTAACGGACATTAACGATATTCCTTGCGATAAAGCGCTAGATCTCGACAGGTTCCCAATTTTATTTTACAAAAAGTTTTGCTCTATAATCAAATCTGACCTATTTAAAATATTTAATGAACTTTATGATGGTACGCTCCCATTGTGTAGATTTAATTTTGCTAATGTAATTATACTTCATAAAGAAGTTGTTGTGAATGAATTAAAATATTTTAGACCCATTTTGCTTTTAAAATGCTCCTTTAAAATTATCTCAAAAGTTTTAGCAAATAGATTTGTTTCTAAAATTAATGATCTAACTAATAGTTCGCAATCTTCTTTTATAAGGGTAGAAATATCACAGATGGGATAGCGATTATCTGTGAGTTCATTAAGTACTTTTGTAAAAACAATGTCACTTGCATGCTTTTAAAACTTGACTTCACCAAATCTTTTGATTCATTGGATTGGACTTTCCTTAACGACTTATTACTAGTTAAAGGCTTTAGCGTAAAATGGGTAGGTTGGATTAAGGCTCTTCTTAAGACTAGAAATTCTGTTGGTTAATGGTATTTTAGGTAATAGAATCCAATCAAAATGTGGACTAAGACAAGATGACCCTTTATCACCTCTTTTGTTCAACTTAGAAGCCAACATTTTTGCATGGATTATTAAACTAGCTAATAGGAATTGGAATTTAGACAAGGTTGGAAATGAGGTTATGAGTTATGGTCTATCTGTTCTCTAGTATGCGGACGATGCAATGCACTTTTCTTCGCCTTTGCCTCATCATATTATAGCTCTCAAATTTATTTTGTACAGTGTTGAGTTATTATCTTGTCTAAAAGTTAATTTCAATAAAAGCTCGGTTTTAGTGCTTAATGACGTAGGTAACGTAGAGAGTCAAATTGCCACCGCTTTAAAATGTAACACGATAAGTTTTCCTATTGATTACTTAGGGTTCTTAATAAGACCAACAAAATTTAGGCACGATGACTAGCAAACTATCATCGATTAAATTATCAAAAGATTAAGTAAATGGAACGGTAAACTTTTGTTGAGGGCAGGTAGGGTAGTTCTAGTTAACTCCATTATATCAGCACTACCCATTCATTGGATGTGATTTTATGTCTTTCCAAAATATGTAATCAATAAACTAGATAAGATTAGGATATACTTTCTATGGGCTAGGAACAACCCAAGTAGTAGTTTAAAATGTCTCGTTGGTTGCGATTCAGTGTATAAACCGAAAAATGAGGGAGGCTTAGGGATAATTAATCTCCATAACCTCAATGTTTTACTAATAGAGAAATGGTTGTGGAAATTCAATGCTAATAACGACAACTTAATTTGGAATGAACTAATTTCTAATCAATTTTATACCCGTTCTAATATTTTGTATCGTTTAGCACCTAGAAACCACAATAATTTATCTTACTTTTGGATATCAATTTTAAAAGGCTTGTGTACTTTTAAACAAGGTATTAGTAACATAGTACATTCAGGGAAAAACACAACCTTCTGGCATGATTGCAGGATCCCAACTATTCCATTGAATAGAACCTACAGAACTCTACGAAATCTATAATTTCAAAAATATTCTAATCTCATAAGTTTATAGACCTAATTTGAACTTTTCTTGAGACCTTAGCTTTAATTGTGCACTAAAAGGAACTACTTTTTACCAGTTTGCTCTTCTATATGCAAAAACAGAATTTTATATATAGATAATAATAACGGTGTCAAATTTGGTGTTAGGATAGGACTAACAACTTTACATCTAATTCTTTATAGATTTCTGAATTTCTCGGGAATTAAGTCTAATCTTTTCAAATTTATGTGGAAAGCAAATACACCCTCTAAATCCAAGTTACATATATGTGTAATACTACACGGGAAACTTAATACTATTGAACTCTTAAAAATGAAGAACGTGCGTATCGACAAAAAAATTATTTTCTATAATATGAACCCATAGATAATTACACTTATATTACGACTGTCGATTTTACTAAGTTTAGGCTTCTGCACATCCTTAGAATTTTTTCTTTTAGTATTACTTCTAATATTCTTGATGTAACAACCCGCATATTTTACGATTGTATATTTAAATGTTTTATTTAAATATAGCATTGTTAGTCAGATTAAAGTCTGAAATACTTTTTTGTAAACAGTCGAATCCGGACTCGAGACCACTTCCACTGTGTCCAAAATGGCATTTGCGATCTTTTTGAGTATAAACATCGACATGTTTGAAGTTGAGTAGAATTTTTCTATTCTTCTATTGGGCTTTGGGTTTCATCCTACTAACCCAATAAAATACCCTAACTCCCCCCCCCCTTCTTCATTCGTTTATTCTATTTTCCCAACACTCTCAAGCTAAAGGAAAATGGGGGAAAGAAGAGGAATTAAAATTCCTAAATCCTAGATTACTAGGAAATTCAGGATTCAAGCTCCAAAATCAAAAAGAAGCTTAGGTAAGCATCATCATCATCCCCTTCTCCGTCTCAATCTCCCTTCAATTTTCAGAAATTCCAAAACCCTAACTTAGCAAATATTTGCTTATGAGCTTAGATTGGAGCTTCTTGAGTTAAAGTGAAGAGTGGTTGATCTTTCCTTTGTTTAAAAGCATCTCGTTCGTTGTTTTTGGGTTCAAAGGTGAGTTCTTTAACTCACAACTATGTCCATACCTTTGATAGTTATCAGGTATGAATTCCTAACATCTATTTATGTCCATTTGCTCTTGAATTGAATTGGTTTGGCGAATTTTCCAATTTTTGGTATTTTGAAATCAAAATCTATGAAAATCCTTATATTGATGTTTGGACATGTTGTCCGGAGTGTATTGATGAGTTTATAGAGCTGGGTTGTTGATTGCATAAATCCCTAGTCATCGTCGCTCATTCGATCACTTCCAATATGATTTGGCCATCAATGGCCCAGGCAAAATATTGTCCTGAGCTTTAGCTCAGACGTCTGGTCGTATGCTCGGACATCTAGAGCTACGGTATAAAATTCCAGTCATTCAGCTCAGACGTTTGAGCTTACTTCTCAAACGTCTGGGCAATCTGGAATAAAATTTTCAGTCTTTCAGCTCAGACGTTTGGAAGAACCACCAGATGTCTGGAGCTGCTAATTTCAGCCAACTTACCTGTTTTTGATGGGTTTTCGTTTTAATCGATTTTTGGTGGATCCGATTGGTCGTCGTCATTTAATCGACTTTGATGACTTCTTTTTGGATTTTTGGGAATATCCATTTGATGGATTTAATATCAATTTCTATGGTTTTGATTCACGTTTTCGTATGTGAACTTTTGGTGATTGATTGTTTTTACAATCATTTTTGTGATTTGTCACTTTAAAATACAAAGGTTTCTATACTTGTAGTAAATATCCAAACTCTTTCACAAAAATGATTTCCATGTTATTTTTAATACAAAGGTCGTTTTTAAAACCGTTTTCAATCTATTTGTACATACAAACCTTTACCTCATTCGTATGAGAAATCTAATTAAACGACTTAGCAAAACAAGTTGTATGAAACGCTTGCGTTTAATTCGTCGGTTAATTCTTGGACTTGTACGATTGAACTCTCGTGACAATTTTCCAGTGGAAATCTACAATTTGTTCATAAATACTTAAGTTAAGCAATTGGTTACGTGACAAGGAGCTAAACTCATTTATTTACTAGCTTAGTGTAATTCACACTTTTTATTGATCAATGGTGATCATTTTATCGTTTAGACTAGCGATATGCGATGTCTCTTTGTCCACGTGGGGGACTGTACCTTGTTTTATTGAGCTTCGTCTCATTTCTTTTATGGGCTAGAGACCTATGGGTTCTTTGGAGTTTCGACTCATTTTTATAGGGTAGCGACCCATGTTCTTTTATGGAGTTCGGTTCATCGGGCGTACCGTTGTACTACGTCATTGTTTCGAATGATTGGAGTTCGATTAATCGGGCGTACCGTTGTACTACATCATTGTTTTGGCTTATCAGGTTCATCGAGGGTACCGTTGTACTACGTCGATGTTTTGAATTATTTGAGTTTTGGGTTCCTCGGACGTACCATTGTACTACATCGTTGCACCGTCTCTATGTCTAGCGACTATGGGATAGCGCCCGGTTTGTGATACACGTGTTGGTGAGTTTTCATGCTCCCGTTTTTGATAGGCCTCCCCCTTTGTGATTTCTGGATTTCTAATCGACGATTTCTAGAATTTATGTTTCATCAATTTTTGTGATTTATAGTGATAAGCTTTATCAATATTTGTGGTTTGGTGAATAAAAAAATCAAGAACATGACATTTTTTGGGCGTTTGAGAATATTTGAAATATTGTATGATTTTTGATGTTATCTAATGTATACTTGTCACAGTACGACATTATTGTTATCATACGTTTTTGTCATATCCCTTATCCTATCTCATTTTATATGACATTTAAAGATAGACTGATCCGTTTATTATTTTTCTTCTTAAATAATACTCGAGTCGGACCGTGGTATTTCATGTTCTTTTTCTTGACTTCTAATCAAGGTCCGTCTTCTGATTTTTGGCTAACTACTTAGCTTAGTAGTTTTTGTTTTATACAATCGAGATAGAGACTCCTTGATGTATAAATATTCTTTTGTCTAGCATTTAAACTTATTCTTTTGTGATGTAGTGGATCTTACACGACCACTACTTTGATGTACACTTTTATGTGTTTTTATTCATATCTGTTTCCGCCTTTGTGATATGAATATCTGTGACTGATTTGTGTTATGCTTATTTTATATTCGCTTTCGAAGACCTCATAGCCACTGTGTAGTAGCCTTTAGTTTGTATTGTATGTCGGATTTCCTCTTGAAATGAAATACATGACATACCCTCTGACATATCGGTATTCGCATAAAGCCATTACACAAATGGTCGCTCTCCAATAGCCTTATTTTTCGCACTAGTCGACGGCATTACTCCGTAGTGTCCTTGGCTAGTGTTAGTATAGAGGTTGGGCGTCATAGTTTGGTATCAGAGCCAAACTTCGGAACAATATAAAATATTATAGCAAGGATCATGTCCTAAGTCTTTCTTAGGAATCGTGCCTTATGATTTAATTCAATTCATTGGACCCACTCTATCCTATTTCCTTTTATGATACCTTGTTTTATCAATCAACTTTGTTTGATATTCATTCTGAGAATACCTTTTTCCTTTTCTTTCTTTCTTTCTTAAAGAAGAGTAATGGTTAGACCCGGTCGTCCCAGCACCAGTCAATCTAGTGCCACTCCTCAGGATGGAGTATTCATGTCTGTCCATTAGTAAAGAATGCTCAAGCTGTCGGACCCATTCCAGAGCCTACTCACCCTAAATCCGGGTTTGCACGCTTGTGCAGTGATTATACCAATTTGAATGGAAGGCCATTCGAGGGTTCCGAAAGCGTTATAAAAGTCCAAGCTTGGCTTAGATCATGCCACCGCATCTTTTCTCGCATGAATCTTGTTCATCTATATCGAGTCTAAGTGGCTTCTAGCATGCTTCAAGAAAGAGCATTAGTTGGTATAAGCTTTTGATTTTTGAAATTGTTGAGGAAGAACTTACTTGGGAGCAATTCTAGGAAAGATTCGAGTTAAAGTTTGTGCCAGAAGCTGAAAGGTAATTTTAGCTCGACGCTTTATTGACCTTGTTTATGGTGAATCTTCTGTGATGGATTATGTCGTATCTTTTGAATCTCTCTCTAAATATGGGGTCGAGTATATTAATACCCCACTGAAAAAAAATCAGAGGTTGTCTATGGGTTGAGTAAGCACCTAAACAAGGCTTTACTTCTGAAACTGGAAGTTTCTTTCGATCAACTTGTTGACATCGCTCTTCGGCTTGAAGAGGCCGATAAAGAAAGTAAGGTTGAAGTTGTGGGTGCCAAACAGAACTTCAACAACATGAAGAGGCCTATTAACTTCAAGCCTAATCCCAACAAGAAAGGGAAGCAAGCAACTTCGGTAGCAAAGACTCCTACTCCTAGCCATGGACAATGCTACAATTGTGCTTCCAATGACCATTATGCAAATAAGTGTTCAAACCCCTTTTTTGTCGTTATTGCAAAAGTTCGGGTCATCTTTTATCTTCTTGTCCCAAACTTTAAGGCAAGAAGGAGGGAAAGCTTAATGTTGTGCAAGCTCCTTATAACACTTCTCTTGATCAAGATATTTCTCATTCTATCCTTGATGCCATTATTATGTTTCATGATCATCCTATTCGAGTTCTTTTTGGCACGGGTGCATCTCACTCTCTTATATCAAAAGATCTTATTGATACTTTGTCTTTAAGTGTTATGTGCTTGATGACCTCACTGAAAATTGCGAATCCGGTTGGTGGATCCGCAACACTCGATTTATTTTGTAAAGATGTCGAGATTATTTCATGTGATTATGCTTTCCGAGCCAATTTGCGTGCTATGCATAACTTAGGTTTCAGAGTGATTTTGGGAATGGATTGGCTTAACCGTTATGAAGCCCACATCCTATGTCCCAAGAGGACTATATATCTTCGACATTCTCAATCTGCTAAGCATATTTCTATTGTTCTTAAGGATTCAGATTCCAATTTGGTACCATCCTTATATTCTCTAAACCCTCATGATGATGATAATGATGATGAGGAAGACGTCATTTCCCTCATCCACGTTGTTTGTGAATTTTCCGATATATTTGAGCCCATATTATGATTACCGCCTAAGTGAGCAATTGAGTTCAGAATTAATCTAATCCCTGGAGCTCTACCTATCACTCGTCCTCCTTATCGTATGTCCAATAAGGAAAATGAGGAGATGCATAAGCAATTATTTGAATCGGAAGCGAAGCAGTTTATTCGTTCTAGTTCCTCTTCTTGGGGTGCTTCAGCTATTTTTGTAAAGAAATCCGATGGTATACTTAGGCTTTGCATTGACTACCGCAAGCTTAATGATCTTACCATTAAGAATAAATATCTCTTGCCTCGGATTTATGATCTATTCGATCAACTTTGCTGTGCTAGAGTCTTTTCACAGTTAGACATAGCAATCGGTTTTCATCAGCTTCGTATTGCAGAGGATAGCATTCCTTTGACATCGTTCCATACTCGTTATGGATCTTATGAATGGCTTGTTATGCCATTTGGTTTAACGAATACTCCAGCTTATTTCGTTGACCTTATGAACCGAGTTTTCAAAGACTTCCTCGATCGATTTGTTCTCATCTTTAAAGATGGTATTCTTGTTTATTCTAAAACCAAGGAAGAGCATGAAAAGCATCTTTGGATTGTATTGGAAACTCTAAGGAGAAATCAATTGAAAGAAAAATTTTCTAAGTGCCACTTTTGCCAATCTCGTGTGAAATTTTTAGGACATATTATTTCTGAATCCGGAATTTTTGTGGATCCTTCAAAGATCGAAGCGATTCAAAATTGGAAGAGATCGGATAGTGTGATGGAAATTCGTAGCTTTTTTGGATTGGCGCGCTATTATCGTCGGTTCATAAAAGACTTTTCTAAAATTTCTGTACCTCTTACTAGTTTGACAAAGAAGGGAGTTAAGTACATATGGTCAGACAAATGTGAAGCTTCTTTTCAGAAATTAGAAAGAACTCCTTTCCGATGCTCCTATTCTTGTGATTCCCGAAGGGAACCAAGACTTTATTGTTTATACCGATGCTAGTCATGTTGGTTTGGGTGCCGTTCTCATGCAAAGGAACGTGTTATCGCTTATGCTTCTAGGCAATTAAAGCCTGCTGAGACTAGATATGCCACTCATGATTTAGAGCTCACGGCTATTGTTTTCGCCCTTAGAATTTGGCATCATTATCTTCTAGGAGAGAAATTTGTTCTCTACACCGATCATAAATCTTTGAAGTATTTATTTTCTTAAAAGAAACTTAATTTACATCAACAACATTGGCTCGAGTTCCTTGCATCTTATGAACTTGATATTCTTTATACTCCTGGAAAGGGAGATCGTGTTGCCGATGCCCTTAATCGTAAGCAACAAGCGGTTGTTTCCACGATGATATCCGAATGGAAGGATCCCAAGTCTTTATCCACTTGTGAGATTCGAGATCGTGAATCCGATTAAAGTTCATCTCTTGTTACATGTAACCTTGAGGCTCATCCATCTCTTTTAGACCGCATTCTTGAAGCTCAAAAGCATGATCCCGAATTGGCTCTTCTTAGCCAAAGTTGTTGGGATAGAAATATGGATGGTTTGAAAGATTTTCAAATTGATGCTCATGGCGGCATTCGAAAATTTGGTAGACTTATCATGCCAAATATTAGAAATCTTCGTAAATACATTTTAGAAGATTCTCATCGTTCTAAATTTACCAGTCATCCCTGTAGTAGTAAAATGTATGCGGATATGAAGCGAATTTATTATATGGATGGAATGAAATCTAATATTGCTAACTTCATTAAGCGTTACATGACTTTTCAACTCATTAAGGCCGAGCATCAAAGTCCCAGTGGGTTACTGCAACCTTTAGACATTCCTTTGGAAGTGGGATCAAATCTCCATGGACATTATCGACGGTCTTCCCCGTTCTCATTCAGGGAATGACAGTTTATGGGTGACTGTAGATAGGCTTACAAATTCTACCCATTTTATTCTCGTTCGGTCTAATCGGACCTACCTCTTTTGGCCAAACTCTATGTTAAAGAGATTGTTATATTGCATGGAGTTCCTACTTCTTTTATTAGTGATTGTGATCCATTATTTACTAGTGGATTTTGGAAAGGTCTTCAAATAGCTTTGGGAACGAAGCTTAATTTTTAGCACCGCTTATCATCCTCAGTCTGATGGAAAAACAGAGCATATAAATCAAACTCTTGAAGATCTTCTTCGTACTTGTATTCTTGATTTTGGTGGAAGTTGGGAAGATCATATTTCCCTTATTGTGTTTTCTTATAATAATAGCTTCCAATCTAGTATTGGTATGACACCTTTCGAGGCACTCTACAGGATGTCATACCGATCTCCTTCTTGTTGGCTTGAAGCCGACGAGAAGCTAGTTTTAGGTCCAGATTTTATTCGTGATTCCACAGAAAAGATTGACCTTATTTTTCATACGATGAAAGAAGCTCAAAGTAGACAAAAATCCTATGTCGATAATCGAAGAAGGAATTTGGAATTTTCCGTGGAAGATTATTCGTGTTTCACCCATAAAGGGTGTTGTGCGTTTCAGTCGATCGAAAAAATTAGCATCTCGATATATTGGCCCATTTCCCATCACCGAACTATTGGTTCTGTGGCTTATCTCCTTTTATAACCTGCTTAATTTTCTGTTATTCATGACGTTTTCTACGTCTCTCAACTACAGAAATGCCTAAGGGATTCTATTCTATGCTTGAGCCCGGTGTTATTGAAGAAATTGAAGTTTCACCAAATTTGACTCATGAGCAACATCCTATTCGTATCATTGCTGCGGAGGTCAAATGCCTTCGAAATAAAGATGTTCCACTTGTGAAAGTTTAATGGCCCTCAAATCCTAAGGAATGCTCTTGGGAATCCAGAGAATTCATCGAGAGAAGACATCCGAACTTACTCACTTATGCTCCGTAAGGTGAACTTATCACCACAAAATTTTCTTTTGTTTTGATATGCTTTTATGGTTGTTACTCTTTATTTTATTCCTAAGTATTACGAGGAAGCAGTTTCTCTAAGGAGGGGAGTCTGTAACAACCCGCATATTTTACGATTGTATATTTAAATGTTTTATTTAAATATTGCATCGTAAGTCGGATTAAAGTCCGAAATTCCACATTTTGTAAACGGTCGAATCCGGAATTAAGACCACTTCCATTGAGTCCAAATTGGCATTTGCGACCTTTTGAGTATAAACATCGTTATGTTTGGAGTTGAGCATAATTTTTCTATTTTTCTATTGGGCTTTGGGTTTCAGCCCACTAACCCAATAAAATACCTTAACTCCACCCCCCTATTCATTCATTCATTCTATTTTCCTAACATTCTCAAGCTAAAGGAAAATAGGAGAAAGAAGAGGAAATTAAAATTCCTAAACCCTATATTACTAGGAAATTCAAGATTTAAGGTCCAAAATTAAAGAGAAAGCTTAGGTAAGCATCCTCTTCCTCTTCTCCATCTCAATCTCCCTTTAATTTTCATAAATTCCTAAACCCTAACTTAGGAAATATTTTCTTATGAGCTTAGATGGAGCTTCTTGATTTGAAGTGAAGAGTGGTTGATTTTTCCTTTGTTTTAAAGCATCTCATTCATTGTTTTTGGGTTTAAAGGAGAGTTCTTGAACTCACGTCTATGTCTATACCATTGATAGTTGTTAGGTATGAATTCCTAACAACTATTCATGTCCATTTGCTTGAATTGGTTTGGCGAATTTTCCAATTTTTGGTGTTTTGAAGTCAAAATCTATGAAAACCCTTATATGGATGTTTGGATATGTTGTTCGAAGTGTATTTATGAGTCTATAGGGTTGGGTTGTCGCTTGGCAAAAATCGCTAGCCATCATCACTCATTCGGTCGCTCCGATATGATTTGGTCATTAATGGCCTTGGCAAAATATTGCCCTGAGCTTTAGCTCAGACGTCTGGTAGTATGCTCATATGTCTAGACCTACGGAATAAAAATTCTAGTCTTTCAGCTCAGACGTCTGAGCTTACTTTCTAGACGTCTGGGCGATCTGGAATAAAATTTCCAATCTTTCATCTCAGACGTCTGGGAGAACCACCAGACATTTGGAGCTACTAATTTCAGCCAACTTACCTATTTTTGATGGGTTTCTGTTTTAATCGATTTTTGGTTGATTCGATTGGTCATCGTCATTCAATCGACTTTGATGACTTCTTTCTGGATTTTCAATAATATCCATTTGATGGATTTGATATCGATTTCTATGGTTTTGATTCATGTTTTCGTATGTGAATTTTTGGTGATTGATTTTTTTTGCAATCATTTTTGTGATTTGTCACTTTAAAATACAAAGGTTTCTATACTAGTAGTAAATATCCAAACTCTTTCACAAAAATGATTTCAACATTATTTTTAATACAAAGCTCGTTTTTAAAACCTTTTTTAAATCAAGTATTATATACAAACCTTTACCTCGTTCGTATGAGAAAACTAGTTAAATGACTTAGCAAAACAAGTGGTATGAAAGCTTGCGTTAACTTCGTCGGTTAATTCTTGGACTTGTTCGATTGAATTCTCGTGACAATTTTCGAGTTGAAATCTACAATTTGTGCGTAAATACTTAAGTTAAGCCAGTAGTCACGGGACATGAAGCTTAACTCATTTATTTACTAGCTTAGTGTAATTCACACTTTTTATTGATCAATGGTGATCATTTTATGGTTTAGACTAGCGATATGCGATGTCCCTTTGTCCACGTGGGGACTGTACCTCGTTTTATTGAGCTTCATATCATTTCTTTTATAGGCTAGCGACCTATGGGTTCTTTGGAGTTTCGACTCAGCGACCCATGATCTTTTATGGAGTTCGGTTCATCGAGCGTATCGTTGTACTACGTCGTTGTTCCGAATGATTGGAGTTTGGTTCATCGGGCGTACCGTTGTACAATGTCGTTGTTTCGGCTTATCAGGTTCGCCGGGCGTACTGTTGTACTACGTCGATGTTTCGAATTATTTGAGTTTCAGGTTCGTCAGCATACCGTTGTACTACTCGATGCACCGGCTCTATTGTTAGCGACCATGGGATAGCGCCCCGTTTGTGATACACGTGTTGGTGAGTTTTCATGCCCCCGTTTTTGATAGGCCTCCCCCTTTGTGATTTCTGGATTTCTAATTGATGATTTCTAGAATTTATGTTTCACCATTTTTTTGATTTATATTGATAAGCTTTATCAATATTTGTGATTTGCTGAACAAAATAAATCAAGAATATGACATTTTTTTGGCGTTTGAGAATATTTGAGATATTGTATGATTTTTGGTGTTATCTAATGTATACTTGTCACAGTATGGCATTGCTGTTATCATACGTTTTTGTCATATCTCTTATCATATCTCATTTTATATGATATTTATAGCTAGAGTAATTCGTTTATTATTTTTCTTCTTAAATAATACTCGAGTCAGACTGTGGTATTTAAGGTGCTTCTGCTTGACTTCTTATCAGGGTCCGCCTTCTGATTTTTGGCTAACCACTTAGCTTAGTAGTTTTTGTTTTATACATTCGAGATAGAGACTCTATAAATATTCTTTTGTCTAGCACTTGAACCTATTCTTTTGTGACGTAGTGGATCTTGCATGACCACTACTTTAATGTACACCCCTATGTGTTTTTATTCATATCTGTTTCCGCCTTTGTGATATGAATATATGTGACTGGTTTGTGTTATGCTTATTTTATATTCGTTTTCAAAGACCTCATAGCTACTGTGTAGTATCCTTGAGTTTATATTGGTATGTCGGATCTCCTCTTTGAAATGAAATGCATGACATACCATCTGACATATCGGTACTCGCATAAGCCATAGCACAGATGATCGCTCCTCAACTGCCTTATTCTTCGCACTAGTCGACGACATTACGCCGTAGTATCCTCGGCTAGTGTGAGTATAGAGATGGGGCAGCACACTTGACCATGAGTCTTATTGGTCCAGGTTGATTTTACTTTACCTCTGGTCGGAGATTCTTATTAGACATTATTTTCACTATCGTAGCTTGGTATATTTGGTTTCACAAAAATCAAACTCCTTTCAATAATATTATTACTTCTACAACAGATAAATTATAACAACTCTATTTTGTTTTAATTAGATTTCGAACAATACTTATAAATAGCCAACAACAACGAATTTCAACGTAAAATCCTATATTGATGCCTTACAGGAGAGAATAACTGTCAGTGATAGAAATAATAATCTCGTAAGTGTCATCCTAGAAGAAGTGAACACTCACGATCTTCCTGACTCACTACCATTATTAAATAACTAACTCTAGTACGAAATTATTGCCCATCGGCTTCCTTGTCACTCCCTTATCTTGTACATATTCCTTCTTCTCCTTTTACATATACATGTATACAGTTAACTTACATATATATGTATATATATGTATGTATGTATATGTTTAAGTCTTACATTATTTGTCGAGATTTTGCAGTTCTAGTTGTCAAGGTGGGTAATTTGGATGGGATAATCACTCATTGGATGTACCAAGTATTGATCTGTTGTTAGGACTACGATAGCTTCTTTGGATTTTTTTGGAAGTTATTTATGTGGTTCACCCCCTCTTCAGGGACTAGATGAGAACTTCTCGCCTCAACTCTTCATCTTTGATGCTGCATTGTTTACATTGTTGTTAATTTGTTTTCCTTTTCTTTTTCTTTTTCATGAATTTTAGTTTTTTTCGTAGGTTTTTTTTTTGGGAGGGTTTTTTTCACTTGTACAAATTCATGCAGAAGAGTCACCTATTAGGCATGTTGGTAGCTCTTTTTTTATGTGTGAATAAAATTACATGAGTGCTCTTCTCTTCATAGAGAATCACTCATTTTTTTCAAAAATTAGCTTTGATATTTAAATCCGTATAATATATTACTGTTTAAATTTTTGAAAATAATTTTTTTATTTCAGGCCGTGAGAATGTATAAACAAACATGTGTAAAAAAAAATTAATACACACACACATACACACAAACAACCATCGGCATTGGCAATCCATCAATATATCTATTCGTGATATTTTTAAGAAAACAATGCATTAAAAAATAATCATATAAACATTATAATATAATAGTAAACAAAAAGAATACCTTTCGCCAACACTCAAAGCTCACATGTTGAGATGAAGAAGTGAACTCCTTGAATCTAATTTCAATTACGAAGTTGCTAGCTCCCGAATTGCGTAACCACCAAAGATTAAATCAAAGTATTTGATGTGATTATATACTTGTAATTTTGGGGATGATATAAGCTATGGATGACCTGCCTTTTCTGTTATATAAGTGCAAAAAACATAGCTTAAGTGAGGGAGAGGTAGCTTATATAAGGGAAAGGTAAGAGAGAGAAAAACGTGGATATATATCCTCTTTTTTCTCTTACCCATTCCATCCTTTATTTTTCATTCAAAAACCAGTTACCGTATCAATATATGACCAGCCTCACCAGGCTATCAATTCCTCATTTTGGGCCTCAAAGAATATTCCAAGCCCAAACAATATTCATTTTATTTAAATCTAATTGAAACGCGGACCAATAATGTATATCGATTAATGTTTATATAATTATTATACGCACACTATTTAATAATGTACAATACACATCAAATAAAATTCTATAATTAAAATTTCATAAAATTGATTAATTAAATTAATTTATAACAATTATAAATTAATCAAATTGGGTGGTCAAAGGAGTATTCAACGTTTCACTTGTGTAACTCTTAGGCAGTGTTTTAAAAATCCTTTTAGGCTTCCGCCTAGGCGCTAGGCCAGGCTTACCACCTATGATTTTCCTTGGTCAGCCTAGACAAGGTTTACCACCTCATATAAGAATCAAAACATGTATTTAGGCACTAGTTAGGCATTATTTAAGGTTCAATGTCGTATATAAGCATCATTGTGCTAGTTTTAGGCAGTTTTGCCTCCTTGGCTACTCCTAAGCACATTCAAAATCCTAAAATTATAATTTATATCAATTGGCACAAACATGTGCTAAAATTTTATCCAAAATTACTAGCTCTGATTAATCCTCAATGAATCCTCGCCTAAACGATTAATTCCTAGTCCGTATTAACTTGCTAGCATCCGCTTAGCGATTTTTACAGCCTTGATCTTAGGTGTAAATCTTTTTTGCGACGAATATCGAACAATTCGAATATTAACCTTCACACGTCACTTAGCAGATGGTGTGACATTTTGACCAAATTTATCGCTTACTTGGCTTCCGTACAATCCAATTTTACTTTGTTAAGCGTAATCTGGTAGTGACAATTATTTACACCAATTCTTTTGGTCAAAACTGTATCACTTTGTACTTATGGAATTTGGTAATAGTCAAAATTCCAATATTGTCCATATTCAACTTTATAATCCAAGCACAAAGACCATGGTATAATAACAATGATTATTATTAACCAAACTTCTTTAGCCAGAAACTTTGACTTGAGCTGACTTAAGTTGACCGTGAAACTAACCTCATATAATCGAGGAGACAAATTTTCTCTTAAATAATGTTTCACTTCCAATGCTTCCATTCGACCTAACTGTAGTCATTTGATGGATGACGCACCACGATTTAGCTATAATCAAAGTGGAGTTTCCAAGTTGAAGATCAACGGTAACCTCAAGTCAAGAGAACTGTGTAATTTTGTCACATCGATATTTTCTGTTTCACCTCATTTATATTAAATAGTAGAAAATTATCAAGTGAATTATTACATAGTTATCTAATAATTATCAGAACGTAACCCGCCTTTCGTGCGCGTAGAAGCTTACCTTTGGTGCCTCCGAAGTCATAAGTAAAATATTACCCAATATTTGGACAGTGTAACTTACTCTAATCTCAATGGATGTATCGATATCCAATCTCGATACATCTTGACTAGGAATATTTAAAATAGCACATTTAATTTCATTGTGATAAATTACTTATGATTACAACATATTGTAAATACTATCACAAAACATATCGTTTATGGATTTTCTATTAAATATACATTTAGTATGATTAATTGATTAATATAACATATTATAGAAAGTATATAATAAAATAAAAACATCTTTTATTTCGAATAAGACTAGTTATCAAGTTAGATATATGTAACAATTATATAATTTCCTCTAAGGCATGCCCCTAACTCTATCAATCCTCCACTTGCAGTTGGAGCCAATTATGGAAGCTCAATCATATCCCTTCGATCAGTTTGATGAGAACTGATCCAGTTAGACCCTTTGCAAATGGATCTACTATGTTGTTCAATTGTCTACTCTTTAAATTAACTCTGCCCCTCTTTAAATTAACTCTATTCGATTCTCATAAACTACCTTTATCATATGGAACAATTCAGAGTATGTTTCTTGACTTCTAGTGAGCTCTTATTATTACATTGTTATCTTATAATAATAATGTACTATTCTTAATACTTGGAATTATCCCTTGCTTACTTATAAATTTGTGCATTTATATTTACAACATTTCTTTTATTTTGGCACTAATCAAGATGATATACTCGGCATGTTCATTGAATCAGCCATAACCTTTTGTTTTGAACATTTCTATGGTAGAGCTTCTTAATTAAGGTTTGAACACGAATTTAGTTGACATGTTATACTCGATAGAACTTATGAAGGAGTGTTCAGACTCGAACTTCATAAGTGTTATCAGAATAATATATCAATATTAAATTCATATTCAAACCTTAATTAAGAAGCTTTAAGCTGGAAATGTTTCAAACAAAAGGTTGTGCCCGATTCAACGAAAAGGCTAAGTACATTGCCTCTAATAGTGCTAAAATAAAAGTAACGTATATAAATATAAATGCTTAAATTGATTCTAAGTAATAAGAATAAAACATCATTGTTATATGATAACAATGTAATAATAAGAGATCACTAAAAATCGAAAAACACATTCTGAATAGTTCTACTTGATAAAGGTAGTGTATCAACATCAGAGAGAGTTGATTGACTGATTAGATAATTAAACAACATAGCATATCCATTCATAAATGGTCTAACTCGATGAGTTCTCACCAAACCGATCGAAGGGATGAGATTAAGATTCCATAATTGAACCTAATGCAAGTGGAAGACTGATAGAGTTAGGGATATGCCCTAGGGGCAATTATGTAATTGTTACATATATCTAACTCGATAACCAATCTTGTTCAAAATAAAAGGTATTTTCTTTCTATTATATAATTAATTTAATGTGTTATGTTAATTAATTAATTAACTTAAATTTATATTTAATATAAAATCCATAAAAGTCATGTTTTGTGATAGTAGTTATAAAGAGTTGTAACCATGAGTAATTTATCGCAATGAAATTAAACATACTGTTTTAAATATTCCTAGTAGAGATGTCTCAAGATTGGATATCGACACATCCATTGAGACTAGAGTACGTAACGCTCTTCAGTGTTGGGTTGTGTATTACTCATGACTGATGGGAGAACCAAAGGGTTGTATACTAATAGTTATTGGATGACTATGGAATGACTCGCTCGATAGTTTTCTTTTGGTTAATATAACTAAGGTCAAACATAAAAGATCGATGTGTGTAGGATCGATTTCACCCTAAAGGGAAGATGAATAGGGTGATGTTGTTAATTATAAAAATTATTGCGGAAGCTTATAAAATTATTTCAACATAGATATATAAAAATAGCAGCAAAGATAATAGCAGAATAATAAATGCAGAAATAGAACGACACATAATTTACCCAGCTTCGGCAAAACCCTGCCTACGTGCTGCACCCAAGGTTTCTACTAGAAATTAAGTAGTCACATGCCTACACACGTAAACTCACAACGCCCGCTACTGACTAACCTAACTCTACGCTCAAAACTCTGCCACAGCTCAGCCATTGAGTTGCGAATTCTCAAACTACGCCACATAGTTTGTCCCCTAGTCACATGACTAGCAATTACAATGGTTTAAAGGAGAAAATAAAAAAATATCAATTTAAAAAATATTTAAACCCTAATTTCAATATTAAAGCCTTATTAAAATAAGTTGGCCCAAAATAATTCATCACTAAAAAAATGTGGCATCCTTTATCTCTTTTATCTATGTCGGCCCGTTATCGTCCTTTAACTATTTAGCTATGTAAAAAAAATGTTGGCCTGTATCCTCTTTTTCTTTGCTCGAAATTAGGGCTTTGAGAAGTTGCCGGTTAAATTGATGGTTGGTGCTTCGATTGCTTACTTCAATTGATTCATTCGCGGCTCCTCCTCCTTGATCGAGTTCAACTTTGATTTGGTATGTAAATTTTTCTTTTGCTTCTTCTTATTTGCTTGCTTGAACTCAATGATTTGAAAGTCGATGATGATACTGTTTATATAGGGTTCGAATTCCTATTTTCTCGTTCGTTTGAATTTGCTATTTAATTTATCTAAGCTGGTTGATTTTGTATTGATGCTTGAGATTGATTGCTGACTTTTTCAATTTACTTGAATAACACGGTTTTGATTTCTGACTTGGTTTGATTCCTTGATTGCCAAGGCTTTGACTTTAATATGTTTCTTTGATATTGAACTGTTGACTTCGGTGATTGACTTTTGTTTCTGTGTGCTTCGACTCTGGCTATTTTTTGTGTTCATCCATGATAGCACTTTCGACCTTGTTCGATTTTACTTGCCGTTTCATGACTCCGGCCACTTGAACTATTTTGATTTTGGTACTGTTTCATTTGATATAGATATGTATGTGTATACATATATATATATATATATATATATATATCTATATGTATATGTATATGTATATATGCATACATGTATATTTGTATTTTCTCGGCTTTGGATTTGTTCGAACTTGCCACCATGGTTTGTTCATCTCTACTTGATTTTCCGTTGTACTTAGTATCACTTGATGTTGTAGTGTATTTGGACTTGTACACTTTTGATTTATTTGATTATTATGTGCATAGCACATATATATATATATATATATCTATGAGCCTGGACGGTTTGGTTTCATTGATGAAGCTATGCACCTGCATATACATGTGCCATTTCTTTTCTTACATCTGTTGGTCTGCATATCCCTGTCTACTTGTAGTTTGTACCGCTGCCTGTTCATGGTGATGTTTACTGTCACAACCCGCATATTTATCGATTTTATATTTAAATATTTTGTCGTTAATCGGATATTGGTCCGAAAAGCTACTTTTTGCAAACGGTCAAATTAGGACTCGAGACCACTTCCATTGAGTTCGAAATGCCGTTGACAATCTTTTTAAGTATAAACTTTGATATGTTTGGGGTTAGTGGAATTTCACTAACTTTCCCGCTTTGGACTTTGGGTTGGTTTAGCCTATTAAACCTAAGTTCCAACCTCTTCTCCTCATCTCTTCATAAATTCCTACCTAACTCTAGTTTTAGCATTAATGGTGAGTGGAAAGGGAAATTAAAATTCCAAGCCCAAGTTCATTAGCAAATTCAACATCCAACTCCAAAATCAAAGTAAAGACATTGGATTCAAGCTTGTAGTTGCTTCTCTATTGACTTCAAGCTTCTTCTTCATTGAATTTGTGCAAAGGTAAGATTTTTATCTCACATTCTTGCTTATATCTATCATGGATGTTTGAGAATGATTTCCTATCACTTTAGCATGTACATTTGCATTTAGTTTGGATTGGATTGGCGAAAAACTCCAATTTTTAGCGTTTTTGGTGATTTTCTGCACTTAGGTCGCACTGGCATAAATTGTTGCTCGGAGTTAGGTCGCTAGGTCGTAGGTCGTGGGCTGCTAGGTCATAGGTTGCATGCCATATTCTTCATTCGGTTGCCTGGAAACGTCGCCTCGGAATTAGGTCGTAGGTCGTTCGGCCTATAGGTCGCTAGGTCGCTAACACTTAGGTCGTTTCTGGCCTTAAATCCCCTCTGCAGCGTTAGGTCGCTCAGCCTTCCCCTGTTAGGTCGTTACCATTTAGGTCGCGACAAATGTTAGCACGTTAGGGCCTTAGGTCGTAGGCCTTAGCTCATTAGGGTTGTAGGTCGTAGGCCTTCGTTCCCCTTTTGGTCGTTCCCTTTTTAGGTCGCGATATTTTTTAGGTCGCTCAGCCTAGTTAAGGCGTTAGGTCACGTGGCCTTTAAACCCTTTGGTCGCTCACATAGATAGGTCGCATGACCTTAATTCCAGTTAGGTCGCATGACCATTATATCGTTAGGTCGTTTGACCCCCTTTCACATTAGGTCGCCAAGACCTCTAGGTCGCAACCACTAGGTCGCTGGACCATTTTAGTTCATTGCCACCTTAGGTCGCGTGCCGTTGGGTCGTTCCACCTTGACCCCGCTTGAGCCCATTAGGTCGTAGGTCGTTGGACATTAGGTCGCTAGGCCTTCAACCTTAGGTCGTTCTATTTAGGTCGCTCGACCGTGCTAATGATAGGTCGTGAGCTTCTTAAGTCGCTCGATCCTATCCTCCCTTAGGTCTTCACTAGGTCGTACCGTTTTGGACGGGGCGCTGCCCCTTGGACCCCCACGACCTGACCGGGCAGGTCAAACCCTGTAGCGGGGGCGTTGCCCCTGCACCCCCACCTTGGGGGGTTGCCACCCCCTAGACCCCCCTCCATAGGGGATCTTATCTGAAAAACATTCAACAGAACTTGCTTTGTTGAGATGCTGAGATTGACCATTCTTCGAGACAAACTATCTCGGGCTTCTCGGTCGATTTTATGGTATCACGGTCTTGCTAAAAAGGCGGGATAACAACTTTAGAAATATGAAGGTTTCAATACTAGTAGTAAATATCAAAACTCTTTCATCAAAACGATTTTAACTCTATTTTACTACAAAGCTCTTTCCTTAAACCGTTTTCCAATCAATTAGTATATACAAACCTTTACTTCACTCGGATGAGAAATCGAATTAAACGGCTTAGTAAAACAAGTGGTATGAAATGCTTGCGTTTGCTTCATCGGTTAATTCTCGGACTTGTTCGATTGAATCTTTTGTGACAATTTTCTAGTGAAGATTTACAGTTTGTTCGTAAATTTTTAAGTTAAGCAAGTCGTTATGGGACATGAAGCTAAACTTTTATATTTACTAACTTAGTGTAATTGACACTTCTTGATGATCATGACGATCATTTTTGTGATTTAGATTAGCAACTATGCGATGTCTCGTTGTCTGCAAGGGAGACTAGACCCCGCTCTTGTGATGTTTCGTCGTCGCATTTGTGTGATGTTTCGCCATCACATATGTCGGGTAGCGCCCCATGGTCTTCGGGCCATCCGTGTGTCAAAATTGATGGCTTGCAACCATGAGATAGCGTCTCGCTTTGTGTTACACGTGTAGGTGAGTTTTCATGCTCCCATTTTTGTGAGTTTTCATGCTCCTATATTGTGATTTCTGGATTTCTTGTGTAGTCTTCTGGAATTTGTGCTTCACCTATTTTCATGACTTTCATTGTTATGATTTTCCAGCTTTTATGTTTTGGTCAATTTGTGTGTCATCACCTTTTTTTAGGTGAATTTGGATCTTTTAGAACATTCTTTTGATATTGTTTGATCTCTTGATGATCTTCATTTACATGCTTATCATAGTATGTCTTTATGGTTACTATATGTTCTTGCCATATCTATTGTTCTATATCATGTTACTTGATATTTATAGCTAGACTGATCCGTTTATTATTTTCTTATAAATAATACTCGGGTCATACCGAGATGTTACAGGTGCTTCTGCTTGACTCCTCCTCCAGGGATATACTACTCTGACTTTTGGCTGACCATTTAGATTAGCAGTTTTTGTCGTTTACACTTGAGATATAGACTCATAGATGTATTCTTTTGTATCGCACGTGTTGCTTTTCTTTTGTGTATGTGGTCCTTTCATGACCACTACTCTGATGTACACTTTCATGTGTTAGTTATATATTCATATCTTTTTCCACCTTTGTGATATGGATGTCTGTGACTGATTGTGTTATGTTTATTTCTATATTTGTTTCCGAAGATTTATTTATAGCCACCGTGTGATAGCTTTGAGTTTGTATCGGTATGTCGGACTTCCTCCTTAAATGAAATGCATGCTATACTATCTGACATATCGGTGCTTGCACAAAGAAGTTACATGGATGGTCGCTCCTCAACAGCCTTATTCTCCGTGCTAGTTGACAGCATTACTCCGTAGTGTTCTTGGCTAGCGTGGGTATTGAGGTGGGGCTCCACAGCTTGGTATCAAAGCCAAACTTCAGAACAATGTAGAATAACTTAACAAGGATCATCGTCCTAAGTTCTGCTTAGGAGTCGTACCTTAGGATTAATTCGAGTCTTCGTACCGATTCATCCTATTTTTATTATGATTCCTTGTTTCACTTATCAAGATTGCTTGATATATTTTTTAGTGAATAACCTTTTTCTTCTCCTTCTCTCTTAAGGAAAAAAAAATGGTTAGACCTGGACGTCCCCGTGCCGGTCAATCTACTGCAACTCCCCAAGATGGAGTTTTTATGACTACCCAGCAACTTCTTGACCTTGTCACGAATGCTCAAGCAGCTGGTTCTAATCCGGAACCTACTCACCCTAAATCTGGGTTTGCACGTTTGTGCAGTGATTACACCAACTTGGGTGGGAAGCGATTTAAAGGGACTGAAACTATCAACGAGGTCCAAGCTTGGCTCAGAACGTGCGATAGAATCTTCTCTCGCATGAACCTCACTGACCTCCATCGAGTCCAGGTGGCTTCCAGTATGCTCCAAGAAAGAGCATTGGATTGGTATGAGCTGTTAATCTCAGAAATTGATGAAGCGGATCTCTCCTAGGAGCACTTCCGGGAATGCTTCGAATCGAAAATCGTGCCCGAGGCTGAAAAAGTAACTTTGGCTCGGAGATTTATTGACCTTGTTCAAGGTCAGTCTTCTGTGGCGGACTACGTTGCATCATTCGAATCCCTTTCCAAATATGGGGTCGAATATATAAATACTCCACTGAAGAAGAACCATAGGTTCGTTTATGGCTTAAATAAGAATTTTAAGAAGCCACTACTCCTGAAACTAGAAGTTACATTTGATCAACTCGTCGATATCGCTCTTCGTCTTGAAGAGGCCGATAGAGAGAGTGATGTTGTAGTGGTTGGCGCTAAACGAAACTTCAACAACAAAAAGAGGCCTAACAAATTTAAAGGTTCTTATCCCAACAAAAAGGGTAAGCAAGCAACTTCAGCTGCAAAGACACCTTCCTCTAGTAGCGGGCAATGCTATAACTGTGGTTCTAAGGACCATTTTGCGAACAAGTGTTCGAAGCCCAAAAGTTGTCGCTATTGCAAGAGCTCGGAACATTATATACATATGTGCCCCATACTGCAAGGCAGGAAAAAGGGAAAGTTAAACGTGGCTCAAGCCCCTGGCAACACATCTCGTGGCCAAGGTATTTCTCATTCCATTCTTGATGGTATTATTTTATTTCATGATCAACCTATTAGAGTTCTCTTTGATATGGGTGCATCCCATTCTTTTATATCAAAGGAACTTGTCGACACTTTCTCTTTAAATGTTGATGCTTTAATGACTTCTTTAAGAATTGCGAATCCGGTTGGTGGATCCGCAACTCTTAGTTTGCTTTGTAAAGACGTGGAGATTATTTTATGTGATTTTTCTTTCCTAGCCGATTTGCATGTCATGCGTTACTTAGGCTTTGGAATAATTTTGGGAATGGATTGGCTTAACCGTTATCAAGCCCATATCCTATGTCCTGAGCGGACTATTCATCTCCGACATCCACTATATGTTAATAGAATTTCTGTTAATCTTAAAGATTCAGAATCCTGTCTGATTGCATATTTATATTCCTTAAATCCTCGTGATGACGATGATGATGATGAGGATGATATTATTTCTCGTATCCACGTTGTTCGTGAATTTTCCGACATATTCGAGCCCGTTGTAGGTCTACCACCTAAGAGAGCAATTGAGTTCAAAATTAACCTTATTCCTAGAGCTCAACCTATTACTCGTCCTCCTTATTGCATGTCCAATAAGGAAAATGAGGAGATGCGCAAACAATTATCTGAATTGGAGACGAAACAATTTATTCGCTCTAGCTCCTTGCCTTGGGGAGCTTTGGCTATTTTCGTGAAGAAATCCGACGGTACGCTTAGGCTTTGCGTTGACTATCGCAAGCTTAACGATCTGACTATTAAAAATAAATATCCTTTACCTCGGATTGACGATCTGTTTGATCAGCTTAGCGAAGCTAGGGTCTTTTCACAGTTGGACTTGGCTACCGGTTTTCATCAGCTTCGTATTGCTGAGGATAGTATTCCTTTGACATCGTTCCGTACTCGTTATGGATCTTATGAATGGCTCGTTATGCCATTTGGTTTAACGAATGCTCCGGCTTACATCGTTGACCTCATGAATCGAGCTTTCAAGGCTTTACTCGATCGGTTTGTTCTCATCTTCATTGATGATATCCTTGTGTATTCTAAAACCGAGGAGGAGCATGAAAACATCTTCGGATTGTATTGGAAACTCTTAGGAGTAATCAATTTTTCTAAATGCCACTTTTGGCAATATCGTGTGAAGTTTCTCGGTCATATTATTTCTGAATCCGGAATTTCCGTGGATCCTTCAAAGATTGAAGCGATTCGAGATTGGAAGAGACCGGAGAGTGTGACAGAGATTCGTAGTTTTCTCGGATTGGCGGGTTATTACCGTCGTTTCATTAAAGACTTTTCTAAGATTGTCGTGCCTCTTACGGGCTTGACTAAGAAGGGAGTTAAATACATTTGGTCGGACAAATGTGAAGCCTCTTTTCAGAAATTGAAAGAACTCCTTTCCGATGCTCCTATTCTTGTTATTCCCGAAGGGAATCAAGATTTTGTTGTTTATACTGATGCTAGTCACGTTGGATTGGGTGCCGTTCTTATGCAAAAAGAACGTGTTATTGCTTATGCTTCTAGGCAATTGAAGCCGGCCGAGACTAGATATGCCACACATGATTTAGAACTCGCGGCTATTGTTTTCGCCCTTCGAATTTGGCGTCATTATTTATTGGGAGAGAAATTTATTCTTTACACGGATCATAAGTCTTTGAAATATTTATTTTCTCAAAAGGAACTTAATTTGCGTCAACAGCGTTGGCTCGAGTTCCTTGCACCTTATGATCTTGATATTCTTTATACCTCCGGTAAGGGTAATCGTGTCGCTGATGCTCTTAGCCGTAAACAACAAGCAGTTGTTTCTATGATGATATCCGAATGGAACGATCTCGAGATTTTATCCACTTGTGAGATTCGAGAGCGCGTGTCTGATTTATGCTCATCACTTGTTTTATGTAGCCTTGAGGCTCATCCTTCTCTTTTAGACCGCATTCATGAAGCTCAAGGGCTAGATCCCGAATTGGCTCTTCTTGGCCAAAATGTTAAGGATAAAATTGATATTGAAGGTTTGAAAGACTTTGATATTGATTCTCGTGGCGGCATTCGAAAATTTGGTAGACTTATCGTACCAAATATTGGTGATCTTCGTAAAGATATTTTAGAAGATTCCCATCATTCTAAATTCACCATTCATCCCGGTAGTAGTAAAATGTACGCTGATATGAAGCGACTTTATTATTGGGAGGGAATGAAATCTGATATTGCTAACTTTGTTAAGTGTTGCATGACTAGCCAACTTGTCAAGGCCGAACATCAAAGGCCTAGTAGGTTATTGCAGCCTTTAGAAATTCCAATTTGGAAGTGGGACCAAATTTCCATGGATTTTATAGATGGCCTTCCCCGTTCTCGTTCGGGTCATGATAGCTTATGGGTGATCGTTGATAGACTTACTAAATCCGCCCATTTTATTCCCGTTCGGTCTAACCGAACCGTTCCTCTTTTGGCCAAACACTTTATCAAAGAAATTGTTAAATTGTAGGGAGTTCCTACTTCTATTGTTAGCGATCGAGATCCATTTTTTACTAGTGGATTTTGGAAGAGTCTTCAAAAAGCTTTAGGAACGAAGCTTAATTTTATCACTGCTTATCACCCCCAGTCCGATGGACAAACCGAGCATGTGAATCAAACTCTTGAAGATCTTCTTCGTGCTTGTGTGCTCGATTTTGGTGGAAATTGGGAAGATCATATTTCACTTATTGAATTTTCCTATAATAATAGCTTCCAATCTAGTAAATGTATGGCACCTTTCGAGGCACTCTATGCAAGGCCATGCCGATCTCCTTCTTGTTGGCTTGAGGCCGGTGAGAAGCTGGTTTTAGGTCCAGACTTTATTCGTGATTCCACAGAGAAGATTGAACTTATTCGACATAGGATGAAAGAAACCCAAAGTAGACAAAAATCCTATGCCGATAATCGAAGAAGGAAGTTAGAATTTTCTGTGGGAGATTCTGTTTTTATTCATGTTTCACCTATGAAAGGTGTTGTACGTTTCAGTCGATCGGGAAAGTTAGCACCCCGATATATTGGGCCATTTCCTATCACTGAACGTATTGGTTCTATTGCTTATCGCCTTACATTACCGGCTCTGTTTTCCGCTATGCATGACGTGTTTCATGTTTCTCAATTACGGAAATGCCTACGAGATTCCGATTCTATTCTTGAGCCTGGTGTTGTGGAAGAAATTGAAGTTTCACCGAATTTAACTTACGAGCAGCATCCTATTCGAATTATTGCTTCGGAGGTCAAACGACTTCGAAATAAAGATGTTCCGCTTGTGAAGGTTCAATGGTCCTCAAATCCTAAGGATTGCTCTTGGGAATCCAGAGAATTCATCGAGCGTACACATCCGGACTTGCTTACTTCTGCTCTTTGAGGTGAACTTCCTATTTCAAATTTCTTTTGTGTTAATATGCTTTTATGGTTGTTACTTTTTATTTCCATCTTATATATTGCGAGGACGCAATTTCTTTAAGGAGGGGAGTCTGTAACAACCCGCATATTTATCGATTTTATATTTAAATATTTTATTTAAATATTTTATCGTTAATCGGATATTGGTCCGAAAAGCTACTTTTTGCAAACGGTCAAATTAGGACTCGAGACCACTTCCATTGAGTTCGAAATGCCGTTGACAATCTTTTTAAGTATAAACTTTGATATGTTTGGGGTTAGTGGAATTTCACTAACTTTTCCCGCTTTGGACTTTTGGTTGGTTTAGCCTATTAAACCTAAGTTCCAACCTCTTCTCCTCATCTCTTCATAAATTCCTACCTAACTCTAGTTTTAGCATTAATGGTGAGTGGAAAGGGAAATTAAAATTCCAAGCCCAAGTTCATTAGCAAATTCAACATCCAACTCCAAAATCAAAGTAAAGACATTGGATTCAAGCTTGTAGTTGCTTCTCTATTGACTTCAAGCTTCTTCTTCATTGAATTTGTGCAAAGGTGAGATTTTTATCTCACATTCTTGCCTATATCTATCATGGATGTTTGGGAATGATTTCCTATCACTTTAGCATGTACATTTGCATTTGGTTTGGATTGGATTGGCGAAAAACTCCAATTTTTAGCATTTTTGGTGATTTTCTGCACTTAGGTCGCACTGGCATAAATTGTTGCTCGGAGTTAGGTCGCTAGATCGTAGGTCGTGTGCCGCTAGGTCGTAGGTCGCATGCCCTATTCTTCATTCGGTTGCCTGGAAACGTCGCCTCGGAATTAGGTCGTAGGTCGTTCGGCCTATAGGTCGCTAGGTCACTAACACTTTGGTCGTTTCTGGCCTTAAATCCCCTCTGCAGCGTTAGGTCGCTCAGCCTTCCCCTGTTAGGTCGTTACCATTTAGGTCGTGACAAATGTTTGCACGTTAGGGCCTTAGGTCGTAGGCCTTAGCTCGTTAGGGCTGTAGGTCGTAGGCCTTCGTTCCCCTTTTGGTCGTTCCCTTTTTAGGTCGCGATATTTGTTAGGTCGCTCAGCCTAGTTAAGGCATTAGGTCGCGTGGCCTTTAAACCCTAGGTCGCTCACATAGATAGGTCGCATGACCTTAATTCCAGTTAGGTCGCATGACCATTGTATCATTAGGTCGTTTGACCCCCTTTCCCATTAGGTCGCCAAGACCTCTAGGTTGCAACCACTAGGTCGCTGGACCATTTTAGTTCGTTGCCTCCTTAGGTCGTGTGTCGTTGGGTCGTTCCACCTTGACCCCGCTTGAGCCCATTAGGTCGTAGGTCGTTGGACATTAGGTCGCTAGGCCTTCAACCTTAGGCCGTTCTATTTAGGTCGCTCGACCGTGCTAATGATAGGTCGTGAGCTTCTTAAGTCGCTCGATCCTATCCTCCCTTAGGCCTTCACTAGGTCGTACCGTTTTGGATGGGGCGATGCCCCGCACCCCGCCGGGGGCGCTGCCCCTTGGACCCCCGCGACCTGACCGGGCAGGTCGAACCCCGTAGCGGGGGGGTTGCCACCCCCCTCCGTAGGGGATCTTATCTGAAAAACATTCAACAGAACTTGCTTTGTTGAGATGCTGAGATTGACCATTCTTCGAGAAACTCTTTCGGGCTTCTCGGTCGATTTTATGGTATCACGGCCTTGCTAAAAAGGCGGGATAACAACTTTAGAAATATGAAGGTTTCAATACTAGTAGTAAATATCAAAACTCTTTCATCAAAACGATTTTAACTCTATTGTACTACAAAGCTCTTTCCTTAAACCATTTTCCAATCTATTAGTATATACAAACCTTTACTTCAGTCGGATGAGAAATCGAATTGAACGGCTTAGTAAAACAAGTGGTATGAAACGCTTGCGTTTGCTTCGTCGGTTAATTCTCGGACTTGTTCGATTGAATCTTTTGTGACAATTTTCTAGTGAAGATTTACAGTTTGTTCGTAAATGTTTAAGTTAAGCAAGTGGTTATGGGACATGAAGCTAAACTTTTATATTTACTAACTTAGTGTAATTGACACTTCTTAATGATCATGACGATCATTTTTGTGATTTAGACTAGCAACTGTGCGATGTCTCTTTGTCTGCGAGGGAGACTAGACCCCGCTCTTGTGATGTTTCGCCATCGCATTTGTGTGATGTTTCGCCATCACATATGTGGGGTAGCGCCCCACGGTCTTCGGGCCATCCGTGTGTCAAAATTGATGGCTTGCAACCATGAGATAGGTCTCGCTTTGTGTTACACGTGTAGGTGAGTTTTCATGCTCCCATTTTTGTGAGTTTTCATGCTCCTATATTGTGATTTCTGGATTTCTTGTGTAGTCTTCTGGAATTTGTGCTTCACCTATTTTCATGACTTTCATTGTTATGATTTTCCAGCTTTTATGTTTTGGTCAATTTGTGTGTCATCACCTTTTTTTAGGTGAATTTGGATCTTTTAGAACATTCTTTTGATATTGTTTGATCTCTTGATGATCTTCATTTACATGCTTATCATAGTATGTCTTTATGGTTACTATATGTTCTTGCCATATCTATTGTTCTATATCATGTTACTTGATATTTATAGCTAGACTGATCCGTTTATTATTTTCTTATAAATAATACTCGGGTCATACCGAGATGTTACAGGTGCTTCTGCTTGACTCCTCCTCCAGGGATATACTACCCTGACTTTTGGCTGACCATTTAGATTAGCAGTTTTTGTCGTTTACACTTGAGATATAGACTCATAGATGTATTCTTTTGTATCGCACGTGTTGCTTTTCTTTTGTGTATGTGGTCCTTTCATGACCACTACTCTGATGTACACTTTCATGTGTTAGTTATATATTCATATCTTTTTCCACCTTTGTGATATGGATGTCTGTGACTGATTGTGTTATGTTTATTTCTATATTTGTTTCCGAAGATTTATTTATAGCCACCGTGTGATAGCTTTGAGTTTGTATCGGTATGTCGGACTTCCTCCTTAAATGAAATGCATGCTATACTATCTGACATATCGGTGCTCGCACAAAGAAGTTACATGGATGGTCGCTCCTCAACAGCCTTATTCTCCGTGCTAGTTGACAGCATTACTCCGTAGTGTTCTTAGCTAGCGTGGGTATTGAGGTGGGGCGTCACATTTACACTGTTGCACTGTGTATGTACATTTCCATTCTACTATGTCTTTGATGTTGGCTTGCATTATCACTTGTTTCAGTCATTGTTCTCTGGTTTTCATGTATGTAAAGTAGTGTTGCATTCCTTTGTGCTCGACTCTGATCTATTGGCACTGGTTTATATAAGTTGATGTGTTGCCATATTAATCTGGTTGGACCATGCTTCATCACTGTTGAACTTCATGTTGAGGCTGCACTTGCTTATGTACAACTGCCCTCGTGCACTTATAGATGTATTGAGTACATTTTGAATTTTGGTCAAGACTTTTCCATGAACTAGTCGTCTTTGATTTTTATTTAAAAGTAAACTCAGAATATTTATCTTCATTCTACCTTGGTTGTATTTGAATTCTTGTGCTTGACAGTTTTGTGATATTTTGTAGTGCACCTGAGTCGAATCCAGCTTGGAGCTCGGGTTTGACCTTGTGCTGATATTGTGACATTATTTTTTCTTGCACTTGAGTTGAACTCGGCTTTTCATTTGGGTTTGATCTGTGCTCACCTGTCCCTGTAATTTTATCAAGTGTATATATTGGCGTGCACGGCCTTGTGGCATGTACAGTGATACATTGTGCATGTCACAAGCTGTTCGTGTATGATGAATTCAAATTTAAATGATGACGAACAACCCAAAAAAAACTGAGGAAAATATTATTTTCAAAATCCACATTTTATTGTATATTGCAAAAATATTTCCTTTTCAATTTTACTGCGTCAATATTATTTTTGCAGATTGCTTAGATGTTGGATTCACATTAGAATTAAGTTGAAGATAAATACGAATTGAGTGAATGAGTGATATGTAGTGAGGTCAAATGTAAATTAGAAATTGTGATGTAATCAAAATTGTATTGAAATTGAAGTTGTGTATATATATAGTAAGAGCTTGAAATTTGTACTATTCAAAAATTGTAATAAATATTTATTTGAATAAAACTTCTGTTTGAATTCAAACTCTGTGTTATTTATTTTGTTCAGCAAATATTTATTTAATCTATGAAAAATAAAATAGTACATTAATAAATACATTTAAATGAATATATATGTTTATTACTATCAAACAAAAATCATAAAATCGCATATTCAATAATGTGACTATATTACACAATTTCCTAAACTTAAGAATACTATCGAGTTTCAATATGGAAACTCCATTTTAATTATGTTTTAATCATGGAATGACATACATCGAACAATTATAGTTAGGTCTAGTGAAAGCATTGGATATGGAATGCTATTCAAGAGAGAATTCGTCTCTTCGGTTATATAGAGATGGTATCACGGGGTCAACTTAAGTCAAGTCAAAGTCAAAGTCTATAGCTAGAGCAGTTTGGTTAATAATAATTGTAATTATTGAACCAAGGACTTTGCATTTGGAATATGAAGTTAAATGTGGATGATATTGGAATTTTGACTTCAAAATAGATTATATAAATGAAATGTATATGTACAAAATTTTATATAATGTAATTTAGTTTACTTATTTTTGAAAACAAATTTTTATTTATTTTACTATTAATTTTATACACGGTTTTATAATTAATAAGCGTTTAATAATAAAATATATTAAAAGATAAAATTATTACCTAGGCCGTGAGCTACACAACAAATATATATATATATATATATATATATTAATACATATATACTAATATATAATTATTATATATATATATATATATATTTAATTAAACTACTACTTTTATGTAAACATCATTTGGATTGACTCATCTAGTGATGAGTATGATGTATCCTCCTCTACACAGGAAAATTAATATAGTATATCTTAGTAATAGAGATACTATAGTCTCACTCATGTTCCTTTAATTTTTCCAATGTTCTTGAGGCATCTGTACCTATCTATGTATTTACTGAGGTACCTTTGCTCAACACCTGTCATATATGTGTAAAGCGGTACGACCACTGTAATCCAGCTTGCCCATGAAAAATAATAATATTTTAGTTTGCTTGCAAAATTTAAATAAAGAAAATTCTATTCGATTTTCATGTTATAATATACATACATACATACATTTATAAATATATTCTCAAAATTAATTTTAAAATAATATAAAAAATAATTTTATTATTTAATTAATTTTATACATATACACACACATATATTTTATAAATACTTTGAATATATTATTTACAATTACTATTTCAAAGTTATGTGTCTATATATATACATATAATTATATTTCACATAATATTATTTTCATAATAATTTGATGCACGTTTGTGACGCCCAACCTCTATACCCACGCTAGCCAAGAACATTACGGTGAATGCTGTCAACTAGCACGGAGAATAAGGCTTTTGAGGAGCGACCATCCGTGTAATTGCTTTGCGCGAGCATTGATATGTCAGATAGTATAACAATCCAACATACCGACACAAACTCAAAGCTACTACACAGTGGCTGCAATATCTTCAGAAACAAATATAGAAATAAACGTAACATAAATCAGTCACAGATAATTCATATCACAAAGGCGGAATAAGATATGAATATTCCACATAAAAGTGTACATCAGAGTAGTGGTCAGAAAGATCCACAATAACACAAAATAATAGCAACATGTGCTATACAAAAGAATACATCAATGAGTCAATATCTCAAGAGTATACAACAAAAACTACTAATCTAAGTAGTAAGCAAAAGGTCAGAGTAATGGATCCCTGGAGAGAAGTCAAGTCGAAGCACCTGCAACATCTCGGTCTGACCCGAGTATTATTTATAAGAAAATAATAAACGGATCAGTCTGGCTATAAATATCAGATAACATGATATAGAACGAAAGATATGGCATAGACGTATAATATCCATAATGGCATACTACTATAAGTATGTAAATGATAATCAACAAACGATTAATCAATATCAAAGAATCTTCTCAAAGATCCAAAAAGGGTATCTTACCCAAAACTTGTATTCACAAACAGTTAATGACACACGAATTCACCAATGCACAAAAATTGATAAATCATATCAATGAAAATCACTAAAATTGGTGAAGCATAAATTCTAGAATTCAACACACGAAATCCAGAAACCATAAAATAAAAAGGGGGGAGGCCTATCACACGAACGGGAGCATGAAAACTCACCAACAGTTGTAACACACGAACGAGAAGCTATCTCATGGTAACTAGCCATTAATTTGACACACGAATGGTCCGAAGACCTGACACACGAATGGTCCGAAGACCGTGGGTTGCTACCCCACCAATTTGAGTTGAAACTCCACAAAGCGGGGGTTAGTCTCCCTCGCAGACAAAGAGACATCGCACAATTGCTAGTCTAAACCATAAAATGACCATCATTGATCATCAAGAAGTGTCAATTACAATAAGCTAGTAAATATATGAGTTTAGCATCATGTCCCATAGCCACTAGCTTAACTTAAATATTTGCGAACAAATTGTAGATCTCCACTAGAAAATTGTCACAAGAGATTCAATCGAACAAGTCCAAGAATTAACCAACGAAGTAAACGCAAGAGTTTCATACCACTTGTTTTACTAAGTCGTTTAATTAGATTTCTCATACGAGTGAGGTAAAGCTTTGTATATACTAGTAGATTGGAAAACGGTTTAGGAAACGAGCTTTGTAATTGAAAATAGAGTTGAAATCGTTTTGATGAAAAGGGTTTTGATATTTACTACTAGTATAGAAACCTTTATATTTTTAAAGTGACAAATCATCGAAAGGATTGTAGGAACAATAAATCATCAAAATTCACATACGAAGACGTGAATCAAATCCAAAGAAATCGATATTAAATCCATCAAAGTGGATATTTCCAAAAAAATTCCCAAGAAAATGTCATCAAAGTCGATAATTAAATGATAACAATAGAAAGGAACCAACACAAGTCGATAAAATTGGAATTCGTAAACAAAATAGGCAAGCAGGCAAAACACTGCAGTTTCAGACGTCTGAATCTGGAAATATAAAGATTTCCTGAACACAATTCAGACGTCTGAATCAAGTGTTTCAGACGTCTGAAATAGGCATATTTTAGCCTATTTTCTTTCTATTTGAAATAGAACCAATTCAGACGTCTGAAATTCCAGATTCAGACGTCTGAAACTGGAATTCAGAGCATTTTCTGAACCTCGACCAAAAATGGCCAAACGAATATCGGAAACGATCGAACGAGCAAGTGACGACTAAGGATTTGCGCCAAGTGACAACCCAGCCTTAAACGACTCGTCGATACGCCTCAAATATCCATGTCCAAATATCCATAAAAGGATTTTCATAGATTTTGATTTCAAAATACCAAAATTGGAATATACACCAAATCAATCCAAACCAAAATCAATTGCACAAGAGTAAGTGTTAGGAATTCATACCTAACAATCGAAGATAATTATAAACTAAGATGTGAGATAAAAATCTCACCTTTTTACAAAATCAAACAAGAAGAAGCTTGAAAGCAAATGGAGAATCAACCTCTCTTCAACACAACCCAAATGAGCTTGAATCTATGCTCAAAACAAGAACATTCCCAAAATTAGGTTTAGGAATTTCTGAAATTGGTAAGAGAATAAGTTGGAGAGGAAGAAGAGAATGCTTACCAATGGGTTCTCTTGAATTTGGAGCTAGGAATTTGAGGTTGCAAGAGGAACTAGGGTTTTGGAGTTTTAATTTCCAATCTCTCCCACCATTATTGCCTTAGAACTGAAAAGAGGAAGAAGTGAGGGTGAATGGGGAAGAGTGGTTCAGTTTTGAGTATAAGTTGGCTGGTGGGCTGAACCCAAACTCAAACCCAAAGTGAAAAAGGTCAAATTTTTGACTAACTCCAAATATATCAAAGTTTATACTCAAAAAGGTCGCAAACGGCATTTTGAACTCAATGGAGGTGGTCTCGAGTCCTAATTCCGTTGTTTGCAAAAAGTAGCTTTTCGGACTAAAATCCGACTAACGATAAAATATTTAAATATAAAATTGATAAATATGCGGGTTGTTACAGACTCCCCTCCTTAAAGAAATTGCGTCCACGCAATATTTAAGAAGAAGATATGTAGTAACAACCATAAAAGCATATTCAACACAAAAGAAATTTGAAATAAGAAGTTCACCTCAAAGAGCACAAGAAAGTAAGTCCGGATGTGTTCGCTCGATGTACTCTCTAGATTCCCAAGAACAATCCTTAGGATTTGAAGACCATTGAACTTAAACAAGCTGAACATCTTTATTTCGAAGTCGTTTGACCTCCGAAGTAATGATACGAATAGGATGTTTCTCATAAGTTAAATTAGGCAAAACTTCGATCTCTTCCACAACATCGGGCTCAAGAATAGAATTGGAATCTCGAAGACATTTCCGAAGTTGAGAAACGTGAAACATGTCATGGATAGCAGAAAATTGAGCCGGTAACAAAAGGCGATAAGCCACGGAACCAATACGTTCAGTGATAGGAAATGGCCCAATATATCGAGGCGCCAATTTTCCCGATTGACTGAAACGTACAACACCTTTCATCGGTGAAACACGAATAAAAACAGAGTCTCCAACAGAAAATTCTAATTTCCTTCTCCGGTTATCGGCATAGGATCTTTGTCTACTCTGGGCTTCTTTCATCCTATGACGAATAAGATCAATCTTTTCTGTGGAATCACGAATAAAATCGGGACCTAAAACCAGCTTCTCACCGGTCTCAAGCCAACAAGAAGGAGATCGGCATGGCCTTCCGTAGAGTGCCTCAAAAGGTGCCATACCAATACTAGATTGGAAGCTATTATTATAAGAGAATTCAACAAGGGAAATATGATCTTCCCAACTTCCCCCAAAATCAAGCACACAAGCACGAAGAAGATCTTCAAGTGTTTGATTCACACGCTCGGTTTGTCCATCGGACTGAGGATGATAAGCGGTGCTAAAATTGAGCTTCGTTCCCAAAGCTTTTTGAAGACTCTTCCAAAACCCACTAGTAAACAATGGATCACGATCACTAACAATAGAAGTAGGAACTCCATGCAATTTAACAATCTCTTTGATAAAGAGCTTGGCCAAAAGAGGACGGTTCGTTTAGACCGAACGGGAATAAAGTGGTCGGATTTAGTAAGTCTATCAACGATCACCCATAAGCTATCATGACCCGAACGAGAACGGGAAAGGCCATCTATAAAATCCATGGAAATTTGGTCCCACTTCCAAATTGGAATTTCTAAAGGTTGCAATAACCCACCGGGCCTTTGATGTTCGGCTTTAACAAGCTGGCAAGTCATGCAACACTTAACAAAGTTAGCAATATCAAATTTCATTCCCTCCCAATAATATAGTCGCTTCATATCCGCGTACATTTTACTACTACCGGGATGAATGGTGAATTTAGAACGATGAGAATCTTCTAAAATATCCTTACGAAGATCAATAATATTTGGTACGATAAGTCTACCAAATTTTCGAATGCCGCCACGAGAATCGATATCAAATTCTCTCAATCCTTCAATATCACCTCTATTCTTAATGTTTTGGCCAAGAAGAGCCAAGTCGGGATCTAGCCTTTGAGCTTCAAGAATGCAGTCTAAAAGAGAAGGATGAGCCTCAAGGCTACACAAAACAAATGATGAGCATAAATCGGATACGCGGTCTCGAATCTCACAAGAGGATAATATCTCGAGATCATTCCATTCGGATATCATCATAGAAACAACCGCTTGTTGCTTGCGACTAAGTGCATCGGCAACACGATTTCCCTTTCCGGGAGTATAAAGGATGTCGAGATCATACGGCGCAAGGAACTCGAGCCAACGCTGTTGGCGCAAATTAAGTTCCTTCTGAGAGAACAAATACTTCAAAGACTTATGATCGGTATAAAGAACAAATTTCTCTCCTAGGAGATAATGACGCCAAATCCGAAGAGCGAAAACAATAGCCGCGAGCTCTAAATCATGAGTGGCATATCTAGTCTCGGTTGGCTTCAATTGCCTAGAAGCATAAGCAATAACACGTTCTTTTTGCATAAGAACGGCACCCAAACCAACGCTACTAGCATTGGTATAAACAATAAAATCTTGGTTTCCCACGGGAATAACAAGAATAGGAGCATCAGAAAGAAGTTCCTTTAGTTTCTGAAAAGAAGTTTCACATTTGTCCGACCAAATGTATTTAACACCTTTCTTCGTTAAGCTAGTGAGAGGCACGACAATCTTAGAAAAGTCTTTGATAAAACGGCGGTAATAACCCGCCAATCCAAGAAAACTACGAATCTCCGTCACACTCTCCGGTCTCTTCCAATCTTGAATCGCTTCAATCTTTGAAGGATCCACGGAAATTCCGGATTCGAAAATAATATGACCGAGAAACTTCACACGATATTGCCAAAAATGCCATTTAGAAAATTTTTCTTTCAGTTGATTACTCCTATGAGTTTCCAACACAATCCGAAGATGCTTCTCTTGTTCCTCTTCGGTTTTTGAATACACAAGAATATCATCAATAAAGATGAGAACAAACCGGTCGAGGAAGTCCTTGAAAACTCTATTCATAAGGTCAACGAAATAAGCCGAGGCATTTGTTAACCCAAATGGCATAACAAGCCATTCATAAGATCCATAACGAGTACGGAACGATGTCAAAGGAATGCTATCCTCTGTAATACGAAGCTGATGAAATCCAGTAGCTAAGTCTAATTGTGAAAAGACTTTAGCACCACTAAGCTGATCGAATAGATCATCAATCCGAGGTAAAGGATATTTATTTTTGATAGTAAGATCATTAAGCTTGCGGTAGTCAACGCAAAGCCTAAGTGTTCCATCGGATTTCTTCACAAAAATAGCTGAAGCTCCCCAAGGCGAGGAACTAGAGCGAATAAATTGCTTCGTCTCCAATTCAGATAATTGTTTACGCATCTTCTCGTTTTCTTTACTGGACATACGATAAGGAGGACGAGTAATAGGTTGAGCTCCAGGAATAAGATTAATTTTGAACTCAATTGCTCGCTTAGGTGGTAATCCCAAAACGGGCTCGAATATGTCGGAAAATTCACGAACGACGTGAATAAGAGAAATTATATCACCCTCATCGTCATCATCGTCATCACGAGGATTTAAAGAATATAAAGATGCCACCAAACAGGATTCTGAATCTTTAAGATTAACAGAAATCTGATTAACAGATAGTGGATGTCGGAGATGAACAGTCCGCTCAGGACATAGGATATGAGCTTCATAACGATTAAGCCAATCCATTCCCAAAATCATTCCAAAGCCTAGGTAACGCATAACATGCAAATCGGCTAGGAATGGAAAATCACATAAAATAATCTCCACATTTTTACAAAGCAAACTAATCATTGCAGATCCACCAACCGGATTCGAAATTCTCAAAGAAGTCATTAAACATAAAACATCCAAAGAAAAAGTGTCAACAAGTTCCTTTGAAATGAAAGAATGGGATGCACCCGTATCAAAGAGAACTCTAATAGGTTGATCATGAAATAAAATAATTCCATCAAGAATGGAATGAGAAATACCTTGGCCACGAGATGTGTTGTCAGGGGCTTGAGCAACATTTAACTTTCCCTCCTTCTTGCCTTCAAGTTTAAGGCATTGATGAATAAAATGATCCGGACTTTTACAATAGCGACAAGATCGAGGCTTTGAACACTTGTTCGCAAAATGGTCCCTAGAACCACAGTTGTAGCATTTCCCTTCACTAGAGGAAAAAGTCTTAGCAGTAGGAATTACTTGTTTCCCCTTTTTATTGGGATAAGGACCTTTAAATTTGTTAGGCCTCTTTTTGTTGTTGAAGTTAGGTTTGGAAGCTACTACTTCAACATCACTCCCCCTATCTGCCTCTTCAAGACGAAGAGCGATATCTACAAGTTGGTCAAAGGGAACTTCTAATTTTAGAAGTAATGGCTTCTTGAGATTCTTATTTAAGCCATAGATGAACCTCTAGTTCTTCTTCAATGGGGTGTTGATGTATTCAAGCCCATATTTGGAAAGCGACTCAAAGGACGCGACATAATCGGTCATGGAGGATTCACCTTGAACAAGGTCAATGAAATGACGAGCCATCGTCACTTTCTCAGCTTCTGGAACGAATTTTAATTCGAAGCGTTCTCGGAATTGCTCCCAGGTGAGATCCGCTTCATTAATCTCAGAAATAAGAAGTTCGTACCAGTCCAATGCTCTCTCTTGGAGCATACTGGAGGCCACCTGAACTCGGTGAAGATCGATAAGATTCATGCGCGAAAAGATGCGATCGCATGTTCTAAGCCAAGCTTGGACTTCAATAATAGTTTCGGAACCTTTAAAGGGCTTCCCACCCAAATTAGTGTAATCGCTGCACAAGCGTGCAAATCCCGACTTTGGGTGAGTAGGTTCCGGGTTAGCTCCAGCTGCTTGAGCATTAGTTACCAAATCAAGAAACTGTTGAGCAGTCATAAAAACTCCATCCTGGGGTGGAGTACTAGATGGCACGGCTCTGGGGCGGCCTGGTCTAGACATTTCTCTTCCTATAGAAAGAAAGAAAGAAAGAAGAAGAAGAAAAAGGTTATTCACCAAACAATTATCAAGAAATCTTGATAAATAAAACAAGGAATCATAAAAGAAAATAGGATAGAAAGGTACGAAGACTCGAATTAATCCTAAGGTACAACTCCTAAGATGGACTTAGGACGATGATCCTTGTTAAGTTATTCTACATTGTTCCAAAGTTTGGCTCTGATACCAAGCTGTGACGCCCCACCTCTATACCCACACTAGCCAAGAACATTACGGTGAATGCTGTCAACTAGCACGGAGAATAAGGCTGTTGAGGAGCGACCATCCGTGTAATTGCTTTGCGCGAGCATTGATATGTCAGATAGTATAACAATCCAACATACCGACACAAACTCAAAGCTACAACACAGTGACTGTAATATCTTCAGAAACAAATATAGAAATAAACATAACATAAATCAATCACAGATAATTCATATCACAAAGGCGGAATAAGATATGAATATTCCACATCAAAGTGTACATCAGAGTAGTGGTCAGAAAGATCCACAATAACACAAAATAATAGCAACATGTGCTATACAAAAGAATACATCAATGAGTCAATATCTCAAGAGTATACAACAAAAACTACTAATCTAAGTAGTAAGCAAAAGGTCAGAGTAATGGATCCCTGGAGAGAAGTCAAGTCGAAGCACCTACAACATCTCGGTCTGACCCGAGTATTATTTAGAAGAAAATAATAAACGGATCAGTCTGGCTATAAGTATCAGATAACATGATATAGAACGAAAGATATGGCATAGACGTATAATATCCATAATGGCATACTACTATAAGTATGTAAATGATAATCAACAAACGATTAATCAATATCAAAGAATCTTCTCAAAGATCCAAAAAGGGTATCATACCCAAAACTTGTATTCATAACAAGTTAATGACACACGAATTCACCAATGCACAAAAATTGATAAATCATATCAATGAAAATCACTAAAATTGGTGAAGCATAAATTCTAGAATTCAACACACGAAATCCAGAAACCATAAAATAAAAGGGGGGAGGCCTATCACACGAACGGGAGCATGAAAACTCACCAACAGCTGTAACACACGAACGAGAAGCTATCTCATGGTAACTAGCCATTAATTTGACACACGAATGGTCCGAAGACCTGACACACGAATGGTCCGAAGACCGTGGGTTGCTACCCCACCAATTTGAGTCGAAACTCCACAAAGCGGGGCTTAGTCTCCCTCGCAGACAAAGAGACATCGCACAATTGCTAGTCTAAACCATAAAATGACCATCATTGATCATCAAGAAGTGTCAATTACAATAAGCTAGTAAATATACGAGTTTAGCATCATGTCCCATAACCACTAGCTTAACTTAAATATTTGCGAACAAATTGTAGATCTCCACTAGAAAATTGTCACAAGAGATTCAATCGAACAAGTCCAAGAATTAACCAACGAAGTAAACGCAAGAGTTTCATACCACTTGTTTTACTAAGTCGTTTAATTAGATTTCTCATACGAGTGAGGTAAAGGTTTGTATATACTAGTAGATTGGAAAACGGTTTAGGAAACGAGCTTTGTAATTGAAAATAGAGTTGAAATCGTTTTGATGAAAAGGGTTTTGATATTTACTACTAGTATAGAAACCTTTATATTGTTAAAGTGACAAATCATCGAAAGGATTGTAGGAACAATAAATCATCAAAATTCACATACGAAGACGTGAATCAAATCCAAAGAAATCGATATTAAATCCATCAAAGTGGATATTTCCAAAAAAAATCCCAAGAAAATGTCATCAAAGTCGATAATTAAATGATAACAATAGAAGGGAAAAACACAAGTCGATAAAATTGGAATTCGTAAACAAAATAGGCAAGCAGGAAAAACACTGCAGTTTCAGACGTCTGAAACAAGTGGTTCAGACGTCTGAATCTGGAAATATAATGATTTCCAGAACACAATTCAGACGTCTGAATCAAGTGTTTCAGACGTCTGAAATAGGCATATTTTAGCCTATTTTCTTTCTGTTTGAAATAGAACCAATTCAGACGTCTAAAATTCCAGATTCAGACGTCTGAAACTGGAGTTCAGAGCATTTTCTGAACCTCGACCAAAAATGGCCAAACGAATATCGAAAACGATCGAACGAGCAAGTGACGACTAAGGATTTGCGCCAAGTGACAACCCAACCTTAAACGACTCGTCGATACGCCTCAAATATCCATGTCCAAATATCCATAATAGGATTTTCATAGATTTTGATTTCAAAATACCAAAATTGGAATATACACCAAATCAATCATAACCAAAATCAATTGCACAAGAGTAAGTGTTAGGAATTCATACATAACAATCGAAGATAATTATAAACTAAGATGTGAGATAAAAATCTCACGTTTTTACAAAATCAAACAAGAAGAAGCTTGAAAGCAAATGGAGAATCAACCTCTCTTCAACACAACCCAAATGAGCTTGAATCTATGCTCAAAACAAGAACATTCCCAAAATTAGGTTTAGGAATTTCTGAAATTGGTAAGAGAATAAGTTGGAGAGGAAGAAGAGAATGCTTACCAATGGGTTCTCTTGAATTTGGAGCTAGAAATTTGAGGTTGCAAGAGGAACTAGGGTTTTGGAGTTTTAATTTCCAATCTCTCCCACCATTATTGCCTTAGAACTGAAAAGAGGAAGAAGTGAGGGTGAATGGGGAAGAGTGGTTCAGTTTTGAGTATAAGTTGGCTAGTGGGCTGAACCCAAACTCAAACCCAAAGTGAAAAAGGTCAAATTTTTGACTAACTCCAAATATATCAAAGTTTATACTCAAAAAGGTCGCAAACGACATTTTGAACTCAATGGAGGTGGTCTCGAGTCCTAATTCGGCTGTTTGCAAAAGGTAGCTTTTCGGACTAAAATCCGACTAACGATAAAATATTTAAATAAAATATTTAAATATAAAATCGATAAATATGCGGGTTGTTACAACGTTAATATACACATTTAGACAATCCATTTGTATGCACGAGGGGCTAACATATCCATTGCGGTGTAAATCCCAACATATGCACATGGACATGTCAAACCATGTACACGTTATTTAGTTGCACATGCACATACATGCATATGTGTATACGATAGACATATATATAATATAATAAAAATTATAAAATAAAACTTTATTTATAAAATTAAATAAAATATTGATTTTATTTAAATAAAAATTTGAAAAGTTATAAATAAATTTAGACTACACAAGCCTAATAAATATCCAAAAGATAAAAAATTTAAAACTTACCCAATTACTCCACTACGGGCTGAACTAGCTCCAATAAATATTTTATTTAAAAAAATTATGAAGCATAGATTTCTAATTTTTAATGATATCTTATTAAAAAAGGTAGGGGAAAATGCCTATTGTTTACATAAAGTGATTTTTAAAAAATTTGTTGAAAAATAAAAGATTTAATTTGCTGAAATAAAATATTTTTACGAATATAATTTTGTAAGAAAGAATAAATATTGCAAAAAAATTATTTGGAAGTGTTTCGGTAAAAATGCGTTTTAATTAAATATTGGAAGTTAAATTCAGCGTTTAAAAGAATATTTTTATGCAGGAAAATTTATTTGTTTTCAAAACATCTTTTGGAAAGTATTTATATAACGACATTATGGTTTGGGAACACTTTTTATATAAAGGAAGATTTTACCTACGGAAAGAGAAAATTTTGTTGGAAAGCATTCGAATTGAAAATACTTTATGAAGTATGTTTTGGTTGAAAATATTTTATTTTGAAAAAAACATTTTAATAAGAACATCTTAGCTAAAACTATTTTTATTTGGGAAATTGTAACAACCCGTAATTTAACCTCTTTAAAATATGGATATTTAATACATTTTTAAATAATTAATTAATGGATTGATAATAAAATAAAACTCTTTGAAATAATAAATATGATGGTGGCATAGTTTTTCAAAATAGTTTACAAAAATATTTAGTTCAAAGAAAAATAGAAAATATGGATGGAAACCCTTTTTCAAAGATTCGACTTTTTAGCGTCGGAAAGTTATTGAAAAACATTGTGTGCATTTGAGTAATACACACACACATTTATAATAAGTCATAATTTATTTTAATATATTTATATACATATATTAACTTAAATAACGATGATAAGTATGACATGACTTATTATGTAAGTGTTTAAAAATGAGATGGAAAACTGTCATAAAAACATCATTTCAAACATAAAGTAAAACGAAACATAAGGAGACTTAAGTACACTTGAGTTTTAAATGCATGTTGGTAAGGAGGAGACAAGCTTGATGAGGTGGCAACAAAGGAAAGGAGGTTATGTACTTTAAGGGTAAATTATTAATTTAATTTAACCCTTTGTATATAAGCAAAATTCCTAATTTAATTTCTCATTTTCCATTCATTCTTCACTTTCTAAAATCTTTCCATAAGCTCTTAAGGGAATTTCCATGGCTTCCATGGTTATTTCAAAGTGGTAGAAATCTAAATTTTCATCTCCTAAGTAAAAATAACAATATCAATACCATATCCATCTTCATTCTCCACATCACCTAATTAAACAAACTAGACCCATATCCACCTCTTCACTTGCTTGGCCGAGCCTACTTCAATAAGGCCGAACCATACTGTTCACTTAAGCCCACCAAAGTACCATTTTTTCAAAGTGGAAGCAAAGATCTTTATCGTGTTCGAGTTCGTGCGAAAGATAGTGTTGAATTTGTAAGCTTTTTGTGAGTAAAAAGCTCACCTTTCAAACTAAATTTTTTTAACTCTAATGTTGCTTATTTTTATAGCTTATGAATCCTTTCTTACATGTATTATGATGTGATGAATATTGGTTTAGTTTACGCTTTGAAAAGTGGTCATCTTGGTAGTTAGTAAGCGAGTTAGTAAGCATCTTGAAAAGTTAGTGGTCAAAGTTAAATATATTGTTACTGATTGTTTTCTACATGTTGTATAATAGTTAAGTACCTTGTGTTATGCTTTTCTTATGGTTATGTGATGTGTAGATGTAAATAAAGTGACATGAATATAGTTGCCGAAGTGTCCGTACAACGACTATCGCTATATCGGCACTTTCGATAAACATATCATTATCGAAATTTTTCGATTTATTTCTCGAGCTTGGGTTTTGTTTTACAAGTTAATAAAGTTTTTAAATAAGGATGATTTCAAATTTAATTAATTGTTTTAATAAATATTTTTAAATATAATTAATTAATTAATAAGGTTAATTAATAACTTGTTAATGATGAGTTTAAAGTTAATTAATTAACTTATTAACGATGTGTTTAAATTTATTTTATTACTTTGTTAATGATACTTAAATTTTACTTAAAAAAATTCCAATGATGATTAAGGTTAATTAATTATTTAATAATGGTGGATTAAAATTAATTAATCATTTTAATTAATGATAATGAAAATAAATTAACTTATTTCAATTGATGACATTTAAATTTGATTAACTAATTTTGAATTTAATTAATCTTTTCTTTAATTATGTTTTTAATTTAATTAATTTAATTAATGATATTTATTTATTATTAATCACTTTAAGTAAAGATGTCTAAATTTAATTAATTAATGTAGTTAATGAGATAAAATTTAATACATTAATTTAATCGATACTGTTAATTTAAAGGTGATTAACCTTTTTAATAAGAGGGTATTTTGAAGTCAATTATCCAAATTGAATAATGAAATATAAAGATAATTAATTATTCTCATTTATGATAGCTAAAGCGAAGTATCCAATTAAAAAAGGATGTTGAAAGTTATTAAATCCTTTTATAATGATGTTTTGAGGTTAGTAAACTCTTCTACAAATTATTTTGAAGCTAATATGACGCAGCGGATTAACAGAAAATCGATATAACGATGAAAGTGTAGCAATCGGTGGATTGATGAATACCAAAATGCCCAAATTCGTTGATCCGACGATACCGAATTCTAGCTATCTCTAACACGTTGATCGCGCACGATACCGTGAAAGAAGATCTTCAATTCTTCAAGCGTTGATCAAGCGCACTTGATTCCGCGAATCGGCTTCAACAATCGTTGATTCGAGCGCACTCGAATAACCGAAAGTGGAGATAGGAGATTACACTCAACTACCAATTTAAGATGAAAGCACACAACAATCAACAAGAAATTTTATTCAAAAATCAACCTCTAAAAAGTTACAACTCACTCCCTATTTATAGAAGTTTACAACACAGCCCCATAAGTCGTATGCAACTTACGACTCAACATAAGTCGTAGATGACTCAACGCACACAGCGTTTTACAACCCAGTTCTAGACACGACTCATGACTCAAGGAAGCACGCAATATACGACTCAACACTTATTTACAGCACATATGTGACCGACTCAAGGACTTAACACCTCAACACATCACTTAGGTCGTATGCAACCTAACAACCTACGACTCAAAAGAACAAACGACTCAACAAACCCAGTATTTACATACCAGCTCGTAACACAACATATACGACTCAACCTATGTCGTGAACGACTTACGACTCATCCACACACAAGTTACCACGACTCAAGCTCTCAAACTCATAGCTTCTGCGGCATATCTCCTCACACGACTTAACTGAGTCGTTACCTGCTTCTGACTCACAGCTTTTAATAACTGGCACTTCCCTCTGCTTCATGATAAGTTGTGTACGACTTATAGATGAGTCGTTGAGTCGTGTACGACTCATCAAACTCGAACGACTTAAACCCTTAAGTCGTAACTCCTTTTCATTCCCTAGGTTAGGTCGTAGCACTTTCCCATGTGACTCCTTAACCTGACTCGTGCACGACTTACGAGTTAAACCCGAAACTCCTTTAGCTTGACTTGTGCACGTCTTACGAGTTAGAACCGAAGCTCCCTTATCTTGTGAACGCTCTAACCTCTGAACTTCTGTAGATCGTGCTGCATCATAATACTTGTAATGTGAAGCCTAAGCACAAATTCGGGTTGTTTAAAAGAAAATTTTGAATTGTTTATGGAAGTGAATTAATTTTCGTAAAGTGATTCACTTGTATGGAAATAATTTATTTGTATAATTAGCACTAAACATAAAAGAAGTAGATTTGTCGTTATTTTGAAAGTTAAGAATGATCATGAGACATGACTTCGAGGTAACACTACCTTGACTTATCTGGTATTACTGTTAACCACGAAAAGGTACAAGTTTGAATTCGACGAGTGGTGATAAGAACACAAGACTTAATTTCCATATACGATCGTTTTATATCCTCGATAGTTGGTTTCTCAGCTATCCGTTATTTCGGCTTCTTTATTATCGTCATTCTGAGACGATGTGTTACTCTGTCGAGCATTGATATCCTTTGTCGAAAATGACTAAATCCAAAGCATGAGAGGAAGCCAAGCTATGAGGGGTTGCTCCTATTAGGGTACTTTCACAGTTCGTCTTGATTGGATTTGGTAGCACTATTAGATGTGAAATATTCGGATACTCGGTATGGTTTGGTGGGGTCCGGCTTGGTGCTGTCTGAAAAGTGTCATAGAGTATATGAGCTTTTTTGAAGTATATTACTAGAGGTATATTTCAAGGGTGGTGCGCCTTCCTAGTCATTTGTTGTAGATTTTCCTTTTCTTATTTGATTCGAACCTTCAAATTCGTTTCCTTAATTTAATCGGGAAGAGTCAATCACTCTTCACGATGATTAATTATTTATTCATTCTTCACGTTTGGATGTTGATACATGTGAGAGTAAATCCATTCCATGTTCAACGTCATGGTCTCACATTTTTGTGTTTAATCACACACCTATTGATTTAAATTTTTTTACTCATACCAAACATATCGTCTGAACCGAGTTGTTTGTTTTTCCTAAACTCTCGGGTGCTCAATTTTATTTGAGTAGTTCTAGAGTAACAGGTCTATGTGGGCTTTTTGAAGACGGCGTTTGAGCAGGAGGCTTTCATCTTTTTAGTTATCTACTCCGTTGTATTATCATGTTTGTGTAAGTGTATTTTTTTCAGCATATGTAAAGGCAGGTTGTTATAACTGCCAAAGCTAATTTGTAGTAATTTGTATAACTCTGATAACTCCCTGTTAAGGAGTAACCTGATGTACTATTAACTGTTATGGTTTATTTTACAGTTTCGTTATGAGGTTTTCTATTCTGTTCTATATTCAACCCCACGATGATTCATCTTTCCGATGCTTGGGAAACGACACACAAACACCGAGGATGTGTTAAGTGTCGTTCCTAGGGGACAGAAATCCTTGAACAAGGTATATGTTGAAGAAGTATTTTGTATCCTCATCATGAATTGGAATACTTTGTAGAAATATCTGTTGAGGTACATTTTTAAAAAGAATATTTTTGGTTAACATATATTCAAAAATATATACTGAAAGATTTAAGGAGTATATGTTTAAAAGATGCTTTGAGGGGGAAACTACTTTTAACAATAGTAAAAGGTTTCAAAATGTTTTTGTTAAAAATACCTTTTTGGGGAGTATCTAGTGAGAACCTTTATTTTACAGAAAAGTATATTTTGTTGAAATATTCTTTACAGTGATTATTATATGATTTGAAGGAGATTTATTTTAAGGATATTTTACCGGAAAATTATTTATACAAAAAGTTATTTTATTTTAAAGGAATTATTTTCTAAAATGAATAATTTGAAATTGATATGGTGTAAATATTTTTAATTGGGAAAGTATTTCATTGGTGGAGATATTTGAAAATAATTGATGGAATGAGAAGTATCATTTTTGAGTAAAGTATGTGATTGTCAACTTGTTTTGATGGAATGTTTACTACCTTGTTCACTTGCTTGCTTGTTGTTTAATATATTGTAATTGTTTATACCTTGTTAGAATAAGAAATGTGAAGAGGTTCCGTAAAGATAAGTAATAGCGGTTGGAGGATTTTAGTGACTAAAGGCTTGATGGATACAATTGAGGACTCAAGGATCGGTGGGAGGTCCATTATATGAAATTTTCAAGAATATGTATTTCAAAACCTATTTTTGGTTTCCACAAATATTTTAAAACAAAGAGTTTCTGTAATGATCCGATATTTTCAACCATTCGCATTCGCACATGTCGGACTTGAATTGCTCAAAATACCGAATTGTAAAATAAATTTGGCAAAACACGGCATAAACAGTAAATAAATAAATCACAGATCACAGACACAGAGTAATAAAATGCAGCGGAAGTAAAGAAATAGTAGTTCATGAAGCTACTATATAAATACATCAGAGTCAAACAAGATACAACAGAGATAACAAGATACAACGGAGGTCTCAACATGATAACCAGGTATGAATCAGAATACATCACTGGAACCAACCGGATAACTGGAATCAACTGGATAACCAAAAGTGAAATAGATAGCTATATCTTCAAGCAAAACTTCCAACTTCGAAGGTGAGTCTCAAATGATGTATCACTCAGTCTGACCCGAGCGTAAAGCAAAACACAAAACACTCGAGTCAGGACATACATACTTATACAATGTAAACCAACTCAAGTGAACAGCAATATAAGGTACAAGTAACTTAAAGGATGCTTGGGACCGCCCATCCTCTAAGGATCCGTTAAACTATTTACTATGTAGTACATTTCGCTATTATAATAGTACCTAATTGTAAAATAAACTTAGTTTAAAATAGCGTTAAGGCTTTACATTTTCCACCTTAACACGTAATAGTGCCAATAGAATATACAGTGCCTGCATATCTCCTGATCGGGAGACTACGAGAAGACACTCCATAGGTACGACACAAATAGAAACTCGTAGTAAAGGCTCGATATGGTAGGTGACACGGCACAACTAAGCAATGCCACGGTAGATATACCAATTACACTTTCGGGTCGGTGGTAACGCGTAGCAGCTACAACCGCCCACCTCGAACAACACCCCCAAATCAAAAGAATCAAAAGTGGCCACCGAATCAATCTCAAAGTCAGAATATAATATCGAAGGAGTGTGTCCGATCAGAGGATGGCCTCATTAGCCCGTCGATTGCTCCTGTTTTAGCCACCTTATGCCAACTCATGGGAGTCGGGTCTACATTCATACCTCAAAGGACGTCGCCACCATCCTACTTCATTCTGGAATCTCCACCGCGTACACGGTTGTTAAAGTGGTTTTCGGAGTTGGCAGAGAGTGTGACAACTTCCGATCCCGGTCTCTTTAACAACTAAACATTATTATAACCCATGGATATTTATCTCTAAATCATTCATACTTTCAAACCAAACTAGCATATCCATTTCAAAATCATATCATTTCTTTCAAAATAGTATATACTTTCAAAAAAATACCATACTCATTTCAAAACCATATCACAATAGTATCATTTCCATTTTAAAACTAATTCAATAATATATCATTTAAATAAAATCCAAATTTCCAAATCACTGAATATTTCCTTTAATTTACTAAACTTGAAATATTCCTTTAAATTATTATAGCATTTTGGAAATGTAACCTTAAGGAATCATAGCATTTTTGCAATGTAATACTTTCCACTTCTATATAATCAAAGTATTTATATACTTACAAATTTTAACATGGTCATTTTATCATAGCCTTATAGTTAAATAAACTTTGTTACTGTAATATCCAATTTAAAGCTGAAATTCTTATGTTAAGTTAAAAGTACCTTATTAACTTACATTATTATTACAATAAAGAAACTTTATAAACTTACATTTTATTATTACAGTAAGGAACATTTATCATTTTAATCAATTTAAAATACACCATTACATTAATTAAAACTGACATGTCAAATGTACGTTTTAACTTACATTTATTACAATAAAGAGCATTTATCATTTTAATCAATATTACACTAATTAAAACTTACATTATCAAATGTACGTTTTAATTTACATTCCTATTACAGTAAAGAGCATTTATCATTTAATCAATATTACACTAATTAAAACTTACATTACCAAATGTACGTTTTAATTTACATTTTTATTACAGTAAAGAGCATTTATTATTTTAATCAATATTACACTAATTAAAACTTACATTATCAAATGTACATTTTAGTTTACATTTCTGTTACAGTAAAGAGCATTTATCATTTAATCAATATTACATTAATTAAAACTTTACATGTTTCTTTCATTAATTAAAACTTTACATGTTTCTTTCATTAATTAGAACTTTACATGCTTCTTGCATTAATTAAAAACTTTACACGTTTCGTTCATTAATTAAAACTTTACATGTTTCTTGCATTAATTAAAAACTTTACACGTTTCTTTCATTAATTAGGATTTTGCACATTTCTTTCAGAAATTAAAACTTTACATGTTTCTTGCATTAACTAAAAACTTTACACGTTTCTTTCATTAATTAGGACTTTACACATTTCTTTCATAAATTAAAACTTTACATGTTTCGTGCATTAATTAAAACTTTACATGTTTCTTGCATTAATTAAAAACTTTACACGTTTCTTTCATTAATTAGGACTTTACACATCTCTTTCATAAATTAAATCTTTACACGTTTCTTTCATAAATTAAAACTTTGCATGTTTCTTGCATTAATTAAAACTTTACATGTTTCTTGCATTAATTAAAAATTTACATGTTTCTTTCATTAATTAGGACTTTACACATTTCTTTCATAAATTAAAGTTGTACATGTTTCTTGCATTAACTAAAACTTTACACTTTAAACCAATTATCAGCTTATAACATTTTAACTTATAAAAACTGATATCTCTTTATATTTCAAATCTTTAAATCAAATTTTAAGTTAAAATTCCATATCTTCAAAATACTTTATAAATTTTTAGGAAAATATTACTTTAAAAATATTAACCATGGGCCTGTATAATATTTTTTAACCTAGGTCAAGTGATACGGATATGTATCATTTCAACCGATAATTTAAAAAGAAAAATCCGGGTTCTATCATTTCAAACCCGCAATCCCGAGAAAAATAAATACGACAAAAATCAATAAAAAATCACTCGAGCCTATCATTTAAGCCCATAGTGATATTTCTTATCCTAAAGTCCGTTCGGGTATGTATCATTTCAACCCATAGTGATAGGGAATTTGCAGTGGTGATTAATAGAAATAAAATAACAGTATACATATAATATTATAACAAATGATGTAACAAATATATAAACAGCATTTATCATCATGTAATCACAACACAGGCATATATGAATGACATATCAATGTCTACAGATTCACTTGTCATTTTTTTCACAAAAATATAAGTACATATGTCTAGAGTGATAAAAACTCACCTTTTAAAAGCTAGAATTGACAAATTCAGAATAAAAATCCAAACTCTGCAAAGCACAAAAAAGCACGACAAAGCACAATGCGAACTTGAGTGGATAAAGAGTCAGATCCAAATCTTGTGTAGCGATCCTGACTCGGCCTTCGAAAATCGACACCGAATACGACACTCGTATTCAAATGCCGCAGATCCAAACGTCGACTCTGGTTCGCCGGAGCTTATAACACCATTAAGTAAAACAACACAGCGGAAGAAAAAGAGTAGCATATGCCAATATACAATATTGATATTCATTGTATCATCTGTTGTATCATATTGTATCTAATATTATATCAATGTTGTATATTGGCATATGCTACTCTTTTTCTTCCGCTGTGTTGTTTTACTTAATGGTGTTATAAGCTCCGGCGAACCAGAGTCGACGTTTGGATCTGCGGCATTTGAATACGAGTGTCGTATTCGGTGCCGATTTTCGAAGGCCGAGTCAGGGTCGCTACATTTTTCGGATAACCAATTAGAATCCGACTCCCTGTCGCATCGAAATTCAAATGTCGATCTACGGGTCAAGGGTTTTCATATAACAATATATACACCACAGATATAACAGCTTAGCACAAAGCATCACATAGCATCACATCCCATATCAAGTATATCAATCCATCACACATCATTCAATAGCAATCAAACATCTATAATTTAAGGTGAATAAATCGTGTGGTTTAAATCTATTACCCACATAATTACTCCCATTTGTAATCTTTAAATCAATGATTAATTATCATTAACTGTAATTAATTAAGTCTTAACCACCTTCATTTATTAATCATTTCTTTAATTAATTAACTTAATTAATTAACCTTTGATTGTAATTAATTAAATCTTAATTACCTATTCTTTAATTAATTACAAAAATTAATTTCTCCTTAATTGATAGTGAATTCTTAATCACTTTAAGTTAGTTAACCTTAATTTATTATTCTTGATTTAATTACCTTAATTAATTAACCACATTAATAAATTATACTTTGAAGTAATTAAGCCTCAATATTTGATTATCCAATCTTAAGTCTTTAATAATCTATTCCTAACTACTTTCACTAAGTAGTTATTATTTAATCATTTATTACTCGATTAATTAACTTGAATTATTAATCAATTACTTTAATCGCTTTAACTATATTCATTAAGTAATTCACTTCTAATAATTTCCCTTGAATTAGTTAACTTGAATCAATTTATTTTCATTAAATAAATAAATAAAAAGATTCACCACATTCTTAAATTATTTATTAAGTAATGAACTACTCTTTAATTACATATATTAATTTATTAATCTTTAAAATAAATTTTATTTACAATTTACCCCTAAATAAATACACGATTCTTAAGTTTGCCCAAGCCTTAATTAAAGATCACCTTTTATCTAGATTAATTTCTTAATCACGTTATTAATTAAGTTTAAATAAATTAGAGAATTGTCATTATAAGCCCCTAATTATCTTTAAAACACTTTAAAACAAATGTGGCTTTAAAACTCTTGAAAACTGGTGCTAAACCATTAAGACCCGAGCCCCAAAAAACCAGAATCCACTGAGCTAACTTCTTCCTTTTAGGCTTGAAACTGGTAACAGGTAATCCAACCCCTTCGAGTTTGCCCCGTACAAAAATACTATCAGCTTCGAGTTTTCGAGGCTCTGACCCAAGCGCATGCTCATATTCTATCTGGAAATTCTTCCTACGTTTAACCCTACGCAACCAAAAGTTTACTCGAGCTTAACTTCGAATCAAACGCGATTCGACACGAATGAAATCCTGAACTACCACATCTTCTTCTCCCTTCCTAATTTTCTAGAAAATAACATGCACGATGAAGAACGTGCACGTGCACCGTTGCTCACCAGCGATCTGACCACCCCCAAGTCTTCAAAACCACAAAGCAATCAGAAAGTAATAGATCTGCAGTATCCACATGAGTAAGTATCTGGGCTCCATACCATGATACCACCCTTTACCATAAGGGAATGACACATTTGTATATTGGCATATGCTACTCTTTTTCTTCCGCTGTGTTGTTTTACTTAATGGTGTTATAAGCTCCGGCGAACCAGAGTCGACATTTGGATCTGCGGCATTTGAATACGAGTGTCGTATTCGGTGCCGATTTTCGAAGGCCGAGTCAGGGTCGCTACATCTTGTATGCAAACAAATATTACATACATAATAATATGATTCAACACAAAACAATAGATGTTAAAACAATGAAAAAATAAATGAATCAAAGTGACATAACTTGCCTTAATCAATCAATGGCTTGGTTACACCACATATGGTTTCAACCATCATCTTATATTGCTTGGTCATGATGGTTAGAGGTTTGCTAGAGGCCAGAGGCTGAGTATAAGCATGAAGAACAAAGAAGAAACAAAAAGAAAAAAAGAAAGAAGAGGAAGAGAAGCCATGGATCTAGAGCTTGAATATATTTTTCTTCCACGCAAATGATAATGAGAAGTTTTGGGAAGTTTTTATGCATGATAGGCAAGATAAATTCATTGCTAGATTAAAGAAATGAACGGCTAAGGTAAGTAATAAAAAGGCTATGCAATAAAAGACAAGATTTTGAATGGTTTGGAAAATAAAATGGCAACAAATACTTGATGTATTTAATATAAAAAAATTTCTTTCTTTCAAGAGATGAAATGAGAAATAGAATAAGATGAGATATGTTTGAGGAGTTTTGTACGTGAATGATAAAAGGAAATACACGGCTATATAAGAAAAAAAACAGCTAAGTGAAAGAGGCTATGTGGTAGGATCGTGTAATATGGAATAATGAAATAGTCTAGAAAGATAAAGTAGGTAAATGCAAGGTGACACCAGGATTTTATACTGGTTCGGACCTCTCGTCCTATGTCCAGTACCTAAGCTTCACTTAGGAATTTCACTAACTAACACCCTCACTTCACCCGAAGGAATAGGTTTACAACTTACCCAAACAACCGAACGGGATTTCTTGCCTCAACTACCGAAGAGGACTTCAACTCAATTACTAAAATACAATATTCGACTTGTTGTGTTCTTGTCAACACTAATGAGTCTAATGTAGTACAATATTCCTATAATCTTATCCTCGAGAATATGCAATGTGTTTGTGAAGATTTAGCAAATGTGAATTACTATGAATCAAAATAATGTTATAAACAATAACAGTGATTCAAGCAATAGATTGGTGATTGCTTTGAGAATATCTAGAGAATATGAACAAGAGAATAGTAAGATTAAAGCAAGAGAATTCGGTGAATTAAATGATGTTATAATCATGTATTTATACTTGTAGAAGAGATGCATATGTTGTCAAAGGTTGCAAACAAGAGATGCTTTCATTTCCATTGATGAAAGGTTGCAACTCTTGGGAAGAAGAAGGTGCCTTTTCAGAGAAAATTCGCAGGTTTAAATTCAGTCGACTGAGCAGGAGATTCGGTCGACTGAAAATATGAAGAAAAATTTTCAGGAACAATTTCAGTCGACTGCACAGGTAATTCAGTCGACTGAAACTGTGCAATTTTGTATATGTGTACAGTTTCAGTTGACTGGCCATGTCTGTTCAGTCGACTGAAGTATAAAAGTATGCACAGTGAACATGTGAATGAAGTTTTTATGAATGTGTTTTAATGTTCGTGCAAATCTCTTGAGGATAGATTTTAGCAAATAATCTAGACTAAGATACATAGAAAATCATACTAATGTTTATACTTTTGTCTTCATCTATCTTCTTCTAGCTTTTGCATTCTCTTCCTATTTGTTGAAGCTCATTGTCATTGATCAATATCTTCGTGTATTAACATTCTCCCCCTTTTTGATTGATGACAATACTATTCTAGAGATGTATATACTTACTTTCTCCCCCTGAATGTATGCACTATCTTTTCTACAAAACAAAGTTAGTACCATAGATTTTCTCCCCCTTTGTCATCGACAAAAAGGAAGAACTAACAGCAGTAATAATATATCAAAACAATCACTAAATCATAGAGAATATAAGCATGAACTAAGAGAAAAAATGTTATGACAGACAAGCATAAAATGGCTATTTATACAAGCCATTAGAAAGTTTAAAAATAGACATCAAAACAACAAAATCACTCATCCTTATCCCAGTCATATGAACCTTCCCTTCCAGTTGGTTCACGTATGACGGGTCCTCCTGTTGGTGGTCTAGGTGCTCTTCCTCCTTGGCCACAACTAGCTCCGCTTGCGCTGCTACTTGTATGCTCTTCGGATGTCGTCCATGTAAACGTGGGTGCCGGACGTTTGCCGCGAGATGCTGAAGCAGTAGTGGTGCTTGAACACGAGATTGCATCCCAAAGCTTGTTGAAGAATCCTTTGATTTTATCAAGCTTATGATCTAACCTTTTAAGACGAGTGTCAAGAATTTGTTGATTTCTTGACAATATCCCCAAGGATTGGTTGGTAGTGAAGCTTGGGTCAACAAGACGAATTTCATCATCTTGCTCGAGATGTACTTCGTGGCGAGGTTGAGGAGGTTGTTGTTGTTGTTGTGGTTCTTGATGCCTTGCTTCCCATTCGGCAAGTGATATTATGCGAGGAGGTCGAGATGGGAGTTGCATTAGGCTTATGGTCCGATGGTTAATCTGATGGACCATTGTATTCTCTGATTCAGGTAATGGCGTATCGACATTTAGGAGAAGTCGCATGATGTACTCTCCAAAGTAAATAGTGCGCATTTTGCCATTGTTGAAAGTGAGAAACTCATCAAGAATAAGTTGTACCCAATTAACTTGTATATTGCCAAAAATAGCATATAAAGCTCGATAGTTATTTGGGTAGACAATTTCGTATGAGCCCGTGCGAGGAGTAATCGTTCTCATTAAGGCTTTATGGAGGATTCTTGCCATAGGTCGAAGGGAGGTGGACTTAAAATCCGTAAATTTGATGTTATCATCCATAAATCGGTGGTTGATGTTGTCACGAATGTGTGGATTGAATTCTATCTCCTCGAGCTTTCTTCCAACATTTGGAGACTCTAAAATGTGTGCTATTCTACCAAGGAGAACCAAACTTTCTTTCCACACACCATACTCCAAACACTATTGTTTGGATTTCTTGGAGTTTGGTGTCCAAGATTAAGATTAGCATAAAATAATTTTACCATTACATGATTAATGGCATGATCATTTCTTTTCAAATCTAGAAGTGGAGTCAAACCTGCCGGATCTGTTAACGCTTGAAGGTTGTAGGTTTGAAAGCTTTGAAAATCAACGAAAGAATGCTCAAAAATTCGAGAATTCTTCATCTTGTTCCATCGAGTGACAGTGGTTCCATCATAAACCCATTGTGCTATTTGAGCATCAATTGGCTCGGAGGATGAAGAAGATGAGGCTCTTGATCTGCCATTTTGGTGAGGATTGATTTGATTTTAAGGAATTTGAGAGTTAGGGTTTCGAAATTAATATGGGGAAGAAGGTTTGTAGGAGGTAAAAGTGAATTGGTAGGGTAAAATCTGGTGGTTAAAAGGGGAAATTCTGCCTGGGAAGCAGCGTTCAGTCCACTGAATGTTCTGTTCAGTCGACTGAATCAAAGGCCGAAGTGTTCTGTGATAGATTCAGTCGACTGAGCAGTACATTCAGTCGACCGAATTTTGTTGCTGAAATTTTCTGTTGAATTTTCAGTCGACTGTGCAGATGGTTCCAGTCGACTGAACTTTGCATATATTGTTTTTCTGTCATATTTTCAATCGACTAAGCAGGGGAATTTAGTCGACTGAAACATGCAATGTTGTTGTTTCAGTTTTTTGAAATTAAACAATTTATTTAAAGGAATAGTTACAAAAATATTGATATAAATATTTCAAAATTCAACTATTTCTTTGGGGATGGACTTGGAGTCTTCTTTCCTTTATTCTTCATGTAATTTATATCCCATGAATTCGGACTATATTGAGGAGTCTTAGGAGACATCCAAGGATTCACGGGATCAACTGGTGTACGATAAGATGAATATGGATCAAGTGAGCTAACAGGGCGAGGTAGAGGTTCAGCCACTTCGTTCTTCTTTGATCCACAGAAGTGTAAACCAATTTGCTCTAGAAAGCTTAACCTTCTAGCCGTAACTTTTTGCTCGAAGTATAGCTCTCGTTGAAGATCTATCTATTGTTGTTGAAAGTGATGAATTTCATCAATCTTTCTTTTTGTGTCAGGTGAAATAAAGAGTCCACTTTTCGCCTTTTTCGATTCCGGTGTGAAACCAGTACGATAATTTTCCCATTTGTAAGCCGGCTCATGTGCTGGTGTTGGTGTGGGAAGTTTTGGCGATGTTGGAGTGTTATCAACTGACGAGGTGATATTGATCGGAGAGAAGGAGTTGTTTGACGACATTTTATATTGAAATTGTTTAAGCTTTTAATCGTAAAATCGAGATGTGAAAATAAAAAAAATTCAAAATTTATTTATAGTAGAGTTTTACTGAACAACAAATGGTTATAATTTATTTAGATTTTTAACCGCATAATTAGGAGAATTTTGTTAGAAAAGTATGGTTCTTATTAAAAATTCAGTTTTTAAAATGTGTGGTCTATAAATTATATAATGTAGCATATAACATTTCCGAAAAATATTTGATATGTTCATTCAGTCGACTGAACAGATTGTTTTAGTCAACTGAAATGAGTTAATATTTCAAATGCATCTCTAATTGATATCTTTAAAGGATATTATACCTAATTCTCGTTGAAGTTTTATAAAGGAGTTTTCTAATAGAGGTTTAGTAAATATATCGGCGATTTGATTTTCGGTAGAAATATGTTCTAAATTAATTATTCCTTTTTCGATATTGTCACGTAAAAAATGGTGACGAATATCTATATGTTTTGTACGAGAGTGATTAACCGGATTTTTAGATAAGTTTATTGTACTTGTATTATCACAATATATTGTAGAATTTGTTAAATTAAAATTAAAATCTTTAAGTGTTTGTTGCATGTATATAGCTTGAGTGCAAGCTAAAGCAGCTGATATATACTCTGCTTCGCATGTGGAGAGCGAGACACAATTTTGTTTCTTACTAAACCAAGATACAAGTGATTTTCCAATGAAATGGCAAGTACCACTTGTACTTTTTCTATCCGTTCGGGATCCACCAAAATCAGCATCACTGAATGATACTAACTCAAACGAGCATTCCTTTGGATAGAAAAGACCGAAATTTTTAGTTTGGTTAAGATATCGCATTATTCGTTTTACTGCTCTTAAGTGTGAATCTTTAGGATCGAATTGAAAACGTGCACATAAACAAACACTCATCATTATGTCAGGTCTACTAGTGGTTAAATAGAGCAAAGAACCTATCATACTTCTAAACAATTTTTGATCTACACTTTTGCCATTTTCATCTCGATCGAGATGTGTAGTGGTACTCATAGGAGTAGGTTTAGCAGTAGTGTTTTCCATACCAAATCGTTTTATTAAATTATCACAATATTTTTCTTGGTTTATAAAAATTCCATTTGTTAATTGTTTGATTTGAAGTCCGAGCAAATATGATAGTTCTCCCATATGAGACATTTCGAACTCATTAGTCATTATATCTGAAAATTCTTTACACAAATTTTCATTTGTTGAACCAAAAATAATATCATCTACATATATTTGAATTATTAAAATATCTTTGGCAGTATTTTTAATAAAATGTGTTTGATCTACTTTTCCAATTTTAAATCCAAAGTTTAATAAATAACTTTTAAGTCTTTCATACCAAGCACGAGGAGCTTGTTTAAGACCATATAGTGCTTTCTTTAATTTAAATACATGATCCGGATATTTTTTATGTATAAATAATGGAGGTTGTTCTACATATACATTTTCTTTAATAAAACCATTTAAAAATGCACTTTTAACATCCATTTGATAAAGTTTAAATTTGTGAAAACAAGCAAAGGCTTATAATATGCGTATTGCTTCCAATCTTGCAACGGGAGCAAATGTTTCTTCAAAATCAATACCTTCTTCTTGATTATACCCTTGTGCTACTAGTCTTGTTTTATTCCTTGTTATATTACCTTGTTCATCTACTTTATTTTTGTAAATCCATTTTGTTCCAATTACTGATTGATTATTAGGACGGGGAACTAATTCCCAAACATTGTTACGTTCAAATTGATTTAATTCTTCTTGCATTGCGATAATCCAATAATCATCTGTTGATGCTTCTATTGGATTTTTAGGTTCTATAGATGAAATGAAAGCTACATAACCCATTTGATTTAGTTGATTTCTTGTTCTAACTTGAGAATTTATTTCTCCTATTATATTTTGAGTTGGATGATCTCGTAATATTCTAGGAGGAGATCTTAGTTCATTATTATTTTCAAGGTTTATTTCTTCTATATTTATCAATTCTTCATCATCTTTTATATTTACATTTTTAGTAAAATTTTCATCAAAAGATATATGCAAAGTTTCTTCAATTAAGTTTGTTCATTTATTAAATACTCGATATGCTTTACTATGTTCAGAATATCCTACAAAAATTCCTTCATCATCTTTTGAATCGAATTTTCCTAGTTGATCTTTTGTATTTAAAATAAAACATTTTGATCCAAATATTTTAAAATAAGATATATTTGGTTTTTTATTATTGAATAGTTCATAAGAAGTATTTTTAGTTAAAGGTCTAATTGAAATTCTATTTAATACATAACATGCAGTAGCGACGGCTTCTGTCCAAAAATGTTTTGGTAGAGAACACCCATTTAACAATGTTCTTGAGCATTCTTGTAATGTTCTATTCTTTCTTTCTACAACTCCATTTTGTTGAGGAGTTCTAGGAAAAGAAAAATTATGATTAATTCCTTTCTTTTTACAAAACGTTTCAAATACTTCATTTTCGAATTCGCATCCATGATCACTTCGAATATTTTTAATTTTCAAATCTTTAATGTTTTGAATTCTTTTGACAAATGTTTTAAAATGCTCAAAAGTGTCGCTTTTATTTTTCATAAAAATAGTCCATGTATATCTTGAAAAATCATCAACAATTACAAATACGTATCGACTATGATTAATGGATTGAACTTGTGTTGGTCCGAATAAATCCACATGTAGTAATTCTAATGGTTGTAAAGTTGAAATATTTTTCTTAGATTTAAAAGATGATTTCGTTAATTTTCCTTTTTGACAATCATCACAAAAATTATTTATTTTAAAATTTATTTTGGGTAATCCTCTTACTAATTCATTTTTAGAAAGTTTTCTAATAGTTTTAAAATTTATGTGACAAAATCTTTTGTGCCATAACCAAGGATCATTATCTTTGGCAAGTAAACACATACTTGAATTATGATTAATATTCATATTTAAAACATAAATATTTCTATCTCTATTTCCTTCAAAAATAAGATTTTGGTTTTGATCAAAAATACTACATTTATTATTCGAGAAAGTTATTTTAAAACCTTTGTCACACAGTTGACTTATGCTAAGTAGATTATGTTTTAAATTTTCAACTAATGAAACATTTGTTATAAAAGGTAAATTTGATGTACCGTAATTGTTCACGTCTCCTTTGCCAATGATATAGCCTTTTGAATTGTCTCTGAAGCTAACCGAGCCACCATCAAAGTATGTGATTTTGTAAGCATATCTTTGTCTCCGGTCATGTGTTTTGAACAACCACTGTCTAATATCCATTTCTTCTTTTTAAGTGGGACCTGAAAAATAGATATGAAATTATTGGTACCCACTTTTTAATAGGGGCCTAAGAAGTTAGAGTTTTAGGAAACCAAACCCAATTTGGTTTAGTGTCCTTTTTATAAATATAGTTTTTATTATGATGAACATTATCCATAAATGTTTTAATATATTTATTTCTTATTAATACATTGTTAGTTTTTGGTACCCAAATTGTAACTACCTTGTTTTCTACTTTCGTTTTAACAGGTTTCTTTATTAATATATGTTGTTTTGAATACATATTCCACTTAAAATGTGTATTTTTCTTTTTAGGAATTTTTGACTCCTTTTTATATCCTAATCCGTGTTTACTTGAAGAGGATTGAGAATTTTCTAAAATCTTAGATAAATTTTCTCTTCCTTTGTTGAAGTTAGAAACATTTTTTGTGATGTTATCTAATTTAGCTTGAAGACTATTATTTTCTAACTCAACTTGTCTAATCTTAGTTTTTAACTCATGATTTTCAGAAACAATCATATCATTCTTTATCTTTTGAGTTTCAATTTCTTGACTTAAAAGTGATAATTGAGTTTCTGAATTTGAATAAGATTCTTGAACTTTTTCAATTTCTTCTTCAAGAATTTTCTTTTCATCATTTAACATATCTCTTTCAAATTCAGCTTTGTTTTGATTTTCACGAGTTTCTTTGAGTTTCTTTTTAAGAGTTTTTATTGTGTTCAAAAGTTCGTTGTTTACTTCAATTAAATCGTCGAAAGTTAAATTATTTACCTCAGATTCTTGAGCCATGAAGCATACATTTGCCTGTTCGTTGTCGCTATCACTATCATTTTTGGATGATGATGAATCTGAATCATCCCATGTTACAGAAAATGCCTTCTTTTGAATTTATCCTTCTTGTTTTTGAAGTTTTTCTGATTTTCCTTCATTTGTTCTTGACAATCTTTTTGCATATGTCCTTTCTTATAACAATTGAAGCATTCTATATTTTAGGATGATGGTTTGTTCAAGACATTCTTTTTGAATCCGTTTTTGTTTCCTTTTCTATACTTCAGGAATTTCTTGAAATTTTTGGCTATAAATGCTAGATCCTCATCTTCAGACTCTGATTCTTCCTTTTCCGCATGAAAAGCAATATTCTTTCTTTCTTGAGCTTGATCCTTTTTAGCTTGCATATTTACTTCATACGACATAAGATTTCCAATCAATTCTTCTGGTTTCATTGTAGATAAATCATTTGCTTCCTCGATTGCTAGTACTTTTCTCTCCCATTCATCAGTGAGTGAATTTAGAACTTTAGACACAATGTCAAAGTCCATGTATCTTTCTCCTAGTCCGATTAGAGCATGATGAATGTCTTGAAATCTTGAGTACATGTCATTGATGGATTCATTTTGTCGCATTCTAAAGTTTTGGAATTGATTCTTCAGCATGGATATCTTTGTTTGTTTAACCTTGTTTGTGCCTTCATGTATGACTTTAAGAGTTTTCCATATCTGATATGCAGTAGTACATATGCTAACACGGTTGAATTCATTTCTATCCAGGGCGCAAAATAGCATATTCATAGCTTTGGCATTTGCACTTGCTTCATTCTTTTGAATTTGTGTCCATGTAGGATAATCGGTTGTAGGTACAACGAACTCTGCTTGAGTAGCATTCCAATCTTCAAAACTTGTTGCTTGCATATAAATTCTCATCCTTGTAGCCCAATAGTTATAGTTTAGTCCATTGAATAGAGGAGGTCTTTGGGTGGATTGTCCTTCCGCAAATGTAGAACTATAGGCAGATGTTGTGCTTGTACTTGCGTTATTTTCCATATTATCAATATGTCTAATAACGGTGTTATGGTTATAGGACGGCCAAGCTATGATACCAATTGAAAGAGGCTATGCGGTAGGATCATGTAATATGGAATAATGAAATAGTCTAGAAAGATAAAGTAGGTAAATGCAAGGTGACACCAGGATTTTATACTGGTTCGGACCTCTTGTCCTACGTCCAATCCCTAAGCTTCACTTAGGAATTTTACTAACTAACACCCTCACTTCACCCGGAGGAATAGGTTTACAACTTACCCGAACAACCGAATGGGATTTCCTGCCTCAACTACCGAAGAGGACTTCAACTCAATTACTAAAATACAATATTCGACTTGTTGTGTTCTTGTCAACACTAATGAGTCTAATGTAGTACAATATTCCTATAATCTTATCCTCGAGAATATGCAATGTGTTTGTGAAGATTTAGCAAATGTGAATTGCTATGAATCAAAATAATGTTATAAACAAAAACAGTGATTCAAGCAATAGATTGGTGATTGCTTTGAGAATATCTAGAGAATATGAACAAGAGAATAGTAAGATTAAAGCAAGAGAATTCGGTGAATTAAATGATGTTATAATCATGTATTTATACTTGTAGAAGAGATGCATATGTTGTCAAAGGTTGCAAACAAGAGATGCTTCCATTTCCATTGATGAAAGGTTGCAACTCTTGGGAAGAAGAAGGTGTCTTTTTAGAGAAAATTCACAGGTTTAAATTCAGTCGACTGAGCAGGAGATTCGGTCGACTGAAAATATGAAGAAAAAATTTCAGGAACAATTTCAGTCGAACTGCACAGGTAATTCAGTCGACTGAAACTGTGCAATTTTGTATATGTGTACAGTTTAGTCGACTGGCCATGTCTGTTCAGTCGACTGAAGTATAAAAGTATGCACAGTGAACATGTGAATGAAGTTTTTATGAATGTGTTCTAATGTTCGTGCAAATCTCTTGAGGATAGATTTTAACAAATAATCTAGACTAAGATACATAGAAAATCATACTAATGTTTATACTTTGGTCTTCATCTATCTTCTTCTAGCTTTTGCATTCTCTTCCTATTTGTTGAAGCTCATTGTCATTGATCAAAATCTTCGTGTATCAACATTAAGGAGTTATGAATACTAGGGAAACGGAAAAGCATAAGTTAAGGAGGAAGAAACGTAAAATATATTTTATTTTTAAATACAAATAAAAAAATGAGAGATTAGAAATAAAAAATTTTGTACGTGAATTTTCAACTTGATATGCAAGGCTGTGAGTAGAGTAATTCATGGCTAGGAATGAGGAGGAAACGGTTAGAAAATAATAAAGGCCATGCAAATGAAAAAGGCAAGAGTTTAAACAATAAAACGCATGCCTCTTAAATTTCTCCAAGCCATTTATTTGCATACATTTCTTTCTAGAAATGAAATGTGAAGTAAATGTGTACGTGAATTATGAAGTGGAGTGGATGGCAAGAAAGGATTTGAACGGCTAAAGAGGAGTAAATGATAGGAAAACAAAAAGGCTAGGAAATAAAAGGCAAGAAATAAGGAGAAAGACACACACACACATATTATTTTTAAATGCAATTGAAAAGAGGATATTTTGAGACGTTTGTACGTGATTAATAAGAGCAATTCACGGCTATGAGTGGTAAATGGCTAGGGTAAGAAATAAAGAGGGTAGGTCAATAAGAAGGCAAGCATTAAAGAAATGTAACGCATGTCTCCTTGATTTCTTCCAAGCCTTTTATGAAAAGATATACACACAAGTAAAATCCAATAAATAAAGTTTAGAAACAAAATAGAAAAATAAAATAAAATAACATGGAAAATAAAATATAGAAATGAACATAGAAAAATAGAAATTGAAATACAGAAAATAACTGCGTGTAAAACGCTGTAATTTATCTAATTTAAAAAGTATAACTCAGAATTTAACGAAACGAAAAGCAGAACAGATATCATAAATATATTCTGCTTCAAAGAAAAAGATTAAAATTTAAAAAAAATAAACTGAAAATTCAAATTTTGACCAAAATATAAAATTTTCAAAAATCATTTATTTATTGCATTTGAAAAATAAATTACAAACAAATTCCAAACTTACATTGGAAAAATTCTAAAAATTCACTTTTAAATGATTTTAAAATCATAATTTCAAATAAAAATTTAGTTAAAAAATTTCACAAAATTATGGGTTGTTACAGTTTCTATCTCAAATAATAATTTGATTTCATTATAAAACGATGTTATTTGAAAAATTATTTTTAAATTAATATTAAATGATGGAAAATATTTTAAGACTTTTTTTAATAGATTGATAGTGAAAATGTCTTTCATTTTAAAGGGAGATGAAATCTTTGACTTGAAAAAAATATGTTTTCCATTAAATGTTTTGCTTTTAAGGTGTATTGGAACTCTCCTTGCTAGCTGGTTCCTCTTGGGTATTGTGGGTGGGTTATCCTTGTCATTAGATAGAGAAATCACTATAGAAGATGGAATGAGGATGAGTTCGAGGAAGGGAGCTCATAAGTAGAATAAGGAAGGGTTCTACTATAGAAAATGGAATAAGGACAAGTTTGAGGAAGGGAGCTAATGGGTCAAATGAGGAAGGGTTTTACCACGGAAAATGGAATGAGGATGGGTTCTACTATGGAAAATAGAACAATTAAGGGTTCTACTATGAGAAATGGAAACAAATTGAGCGAGGGAGGGATCGAAGATGCGTGTGAAGGGATCATTGATGCTCGGAGTGTTTTATAGTGTACTAGTAAGCAGGAGTATTATAAGGAAACTCATTGGGTACTTGGATCGCTACCCCAGATCTTGAAGGGATCCATATACCTTGAATCGAGGAAAGGATCTAGTGTCAGCTTTGGGCTGGTGTTCGGGTACATAGAAAACCAGGATTTTCCATTAATTCTCGGCAAAGGAATGATTGTACAAGCTATCATATATCCAACGCACTTGAGCGATGCAAGGATCGATGCAGTTGCAATACAAGTGGATAACTAAATCATTTGCAAAGTCTAGCCATAACAAGACACATACTATTTTGAAGTTGTGGCTATAAGTAGGTAATCATGATATTTTCGATGGTATAGGTGTGAGATGGTACACCGGTTATCAAGAGGATGAGACTATGAGGAAGATCATCAACAATTTAAGGGTATGCATATTATGATGGGTGTATAGTTAGCGTAGAAATTAACACACGCGTTAGTGGTTGATAGGTTAGAATGGTATCGATAGCACATTATTTTGAATATGTGTGTTTCTTTAGATGAGATATGTTGATTATTAATTTGTGTTTATTTATTTATGGGCACATGCATGTTTGGATCAACCTATGTTTTGTTGTCGACTTCAACTATAGTTAAATATGGTTGAATTTTTGAAATGCATGTGATGAATTAATATACGACTGATATTGTTTCATCCTTATTAACGAGTTTATTTTACATACTGTATTTTGGATTGTATCTTTCAGAAAGTGCGTGTTACTGTAACGACTTGCATTTTCGATCCCTAAATATCGACACTAATACATCCATATTTCACGTGTCGAACACTCAAGTGCCGAAAAGATAGATTATTAGGATAAAAAAAGAAAAGAAAATTAATAAGTTAGAACAAAACATATAAATCTCACAAAAGGATGATAATATATAATATCAAAATAGTGCAAAGGATTACTCCAAGATACAATGCAGTTTCGGAGTTACTAGCCTAACAACTAATACCAGTCTGGACAGTTATAACAACATGTCATTACAATTGTTGGTACATACCTACTAGTAGTGCAGTGGAAATAAAATACAACTGTAGACAAATTAAAGTAACCAGCTCATCTCCTAAAGCTCTAAAGAATGTCAAAGATAAAACCAGCCTTTCTCGGACTTTCCAAAAGAGCACCCAAGGAATCAAGGAAAAGATAAAACCACGAGTCAGGCATAAGTGTAGTGTGAGAAAGTCAAGAATATGTGGTCACATACTACAGTAACTTCTGAGACCATTGAATCACTATAACAGTTTTTCCATCAAATAACCAAAACCAACTTATAAGCAAATAAGGCAATATAATAGATAATGTCTAAGGTGTAGAATTTAAATCATAAAATAGTTGTGCTACTTTCATCACACAGCACAACAATATTAGAAATACAACTAAAACTGCTAAGGTTCGTTCGCATATGGATTACTGTTTGAGGTCGTCTTAGAACATCGAGGTCGACCTTTGAATAATGGTCAGAAATACCTTCTAAAACCACATATATCTCTAGATAAAATATACCACTGGATAAAACATAGCTGGTCAACACTCGAACACGTGATAATGAATACAATTAACTTTCACATGCCTCAACCGAAAGCATCTCTTGATATATAAAGTTGATGTGCCATTGGGTTAGCTAAACCACTGGCTATGCATCCTACTCTCTTTTCTGTCATTCCCAATTGTAACGACCTGTAAATTTCGATAATTTAAATTGTTTATTTAATAGGATTTCTAATTTAAATTTAGGAAGAAACAGAAATCTTATTTATTTATAGGAAAGAGAATGTTGAAATTAGATGTATCAAGGGTAATTAAAATTTACAAATTGAATTATATATTGCAATTTATTGTAATAGTGGAAATTGTTGCAATTGGATATAAGGTTAGAAATAAGTAAATAAAGGCAAGTATTGAATTCATCAATGAAGATAAATTTTTATTTAGTACAATCCCTTTTTATTAACTATTGTAAGGTGTTAATTTATTGAAATGGAAAATTTGACAATAGATTCAATTTGTATGTTGGATAATAAATTGCAATGACTAAACTTAGTAATTAATGGGTTAAAGGGAATACCAATTTACTCATAAAGTGAATATAAGTGAATGTAACAAAATAAATAGGAAATGATAATTATTCATAAGTGATGGTTGATGTAAAAGGAATAACTAATTGGATTTAGAATCTTAATTTGTATGTGTGCATATATTTAATGGAATATGAGAAAAACAAATGTAAGGATTTGATTAATATATATTTTATTTATTCAGGGTATTGAATAAAATTGGGAATCCAATTGTAATTAATGGTAATAATGTTGGTATTAGCTAATAAATTTTATTTCAATATAATACCCATAAATGAATGGGATGAAATGAATGTATGTAAATGTATACTAGGTTATTTATCAAATAAAAGGAAAGAAAAGTAAATATCGAATTTGATTGATGAATAAATATGCGTTGAATAGTAATTGAATGTAAAGTTAATGGTAATTGTATAAAATCAAAATAAGATAATGAATTGCAATAATTGTGGGTTGATAATAAGGTGTGAATGGGAAAGTGATTGTTATATATATTGAATGGAATTCAAATTTGATGGGAAAAGTAAATGGGTACTTAGAAATAAATTTAAACGGACTTAAAAATGGAATTTATTTAATTAATAGATATAACGGATAAGGATATACTTATAAATGTGGGATTGAGAGTTTTACAACAATTATTATGAGTTATATGTATATTCAGTCATTCAATTTAATTTGTAAATCATTGAAATAAATGGTACGTTTAAATAAATTTAGGTAATAATGGGGAATAACGTAAATAAATTCTTCATTAAATGATGGTTAGTGTATATGAAGAATAGAGGTAAAGCTTTATAAATTGATTTGAATCTAAAATTTAATGAAAGGGGTAATTGGAATTAAATGGAGCTAATGTTTGAAGTTACGAAAATTTTAATTTAGATAAAAGGGTATGCATTTATGTAATGGAGTATGAATCTACTGTTAAGTGTATTTATAAAATGGCAGTTGGGTAAATGAAAGGGTGCAAAAGTAAGTTTGTCAGTATATTGAAGTAATGTACGATAATAGGTTTAATCGAAATAAATGAAGGTTTAACATATAAATATTACGTTAATAGAGATTTAAATAAAATTCAAGAATATTAAAATAATAGATTTTGAACCCAACATGGAATCCATCTACTTAAAATTTATGGATGGAATAAACATTTGATTATTTAATTGAATAGAAATTTTGGGAACGTAATTTGTAATTTTGAATTTAATGAAATTAAGGATTTATATTGAAATTACAAATTTACCTTCTTTAAATTGACATCTAAACGTGTTGAAATTTTGTAAATTATTGAGAATTTTTAAAAGTGATAGAATGGGTCAATTTTAGAATCTAAAAATAAAATTTGATTTTATTTATTTATTTTAAATTTATTTAATTAATATAAAAATAGCCATTTTGGTCACGAACTCGGATTTCGACGAAACTAGTTTCATCGGATCTGTATCAGTGAATTATTGTAGGGTTTCAAGTTTCGTAGCGATCGGGCTTGTCGTTTGATCGTACGAACGCGAAACGCATTGAAATCGATTTAATTGAAATCAATTTGAAAATATTGTTTTCAGCATAACTTCTTCATACGATGGAATTTGGACATGAAACATTTTCCATCGCGTTCAGAATATTTTAAAAAAGCTATGTTGATATATGGGTTTACCAAATTTCGTTCTGGGGTCAGAATGGGCTTTTTGGGCCACGTTAGCGTTAGCACGTTTGTTTATCCGATCCATCTATTCAAATCTCTAACCTATCTATATAAACCAGTTATAAACCCTAGCCCATCCATTCTCATTTGTTTGTGCGTTCATTTCATCAGTTCCTTCTCTTCTTCCAATGGCTAGAAACCCTTGATCCATGTTCAATTTCAAAATTCTAATGAAAATCCAAACTCCTCAGAAAATTCTAAAAAAAATATACGTTGATGCTCTCGACGAGCGTAATTCAATGGTGTAATTCGTTTTTCGATTCGAGTTGTAGTTTGACCAGAAATTGGGCGTTTAGTTTCGGCTGTTCATCATCGCCGCGACAAATTTCGTCGGATCGGAAAACGGTTTCTGGGTTTTGTAGAGGGGACTGAGGAGAGTCGATCTATGTGGTTTATTCCACGAATTGACGGTTGGATCGACGTGAAAATTCGATTTGGGTTGCCTTTCTTGGTGGCGGTTGTGCTTCACTCGCTGGGTGTTGCTGAGGTCGCGAGCTAGAGGAGTTCGGTAGAGGGTGAAGGAGAACCCCAGGCGACGGCGACGTGGGCCAAGGCGGCGAGGTTGATTTGCGTGAGGAGCTATCTGGGTCGGTGGCGTGCGTTCCAGGGGTGACCTATGTCTCGCGTGCGTTGTACAGGTTGGAGCAGAATGATGAGGTGACGTGTCCTATAAGTGTGTTCTTTTTTGTTTATTTATTTTATTTTTGTTTCAATTGAATTTTCGACATAATTTTCACATACGAAGTCGTTTTCACGCGATTTTTTTTTGTTAGGATCGTATTGAAATTCCGGACCCGATGACGCTGATTTGGACAATTTCTGAGACCGTCAAATTTTTGAGTTTAAATTGAATTTAAATTCAAAATGTGAGTGTTTTAACCCACTCACAACTTCTAAAATTTCTTGTGTTTGTTAAATTAATTTTAGTTATGAGTAGAAATTTATTTATGACTGTTTGGCATGATTTATTCGTCATCTCAGTTAAATCGCATTTATTTAATTTAACTGTTAATGTATTTTATTTATTGGATATATTTTGACAGTTAGAATTTATTTATTTGCATATTAACTGTCTGTCATAGTTATTTATTTTTATTTCATATTAACTGCCAGTTAAATTTACATTTATTTTTGCATATAAACTGCTAGTTTAACAGTTGTTAAATTTATTATTGAATATAAATTGTTAGTTAATACATGTTATTTATTACCTGTATAATTTATATGCTCTATATCGATGATTGTTTAAATTGGATGATGATTGCAAATAATGGTTGATGATTGATATTTGGATGAATGGATGCTATATTTATATTGTATAAACTGCAAGTCATCATGCATTTTCATTTCATTCGGGATTGCGGTTTGAAATGATATACAACCGCATTTTTATTTTAAATTGCGGATTGAAATGATAAACATCCGTATCACTTGACCATAGGGTAGAAAATTTTATACAGGCACCGCGGTAAATATATAAAATTATTTTTGAAATGTTTTACTATGGTTTTGTAAAGATATATATATATATATATATATATATATATATATATATATATATGGTTTACGGGATATTGATTTGGTTATTTATATATATATATATATATAGTAAATTTTCGGTTTTTAAGCTTTGTATAAATTTGATTTGAAGTATAAAATAAAGTTTGATTTTCGAGATTAAATACGATTAAGAATTTATTTAAAATTAAATTTCTGGAGTTTTAATGACTTAAAAGAGAATAAGGTTGGAAGATGAATATTAAGTTAAATTGAAACTAAATGAAAAGTTAGAATTTTTAAAGGATATGATTTTTGTAACTTGATTTTTGTGTAAAGTGATTTGAATGAATATCAGGTTGATTTAAATTAATATATCAAGTTTAATAAATTGAAAGATTATCCAATTATGTGAAGTTATAAGTTTTACTTAAAGTATATTGAATTCATTAAGTAAACATTTAAAGTCTAAATAATAAGTAATTGAATTTGATATATATGGGATGGTCAAATGAGTTGCTTTTGAAATGGTGTAATATTTAAAGCTTTGAAACGTAAAAATTTAAAATGGTATTTGGAAGTTTAAATCGATATTTGGAATTGATTTGTGAAATGTAAAGAAGCTATTTTGTTTTATAAAAGTAATTTAATATTTAACCATTTGAGAGATGGAATTTGTTTCAAAGTTATGGCTTTCAAGGTAGTATAATTTGGAAATATTATATTCAAGAGTTTTGATTTCTAAATATTTTACTTTGAAACCACTATGATTTTTGGAAAGAATATATTGGAAAATAAAGATGATATCATATTGTTTTAGGTTTTAAAAGGAAATGATATCATATTTATATGGTTTTGAAATGGATATTATATTCTGGTTTTAAAAGTATAAATTATTTTAAGGGACCGTGGTGTTATAATAACGTTTGGTTGTTGAAGAGACCGGGATTGGAAGTTGTCATACTCTCTGCCAACTTCGAAAACCACTTTAACAACCGTGTACGCGGTGGAGATTCCAGAATGAAGTAGGTTGGTGGAGGCGTTCCTGCAAGGTAAATACGTGGACCCGACTCCCGTGAGTTGGCATTAGGTGGCTAAAACAGGAGCGATTCTCGGGCCAATGAGGTCATTCCTCTGATCGGACACTCCTCTTCGATATTATACTTTGACTTTGGATTGTTTCAGTGGCCACTTTTACTTTGATTTTTGGGGGAGTTTGTTCGAGGTGGGCAGTAGCTGCGGCTACGCATTTCCATCAGCCCGGATAGCAATTGGTATATCTACCCTGGCATCGTCTAGTTGTGCCGTGTCACCTACCATACCGAGCCTTTACTACGAGTTTCTATTTGTGTCGTACCTATGGAGTGTCTTCTCGTAGTCTCTCGATCAGGAGATATGCAGGCACTGTATAGACTATTGGCACTATTACGTGTTAAGGTGGAAAATGCAAAGCCTTAACGCTATTTTAAAGCAAGTTTATTTTATAATTAGACACTATTATAATAGCACAATATACTATATAGTAAATAGTTTAATGGATCCTTAGGAGATGTAAATCCCGAGCATCTCTTGAGTTACTGCACTCATATTTATTTCTGTTAATTTAACTTACATAAGATCTTTTAGTTCTGACTCGAGTGTTTTGTCTTTTAAATTCGCTCGGGTCAGTCCGAGCATTTCAGGATTTGAAGATTTTATTCTGGAGGACGAAGACGAAGATTTGTAGTATTACTATCTACTACAATATCCCACTACACTATTTAATTCCGCTGCATTGATATTATTGGTATGTGAACTCTGATATGTATTATATAAATGGTTTTGGAAACAGATTTATGAACTGTATATTTGATTATTATATTTTATCCTTCCGCTGTGAGATTCTATTTTGTTTATTTCTTCCTTGTTTTTCTTATTTACCCCATAACAATCTGCCCTTACGTATGGTTTGAATCGGCACGTATGTCTGTTTAAATCATGCGAAAAGGCGGGACGTTACACCAATGGTGAAGTACGTTCAGTATCCTAACACACAAGTCTTCATCGCTCGAACAGATCATGAATCTCTCCTTGGATCCCAGCATCTCAAATAGTTCACCAATCTCTCCCTGCATTCCAGCATAAGTCTTTCGATGAATACTAACACCAACCTCTCCCTTGGACTTAACCCTATGATAAACAGTTCAACTCATTAGTATTTTTCTAAAATGTTAATGCTAACCTCTCCTTTAGAATTAATCTTAGGATAGACATTTCAACTCTATAATGCTCTACTCCACAATTGCTTCCAAAACATAGAACTCGTATATCGATTTTAAAGTGGTTTTCGGTAAGTAATACATAAGTATACTTATCTGATCCTCTATAAAGCTGAATCGGTGAATTTTAGGTTAACTTAATTCTGGTTCTTTTAGAAGTAAGCAAATGATATAAAGAGTCAACCTTGGGGGATGTCATATATCTCATTCTTGAAGCAAGAGACGTTTCGTACTAATGAGTCCCCACCGAGGGATCTCAAACCGAATGAAGTTATAAAGCTTTTATATACTTCCTAATTTAATTTGGTCAAGTATGATAGCAATAAAAATGATCGCATGTGGAAATCAAGCTCGTATACTTATTGCCGTTTAAAACCTTCCCAACTTATGATATCCATTAGTCAAGAGTGAAGTCAGGTAGGTTAAAGCATTAGTTGCATCCAAGCTCTGCCTAAACACTTCATTCTTAACTCTCATAGATAGAATAAGTCAACTTTGTCAGCATTTAGTGCTAAGTATAGGATTAAATACTTTCATAAACAAGTAAACACACAAAGCATGATTAAGTCACATAAGTGACTTCTAATCACCTTTTTATTTAATTAATTCTTTTATTAATTAAAACTTCTTTGTTAATACTTGTACATATGTTTAAAATACCTTTACAAAAGATATATACATGTTTACTACTATTTGACTATTCATTTCTACTCTTTACATCCTTAAAAGTGTATTCATATTCTTATTACAATGCATAAGAATGTTCACAAATCTCTTAACAAAATTTCACATTTTTAAAAGAATATTTGTGTGGGTTAAAAACAAATGTTACTAAAAACATTATTATTATAAATCCAAAACCATTTTATACTTGTCATTATCTTTAAACTATTCTTTTAAAAGATCTAAGTATATCTACACTTATTTAATAAAGTAATAAACAAAACCACTTTTTCCATTTGAAAAATACTTATTTACTTTTCCAAAACTTATATATATTTATATATATATATATAATTACTTTAAATACTTATAAATAGTTTATAAATATCTATGTAAAAATAACAATTTAGAAATTTAACAAAAAGCATGGAAAGGCATGTTTTATTTTTAGAATCTTTTACTTTAAAATTTCATAAATAATTATTGAAATTATATTTAAACTTAAAAACACTTTTAAAGTACTCTAATTAATGTTATTAAACACTCCAAAAAAATATTTTAGAAAAATAGTTAATCTATGTATCATTTAAACTCATTTTAAATCACCAAAATAGCATAAAACAACTACAGCGCCGTAAAAAGGTCCAAAACTGCTTCTGTAGGTCAAAGACATGCATTTATAAGCGTTGTAAAAGATACCAAACAGAGAGGATATAAGAAAAGCGAGAAATTTGTAACTAGTTTTCCCCACTCTAATAAATGATTTAGGATCTAAAATTTTTACAGCAAGAAGTATACTTGGAGTACTTAAAAACCATGTAAAGAAACCCTAAGGATATTTTTCAAAATCGTATTAAAATTTTTGAAACAAGCTATTTTAAAGTGCATTTATAGCAACTATTTCGTTTCTAACTTTTACAATTTTTTTCTATCCTTTAAAAAAATTTCCAAACAAATTCTTTGTTGTTCCATACACTATTATAAGTGTAGACCATAACCAAATTATATACTTTCATAATATATTCACATATAACCATTTTAAGCAAGTTAAACACAACGGATTTCAAAATGCACTTACAATGACCTTTATCACTTCAAATACCCTTCAAATCAAATACAACCAAAATAAACATGTAAACAAAAGTCATGGCCATGTTAAATATTGCAGAGGGTATCAAAAGTTATGATATATAATATAGATTTGTCGTTTTTTTTAAAATCAAGGGGGTCCAAAGTTATAACTTAATTAATTAATTTCTTAACTTTATATTCAATCACGAAATACACACATATTATATAACTTTCAATGGTGTGTTTACTCACCTAAACCAAACTTACAACTAAGTACAATCCACTAAGAACATAAGACCACTTCCTACCAACACCAAACCTCCAAAGATCCAACCTTTTGCACTAAAATAGCTCTCGGCCACCTCCTTGCCTCATAAAATGCTCACGGCCCCTATAGATCTCCCTCTTGTGCTCCTTTTCTTCCACTTTTGTTTTGCTATACTTGCAACGACCCATAAATTTTCGATGTTAAATTTTTGTTATTTTAATAATATTTTATGAGTTAATATTGAAAGAAATAAAATATTGCAAATTTTATAATGGAATGATAACTAAATTTAGACTGAAACAATGTTAATACAAGTCAATTGTCAACAATCTAAATGAAACTCCAATTCATTTTATTTAAGCATGATACGTTTGGTTATAAAACTAAATATAAGTAACAAATGTAAACATTTAGTTATTGTACAAAATAGATAGTTAGTGGTAATTAAATAAGATCAGTATTGTGTAAGGAATGATAATATGGGTGGTATTAATGGTTACACTGATTTATAGTGGGATGTAAAAGGTAATAAATTTATGTATAATTTGGGTAATAAAATAAGTTTATTTATGGAGTTAGATTGGTTATATTATCTTAGGCTATAAACCAAATAGAAGAGAACAAGCGTAAATCTTAAGTGTATAATAACAATTATTATATATTACCTAATTTATTGGTCAATCAATTTATTTGAAATAAAGTGCTCTTGAATGTTACGTAATTTTAATACTGTTATGGAGGAAACGTTACTTAATGATTTTTAATTTTAGTAACGGAAGAGTGAATGAGAATTTACAGAGAACATAAATTATTTAGAAGTAAAAGGAGTATATATTGAACAAATTTATGATAATTGGATAATGCAGTGTTATTGGAAATTAATTAGTGTTATATATGGGATTTATACCTGGGTGGGCAAGTAGTAAACTTATAAATGAAAGAAAGTGAGTAGGTGACCATTTATTTAGTTTATTTATTCATTTAGTATGTTAAATAAAAATTTGGGAATCAGATCTCAATTAAGGGAAATTAAGTTGTACATTAGTTTGAAATAAAATCTATTAAATATTACATTTATAGGGAATGTAGTACGAATGGTTAGGGATTGTCAAATTTGGTAAAAAGGGATTGGACTTAGGAAACTTTGTTAATTGAGTTTAAAACCTTAATTAATACGCGTAATTGACAAGATTCACATTTTTAAAAAATAACCGTTGATACAAATCTAAGATGTATATAGAAGTATTAATGTAGTGAAAGACAAACAAATATTAACCATGTTATTTGTGTAATTAATGGATACGAATACCAAAGGATAATTGTAGTAAGGAATATAAGTGGTAGAATAATAAAAATTTATGATTTTATTTTTGTTAACATATGTTAAGAGATATGTTTATGATCTTAATTTGAACTTCTACTAATAACATGTATTACAGTAAGATAAAAAATGATAACATACGTCAGGTGTATTTATTGACATTGTTTGAATGTAATTAATAACGGTGATTATAATAATAAATGTTAATAAAGAATAAGAATGAATAAGTTTAGTAAAAGAGTAAACATTCATTTAGTAAAAATGTTTGGCAACTGAAAGATTGATTGTAGAGATGAGAAACTATTATTTAGTAAGAAATATATATAATTACTGTTTGTAGGGAATAGTGTATTAATATGTTTAAATTACTATTAGATAGGAAATAATTGTTATACTTCTCATTACATTCATGTAGTCCATTTTGAAACTTAATCAACTGAAATTAATGTAATTGAAAATTTCCAATTAATAGGAGAGAGAATACTAATTGTAAATTAATAGGTGTAAATAAAAGCATCATATATTTTGTGAAAATATAGGAAAAGTTTGATTTAATAAAAAGAAAGTTTTACATCAAATAAAATGAATGTTTAATCTGTGAATGTACGTTTAATTTCATTAAAATAAGAACAGAAAGATTGATTTTAAAGAAAGAAATATATGTTTATTTGAACTGTGTTTTAGCTTACAGACTGACTACAAGAATAAGAAAATAATCTATTTATTACGCTTGTGTATAAAAATAAATTTATAAACGTGTTTAAATAAATAATTGTTCTATTTCTTTATCCATTTTAGTTGTCTGTTTTAAAATCTAACTTTGTAAGTAACTGTAATTAATGTAATTCAAATGTTTCAATTAAAAAGAAATGAAATGTTGATTGCAATTAATAGATTTAATAAAAGAAACGCACGTTTTGTGTTAAACAAAAAGAGTGTTTTAATGGAAATAAAGATCATTTTGAGAAAACAAAATTGAACATTCTCATTTTTAAGGTAAGTATGAATATTTTATTTTGCGTAGATAAAAACCTAAATGCGTACAAAATTCTACTTTCGTTTGCAAATTTTTCCATTCCTACATACATTCCCTTATCTATTATTAATGCCTGAAGCTTTAATAATAAAATGTGACATTTATTTTTGTCCCTCCATATTCATTTCCTAATTATAAATAACCTACATCTTATTTCTTCTTCTATATTTTGTTTCTCCTAACACCTCATATTCAAAAGCTCTTATTCTTGCAACTCCAAAAGCATTCTTTTATAAAAATGATTTTTTTTCATTTTTCGTACTGGAGAAGAACGAGGCCCTGTAGCGTGCTAAAGCTTTTGCTGACGTGGCTTATATTTTTGTTAGGTATGTTTATTTGTTTGTTTAAATTAATTTTGTTTTCAAGCGATTTAACGCGTGTAACTTTCTCATACGAACTCCGTTTCACACGCAATTTTTTTGTTAGGATCGTAATAAAATTCCGGATCTTTTGACGCTGGTTTGTACGAATTTGGAGGCTGTCCAATTTTTGGGTTTAAATTGAATTTTAATTCAATTTAAATTCAAAAGGTGAGTGTTTTAACCCACTCACAACTTCTAAGTTTTCTTATGTTTGTTAAATTGATTTAAGATATGAGTAAAAATTTATTTATGACTGTTTTGCATATATATTTTTCATCATCTCGGTTAAATCGCATTTATTTAATTTAACTGTTAATTAATTTTATTATTGCATATAAATTGACAGTTAAAATTTATTTATTTTGCATATAAACTGCTAGTTAAACAGTTATTTATTTATTTATTTTGAATATAAACTGTTCATTGATACCTGTTATATTTTATATGCTCTATTGATGTTTGTTTAAATTGATGATGATTGAAATAAAATTGGTTGATGATTGATATTGGGTGAATGGATGGTGTGTTCTATATTATATAAACTGCAAGGTATTATGCATTCTCATTTCATTTGGGATTGCGGTTTGAAATGATATACAACCGCATTTTTTTTATTTTTAAATTTGCGGATTGAAATGATAAATATCTGTATCACTTGACCATAGGATAGAAAATTAGATATAGGCACCAGGTGTACATATAAAATTATTTTTGAATGATTTTTATGGTTTGGATATGATACGGTTTAATAAATATTAAATTTGGTATTATATAAATACATTTTATATATACATATATAGTTAAATTTTTGAATTTAAGCTATGTATAAATCGGTTAAATAAAAAATAAATAGGTTGAACAATGGAGTTTGATTATTTATGTTAAATGGTTAAGTACATGTTTAAGATATCGTATGTATATATAGAGTTTTAATGATTTAAATCAGTTAACATTGGGAGGTAAATTGAAAATTTATTTGATGGAACTTATTTAAAAATTTCTCTCCATAAGTTGATGTAAAACTTATTAAAGCTGGGAAATTTTAAAGGTATGATATTTATAACTGGATTTTTATTCAAAATAAATTAAATGAATATTTCTAGTACAAATAAATTGAAGGAAATATTTATTTGTTATAAATTTGAGTTTTATTTTATGGATTTATTTGGTGAATATTTAAAACCTAAATAATAGGACAATAAATTGTTGAATAGAAATTTCCAACCTTAGTTTTGAAATTGTTAAATACTCAAAGTTTGAAATATATTGAAATCGAAGTGTTTTATTGAAACTGGAAGTGAATCTAAAATTTATGGGTTTAGACTTAATTTAAAGTGAATAAATGGTAAAGGCGTAGAAATTATTTACTTTATAAAGTAATTTAAAATCAATTATTTTACATACTGTTGAATATCCAAACCATTTAAGTTTTGGAAGTTATGGTTTTAAAGCTATGAATTTCGAAGTATTATGTTTTGAAAGTTAAAATTCAAATGTTTGGTTTCCAGGTATTATAAATTTTAAAGCAGTATGATTTTGGAAAAGGTGTATATTTGAAATAAAAAAGATATTATTGTTTTGGGTTTTATAAAAATAATATCAAAATGAGTTGTTTTGGAAATGGAAATGATATCCTATTTATGGGTTTTGAAATGGATAATTATTTTCTGGTTTTAAAGTATAAACTATTTTAAAGACCGTGGTGTTATAATAACGTTTGGTTGTTGAAGAGACCGGGATCGGAAGTTTTCATACTCTCTGCCAACTCCGAAGACCACTTTAACAACCGTGAACGTGGTGGAGATTCCAGAATGAAGTAAGTTGGTGGCGGCGTTTCCTATAAGGTAAATACGTGGACCCAACTTCCGTGAGTTGGTATAAGGTGGCTAAAACAGGAGCGATCGACGGGTTAATGAGGTAGTACCTCTGATCGGACACTTCCCTTCGATACTATACTATGACTTTGGATTGATTCGGTGGCCACCCTTAACTTTTGATTTCTTTGATTTGGGGGAGTTTGTCCGAGGTGGGCGGTAGCTGCGCACTACGCGTTACCACCGACCCGGAAGCGTAATTGGTATATCTACCCTGGCATTGCCTAGTTGTGCCATGTCACCTACCATACCGAGCCTTTACTACGAGTTTCTATTTGTGTCGTACCTATGGAGTGTCTTCTCGTAGTCTCCCGATCAGGAGATATGCAGGCACTGTATAGACTATTGGCATTTTATGTGTTAAGGTGGAAAATGTAAAGCCTTAACGCTATTTAAAAGTAAGTTTATTTTACAATTAGACACTATTATAATAGCGAAATATACTACATAGTAAATAGTTTAACGGATCCTTAGGAGATGTAAATCCCGAGCATCTCTTGAGTTACTGCACTCATATTTATTTCTGTTAATTTAACTCACATAAGATCTTTTAGTTCTGACTCGAGTGTTTTGTCTTCTCAATTCGCTCGGGTCAGTCCGAGCGTTTCAGGATCGAAGACTTTAGCTCTGGAGGACGAAGATGGAGATTTCTATTATTATTTATTATATTGCACTACACTCATAATGTTCCGCTGCATTGATATTATTGGTATGTGAACTCTGATATTTATTGTATAAAGAAGAAGCAAATGTTTTGTAAATAGTTTTATGAACTATATATTGATTATTATATTTTATCCTTCCGCTGTGAGATTCTGTTTATTCTTATTTCTTCTCTGTTTTTCTTATTCACCCCATAACAATCCGCCCTTCCGTATGGTTTGAATTGGCACGTGTATCGGTTTAAAGCGTGCGAAAAGGCAGGACGTTACAATACTTGTCTCCTATGTTATGCTAGGCCCTTAGCCAAATTTGGTGAAATTTGCTGTTGATTTGCATTGTTTAGGAAGTTAAAAGAGAAGAGGAAGAGAGTAAAGAGCTTATGCTTTCTATGTATTTAATTTTGTAAAACGTGATTTATGAAACACATGAAGTGATTATATTGATGTTAATAAGAGATTACCATCCACATCTTACCCTTCATGGAATGGCACCATGCATGCTCCATTCCATGTGCCTACTTTACACATCATTACTTCAACCTTAATGCTTCCCAAGGTACCCCTCTCCATAAGTATCTTCTATGACATTATTGCTTACATCATCAAGTGATTTAGTTACCCATAAACCATGAAAATATATTTAGCTGTTAATTAATTACACATTAATATGTTAGCATGTCCAAAAAGTTTGAACAATTTATATCAAGTAAAAAGCCCGTTATTGATAAAACGATTTTTGGTCACATTATCGATATTTCTTCAAACTGTTTATTTTTGTAATCATTTTTCAAAAACAAGTTTACCATCATTAGTAATTAAGTAAAAGGGATTTAACAAGGTTATAAATCTAATTTAATCACATTAAATCAAGATTCAAATATTTAAATAATTCGGAAATTTTAAATACTAAATGTTCGAATTCCAGGTCATTACAATTACTGTAGTGTATATGGTAGAAATTTAAATTCAGTTAATGGATGAATTTGATTGTATCATAGTTAATGTTATATGGTCATTATACACTACTTTATAAGTGATTAACTTATGATTGGTGTATTTCTCCATATTTTGTGATTAGACCCATAATTCATTAATTTTATTGAGAGTTATATTTAGATAATTGCGAGGTGCTATTTTTTAAGGGGGAGATTGTGACGACCCGCAAGTTCGATACTATTAGTATTGAAGTAATTAAAAATGAATTTTCGATAAAAATGAGAATTAAGTGTCATATTTCTAACCGTTATGAAGGTATTTCTAAGTTGATCGGTTTGATATATAATTTTGATATATTTAGTGTTACATTTGTGAAATAAAGGCGTTATAGTGTTTAAACAATGTACGTAGTTGTTTCAGATCAAATTGGATACACAATCCATAATCCAGCCTAACAGCTATATAAGTAAGGCTATGAAATCCTAGTCGTCACCCATATATTTAGTTTTCTTCCCTAATCCCAAAATAGCTTAATTTCCTGCTAATGGTGATTAACAAATTAAATGTAAAGTGGTTGAAATCCTTAGTGTCCAAACTTGATCGAATTGTATATTATTGTGAAGCTGTCGACAAATGAAATCGATAGCAAGTGTCATTTTATCGTAAAAATGCTCAATTTAGTAGCAAATCTTGGTCAAAATTCGAAATCATCAAATCCTAGGTGTACCTTTAGGGGTTTTTTCATTTCAATGACCATTAGAGAAATTAGAAATAGGGTATTGAAGTGCTTAATGTAAGGAGTCAAAAGCAGGTGGTGGCAGGTCGTATTATAGTCGGAGGCATCGGAAATTAACCATGGAAGTTGTGGAAATTGCGGCGGCAGCGACAATCGAAGGCAGAGCCTAGGTACCAAGTGCTGGCACGGGTCGAGTGAAGGCCGATGGTGGTGTCGCAGCGCCTTCAAGTGGATGATGGTGGCTGTAGGGGGGTGGCCAATGGCGGCGACTAATGAGTTCTAACGGGAATCGGGGAATATATAGTATTGTTCATGCTTTGTTTTATTTTTTTAATTTTCAAATTGCAATATTTCCCTTGTATCTTCTAACTTGAATATCCTCTGCATATCAATTCGTGTGCGGTTTTTTCCATTGGACTCGCGGTAGAATTCCAGAAGATATGACAGTAGATTTCCTAAGTTTAAAGACTATTGTGGAAAGCACGTTGCTATGGTTTATTAATTTAATTAATTGAATTTATAAATTATAAAGTACGTGACTATTGGTGAAAAATAATTTTTTTCATATATGTTGTGTTCTATGGATGACAATTTGATTATTATAATATTTTGGATGAATTAAATCTTAATTGGATACTCGTTGTTGATTGTCATATTTTTAGGTGTTTAATTGTAATTAATTATTGATTTTAATTGTAAAATAACTAACTGAAATAAAATGGATAGTAATGGAAAGATTAGATAAATAAATGACAGGCATGATTATTTGTAGTTTCGATGATGTTTCTAAATAACAGTCATTTAATGAATTAGACTAAATTAATGGACGAAATTTAATAAGGTTGTTTTCTACGAATTTTTAGGAAAGTTCATAAATAATAACAAAAAATATATTTTGAACCAAAATTTGAAAGACTAATATTATTTAAATAAAATGAGATTTCATAAACGGTAATATGGTTTTTGTGAAAATTACACTAATTTGAGATAAATAGTAATAAACCGGTATTGTAGAATATTAAAGATATTTAATATGTGTATTATTATTATGACGTAAAATAATAATACTTGGCTTGAAATGTATTTTTGATATAAAAATATAATGTTTGGAGAGATTTGAAGTAATAAGATTACAACGAAATATTTTGAAGTTTATTATCATTCTGGAAGAATTATTGTTGTTTTGAGATAAATAAAAGGCAGTATTAAAATAAACAATAATAAAATGATTTTATATTTAAAAGGATAATAGGTGCAAATGTATTATTTGGATAATTTATTAATTATCAATGTAAATATCGCATATATTTGATGTTTGCTGACGATATCACATAGGTATGAGTATGCAACATTTTACCATTAGTCTACTGGACGACGGGTAGTTAATTATGGTTATTTAATAATATGTGTTTTGTTACTAATGTTGGTTGGAGAGTACACATTTGATGATACTGATTTTGTGTTACTAACTTACTATTGTGGAGTGATTAGTATACACTAGATGATTTATACTTACATTGGTGATGTATTATCATAGTTTATAATTAATAATGTATGTAAGTATATTTATGTAGTTGTTTCCTTTTTGATGATTTGGTTCGGCATTAAATGTTGTTCGTGTTTGATGGTTATGTTTTATTTTTGTTATTGCCCTATATGATGATTTGTTATGATATATAAACATGATACTATTTTCTGCTTCTACCCTTACCGCCAGTTGCATTGGTTGTGATGGTTGCAATGGTTGCAAGGATATTATGGTTATATGTACTAACAAGTATTTGGATATAGGACAAGAGCAGGAAATAAAACTACGCAGGCTTGATCCTCCAAAATGGGTATGTAGGTAGTCTTTCCCTATGCAACAACTATCGAGCCTTTGGCTATAGTTGACATATTTTTCCCCTTTATAATATATATTTGTATATTTTAAAGTTTGTAGATAGAATTAAAGAAGGTAACAAAGGATCTGGAATATGCCGCATCCATATTATGGTTTAGTATATCTCTTGCTTCATAATTGTATAGTTGTGGTTGTAAATTAAATGGTTTAATGTATTAAGACGAATATTATTCAATGTTAAAATTTGTGTAATATTTAATTATTTAAACGAAATTTGTTTAAATTCGCTATGAGGTATTCCCTTTTTGTTCATTATTTTGAAATTTTAATTTTATATACCCATGGTCCATTGTTCTTAATATATAAATTTATCTGTAAGCATATTTCAACGTTGTTCATGATTGAATTTAGATGTTTAAAATATTCCTTTTCTGCTTGTTCGCCCTTATATATAAGCAAGGATTGGTTACACCTCAACCCCTCCTCCGATTTCAACCACATGCTTTCAATCATATAATATAATGGGGTGACAAGAGAGAGAAAATATATTATTTAAATTGAAACATGTGGTGGAAATCGAGGGGAATTGAGGTAGCCAAAATGAAATGCGGCCGATCCTTGCCATATATGTATCTGTGTGTGTGTGTGTGTGTGTGTGTGTGTGTGTGTGTGTGTGTTTATTTATATATGTGTGTGTATGTGTTTATTTGTATATATGTGCGTGTAGGTATGTATGTATATGTATATGTATTTGTGTATGCATTTAATTACCACTAACAGGTCGATATTGTTAACGAATTTCTTCATCAACCCCAAAAGTGCAAGGATGAGAACCTTGGCTGAATATGAAATTTGGTGAGCCTAAGTTTAACCTCAACGAGTGTTGTTGGCACAAGGCGACAATCAGATGAGTTAAGGCTTAAGAGGAGTGACAACCAAGTTTTGGTTTATAGGGAAATCATATGCAAGGCCATGTGAAATCATATATACTTGAAGTAAATACATATTAGACATTCATGTGATCAGAAAAGAGATATCAAGAATAAGAGTACTTTTGGAATTTGAAGCAGACTTTGATCAACAAATCATATATGCTTTGGAATTCAAAAGTAAGTCATAATTTGAGATATCCTGTCTTTATTCAATGTAATGTCGAATGTACAATGTTCAATAGTTCAAGTGCTATGATCGGCTCTAAATCCCCAAATTAATTTAGGGTTACAAAGTTTAAATATAAGAAGAGAGATAAGAATGGTTTGCCTCTTTTATGAAGACTCTAGGTCCGTATTTATAGGGGTGGTTATATGGCATGCTTAGCAGCTTGACTTCGGCTTTTGTGTCCTTCGACAGCAATAATGCCACATGGTGTCAGCCCTTGTTTAATGCTGATTTTTGACATTCTTTGGTGTATAGTAAAGCTTCGGTACTGTTTCAATAGTGAAGGCATTTGACATCAACAATTTTTAATGTTGGTCGCTTCTCTATAATAATCGACCTTCTTAGCTAGTAGATGACAACGTCGGTTTGAAGCTACAATGATATGAGACGACATTGATGTAGAGCGACACCATCATGGAGTGGTCTCGGCATTAATAACTCTTGTGAATATTGATGACTTTCAGCATCAACATCGCATGTACAGATGGACGGTATCTCCCAAGTGTTGGTGAAGTGTGGTGTGGCATTGATAAATGAAGGCGTTGATAAGCATTGACATTCTAGAGTGGGGGGCAATGATCGGCCTCAACAACAAACATCGGTAATAATGAGTGACATTGATAAAAATCGACATCATTTTGGAGGGTGATGCTGATATCAATGAGATGCGACGTAGGTTTTGATGAGTTCATTGATGGCTTATTGCATTGATTGCAGTCAATATCATTACTTCCTTGGAGGGACACGGCATTGGTTTCAGGTAGTATTGATAACACTTGGTATCATCTGAAAGACAAATTAAAGAGTGGCAGTATTAGAATAGATGTAGCATCAAAGAGACGCGACATCATTATTTTACGGCTTTTTGTTGCAGGTAGTATTAGTGATGAGTGATGTTGATATGGTGCGGCACTGATGAGTTGTGACGTTCATCTTATTTTCACAAGTGAAAGGTGGCATCGAGAAGACGTGACATCAATAAGATGTAATACAGATGTAAAGTTGCATCAAGGAAAAGTGGTATCAGCAACATGCGTTATTGATCATATGCGGCATTAAATGATATTGACAAAGCATGGCATTAATTCCATCTTGAAAGGCGACGTCATATTCATGTCCCATGTTTCATATCTACGAGGTTAACAATGGTGATAACATTTACCTTTTAGCGTAGAGAAGCTATTGACTTTTCAAGTCAATAATGTCGACACCAAGTTTATCGCCTATTAGTATTTCACACAAATTTGGTCATCCATTCAAATTGAATCAATGGGGTCCATTTACCTTCTTTCCCTTCTATAAATAGGCGAGCTTATCTTTCGTTCCTCTTTTACCTGCAATTGAAAATTCAAGCGAGAAATCAAAAACCTCAAAGAAACTCAAAATTTTTATCTTTCACGTGTTTGTATCAATACTCGGGTATGGTTTATACTTTTCATTGATCAAATTAATGAAATGAATTAAATAATTTAGTGTCAAAGTTGTTATTAGTGTTTGGTTTGGGTTTCTTTGGTTATAGATTGATATTGGGGCTTAATTATGGAGCTTTTAGGCTTAATAACAAGGATAAGTAATGGTTACGACGTAAGGTTAAATTAGCATCAAACTTCTATGCCGTATGTGTTTGCACAAAAAATGGACAAACACCTCCAAGTCGTATTATTTAGTTGATTATATGTGATTTTCAATGATTTTAGATGAGTATGTAAATATGAAAGAAGTAGGGGCTGAAATGTAAAAGACACACAGATTTATAGTGGTTCGGCCAGAATGTGCCTACGTCCACTTTATATGTTATTATCTTCTTTCTTTCAGATTACAAGTACAATGCTTCGTACATCAGTATATGAAAGTAGTTTGAAAGTTCCTTCCTTGCTTGAGCTCTCAAACTTGTCTCCCATTGTTGTACCCCTGCCCCTCTATTTATAGAATGAGGTTGAGGGCAGGGGCCTTGGAAGCATATAGCTGCTGGTGGGCCCGGGCTGAAGCAATCTGGACTGGCAATCTTCTGGTTCGGCAAGGCTTCATTCGGCTATGAGCTTGGACCGGTGGTAGGTGTGCATGTGGACCGGCAGGGGAAAGGAGAGGGTTGGTTCGGTGCTTGCCTGGTCCGGTAGTAGGAGTGTGAGAATGTGGACCGGTAGTCGTTTGGTCCGGTTATGTAGGTGGTTCGGTGGCAAGGTTGGTTCGGCAGGGGAGTTGGAGTGGTGGTATAAAGGAGCCGAGTGAGATGGGGCCGAATGAAGTGGGGGCCGAGTGAAGTGGAGCTGAATGAAGTGGGGGCCGAGTGTTGTGGAACCGAATGAAGTGGGGGCCGAGTGAGCTTCTTCATGGAGAATATTGGAAGGCCCTCTAGGTTAGTATTGAGCTTCTTGGCTGTTGAACGAAGTAGAGGTTGCTTGCGAGCCCGAGTGAAACTGCGGCTTCTTGGTCTTGAGGTCTTCTGGGTGAAAATTCGCCCAACATTTGCCCCCCAAAGTGGGGCACGTGCTTGCATGTGTCGCGCTTTGTTTTTCTTGTGGCAGGAAGATTGGCTTTGTAACGCCAGCGATTGGACGTTCGTATTTTGTTAATGTCCTGCAAAGGAATTTACAGTTTTAGTGTGATTTCGAATAACGGCCGTTCATGATCGAAATATTCGAGATGAAGTGAACTGTGCCGTTCAGGACGAGAGAGTGAGCCCCTAAGGGGCTCGGCATCGTCGATGCCCGGTTTATGTTTGTGAAGATGGTTTATTGCCAGCTCAGAGCATGCCTAGGGATCGTTCGCAACCCCGTACATGTGTAAGTAGCTTAGCCATTTCATAATTATCAAACATCCATATGACCGATGGGCTTAAAAATGCGTGTCAAAGTGTAAATTCCCACGATGGTAGGGTTAATAACCATTCAGAGCGTGCCTATGGACCATTCGAGGTCGCGTACACGTGTAAACGATTTAATCCACGTCGGTGAGGATTTTACGACTTATTCATCGCTATCATAATCTTATTTTGTTAGTCAGTTCTGGAGTTCGGTACTTATCTGAGGGAGGCGCTTTGCACGCCACTAGTTCCTGGTCTTGGTCTGTAGAGAGAGAGTTTCATTCGGTTCTTGGTTGGTCCGGCTATTCCCATTCGGCTTCTGGTGGTCCGGTATTATTGGTCCGGTTGGGCGAATTGTTTGGTTCGGTGGTTGTGAGTTCGCCTATATATAGAGGCCGTACCCCCCTTGTTTTTCTTTACCGAACGAGTAGAGCCGAGCCATATTGAGCACCGAACCAGTTAAGTACCGAATCAAACAAATACCGAATCAATCAAGCGCCGGACCAATTTAGTACCGAACCAGGTATGTTCCCTTTTGCCGAATACATACGAAAGTTTTCACTTCACCGAATGGGACTACGGCCTTGGGGCCGAATGAGATGGAAACCGAACGAGATGAAAACCGAATGAGATGGAAACCGAATGAGATGGAAACCGAACGAGATGGAAACCGAATGAGATGAAAACCGAATGTGATGGAAACCGAATGAGATGGAAACCGAATGAACTTGTGAACTTGAAAACTTTAGTTTGCGAATGAAATCCCACACTTGCACGCATTTGTTTGTTTACTTTTCTATGTTCCTTGTTCTAATGCCATGCTTTCCTTGTGTTGTAGTTAAATCCAGGGATAGTGGAGAAACTTCTGCCGTGCCCCCAGCCCAGCCAGATCCAGCACAGCACGTACCCGCTCCGAGGTCACTAGTCGACGGGTATGGTCCCCAGGAGCTTCTCATCTCCCCCCCTGATTGCTATTCTAGCTCTCTGAAAGAGGAGCAACTCGACGCCATATCCCGTTCCTTTGGGATTGACAGGACGCTTATGCTGCTTCCGGGAGATGGAGTGATGCCATATAATCCTCCCGAGGGCTACTTCGCTTTTAGCAGATACCATTGCATGTGCGGCGCTATCCCCCCTATCAACGCTTGGATAGTAAGCTTCACCACATATTTGAAGGTGGCTCCCTTCCAGCTCCAGCCTAACTCATATGCCATCCTGGTGAGCCTCTTTATTATCTTCCAGAGGAGGTACGGGCGTCCTCCTTCTAACCGGGAAATCCGATACTTGTACAACCTGAGAGGCTATAAGAAGGGGTCTCCGTATATTAGTCTGGAGGCGGCCGTGCCCTTCAAACCAGTTCTGGACTTGTATTCCAAGTTCACCATGTTCAAGAAAGAGTGGTTCTTCGTCAAGGACGATGCTGTTTCTTTCCGCCTTTTCACTTCCGGCTGTAAGATTGATTTCATTTATATTTTTCATGTGTTTTGACGGTAGTGTTTTTTCTGACATGCTTTTATTTCTGGCTAGCGACAGGTGGTGTTGCAGTCGTGGAGGATGATTCCTTAGTGCGAATGGCTGCTAACTAAAGGCTATTCCGGCACGGGACCGGTCGGCCTCTTTCTTGATCAGGAACGCAACCCTCTTGGAGTATAACTTGATCTTACCGCGCCAGTCCGTAGTTAAGCAAAAGGATACGGCTGAGGAGAGGGCTGCCAAAGCTAAGGAGGGGGCTACAGTAAAGAGCGGTAAGAGGGAGCCTTTCGCAGAGCGTCCCGTGGTCGGGGGGAAGAAACTGAAGAAGTCTGATGGCCCTTCTCCAAGTATTTGCCCGACTGTCCCGGAGGAGGAAGGTGTAGAAGAGGAGGAAGGAGGCGAAGTTGGAGAAGGGTCGGAGGAGATGGCGATGGTCAAGGTGGTAGTGGGGTTGCTGCTCTAACCTCTGAGCAAGACCTCGAACTGGATGAGGCTCTCCGTCGGGCCTTCGGGGAGTCGGAGGGAGAGTCGGAAACGGAGAAGGAAAAGGAGAAGGAAACGGAGAAGGCAAAGGAAACCGGCAAAGCTGTGGCTTCAGCTAGGGTGACTCCGGCGATGCAAGGTGAACTTTTGTCTTCTGCCGATTCCTTTTTCGATAGGGACTTAGAAATTTTTTACGGTTCACTTCCGTCCTGGAATGAGATCCAGGACTTATTGCAGTATCCCACTCCTCCGCCGGGTTTGTATAATAGATGTGTCTCCTCACTTTTCTTTCTTTTTAACTTAGCACATTTTTTGAATTGCGGATTATTGTATGTTCGTAACACTTGTTCTTTATTCCAGGGGCAGGCCAGGCGGGTAAAACGTCGGATGTTCGACACCGCCTTGAACAATTTAAGTCGAGGAGGGCTTCCGCGAAACCTTCTACTGATCGCACTGGGGATGTAGTCAGTTACCGCCCTCTTCTTGGGGTCATCGAAGAGGGTATTCAGAAAAGGAAGCGGAGCCGTTCCTTATTTGAGTCTTCTTCTGCTTCGCAGCTTCCTACTCAGCCTCCCCCTACTCAGCCTCCTCGTGATACTACGGAGGAGAGCACGGAGCCCGGCCCCCCTCCTCCTCCTTCCAAGAGTCCTACTGTCATTCATATAAGGCGTCCCGATGTGCCTCGCCCCGTGCCTCGTGACCCTTTTGCTGGTCATCCTGATTTAGACCCAAGCTTTCGGGACATTTCATTCGATGAGACCACGGGCGAGCACCTCCTTCCCCGCAACCCCATGGTAAGGGTGCTGGACGAGGCCAAATCTTTAGATCTTGATTTACTTACTACACGGGTAGTCACCATGGGGGATGAGGCCAAGGCTAATATCGACCGGGTGGCCGCAGAGACCAGGAAGTTAATGGAGCATCATGCTAAGTTGGTCAAGGTCGGGGAAGAGATCGGGAGTGCTAACATTCGGTTGAGGTTAAAGGTTGCCGATCAGGCCAAGCAGCTCGCCGACCAAGCCATCCAGATTTCCCAGCATGAGGAAGCCTCCAAGCGGCTGAAAGAGACCATGGAGAAGGCCAGTAGGGCGGAATTACGGAAGATGGAGGTCGCTTGCAGGGAACGGATTAACATAGCTATCGCAACGGTGGATGAGGTTCGAAATGCGGATCTCGAGCGGGTAGAGGAGTTGTCGGGGAGGCTCGAGGCTGCGGAGATGGCTCAGGCCGAGTTGAAGGAGGAGATGGAGGAGATGAGGAGGTCCCTCAGGTTGAAGGAAGAGGAAATGAGGAGGTCACTCCAGGCTGACTGCTTGAGATACCAGTCAGAGAGGGACGTCGCCGTCGCCAAGTTGCAAGCTTCCGAGGCCCGGGTGAGGGAGTTTGAGGAAAACGAGGGGATGATGGATGAGATGCTGCAGGATATGTACTTCCACACTTGGAAGGAGGGCGGCTTGTCTTGGATGGACGATTACCCTCGGGTCATGGCCAAGGTGTATCTCCAGGCTTTAGAGGAGGCCAGGGTGAACGCGGGTAAGGAAGGCGGAGAGGCTTTCAACTTGAATGCGGTTACTGCTCAGTTCTCAAAGGAGGAGCAAGCGGCGGTGAAAGAGGGGATGCGGCTGCTTGCTGCAGAGGAAGCGGGCGTGCAGTTGGATGATGAGGATCAAGCGGCGGATGCTGGTGAGTTATTCTTCTTCCCTTTCTTTTCTTCCCGTGTTTCCATAACTTGGTTGTTCGTTTAATGAATTCTTCTTCCGAATTGGACAGGCGGGACTTCTGATCCGCATGCCGGGGGCTCTGATCCTGCGGCTAAGTAGACTGGGGAAGTTGGTGATGGAGTGTGGAGGCATCTGCCATCTTTTTGTTTCTTTTTTATCACTGTTTATGTTAGTCTTTGATATGCAACTGTAATAAAATTATTTGCAAAGAATAACTTCGTGTGATCTTATAATATAAGCTGATTCTGTCATGTTTAAATGTTGTTGCTATCTTTATGTGCCGTGTGAGAAGTATAATTATGTATATGCCTGTGATTCTAGTTGTGTTTGATGTTAAGTTTTTGCTTGAAATATAATTTCACGTTTTGCAATGTCAGTGTATGAATAAGCTATAGTTACGCATTTATGTACAAGAGAAGAGAGTACCGCCCTTTATGTTTTATTCGCAGGCGGTAGCTTTGAGTGTCTTGTGTAACTGTTCACGGGTATAGCTGAGCGCCCTGCCACCCAGTACACAGGCTTAGAGCCTTATGAGTGAATGCTTCCTATTCGGTTTCCTGTACTTTAGAGTTTGTTATACAGGATAGGGGAAAAATATTTAAATGGAATGGAAATATAGTAAATGTAAAACTTCCAGTCACGGAAGGCCGTCGATGTGCTTAAGTTCGTGGCAAACGGGTTTTGTAGTCACTTTCCCTAGCTGTGGGTCTTGGAGACATTTGTCACCCATCTTACGCCTCTGCGGGGAGTTTTCTTTTTTACCACAGCCGCACTTAAGACACATCGGAGCCGAGATCGCGCACGGTAACTACCCGAACCATTATGGTCCGTAATCGTGGGTATTATTCGATTTACCGTGGCCGGCTAGCGTGGGTGCCGTTGGCCGTGAACTACCCCTGGCTGGCCACACCTTATGTTGGGGCTTAAAGTAGGTTCACAGTTGTCGGCGAGCCGAACGCCGTAATGAGCTGCCATCGGCTATAGTCGGCCTTTATGATGACTTATAATCGGCTCATTACAGTTGGCTTTGAGGGCAGGCGCGCAATGAGTTAACCCGCAGCAGAGGGATGCTGGAGCAAAAGTGTCTCATTGGCGAGTGCATAGAATCGTAGCGTACCTGTTAGGCCTAGTCCAGATGAGGCCGTGGTGCGTCTTGGGTGGAGATGCCATAGGATTTTGTTCAACAGAAAGGGATAAAACTTAACGAGCAGCCAAGACATAAAGGAACAAGTTAAAAAGAGACAAGATTTTTTAAAGTGGTTCGGCACGGAAATGCCTACGTCCACTGATTCTCTTTGTTAATTCACTTCATATGGGCAGTACAAGTTAAGAAAAATATCGACGGAGGTGTCGGATGTTCCATGCCCTCTGGAACACCTCTCCGTCCACTGTTGACAAAATGTAAGCTCCGTTGTGGAGATCTTTATGAATTACATATGGTCCGTCCCAGATGGGGTCCAGTGCCCCGGGGCGCGGAAAGATTCGCCTGAGGACAAGATCTCCTTCTTGTAAGCTGCGATGCTTGACTTTGGAATTGTATTGTGCTGCCACTTTCTGTTTGTGAGCTGCTGCTTTGAGTGCTGCATCGTTTCTCCTTTCCTCGATCAGATCCAAAGACATGAGGAGGAGTTCTTCGTTTTCTTCTGGGTTGTAGTGGATCCTACGGTGGGAAGGCACAATAGTCTCAACTGGGAGCATTGCCTCCGATCCATATGCCAAAGAGAAAGGAGTATGTCCCGTTGATGTTCTGAAAGATGTGCGGTACGCCCATAGTGCCGTAGGAAGTTCGTCCACCCAAGCGCCTTTTGACCTTTCAAGTTTCTTCTTGATTAGGGTTTTGAGAATTTTGTTGACAGCTTCAACTTGTCCGTTTGCCTGAGGGTAAGCTACTGATGAGAAGCTTTTATGAATTCCATGTTCTTGGCACCAGTCGGCAAATTCTTCGCTGTCAAACTGGAGTCCGTTGTCGGATACGATCTTGAGTGGGACTCCATACCTGCACAGAATGTTTTTGATCAAGAAGTTGATAACTTTTGCTGAAGATATTTTATTTAAAGGTTCCGCTTCCACCCATTTGGTGAAATAATCGACTGCCACTATAGCATATTTGGCTCCGCCTCGGCCCGTTGGCAGTTCGCCAATTAAGTCAATTCCCCATACAGCAAAGGGCCAAGGGCTAGTCATTTGAGTAATTTCGTTTGTGGGCAGTCGAGGAATCTTGGCGAACTTCTGACATCTGTCGCATTTCTTAACGAAGTCTAGGGCATCTTTGTTTAGTGTGGGCCAGTAATATCCATATCGGAGTATCTTTCTTGCCAAAGTCTGTCCTCCAGTGTGATCTCCGCATCCTCCCTGATGGATGTTTGTTAATATCTCCTTGGCTTCCCTTCCGGCGACGCATCTTAATAAGGGGCTAGAGAAGCCAGCCGGTAGAGGATGCCTTCTTGTATTGTGTAGTGGGGAACTTTCCTCAAGATCTTCTTGGCTTCGTCACGCCTGTCGGGTAGTATGCCATCTTGCAAATATTTCCGGATAGGAGTCATCCAGGTTCCTTCTTCGATTGCAGTTATCAGATTCGCTTGTTCGAAACTCGGGGCTAGCTGCCTTGAGATTGCTAGTGCTCCGGAAATGGTGCTGTTCTTCATACTAGCTTGCTTCGCAAGTTCATCTGCCCCTTGGTTTTCTTCTCGAGGAATGTGTTTGATTAGATAATGGTCCAATCGATTGAGCAGCAGTCTGGTTTTCTTTAGGTATGCTGTGAGTCGTTCTCCTCGAGTCTGGAATTCTCCTAGTACCTGGTTTACGACAAGCTGAGAATCACTATGAATACATAAGGAATTGATTCCAATTTCTAGGGCCAGTTCCAATCCCGCTATTACTGCTTCATATTCAGCATCGTTGTTAGTGGCCGTGAACTCCAATCTTAATGCATAGTACAACTTTCTTCCCCTGGGGGTGATGATCACAATACCTGCCCCCGAGCCTTGTTCGTTTGATGCTCCGTCTACAAAGAGGTTCCACTTGATGTTTTTTGCTACTTCGGATTGTTCCTTGCCTTCGTTGGTAGTGAATTCGGCAATGAAATCAGCCATGGCTTGCCCTTTGATAGCGGTGCGGGGATGGTAGGTGATATCATACTGACTTAGTTCGATGCACCATTTGAGGAGTCGCCCAGAAGTGTCAGGACGATGGAGCACTTGTCTTAGTGGTTGATCGGTTAGAACCCTGATGGAGTGAGACTAGAAGTAGTGTCGCAGTTTTCGTGACGCGATCAATAAACAATATGCTAATTTCTCAAGTTTAGGATATCTGGCTTCTGCCCCTGTAAATCTCTTACTTACAAAGTAAACCGGGCGTTGTGTGCGGTCTTCTTCTCTTACCAAGGCGGCGCTTAGAGCATGAGATGATACAGCGAGGTATAGGTATAACACTTCACCTTCATTTGGAGTTGAGAGTACTGGTGGTCTCTGAAGGTGTTCGATTAGGTTGAGGAAGGCTTTTAAGCATTCGTCGGTCCACTCGAACTTCCCTTTGTCTTTCTTGAGTGCTTCGAAGAAAGGGACACACTTGTCAGTTGCCTTGGAAATGAATCTGCTTAGGGCGGCCACCTTTCCGTTTAGGCTCTGCATTTCTTTTCGAGTGGAAGGTATCCTTATTTCTTTTAAAGCCCGGATTTGTTCAGGGTTTGCTTCGATTCCTCTGGCGTGGATGATGAATCCTAAGAATTTTCCCGATGATACTCCGAAGGAGCACTTTAGAGGATTCAGCTTCATTCCATATCGGCGAAGTACCCGAAACGTATCGTCCAGATGGCTTACATGGTCGTTGGCTTTCTTGGACTTTACCAACATGTCATCCACATATACCTCCATAGTTCGTCCTATCAATTCTGCGAACATTTTGTTGACGAGGCGTTGATAGGTAGCTCCAGCATTTTTGAATCCAAAAGGCATGACTTTGTAACAATATAATCCGCGGTCGGTGATGAAGCTAGTGTGGTCCTGATCGGGAGCGTGCATGGGAATCTGGTTATATCCGGAGTATGCATCCATAAAAGATAGGAGTTCGTGTCCGGCTGTGCTATCCACAAGTTGGTCAATTCGGGGAAGTGGGAAGCAATCTTTTGGGCAAGCGTCATTCAGATTGGAGAAGTCAATACATGTTCGCCACTTTCCATTGGCCTTTTTTACTAGCACTGGGTTAGCGATCCATTCTGGGTAGATGGCTTCCCGTATGAAGCCATTAGCAAGTAGATTCTTTACTTCCTCATCAAGGGCTGCCGATCGCTCTGCCCCCATGCTCCTCTTTTTCTGCTTTACTGGTACCTTGGTGGGATCGATGTTCAACATGTGGCATGCTATGTCTGGGGAGATTCCTGTCATATCGGCATGGGTCCACGCAAATACATCTAAGTTGTGGCGGAGAAAGTCAATGAGTTGATCCTTCAATTCCGTTTCCAACTGAGATCCGATTTTTAATAGTCTACTTGAATCATGCTTATCTACCGATACGAATTCCATAGCCTCTGCAGGCTCGGCGGTAGCCTCCTCCTCTTTATCCCTGGGGTCTTGAAGGGATCGCTTGTGTATCGAAGAGGAGGGGCTTTCTTTAGTTGCTATGCCTCCAAGCTTTTCATGCAGAGAGTAGTCTCTGCATCTTTTCCTTTATTCTTTCTGCGGTTATTGCGAAGTTCAGTTACGTAGCAGTCTCGGGCAGCATCTTGATCTCCTTCTACTTCTCCTACTCCGTTGTCTGTTGGAAATTTCATTTTCAGGCACCAGGGGGCTAATACAATCTGAAAGTCAGACAAGGCTGGTCTTCCCAAGAAAGCGTTGTAAGCCGAGTGGTTTTCTATTAGTACGAACGTTTGTTTTCGCACAACGGAGCGGGGATGACTTCCTATTTCGACGAAGAGGTCAAGTTGCCCGAGGGGCATTTTTGCATCTCCAGTGAAACCGTGCAGTGGTTTGTCACAGGGGGATACATCCTTCATTGATAACTTCATTTTGTCGAAAGCATGTTTGAACAGGATATTTACGGAGCTTCCCGTGTCTATTAGAATCCGAAAAACTTTAGCTGGACCAAACCAGGCAGAGATGACCATGGGATCCATATGTGGGTACTGTCTTCCTTCCAAATCATGCCTACTGAATACAATGTCATTGTTTTCTTTTCGTTTCGGGTGGCGTTCCTCCGTAATGGAGTTAACATATCCTTCGGCATTTCTAAGCGACTTGCCGTACCTTTCCATCTCTGCCCAACTTCTGTCGGCGATGTGTGGTCCTCCTGAGATGGTAAGGACCACTATCTTCTCTTGACTAGAGCCACTGGTGTTGTGATTGTTGCGATTCCCTCCGCCTACTTCTGGGAGGGGTTGCTTTGAGTTCTCATTGGCAGGAGTTGGAGTCCTGTTCTGACCTTTCACATAACGTTCCAGTCTTCTTCTTCTAATGTGTTCTTCGATCAAGTCCCGAAGATGGTGGCATTCATTGGTGTCATGTCCGTGGGATTCGTGGAAGCGACAGAACTTTCCGGACTTGAGTGCGTTATCTGATTCTTTCTTGTGCGGGGGACGCTTGTATCCGAGTTCGCCCTGAGTGGCTAGGTAGATGTTTTCGATTGTTTCATTCAAAGGAGTGTAGGAGTCAAATCTTGGCCCTGGTCGATATTGGCGCTTCTCAACCTTTCTGGCCCCAGCATTGTCTCTAGATTCATTTCTTCGAGCGTCCTTAGCTGCAGTGGGAACCTTGTCCTGAACCATCTTGCCTTGTTGCCCTGACTGCCTCTCCGTAGCAGCGTCTTCAAGTCTCATATACTTTCCAGCTTCATGGAAGAAATCAGGCAAGGTAGCTGGTTTTTCCTTAGTTAATCTTCTGGCAAACTTGGTGTCTGGATGTACACCACTACAGAGGGCCATTAGAGTGAGTTTTTCATCGGCATCTTGAACTGCTGCCGCTGCGGCGTTGAACCGTGTTAGATATTGTTGCAGCGTCTCTCCGGATTTCTGTTTGACATTGGATAGAGAATAAGCATCCTTGGGTTGTTCCACATGGATGCGGAACTGGCTAATAAACCTTTCTTTTAACATCTCCCATGAGCTGATGGATCCTTGGGGTAGATGGCAGAACCAGGAGGTAGCTAGATCTGATAGGAATAGCGGAAAGCATTTACATAATACTCCTTCTACTGCTCCACTCATGAGCATATGCTGGGTGTATCTCTGCAGGTGTACGATGGGGTCGAAAGTTCCTTTGTAAGGTTCCATGGTTGGCATTTTCCATTCCCGGGGAGTGATGGCAGTTTCGATATTTCGGGTAAAGGGACTGGTGACCCTAGCGCCTATTCCCCGGTCCCTTTGCTCCCGTTGGACACATTCTCTGAATAATCGTGCCATTCGTTCGTCAGAACTTGGAGCGGACAAAAATGAGCTCGGTTCTTCCCTGCGGGATCTATCTCGTCCAGATGACCTGTAGGGATGGTACAGTCTATCACTTCTAGCATTATCCAGTGGTTGTCTTTGGCTGCTTGGATGCACGCTAGGACCAGCTACAGTTGCCCCCTGCCTTGATCTTCCCCTGTGGGGTTCTGTTTCGAGCACATCCATGGGGTCAACTTCGGGCTGGGTTCTAGCTCGGCTCCGCTCAGCGGGGTTTCTATGATTAGGTGGCATGACTGGCTCAGCTACATCCGACCCTCGCCTGGTGCCTCCCCCGCTAGGTTCGGTTCCAAGGGCTTCCTCGAGTCGGAATTCGGGCTGAGTCCGGGCGCGGCCCCTATCATCGTTGTTCCTGTTGATAGCTTGTTCGAAGAGTGAAGACCTTTGTTGCCTCCGGGATCCTCCGGATTGGGATTCACCCCATGATTCAGTGTTGCGGTTGGACTCTTCAGCATCCCTTAAGCGTGTCATGAGTTGGTCCACCAAAGTTTCTTGTTGGGATGTGAAGCGGTTAGTTACTTCAGCCACAACCCTGTCCAGATCCGCCCTAGTGATTGGTTGTTCCGTTGCGGGACCAGTTGGATTTTCCTGATTTTCATCTGGTACTGCTGTTGAAGTGGGCTGATCTGTGATTGCTGGATCTGGAAGGCTGCTAGTTGCGATGTTCTTTCCTTTGTTAACATCCCTTCTCTGTTTGGAAGGCATGATTTCTAAGCAACGAGTGATGTTGTTAGGAAGAAGGTTGAGTGGGAGAAGATGAAGCTTGAGTTCTGAAGATGAAGTCTGAGTTCAATTCTCAGTGAAAGCACCAAAAATGTTTGCACAAAAAATGGACAAACACCTCCAAGTCGTATTATTTAGTTGATTATATGTGATTTTCAATGATTTTAGATGAGTATGTAAATATGAAAGAAGTAGGGGCTGAAATGTAAAAGACACACAGATTTATAGTGGTTCGGCCAGAATGTGCCTACGTCCACTTTATATGTTATTATCTTCTTTCTTTCAGATTACAAGTACAATGCTTCGTACATCAGTATATGAAAGTAGTTTGAAAGTTCCTTCCTTGCTTGAGCTCTCAAACTTGTCTCCCATTGTTGTACCCCTGCCCCTCTATTTATAGAATGAGGTTGAGGGCAGGGGCCTTGGAAGCATATAGCTGCTGGTGGGCCCGGGCTGAAGCAATCTGGACTGGCAATCTTCTGGTTCGGCAAGGCTTCATTCGGCTATGAGCTTGGACCGGTGGTAGGTGTGCATGTGGACCGGCAGGGGAATGGAGAGGGTTGGTTCGGTGCTTGCCTGGTCCGGTAGTAGGAGTGTGAGAATGTGGACCGGTAGTCGTTTGGTCCGGTTATGTAGGTGGTTCGGTGGCAAGGTTGGTTCGGCAGGGGAGTTGGAGTGGTGGTATAAAGGAGCCGAGTGAGATGGGGCCGAATGAAGTGGGGGCCGAGTGAAGTGGAGCCGAATGAAGTGGGGGCCGAGTGTTGTGGAACCGAATGAAGTGGGGGCCGAGTGAGCTTCTTCATAGAGAATATTGGAAGGCCCTCTAGGTTAGTATTGAGCTTCTTGGCTGTTGAACGAAGTAGAGGTTGCTTGCGAGCCCGAGTGAAACTGCGGCTTCTTGGTCTTGGGGTCTTCTGGGTGAAAATTCGCCCAACAGTATGAGTGAATTCTGAGGTTAATCGTTACTATCATGGAAACGGGTTCACCAATAACTTATGACATTGTTGTAGTGGTCAATATCAATGTATCCTCCTTGGTTTTATGCTGACACTGATGACTTACGATATTATCATGATATTCGATGTTGATAAAGTTCTTTTGTTGGCTAACTAGCATCTATAGTGCAAAAAATCTTCAACAGCATTGATGGTTGAATTAAAGTGTCGCAACCCCTTATTAGGAATATAGGAGTAATTGACAATGTGTATGCCAATTAAATGCAACATCAATAAGCTCAGCATTAGTTAAAAATGACATTGTTCATTTTTGTCATTACCCTATTGGTACGGTTTGGTACCCATAGCCTTATTGTTTGTCGACATTCTCCATAGCTAATCTTGATATCACAAATTGATTTTATATGGTACCGTCACTAACAACATTGTTGCTTTAACATGTTATATGATGTTTAACTTATTAGCACATTATCATATCATATCATTGCTATTCATTAATGTCGTCAAACTCATTATTTCAATGTTAGTTATAGTTACGATATTCAATAGTGCTTTATAATATAAGCTACGTGACATTTGACGTCGCATATCCATTCTTATTTAATCTTTACATAGTTTTTTCCATGGAATTCCTTTATTAAAGTTAGTGTTCAAGTCTTTTGATAAATTTACATTTGTTATTTAAGGGTTATTAATTTGAAATTAACATATACTTTAAGTGTCTTGATGCCATCACATAGATAGGAGATAAGTCATTTAGATAATAATTTTTGACTTAGCTTGTAATGATTCTTCTATATAATAAAAACATTACCATTTCTTAAATTTTGGAATAATATCACCTAGCAGATGGATGGGATTTCAAAGCTAAGCAAGGAATCCTCCAAGAAGACTAGCATGGGTTCCAAAACTTCCTCATCTACTAAGAAAGAAGATCATCTTCTTCATCTATCGTATATTACCACTCAATAAGAAGTGAATTCTACCCTAAGTAATTTGGCATCATAGGTATTGAACCTATTCCAGCTGGCCCTTCTGGCAGAATCAACAACCCTCCAGAAGGATTTTTCGCTTTTACCCTAATTCACATATGGCACTCAACATATCTTCCTTTCCTAAAATTTCTTTTAAGGTTTCTGGAGCATCTAAATATCCCCCTAATCCAATTGACTGTCAATTCAAATACTTATTTGACTTTTTAAAAATTCTTGCCAAGGGAAGCTAAGCTTCCCTCTCTTAGTGTTGAAATTCTTTATACCATAGCTGGCCCTGCAAAGATAGGTGAGCAGCTAGGCAATCTTCTATATCGCATTCGTCTCCATCCAGAAAGCTTGATCATTAATGCGGTAAACAATGCTAAAGGATGGGAAAAACCAGTTTTTCTATGTTAGGTGCTACTCGAAGATTAGGGGAACTTTCTCCATTATTAGTAAGTTCCTATTTTTTGTTACTTATACTATATTTATTGTTCCCTTACAATAAATGTTTTTCCTTTAGATCTAACCCAAAGAAGTTAAGCCCTATTGATAGTGAGACCGTCAAGTCCCTAACCCTAGCATTTGAGAAAATAAATGTCAAGCTTATTCTCTTAACGGAGGCAAACCTTCGTCTTACTCATTGATTCATGACAAGCATATTATACTTTGAGAGCCTCTAACGATGAAAGGATATGCCTAGGAGAAACGATCATTGGTTATCAACAACCGTAATGCTTTCTCGACTTCTTCCCCAGATCAACCTGAGCCTGTCGGTAAGTTTTAAAATAGTCAATATAGAGTTCCTAATAATATAGTTTTACTAGCTTTTCTCATTTTAGACTCATCCACCTTAGTAGTTATCTTTACAAAGAAGGAGATCATAAGGGAAGATCCCAAAGAAAAGAAAGGTAAAGATGAAACTTCTGCCTTGACTTGGGATCCTAAACCTCAATCTCTCAGGGATGTTATTGCTAGCTCATTCGAATCTACGAAAAGGAAACTAAGCGATGGTTCCACTGCTGCTTCCACTCCTAATAAGAAGCTCAGGGTCAAGGGCATGTATTCCATGTTATTGTGGAGGAAGAATCATTTGTAGATATTGATTCAAGCCTTGAGGCCCTACACCTTGGCTCTTATGGGAAAGAACTCATCAAATGACAGAAAAGGAGCAGTCTCAAGACTCTCCCTTTCATATTAATTCTCCGAGTACTCCTGAGGGACTGAACCATCTTCGTGAGGAGCTTGGATTGTGTATGTCTTTCGAAGACACACACCCTTCCAACTCTCAATCTCCAACCCCTGCTAGCAATTTCAAATATCTCCTCCAACCGGTCGTCCATTCTCCATCTCTAATTGCTCTCAAGCCACCATAACCGTCATCTTATTCTCAAGATCACCGATTTGCTATTCTTAACCAACTTTTATCAGTATGTATCCTTCTCGTTTGGCTGTTTCGAGTTCCTAATATTTTAATTCATACCTGTTACTTTTTAGATGGCTAAGCATATGTTCCAATTTCAAGATGATGCCACAACATCTTCTAATAAAGTTTCCAAGCTCAAGGAGTAGGTTTCCTCGCTTAACAGTCACATAGTCGATGTTACAACAGTAAAAGATGTGGTTGCAAATGAGAAACGAAAACTTGCCATCTCACTTGACAAAGTGAAAGCTTCATTTAATGAAGAAAGAAGTGTTAGTCAAATTTTAAGCGATAAAGTGAAAGCTTTAGATATGGGGCTTGAGGAGGCCGGTATGAAGGAGGCCAAGCTTGTAGAGGAGAATGGGTTCTTAAAGAAGAAATTGCGAAGGAAAAAAATTCTCTTAAACAAATCAATTGGTATAATTAGCGACGCAATGCAAAAAGGTGTCTCTTTTTGTTGATATGACTCTCGGTATTATTATCGAGAAATCCTATGAGACTGCACTTTTTATAGCATATGCCAACAACATTCGGCGATGCCCAGACCTAGACTTCTCTCTTCCTCCAGATTGGAATGGAAAGTTTAAAATAAATTCAAAGCTATGTTGGATGAAATACAGGCATCCAGGAAAGAATATTCTTCTGGGGAGGAGGTTGATGACAAGATACCATTGGCCTTTGACGACCCTTAAGGAGATGAAGAAACAAAACCTGATTAGGAAGGGGATAATGATGACAATAACAAGAATGATGATGATCATGATGGTAGTGGTCATAATGGTGGTGATGATGATAATGACGGTGATAATGACGACAATGGAGGTGGTGATGGAAACGGTCTCTATGGATCGGCAGATCGAAAGGATGGATCGAGAGGTGCTAACCCGGAATCGGCAGCAGATATTACTAAAATTCTCAATTCTCTAAGTGAAGGTTCTCTTTAGAAGGACAATGCTCCTCAAAGCCACAAACACAAAAGAAATAAACAAACTCCTTGATCTTTAATTCCACACTCTCAGGTATGGATCCCTTTATTTAAATGTCCTAGATTACCAAATATCTTTTGGTTAACATGCTGGCTATTTTAGTTAAGGAGAATTGAAATATCATTATGAAGTTATGCTTGAAAAGAAACAAATGGAAATAGATCGATTGAATAGAGATTTGGATATACAACTAAAAGAGTATAATGTGTTGTCTAAGAAACATAAGAATCTCACCATTTGTGCGTTAAGATTAAGATTTTTCAAAGAGAGGCAAATTGCTCCGTGCATGAAGAAAGCACGCCTTCATCAGGAGAAACTCTTGGTGGAGAATGCAGAGCTAATGACACTCTTTTGGATGTTGGCTGATGATAGGGTCACTTTGGAAGAATTTCTTTACAAAGTTTACTCGAAGGATATATTTTTTGATTTTTCCTATTTAGGTGATAATTGCAGGGGTTTGCTCAAATGCTTTCATCGCAGATACTTGAATGAAAACACGGTTCCAATCCCATCATGGGGAATGTTAAAATCTCCCTAGGGTTGTCTCTATCCCTCTTTCTTCTCATTCTCTTCCCCTCGAAAAACTGAAGTATGATAGAAAGATATTTATTTTTAAACTGTAGAAGAAATCATCTTATATGAACGCGAATGATCGTATAATTGTAATATGTAACCTAAGTAGCTTATAAACATTACCATTTTAGTTTTATTATTATTAGTCAAATTTTATTATATCATACATACTAAAGAAATCTCAAGCAATCCTATTCCTATGGAACTCTCGAGTAAATATGTCAAATTAGAGAAGGGTTTTAAAGAAAAATCCCTAATTCTCAAAACATCGTGGTTATCAAGACACTGCTTTCTTAGAGACCTACAAAAGTCTACATGCGGTTTCCTCACTTTTGCTTCGATTTATTTGGTGATGAAAATGATAAATTCCTAAGTGAAATTCAAACTTATCACGCCAAATTAATATGTGATCATGCTAGCTGTCTAGTCGGGGAATGGGTCTATCATCGATTTCCTCCCATTATTACCCCAAAAGGGGTTACAGCTTCTTTTGATTCTACTCTTACCCTATCTGTTGGGTCATTTGAAAAGGGAAAAACTATTGTTTCAAAACTTTAATTAGCTAGTTGAATGTTAAAAAATAGAATTGTGATGTAATTCAGATTTCCTTATTAGTTATAAGCTTTTGTTGTTTAATGAAGGGAGGGTACTTCTCTCATATACTGATTTTCTTTCCCACTTTCTCTTTTCTTTACTAAAAACAATTAGCCCTTATATTATTGGTATAAATATCCTCGCCCGAATTGAATCTATTAAGGATAGGCTTAAAGCAGAATTTGAGAAAAAACACTCTTCATAAGGCACTCTAGCTTTAAAATTTTCAGATAATCCTCATGCGCAGAACTTGCATGAAAAATACTACAAATAAAGATCCACATTTAGAGGTGTGAAAGAAGTGAATTCCGATATAGAAAAACAAATTAAAGAAAAGAACGAGAGAACGCAAAGATTGAACGGGAAAGTAGACATTATTAGCCGGTCTATGCTATCTTCTCAAAATACCAAAGTTGATGTGAAAATTAATCGATTGCATCAAAAGGTTATGGATCTTGAAGTGCAATTGTGAATAAGTCAGGTGAATTGTCAATCTTTGGAACTTATTGCAAGCAAAGGTGAATCTTGTCTTTCTTATCAAGAGAGGTTTTCCACTCTTTCAAATCCTCCTTCAAGCTTGGATGATAACGAAATCACTAAATGGAGTCAAAAAGTTAAGTTTGAATGTATGCAATTTCTTAATGGACATTGGAGAGACAAGGTTCTACTCATCTCATTGCTTATGAAGCTAAGGTTAAAGGACTCGAGCGAGAAAAACATGCCTTTGATCAAAAAATTGAGAAATTGAAAGGTAAGATCAATATTTTGAAGGGAGCGAATAAAACATTTGATCATGCACTAAATATTCAGATTACATTAATTGATGATTCAAGGGCTATTCGGCAAAAGGAGAAGAAGCTTAAACAACTCCTAAGTTTGACAATCTGTCACATTACAGACTCATCTCCAGTCCCTGAAGATCTAAATAAGTTGACCAAAAGTTTTGACTTGTAGCCCGTAGATCGTAGGGTAGATCCTTTCGTAATTCAATTTTTGCACCTATTACTTTATACATAATGTATTAGATTGTAAATTAATTTACATTTGAACGTATGCTACCTCAAATGTATGGTAAGTAGCCTTGAACCAAATGCTAATCCTTATTTGAAACCACTTGATGATTAATATCCTGCTTATATTTTGAGCTTTCCATGTATAAATTGATACTTGCTCATTAAGAAAATTAAGAATATTACTAATTGAGTTTTGGAACTTGATATAGAAATTTTCTTTTTCATTAAGAAATATCAAATAACTTGTTTAGTAATGGAGATTCATGTTAAATGAATTCAAATCTGAAATGGGAGCTGATTTAGCGAAACTTCGTTGTCAGAAAATACTTCTAATGATAACTTGAATAGAACTCTAGAGAACCATTATAGTTATAGAGCGAAGAGAAGACCAGAAAACCCATTTGATAATTAAGAAGAACGACCAGAAATCCCATCTGGTATTAATAATAGAAGACCAGAAAATCCATCTAGAAATAGTAATGAAAGACCAAAACACCTGACTGGCAATAGTAATAGAAGACCAAAACACTTGTTTGGCAATACTCAATAGTAATAGAAGATCAGAACACCTGTTCGGTAATAGTAATGGAAGATCAAATCACTTGTTCGGCAATAGTAATAGAAGACTAGAACACCTGTCTAACAATAGCAATGGAAGACCGGAACACTTTCTAGCAATAGTTATAGAAGACCAGAACACATGTCTGGCGACAGTTCCTGACTTTTAACGACTCGTATTTTGGTAGATCTTCCTCTAAAAGATTGTTTTTGTTTCGAGGTGCTAATTGGCTTACTCTGATAGAACTTCCTCTAGAAGACGTCCTTGGTCCTTCTTTTAGATTGAATTAAATTTGATTGGTCTTCTTCTAGAAGATCGTTTTCAATCTATTCTTTTGGATAGAGTGTGGTTGACTCGATTGCTCTTTGCCATTACTGTAGCTGATGATCTCAACTTGGATCGAACCCCTTATCACCATCTTAGGTGATGATTTAGGTTTGTTGTCGAGTGCATTTGGCTAGCTTTCTTTTTGCTGAACCATAGACTTACCTGACCTCCCTCTAGGAGGCGCTTTGGTAAGGTCATAGAGACGGTACTAAAGGTTTGTTCGGCACTTTGGACATGCCAAAAGCTTATCCATCCTCCCTCTATGAGGCACTTTAGTAAGGCATTTGATGACGGCACTGAAGTTGGTACGACGCTTTGGACAGGCCAAAGGCTTACCCATCCTCCATCTAGGAATCGCTTCAACCAAGCTGCATATGCAGGGGTTGAAAGCTTGCAGATGCTGCGGTTAGGAATTTTCAGACGAAACCAAAGACTTACTCTGACCTCCCTCTAGGAAGTGCTTTGACTAGGCCATCTTGGTGGGGACAGAGGCTTAAGCCCTTTACTACCATCTTAGGCAGTGGTTTAGACTTTCATTATTTTAGGAGAGTTTCACTCCTTAACCATGTAGATACACTTATTTTTTTAAGAAACTCTCTCTTTATCATTGACTTGTTCAATATCTTTGTACAAATTCTTCAAGCTTTCCTTTCCCTAAGAGAATGTTGATTAAACCCTCTAAGCTTCGGCAATGATTGGTATCACGACCGTTAGAGCGATGGTAATGATAGTATAACCCTTCGAGATTCCTTTCACTTTGATCGCTTCTTTTGTGAAGGCCAATAGTTGAGCATGTCTTTATTGAGGAAGTAGATATTTTCATAGGAAGCAGTAAGGGTGTAGTTCTTGGAAAATCGTGACCTTTCGGAGGATGGTCCCTTTAATTGGTATTAAATTCTGTTATTACTTGAGATAGATTTCTCATCTTCGATGACTGATTTCTTTTAAGGGAGCTTAGCACTGAAATTGTTTTATAGGATCGATTAAGCATACTCCTCCATTTTCTAGTGAACTGATCGAAGTCATTTCTATTTCCTTTTAGAAAATAGTCCCCTTAGCTTCAAGTTGAATCTCTATCCTCATTTTCAAGAAGATGCAATCTATTTTGTATTTCCTACTCAGGGTAAAGATCGGTGTTGGCCCCACATGAAAGGTATTCAAGCTCCATTTTTCTAGATTATATGGAGCCACTATCTTTTCTTCTTTTCCATGATTTTTAGTGCCAAGATCTTTAATATTTTCACTTCATGAAGCCGGGATTCATTAGTAGTTTAGTAAGTTGGCCTAGTTATTTGAGGCTTGGAGGATGCTTGTTCGAAGATTTTAACATGATTAATTAGCACGACTAAGCAAAACTTAGTTGATGCGACTAATTGGCATTAAGAATTAAAGGTTGGTTAGCTTGGAATAGGATATTGGTAGGGGCAAGTCCTTTAAGCCCTAAATATGCAAGCTAAGGTAGTTTTACTTAAGGTTTTAACAAAAATGGAAGTTGTAACACCCCTAATTTTAATTGATATTATTCAGAAGATTTAATTAGAATAAATTAAATAGAATAATGTAGATAAGGATATTGAGGTTAATTATTAAACATGCAGTGGTCGTGCTTGTTTAAATTGAATGAACTTATAAATGGTTAAACGATAGCTAATTAAACATAAGGGCATTAGGGTAAATAACCATCCATATTTCGCACCCTTATACCATTTCCTCTTATCTATACACATTCAATTTTCATAAGCAAAAACAATAACCATAAGAAAGAGCAAGGCCGGCTATTAGGAAGAAGAGAAGAAGGCAAAAATCAATCTAAAGCTTAGGTTCAAGCTAAAAGAAATCAATCTCGATCAATCTTCAATTTCCTTATCCAATCTAAGGTGAATAATGATCGCTACATCACTATTTTGATTTTATAATCATGTGGTTTCGAATTTAAGAGGTAAATTCGTTTTATGATACGTTGAATGATGATATGCTTGGTTTATAATTTATATCGTTTAAACAAGATGGTTTAAAAGGGAATAGGCATGGTTTTAGAGTAAAAAGAGACAAAATGATTTTTAAATGTCATGGGAAAATTATATGCTATGAAAAACATGAGTTTGGAGTTGGGTTTCAATTTTTATAATTTTCCAAGCCGTGGAGAATTAACTATGAATTTTCAAAGGAAATTATGGTTAATTGGGTTTATAAATTTATTTTGGAAAATATATTAAGATCTTGGATCTGAAATTTTGATATGTTAGATAACATGATTAAAGTCAATTTTTAGAATTTTCAGGGATTTTTACTAAGTGACGTAGTATGGAAATTAAATTATTTCGAAAAGAGGACCTAAATGATTTAATTGTTTTGTTAATAGGAAGGGCTTGATTGTTAAAAGTTATCATGTTTTTCGATCTGAGAAAATGCGGCAAATGTTATCCAAATTATTTGAAAGTTTATAACATCCAATCAATTGTTTACAAGTAGGCAAGTTTTCTATAAAAAATTTACTTTATTTGGTAAAAACAGCCTTTTGCTCAGAAAAAGGGGTTCCGCCTTCTTTAGAAGGACCCTTCGAATCTGACCCTCCGCCTCCAACCTATTCGAAACCTTCTTGGACGAAACCATTAAAATGTATACACATGGCATCAATTAGATGGTACGTAGTGGATTGGAGAAAGGCGGAAGGCAGAGGGTCGGAGGGTAGCTTTCGAGGGGTTGGTTCCTTTATTTTATTTGGTTTTGAAAGAAAAGCGCTTGCCTGTTTATAAAGGGGTTTTGCCCTAGTCAAAAACTATGGTTACGAAAGGTATTTTAAAAGAAGCTCTCGAAAGAGAGCTGTCGCCTATGTTTTAAAGAAGTAGCTTCCGAAGGGGTTACTTAGATTTTGTTTAAAGATTTTGGAAGGGATAGTTTCGACCAATTCGAAACCCTTCTATAGATTGATGACCTTCCGATGGCATTGAAGACATCAATGTATTTGAAAGATTCAGTGTTTTTATAAATGCAAGCCACTTCCTAATGCTTTCGAAAGGGGTTAGGGTTTCGAAGGCAATGGTTTCGAAGCTAACCTTCAATTGTTTTACCTAGATGTTTTAATGCTTTCAAAAGGATGGTTTGGGTTTCGAAGGCAATGGTTTCAAAAGGGGTTTCGAAGCTAACCTTTAATTGTTTTACCCAGATGTTTTAATGCTTTCAAAAAGGATGGTTTTGACACCATCAAACTTTCCCGATACCTTCTGAAATAAAGAATGGTTTCAAAAGAGATGTTTTTTCCTATGTCCACTTTGACCCAAAAGATTTTTTAAGTATAAACCCAATGCTTTCGAAAGGGAACCTTCATTGGTTTCAAAAGGGTATTATCAAATGGTATCGAAGCTATGCTTCTATACTTATATGATAATACTTTAACATGGTCGAAAGGTTTTGAAAGAGATGTTTTAAAGTATTCAAAAGGCGGGAGCCTAATGTATTGAAGATAGATTTTAATGCTTTCGACGGAGGTCGTCCTATGAGATCAAAAGCAAAGTTTCAAAGGAATCAAAAGGTTTGAAAACCCAAAGTCAAATTTTTAAAGAAAAAATCCATGGATTAAATAAAAAAGTTTTGAAATGGCTTTAAGTAAGTAAATTTGAAGAAGTATGGCCTTGACAAAAATATAAGTTAAGGGATTAACAATGTTTTATATGAAATATATTTCAAGGATCTTAAACCCTTAGGAGTGGTATTTTGTTATGTTTGCTTCTTAAAATATGAATATATTCACATGATAAAGAACCCATAACTGTATTTTGGGAATAAAGGGGTAGAAGAACCAGCTAGGTTAACCAAGTAGTGAATATAAATTGATTAAACTTTTGAATGAGTAGAATTGCATCTAGGGAGTCAGGGAGACCAAAGTATAGGATGCCTAAACCTAGAAGTTGTCCGGGAGATAGGTTCATTGTAAACCCATGAAAACTATGATTATGTTGCTATTGGAGGTAACCAACAGGTTCATAATAAACCCATGAAAACTATGTATCAAGGTAAGTTGGCAGTGGCTAATTGGTTTGTAGTGAACCCATGAAAACTATATCCAGATCAAGAATTGACATCAGTCAATAGGTTCCTAATCAACCCATGAAAACTAGGATAACAAAGAAGTTAATGGAAGCATCGGTAGGTTCCTAGTCAAAGCATGAAAATTAGGATAAGAAGTGAGTTACTGGATAAGTCCATAGATTCCTAGTCAACCCATGAAAATAAGGATAAGGGGATTAGTTATTGGAATGACTAATAGGTTCAGTAGGACCCATAAATTAATTAAATTAATTGGCAGGATCCTATAGGTTCTTATTGATCCCATAAATACTATGAAATAGGACAGGGTGTCCGTTTGTTATGATAAAGGTTATTAGTGAACCCATGAAAACTAATAGGTTAATAGTGACCCTAGAAACATAAGTATGACAGGGTGTTAATTTTATCAGCGGATGGGAAATCCTAAATGTTTTTGTATATGCATATCATCAAAATAATTTGAAATGTATGTTTTAATCGTTATGGATGCAGGAGCACAGTATATGGTTTTATAAAAGTTTTAGGACACTAGTGAGGGAAAAACTCGTTTCGCTAAGTGGCGTGGTATCACTAGATATCTAAAAGGATTAAGACGTTAGATTATTATTCATACCAGGCTTTATGTCTGACTCGAAATTTTTGATTTTCACTTAAACTCTCGGGTACTAAATTGATTTTGAGTAGTTTGAGGTTTAGAGTTTTCAGATTCTCTTCTTAAATGAATAAAGCATCCGGAGGCATGCAAGAGGCAATTAGTTATTTGGAGTTATCTTTTTTCGCTGTGTATTTTGTTTGTAAAGGCAAAGTTATTAGCCTTAATATATACTCTGATCAACCAAGGTGGCATATTCATCTGTCACTCTTGGCATATATGTAATAATTATATTTCTCTGAACATGGTTAACGTTTTTTGGATTATGTAATGAACATCAAATGTTTTGAATGGAATGTGGAAATGTTTTTTGATTTTCTAAAATTTTTTCCATATTTTTGTGATCAGTGTATCAATGTATCTAGCATCGTCGTATTTGGTCCCCGAAGATTAATAACTATGCATGACTACAGCATCCGTAGCCGTTAGTTCTGGGCCTTTAAGTAAGGGGATACTACAAGTTGGTATCAGAGCATAGGTTTATGAAACTTTAAAAGAAAATTAAAACCTAAAAGCTTTTTCAAACATGATCCAATGAATTTGAAAATATGATCGGGGTTTGGGTTAACGCTCTAGTAACGTACTTGTATTTGACATACAAATATATATATAGGCACGTGTTTCCCTCTCTCTTAGACCGTTCTTCTGTATCTTACTAAGGCTCGTATGCAGATTTACGAGAAAGAAGATATGGAAGCAGGAAACGGAAGAGGAAATCTAGGTGGAGGAAGCACCACAACCAACGGAAATGCTCGACCTAATACCGGGAGAAACCAAGGTCGACACGCTAATGCTAATCCAAATGCCGAAGCTAATGTAGGTGCTAGAAATCCACCAGTAGATGTAGGGATGGTGTATCATCTGTTAGCAAATCTTTTGCAAGCAGGAGCTGTTGATAATGTTGATGCAGTTAATCCTGTAGCTCCAATTGGATATAATTATGCTAGGCTGAGCAAGGACTACACCAGTCTGGGCGGAAAGCATTTATGGGAATGGAGGATGCTGTTGAGGTTGAGAATTGGCTTTTGAATTGTGAGAGGATCTTAACTGATTCAGTCTTGGATGATGGAGAAAAGCGAAGGCTAGCCTCTAGATAGTTGCAAGGGTTAGCGCTTCACTGGTGGAACAGTATGACAGTTGGAGTTTCGGAGTAAGAGCTAACCTGGGCTGATTTCAGAAGAAGGTTTGAGCAGAGGTACTTATGTGAGGTTGCCAAGTCGGCGTTGATGAGGAAGTTCATAGATCTTGTCCAGGGAGAGATGTCAGTGATCGAGTACACTGCTAAGTTTGATGAGTTGTCTCGATACGGATATGCTTTGGTTGACACTGACATAAGAAGCAATGAGAGATTTATTCGTGGACTAAGGCCAGAGCTAGGTAGAATGACTATGACTCATGTCAGAGATCCTTGTAATGTGGCGGTGGAGATGGCCATTCGCCTTGAGGAAATGCTTGTTTTTTCAGCTAGAGAGAAGCCAGTTGAATCCACTGGCCCTCAGGGAAAGAAAAGGAAATTCTTTAAGAAGAAGGAAGCCTGGAAAAGGAAGGCTGCCAAGAAGGCAAAGGCTGATTTAGTGTGTTGTAAGTATGATAAAAAGGGCCATTATGCTCATGAGTGCAAGACGGGAAAGGGAAAAAAGCATGCAGAGAAGAAGAATGTGAAATGCTTCAACTGCGACAAAGTTGGGCACTATAAGAACCAATGTCCAGAGCCAGTCAAGGCAAATAGAGGGAAGGTGTTTGCTCTTGGACTACCGTCTTCTTCTAGGTCAACTACAGCAGAGAAAGGAAAAATTGTGATGGAAGGTACGCTTTTGATTCAGAGTATATCTGTTAGGGTACTATTTGATACTGGTGCATCACATTCATTTGTAACACAGTATTTAGTTGGTAGGTTATGCATAGGACCCACATACATTGTTACTTCCTTAAGGGTTACGAATCCAATAAGAGGGTATGCAATTCTAGGGATGAGATGTGATGAGTTAGAACTTGATTTGTTAGGTCATAAGTTTGCATGTAGTCTGTATGTTTTTGATTTCGTACATTTCGAGATCATTTTGGGTATGGATTGGTTGGGTAAGTATGAGGCTAGGATATTTTGCCAAGATAAGGAAATATCATTGAGACACCCAGATAGTCATAACTAAATCATCTTCTCATTGGAGAATTCCAGTAAGAGTGTTTGTGCTTTGTTAAGTTCCATGGAGGTTGGAGAAGAGTTAAGTCAGGTTTGAGTGGCAAGGGAATTTGCAGATGTTTTTGAGCCTGTTATAGGGCTATCATCGAAACGAGCTGTTGAGTTTCAGATAGATCTTGTACCAGGAGCTGAACCTGTCAGTAGACCGCCTAGCAGGATGACACCGACAGAGATGAAGGAATTGAAGGTGCAGCAAGTAGATCTTGAGGAAAGGAATTTTATTAGACCAAGCAGTTCGCCTTGCAAATCGGCCACGATTTTCATGAAGAAGCCAGATGGGTCGTTAAGGATGCGCCTTGACTATCATAAGTTGAATGAAAGGACAATCAAGAATAAGTACCCTTTACTGAGGATAGATGATCTTTTTTATTAGTGGAGTGGAGCTAAGGTGTTTTCCCAATTGACTTTGGGGACAAGGTTCCATCAGTTGGGAGTGACAGAGTCCTTACACTGCATTTGGACTATGTATGGTTCGTATGAGTGGTTGGTGATGTCGTTTGGATTGACGAATGCACCTGATTTCTTCGTTGACTAGAGGAACTGGGTTTTTCGAGTGCACTTGGATAGGTTCATATTGGTATTCATAGATGACATTTTAGTGTACTCAAAAGATGAAAGAGAGCATAAGATTTGTCTTAGAGTGGTGGTAGAGATGGTAAGGAAGAATCAGCTGAAGGCAAAGTTTTCCAAGTGTTATTTTTGGAAGAAAAAGGTTATGTTTCTTGGTCATGTGGTTTCAGAGAAATGATTGTTGATTGATCCAGTTAAGATAGAAGCTGTCAATAATTGGAAGAGACCTGAGATGGTAACCGAGATCAGGAGTTTTCTTGGACTCGTTGGCTATTACCGGAGATCCACTAAGGATTTCTCACGTATAGCAGCGCCTTTGACTAAGTTGACTAGGAAAGATGTAAAGTTTGTTTGGTCTAATAAATGTGAGGAAGGGTTCCTTAAGTTAAGCATTTGTTGACCAATGCACCTGTGCTAGTAGTACCAGATGGTAACCAAGAGTTGGTAGTATACACTGATGCACGTGGGACTGGATTGGGAGCAGTGTTGATGCAGATGGGCATTGCTTACGCATCTAGGCTGCATAAACCAAACAAAGTAAGATATCTTATTCATGATTTGGAGTTGGCAGCGGTGATTTTTGCCTTTAAAATTTGGAGGCATTACCTCTTAGGAAAGAGATTTGAGTTGTTTACCGATCATAAGTCTTTAAGGTATTTATTCTCTCAAAAGGAGTTGAATGTGAGGCAGTAGAGGTGGTTAGAGTTTTTGGTTGCTTATGATTTCGGTATAGAGCATACTCCTGGGAAAGAAAATAAGGTAGAAGATGCTCTTAGTAGAAAATATTAGAATGTGGTGTTAGAAATGTTGGAAAAATTGAAGGATCTAGAAGCCTTGGCCAGTTATGGTGTGCAGTTGAGATCTACTGCTAGTTCTATTCAGGGTACTGCCATGTTATCCTGTTTAGAAGTTCGACCAGTGATGATCGAGAGGATAGCTTCTAAGCAGAAAGATGATCTAGGTTTAGCTGAAAGGATTAGAAGGCTTGAGATAGGATCAGATATTGATGACCTAGTAGTCTTGACCAAATAGGATGGTTGAGAAAGAAGGGACGATTATGCCTTTCCGGATGTAGAGAACTTAAGGAGGGAAATTCTAGATGAATGTCATCGATCGAAGTTTATGATTTATCCTGGAGGGACCAAGGTGTATCAACATATGAAGAGGAGCTTCTATTGGGAAGGCATAAAGAAAGAAGTTGGCATGTGGGTAAGACAGTGTGTAAACTGTCAGCAAGTGAAGGCTGAACATCAGAAGCCAAGTGGGTTACTTCAGCCTTTAGAGAATCCTGTATGGAAATAGGATTCGATATCCATGGATTTCACAGATGGGCTATAGGGTTAAGCAGAGGAAATGAGATTATATGGGTTATTGTGGACAGGTTGACCATGAGTGCCCATTTCATTCCAGTCAAGTCAACCAAAACGACACCTGTTTCGACTAAGTTGTTCATGAAGTACATAGTTAGACTTCATGGGACTCCTAGTACATAGTCAACGACAGAGATGCATTATTCACTAGCGAATTTTGGAGGAGCCTAAAAGAAGTATTAGGTACCAAGCTCAAGATGAATACAACATATCGCCCACGGACGGATGGGAGGATAGAGAGAGTCAACAAGGTACTCGAGGATTTATTGAGAGCTTGTGTATTGGACTTTGGTGGATCTTGGGAAGATCGCCTATATTTGATTGAGCATTCCTATAATAATAGTTATCGGACTAGTAAAGGAATGGCGTCTTTTGAAACTTTGTATGGAAGGCCATGCAAATCGCATGCATGTTGGTTGGAGACAGGAGACAAATTGGTCTTAGGTCCAGTTTAGTTAGAGAGGCGCCAGAAATGATTAAGTTAATCCATCGATAGATGAGGAAGCTCAATCCAGGCAGAAAAGTTATGCAGATAAGAGGCATAAAGACCTAGAGTTCTCAGTAGGAGACGGTGTTTTCATTAAGGTATCACCGATGAAAGGAGTGGTACGATTTGGAAAGTCGGGAAAGTTAGCCCCGAGATATGTTAGACCATTCCAGATTATAGAAAGGATTAGAAAGCTCGCATACAGAGTTGAGTTTTCGAGCAGTTTGACAGGTGTCCATAATGTATTTCACGTGTCTCATCTTTGCAAATATGTGCATGATCCAGAAGCTACTGTTCCTCAAACAGAGTTGGAGGACTTGGTAGTGGAGCCTGATTTGACTTTTGTTAGAAAACCAGTTCAGATTGTAGTAAGAGATGAGAAGAGATTAAGGACCAAGACAGTCAAGTTGGTGAAAGTTCAGTGGAGCGACAACGAGAAGGACTGTACTTGGGAGACAAAGAACATGATTCGAAAGGCTTATCCTGATATGCTTTGATGGTCCATACTGAATTTCGAGGATGAAATTCTTTAAGGAAGGAAGCCTATTACACCCCAAATTTTTATTGACATTATTCAGGAGATTTAATTAGAATAAATTAAATAGAATAATGAAGATAAGGAGATTGAGGGTGATTAATAAACATGTAGTGGTCGTGCTTATTTAAATTGAATGAACTTATAAATGGTTAAGTGTTGCTAATTAAACATAAGCGCATTAGGGTAAATAGCCGCCCATATTACCTACCCTTATACTATTTTTCTTTTTAAGGGACTTTTAATGGTTTCGAAGGGTAACCTTTATTGGTTTCGAAAGGGTACTTTCAAATGATTTCGAACATGTGCTTCTATAATTATATGATAATACTTTAACATGGTCGAAAGGTTTCGAAAGAGATGTTTTAAAGTATTAAAATGGCAAGAGCCTTATATTATGAAGATAGATTTTAATGCTTTCTAAGGAGGTCATCCTATGAGATCAAAAGCAAGATTTCAAAGGATTCGAAAGGTTTTAAAACCCAAAATCAAATTTGTAAAGGAAAAACCCATAGATTAAATAAAGGAGTTTTGAAATGACTTTAAGTAAGTAAATTTGAAGAAGTATGGCCTTGATCAAAACATAAGTTAAAGGGATTAACAATGTTTAATATGAAATGTATTTCAAAGACCTCAAACCCGCAGGAGTGGTATTTTATTATGTTTGGTTCTTCAAATATGAATATATTCACATGATAAAAACTCACAACTGTATTTTGGGGATAAAGTGTAAAAGAACCCTTGAAGTTGACCGGGAGTCAGGGAGACCAAAGTATAGGATGCCTAAACCTGGAAGTTGACCGGGAGATGGGTTCATAGTAAACCCTTGAAAACTATGATTATGTAGCTATTGGAGGTAACCAACAAGTTAAACCAATGAAAACTATGTATCAAGGTAGGTTGGCAGGGGATAATTGGTTTGTAGGGAACCTATAAAAACTATTTCTATAACATGTCCGATTTCTCGACGCCCGAAAGTCGACATCAATACGTCCATTGTATCGAATGTCGCACAGTCGAATGCCGGAAAACCGAACCGTTAGGGTTAAAGAAGAAGAAGATAGAACAAGAAACAGAAACAATAACAGAATCTCACATATCGCAGCGGCCAACATATAATAGATAAATAAATATCTTTAAACAGAATCACTATATCAGTTATTACATTACATCACATTACATTATCAGAGTGTTACAACAACAAACGGTGGAAAAGAATATAACATATACTAGTGATACGCTTCACCGTCCAACTTGCTCCTGATCTCCACAGCATCTCTTTTTCGATTTTTTTGCTCCCGAATTATGCTAACCTGACTCTAGGATGCCCGTATGGAAAACTGTGGGCACCCAGAGTTTAGAAAGGGAACAATAAACTCCAGGACAGTCGTGGGACTGGTGTAGATCTCAAAAACAGTTATTTTCACAAAGAAAATAAAAGAAAAGAAAAGAAATACGCTATGCTTTTTGGAAAATGAAACTACCATAAGGCCTCCCGCCACACACACAATGCAAACGCAGAATTAGAGAAGACTTCTCCTTATGATAGTCAAACATGCTTAATACGCAAAATCCTTTGATATTATTATTATTAGTGCATAGTGTGGAAAATATTTTGAAAGTATAATATTAATCTTAGCCAGCATAGGCATTTCGCACTTATGCCTACTATAGCTACCATGTTCAATACCGGGTTACCACCACATTCCATGGCAGGTTATACAACTAAAACCGTACAGGGCTCGTATTGTTTCGTTGGATTTTCCAACAAATGGTCAGGCAAAGAAACTTCCCGCATAAAATGGAACGCTTCTGGAGGGACGTCCCTGATAACCTAACCGGATCTCTGCTACACAAGGCCAGGTTACCTCTGTAACTAGGTAACAACTGACACGAGTATGTCATTCCCCGGTCGTTACCGACCTTTATCCGAGGGACTTTAATCCAACAATCACACGGTAAAGTATCTGGGCTCCATACCATGATACCACTTTTCTATAAAAAATCAACATAAGTAAATATCTGGCTGCATACCATGATACCACTTTTTATCCAGAAGGAAATGGTTATGCCCTTAGGAGGAGCTACCCCCAAATAACCTTGCTACCACGATTCCTATTTCGACCATTACCGGGTTGTAAGGCTCGACGAAGTCACGTCCTCAAAGCTACGCTTTTCCACAAAGCCATGCTTCGATCACAAATGATCATCAACACATAGCAGCACTTAGCATGCCACATTACCAAATTGGGAATGTATCACTAGTAACCATCAACTACATAACCTCTGAGCTTGTACGTCTCAAAGAAGGGTGTTAAGCTAAGAGAATAAATCTCCGCCACCAACAGAAATATATTTGATAGAATTAGCTTTACATCTCAAAGTGTAATGTCAGACATACATCCATACAAGTCTGTTCCGAGTTTGAACAGAACCGAAGGCACTTCGGAAGAAGCCCTTGCAAATCTGGGTATTCACAATCCCGATCGGACTTCCCATCACTTAGTGAATCTCTATACCGGCGCGACTCAATGCAGAGACAATCGACAGGTTATCCTTTCGTTCTCTAAAATACCCGGTCTTCACTACCGGTCTTCAAATGCTATCCATATCGACGTATCATTATTCAGAATGGGTTATATGACGCAAAGTCCTGTGACATCCCGGAAATTTGGGGCAATATCAGTTTAATAATCTACATTAAAAATTAAATTGATTTGATAATATTTGTTAATAATATTTAAATTGATTTAATAATCTTCTTCTAAATAGATATTTAATTGATAATTTATCTTTTGAAAACTAATTTAATTGTTTTCTATTTACAATATATATCTATATATTTGTATGTATTGTAAATAGTTTATCTTTGTTTTAAAATTAATAAATAAAGTTATGTTTTCTAATTCTAATATTTTTGGTAAATTTGGAAATTTGATTTAATTTAGTATTTAGCTATCAAATAGATAATCATATGTTTTTATTTACTCAAGATAAAAGTTATTTGTTTAAAGGTATTCTAGCCTAAGTCTAAATTTAAATAAAAGTTTATTTTATTTTCTTTTTAAATATAGTTTGATTAAATAAGTAATTTATTAAATAAGAGACAATTTCTTTAAAAAAATGAGTTTTGTTAATAATGTAATATTTTTACAAATAGATTTTAATATAGATAGGAACTATTATATATACATATATTTGGGAGAAACTATGGTTTGAAGTTAAAATCAAATCTTTATAAAAAAATTTTATAATAAAATAAATCTTATTTATATTTAACATAAGTAAATGACATAATAAAATATCTATGAACTTGAAAGGGAAAATAAATAAATCTTATAAAATATTTAAACATAAACATAAACAAAGCAAAATAAAATAAAATAGCTATGTACATAAGATATAAAGCTTACAAAGACAAGTATGAAAACAAAATAATAAAAGTAAACCAGGCAAAGTAATGATTATGTTGCCTATAAGTGAAAGATACAGGAGCAAGAAAAAGAAATGTGTATGTTGCCTGAAAAATTTAGAAATGCAAAGCAAATCAGGTAAAGCTATGAAGACTGTAAATAAAATGCAAAGAAAAGTAAAAAAATAAAATATGAAGGTTGCTTGTAAGAGAGATGCAAAGCTAAGTAAAAATATCTTTGTGCGTGTTAGACATATAAGGTAGTTTGTAGAGCAAGCTAAAGCAAAGAAAAGTAGAAATAAGATGCAGACAAGAAATGATAAAATTAGATAAGTAGGGAACACAAGTACATTAGCATTAAATGACACCATTTCTTAGCAGCTAACAATAGTCATTTCGAGTTGTATAAGATCAACTCAGCCTCCTAATTAAAAAGATCTGGCCTGATACAAACAAAAACATAATCTCTGAAAAAAATTATAATAAGATTTTTACCTGCAAACTTGCTAACCCAGTTATCACCTACCTGTAAACCCTCCTCTATATATTTGTATATCTGCTTGTTGTAATTCATTTCTCCAAGCATGACAACCTGAGGATAGTAGCAAGCCTTTTTTTTCAAACCTGAAACAATAGCAAACATTTCCATTTTTACAACTTAAACAACTTCAACTCAACAAAGGCAAGAAGTTTTGGAAGATTGAAAGCAAAACAGTTTCCAGTTTTAAAGTTTAAGCTGTTTCAATAACCAGGATGCTCTGTTCATTTTTACAAGCAAGGTGAGTAACTAAAATTTACAATTTGCTTAAGTATATTCAGTTATGTTTTTATGTCTAGAATAAGTATGTTTATGTATGTGTGTATATATATATATACTGATGCAATTCTATGAATATATGGAGCCTGTCTATATAGTTTGAAAACATCTCTGTTTATAAGATTTGAAGCTCAGATTTAAGACAAAGATCATCTTTGCTTAATTTATTGATTGATATGACTTAGTATCTACACAAATTTGTTTGTTTGATCGTAAAGTAAATTATAAAAATCTGAATTCAAGTTTAACAAGGTAGAACTGCTTTGAAAACCTTAGAAAACAGTCAATACTTAATAGGAGTGAGATTTCAAACATCTTAAATTATTAATTTAGGTTTATAAATTGAATTCTTATCTGAAATTAGGATTTTTAATGCTAAAATTTTATTTTTTTAGTTAAGGATTGGTGGAGTTGTCTTAAGTTGTTCTGTTTTTGGTTTCTTGGGAATTACTGGGAATCTATGCGGTTGGAGATGGTCGGGTTGTGTGAGGAGGTGGAGGAGCTTACCAAGGTGATGGGGAAAATGTCTGGTGATTGGTCAGAGCACAGTGGCGATGGTGGCAGTAGTTTGAAGTATGTAACCCTAATTTTTATAGTGATTGAACTTTTGATCACCGCGACTTCCACCGTGCATCAAGTTGCACGCGGTCTCGGGAGTTGGTAGCTTGGTCGAAGACGAGTTCATGGTCGGGGCTGTTGGCCATCAAGTGGTTGGGGTTGGGAGAATGTGACGTTGATAGGTTACGAGAGGGAACCTGATTTGTTTCCAGGTTCGAGTTTCGAACTTGTTTTCGATTCGAGTGGCTGTGATGTTTTTGGGTAGTCGCGATCATGTCTGGAGGCGGTCGGCGACATGTTGAAGTTCAGGAGGGTGGCCGGAGTTGGCTGGGGCCACGGTGCACGTGCACCGTGCCCATTGCAGTGCCGAAGTGTTTTGGTTGGGTGCAGAGTTTTTGGCCTCGGGACGTACTCGAGTCACTTGAGCATGAGACTCGAAGCAGGGAAAGGATTGACCCGAAGCACTTTGCTTTGGTCTCGGGTGGAGTTGGGATTGCTATAGGTTGTATAAACTGCCTGTAGTTTAAATTTAAACCCAATTTAAAATAAATTAAATTGTAAGCTAGTTGTAACCAAGGGTTAAAACTAGTGTGATGATTAGATTCAAATGAAAGTTAAACCCAGTTTTGAAGTTTGAATTCAAATTTATATTTCTAAACTCATATTTGAAATAAGCTGAAAGTTAAAAAGTTGAAGTTGGGTTTCAGGTTTAAACCTGACAGTTTCAGATTTTAAATTTAATTTAAATTTGAAGAAAAAAATTTAAACCGTGTTTGAAAATTAGAAGTTCAAAGTATAGATTCAAGTGAACTTTTGAATCTAAGTTTTAGAAATGAATTTGGATTTTAAATCAAGAATTAAAAACCAAATTTTTAAAAGCAAGTTAAAACCCAAGTTTCAAATTCAAAGTTAAACTAATGAATTCAAATCTGAAAAACAAATCAGTTTTAAAATCTCAATGTATAAAGCAAGTTTAAATCAAATAGTTCGTTTTAAAAAGAATTTGTTTTCAAATAAATATTTGAATTGTTTTTTATAAAGTTCTTTTGAATGGAAGTTAAATAAATTATTTTAACTTGAAATTGCAAGTTAAATATTAATGTATTTTGGAAATTTAAATTTAAATAAAGATTCAAGCAGTTGAATTTAAAGGCCTTTCTTATATAAGTTCATATGTAAGTAGTTAATGTTATTTACAAGATTATAAATTGAATTTAAAATTTAGTAAATGTTTAAATAAATAGTCATTTTTAATCTTAAATTCAAAATGGGATTTGAATTTAAATTTAAAATGTAATGTTCTAATACACTTTAATATTAATGAAGTCATTAATAAAGAAATAAATTATCTTAAGAATAATAGGTTAATTAAGGAATGACTTATGTATTTAATTTATAAATTAATAATTTAGATTAATTTATACTAGAAATTAATTAAGAAAGTAATTTAAGAAATGTTATTAGTTAATGAAGATAATTAACTAAAGATTATTAATTTATAATGTGATTAATTTTGATAATTAATTAGATTAATTAGGTAATCTATTGTAAATTATTGAGTGTAATTACTTGATAAAAGTAATTAAGAGATTAATTACTTGTTGTTATTAATTTTGATAAAATGATTAATTTAAGTTAATTAATTTAGTTTAATTAATTTAAGAAATTCATTTGATAAATTGATAAGTGTAATCACTTAGTGTATTCAATGGAGCATAATTACTTGGAGAAGTAATTAGATGATAATTACTGGATGTAATTAATACAAAAGAATTTGTAAATGGAGTAATTTGGATAATTAATTTTGCAATTAATCAAGGGATTAATTAATGGAGATAATTAATTATGGGATAATTAATTTATTAATATGAGTAATTAAGGGTAGTTAATTACTGGTTGATATTAATCAAGGGTGATTAATAATTGTGTTTAATTACAGAGTAATCACTTAATGTAATTAATTTAAATAAAGTAATTTAATTTAAATCTGAATTAGAGATCATTAATTTATATAATTAATGATGTAAATAAGAATTAGTTAATTAAGGAATAATTAATAATGTAGTGATTAATTTATGTAATTAATTAAGAATAAATGTAATTAATTATGAATGAAATAATTAAATGTAAATTACTATAAATGATTTAGGATAATTAATCTGTGAAATTAAATAAAGACTAATTACTTATTGTAATTAGAAAATGATTAATCAAAGGTGTTTAATCAAGATGAATATCTAGAAAAGATTTAATTAATTTGATTTATAATTAATTAATGGCTGTATAAGCAGGATTTATAGATAAAGAATTAATTTAATTTACTTTAAATTAATTAGAGATAGAAGTAGTTAATTTAATTTATTTTAAATTAATTATAGATGGTGATTCATAAATCATTGCTTATGGATGATATTTCATTTGATGATTGTGAATCAGATATGAGATGAATAATATCTATATGATATGGATGCTTGGTTAATTATGATAATATTTAATTATCTGTTTGGATGATGATATAGATTATCCGTTTATGATGATAATGTGATTATCTATTGTGATATTGTAAATTATCTATCTGTGTGTATATTGATAATATTGAATTAAACTGTTACGACTAAATAGACAACTTGGCCTTAAAAGACACGTTTTGGATTTCGATGAGACCGGGATCGGTTTTCCTTATTTGGAACATCCGAAAACCACATCGATTCCAAATTTACGATAGGTCGTGAATCTGAAGTAAAGATAAAAATTCAAAGTGCAAGGGCTATTGTCGTTAACTCTGAGGGTGATTCCAAAATGAGTGTAACGAGATAATGCCTTCGGTTTCGTTAGAACCCGGAACGAACTTGTATGGATTGAATGCTTTCAGAACATCGTCAGGTGGATGATGAGCATTCTAAGAGATGTATTCTCTAAAGGTAATCGCAGCCTCAAGCCTCATCAGCCGGGAATGGCTAAAACAGGGGAGGTGCGGCAAGGTTAGGTGGGTCACGCCTAAGTAGGACAAGATATTCCCCTGTCTAGATGTCCCTTATTTTTCGGCTGTATGGGCGGTTGATTGCAATAACTGCCGGGGTTATCTTGTTCGGGACTGTTCAGTAAGGAATGGTTCCGGCCTTGTGTTGCAGAGGGTCGGGAGTGATCCTCGGTACGTTGATCTAGGCCACGTACTGTAACGGGCGGTACCCCAGTAGCCCTGCCATTGTATGGAATCCACAATCCAATAAGTGCCAACGGTTTTGATTGTATTACCCACTTTTGTGGCTAGAGCTGGAATTTAATGAATGTAACAATTTCGGCTATTTTCTATTTACTTGAAAACCCTAGACCTATTATAATATCACTAAATTTCCTATCAAATGTTTTGGTTAGCGTAAGGTAAAAACTTACCCATGTTTATTTGTGGGGAGTCTTACGTGATACCTTTTGTTTTCAAAGGATTTTCAAAATTTAAGCAACTTTAACCAGTTACTCATACCAGACCCATGTCTGACCCAGAGTTTACTTTTGTTTTTCATAAACTCTCGGGTACTCAAATTTTTACGAGTAGCCAAGGGATTCAGGTTAGCTTTGACGAATTCTGGAGGAGCGATGGAGCAGGAGGCTTCAGCGATTGTAGATGTACATATAGTTCCGCTGTGTTAGTATCTCTGAGTCATATTGTTTGGGTTGTATTGTGTTGTGTTGTATAACTAGATGGGTGTCTATAACTGTCTAGTATGTGATGTATTATCTGTATAACTCTGATTGATGTTGTATATTATGTAAATACTTACGTGATTAATATAATTTATTCGTTCCGCTGTGAGATTCTGATGTTGTTGTTCTTTCTTCTCTATCTTTTCGATTTTCTCACCGCTTTCTTTCTTTATGACGAAACGGATTTCTGGGCGTAGAAATTCGGGTCGTCACAAGTCCTCTCCCGGCTAAATCAAATAATGAGCATAAATTTAAAAACATATGGATATTGGGATTTCAGTTAAGTCACAAATTATTATCCAAACTTTTCCTTCAAATGGTTTAAACAAATTACCATTTTAAATCTTTTAAATAAAAGATTCATTCCTCAAAGTTCATCCAGTTTCACAAAGATCCATTCACGGATTTCAAAACAATTTCCACCTCAATTGGATTAGCTCATTTAATCTTTAAATCAAAGATTTAACTCATAGCTTCCAAAACCCATTTCCAAATATTCATTCATAACTTGGAAAACCATTTTCAATTCAAGATGAACTTCTTTTAATACAAATTGGGAATTCATTTCTTATATGAAAACATATATCGTTTGAAAACAACTAGTTTTTATTTAGGAAAAACTCGATTTCATTTATACAAGTTAAAATCTTTGGGTTAATTTAAATTCCCAAAGCAACACTTTCTAAAATGGTTTAAATTCATGTAAACATATATAACCTTTTTAAAATCATAAGTTCCCAACATAGAATTCAATTTCAAATTTTTAGTTCAAATTTAACTCAAATTTTAAATCTAAATTAAGTTATTTAAAAATAACTTTTTATTTTGAAAATTCCTTTTCAAAAGTTTTTCCACTTTAAATCCGATTTATTTCCAAAACCATTTGGATTCAAAAATTCAATTCTAAAATTGTTTCAAAAAAAACCGTGACTTAACCAATTTCCACGTGAAATCCATATTCGTGTGTGTATAGTGTTGTCCAGGGGTTTAACACAATATTGCACAACATCAACCATCAAAGATTCAGTCATATTATCACCAATAAGCGCTATAATCCGTAACGCTTATATTTATTCACAGACTCGTAGATAAAATAAATTTATCAATGAGATATATCACAGAATATAAATAAAATTACTATTTTTGAGGAATCCAGTTGGATCCCTCCAACCTGTTTCCCTGCATCCATAGATATTAGCACAACCAACAAATGTCGACTCAATCTAATAATAATTATCATATTCAGCCAAACAACCAATCAAACATTTAAATATTAGTTATTTAAATTAACTGTATCCAGATTTGAGTGAGATTACTCACCTTGGGTTTACGACGAGCGTTCAAATTTAAATTAAATCGAACAGTGTTCGATTTAACCTAAATTTTTACTTGCTCCGAATAATTCCAGAATTGCTCCACTGCATAGTACTCGTCGCTGCGACTCCGGCGTCACCAAATTCGTCTGAATCTGACAATGTATGCTCAAGTTACAAATTTATAAAGTTTGTATATAAATTTTAAAACAAATTTCTTTTTTTTATTACCATCGGCCGTAGATTCCAAAAGAAAAATAGTGGCCGCTACTTTCTTCCCAACGCGATACAAACCCAGGGTTTAGAAACCCATCAGCCGCCGACCAAAGCTCAACGTCACGGGCACGCAAGACCACCAGAGTCGCATCCATCACCTCAAAAACATGCGCCATCCCTATCTCCACCATCGACCGCGAATTGGCGAAGCACGGTACCTCCCTTATATAGAAAAACGTGCCACGTTCATGATACAATGGCCATCAATCCACACTGCCGTTTTCAATCACAACCGTTGACTATGTAGAGCTCCACGAGCTCTACGATCTTCGTTAAGGAAGTTTTAGAAATCGCTAAGTGGATGGAAGGAAAAATGATGAAGAATTCCAGCCATTATTGGCCATAAAAATATATCGTGGCGGCTGAGACAACAAACAAGGGTTTCAGCGCAAAAACATACTTATATAATCACTACAAATATTATTTTAATATTTAATTTTCACAAATCTATCAAATTTTCGAATGAACTCCGAATCAGACATGCTGCCAGGCATTTATAATGTTTTACCCATGTTCCGAACACAATGGAATGTGTTTCGAAGGCTAATTTGGTCGTATGCGCGAGTTACGAAAATAAGCGATCAATTTTAAATTAATTCGATTAAAATAGTTTCAATGCGTTTTGAGCTGCCAGGGTCAAACGACAACTCTGATTGCTACGAAAATTGAAATCCGATAATAAATAACTATTACGGATCCAATGGAACAGGTTTCATCGAATTCCGAGACTGTGCCCCAAAAGGCCAATTTAACTCATCGATTAATTCGAGCGATTTTCACAATCATCGAAATCATCTAAAATTTCGCTTTTAAAATTTTATTAACTCTATTATAAATCGTATAGAATTTATATTCACATTAGAAATCATTTTGATTCACTTCGAACCAAAATCTGATTATTTGCATTATTATATTATTAAATCCCCTTATTAAATTAATATAAAATCCCAAATCTTAATTTTATCGACTTTTGATTCTATCCAATAGTCCAATATCGCTATTTAAATTCAAATAGACTTAAAATAAATTTTAGAAACCAATTTTTTATATTTATTTACACCCAGAATCACCAATTATCCCAATTCCAATATTAAATTATTATTATTCAAATTTCAAATGAATTTCCATGTTGAAAATTATAACTAAATTCTATTGATTTAACAAAATCCTTATTTCAAAATCAATTCAAAATCCACATTTAACATTTAAAATGAATTAAATGTTCAAGATTTACAACTAGAAATTCTAGGTCGTTACATCCTTCCCCCCTTAAAAGAATTTCGTCCCCGAAATTACTAAGGTAGAAAGAATGCTCCAAACTCAATAGCAAAACTCACTTAGTAAAAATCTCAAATTTCACTTTGCCTAAATTCTTCAGTTTCAAATCAAAACTGCTAAATTTTAATTTGAAATCAATTTGTCGTTAACGAAACGTTTCAAAATTTTCAAATTTTTTTATCTAACTCCCAAAATTTTCGGAAAATTTTGACAGAGTCTCCTTTGTACGGAGGAGCTTTTGCAATATCATAATAGATATAAATATATACATCGACCCACACGGTCGGAAGACCAAAAACAGTTCATATTTCCTATTTTTATTGCGTAGACGTACCTTTTATTAGCATTTTAAAAGCATGCGGCTAATTTATATTGCATATACGCGCTCCAACACTATCGATTGCCTCCCGTGCCTGTACTTTCTCAACAAACACATCAGTTTTCAATAATATGAGAATTTCAACAAGATTCCATATATTAATCTAAACCAAACATGTCAATTTTCAATGCCCACACAACAATTTTCGATCCTCTTTGCAAATCCAAAATTCATTTTATTCCACTCGAATGATTTTCATTCAAGTTTACTTCTTTTATAAATTCATATTTACTACAACCAATTCATTTTCACTTCAATATAATTAACATATGCTTTACTTACATCAATTTATTTTAATTTAATTCTAAATTGATTCAAAATCAAATTTTACTTTCAATTTGATACCTTTGCATTTCTTTACGATTCACTTGCATTTATATACATATCCACTTATTAAAATTTCAATCCATTCCAATTGATTTAAAAAACCAATTTTATTCACCTTTTCAAATCAATTTACTTCCATTTACGACAAACGACTATTTTCTTGTGCAAATTCTAGTGTTGTTTATACAAACAACAATTACATAAGCTTATACCAATTTCCATTAATTCATCTCAATCTAATATATTCAAAACTAACTTCATTTACTTTCCTTAATTTATTAGCTTTGTTTACAACAAAACGACTAACCTCAATGCAAATTTGATGTCATTCAAGCAAACAACAATTACTGAAGTTTATAACCATTTTAAATTAATTCCAAACCAAACTATATTAAAAAAAATTTACTTCATTTGAAATTATTTACAACCCAAACATCCTCATTTTTATTCCATTATCAATTTAAATTCTTATTCTTACACTTTCGTTTCAATACAAATTCCTTTCAATTTAGCTCAAGCTAGATACATCTTCAAACTTCTCTTTTGAATTAAGTTAGGTCAGAATTTTATTCAATATTATTTCGATTAAATTAAACTTTCCTTCAATCAATTTCTTTTCCAAATTTAATTCAAGTTTAGCTAAATTTTATTTAGCCAACTTACATTCATTCAACTTCATTTACTACTTAAATAAGAATTGAATTTCATTCAATATTATTTATAACACAACTGAATTTTGATTTCAATTCAATCCAAATTCAACTCAATTTCTTTTTTTAACTTATATCCAAGTCGGTCCAATTTTATTTCTCTATTCACTTTAAAAAAAATCTTCAAAATATATAAGTTCAAAACTTATTTACTAGTTTAGATCCATTCACATCTTCTATTTTCCTTTGTCTTATCTCACTTAACATCCATTTAGGATTTAGCTTGAATTCACCATACCATTCAACTATTTCCCATTTGTGATTATAATTCCATTTTCTATTTTTAAGTTCACCAACTTATTTACTTAAAAGCTTATATTTCTCATTTGAGTTATTTTCATCTTATAATCACAATTCCAGATTATCTATATAACACTTAATAGCTTAAGGATATAAATTTTCATTACACAATTATAATCATTTTGCATTTCAACTTTATATCCAATTTAATTCAATTTCAAATTCTAATTTTATTTAACTTATCTTAAGTTGAATTCAAATAAATTTTATTCACCACCATTTTCTCAAGCTAAATTTTAATTCCAAGAGAAAAAATTTCATTTTTCTTTCTTATTCAAATCATCTTCACTAAATAGGTTCAATAGTTGATTTATCTTAACTTTCACATTATTTAAATAGTGTTTCCAGAATTCAATTACCCGGTTTTATTTCAAAACCAATTTGAAATTATAAATAACTCGTACACACCAGGTATATCAAATCAAACTCCCGAATTTCCAAAACACTTGGTTTTACCCAAACAAATTTGCCCTTTGAAATTTCCAAAACACCTTGTATATCAAACAAATCTAAACAGATATCATACCCAAATACTATGGAAACAATCCATCACTTTAGAAACTCGAAAATGAATTCTAATGATGTGGCCATCGTCATCAGGATTATTTTCCAGCGATTGAAGTGAGTTCAGTGCTTTCTTACTTCCACAAATTCATTTCAAAACGATTCTCATTCAAAAATACTTCCACAAATAATATTCCATCATTGCCTTCAAACACTTTGGAAAATGTTTCAAACATTCCCAAGATTTCAAATTCCCAAACTTTTTGTTTTAAATTTATTTTAAACCCTTTTCAAAATTCCCGGGATTTAAATTCTAATTTAATTCAAATTTAGTTATTCTTCCTTTGGATAAATCATACATATAGAATTTTTATTTGGTTATAAACCCTTTCAAATTTTAGATTCCTATATTTGATTATAATATTAACAACCGAACATCTAAATATATAATAATTCTAGAAAAATTATTCCTTTTATATCAAAATATAATTTTGGGTAAAATTATTTCATTTACCCACTTTAAAAACAATACTATGTCAGCTTATCTTGTTTAAGAGTTTAGAAACCACTATCGATACGGTTGAACTTCCCGCACTGACCAGAATTCATAAACACTATAAAAACAATTTTATATTCACTAACAAGTACGCGCTCATATCTATTATTACACTCAAACTCATTCTATAGTACTACTGACTCTATCTCTAATGAGTAACACCAAACAGAGCCAAGGTTGTCACTTAACCAAATGCTCTGATACCACATGTAACATGTCCGATTTCTCGATGTCCGAAAGTCGACATCAATACGTCCACTGTATCGAATGTCGCACAGTCGAATGCCGAAAAACCAATCCGTTAGGGTTTAAAGAAGAAGAAGATAGAAGAAGAAACATAAACAATAACAGAATCTCACATATTGCAGCGGCCAACATATAATAGATAAATAAATATCTTTAAACAGATTCACTATATCAGTTATTACATTACATCACATTACATTATCAGAGTGTTACAACAACAAACAGCGGAAAAGAATATAACATATACTAGTGATAAGCTTCGCCGTCCAACTTGCTCCTGATCTCCACAGCATCTCTTTTTCGATTTTTTTGCTCCCGAATAATTCTAACCTGACTCTAGGCTGCCCGTATGGAAAATTGTGGGCACCCAAAGTTTAGAAAGGGAACAATAAACTCCAGGTCAGTCGTCGGACTGGTGTGAGATCTCAAAAACAGTTATTTTCACAAAGAAAATAAAAGAAAAGAAAAGAAATCGGCTATGCTTTTTGGAAAATGAAACTACCATAAGGCCTCCCGCCACACACACAATGCAAACGCAGAATTGGAGGAGATTTCTCCTTATGATAGTCAAACATGCTTAATACGCAAAATCCTTTGATATTATTATTCTTAGTGCATAGTGTGGAAAACATTTCGAAAGTATAATATTAATCTTAGCCAGCATAGGCATTTCGCACTTATGCCTACTATAGGTACCATGTTCAATAGCGGGTTACCACCACATTCCATGGCAGGTTATACAACTAAAATCATATAGGGCTCGTATTGTTTCTTTGGATTTTCCAACAAATGGTCAGGCAAAGGAACTTCCCATATAAAATGGAACGCCTCTGGAGGGACATCCCCGAGAACCTAACCGGATCTCTTCTACACAAGGCCGGGTTACCTATGTAACTAGGTAACAACTGACACGAGTATGCCATTCCCCAGTCGTTACCGACCTTTATCCAAGGGCCCTTAATCCAACAACCACACAGTAAAGTATCTGGGCTCCATACAATGATACCACTTTTTTTATAAAAAATCAACATAGGTAAATATCAGGGCTCCATACCATGATACCACTTTTTATCCAGAAGGAAATGGTCATACCCTCAGGAGGAGCTACCCCCAAATAACCTTGCTGCCACGATTCCTGTTTCGACCATTACCGAGTTGTGAGGCTCGACGAAGTCACGTCCTCAAAGCTACGCTTTTCCACAAAGCCATGTTTCGATCACAAATGATCAATAAATGATCATCAACACAGAGAATCACTTAGCATGCCACATTACCAAATTGGGAATGTATCACTAGTAACCATCAACTACATAACCTCTGAGCTTGTACGTCTCAGAGAAGGGTGTTAAGTTAAGAGAATAAATCTCTGCCACCAACAAAAATGTATTTGATAGAAACCAGCTTTACATCTCAAAGTGTAATGTCAGACACACATCCATACAAGTCTCTTCCGGGTTCGAACAGAACCGAAGGCACTTTCGAAGAAGCCCTTGCAAATCTGGGTATTCACAATCCCGATCGGAGTTTCCATCACTTAGGGAATCTCTATACCGGCGCGACTCAGTGCAGAGACAATCGACAGGCTATCCTTTCGTTCTTGAAAATACCCGGTCTTCACCACCGGTCTTCAAATGCTATCCATATCGAAGAATCATTATTCGGAAGGGGTTATATGACACAAAGTCCTCTCCCGGCTAAACCGAATAATGAGCGTAAATTTAAAAACATATGGATATTGGGATTTCAGTTAAGTCACAACTTATTATCCAAAACATTTCCTTCAAATGGTTTAAATAAATTACCATTTTAAATCTTTTGAATAAAAGATTCATTTCTCAAAGTTCACCCAGTTTCACAAAGATCCATTCACGGATTTCAAAACAATTTCCACCTCAATTGGATTCTCTCATTTAATCTTTAAATCAAAGATTTAACTCATAGCTTCCAAAATTCATTTCCAAATATTCATTCATAACTTGGAAAACCATTTTCAATTCAACTTGAACTTCTTTTAGTACAAATTAGGAATTCATTTCTTATATGAAAACTTATATCGTTTGAAAACAAATAGTTTTTATTTCAAAAAAATCCGATTTCATTTATACATGTTAAAATCTTTGGGTTAATTTTAATTCCCAAAGCAACACTTTCTAAAATGGTTTAAATTCATGTAAACATATATAACCTTTTAAAATTATAAGTTCCCAACATAGAATTCAATTTCAAATTTTTAATTCAAATTTAAAAATCAAATTTTAAAACTAAATTAAGTTATTCAAAAATAACTTTTTATTTTGAAAATTTCCTTTTCAAACGTTTTTCCACTTTAAATCCGATTTATTTCCAAAACCACTTGGATTCAAAAATTCAATTCTGAAATTATTTCAAAAAAAACTATGACTTAACCAATTTCCACGTGAAATCCATATTCGTGTGTGTATAGTGCAGTCCAAGGGTTTAACACAATAGTGCACAACATCAACCATCACAGATTCAATCATATTAGCATCGATAAGCGGTATAATCCATAACGCTTATCTTCATTCACAGACTCGTAGATAAAATAAATTTATCAATGAGATATATCACAGAATATAAATAAAATTACTATTTGTGAGGAATCCAGTTAGATCCCTCCAACCTGTTTTCCTCCATCCACAAATATTAGCACAACCAATAAATATCGATTAAATCTGATAATAATTATCATATTCAGCCAAACAACCAATCAAACATTTAAATATTAGCTATTTAAATTAACTGGTATCCAGATTTGAGTGAGATTACTCACCTTGGGTTTTCGACAAGCGTTTAAATTTAAATTAAATCGAACGGAATTCGATTAAACCTAAATTTTACTTGCCCCGAATAATTCTAGAATTACTCCACTTCGTAGTACCCGTCGCTGCGATTCCGGCGTCACCAAATTCGTCTGAATCTGACAACGTATGCTCAAGTTACAAATTTATAACGTTTGTATATAAATTTTAAAACAAATTTCTTTTTTTTTATTACCATCGGCCGTAGATTCCAAAAAAAAAAATCGAGGCTGCTACTTTCTTCCCAACGCGATACAAACCCAGGGTTTAGAAACCCATCAGCCGTCAGCCAAAGCTCAATGTCACGGCCACGCAAGACCACCGGAGTCGCATCCATCACCTCAAAAATGTGTGCCATCCCTATCTCCACCATCGACCGCGAATTGGCGAAGCACGTTACCTCCCTTACATAGAAAAACATGCACGAACGTGCCACGTTTGTGACCTGATGGCCATCAATCCACACAGCCATTTTCAATCACAACCGTTGACTATGTAGAGCTCCACGAGCTCTACGATCTTCGTTAAGGAAGTTTTAGAAATCGCCAAGTGGATGGAAGGAAAAATGATGAAGAAGTCCAGCCATTATCGGCCATCAAAATATATCGTGGTGGCTGAGAAACAAACAAGGGTTTTGGCCCAAAAACATACTAATATAATCACTATAAATATTATTTTAATATTTAATTTTCACCAATCTATCAAATTTTCGAACGAACTCCGAATCAGACATGCCACCAGGCGTTTATAATGTTTTACCCATGTTTCGAACATAATGGAACATGTTTCGGAGGTTAATTTGGTCGTATGCGCGAGTTACAGAAATAAACGATCAATTTTAAATTAAATCGATTAAAATAGTTTCAATGCGTTTTGAGCTGCCAGGGTCAAATGACAACTCCGATTGCTACGAAAATTGAAATCCAATAACAACTAACTAATACGGATCCAAAGGAACTAGTTTCATCGAATTCCGAGATTGTATCCCGAAAGGCTATTTTAACTCGTCGATTAATTCGAGCGATTTTCACAGTCGTCGAAATCATCTAAAATTTCGCTTTTAAAATTTTATTAACTCTATTATAAATCGTATAGAATTTATATTCACATTAGAAATCATTATGATTCAGTTCGAACCAAAATCTGATTATTTGCATTATTATATTATTAAATCCCCTTATTAAATTAATATAAAATCCTAAATCTTAATTTTATCGACTTTTGATTCTATACAATAGTCCAATATCGCTATTTAAATTCAAATAGACTTAAAATAAATTTTAGAAACCAAATTTTTTATATTTATTTACACCCAGAATCACCAATTATCCCAATTCCAATATTAAATTATTATTATTCAAATTTCAATTGAATTTCCATATTGAAAATTATAACTAAATTCTATTGATTTGACAAAATCCTTATTTCAAAATCAATTCAAAATCCACATTTTACATTTAAAATGAATTAAATGTATAAGATTTACAACTAGAAATTCTGGGTCGTTATAATTTCCTGATCAAGAATTGACATCAGTCAACAGGTTCCTAGTCAACCCACAAAAACTAGGATAAGAAAGAAGTTAATGGAAGCATCAGTAGGTTCCTAGTCAACCCATGAAAACTAGGATGAGAAGTGAGTTATTGGATAGGTCCATAGGATCCTAGTCGACCCATAAATTCTAGGGTAAGGGGATTAGTTATTGGAATGACTAATAGGTTCAAGGGGACCCATGAATTAATTAAGTTACTTGGCAGGAGCCTATTGGTTCTTAGTGATCCCATGAAAACTATGAAATAGGACAGGGTGTCCATCTGTTATGATAAAGGTTATTAGTAAACCCATGAAAATTAAAAGGTTAATAGTGACCCTAGAAACTATAAGTGTGATAGGGTGCCAATTTAATCTAGGGATGGGAAATCTTAAAAGTTTTTATATATGCATATCATCGTAATAATTTGAAATGCATATTTTAACCATTGTGGATGCGTGAGCACAATATATGGTTTTATAAAGGTTTTAGGATACTAGTGAGGGGAAAACCCGTTCCGCTAAGCGGCGTGATCTCACTAGATATCTAAAAGGATTGAAATGTTAGATTATTGTTCATACCAGGCTTTATATCTAACTCGAAGTTTTTATTTTCCCCTTAAACTCTCAGGTACTCAATTAATTTGAGTTGTTTGAGGTTTAAGATTTTCAGATTTTCTTAGACGAATAAAGCTTCTGCAGGCGTGTAGGAGGCATTTAGTTATTTAGAGTTATCTTTATCCACTGTATATTTTGTTTGTAAAGGCAGAGTTTTTAGCCTCACTATATACTCCGATCAACCAAGAGGACATCTTCATATGTCACTTTTGGCATATATGTAATGATTATATTTTTCTGAATGTGGTTAACAATTTTAGGATTATGTAATGAGCATCAAATGTTTTGAAGGGACCGTGGAAATGTTTTTTTGATTTGATAAAAAATTTTCCTTCATATTTCTATGATCTGTGTATCAATGTATCTAGCACTATCGTATTTGGTCGTCGAGGATTAATAACTATGGATGACTATAGCATCCGTAGCCGTTAGTTCTGGGCCTCCAAGTATGGGGATGTTATAGAGGTACGGGCCCTCCTTCTAGTGCCAAAATGTTAACGAATTTCTTCATAAACCCCAAAAGTGTAATATGACGACTTGGATTCAGCGTTCGAAAATCGACATCCATACATCACCCATATTTGAATGCCGCAGATTCAATCGTTGAAATCCGATTCGCCAGAGCTTATAACAACAATAGGTGAAAACAACACAGCGGAAATAGAAATGAATTTTATTGATACACAACAATTGATTACAACAATGATACAATATGAAGTGATCAACATTATCATAGATATATAAAACAGCGGAACAACAACAGCAACAGCAGCGGAAAAATAATATCTTCATTGCCAAAGCTCCAAACCAAAAGCTCGAACCACAATCATGTTGTAATATAGCAAAATGCGATCGCCAACTGAAGGCTATCGAATCACGATCCCAAACCAATAGCTTCAAAGATTTCCAAATCTACATTTACTATCTGACTATCTGATAACCGACTCTAGGCTACCCGTGTGAAAAGTTATGGGCACCCAGAGTTTAGAAAGGAAACAATAAACTCCAGGTCAATCATGGGACTGGTGTGAGCAAACAAAAACAGTTTATTGGAACAAAAAGAAACAACAAAAAGAAATAAAAGAAATTTTCCATGCTTTTTGGAAAATGAAACTACCATAAGACATCCCGCCACACACACAATGCAATCGCACAATTGGAGGAGATTTCACCTTATGATAGTCAAACATGCGTGATACGCGAAAATCATTTTGATATTATTATTAGTTCATAGTGTGGAAAACATTTCGAAAATAAAATATTAATCTTAGCGAGCATACTACCATTATAGTATACCTATTATAGCTACCACCTGAGGTTGCAGGTTAAACAATTGAAATCGTAAAGGGCTCGTATTGGGTGATTGGATTTTCAAAAAACTAAGGAATTTCCTTTCCGAATGGGTACGCCTCTGGAGGGACGCCCCGAGAACCTAACTGGATCTCTGCCAACAGAAGGCCGGGTTACTTCTGTAACTAGGTAACTAACTGTCACGAGTATACCATCCCTCGGTCATCACCGACCTTTATCCTGGGATTCACCAACAAATTCCAACAACCACATAAGTTAAATATCTGGGCTCAATACCATGATACCGCCTTTTATCCAGAAGGAAATGCACATACCCTAAGGGGCGCGACCTCCGTAACCTTGTCGCATCCTTCCTGTTTTGACCATTTCCGGGGTGTGAGGTTCGATGAAGTCTCGTCCCATAAAGCTATACTTTTCACAAAAGTCATCCTTCGATCAACCAACGATCAGCACTTAGCATGTCACATTACCAAATTGGGAATATATCACTAGTAAATATCAACTATATAACCTCTGAGCTTGTACGTCTCAGAGAAGGGTGCTAAGCTAAGAGAATAAATTCTCCGCCACCAACAGAAATGTATTTGATAGAAACCAGCTTCACATCTCAAAGTGTAATGTCAAACATACATCCATATAAGTCTATCCTGGGTATGAATGGAACCGAAGGCACTTCCTCCAATTAAGGAAAGAAGCCCTTGCAAATACGGATATCCTCTAATCACATCCGGACTTTCCATCGCTTAGGGTAATTTCTATACCGGAGCAACTCAGTGCAGAGATAATCAATAGGTAATCCTTTCATTTTCGAAAATACCCAGTCTTCAACCACCATCTTCAAATGCAATCCATTTCGTCGTATCATTATCCGGAATGGGTTTTATGACTTAATGTTCCTCCCCCGGCTAAACCGAATAATGAGAACTTATTTTAAAAACATGTGGATTCATTGGGATCTTAGTTAAGTCATAACTTATTTCCCAAAACCTTTCCTTTCGAATGGTTAAAACAAATTTCCATTAAAATCTTTTAAACAAAAGATCTATCTTTAAGATCCTCTTCAATTTGAAATAAGGTTTCAAAATCTTTAATAAAGATTTATTCATACTTTCAAAACTATTTCCATTTCAAATTTGATTTAATCATAAATCGAAATCCTTTCAACAAAAACTGGAAATTCTTTCTTTATATGAAAGTTGTTATCATTTGGAAACAAAAGTCTTTCATTTCGGGAAAATCCGATTAAATTTGCTCAAGTTATAGCCTTTTAAAGTATAAATCGAAAAATTAGCGAATTGCCGTACCCTCGGCAAGTTCTATTTGAATTAAATTTAAATTCCCAAAATTATTTTAAATTTCAAACTTTCTTTTCAAAATATTTAACCCAATTTCACTTCCAAACCATTTTGGATTCAAAATTCACTTTTAAATAAAATAATATTAAATTCAAAATACCCATGACTTAACCAATTTTCCGTGAAATCCATATTTGTGTGTGTTGTGTGTAGGGGTTTGCATACAACAATAAAATATCACAACCATCATAAATCCAAGCACAACAATATTAATAAGCGGTATAATCCTATAACGCTTATCTTTCATTCAAAGACAAACAAGTAAATTCTTCACAAATAAATATATCATAGTTCACAACTTAATCCAAAACAATCATATCATAGAACATCACATATAAGAGATATCAAACAATTCAAGGCATTCAATATAATCCAATCATCCATAAGCAAGATCAATTAGTTGTTCAATCCCTAATTAATTCAATTTAATTTCTAATTAAATTAATTACTTATGAATTAATTACCCAATCCTGCTTAATTAACATTTATTAATTACAAATCATTTGATATTAATTAATGAAATTAGTTAATCAACCTTAATTATCCATCTTAATTGATTATCCTTAATTAATTAATTATCCCTTAATTAATTACATAAATTAATTAACTTTAAGTTAATTACATTAATGAATTAACCCTTAATTAATAATTATCTTTTAATCACTTGATTGATTAACCTTTAATCATTAATTAATTATCCTTTAATCATAAATTAATTAACCTTTAATTAATCAATTAATTAACCTTTAATCATTAAATAATTAACCTTTAATTATTAATTTATCCCTTAATTACTTACATTAAGTAATCACTTGATTAATCAACCTTTAATCATAAATTAATTATCCTTAATTACTTATAATAAGTAATTGATCTTTAAGTAATTAATTATCCTTTAATAAATCACACTAAGTAATTATCCTTTAATTACATTAAGTAATAATATTTTATTAATTACATTAAGTAATTATACTTAATTAATTTCATTATGTAATTATCCTTTAATTACTTATCATTAGTTAATCACCTTTTAATTAAATAATTATACTATAATCAATTGATTAATTAACCTTTACTTAATTACACTAATTGATTATCCTTAATCAATTACAATAAGTGATTATCATTAATCAAGTAATTATCCTTAATTTCTTACAATAAGTAATTAATCTTTAATTACTAATTAATGATCCTTTAATCACATAAGACCTTTATTAATTTTAGATAATCCATTTATCTTAATTAATTACTTTATCATTTAAATCTCATGAAATAAACCCTTTGAAACAAATTATCATTAATATATAATCTAACTAAAAACCTTTAAGTTAATTATAAATTAAAAACATTCAATCTTCTAAATTAACTTCTCAAGTATACTATTACATTTATTTAAAATAAATTTTAAGAATTAATTTAAAATAAAGGATATATATATATATATAAGCATTTCAAAATTTATTAATTAAAATATTTTAAAAACCCTTAATTATTTCCAAAACTATTATTTTACAAGAATAAATCAAGAAAAGGGTTTAAACGTGATTTAAATTTAAATTTGAAAAAAAATTGTTTAATTTACCTTTAGATCTCTGACCCGAGATCACTTCGGGTATCAACCCGAGCCAAACTCAAAGATCCCCGAGCCTTGCACCGAGTCAAAACCTATCCTCTTCTTTTTAAATTTTATTTTGTTATAAATTTTAAAACCTGTTATAATCACCCACGAGCTACCCGATAACCCACTCGAGCCAAGACCCTACTTACTCGAGATCAACTTCAAGTTCTCCCCTTCTTCTCAAATCTCAGACGAACCCAGACACACACACACGTGCATTTGTACACATGGTCGGAGCACCTCCGATCATCACCATGACCATCCTTAAATCGTCAACGACTTCACCGATTAACCTGAGCACCCAGAATCGTCGAACTCGCCTCAAATCAAAATTGAGTATACCTAGCACCACCAGTAACAAAACCTAATCACCATAAAACACCACGTACCACCTCCTCCAACCATCGAAGACCACGCGATCACGTCCCTAGCTCTGCCGCAGTCCCCTGCTTTGATTCCCTTCGCGCCGATCCCCTCCAGTTCGCCCACATCGACATAGCAACCTGGAAACCCACGTCGATACCACTCCTAAAACCCTACTTCGCCTCTACCAGGCCACCACGATCATTTGAAAATTCTTCCACCATTTTTCCTTAGTAACACAGCCTTCCATCCACATCCAGCATCAATCATGACGTCCAACTCCTCATCGTTCGTCGAGAATCGACAAATTAAGCAAATCCGATCAACTCACGAATCCCCATCATACCCAACATTAAAAATTAAGATATCTATATCAAAAATCATTATTTTTACATGCGAATCAAGTTATAGAATCAAAATAAGAAATTAAGACATTTGATTTTTCTAGTTTGAAAAGATTTTACTGTTATTTCACATTTTCGAAATAATTACCAAACATTTTTACTTGAAACCATTTTTAAAATTGAAATCTTGTTAATTTGAACACATTTTGTTTAAACATCCAAGCCTAAAAAGGATCATGGGATGAGATCTTGAATTTTGAACAGGTCTGAAATATGTAAAGTAAGAACAGAGGTACATTTACCTGTGCATACAAAATATACGGGCATGCAAGCATATTTTTACTTTCATACAAACCTTTTCACACATATTTTCAAATATTTATCTCCTATAAACAAGATATAACAGGTTTAAAATCTAAAAGGGTAGTTTACTCACAAATTTTGAACAGAGAAGCCTGGTCTTTGATTTTGATCTGGAAATGATTTTGCTTTGATTTGATCTGATACTTGATTTGATGTTCCTTGAAACTGAAGTTGATACTTTTTTTGCTTTGATACTTTTCTGGTTTTGTTTCAGGTTTGAGTTTGATTCTTGCTTTAAATTCAGTTTGAATCGGGACTTTGCTTTTGATCAGGTTTTTGTTTTTCTGTTTTGAGTTTTAGTTGTTTGTTTTTCTGGTTTATAGCTTACTCAGGTTTTGGATTTTGAATAAAAAATTTAAATGAAGGCAAATGAAAGATAGGAGTAGAGAGGTAGGTATATATAATCTTGCAATTCTTTTTATTAATAATTTTTAAAAATAAAATAAAGGTGACACTTGTAATTGCATGATGTAATTTTCTTACAAAAGTTAAATGCATGAATTAAAAATTTTACACTTGTTAATTTATAAGTTATTAATATTACACATGTCTCTTTATATGGTTTTTTAATATATTTCTTTTTATGCTAACATATGTTTTACTTTCGTATATGTTTTTATATTTTTATTAATTCATTTTCTATTGTTTATACTTATATATTTTTTAAAAAAATGATTTTAAAATCTAATTATACTTTAATAAATAAACACATATATATATATTATATTTTAATTTTATTTTTAAATATAGAATTTAATTTTAAACAGCTTTTGAAAATTATTTATATCAAATTCAAAATATATTTTTCAAATCACCATGTATATATGTACACATTATAATTACAAAACAAACTTTTATTAATTTTAAAATATAGAGTTTTAAATCCAATTTATTTTAAAATATTTATTTTTGAATTTCAAATCTAAAATTCCTTTTGCAATCTATATATACATAAAACAAACACATATTTTAATTTATTTTGGAAAATTTCAAATTAATTCATAAATAAAGCCAAAAATTTATATTAATTACTAAATTTAATTTGGCTTAAAAAGGGAATCGTTATAGATTCCCCCTTAAGAAAATTTCGTCCTCGAAATTTGCTAGACAGGGAGACAACAAAGAACAGATGAACATATAGAAAGATAAAGAAATGGATTACCAGATCAAACTGAAACATCTATTCTACATTTGGCTTACCAAATCATAATATCATTAAGAAATACGAGATCGAACTTATTCAATCACTCCGTGGAATACTCGGGTCATCAGGTCTACGAAATATGCAGAGGCATTGGTTAGTCCGAAAGGATAACTAACCATTCGTAGAATGTATTGAAACCCCAAAGAACAGACAAATGGATACAATTTTCTGCAATTCCCAACTGATGGAATCTTTGGGCTAGATTAGATGGTGCTTGGTTCTTTTCCAAGATGGACCTAGCCCATGCAATTGATCGAACAGGTTATCGATTCGGGCAAAAGAAATTCTTGAACAATAGGTATGGATTCCAAACTCAGGTTGGAATACCCTAAAGTGTACACTAGCTTGTCCCTTTCCGGACTTGGATCCTTACAAGAAATCACAATAAAATTTTCAAATTTGGTTCATATTGACACAATTTAATTTAGCTTCATATTTTGTTAAACAATTCGTTCAAGTAAAATTTCAAAATCATTAAAGTTAAAAACGAAAAGGCTGATAGGAAACTCATGAAGAGAACACGGACAAGAATTTTTCTATAATGTATACAAAGATTCGCAGGGCCACCACCACACCAAAGCTTCTTCTTGTAGCTGCTAGGAAATCATCAAAGAATTGAAAGTGGATGATGATCAAAGAAGATTGATAGAAAAAGTTATTCCCATTGTTATAGAGTATCGACCATTTATAGTGGTACTCCTCTGTCCTCTATCTCGTCCTCTTCTTGCACTCATTCTCACTAGTGAATTGTAAGAGAATTGACTGAGGCATACGGACAAGATATCTTAGGGAATATACTCATTCAAGGGTATTTATAACCCTATCTCTAATGAGTCACCTAATGTGTTATACTCCAAAGCTAAAGTTCTTACTCAACCTTTAGCTCTAATACCAAATGTGACGACCCAAATTCAATGTTTGAAAATCGACATCTATACATCACCCGTATTCGAATACCGCAGATTCAAACGTTGAAATTTGATTCACCGAAGCTTATAACAACATTAGGTAAAAACAACACAGCGAAAACAGAAATGAATTTTATTGATACACAACAATTGATTACAAAAATGATACAATATGAAGTTTGATCAACATTATCATAGATATATACAACAGTGGAAAAACAACAGCAACAGCAGCGAAAAGATAATATCTTCATTGTCAAAGCTCCAAACTAAAAGCTCGAACCACAATCATGCTGCAATATAGCACAATGCGATCGCCAAATCCATAGAATGAAGGCTACCGAATCGCGATCCTAAACCAATAGCGTCAAAGATTGCCAAATCTACATTTACTATCTGACTATCTGATAACCTGACTTTAGGCTACATGTGTGGAAAATTATGGGCACCCAGAGTTTAGAAAGGGAACAATAAACTCCAGGTCAGTCATGGGACTGGTGTGAGCAAACAAAAACAGTTTATTTGAATAAAAAGAAACAACAAAAAGAAATAAAAGAAATTCCCTATGCTTTTTGGAAAATGAAACTACCATAAGGCCTCCCGCCACACACACAATACAATCGCATAATTGGAGGAGATTTCTCCTTATGATAGCCAAACATGCTTAATACACGAAAATCCTTTTGATATTATTATTAATGCATAGTGTGGAAAACATTTCGAAAGTATAATATTAATCTTAGCCAGCATGCTGCCATTATAGCATACCTACTATAGCTACCACCTGAGGTGGTAGGTTATACAACTGAAATTGTAAAGGGCTCGTATTGGGTGATTGGATTTCCAAAAAATGGCCAAGGCTAAGGAACTTCCTTTCCGAATGGGTATACCTCTGGAGGGATGTCCCGAGAACCTAACCGGATCTCTGCCAACACAAGGCCGGGTTACCTCTGTAACTAGGTAACTAACTGTCACGAGTATGCCATCCCCCGATCATCACCGACCTTTATCCCGGGATTCACCTACAAATTCCAACAACCACAAAAGTTAAATATCTAGGCTCCATACCATGATACCACTTTTTATCCAGAAGGAAATGCATATACCCTAAGGGGCACGACCCCCGTAACCTTGCCACATCCTTCCTGTTTCGACCATTTTCGGGATGTGATGTTCGATGAAGTTTCGTCCTACAAAGCTACGCTTTTCACAAAAACCATGCTTTGATCAAACAATGATCAGCACTTAGCATGCCACATACCAAATTGGGAATATATCACTAGTAAATATCAACTACATAACCTCTGAGCTCGTACGTCTCAGAGAAGGGTGCTAAGCTAAGAGAATAAATTCTCCGCCACCAATTGAAATATATTTGATAGAAACCAGCTTTACATCTCAAAGTGTAACGTCAGACATACATCCATACAAGTCCATCCTGGTTCTGAATGGAACGAAGGCACTTCCTCCAATTAAGGAAAGAAGCCCTTGCAAATCCGAATATCCTCTAATCACGTCCAGACTTCCCATCACTTAAGGTAATTTCTATACCGGAGCAACTCAGCGCAGAGACAATCAACAGGTCATCCTTTCGTTTTCGAAAATACCCGGTCTTCAACCACCGTCTTCAAATGCAATCCATTTCGTCATATCATTATTCAGAATGGGTTTTATGACTTAATGTCCTCCCTCGGCTAAACCGAATAATAAACGCTTATTTCAAAAACATATGGATTCATTGGGATCTTAGTTAAGTCACAACTTATTTCCCAAAACCTTTCCTTTCGAATGGTTAAAAAAAATTCCATTAAATTCTTTTAAACAAAAAATCCATTTCTAAGATCCTCTTCAATTTGAAACAAGGTTTACCAATCTTTAACAAAGATTTATTCATGGCTGTCAACACTATTTCCATTTCAAATTTGATTTACTCATAACTCGAAATCCTTTCAACAAAAACTAGAAATTCTTTCTTTATATGAAAGTTGTTGAAATTTAAAAAAAAGTCTTTCATTTCGGGAAAATCCGATTAAATTTGCTTAAGTTATAGCCTTTTAAAGTATAAATCGGAAAATTAGCGATCTGTCGTACCCTTGGCAGGTTCTATTTGAATTAAATTTACATTCCCAAAATAATTTTAAATTTCAAAACTTCCTTTTCAAAATATTTAGCCCAGTTTCGCTTCGAAACCATTTTGGATTCAAAAGTCACTTTTAAATAAAATAATATTAAATTCAAAATACCCATGACTTAACCAATTGTCCGTGAAATCCATATTTGTGTGTGTTGTGTGTAGGGGTTTTGCATACAACAATAAAATATCACAACCATCATAAATCCAAGCACAACAATATCAATAAGCGGTATAATCCTATAACGTTTATCTTTCATTCATAGATAAACAAGTAAATTCATCACAAACAAATAAATCATAGTTCACTGCTCAATCCAAAACAATCATATCACAGAACATCACATATCAGAGATATCAAACAATTCAAGGCATTCAATATAATCCAATCATCCATAAGCAAGATCAATTAGTTGTTCAATCCCTAATTAATTCAATTTAGTTTCCAATTAAATTAATTACTTATGAATTAATTACCCATTCATGCTTAATTAACATTTATTAATTATAAATCATTTGATATTAATTAATGAAACTAATTAATCAACCTTAATTATCCATCTTAATTAAGTATCCTTAGTTAATTAATTATCCCTTAATTAATTATATAAATTAATTAACTTTAAGTTAATTACATTAATTAATTAACCCTTAATTAATAATTATCTTTTAATCACTTGATTAATTAACCTTTAATCGTTAATTAATTATCCTTTAATCATAAATTAATTAACCTTTAATAAATCAATTAATTAAGCTTTAATTATTAAATAATTAACCTTTAATTATTAATTTATCCCTTAATTACTTACATTAAGTAATCACTTGATTAATCAACCTTTAATCATAAATTAATTATCCTTAATTACTTATAATAAGTAATTGATCTGTAAGTAATTAATTATCCTTTAATAAATCACACTAAGTAATTATCCCTTAATTACATTAAGTAATAATCTTTTATTAATTACATTAAGTAATTATACTTAATTAATTTCATTAAGTAATTATCCTTTAATTACTTATCATTAATTAGTCACCTTTTAATTAAGTAGTTATACTATAATCAATTGATTAATTAACCTTTAATTAATTAAACTAATTGATTATCCTTAATCAATTACAATAAGGATTATCCTTAATCAAGTAATTATCCTTAATTTCTTATAATAAGTAATTAATCTTCAATTACTAATTAATGATCCTTTAATCACATAAGACCTTTATTAATTTAAGATAATCCATTTATCTTAATTAATCACTTTATCATTTAAATCTCATTAAATAAACCCTTTGAAACAAACTATCATTAATATATAATCTAACTAAAAACCTTTAAGTTAATTATAAATTAAAAACCTGCAATCTTCTAAATTAACTTCTTAATTATACTGTTACATTTATTTAAAATAAATTTTAAGAATAATTTAAAATAAAGGATATATATATATAAAACACTTCAAACTTGATTAATTAAAATATTTTAAAACCCTTAATTAATTCCAAAACTATTATTTTACAAGAGTAAATCAAGAAAAGGGTTTAAACTTGATTTAAATTTAAATATGAAAAAAATTGTTTAATTTACTTTTAGATCTTTTACCCGAGACCACTTTGGGTATCAACCCGAGCCAAACTCAAAAATCCCCGAGCCTTACACCGAGTCAAAACCCATCCTCTTATTTTTAAATTTTATTTTGTTTTAAATTTTAAAACCTGTTATAATCACCCACTAGCTACCCGATAACCCACTCGAGCCAAGACCCTACTTCCCCGAGATCAACTTCGTGTTCTCCCCTTCTTCTCAATTCTCAGACGAACCCAGACATATACATACACGCATGCACGTGTACACATGGTCTGAGCGCCTCCGATCATCGCCGCGACCATCCTCAAATCATCAACGACTTCACCGATTAACCTGAGCACCCAGAATCGCCGAACTTGCCTCAAATCAATATCGAGTATACCCAGCACCACCAGTAACAAAACCCAGTCACCAGAAAACACCCCGTGCCATCTCCTCCGACCATCATAGACCATGCGATCACGTCCCTAGCTCCGCCGCAGTCCCCTGCTTCGATTCCCTTCACTCCGATCCCCTCTGGTTCGCCCACGTCGACACAACAACCTGGAAACCCACGTCGACCAAAACCGCTCCTAAAACCCTACTTCGCCTCCACCAGGCCACTCCGATCATATGAAAATTCTCCCACCATTTTTTCCTAGTAACACAACCTTCCATCCACATCCAGCATCAATCACGACGTCCAACTCCTCGTCGTTCGTCGAGAATCGACAAATTAAGCAAATCTGATCATATCACGAATTCCAATCATACCCAACATTTAAAATTAGCATAATTGTATCAAAAATCATTATTTTTACGTGCGAATCAAGTTATAGAATAAAAAAAGAAATTTAGACATTTTATTTTTTTGGTTTGAAAAGATTTTACTGTTATTTCATATTTTCGAAATAATTATCAAACATTTCTACTTGAAACCATTTTTAAAATTGAAATCTTGTTAATTTGAACATATTTTGTTTAAACATCCAAGCCTAAAAAGGATCATGGGATGAGATCTCGAATTTTGAACAGGTTTGAAACCTGTAAAGTAAGAACAGAGATACATTTACCTGTGCACACAAAATATACAGGCATGCAAGCATATTTTTACTTTCATACAAACCATTTCACACATATTTTCAAATATTTATCTCGTATAAACAAGATATAACAGGTTTAAGATCTAAAAGGGTAGTTTACTCACAAATTTTGAACAAAGAAGCCTGGTCCTTGATTTTGATCTGGAAATGATTTTGATTTGATTTGATCTGATACTTGATATGATGATCCTTGAAACTGAAGTTGATACTTGTTTTGCTTTGATAATTTTCTGGTTTTGTTTCAGGTTTGAGTTTGATTCTTGCTTTAAATTTAGTTTTAATCTAGACTTTGCTTTTGATCAGGATTTTTTCTTCTATTTTGAGTTTTTGTTTTTGTTTTTCTGGTTTATAGCTTACTCAGGTTTTGGATTTTGAATAAAAAATTTAAATGAAGGCAAATGAAAGATAGGAGTAGAGAGATAGGTATATATTATCTTGTAATCCTTTTTATTAATAATTTTTAAAAATAAAATAAAGGTGACACTTGTAATTGCATGTTGTAATTTTCTTACAAATGCTAAATGCATGAATTAAAAAAATTTCACTTGTTAATTTATATGTTATTAATGTTACACATATCTCTTTATATGGTTTTTTCTAATATATTTATTGTTATATTAACATATGTTTTACTTTTATATATGTTTTTTTCATTTTCTATTGTTTATACTTATATAATTTTTAAAGAAAATGATTTTAAAATCTAATTATACTTTAATAAATAAACACACATATATACATTATATTTCAAGTTTATTTTTAAAATATAGAATTTAACTTTAAACAACTTTTGAAAATTATTTATATCAAATTCAAAATATAACTTTCAAATCACAATGTGTGTGTGTGTGTACATATTATAATCACACAAAAATTATTAATTTTAAAATATAGACTTTTAAATCCAATTTATTTTTAAAATATTTATTTTTGAATTTCAAATCCAAAATTCTTTTTACAATATATATATATATATATATATATATAACACATATTTTAATTTATTTTGGAAATTTTCAAATTAATTCCCAAATAAACCCAAAATTTTATATTAATTGCTAAATATAATTTGGCTAAAAAACAGGATCGTTGCATGTAAGGATGAGAACCTTGGCTGAATATGGAATTTGGTGAGCCTAAGTTTAACCTCAATGAGTGTTGGCACAAGATGATGCTTGGTTGAGTTAAGGCTTAAGAGGACTGACAAGCAAGTTTAGTTTCATAGGAAAATCGTATACAAGGCAAAGTGAAATCATATGTGCTTGAAAGTAAATCCATATTAGACATTTATATGATCTAAATAGGGAAACCAAGAATATGAGTACTTTTGAAATTCGAAGCAATCTTTGATTAGCAAATCATATATGTTTTGGAATTTGAAAGTACATAATTCGAGATAACTTGTTTTTATTCAATATAATGTCGAATGTACAACGTCCAATAGGACAAGCTCCAAATCCCCATATCAATTTAGGGATACAAAGTTTAAAATGTAAGAAGAGAGATAAGAATAATCTGCCTCCTCTACGAAGCCCATATGTCTGTATTTATAGAGGTGGGAATGCGGCATGCTTAGTACCTTGACTTCGGTTTTCATGTCCTTGGGCGGCAATAAAGCCGCATGGTGTCAGGCCTAGTTTAATGATGATTTCCGACATTCTTCGATGCATAGTAAAGCTTTGGTATTGTTTCAATAATGAAGGCATTCAGCATCAATGATTTTTGATGTTGACGACTTACTCTATAATAACCGACCCTTTTAGTTAGTAGATAGCAACATCAGTTTGAAGCTATAATGATATGAGACGATATTGATTTGGAGCGGCACCATCATGGAGCGATGTCGGCATTGATAACTTCTACGAATGTTGATGACTTTCGGCATCAACGTCGCATGTACAGACAGATGGCATCTCCCAAGTGTTATTGAGGTGCAGCGTGGCGTTGATAAATGAAGGCATTGATAAGCATTGACAATCTTGAGAGGCAATATGGGTAATGATCGGCTTCAACAACAAACAGCAGTAACAATGAGTGACATTGATAGAAAGCGGCATCACTTTGGAGGGTGCCACTGGTAAAATATGGCATCAATGAGATGCGATGTAGGTCAAGTCAACGTTCATTGATGGCTTACTACATTGATTGCAGTCGATATCATTACTTCCCTAGAGGGGCACGGCGTTGGTTCCATGCGATATTGATAACACTCGGTATCATTTGAAAGACAACATTAAAGAGCTGTGGTATTGGAAAAAAAGTAGCATAAAAGAGACGCGACATCATTACTTTACGGCTTTGGTTGCAGATAGTATCAGTAATGAACGACGTTGATTAGGTGCGGCACTGATGAGTTGCGATGTACATCTTATTTTCACAAGTGAAAGATGGCTTTGATAAGACGCAACGTCAATGAGATGTAATATAGATGGGAGGTGGCATCAATGAGAAGCGATATCGGCAACATGCGTTATTAATCATATGCGGCATTGAATGACATTGATAAAGCATGGCATTACTTTCATCTTGAAAGGCGGCGTCATATTCATGTCCCATGTTGCATATCTTCGAGGCTAACAATGGTGATAACAGATATATATGTATATATATATATATATAGTGATTTAAGGATGCATATATATAGTTATTGAAGAAACTATAACACACGCACACACGTTTGCACGTGCATGTGTGCACACACACCCACATATGTGTATGTATGTACCCTTAGACATTATAACAATATAATAATGGAAATATGGTATTCATTATATACATTATATATAAGTATAATTCAAAATAAATCTCGGTATATCCGATCAAAAGTTAAATATGATTTGATGTAATCTATATTATTCATGATAATAAATTAAAAGGATCAAAGGCATAATGAAAAATGGGAAAATTTTGATATTTGCCCCCCTTTACCCCGTTGCCCGATGTACTTGATTCAGCGGTTCTCTTGTACATCCACTCAAAAAACCACTTGAAAATAGAGAAGAGAAAATGGTTGATTTGGTTTGTAATCGAAAATAAATATTAAAATCAAAATGATCATTCAGTAAACAACACCCGTACCAAACCAAATTGGTAACTTTCGAAACTGAAACCAACCAATCAAAAAATAATTTGTTCAATCTTGTTAGTTTAACTGATTGGTCTTTGAATGAGCTAGATTATCTTATTGTGGCGTAATATGAGATTAAAACGATTAATTGAGTACTTAATTATATAAAGATGATGATGCTATAGTTCTTAGTAGGAGTAAACAAATTTGGTTAGAACCGAATTAACCAACAAAACTTGCTCATTTTGGTTGATTCGTTTCAACTACAAAATTAAATTGGTTTGAATCTATTTTGGAACTTTATTTTATTCGTTAATCGGTTTAATTGAATTACCCGAACTTTATTACATATCAAATTTCTAGTGGTATAACAGTATCTGTAACTGCATAACAATAATGAGGTTATACGTTTGAATAGATGAATTGTGTTTGTACTCAATAACTTTTTACAGATAAACCTTCTTTTTCTAGTGAAATAATCTAACAATGGCGTATGTTTTATTTCTTTTATTTGTTTCCTGATTTGACTAAATTGGATACCGATCAAATTATTCGAAATTAATTTGATTCGGTTTTCATCATTTTCTATTCTAATTTAGTATGAAATTTTTTCTTCAAAATCGACCAAACGGTCATCTTCTTTAGAGGTGAGCATTTATCGGTTTAAATCGAATAAACCAACTGAACCAAATAAGTTTGGTTGATTCGACTCGGTTTTATTAATGAACTGGTTGGTTTTGGTTTTTATTTTCATATATTTGGTCTTTTGGTTAGTTTGGGTTTTCGATATTTTGAAAACAAACCAACCAACTAAACCGAATATAGAAATTCAACTAATTATAAGAAACATGGCTATTAATAAAATTTTATATTATTATCTTAATAATAATATTTTAATATCGATTTATATTAGTGTTTATAGAAGAAAAGTGACTTGTTTCTTGAATTTATTATATTATCATAAATTAAATAAATACGGGCTTAATCAACTGTTTCATTTGTATATTATATTAGCAACTAGACAATATAACTCAGTTAAATCAATTGTCTCATTTATATATTATATTAGCAACTAGACAATATAACCAAATTAAAGACAAACCAATTGAACCAACAACTGAACCAATTTTTTTTTCAATTCGGTTGGTTTCAGTTTTGAAAAACATTGATTTGGTTTGGTTGTGTTTCAGTGCCGTCTATTGAATTTCTATTTCGAAAACTGAACAAACCATTTGCTCAACCACAATTCTAGTTTCTAAAAACAAACTCCTCATTTGAAAACATTAATATAGATAGAAAAAATATATTTAATATAACAATAATATAAACAATGATATTGGTATTGATAATTATGCTCTTCTAAAATATTTAATATTTTCATATTTGATGGTTCGATTTTGAAATACTACCAATTGGAAAATCAAATGAATATGGAAATAGAAACCAAAACCAACCAACCAATAAACTAACACACCAAATAAAATCAACCAAGCTTAACTAATTTGGTTGGATTATTTGATTTGAACCAATAAAAATTTCAATTGTAAATAACTTCAACTACTCACAGAGAGTCATCAAACACATTAAAATAATAACGGTGAAAACAATCAAAAAGGTTGATGAAACTAAAGATACAAAGAAAAGCATATAGCAACATTCCCATCGAAGATAAATCTCATTCATAACGCTTAAATTTACACAAAAGTTGCAAGTCTGCAATGCCTTTTAAGTTTTTCTGCATTAACATCATCACAAAATAAACATAATGTACCTTAACCATATACGAAACCGTCAGTTCGTTTTTCTATACAAGAAAAAATAGAAAAGTAGCGGTTCTTGGGTAGTAAACAAGTACTGCTCCAATCATATATAAAAACCAGCTCAGATAATTGCTTAGTCACTTGCTCCTCTCATTGTAAATAAAGGTAGGGTACAAACGTGGGAAGCAACATCGTTTGCTGCTTCTTCTTGTCTTCTCTTTCTTGTTACTTTTATTGGGGGTCGCCTCAGTACTCCAAGTTGAAGTAGTTTCTGAAATACGAGGACTTCCCACCATTGATTTTGTAGCATCGCCGCCACTATTTTCAGTGAAGTTCTCGTTGTCCATGTTTTCACTTTGATTTGTTTCTTGCAGAAGATCGAAGAGCTTCTTCTTGCCATCATTTGGAGAAACTTTTTCATCGCTTGCGTTTTGAAATTTGTACGTTTGAGTTTTCAGGGCACTTAGGTGATGAACTGGTGTATTTCCACGCGAGGGCGTGAAATCTGTGTAGAACAACAAAGTAGATTTAGAGAAAGAAACACACGCATATTTGTGTGTGTGTAATTGGGTGTTCAAAACCAGATGCTGTCTATAAAACTGAAGAAATATATATCAACCCGATAACAAATTTTTCCCAATAATTAGTCAAGAAATTTACTGTAACCATCAAGATTGCACTCTTGCGCATACCTTATGCAAAAATGTATATTTTGAAGAATGGGAATTTTAGTACTTGGAAAAAGGTTCTATTTCTATTACTCATTCAGGTTTCTTTTACCTACACAGTTTAGAAAAAGTTCTTGTGCAGTTTCTACTTCACGTTTTCATAGTTCAAGAGTAGTTGTCTATCTTTTGATCATGGTATATCAAAAATAATTGTACACAACTCAACTGTACTTACTTTTAGGACAATGTAAGATTCTAAATAAGAAATAGTATGTACTTATTTGCATGCTATCCTCAGATATTTTTGCTGCCATGATAACTAAGAGGAATCTCTCTGATGCTTCAATCGGAAGCATCAAAAACTTTGCTTCAAACACACTTCTATGTATAGTAGAAGTTTCAAAAATTAAGCATACTTTTTTTCAACATGTGTTTTACCGTCATTGTTACATAATTTCAGCTATATAAATAGTCATCATGGACGGGAAAAATAAAAGGGGGGAGACCAAAAAAAAGAGGAAAAAAATGAAGAAAACCAAGAAGGGAAGAAAAATAAACTTATTGTATATCTGCTAAAAATTTAGGAAAAAGGCAAAGAAGATGATGATCTCTTAACAGTTTTTGTCATATATAAAGAAATTTTTTATCATGTGCCCACATTTTAAGATTGATTAAATTACTCTAATGACTCTCGTGAAGTCCGCCTTTTTTTATGTTTCAGGGATAAAATCTGTATTTTGAATAAACAAGTTTGTACTTTAACACATAAATGTCATTTTTAACATGTGCTCTTATAACATACATTAACAACACTCTTATATAAAATAGAATAGTAAATGATATGATTATTGTACAAAAAGCACGCATCACTTGAGAAATATTTATATCAAAGTTTGTTTGTCCATACATTAAACCATAATTGTAAGACATAAAGTGGTATGATAAAAGCACTTTCAATGGAACAAACCATGACACGCGTTGTTATATCAAACTTTAACACATAATGCTTAAATTTTTGACATGTCCACCAAAGAGCAAAATTGGCGATATTAAATTAGTGTTACATCACATGAATCACATGCGTTCAACTCTGACTTGTTGAACCCATATCAATGTTTAATTAAGACTTTTTGCATCAAATTTTGATGTCTCTAACTATAACAAAGTTGAGCTCGCTGTTTCAAGTTCACATTATTATTTGCATTGAACAAGCCGTGAAACACTTAAATGTGGTTTGTTTAGTTCTCCTAAGTAGCCACAAGGTTAAGTTCTGGCTGCCAAAGCAGATGTTGGCCTGATTGTGGAAAAAATAAGTTGTAATGTAAAATACAATAAAACCGTAACAATTTTCCTTTTATTGCTTTTTGCATCAAAACAACAAACTACTTGATGTTTTAATGTAATTTTGCATTAAAACCACAAACAATTTGTCTTTTTAATGCAAATGCAACAAAAAGACAAATTGTTTGCCAGTTTATTTGAATGAGAATCAATTAAAAAACTAGTTTGGTGGTTAATTTGTATGCTTCTGAGTGAAAAGTTAGACTTGTTCGATTTAAACTAGCGAAAAGCGGTGACACTGAACAACTGTTGGGAATGATATATGAGGATACGACTTATAGCATAGTCATGGAGAATAGACGTGTCTGCAGACACACATAATATACACCAATCCTCTGAGTCAGATTCACATTATCTAATAAGTAGCTTATTTAAGTCGATCCGAACAGACCGTAAACTCAATTCGTTGGGCAAAAAAAATTATGTTCAGATTTGCAAGATGAACCCTTTCATAGTGAGCTTTGAAAGTTTGGTCAACGCAAAATTTCAGTGAAATACAGCTGCTGCCATTATTAAAAATCACTTTACTGAAAATGAAAGCAACATTTTATGTGGTACATTGAATATCATATCTCTACTACTAATAATGAAAATTCGTTGAACTGATTTACTAGGTGTCTTTTTGAAATTCCAAAAATGACCAAGCTTTCCGTTTACATATTTACGCTCAAACAAAATATCAACGTATACGATAACATAAATAGCCCGTATGCAAAGCACGGGCCCATGCTAGTATAACTAATATGAAAAGGAATCACGTAAATACCTCCATTGACACTAACAAATTCATCTTCGCTATCAGAATCAAACCATGCTTTAGTGTCAAAGAAGCTTTCATCTTTGCTGCCTGTTACATCAAAAGACACTTGGATAATTTTTCAAAAGAAAGAATTAAACACAAAATAAACAAAGAAACATGAAGCATTCCCTTAAGATTTGAGTATTTAGCAATGACTCATACATAGTCAAAATTGCTTTTAAATAACTACTAAAATTTGCACGTTCAGAAACAACTTTTAATTTGGATTTTGAGTTGCTAAGGAGTTGTAAGATGGAAAGCAACATTTTCTAGTTTATGATTTGTGGTAAAATATGACAAGTATATGTTTCCATTTTGTGGTATTAACAACATTTAGCATGTTCAGAAACAACTTGGTATTTATTTCGTAAAATGAGGAAATAAAACATAACAAGGCAAGAACGTGTTTCCATTTTGTGGTATTAACAATTATTATGGGAGCAATGGTACGGTTATTGACAAAAAGGGAAAAGAATAGAAGGGGACATACCACCATCAAGCAATAAATAATGAAGAAACAGGACGTATTATAGTAGTGTGAACGACTTTCAATAATCAAATGGGATAAACCACTCATGTACTTGGCAATTGGCAAACACGTTTTCAAAATTTCAGATCCTACTGCGATAGAGTTATACATGTATGTTTAGCCGATATGAAGAACAATCCTAGTTCATAATGAAATATAACATGGAATAAAGCGTGCATCATGAGATCCGAAGATGTACAAGACCAAGTTGATTTTTCTTCATGACAACTGTACAAATTCATAAACATTGGTCTAGTACATAATACAATATCAAAATCAACAACTACCATATAAGCTTCCCACTCCTACATCTTTAGAAATTTCCTTCTCAAATATATACACAATATAGAGTCAACATCACATATGTTGCAGCTGTATCTTTTGCCTTTTTTACACCTCCAAAATTGTACGTGTTCTGTCTAAATTTACAAAACAATCTGGGTCACTACCAATCTTTTTCAACAATAACGTGAATCAAAAAAATTAAATTTCTACACTAACCGAACTGGATAACATGAAACATGTGCACAAAATGATTACTCTGGGAAAATTAAGATTACTCTGTCAATAATTATCAACAAACTGCTAAAGTAATAATAACACAACGATAAATGAGAGAACAAACACATTCATTTTCAAGCACTGAATTACTATTAGAAATGGATCGTCTACAAACTAATAAGGTTAGCAAACAATTTTTTTTAGATGATAAATAGCAAAGGCATAGTCAAACAAGTTTAGATCGTATGAAACGTTCGAAGCAGTTTGATCACCCTTTGTAATCAAGCAGGATCGAAGAAATGATCAATATACTAACAAAGAGAAGACAAACAGTCCCCTAAACAAATTTAACAAAAAACGAAAATTGTAAAGAAAAACATACTGAAGTTTGAATATCGAAAATCAGAATCCACTGCTGGTTTGCTTTTAAGAGCGAATTCTTCGTTTGGGTCTTCTCCGTTCAAAGTCTTGTCCTTGATTGAAGGAGAAAGGAAGAGCCCTTTTGATTTTGAACCTAAGCCCAGACAAAATTTCATGACTTTTCTGCCCAGAAAGCTAAGTCAAAAATAAATAAAAGGAAAGAAAGCAAGTTTGTGTTGGATTCTATTAGAGAGGGAGGGGGCAATAAATATTTTGGATGATGGATGGAAGCACTGATTGGTAAGAGTGCTGATTGGTCTTCCAGAGAGAAGCTAATAATACTATTTGCTTTGCTTTTATTTGCCGTACTGTATCTACTGTTTGGTTTTATTTGAAAAAAAAAATACTTTCGTCCAAAATCATGTTAAAATATAATGAGTTATTAGGCAAAAGGGAGGTGTAGCTGGTTACACGGATATAGATAAAGTTTAATTAAATTGAAGCAGTCTCGGTTAATGTTATTGGTTTGTAGTTGTTGATTGCTAATCTAATTTGACTTGAGTTTTACAAAAATAGATCATTTAAATTAATTATAGTAACCGATTACAGCCACTATTTTGTTTATAGCAATAATCTATACTATTATATTATTAGTCGGTTGAATTTTAAGAGCACACATGCATTTTTGAATTTTAGCAACTGAACAGCATCCATGTTATTTATCTATGCTATTATATTATTATTTCAACAACGCAGAAGCCTGCTTTGAATTTTAAACTCAATGGTCGCGATTTTTCCTTCCTCTATCATGCCTCTCCCTTTTCTTCTTTTTTCCAACCCTAAATTGTAAGTCTACCCCTCCCACCAACGTCGCCAGCCACATAAAGTCCAATTTAGGTATGAAGCCTTCTTTTGTTGAGACCTTTATCTATTGTCTACGGCCAAATAGAGTCCCAAGGGCATGGAAATAAAAAAGCACTCATCTCTTCGTCCTGTATATTAAGTCTTCCTCTGTTATTTACACTTTTCCACGATTCTCCTCCAGTCTCCTACCGATTGAAGTAATTTTCAAACTTTTGGCTCCGTTATTTGGATTTATAGAACTATTACTTATTTATTTGCTTGATTCATTCGAATTGCGTATATATTTGTTTCCTACTTTAATCGATCCTGGTTTAATTGCTTAATCATTTACCCTATCAGTGTTGCATCGTGCATCTTTCAGCCTCTGTATTTCAGGTACCATGACCATTACCATTACCAGGTATCACTTTTCAAGGTTATTCAACGGGTTCTATTGATGTAGGTACTTAGGAGGTAATTGATTTGTTGTATTATACTTTACCCTTAATACATATGATTGATTTGGTTTGGTTTTGCTGATATGACCTGTTTGAAATTTATTTTATGATAATTACTGGAAATTGCACTTAGGTATTTGAAAAAGTTCACAGAAAAGAAGTTTCAGTTAACTAACCAAACATTGTTTTTTTATTCTATTTTGCCAAGTGAAGAGATATGCTGCTGCATAGAGTAAACTTTTGACATCACCAATAAAAAAGGTTAGGATATTTACTTTGTTCTACAGATGAAATCGCTACTGAAACCATTTCACTTGAATATACATAGTGTTAATCTTCTTTTTTATATTTTAGGTCACTGCAGTAAGTCCAAACTCAAATTAAACGACTTTGGTTTCTTTAGAATCACTTGGTCATCGAGTCATCATTTACAAAGTATGATTTCGATCAATAAATTTATATTTATTTATCAATTTACTTCACATTAAAACACTTATTATAAATTTTTGTAAATAATAAATATGAGTAATACTATTAAAGATTGCACATTTATCAGTGTTTATAACCATTCAGTTTATATTATAATAAGCTAATCATCTTTGCTATATTTCAGGTTATCGCTTTAAATCCTAAATCAACATCATATGCTAATGGATTAGTCTTATTTTAAACAATTTTTGTTTTCTTAGGATCACTTGGTCATAATGTCATCATCTGTAAGGTAAACTTCAACTAAACTTTGAATATTATTTATTTATTCATTTCATATTAGAACACCTATTATAATTTTTAGTAGATAATAAACATGAATCCTGCTATTGAAGATCGTACATGTTGCCGATGTTGTTGACCATTCAGTTTGTTTTATATTATTTTCATAAATTTTGGATAACATATGTTGGTATGGTATGCAATTATTTAAAGTCCTTTCACTATAACTTATGACAATTCAGAATATTATTTGTTACATCAGTTTTTATTTGTGTTAGTATCATTTCTGAATGTTTCAATGCTAGCAGGAAAGCACTTATAATGGTGGCCTTAGACCTGAAACATTATAAATATATTATAAATGGTAAACCAAATCATTTTTGGTTGAAACTATAATTTTTGGTTGGATATTACAATACTTCTTAAGTATAAACTTTATCGGTTAATAAACCTTTTCCGTTTTCCAATAATTTTATACATGTAAATATTACATCTTTGTATTGATGTTTAATTATGCAAAATGGTAATGAATTTCATTTAATGTTTTAAGATATACATCTATATACAAAATTCTATGTAACATAGCAGTTTTTTCAATTTGTAAAGTGCATGGTTACAAAATATTTTCACTACAAATATAGGTAACTAAATATATTGTTCTTCTTAGTGATTCATTTGGAAAAAAAATTAAATTAGTTTTACAGTGATGGCAACAAATTTAGAAATATATGTATGTCCATGTTTGCACATTTACCCATGTATGCATGAGGTAGAAATTTTGTTTTTTTTTTTTATTTTCACAAAGCTCCCCTGTTAACTTTTGTATCTGCATGTTTTGGACTTCCTCCTTTCATTTGATCCTTTATTATGTCTCCCTTTTACTCCCATGTATTGAAAGATATGAACCGACCTTTACTTTTTGTGTGACGCTTCACTCTCTAAACAGACGCACCAAATTCAGCTTATTACCAATGCATTTTATATGTTGTTTCCCTGTATATTTCATTTCCTTCTCACCTATCTCATTGCTTCTATTCCTTATTCTTTACAAACTAGGTAGTCCTAATTTTTCAATTTTTCATTATTATAACAATAATAATTTTTTTCGGTTGCTAAATGGATTCTTACCACATAATATGAATTTTTTGTTTGGGTTACTGATCATGAAATTTACACAAGAAGAAGATTTGGCAGTATATTAAACATACTTTGATATGTTATTTTGATTTCTTTCACTTTTTTCTAATCAACAACTTGCTACTTTAATGGACTTGGACAGTGTCAGTAATCTCAAACAGATAAAATAAACATGAAGAAGTTCACCAAGGATGATAATAAATTAGTTTCTTTGCCTGGCAAAAATTCAAGTATATGATATTTAAGTATACGATTGTAATAATTCCTGCTTTCATAACATGTATCATTTTGATTTGTCGTATAACACATTTTATAAATCAACTCTCATCCATCATTTAATTTTTGATTATGTCATTAAATTTTTGTGCACTTAATATTTTCTCCGCTATCACTTAAGGAAGACAAATAGTTTACAGTTTGAGGCTTTGGGCAATCGTGATGAAATTTGTGTATTTCAGTTTATATTTATTATGATTAGTTAATTAATACCAACGTGTGATTTTGAAATTACTTCCTCGTTTTCAATTCAGTTAATGCTTTATACAGCTACCAGAAGAAGTAAACATACCATGTAGACAATAACCTAAGGAGGGAACCTTCTTAGGTTGGTGATTGTTTTCCATTCTAACCTTTCGCAATAAAAGATTTGTGATGGATTTTTTGTTAACATTTGTCTTTATCTTGATCAGAAGTTAATCTGTGATGGATTTTTTACTTATCCTTGCCTTGCCACTACACTGTGGGGGCAACAAAGCATCCTTGATAGGTAACTCAGCTATCGATGACAACACTAAAACAATTATCCTTACATCGATGACCGTGAAGAACTACCAAGGTATGTTTCCTATATATACATATCCTACTATTACATCTGTTATTAGCAAACATTAACTCTGTCATTACTTACAAGTAAGCCAAGCTTGAGCTCAACTACTGCAACATTTGTTTACACAGATTTGGATATCACTGAGGGATCCAATCTACTAAAGAGGTCAGCATCTTTTCCTCTGTTCACTCACACGGTTCTTTGATTAATCATATCCAACCGACTCTTCAGTTTCAATTCTCCCATCCAATACACAACTTTCTCATCCATTTTTAATCTTCTTCCTACCAATGATTTCCAAATATACATTTCCATCCGCTAACAAACTCCTTATCCCGTCTCAAACAACATGCTATATTATCAGAATTTATGCTGTGTTTGGCCTTCCTAATTGTGAAATTAAAAGTTAAGTACATTTATGCAGCAAAATATGAAACCATTGTTTCCTTATTTTCATTTTTCTTGTTGTCTTCCTTTTTCTTCGCTTGCTATAAACTCCTCAACACTATATGTAGTGATGGCCAATATACACCTAAATTCTAGAAAGTTGATAAAATCGTTGAATGATATTACACTGAAAACCCTTTCAACTGCTGCTAAATCAAATAAGATCAATTAGGCGGTAGGTGAATAATGGTTAAATAGACCATTAGTTCAATTACTTTCCTCATTGTCATCCACTGCTGATTTGACGAACCTTTTCTGGATGAACCAGCACATATGATGCTGAAATGCTCAACATACACTTCAAAAATAAATGTACATAAATTATTAGTATGTCTGATGTTCTTCAATCCACTGATGGTTCAAAATTTGAAGATGTTCAGATATCACTGCATTTAGGGATGTTCTTATGTTGTTTTATGCTTCACTTTAATCTTCAATCTTTTTTGTGTACTTCCTATAATACATCTCATTTGTTTTCTGTGAAATCTTGGTTTCCCATATTAAATATGAGTTCTCGTTGAGCCAGTTTATCCAATATTAATTTAGCAGTATCATTTCCTTTTAATTTGGAGGATAGGAAGAAAGTAATAGAAAAATAGAAAGTATGTTCTGTGTGGGAGGAGTAACTATTACTTATATCTTGAAAGCTAAGGTCTTTACCACTTTTAGTTCAATTTTTCTTATGTATTTATTTAGTTACTTATTTAATAGATCTCTTTTATTAAATTTATCAATAAAAATTATTTGATTCATGAACAAGAAGGTATGGAACTCATGGGTTTGATTGCCCATACATTTTGTATAGTTAAGTGAGATAGTATTAGTAATTAATTAATGATTCATTCAAGTTTTAAAAAAATCTTTGTTAATAATTTGGATATAATATTAGCTCATTTTACCGGTTATTACTGCAGGACATGGCAAATATCTATTCACATATTTTTACGGTTGGTTCACTATTTCAGAATATATTATACATTATCATTATTATACATTATCAAGATTTACATTGTTCATGGATGAACATGTTACCACTTTAATAATCCAACATAAACAGAGCTGCATCTAGGAACCATGGACAAACACAGACATGGTAGGTATGAGATCATTTGGCTATTTCATTTACAGACCGTGCCTAAGATTGAATGTAGAAATGTTTTTCACCATTATCTAATTTTATTTCTTCCTCGAATTAAAATATAAATATAGTTTCGATGCCTTTTTCAGTTCAAAGAGAAAAAGAATCTGAGCTGTTGTGTTGAAAAGGTTCTTAAGCAAAAATTTGGATTTTGATCCTAAAAGAACAAGAACTTTGCACAAAAAAGACAAAGAAAAGGTAAGATTGAAGTTGCATAAGCATGGTTATTTATTCAACTTAATTTTTCATTCAGTTTTCTTAGCTTATTTTAGTTATGAATTATTGAGCCATGTTAGATATTCACAAACAATGATTGAACTGCATGTGAAGCAAGATATCAGGATTGTTACATTTTTCACTACATTTTTCGAGTAATATTATGATCATTTAGTCTGTCATTTAACCCAACCTTCGTTTACTGGATGTATTTAACTTAGATGATTACTTCAGTATTACGCAGTTGCTGATGTGTGATTCTTTTTTTCCTACAGATAAGGAAATGTCATTTTGGATAAAACTGTACTGAGGACCATGCTGTAAAATTTGGTTACTTCATACTTAAAAGCAGGATCGAATATCTATTAGATTCCAAGATCAATATGTTGAACTTGAAAATTGTGTTTTGCACTGTACATATTAAAATACAAGTTCTATCATAGATATTTTAATTGCTGTTGGTTTATTGGATTGTATGGCTAGATTCATATTGTCCAATTATTAATCAAAACTAAATTTTGATGCATGTTGTTATACTTCATGATGTACGATTGAGCTACTGTGGTAAAAAAAAGAATTAGTTATCCACTTCTATCATTGTAAACAGTGAGTTTACTACTTTGATTTACAATTTTGAACTCCTCATTGCGTTACTTGGCCGTCCTACAAACGTTCTATACATTACTGCAGTGATCTGTTAGAGCACGCGACATTTCTCTTATAAGTAATGAAACCTAAGCCGTTCTGTGCCGACAAATTGCAACTATTAACATGCATTTATTTTATAGGCTTGATGTGGTAATTCGCTACAACGCTACATTGCTGCTCAAAGTTGGATGCTGCTTATTGTTTGCCGAACCAATCCCTTAAACTTCTTTTCAACTATTACCAATTTCATATTATTATACATCTACTTTCACCAGCCCGTGTGTGAAGCACGGGTTTACACTAGTAATTAATTATTGTACTGTAATTTCGCATGAGATTTACACACCTTTTACTTATACAAATTTGCACAAGTGCTTTACTAATTTAAATCATTGTAATATGAAATTATTAAAATGCAGATAAATAAAAAAAATATGAGATTCACATTTCTACGTCATTGATTGTGGTTTCCTTTCATTTATGGACAAACATCACAATAACAACTCCCAGTATTTCTAAAGGGAACTATAAGCATGCGGCAACTAACGCGGTTGCAATATGAATTCTATCATGGGAAGAAAAATCACTTCAGAGCGAGTATTGAGTTTTAAATTTTTGGAGAGCTAGATCTTTAATTTTGATGTAAATAAATCTTAAATCTAAACAATAAAAGTTAAGGTGCATGGTTTCCAAAAGGTCAAATCGGTATGCACCGACAGATTTTGTTGATCAAAGCTCTATTTCTCTCTAATATTGTCCAAATCTTCTTGCTTTGCAACTTCAGGGGCAAAATGGTCAACTTCGATACATCGATGCTAGTCGATATATGCTCTCTATAACTTGTTTTTTCTTCGAAGTTGTATGTAGACTCGTCCATAATCTAGAATGGATCCTTCTCTGCTTCATATCGATCGGTACCGACATCTTTGGATCGATTTTGCGTCTTTGAAATATGACCAAATTTCTTGAATTTCCTCATACCATCAATGTTGAGAGTTTTTAAGCTTCCGGTCCATTCTTTCATCATTTTGTAACCCAACTTCTCAAATTGAGGCAATTCCAAGATAATGAAAAAACTGTAAATGACACTTGCCACCAAAGCGTGCTTTTGTGGATACAAAGTGAGCTTTAGTTATAAACATGTAATAGGATCAGCAAATTGTCATCGACGTCCTTGGATCATTTATCAATTCAGTTATAGTGAATCATCTAGTTCATTCAGACTAGCATGTATATCAACGGTCACTTCGGACCCATCAAGGTCAAGGACCCCTAACCTTGATTGTATGTTAGTCATAAATTATTATCATCCTGAATTTTCTTAGGATTCATATATCACAAATAATGCATATATCTAGTCATCATTCAGTGCAAATCATGTATGCAGAGTTACAGATCTACTAATATCTGGAGCATTACTTATAAATTAGTTGTGATCTCATAACATTCTATTGTAACAATTCATGTGACGACCTACCATTTTGGACGATTTAAATCGACAATAAACAACACGTGCCGAACTTAAACCATTCAAAAGGAAGGATTGTCAATGGGATGAATAAGAAAATTAGAGAAATGAATGAAAACAAAACATAAAATCTCACAGCGGAATAACAAAATATAATAACCAAATAAGCAGTTCACGAAGCTGTTTACAAATAACATTTGATTACACTTTTACAGTACAATCAGAGTTATATATACAACAGATATAATAGGATAATGCATCGGAACAACACGATGCAGTATAATATATAATAAATAGTATACCAATCTCCGTCTTCATCCTCCAAAAATAAAATGGCCTTCAACGCATTGAATAGTTCAGACTAACCGAGTATAATGATAAGACAAAACACTCGGGTCAGAACTAGAACGTTCTAATGTAAGTCAAATCAATATTACATGGAAAATGAGTGTAATGGCGTCAGAAATGCTACGAGGTTTTCATCTTCTATCCGGCGTATAACGTGAGTACAATAACTTAAGAGATGTTACAGGATTTTTCCATCTCTTAAGGATCTATCAAACTATCTATATGTAGTAGTATACGCTATATATGTAGTGTCTATCGGTGAAGTATAATATTGAAAATAGCGTTAAGGCGTTACCCATATCCCCATTAACACATTTTATATAAGCATCGTAGTCTATATAGTACTGTAAACTCCACCGTAAACTAGTGGGCTATTAGGGAGCACTCCATTGGTACGATACAAACCAAAATCGTAGTGGGCTCGATAAGGCATATGAAAAGGCACACGAGGCAATGGCTAGGGTAGGAATCTACCATTTTGCACGCCCGGAATGGTGGTAACGCATAGCAGCTACTACTGCCCACCTCAAGACACACTCTCATAATCAAATCGAGGGTGACCACCAATCAATCACAAAGTAATAGATATGGTATCGAAGAAGCGTGTCCGATAGGAGGAGCGACCTCACTTGGTCTGGGATAGCTCCTGTTTTGGTCATATCAAGATTATCCGAAGGTCGGGGCTATGTTCTTACCTCATACCAGTGGCGTTCGCCAAACCATCCTGCTTCGTTCTAGATTCTCTATCACGTGCATAGTTGTTAAAGTGGTTTCGGAATTGGCAGAGAGTATGACAATATCCGGCCCCGGTCTCTTTAACAACCAAATGCTTAATTCACTCCACGGTCATTTTATAAAGCATTGTTGATAATAAATCCAGAAAATAGTTTATACCTTCATATCAAGATATCCATATACTTATTTCAAAAGTATAAATATATTCATAAATACCGAGGAAGATTTCTTCAATCAATTTCGAATATAATTTATAAATCTTAATTAAACCATTTTTAAATTATTTATATGCTTTAGAACCATTTATAAAGCTATTTATAAATTCCAAAACAGTTTACAACTCTTTCCCTTTTCATAAAATTCTACGCAAATTTTTTTAAATGCTTCCAAATCCCTTTATACAAGTTATTTTATAAAACCCTTTATAAAATCCTTTGAAACCTTTATAAACTCCTTTATAAAACAATTATAAAATCCAATATAAAAATCTTATAAAATCCTTTTATAAAATTCATTATAAAATCTCTTAACTTTTATAAATTCCCTACAAAATCTTTTACCAAATTCTAAAATCTTTTATCTATTAAAGTTATTATAAAAGTCTATATTTATTATCTTAAATTAATCTTTTAAAACTACATTAAATATTTTAGTAATTTAATTTTTTAAAGTGTTTTTATTGTATTACAATACTTAAAGTATATATTTTAAAACTAAATAAAATTAAAAGTTAAAATCTTAAAAATTAGATTTAAAAAAAAATTATATTAAATAAAATGTAAATTTTAAATAAAATATTTAAATTAAATTTTAAAATCAAATTTATTAAACCAAAACATACTTTACAATTTTAGAAAATAATTTAAAATCGACCAACGTTGTCCGTATATAATTTTCTATCATATGGCCAAGTGATCTATTAAATTTAATTTAATTTTAATTTCAGGGATGGATATATATCATTTCAATCCAAATCAAGTGTCATAGGTATATATCATTTCAACCTATTTCTTAATTTATCTAATTCAGATTTATTTGATGCCCGTAACATCTAGGGTGAATAACAGGAATAAATCAGCATAAAACATCTAGGTTGAATAACACTAATAGATCAGTATAACAAACATCTAAACATTTAACATATCAATCATTAGGCATCCATCACAATCAACATCCAAAACAGTCACATATTATAACGGGTTACTAGTTATAAATTGTTGAGTGTTTAACTAGCAAATTAAAGTTCGATTTCAATTTCAGTTTCAATTTAACTATCAAATTAAATTACACTATCAATGCAATTCAATATAAATGTCAATTTTAAACCATCAAACGACAATCAATAAATTTAAATCACTTCAGAATTTCAATTTAATTAACATAAAAAAATAATTTAGTCATTTGTGAGCGTTTAAAACACTCATTTTTCCATCTTCAAATAAATTTCAAACTAACTCCATGACGTAGCGTACGTCAATACGACTCCAACGGTACCTGTTTCGTACGAAATGGACCTCGTATGCAAGAGTTACGATTTTTATTAATATAACGATAATTATAAAAATTTATTAAAATAATGATTATAAAAAAAACTTCTTATCTCTTTCAAAACAACAGATGCAAAAACTAGAATCCACCCCATGCGTTCGATACATCCAACCGCACACCACCACGACCATTAAAGCCTCGATCCACGCCCACCACCGAATGCGCCACACCCAACCACGCCACCATCCTAGGCGCAGCTGCGTCCATCGTGTCGTTTGTCTCTAAAAATGTGAAAACTGCCATGACTTTGAACATAGATCTCGACGATTTCGTAATGTTATAGCACGAATCAACCATTGTATATGTAGAGCTCGTCGAGTTCTGCAACTTTGCTTTTGGAATTTTTGATTTCGTCGGACGTATTGGAAGAAATCAAGGCGAGAAGACAAATGATTTTCGGCCATTAAAATCTTAGAGGGAGTGGTTGTGAATAAACTAGGGTTTTGAACGAAATGAATGACTTATTATAAAAGTTTCCGATCCAATTAACACCTAAATTTTCCGGAATCCAAACGAAATGTGCCACTTGGCGTTCATAATGTTTTACCCCCATTTTGAACACAATGGAACAAGTTTCGAGGTCAAATTCGATCGTATTCAGAAGATAGCTTTCAAAATCAATTAATTTTAATCGAATTTCCTAAATTAATTTCTACACGTTTCAAGCTCGCATGGCCAAACGACAAATCTGATCGCTACGAATCATGAAATCCTGTAATAATTCACTATTTTGAATCCGATGAAATTGGTTTTCCAAAACAGTGGCCAAAATGGTTATTTTTACACGTTAATTAAAATATAAAATTTCCAATTCCTAATTGTTCACTTTTAAATCCTATTTTTAAATGTTAACAATCTTCATTCATATTCCAAAAAAAATTAAATCGGCTTCTGATATCATTTTCATTCATATTAAATTTAGAATTCAATTATTTAAATAATTTCCAATATTAAATTTTAAATAATTTAATTATCCAACAAATCATTATATTTCCATATAAGTTGTTTAATTTATAAAATTTAATTTTAAAATAAATTCAAATAATAAAACAATAATTCCCATTTTTATCCAATAATCACATTAAGTTTAATAATTTAAAATAGTTAAAAGTATGGGTCGTTACATTGTCACCTACTCAAAGCTTTTCGTACTCGTAAAAAGACTACGTACAAAATTTAACATTTGATATATTTTATTTAAAACAATCAGCTTATACAACATCAAAATCTTATTTACAAAACCATTACTACGTTCTCGTCACGCCACTTCGATATCGGTTTTACGTAAATTACAACTTATATATAAAACAAGTTATAAAATTTTCAAAATCTCAAAAATTTTCTAACACCCAAATTTATGGAAAATTTCGAAAAAGTCTCCTTTGCGCGGTTAGATCGGAATTTTTTCACAGTAGAATATATAACACAAATAAATACCAGACATATCAAATATACATCTCATCTCAATGATGAGGCATCTCGAAGGGAAAAATATAAAAGTGCGGTATGTAATCCGAGATACGTACCTTATTATTAATAATACGAGCGAGTTCGCTCGTATTAAGCATGCAAAAGCATATAAAAACTCGTGTATACGTTCAAACAGCATTCGTATATATCTATCTCAACTCAAATTAGAATATTAGTTGCTTATAATAAGACGTAAAGCATGTATGAGTGAAATAGAACCACGAAGCATGAATTTTGAATCCAAATCATAAACACAAGCACAAATACACAACATACAACAATCATATGCAATCAAAACAGTAAAAACAATGGTTTGCAACAAAAGAAACCATTCAACCATCAATATTCACCCAATTAATCCAATTAATTCATAACTATGTAAATTTTCATTATTCAATGTCAATATTTAATTTCTACACTTCATTCTTATTAACATCATTTTTTTATTAACGTTTAATTGGTTTGCTTCTAATTTATTTACATCTATTTCATTTACATTCAATTTGATTTGTTAAATTTCAATTGTTTCACTTTATGTCTAACACGTCTCATATAAATTCATTTGTCAACATTTACAAAATTATTTCATTTAACCTTGTTTAATTTAAATTTTATTTATTTACCACTCAGTATATTCTTTTCGATACTAATATCATTTATAAACCATTTCATAACATTTAAGTCTATTACAATAATTTTATAAAACACGACTCTTGTTTATTTATTTTTCTTTCCATAACTTAAGTTCACGTTAACTCACTGATTCGCTTCATCAGTTCATATTCAAATTCATATAATTAATTTTTTTAAGTGAATTTATTTTTTGTACTCATATTCATATCAACAAATTTTCCTTTTTTATCACAATTAATTTCATTCAATTTTCTTAAGTTAACTTCCATCTTTTAATTTATTTCATTAACTTATTTCATATTCAATTAGTTACCAACCAATTTGTTTAAACTTACTCCATTTACATAGTTTATTTATATCCAATTTAAGTCAAGTTCAATTACCCATATTAATTTTACTTACACCCATTTATTTTTATTCAATTTCTTCACAGTTCAAATTGCATTTCATTTTATAATTCAAGTTGTATTCATTCTATTAATTCATTTTATAGCTTAAGTGGAATTAATTCACTTTACTAATTTGTCTAGTTCCATTCAAATCCAATTCAATTCATTTAATTTTTATTACATTAACTTTATTTCATTTAATTAATTTCTCAGCTTATTCAACTTTGTTTAAGTTAAATTTTCCCTTCCTTATCATTTACAGTCAAAAAATTCAAAATTTGTTTTAGCATAATATTTATCAAATCTATAAGTTATACAAATTTATTCACTTAAATTTATTTCATTATTTATCTATTTCATTTCAAATACAATTCATTCCATTTAAGCCTTCTCCAGTTAAACTTTATTTTTTTTACTAACTCAACTTATTTAACATTTCTTAGGTTAATTCTTTTATTTCATATCTCCATTTCAAATTTTCTTTTATTTGCTTAACCAAAAATATTCAACAGTGTTAAAATTTAATTTTCTTGCCTACTCAAATCTATAAGTTATAAACTTATTTTTATCTATACTATTTTAAATTATAAGTTCAAAAATATTTTCATATTTATCAAGTCATACTTAAAAAATATTTTACAATCAAAACTTGTTTTAATCAAAAAAAATTCTTTTGGTAGCAATTTTCACTCAGGAACTTGAAAATGAATATTAGCGATGCTGCAGCCATCCCCAGAAATTATTTCCCAACAACTAATGCGAGTTCAATGCTTTGTTTCTTTCAAAAAAAATCCTTTCTAAATATATTTCTAGTCAAAACACTTTCAAATAATATTATTATTAGTTTTAAAGGATTGAAAACAATTTTGAAAACAGCAGGATTTAAATTCCAAAATTCTCAGCTTTTAAATCTCTTCTATTTATAAGTTATGTTATAAATATACTCATACGATCTCATTACTTTATTACCAAAACATTTCACTAATTTTCAACCTTATTATTTTAAATAATTTCTTATTCTAATTAGTTTCAATTCAATTTAATTATCGAACGCTTCATGAAACAGAATTCACAAAGTATTCATTTTATTTTATGCAACCAGTAATCGATGATAACTAAATATTATCATCTCCTAACAACTAACATCCATTGAAAATTATCGTTTTGTGTATATAAAATATAATTTAGGTAAAATTATTTCATTTATCTGATTTTAAATAATATTATGTCGCTTGCCTCGTTTAAGTGTTTATAAACCCCTATCGATAACGTATCGTCCCACGCACCGACCAGAATTCATAGACAACTCAACGAATAAGCAAACACAATATAAAACATTTTATAACACTAATAAGTACACACTCTCATATATATATATATATATATGCTCAAACAAACTCATTCTAGGGTATTACTATCCTATCTCTAATGAGTCAAACCCCACGAAGCTAAGGTTATCGATAAACCAAAGCTATGATACCAACTGTGATGAACCACCTTTTGGACGGTTTAAATCGACAATAAACCACACATGTCGAACTCAGACCATTCAAAAGGGAGGATTTTCACTGGGGTAAATAAGAAAATAAGAGAAATGAATGAAAAAAAACACAGAATCTCACGGCGGAATGACAAAGTATAATAACCAAATAAATAGTTCATGATGTTGTTTTACAAATAACATTTGATTGCACTTTTATAATACAATCACAGTTATACATACAGCAAGTATAATAGGATAATGCGACGGAACAACATGATGCAGTGTAATATATAATAAATAGTATACCAATCTTCGTCTTCATCCTCCAAAAATAAACTGGTCTTCGATACACTGAAAAGCTCATACTGACCCGAGCATAATGAAAAGACAAAACATTCGGGTCAAAACTAAAATATTCTAATGTAAGTCAAATCAATATCACGTGGAAAATGAGTGTAATGGTGTCAGAGATGTTAAGGGGTTTTCATCTCCTACCCGATGTATAACGTGAGTATAATAACTTAAGAGATGATATAGGATTTTTCCATCTCTTCAGGATCCATCAAACTATCTATATGTAGTAGTATACGCTATATATGTAGTGTCTACCAATAAAGTATAATATCGAAAATAGCGTTAAGGAGTTACCCATATCCCCTTTAACACGTTTTATATAAGCATCACAGTCTATATAGTACTGTAAACTCCACCGTAAACTGGTGGGCTATCAGGGAGCACTCCATAGGTATGACACAAACCAAAATCATAGTGGGATTGATAAAGCATATGACAAGGCACGCGAGGCAATGCCCTGGGTAGGATTCTACCATTTTGCACGCTTAGAATGGTGGTAACGCATAACTGCTACTAACGTCCACCTCGAGACACTCTCCTATAATCAAATCGAGGGTGGCCAACAATCAATCACAAAGTAACAGATATGGTATTGAAGAAGCTTGTCTGACGGGAGGAGCGGCCTTACTTGGCTCGGGATAGCTCATGTTTTAGTCATCACAAGCCGACCCGAAGGTCAGGGCTGCGTTCTTACCTCATGCCTGTAGCATTAGCCAAACCATCGTACTTCCTTATGGATTCGCCACCACGTTCACAATTGTTAAAGTGGTTTCGGATTTGGCAGAGAGTATGATAATATCCGACCCGGTCTCTTTAACAACCAAATGCTTATTTCACACCATGGTCATTTTATAAAACATTTTTAATAATAAATTCAAAAAATAGTTTATACCTTCATATCAAAATATCCATATACTTATTCCAAAAGTATAAATATATTCATAAATACCGAGGAAGATTTCTTCAATCAATTTCGAAAATAATTTATAAATCTTATTTAAACCATTTTAAAACTATTTATATGCTTTAGAAACATTTATAAAGCTATTTATAAATTCCAAAATATGTTGCAACTCTTTCCCTTTTCATAAACTTCTGCGCAAATTCCTTTAAAACGCTTCCAAATCCCCTTTATACAAAGTTCTTTTATAAAAGCCTTTATAAAATCCTTTAAAACCTTTATAAACTCCTTTATAAAACCATTATAAAACTCTTTATAAAAATCCATTTATAAAATTCATTATAAAATCTCTTACAAAACTTTTATAAATTTCCTACAAAACCTTTTAAGAAATTCTAAAATCTTTTAAAAAAATCTTTTATCTATTAAAGTTATTATAAATGTCTACATTTATTATCTTAAATTGAATTTTTAAATAAATCTTTTAAAACTACATTAAATATTTTATTAAATTAAAACTTTAAAGTGTTTTTATTATATTACATTATTTAAAGTATATATTTTAAACTAAATAAAATTATAAGTTAAAATCTTAAAATTTAGATTTTTTTAAACTTATATTAAATAAAATATAAATTTTAACTAAAACCGTTAAATTAAAATCAAATTTATTAAATAAAAACATACTTTAAAATTTTAGAAAATAATTAATATCGACCAACGGTGTCCGTATATAATTTTCTATCCTATGGCTAAATGATCAGTTAAATTTAATTTTATCTTTAATTTCAGAGATGGTTATATATCATTTCAATCCAAATCGGGTGTCATAGGTATGTATCATTTCAACATATTTCTTAATTTATTTAACTTCAGATTTATTTGATGCCCATAACATCCAGGGTGAATAACAAGAATAAATCAGCATAAAATATCTAGGTTGAATAACATGAATAGATCAGCATAAACAAACATCCATTTATCCAACATATCAATCATTAGACATCCATCACAATCAACATCCAAAACAGTCACATATAACAGATTACTAGTTATAAATTCTCTGGTTTTAGCTAGCAAATTAAAGTCCAATTTCAATTGAAATGTAAATTTCAATTTCAATTTCAATTTAACTATCAAATTAAATTACACTATCAATGCAATTCAATATAAATGTAATTTTTAAACTATTAAACAATAATCAATAATTTTAATCACTTTAGGATTTTAATTTAACTAACATAAAAAAATTAGTCATTTGTGAGCATTTAAAACACTCACCTTTTATTTGAACTAAAATTTTTTCCAGCTTCAAGTAAATTCCAAACCAATTCCATGACGTAGTCTTCATCAGTACGATTCCAACGCCGCCTGTTTCGTCCGAAACGAACCTCGTGTGCAAGAGTTATGATTTTTATTAATATAATGATAATTATACAAATTAATTAACATAATAATTATATAAAAAGAACATTAACCTTCTTCTCTCATCAAAATAACAAATGCGAAAACCAGAACCCACCCCACGCTTTCGATACATCCAACCGCACGCCACCACGACCATCATAGCATCGATCCACACCTACCACTGGATGCGCCACACCAACTACGCTACCGCCCTGGGCGTAGCTGCCCCCTCCATCGCCGTTTGTCTCGAAAAACGCGAAAACTGCCATGACCTTGAACATAGATCTCGGCAGTTTCAAGACATTATAGCACGAATCAACCATGGATGTATAGAGCTCGTCGAGCTCGACAACTTTGCTTTTGGAAGTTTTCAACTTTATTGAACGGATTGGAAGAAATCAAGGTGCGAAGACAGAGGATTTTTGGCCATTAGAATCTTAGGGCAAGTGGCCTTGAATAGACTAGGGTTTTGAAAAAAATGAAAGACTTATTATATAAGTTTCTAATCCAATGGACACCTAAATTTTCTGAACTCCAAACGAAGCGTGCCGCCTAGCACTTATAATATTTTACCCCCATTCCGAGCACAATGGAACTAGTTTCGAGGTCTAATTCGATCATATTCAGAAGATAGCTTTCAAAATCGATTAATTTTAATCGAATTCCTTAAATTAATTTCTACGCGTTTTAAGCTCGCATGACCAAACGACAAGTCTGATCGTTACGAAACTTGAAATCCTATAATAATTTATTATTACGTATCCGATGAAATTTGTTTTGTCAAAATCCGAGACAGTGGCCAAAATGGCTATTTTTACATGTTAATTAAAATATAAAATTTCTAATTCCTAATTATTCACTTTTAAATCCAATTTTAAATGTTAGCGATCTACATTCATATTCCAATAAAATTTAAATCAATTTTCGATATCATTTCATTGATATTAAATTCAGAATTCAACTATTAAACAATTTCCAATACTAAATTTTAAATAATTTAATTATCCCACAAATCATTATATTTCAATATAAGTTGTTTAACTTATAAAATTTAATTTTAAAATGAATTCAAATAATAAAACAACTACTTCCATTTTTATCCAATAATCACATTAAATTTAATAATTTAAAATAGTTAAAAATATGGATCGTTACAACTCCCATTAAATCAAAGCAATGATATGTATCAATCACTTGATAATTGTAAGCAAGTCAATTCAAAGTGGATGATGTTCATATATATTTTTTAATCTACCCAAATATGGTTATAGAAAATCTGCTTTGAGCTCGTAGAGTCATAATTTTAAGCAAGTCCATTCACTCACTCCGGTGAGGGGACTCGTTATCAAAATCATTTAAATCATTATATAAATAACCCATTTTGGCTAATCGGGTTTTAGTGCTAAGTATAGGACTACTTACTTTCCATAAAAAAGCCATTTAAATCACTATATAAATTTCGAAGCTCCTTTAAAGTACTTTAAACCAAGATTTAAAACTTCTATTCAAATCATAATCTAAACCCGTCATCTTTAAAAAAAATACGACTAAGAGGGGTGAAGTTCCCTCTTAATCAAAGGGGATAGCTAAAAGGGGTGTTATTTCATTTTAACCAAAAAGTCACTAAATGTAAATCCAAAGTTAAAATGTGGTGTAAGTTCCCTTTAATTAAACGTTAAAGTTGTTGCTCATAAACTGGCCGAGCACAATCAAACAACCAAACAAGAATAGTAACAAGAATAATAATAGACCCATTATTATTGACAATTTATAATCAATAGTTAACACAAAATTTATTAAAATGTGAATGAGTTAAAGGAAAGAGATTAAAATTACACTCATTGTAAAATAATTAAATTACACACAAAGAATAAGTTATACCCACTAAACAATGAAAACAAGGAATATACTCACATCCTACTTGCTTTGTTGGAGACTTGGAATACTTCGCCTTTGATAATGAAATTCATTTCTTTTCTTTAGTTTGTGAATGAATTAAAATGAGATATGGATCGACTTGGCTATTTATAGGTGAAGAGAAGGGTACTTTAGTAATTTCCTACAGTCTAACCTGGTTCGACCAAATTTTGGTCCAATAAAAACCAGCCTTATAGTCTAATTTGATTTGACCACATTTTGGTCCAATAGAAAACATCCTTATGGCTTAATTTGATTCGACCACATTTCGATCCAATAGGAATCCACCTTATGAACTATGGTCTAACCTGATTCGACTAGATTTTAGTCCAATGGCAACATCCGCCTGGGATATACTGATTCGACCAGATTTTGGTCCAATGGCAACCATCCATGTGGAATATAATAATCATTATGCTATTTTTTTATTAGACAAGTAGTTATACTATTATGTTTTATTAGGCAAGGTTAATAATTATTTCTTGTTTTACTAGGCAAGTAATTATACTATTTTGTTTTATTAGGCAAGGTTAACAATTCTTTCTTGTTTTACTAGGCAAATTCTTTTCTTAAGTAATCATTCTCATTTGGTTTATTAGGCAAACTTATTCTTAAATAAATTGGTGCCCCTAACCGCCTTATAACTCGAACCATCTTTAAAATAACATTTTACATCAGTTTTAAAAATCCATTCGAGACGTTTAATTCAAAAATTTATTTTAGATATAAAATCCATTATTTAATCATTTAAAAACATATTTACTATTCCAGTTCAAAGTGATTAAATTATGGATCATTACATTCTTCCCTCTTTAAAGGAAATTTCATCCTCGAAATTAATCAGATAAACTCAAGATATCAAAGAAACTCAAATGATATCATATATACCATACAAAGATACAAAGAAAGTGATCTCAACATAATTGGTGAGTACATTAAAAAGAAACAACAAAATACAAACAACAACTACATCAAATTGGGATACGAACCCCTAATATAGTCTTCAGTTGTCTAAGTACAATCTCTAACATCTCCACTCCACTGCACCTTAACAAGATTCACAACCTTCTTCCCTAATCGCTTTATATCTTGAGGGACAATACAAATAGGCCGCCTAAGAATGGTTAGGTTAGACTGAACCTCCAAATCAACTTGTTGTCCTGGTTCTACTATCATCGAAGGATCGTGTACATACTTACATAAATGAGATATGTGAAATACTTTGTGCACATCTAATAGTCGACTTAGTAATTCCACTTTATATGCTAGTTTACCAATCTGGTCCAGTATAGGAAAAGGGCCAATATATCGAGGGGCTAACATCCCTGTTTTTCCAAACCTCACGACACTTCTCAAAGGAAAGGCTTTTACAAATACCAAGTTCTCGACTAAGAACTCTAGATCCCTACGCCTTTTATTTTCGTAACACTTTTGTCAATCTTGCGCTTCCTTCATCGTTCTACTAATATCAGCTACCTTCTCATTGGCTTCTAAGATTATGTCGGGTCTAAGAACAAGTCCATCTCCAGATTAAACCCAACACGAAGGAGAACGACATGGACGACCATAAAGAGCTTCGAAAGGGGCTATACCAATGCTTGCTTGATAGATGTTGTTGTAAGTGAATTCGACTAAGGGTAAATGATCTTCTACAGAACCCCTAAAGTCTGGAATGCATGCTCGCAATAAATCTTCCAAGATCCGGTTCACTCTCTCTATCTGCCCATCTGTTTGGGGATGGTAAGTTGTACTTTGACTTAGCTCAGTCCTTAAAGCATCTTACAGTCCCTTCCAGAACCTACTAGTGAATGTTGGGTCTCGGTCACTTATAATACTACGAGGAATCCCATGGAGTCGCATAATCTCCTTCACAAACAAACTAGCCAGAGTCCTAGTTAGCTTAACAAGAATAAAATGGGCACTCTTGGTCGTCGATCGACTATAACTCAAATGCCATTGTTACCACTTCTTAACCTAGGAAGCCTATCAATAAGTCCATAGATATCTTCTCCCACTTTCACTTTGGGATCTCAAATGGCTGAAGCAATCCAGCTATCTTCTGCTGGTCACTCTTAATCTGCTGGCAGTTTGCACAACGACTCACAAAGATTGAAATATCGTACTTCATCACCTTCCACCAGAATACCCTCTTTATATCTTTGATCATCTTGGTCACTCCTGGATGGAAAGATAACTTTGAATGGTGGCATTTGGCTAACACTATTTGCCCAAGTCCATCAAAGTATGAAACACAAATACCCCATTCATTTTCAATATGCCCCGGAGATCAATTTCAAAGCTAGAAACGACACCTTCTTCAACATCCTTCTTAAGTCGAGCCAAAATAGGATCTTCCCCTTGACAAGATGCAATTCTCTCTAACAATGCTGGCTTAACTTCTAGGTTTGCAACCATGCTACATTCGTACTCAGTGCATCAGCAACGGCATTTGCTTTTCCAGGGGTATAAAGAACCTCTAGATCATAAGAAGCGAGAAACTCCAACCCTCTCTGCTGCCTCAAATTCAAATCTTTCTAGGTAAAAAGGTATTTTAAGGATTTATGGTCCATGTATAACTCGAACCTTTCACCTAAAAGATATTGCCTCCACATCTTTAGTGTGAAGACAACAGCCAAAAGCTCCAAATCATGCGTAGCATAATTTTTCTCATACAGCTTTAGCTGTCGACTCACATAGGAAATAGCTTTCCCATGCTACATCAAAACTTCTCCCAATCCGGTTCCACAAGCATTTATATACACGATTAAACCTTTGCTTCCATCTGGAATTGTTGAAACAAGAGTTCTAGTCAACTTCTCTATCAAATCATTGAATGCTTGATCACACTTAGAAGTCCAAACGAACTTAACATCTTTATTTTAAATTCGTCGAATGAGAAGAAATCTTCGAGAAGTCTTGATAAACCTATGGCAAAAATCCTCCAATCCCAAGAAACTTCTAACTTCTGTCGCACTTTCGGGTTTCTTCCAGTTTGAACTGCAACAACTTTAGCTAGGTGCACCGATATGCCCTCTCCCGAAACAACATGCCCGAGAAACCAAACTTCGAATTTCCAGAAATGGCACTTAGAAAACTTAGCCTCCAACACATGGCTTCTTAAGGTACTGAGTATGACATGGAGATGATATCTGTGTTTCTGCTCTCTCTTTAATTAGATAAGAATGTTATCAATAAAGATGAGAACAAATTTATTACGAATATCTCGAAATACTCGATTCATTAAGTCTAAAAAATAAGTGAGTGTGTTAGTCGATCCAAATGGCATAACCAACCACTCGTAGAAATTTCGATGTCCGAAAAGCTGTTAAGGGAACACTCTCCTCTGCCACTGTTAAATGGTGGAAACCGATGGCAAGATCTAATTGAGAAATTATCCGAGCACCGTGGAGTTGATCAAACATATTGTCGATCCTTGGCAAAGGATATCTATTCTTAATAGTCATTTTTTTCAACTCCTAATAGTCCACGCATTACCTTAGAGAACCTTCCTCCTTTGTAATAAAGACAACCGGCGATCCCAAACTCGAGGTACTACATCAGATCAAGCCCTTGTGCAACTAGTCAAAAGTCTTCCTTTCTAACTCCCTCTTCTCTTTCGGAGCCATCCTTCGTAAGGATTGTACAATAGGTATGGTTCCCGAAACCGAATCAATATGGAACTCGACTTCACGGCGAGGAGGTAAACCTTGCACCTCATCAAAAATATCTGTGAAATCTAGAACAACCGGCATATCTCATAGCTCCGCTTTGGCCACTTCGAATGAATAGATATAACTGCTCATTAACTTCTTATGCTCTTCACAACTAATATCAACACCAACATCTCCAGCATAATTAACTCTGATGAGCCTTCTACCATAATCCAAGATAGCTTTAAACTTAGATAACCAATCTATTCCTAGCAACACTCCAAAATACATAAACCCAAGAACAAAGAAGTCAAAAGGAAAGAGATAATTTCGACGAGAAATAGGTGTATTTAGACACCAAGTGTCAAGATTTGTCAGACCTCCAATTGGGTTTGACACACAAAGAGGATTACTTATGATAACATATTTAAAGTTTAGTTTGTTCATTAGATCATAAGAAATAAAACTATGGAAAGCTCCTGTATCAAATAACACCCATATAGGAATATCATAGATGGATAATGTATCTTGCAACACTTGCTTCCCTTTTTGATCTGAAGAAGTAGATAGTATCTCTTCATTGGTAAAAGTCTGTCGTTGAGATCCCTTTTTAAGAAAAGGGCACTCATTCTTCATATGTCATGGCTGGCCGCAATTGAAACATGTGGCAATTAGGCAATGATTTGTAAAGTGGCCCATCTTATTGCACTTGAAACAAAGAATGTTGGCCAAGTTGGTCCTCTTCTTCTGTACTGGAGTGCCATCTTCGGGTTTCTTCTCTGCACCCTCCTTCTTTCCCTTAAACTTATGCTTGAAGTTTGGTTTTCCTTCAACAGGTATAACCGATAAAGGCTTGGCACTTACTGCTAGTACTACACCCCTCTGGAATCCTTCCTTAATATCAAGAGCCTCAAACCTTAAAGCCATGATAATAATGTTGGTGAATGTACCCATAAGATGATTGGTCATTTCACGATGGAACTCTGGTCGCATTCCATTCACAAACATTTCATTTTTCTTGAGCGGTATGTCTATCAATCCAAGTCCAAAACGGGACAAAGCATTGAACTTATGCTCATACTGCGACACTGTCACATCACCCTGCTTTAAGTCGATGAAACTTCTAAGTAACTAAGTTCTTCCAGCTTCTAGAATAAATTGTGCTTCAAAAACAACCTTGAACTGGACCCAAGAAAACTCCTCCTTTATAGTACTAGTAGTTTCTGAATCTCACCAATCCATCGCCGACTTAGGAAGTTGTCGCGTTTCCAACAGCCATTTCTCCACATCCTCCAACCGTAGATCTCCAAATATTCTTTCACAAGTTCGAAGCCACATCTGCCCTCCAAGAATATCTTCAGTCCCACAGAATGGTTTCTCGCCCAAAGTGGTAAAATTCTTACACAAAGCCGCAAAGTTCATAGAAGGTTGAACTTGCACTACCATTTCCTCTACCAAATCTACAGCTGACATGATAGCATTTCTAGGTACCTTGCCATCGGTAGCCGTGCTAGTTCCAGATCCTCTCCTTCCTCCTCTTCTTGTATCCATTTTCTATTATCTGAACAAATAACAGGTATCTTTAGAATACAAAAATAGGATTAGAATGGTTTAAGGAAATAACAACAAAGGATCTAAAACAAGACTTTAGAGGATAAATATTATTATTATAAAAATTACAAATACGCCTCTCAAGATCAACTCATTCTTGGGCATCATTTACCATATCTCTAATGAGTCATACTCTAATTAGGCTAAGGTGTTCGCTTAATCGAAGCTCTGATACTAACTATGACGACTCACCTTTATGACGCCTGAGAACGACACTTAATACATCCATGGTATTCATGTGTTGTTGCCCAAGTATCTGAAAGATAATTTATCATGGGTAAAATATAAAAACAGAACAATAATCTTACAACGGAACGGTTAAATATATAACATAAAAATAAGACAGTACATAAGGTTACTCCCCAACATGGAGTTTTCAGAGTTACAACAAAAGTACTACTATAGTCTATGTAGTTATAACAACCTACCTTTAAATATACATACATAGAGCTAACATCTCATAACAGCGAAAACAAATAGCTAGATAAATAACGAGCCTCCTGCTCGTCCACTATCTTCAAAAGAGCCCAAAGAAACCCGTCATTTCGGACTACTCAAATATAAAAGGGTACCCGAGAGTTTAGAAAAAACAACAATTGGGTCAGACAATAAGTTCAATATAAGTTAACTCCAAATAAAAAATATAACACACGGAATAATTGGTGAGACCACATTGCAAAAACGCAGAATGGGTTTCCCCTCACAAGGACAGCATCCAAGCATAAAAGAATGGACACAAATAATTAAACATCACGAAGAGCACAAAACTCTTCCCAATGCAATTAAGAAAGAATCAATCCAAATATTTAAATCAGAAATAAGGAAAAGGAATTTTCCAACAATGGTTAGGAGGGTGCCCCCCTTTATTGAAGTATATCTCTAGAAAATATACTTGAGAACTACGATGGCTCTCGGAAACCTCCAAGCCAGACCCCGCAGATCTTACTGAGTATTTCACATCTCTGTGTGCATATAACTGAAAAAAATATAAAGTAGATGTGACAATACCCTAACAGAAGCAACCCCACATAGCTTGGCCCCCACTCGCTCTTTATTTAGTCATTTCTGATAAAGGATATCAATGCTCTAAATGAGCAACAAATCATCATAGATTGATTAAAAAACAAAAGGAAGAAGGGTATCGAAATCGATAGTAAAGATAACAAAACGATCATGTATGAAAATTAAATCTTATAATCTTTCAATGCTTGGAAAATATCCATATATTTATCTCATCGATATAAGTATATTAACAAAACATTTGGGAGAATTTGATATTTCAAAATCATACTAAAATGGGTCAAAAAACAATTGTCTATAAGAAAGGTGAATGTTTTACATACCATCATAATTATAAAGATCATTTATGGAAATCAAATCTCCTACACTGGTTAGGTTTCCAATATTCTTGACTTACTCTATCCCTTGCCCAGAAACAAAGCCAGGTAAGTCAGGGCACTGGTTGCTTCTTGCTTTCCCTAGACATTTCGGCTCTAGATCTCACAAATAGAGGATCAATCTACTTATTGGCTTTTAATGTCAAGTATAGGACTACTTACTTTCCATAAATAACCCAAAAGCTCCTTTAAAATACTTTAAACCAAGATTCAAAACTTCCATTGTAATCATAACTTAAACCCATCATCTTTAAAGGAGAACATGACCAAAAGGTGTGAAGCTCCCTCTTAATCAAATGAGATATCTAAAAGGGGAGTTATTTCATTTTAACCAAAAAGTCACTAAATGTCAATCCTAAGTTAAAAGGTGGTGTAAGTTCCCTTTAACTAAATGTCAAGGTTATTGCTCATAAACTGGCCGAGCACAATCAAACAATCAAACAACCAAACAAGAATAGTAACAAGAATAATAACAGACCCATTATTATTGACAATTTATAATCAATAGTTAACACAAAATTTATTAAAATGTGAATGAGTTAAAGGAAATAGATTAAATTTACACTCACTGTAAAATAATTCAATTATACACACAGAATAAGTTATACCCACTAAACTATGAAAACAAGGAATATACTCACATCCTATTTGCTTTGTTGGAGACTTGGAATACTTCGCCTTTGAGAATGAAATCCAGTTCTTTTCTTCAGTTTTTGAATGAGTTAAAATGGGATATGGACTTGGCTATTTATAGGTGAAGAGAAGGGTAATTTATTAATTATCTATAGTCTAACCCGATTCGACCAGATTTTGGTCCAATAGAAACCAGCCTTATGGCCTAATTTGATTCGACCACATTTTGGTCCAATAGAAAATATCCTTGTGGATTAATTTTATTCGACCACATTTCAATCCAATAGGAATGCTCCTTATCAACTATGGCCTAACCTAATTCGCCCAGATTTTGGTCCAATGGCAACCATCCGCCTGGCATAATCTGATTCGAACAAATTTTGGTCTAATGGCAACCATCCATGTAGAATATAATAATCATTATGCTATTTTGTTTTAATAAACAAGTAATTATATTATTCTGTTTTATTAGGCAAGGTTAATAATTCTTTCTCGTTCCACTAGGCAAGTAATTATACTATTCTGTTTTATTAGGCAAGGTTAACAATTCTTTCTTGTTTTACTAGGCAATAATTATACTATTCTGTTTTATTAGGCAAGGTTAACAATTCTTTCTTGTTTTACTAGGTAATAATTATACTATTTTGTTTTATTAGGCAAGGTTAATAATTCTTTTTTGTTTTACTAGGCAGATAATTATACTATTCTGTTTTATTAGGCAAGGTTAATAATTCTTTCTTGTTTTACTAGAAAAATTCTTTTCTTAAGTAATAATTATCAATTGGTTTATTAGGCAAACTTATTCTTAAATAAATCGGTACCCATAATCGCCTTATAACTCGAACCGTATTTTACATTAGTTTTAAAAATCCATTCGAGATGTTTCATCCTAAAATTTATTTTAGATATAAAATCCATTATTTAATCATTTAAAAACATATTAAATATTCAAGTTCAAAGTGATTAAATTATGGGTCGTTGCATCGAGCATAGCAAGCTGAAATGGTTCCGGTCAACCACTTAGGTAAGACCGGGCATAGTGCGCTGAACATTGTTTTGGTCAACCGCCTAGGGAAGACCGGGCCATAGTTTACAATCGCTTGAGTGTCCATTCTAGCTTAAAGGCCGTTTGCATCACAATAAAGTAGTCTCATGCCAGTCAAGTTGTTAATCATGCTAAGCAACGTGTCATTGCTCGATCAAAGGATGGGACAAACGACGCTTGCTCTAGTTGCTCCATTATGTTGTGATTACTAGAGTTATCGAATTTGTTTTCACCAGGATTTGGCACATGAAAACATGAAAATAGTCTGTATAGAAGTAAAGTGAAGAAAAACAAAAGCTTTTATATGAGGCCCTCCTTCTAGTCCCAAAATGTTAACTAAAAATTCAGTTAGCCTCGAATGGTGATTATAGGTTGATATTAACAACGGTTACTTGTTATTGCTAGGTTAGAAATGTAAAATTCCTTGATTAAAAATGTAAAATGAGGAAGTAAGATGCAAAAAATGTACAAGAACAGAAGATTTATGGTTGTTTCGCTAAGATTTACGGTTGTTTTGCTAAGATTCTAAACTCACAGCAGAAGAATAAAATATAATAACATAAACCATACTCATGTTATTTAAAATTTTGAATTTCATAAAACCATAACATAACGTCAACAATAATCGTTACATAATCATGTTCAAAAATACATTGCCATCCTCAAACGGGTATATCGAAAAATAGCATGAATAGATAAATAGACTACTATCACAAGCTCCTTTCATCATCATCTTGGGATTTCTCTTATTTACGAGTAAAAATATATTATTTGAGAATTATAATAAGTAATAATAATTTACTGTTCAATGCAAAGAAACTTGAATCGTTCATTATGTAATTAGTAAGAGAATTTGATTTTAATAGGTTGTCGATTATCAAATTCAAGGAGAAGTTCCAGCTGATCTAACGATAATGAGCTTCGCTCGAAGAACACCTTTTTGAGGAATTCTAAATATGGTGGAATCAACTGCTACTCCAGAATGGCTGGTAATACCACTTAAAGGCGGATAGACCACCCACGCAGTGCAACTACCCACTTCTACTAAGGCAGAGCTTAATAGAAGCAAGAGAGTTGGTGGCAACAACTAGAATGATATATTATTTAACCGTGGAAATGCCATGTCAGGCGTACCGGTCGGAATCGGAACGATCAGGCATAAGTATCTGGAAGTTTTCATTGTATGCTTCTGTGAGTCAGAAGGTGGCGGGAGAAAGAGGGGGTCACTGGGCGGGATCTTTTAGCCACAAATTTCCCATACGTATAGGGCGCCTATCAAAAAGATACTCTAAAGGCTTCAGGATCGAGGTCTCATTAGCCGAGGAAGACCTTGGCCAATCCACGTGGTCTCTTGATTATTGTCTGCTGCCTAACCTATGTTGTAATAAGGAGGAAGTAAGAACAACAATGCCCGATAAATAGAAATGTTGAGCCTTTCTATATCATTACTTGGGTAGTATAATTTAAATAAGGATATCTCTTTCACATGTAAACTATATTCAAAATCATTTAATACTTCATATAAGGGAAAGAGGCAGGCCCTCAAACAACCACTTAACACCTTCAATCCTCAAAACAGGTCCTTCATATTATCCAATTCCATAATCAATAACTAATAACCATCGTTATTAATGTCTACCAATGCGAGAGATAGCATCCAAGCCACTTAATACCTTTTAATGGAAAATAGGTAGACTCTGATCTTTTACGACCTCAAATGAGGTAGGCCCCCATCATTTAATACCTATTTCCTAAGCGGACTCCTCACATTTACCTATCTAGCTGACATTGCATAAAAACCTCTTCAGACACTTACTACTTCCATTAAAGCGGACCTTTCCAACCCAATCCCTGACCATTTAATACTTCATACAGAGAAAACAGGCGGTCCCTCAAACAACCACTTAATATTTTCAATCTCCGAAATAGGCCCTTCGTATTATGACCCGTACCCCATAGAGACGTCTCACATTAGTTTGACTATTCATAGGAATTGTTAGCCAGATTAGTTGGGCAGATTTAGCCTACAGAATTGGAACCAACCTCGCATCATCATAATTACTTATTATAGGAGATGTTTCACATTAGCCCTAAATTTTATAACATCTGTGTGCTTTTTAATGATATCACATCTCTATAACTTAGTCATATTTTATAACACTCTCTAGGTATATTACCACACATCTCACCATATTCATTAATTAGCCTTATAAGAAATCTTTCCTTTTTGCCTCTGCAATTAATTACTTTCTTAAAAGGGAATTAAGCGATAATTATTAACCTAATTAACTACTCCATTAATATGTTACAACAGTATGTTACTTACGCTAGTTTATATATGTACATATATATAAATACATATTTATTGGTTTACATGCATGTGGAGACTACGTCCTAAATTAACGTTTTAAATGTCAAATCTTCCAAGATTACACAAATCTCATCTCCACAATAACATATACCATAAATCCAATGTCCCAAAATTAAATCAATAGACTTGTATATAGAATCCAAATCCAACTTATTTCATATTAAAATAACGGAATAAGCCAATAATAGAAACTTATAGTTATTTTTACGCTCTTTTCAACTTTTTTACATGAAATTAGATAAGGGAATTTCTATTCAATTTGTAGAAATAAGCAATGCAAACTATGAATAAGAATCCATACCTTATACTTCATTTCTTAATCAAATCCCTTAATCAGATTTAAAGAATAGAAGGTAAAACGCTAAAAATGCAAACTCCGCACAAACTCCGTTATTTTAATACAAAACAATTTAGATTCCAACCAAAGAATTGGCATTTTCCTTTATGGGAATTTGGGGGATTTTTAATGTCGTTTTTTCGTAATCCAAAATTCTCTAAGACAGACATCAAATCCAAACTAGCTATTCAATTACCAAAATAGGAAAACTAAGATTTCTACTCACTGTACGTACTTAGTTTTGCCTCCTTAAGGATTTGACAAGCCTTCCATGATCCATTTTAGATTTCTTTATATAAGTATACATATATACAACAAGGATTTGCATATATGTTAGATTCAAAAAAATAGAGGTTTGGAGGAGAAGAGGTTGAAAAAATAAACATTAAACAAAAATATATATATATAGGATTTCTTACTTAAAACCCTAATGAAGTTTTCTAAATCTATAAAGAGACAAACTGACAGAGCTTCGCTAGTATTCCCAAAATAATATGTGAAGAAAAGCGAGTGGGACTAGGCTCTTATTTATAGTGGTTGGAATGCACCAGAACTGTCGGATTTAAGTCAGTAAAAAAATAATATAATATAATACATTAAAACACACAAACCCTAACTGTCATCCGCCATAATTGGTCGACCGTCTCCACCCACAGGTGGACTACAAGTGTAGACTGTCGTAGGCCAGGGGTCAACTGATCCCCTATTTTGAGAACGTTTAATTATTCTGCCATTGTAAATCTGCTTACTTCCTTGGTTATAATTAATGTTAGCATTAATTTAAATGATTCTAAATCTCTAAGTATAATTACTGTTAACTTTTGAATTTCAAAAATAGGAATTAATTAGTTATTTGAATTTTATTTAAATTATTTTGAACTCGAAAACTTCAAACGTCCGAAACTTTTTCGTTTGAGCTCTATTTTCAATATATTATATATGAAATTGATCAGAAAATCGCCACAAACCCAGCGACATACTTTTGTGGTGAATTTGGACTTTTATAAAATTTCCATTTTGACCACTATCTTATTTAAATTAATTTATCCAAGTTATTTATTTACGGGTGATTTTACGGGATGTTACATTATCGCTACTGAAAATTATATTAAATGACCGAGATTGCACAGTTGAGACCTAGAAATTGAAAGTGTGATATGGATCGTGTAATATGGATATACGATAATACAGAGTACACTGATGATAGTTATATGGTAAATAGTGCGGAATATAAAAGCAGTAAAGTAAAATGACACCAGGTACACCATTCCTATAATCTTGTAGTACACCCTTCCTATAATCTTCTCCTCGATTATAAATTATATATATATATTTGAAGTTTGTGAAGAATAAAAAGGTATAATATTGATTTAATGCAGAATATTTGAAACTATAGTTGCAAGTAGATTCAAGAGTGTTAGATTAGAAAGATAAGAAAATTCGGTGATTTGGAATCAAGTTAGAGTGTGTATTTATAGAGGTTAGAAAGCAGCGACTGTTGGTGACGGGTTTCGATTGAAGTGTTGCGTCCAAATCTTTCCGTAGAGGTTCGTAACTCTTCGAAAATAGTCATGTCTTTTCAAAAAGTAGCTATTGTAGAAATTCAGTCAACTGAACCTCTAGGTCAGTCGACTGAATATTCAAATGAATTTTTAAATATATATTTTTATATCTATGCATCTGTGCATGTTGCACAGAAATTTCTAGGTCAGTTGACTGAGGCTCTGGGTCAATCGACTGACCTGGTAATATCTGTGCAATTTGCACAGTTTACACATGTATAATATATATATATATATATATTATATAATGATTCTATCTTTTAAAAACTTTTACAATATACAAATATTTTATATATTTATTGTTATCCCGCTTTTTGGCAAAGCCGTGATATCAAAAGACTGGTCAAAAACAGAAGACAGTTCACCTCAGAGATTGATCGCACTCCCCTTCGCTATGGATAACGATGAATATTGTCCGAGTCCAGATTGGGCCAAAATCGACAAGACATGATGAGCAAAGTCATAGGAACCAGCATTTCAAGTTCCAAGTCAATCCGAGGTCGTATGCTCAAGTTATGATGGCTTCAAGATTGAAAGAGAGGAATGTTGCTTGGTTCGAACCTATCACCTCCACGTTGATTCGAGTTCATCCAGTTCGAACCCACGTAATTCGAAACCATCCCGTGACCTTCCTTCGAATCCATCAAGACGCATGTCGCCTCGAACCCATGAGAAGTGCGTTTGCTTCGAGTCCATCAAGCAAGCCTTCACTTCGAATCCATCTAAAGCACTCCCTACTTCGAATCCATCAGGGGCGTGCCTCCCTTCGAATCCATCGGAGGTGAATACGCTTCGAATCGACGACTTCACCTAACCTCGAATCCATCAGCCAGTACATACTTCGAACCCATCAACTTCGACTCTATCGGCCTCGCATCCATCGGCTTCGAATCCATCCACACAGTACACCACGTCACTGCCTTCGCATACAAAAGCATGGATTCGAACCATATGGATTCGAACCGTATGGATTCGAACCTGTGGATTCGAACCATATGGATTCGAACCATATGGATTCGAATGAATCAATAAGTGGAGTCGAAGCAAACAGGGTACACGAAGACGCAATCTTAAATCGATCATATCTCTCAATCTCATGATCCAAATGCCATGAGATTTTCACAGTAGCTTGCATACATGTTGAAGAATGTCCACACCAAATTTCGCCTCGATTGGATGCATTTTTGATCGATTCGAAGTTCACTTCGAATCGATCCCAAACTGGGCACGGACTCCGAGAACGTGGGCTTATGGGCCCCCCTCACGTGCCAGGCAACCTCCCTGAGTTTTAGGCGGGATTTTGGCCTTCCACACCTATAAATAGAGCCCCTGGTCATTCAGAAAAGGGGTCGGAGAATTTAGAGAAGAAGGATAAGCCTAAACGCTGCCAGAATCACTCCATACCACCTCCTTGGCTGCTAATTCCGAATTTAAGTCCATCTACTGCTGTAATTTGCTTAAAAACACTTGTAATCTTCAAGTATTAAGGAATAAAGTGATAAAACTTCATAGTGGACGTAGGCGCATAGCCGAACCACTCTAAATCCTTGTCTTCTGTGCAATTTACTCTTCTGTGACTTGGAGTTTTTGCTGGATAGTACTTATTTTCACTTCAAGTTTTTCATTTATTACCTCTTCAAAAACTCCCAAAGGGTGTTGCCCAATTTTGGTGTAAACATTTTGGTGCTTTCACTGAGAAGAACAAAGAAATCTCAGATCTGAAGCTTATTTTATGTTAGGAAGAAGATCCAACTCTAGATCTAAAAGAAAAGATTTAGATCTAGAAAACAGGTTCCTAGATCTAGCTTTTAGAAGATGAAGAAGCCTCATATAAAAAAAAGTGCTATGGAAGGAACTCAGCAAGGGGGCAACTAGGAGGCGTCCTCTCATTCAAACTTTCCTTCTACCATGAAGCAAATACCTAGGGGCAATCAGCAAGAACCAGAAACAGGGAGCATGCAAAGCCCCTCACCCAGATAAGTAACCAACTCTAGGGTCTGCTAATCAAATAGAAATTATCATCAAATGAACTGAACTAAATAAAATGAGATCTAGGATTTAGATTCCTTTATGCATTTGAATTATGCATCATCAAAAAATGCTTTAAAATTTAGCATTTGGGAAGCGATTTACTCATGTAAGCAATCCCGAATGTAAGCGGTCCAATACTCTGATTCCTTTCCATGAGCGACACTCATAAAAAAAATGATTTCTTGCATAAAATTAGTTGTAAAGGTTAGTGCTTAGAGAACGACTTACACATGTGATGAGCGACCACGAACGGTCCACAGCCATGCTCTGATTCGTTCCTAAGGGTGACACCTTTCAAAAATCTTTACAACATCGTCTTTGCTTTCAATCAAAGGTTATAGAAGCGACTTGAGAACTGCTCTCTTTAGAATATGGATGCTCTCGAATATGAATGATTAACTCTATCTCTTTATGCAGGAATGGTCAGACACTTAACATCTCTCAAACATTCAGAGAGATGAGAATTTGATGCCAACAAATTTGCTTTCACCAAAACAAGTTCTTGAGCGAAGCACACCTCGTTGCCAACAAGGCGTACTTCGAGGGGAAAATGTTATCCAGCAAATTAGTCACCATCCTTGAAGAAGAAATTAAAGATTTACTTCCTGATTTCCTTGCATTTATTACCTCAAATAATTAATAAAAAACAGCCATATCTCCACCATAAATACCAGTACCCACCAAAGCCGGATTTAATGCCCAAAATTGCCATGATAACCTGCTTATTTATTACTAATTAATGCCAACCATTTCTATATCAAATATTCCTTAATTCCCTTCATCCTTATCTTAAATAAGAAGATTATGCTGCAATTAATACCAGCCTAGTCAGCGTCACTACAATTCCACACAATCACCGGGTCAAGGCTTACAGCTATAAAGACACCAAGTATTGCAAAAGAAAAAAGGGGGAAGAAAATGAAATAGAAAATATGACTTCTCCTCTGCTCCTCAAAATCTCTTGTAATATGAAACTACGAGTGATAAATAAATTATAAAGTGGATGTAGGCCATAGATTTTGCCGAACCACTATAAAAATTTCGTCTCTTTTATCTTTTCTTCTTTTTATCTGCTTAATTTGGTGATGTGTTGCTGTTTTCTGGATTACTGTTAGTTGGTGCTTTCATTTACATTTGGGTGTTAGTGACCAATTTTGGTGCTAACATTTTGGTGCTTTCACTGAGAAGGAAAAAAAAACCAGCTCTTTCTCCTGCTCCGTGGATCTATCTTCAATACCGGATTGCATAAATCTAAGAGGGGGATCCAGACCTCAAATTCAGATTCCTTCCATTCTTTTCAGATTTGCTAAAAATCTAGGACAGGAATCCAACCTTCAGGATGGTTAGTACAAGAACCACTTCCAACGTTGGTAATCAAGAAGGCCGTGATAGGCAAAATCTCGCACAGCTACAGTCAGCCAATTAGGATGCCGCTGGACAAACGGATCAGTCAGGTCCGGTTACAAGACAGGAGTTCCAAACGTTACTCCAGGAATTAACTCAAAGCCGACAACAGCTAACTGAGCAGTTACGTGTCAATGCTGAATTGACTGACCAACTAAACCGTCAGGGGCAAAGAAGATTCAAGAGGGACCACGCTTCGCATTCTTCCACGGAAAGCTCTGCCTCATCCGACTATGACGGCAGATCTACGCGCCCCAGGTTAGACGGAAGTCATGCGCATGCTTCTGGTCTCCGGCAAACGTTAACTGTTGGACAAATAAGGGTTGGCCCCTCTGCCAGTTTTCATACGGGACTTTCCTCTCGAGGAGGCACTGTTCCACAGCACACTGCGGATAACCAAGCCACCGCAGTTGACACAGGAGTTGACACCCGGAATCACTCCAGTCCAAACTACCGCCAACAGGAACGTGTCCCCGAACCGAATGTCCCAGAAGACATCGAGCCAAGGAGGCGAGATTCGGATCGTCGACGGCGCCCGATCCCACCTCGCACTGTGGAACCCGACCACACCTTGGCTCGACACCCTTCGAATATGGCAACGCCTGATCTCTCAGCTATGGTCCGCCAAATGGTTCACGAAAGTCAAGGCTTAACAAATGACGATTGGGGGATCTCTCGAAGTCACACCCCGTTCACTAACGACATATTATATGCTGAGCCTCCTCGGCGATTCAGGATGCCAGCTTTGTCCATGTATGAAGGAAACTCCGACCCTAGCCAGCATATTCTGAAATACGAATGGTCAATGACCGCTGCCAGAGCTGATGATGCAGTAAAGTGCCGTAGCTTTCCTATTTCCTTAGGGGGAATTGCGACAATGTGGTTTACACGTTTACCACCACGGTCTATCTCCTCGTTTGACCAATTGGCTACCAAATTTATTGAACAATTCCGTATGCACATCGCCAGGCCTAAAGACGTAAATACTTTATCTAGTGTCACTCAAGCCCCCGGGGAGACACTCAGGCGATACCTGGAAAGATTCAACGCCGCCTGCACAGAAATCACTAACCCCAATGATAATTCAATCTTGATGGCTCTGACTAAGGGGGTTGACCCCGACTCTAATTTTGGAAACTGGCTAGCTGGAAAACCTCCCGCGTCGTTGGATCGTTTCTATTCCAAAGCCGCCCAATTTTTGAGGCGTGAGGATGCGAAACAATCTAGGAAGCAGGATGATGCGAGGCCTAGCAATGAAGGGGTTCAAAGCGATGTGGCGGTTAAACAGTCAGGGGAAGGCTCAGGAAGAGTGCAGCTGAATATTCAGAACAAGCAAACCCAGCCAAGGAACGACGATAATAGGAGTAAGAAGCAGGATCAGAATCATGGCCCGCGACGTAGGGCGCAAATGTTTGAAAGCTATACACCGCTGAATACGACACTGGAAAACGTATATCTACAAACCTGTAATACGATGCAGTATAAGAAGCCGACTCCAAAGCCATCATCGGAGAAACAGATTCAAACGGGGAAGTTTTGTAGATTTCACGAAAGCTATGGGCACAACACCAATGACTGCAGGCATTTGCAAGACCTTATTGAAAAGCTGATCAGAGAAAGGAAGTTGGATCAATTTGTGCGGGCACCGCAAGCCGGTAGTGTGGGCCCGTCAAACCAAAATTGTGCACAGAACCAAGAAAGACAGGAGGAGCCCGCTCGTACAAGCGGAAGGTTGGTCATAAATACAGTCAGTGGTGGCCCTCATCCAGCAAATCGAAGTTGGAAGGAAATGGAATCATACGCCAATTCGATCAGGCACGTGAGTTTTGAAAGCTGCAATACACTTGATGAAGGGGCTCCGGCTAAGCAACAGAGGACGATGGCGGATGATATCGTTTTTAGAAATCGAGATGCTGATAAAGTCGAAGCCTCGACTATAGACCCACTAGTCATATCTGCCCAGGTTGGTCCTGCTTGGATGAAGAGGATCCTGGTAGACAGTGGAAGCTCAGTGAACATCTTGTTTAAAAGGGCATATGATCAGATGAAGATGGAAGCTAAAGATCTAAGGCCTTGTCAATATAGGATTCACGGCTTCGATGGAAGTGCTAATATACCCACCGGGATGGTAGAATTGCCAGTAGAATTGGGAAACGGAGAACACCGCAGAGTACGAATGTTACAATTTGTTGTCCTGGATATCCATTCACCCTATAATGCCTTTTTGGGCCGACCAGCCCTTGCCGAATTTAGGGCAGCAATTGCCCCGTGGTGTTTGACTCTAAAGTTCCCTACTGACCATGGGGTTGGGGTCATTCAAGGGGATCAGGCTGCCGGGAGAGCCTGTTATGTTTCTTAACTACGAGAAGCACAGAGGAGGGAGAAAGGAAAGGGCGTAGAGGAATCTCTCTGCGTCCGCTTTGCCGATGATTGACAATTAGAGCCTGGGCCTCTGCCCGGGCACCACGACCAATTCCAGAAGGATCTTGACCCTCGAGACACTGAAGATAATGATGAATCCAAAGAAAGTCAAGCTTCCCCAGCCGAGCTGACGATCGATGTTCCAATTGATGACAGTAATGATTCGAAAATATTGAAAATTGGGTCTCAGCTAAACCTGCAAGCACAACAGGAATTGGTCGAATTTCTCCAAGCGAATCTAGACGTATTCGCCTGGACGCACTCCGATATGTGTGGAATCTCGTCGGACATCGTGAGCCACACTTTAAATATTGACCCGCGATACATCCCGGTCAAGCAAAAGAGACGCGGTATGGATCCAGAGAGATCTGCCGCCCTCAAAGAAGAAGTCGATAAGTTGAAGACGAATGGGTTTATCCGAGATGCTTTGTACCCGGAGTGGGTATCCAATCCTGTACTTGTCCTCAAACCAAATGGAAAGTGGAGAACGTGCATCGACTACTCTGACTTAAATAAGGCTTGTCCGAAAGATAGTTTTCCACTTCCACGAATCGATCAACTTGTGGATTCGACGGCCGGACATGAATTATTATCTTTCATGGACGCTTACTCGTGGTACAATCAGATACCCATGCATGTGCCCGATCAAGAACATACAAGCTTCGTAACTGACCTGGGACTATACTGCTACAAGGTCATGCCTTTTGGTTTAAAAAATGCCGGAGCAACTTACCAACGCTTAGTCAACCGAATGTTTGCCGACCAGATCGGGAAAACCATGGAGGTCTATGTGGATGACATGTTGGTAAAATCACGATACTCCACTGATCATGTCAAAGACTTAGAGTCAATGTTCAATGTCCTCCGGAGATATGGGATGAAACTCAATCCGCTAAAATGTCATTTCGGGGTCGCTTCCGGAAAGTTCCTTGGGTTTATCGTCAACGCCCGGGGAATAGAGGCCAACCCCGAGAAGATCTGGGCGATCAGGAATCTTCAAACCCCAAGGACCATAAAACAGGTTCAGAGTCTCAATGGGAAGGTTGCAGCGCTGAGCAGGTTCATCTCGAAATCAACGGATAAATGCATACCCTTCTTCGATCTGATCCGAAAGGGGAAAAGAAACTTCGAATGGACTACGGAATGTGAAGGCGCGTTTCAATCGCTAGTTCAGCATCTTTCCACACCACCGATTCTTTCAAAACCTGTTGATCACGAACAATTATACCTTTATCTGGCTGTATCTGAAAACGCTATTAGCGCTACATTAGTTCGAGAGGAAGACCGAACACAGAAACCAGTCTATTATGTCGGTAAACGATTAACCGGGGCCGAGAGAAATTATCCAAGGCTAGAAAAATTGGCATACTGCCTAGTCATCGCCTCGAGGAAGCTCCGTCCATATTTTCAGGCTCACCCTATCATTGTGTACACCGACCAACCGTTACGACAGGTCCTCGCACGACCTGAGACGTCTGGCAGGTTACTAAAGTGGAACATTGAACTGAGTCAATTCGACATCACATATGTTCCGAGGAGAGCCATACGCGGTCAAGTCCTAGCAGATTTCATTGCCGAATTCACTGTTCCTGAAGACTTACCTGAAACTAGTAACTCCCCCGAATATATATATGGAAGTTATACACCGATGGAGCATCCAACGATCGGTGCTCGGGTGCAGGGATAGTGCTTGAGACTCCCGAAGGCCGATCCATCTGCTACGCCTTAAAGTTTGATTTCCGGGCAACCAACAACGAAGCTGAATACGAAGCCTTGCTCACCGGGTTGAAGTTGGCCCGTGACCTGAGAATTATCGCTATGGAGATCTACTGCGATTCCCAGTTGGTGGTATGCCAAGTTCGGGGTGAATATCAGGCCAAGGATCAAAGACTAACCGCTTATCTAGCCCAGGTCCGAGAAATACTGGGTCAGTTTGATTATTATACCATTTTCTACATACCACGAGAGCGCAATCAGAAAACCGATTCGTTGGCAAAGTTGGCAAGCACGGGCGAAACTCAACACTTGGGACTCGTTCCCGTCGAGACTTTATCCTCTCCAAGCATTGATCGAACGGAGAGTGAACTCATATTTGAAGCTACCTCCGAGAGGGAATCATGGATGACCCCCTACCGAGACTACATTGAGCATGGCACACTGCCGGAACGGCGAAGTAAAAGAAGACAGATTCTTCGAAAGGTTTCACGATTTGTCATTCAAAACGGAGTTATGTATCGGAGGGGATACTCTGTTCCTCTTCTCTGGTGTATCGCACATGACAAAATCAAGCGAGTGTTGCGTGAGGTGCACGAAGGAGAATGTGGCGATCACACTGGGGGGCACGCACTTGCCAAGAAAATACTTCGATACGGATATTATTGGCCTACCGTTAACCGCGATGCTATGGATTATGCCAAAAGATGTGATAAATGCCAGAGACACGCTCGGATCCCTAGAGCCCCGCCTTCTGAAATAACCCAAATGGTCAGTCCGTGGCCATTTGCAATGTGGGGGATGGATATAATCGGTGCATTGCCTTTAGCTAAAGGGGGTGCAAAGTACGCCATAGTTGCGGTTGATTACTTCACCAAATGGGCTGAGGCTGAGCCTCTTGCAACAATTACAACAAAGAAGGTAATCAACTTCGTGGTACGCAACATCATCTGCCGGTTTGGTCTCCCGCATACTATAATCACCGACAATGGAGCCCAATTTGACAGTGCTGAATTTAGGGACTTCTGTCAGCGATTTCACATCCATAAGAGATTCTCAGCAGTAGCGCACCCACAAGCGAATGGTCAGGTCGAGGCCGTCAATAAGGTTATCAAGTCTATATTGAAGAAAAGACTGGAGAAAGCCGGGGGCAAGTGGGTTGACGAACTACCAATGGCTCTGTGGGCGTACAGAACGACTCACAAAACTGCGACCGGACACACCCCTTTTTCTCTATCCTATGGCTCTGAAGCAGTTATTCCAGTCGAAATGGAAGTTCACTCTCACCGTGTGACATACTACAACCCGAAAACGAACGCTATATTACTTGCTGAATCCCTAGATCTGCTTGATGAAAAGCGTGAAGAAGCCGATGTGAGGGCAGCTGCATATCGAGGACGAGTCGCTCGAATATACAACGCCAAGGTCCGCTCACGAATTTTTGAACCCGGCGACCTGGTACTCAAGAGAGTTTACCCGGTCCCTTCGCACATAAACCCAAATTGGGAAGGGCCGTATATGATTTCACAAAAGCTCAGAGATGGCACATTCAAGTTATCAACCGTTGATGGTCTCACTTTACCAAGAGCCTGGAATAGCGGAAGCCTCCGTCGCTACTACATCTGACAGGCTTTATTTATCTATCTTTTACCAGTTTCTTCCTTAGCATTTTGTTTTTGCATTTTGAAATTTGAACTTGTAATAAGGCAACTGATTTTGCCATGTTTCTTTCGTTTCAGCAATAAAATGCCATCTCTTCGAGCCAAAAGTTGCGATTCACTGAAAATAACACATAATATCACGTTGCACGAAGAGCTAAATTCCATCGCACAGTGGAATTTATTCAAATAGGGAGTAACTGTAATATGACCAGTCGCTCACTAAATGAAACCCGAGCTCGGGGACAAAACACAATACCAGCATTCACAGGGATTGATACACGACAATCCTTTTTCTAACTCCAACTTCCCACAGCGTAAATTGGAGTATAAACATTCCATAATTCGTTCCCGGAGTGCGAACGGACTCCAACTTCCCAGAGTGCGAATTGGAGTATAAACATCAAATCTGTCGTTCCCAGAGTGTGAACGAATTCCTAAAAAGCCCAAATAGGTGTGACTGACCACCTATCGGCTAACTCCAACTTCCCAGAGTGCGAATTGGAGTATAAACATCAAATCCGTCGTTCCCAGAGTGTGAACGAATTCCTAAAAAGCCCAAATAGGTGTGACTGACCACCTATCGGCTAACTCCAACTTCCCACAGCGTAAATTGGAGTATAAACATTCCATAATTCGTTCCCGGAATGCGAACGGACTCCAACCTCCCAGAGTACGAATTGGAGTATAAACATCTAGTCCAGATTCCCGGAGCGCGAATCAAAGCACGAACAACAATTCGAAGTCCCCGAAATACGGGCCGAGATGTCAACATCAACTCCCAATTCCCATAGCGTGAAGTGGAGTATGAACATCAATTCCAAGTTCCCAGAGCGCGAACCGTGTTCCAAACATCGATAACTCTCAAATTCCTGGAATGCAGGACAGATTATCGATCTCAAATTGTCATAATCCCCCAGAAGGGGGGCATATGCCCAAGACTTGCAATAAACGCAATCAGCCGCCAGAATATGAATATTATTCCCCGCAGCTAAGGGGCAAAAAGCTGAGTGTTAATCACTGGCCTAAGCGATAATGTAATCAGAGTCCAACTCATTCATTAAATCACGACACGAAGCTATATTTAAAATATTAAGCGGATAGAAGACAAATGCTGCAAGGCATTTAGGTAAAAGAAAAGAATAATTTCCCATTTCATCAGCCAACAAAAACAGGTTTGATTACAGGGCAAGTAAAGATGTTTCAATTAAGTAGAGGTCGGATCCACACATATACATAGCCCAAAAAGAACAAGAGAAAAGATAAAAGAACTGTTATCCGTAATCACATGACGAAGCGAAGGGCTCACTCTTTCTTCCTCCGGTGCTTCTTCCTCGGAGTTGAGCCACTAGACCCACTGCCTGGCTTCCTGCGAGACTTTTTGCCTTTCTTGGGAACATCCTCCGGGTCTGGCATAATATCGACGTCTTCCTCAGAACTGGAAGGGATAGAGATCCTTCTGTGGGGGTGAGCCGAGGGCATGGGAGCGGTAACATGTACATGTTCAGCAACACTCGAGACGGTTGCCGTACCACCAGGAGAAATCGTCATTAGAGAAGATAAGCTTGAGGGAGCAGCGTCACAATCGGGACCAACTGTCACTGTCGTAGCCATCTCGGCACTTATCTCGGCTAAATCTCTTCTTCTCGAGACAGTTGGGCCGCGCTAGATACGCTAGTGGTCATCACAATCGAGCTAGAAACTGGTGCAGCTCCACTCGTCGCAAAAGGAAGATCGGGAATGGGGTCAAGAGGGTGACCAAATAGCTCTTCAAACATTTGAACATCGAATGACATTGAGCCTCCCTCTCCCATATCACCTACCATGGCGGCAGTTGAAATCGCCTCGGTGACAATAACTCCACGCGTAGGATATAAAGCTGAAGAAACAGGGAGCACGGATGCGACACTCTCGGTCACTAAACAACAAAAATTAGAGCTATCAGACCAAAAAGTTCCCTCGAAAATCAATGTTTTAAGACGTAAGAAGAGTAATCAAAATACCTACTTTACCTTGCCTTGGAGCTTGAACAAGCTCGGGGAAGAGAGTCTTGCCCGAAGACAGTTCCGGTTGGTCCGGATTATAGGCTGGAATGGCTTGTGGATCGACCGCAGCAACAGCTGCGGACGAAGTCGAAACAGGGACTTCAGTATTCTCGCTATGATGCATAATACCCGAACCTTCGCCGACCTCCGTTTGATGGACGCCAAGTTTTTCTTTTTCAACAAAAATTACTGCTTCATGAAGGGTTCTCCTCTCATCCTCGCTGAGCAGACGTGACTCAAGATCAAACTCATCTAATACCCCATCCGGACAAGACATCCTCTTGTTTTCCACTAATTTCTTCCAAGCATTGTAGAGAGGCATCGAGTAATCCCCTAGCCAGGAGAGATTTCTATGTTCTAATACATTGGCATTATATGTGTCCAAGAGATCGTCGAATTTGGCCTCCATCTTGAACCTCTCCGCTTGGACTCTCTCCTCCACCTCCGATTCAACCTCCTTAACCCTTGCAATTGCCGCATCACGCTCAGCTCGAAAAGATACAGCCTGCTCACACGCTTCTTGCGCGGCCACGTTCGCATCATCTTTTTCTTTATTCATGTCAGCAAACTTAGCCTTTAACTCCTCTAGTTCCTTGACTGCCGCATCCCGCTCAGCTTCAACATTCTTGTATCGATGGCCTAAATCTTCAACTAAAGTACAATGTGCCTGTTGCATCTTCGCCATCTCAACTAATGTCTCATCAACCTTTTTTAACGACTCGACCTCGGCCTTGCGGGAAGATTCCGCCTCAGATTGGAGTATGTCGACAATGCGACTCTTTTGAGACAAGTCGGCTTCCAGCTTCTCGATGGTTTGGGCCCGGTCGAAGGCAGCTTTGGAAGCCTTAACAGCCGCCCTGTACCATTCTTTGTACTGAGCATAAAAGTCACGGGTATAGCTGAGCGCCGTGGTCGCAGCATCTTCGGGAATTCTTGTAAGATTGGGAGGAAAAATACAAGCATCAAAGCAAATCTCTGGAAAATCCTTCCTCAATTGAGCGAGCCTGATAGCCCCTTCGCCAGAAGACTCAATAAGGGTCTCCTCCGCGGACGTGGACGTTGCAACCTCAGTTCGAGGACGATGTGGCTCGAGCCTCAAAACTTGCGAAGACGGTTGATGTCGCAGAGGCTCGGATACCTGGACATGACTTCGGGATGGCGGAGGAGATCGAGAAGGGGAGCGATGCCTACGATCCCTGTCCGATCGTTCCTGGCTAGAGTAACCGCGGTGATGATCCTTTGCATGATACTCCTGGCCATGATGCCTCCGGTCGCGATCACGATCGGGGTCTTCACGTCGAGATTCGTAATAAGCTGATGGATGATGCACTCTCCGGAGTTTGTCCAATGTAGACTGACGGCCAGCCATACTACCTGGAAAAGAGATGCGATTCAGTTAAGTACCAGGCAAAATCGATATGGCATGAGAAGCAGTCATGTAGTGTTATGAAAGTGTATGCAAATGCGCGAAGCCCCCGACCAACCGGAAGTATCGACTGCACTAACAGGTAAAAGCTCACTTATGTCTAACGCTTCCCGGAGCTCAACCAACCTGGACCTGTGATAAAGAGAAATGCATTCCGGGATGGGAACGTCATCCAGTCCTATGAAAATGTTTCCTGGTTGACAAAGAGCGGGGTCAGAAGAATTAATTCCAGGGATCAAGCGAGACACGACTACAGACTTCAGTCTCTTAAATTTAGGAACAACAGCCTTGCCTTTCCGCTTTTTTCCTGCTCGGAGAAGGTCAGCCGCTAGCCCGGTGTCAGTAGGCGTCCTCTCATCATCGCTCATTTCTCTTATCACTACACCGGTTTTCCTCTTTGCCTTCGGAGCCGATTTCGCCAATCCCTCAATGACAATACTCTGGTTCGTCTCGATTAAACCCAGCATCCTTAAGTTATCATCAGTTAAGACCAAGTCAATGTTCCGCAAATCACGCGGGATCTCTTGTAAACTTCGGATGACGTTTCTGTATCGGCTACCGTCTGGCCTTGATATGATAGCTGTAAGAAAAACGCCTGACGTCAGTTCGAGTGTCAACAACGGCTATTAAAGAAGGCTTACTTGTTTTACGGCACTCACGTCTGGACAGCCATCGCCTAGCGAATCCTGGGGGGCATCGGACAAAAAACCATTCATTCTTAAAGTAACTAAGTCTGGTCTAGGCTCCCGTCACAATCTGGCAGTTTCTAACTGCCTCCAGAAAGGTGAAAGACGGACTATCACCCTTGCTCTTGAAATTGAATATATGTCTAATCTCAGCTGGCCTAGGCGGACGAAAAAGGCGATCCATGAATAAAATGAAAACACTGTTCAGCAACGCGTGCCCGTTGGGATGAAGTTGTGCGGGAGCAATTCCAATGAACGATAGCATCTCCCTGATATATTGGTTAAACGGGGGGAGAGTTCCAGCCGCACAGGCATGGCGATAAAAAGCAGTGTAGCCTTCGGGTGGATTGTGAGGTATATCATCAATTCCCGGTAGCAAAACGTCATCTGGAGATAAGTTATGTTTCGAACATATCCAACCCAATAATGCTCCAGAAATATTGGATCGGACGGAGTCTATGGGATCTTCGATAAGTAAGGCCTCCGGCAATTCGTCCGGAGCAGGATCTATTACTTCAGGAAGGATCTCTGGAATTTCTAGCACTGGAGGAGGCAAGCATTGTAACTCTTGTTGTTCAGAACCCGAAGACTCCATAATTAACTAACTCACGAGAAAGCAGCGTTAAAATACAAGGAAAGCCCGTATATTCCCCGGTGTGAAGTATATGAATATGCCGTGCAGTGCAAGTGCATAACTAAAGCAAATTTTACAAGATTGGAACACGGTGTCCGAACGACGAAACATTGGAATTGGAAAACGAAAACGACCGTCATCGCTGACCGTCACTTTCACGCCACTCAGATGCTACTGACCAATTCAAGTATGAATTCGTTGTATGTGTTTAAGTCATGGTGCCATCGACGAGCTTCAAAAGACAGGTCAGGTCAACTTTGATCATGCAAGGCCGAAGCTCGTCGGAATCAAATATGCTAAAAATTTAGTGAGTTCGTCAGAGTTCAATTTAAAGTTAGTCGTAGTTCAGATATTGGAACAAATCAGAGTGGAAGTTCCAGAAGCGGGAGCGTTCGAATCGATCGAATGTCGAATCGATAAACTTCGAATCGGCGCACCCCGATGCCACGTAGTTCGACTCGATGAGACCTGGGAACAGAGAGTAGTTCGAATCCATGGAACTCCACCTGACTTCGAATCGATCGAAGTCGAACTCCTTCGAATCCATCAAGAGCAGTTCGAATCCATGGAACTCCACCTGACTTCGAATCGATCGAAGTCGAACTCCTTCGAATCCATCAAGAGCGGTTCGAATCAATGGAACTCCACCTGACTTCGAATCGATCGAAGTTAAACTCCTTCGAATCGATCAACGTATCATCGCTTCGAATCGATCGGAATATTGCTGTTTCGAATCGATCACCGCAAGCCTTTTTCTTGTTCACCTGCAATCATCGATTCGAAGCCACACATTCGAAGCCAACTCGAATCGCTCACCCCTGGATCGATACGAAACAGTGAAAGACAATACTCTGAATGATACGACTCGAATGTTTTCATTCCTCAGTTCCATCGAGTCGATCCACTTTGCTCATATCTTATCACACTTCAAGATTTCCAGAAGAAAGCGTTGAATCAATGCCAAAAATTGCAGTGTTATCATTCTCAACTCGAATCAATCCCTTGGTTACCTGGCTTGGTTCGATTGCAAACAGAAGCTTGGAGGAATTTGATCGACTCGTGGAAAAGAACGTTTGATTTGGCTCTGAGATCGATTCAAAGAAGCAGCTAAAGCAATGGTAAAAAGGTAAAAAGAGAAAATGGAGTCGGCCTCGTGTATTTATATGGATTCCAAGGGGGATTAGTGGCGCTTCAACTCTCGGTCATTTTGACCGCTTACCACATGTCACAACCTCATCGATTCGAACGACTACTTTCGAATCCTTTCTAAGCTTCGAGTCCATCGCTGCTTCGAATCCATCACAGCTTCGAGTCCATCACTGCTTCGAATCCATCGCAGCTTCGAATCAATCACAGCTCCGACTCCCCCCCTAAGCTTCGAATCCGGCAAGGCAGCATCGATACGAGGCATCATCGATTCGAAGAAGCACATGAGCAAGGGCTGGATCGAAGGTCCAATCGATTCGAAGCACGAGGTCCATCGGGCCATCGATTCGAAAGCCACCTATTTACGCAAACATAACTTCTAATCCATCGAAGGCCACTGACAAAAACAGACGAGATCGCCTCAAATGTAAAAAACTACTCGTCTACCTCGTATAACGATTCAGGAGAGGATCGATACAAAAGGATAATCATAGACAACCATAAAAGCAATACTTTGACTTGAATCTTAAATCGATTCAGGAGAAAATCGATACGGAACTCAGCAGCAAACAAAAACCAACATAACTCGTGAACGCACGACGTTAATAGGGATCAAACTAATACATATGCACACATATCAAACTAACATTCGATTTTAAACATTTACAGGGATCAAACACTCATCCTGTTACGACTACAACAGCCAACGACTAAGCGCAATTATACAGCAATCAATCATATCAAGGCAAAGTTACAACAATACGGCGTATGAGCCTCAGTGAAAAGAGAGCAATGGTTTTTCAGAAAGAGATGGCGACTATTCAAAGCACGTCATGTTCCCACAAGACATACTTTGGGGGGCAAAATGTTATCCCGCTTTTTGGCAAAGCCGTGATATCAAAAGACTGGTCAAAAACAGAAGACAGTTCACCTCAGAGATTGATCGCACTCCCCTTCGCTATGGATAACGATGAATATTGTCCGAGTCCAGATTGGACCAAAATCGACAAGACATGATGAGCAAAGTCATAGGAACCAGCATTTCAAGTTCCAAGTCAATCCGAGGTCGTATGCTCAAGTTATGATGGCTTCAAGATTGAAAGAGAGGAATGTTGCTTGGTTCGAACCCATCACCTCCACGTTGATTCGAGTTCGTCCAGTTCGAACCCACATAATTCGAAACCATCCCCTGACCTTCCTTCGAATCCATTAAGACACATGTCGCCTCGAACCCATGAGAAGTGTGTTTGCTTCGAGTCCATCAAGCAAGCCTTCACTTCGAATCCATCTAAAGCACTCCCTACTTCGAATCCATCAGGGGCGTGCCTCCCTTCGAATCCATCGGAGGTGAATACGCTTCGAATCGACGACTTCACCTAACCTCGAATCCATCAGCCAGTACATACTTCGAACCCATCAACTTCGACTCCATTGGCCTCGCATCCATCGGCTTCGAATCCATCCATACAGTACACCACGTCACTGCCTTCGCATACAAAAGCATGGATTCGAACCATATGGATTCGAACCATATGGATTCGAACCCATGGATTCAAACCGTATGGATTCGAACCTGTGGATTCGAACCATATGGATTCGAACCATATGGATTCGAATGAATCAATAAGTGGAGTCGAAGCAAACAGGGTACACGAAGACGTAATCTTAAATCGATCATATCTCTCAATCCCATGATCCAAATGCCATGAGATTTTCACAGTAGCTTGCATACATGTTGAAGAATGTCCACACCAAATTTCGCCTCGATTGGATGCATTTTTGATCGATTCGAAGTTCACTTCGAATCGATCCCAAACTGGGCATGGACTCCGAGAACGCGGGCTTATGGGCCCCCCTCACGTGCCAGGTAACCTCCCTAAGTTTTAGGCGGGATTTTGGCCTTCCACACCTATAAATAGAGCCCCTGGTCATTCAGAAAAGGGGTCGGAGAATTTAGAGAAGAAGGATAAGCCTAAACGCTACCAGAATCACTCCATACCACCTCCTTGGCTGCTAATTCCGAATTTAAGTCCATCTACTGCTGTAATTTGCTTAAAAACACTTGTAATCTTCAAGTATTAAGGAATAAAGTGATAAAACTTCATAGTGGACGTAGGCGCATAGCCGAACCACTCTAAATCCTTGTCTTCTGTGCAATTTACTCTTCTGTGACTTGGAGTTTTTGCTAGATAGTACTTATTTTCACTTCAAGTTTTTCATTTATTACCTCTTCAAAAACTCCCAAAGGGTGTTGCCCAATTTTGGTGCAAACATTTATATATGTATAAATTATTTGGAAATAAGATGATTAAATATATAAGCTAATATATACGTAAACGAGGAGAGATTTCAACAAAATTGACCTAAGACTCAAAAAATAAGAATAATATAATTGATGCACCGATTTTGATGTCTTGTCTCCTTGTAGTATATATTCTCTTTTTGTCGTAGCAGCCGTCAAATCTATATGTCATAGTGATAGCTTTGTGTCATGAATCAAAACCAAGTCTCAACATTCTCCCATTTTTTTTATTGATGACAACCTGTAAATAGATATAAATTTCGACTGTATATATAATATAAATACTTACTCCCCCTAAATCTTTTTTTTTTTGAAAAGCAAAGAGCAATAAGCTCATTTTATTGACTTAATCAAATTACAACACACACCAACAAAACACAAAATTACAAGCAATTGCAGTACATTTTTGACAACAGACTAAACTAAATATAATCACAATACAAATACACTTTACTGAAAAGAAAAATTGACAACTAACTGTTACTACAAATGAACCATAATACAGTCATCAACATATCATCATGCTTTCTTCTAACCAATCATCCACTCCAAGCCATGATAACAGAATTATCATACTTCACTTGCAAATTCAGGAATCATGCTATTAAAAATCCAAGCATCAAACAAGCAGTAGTTGCACTTTAGTTACAAACAGATTGCAAATCTCTAAGAATGCTACCATGAATGGAATTATAGAGTTGAGAGGAGTTTTTAACATCAATACCAAACACTCTATTGTTCCTTTCTGTCCACACAGCATACACCAATACTCCCCCTAAATCTTTGACACTTTATATCCTGCATTCTTAACGTTAGTAATACTATTTCTCTCCCTTTGTCTTCGACAAAAAGGAATAAGGAATATAAAAGTATGAAGCATAATGCCATAGATATTATGAAGGAAACCATCATCTGTACATTAAAATACCAGAAATAAGAGTCTTGAAATAATCCGAAAAGAGTGACTATTTAATACAAACCAAAATATTGTGAAATAAAGCCTAACGTTTTCGTAAGAAAAAATAACACCTTACTCCATTATATTCTTACCCCTATCGTAGCCAATGGACTTTAATATTTCCGAAGATAGCGTACAAGGCTTTAAAGTTATGTTTATTAATATGTTCATAACTCCCGGTTCGCGGAGTTACGGTTTTCATTAACGCACGGTGTATAATTCTTGATTTTGGTCTTAAGGACATGGACTTTAGTTGGTGCATATCGTCTTCCAAAAATAAATGACTTATATGGTCTCGAACAACCATATCACAATCAACATTGTTCAATTCTATAACATCATTTTCAGATCATAAAATGTGAGCCATTTGATCTAAGGAGAAAAAGACAAGTTTTATACAAACTAGACTCCATACACAATCTTCTTGGTTTGAACGTTTTGGTGACCCGAGTTAAGATTAGCATTGATTAGTTTAACCGTAATTTGATTAATTTTATGCTTATTTTCGTTAATATTGAATAAAGATTCTAAATTGCTCCTATGAGCTAATTCTTTTATATGGTATGGAGAAAAATCGATAAACTTTACAAATGGACTATCAAAGATGCGAGAATCATGCATTCTCCTCCATTTCTAACTGCGGTATCATCGAATAGCCATTGTTGGATTTGCTCATTGGAAGGAGGTTGAGATGATTAACATGCTTGTCCTTTTCTCTTTAGAGCCATTAGTTTGATTGTTTGGAGGTTAAAATTGAGTTTTTGTAGAGCTAGGGTTTTGGAAATGTTGAAAATTTGAAATGAGAGTGGTGAGAGAAGGGGAAAGTGAAGATTAAAAGTTGAAAAGTGAGTGGGTAGGAGCAGTAATGTTGCTTAGATTCATGAATCAGTTGACTGAATCAGTGGTTCAGTCGACTGAACCTGAAACGAATTTTCGAACTTCTGGTCAGTCAATTGAATGCCTGATTCTGTTGACTGAATCTGGGTTATATATAATTCGTCTTCTGGTCCAGTCGATTGAGCCTCTAAGGTAATCGACTAACCCTGCTTTTAAAAAAATCACTTCAGTTTCAGTCGACTGGCACCCTGGTTCAGTCGACTAACCTGGGTGAATTTTCCCAATCAATTTTTGTTGAGTAAATATTTATATATTTTCATACTTAGGAATATTGTAAATTTTTGAATATTAGAACTAGTTATAAGTGTTGATAATACGAGAGAGAGAAGAAGTGAATTACCAAAAAAAATTATACATACTTTAGTTAAATTATTCGGAAAAAAATAACAAATAATAACAACTACTTTTATTTAGAAGGGCTAGGAGTTTTGTAGCCCTATAGTTGTTTGCGAGAATATTTGATGCATTATTTCGATCCCATGAATTTGGTGAGACCGGTGGTCATGGAAGGGATGAAGTAGAAGGTCATCGAATAGGAGAAACGGCGTGTTCGTCTATTGGATGTGATGAAGCACCGCAAAATTTCATAGCAATGTGTTTGATGATTCCTAGACGTCTCGAGTTGATTTTTTGCTCATAATATATTTCACTTGAAGCATCAGCGATTCTTGTTGGTAGTGATGCAAATCATCTATTTTTTGTTTATTATTTGTAGAGATGTCAATCATCATCTTCTTTCCTTTCTTTTTCTCCAGAGTATATCCGGTATGATCATGATAGGTAGAAGATGGTGTAGTATGCTGAATGGGAGTTTTGGTGAATCGGTAGAGGCTAGAATTTCAATGGAGTCAGTTGATGAAGAAGTTGACATATTGAGTGTTAGTTTGTATTTCTGTTCGAAATAACATAGAATAGACATACCTATTTATAGCCTAATGTTGAGAAAAAGAAGGATGAAGTGAATGGTTTGTCTTGAATTTAGTTGTAAAATGGTTGTTAGTTAGGAAAGTTAGTTGCTAATCCGTTGGTTTTTTGTTTTGTGATTTATCTAGGAAATGTAATGTGCATAAAGTATATTTATAAAGGTTAGTGTTATACATAATTTAGTGTATAGTTGTCACCATATAATAAAGTCCCCGATCTAAACTGTAATGAAAATAATCAATAGCTTAGGTGGTTAAGACAACTAGGCTATTCACAACAGGTCATAGGTTCGAGCCTCAGCATGGTTAGAAAAATGAATTTTTGTAAAAAAATTATTTTTTAGTTTTCTAGTCAAAATTTCTTATTTTATCATTTATATATCTTTAATTGACATTATACCGAGTTCTCGACGTAATTTTATAAAATTGTTTTCTAACAATGGTTTAGAAAAAATATCAGCTAATTGATTTTCAGATGGAACGTAGTCTAAATTTATCACTTCTTTTTCTATACTGTCGCGTAGAAAGTGATGTCTAATATCTATGTTTTTAGTTCTAGAGTGGTTTACTAGATTTCTGAATAGATTTATTGCACTGGAATTATCGCAGTAAATTGCTGATTTTGATAAATTGACTTCGAAATCTCTAAGTGTCTGTTGCGTATAAATTACTTAAGTGCAAGATAGTGCTGTAGAAATATATTCTGCTTCACAAGTTAATAGTGAGACACAGTTTTGCTTCTTGCTAAATCATGAGATTAATGATTTACCAATGAAGTGATATGTACCGCTTGTACTTTTTCTATCTGTTTGTGATCCTTCGAAATCAGCATCGTTGTATGATACTAATCCGAACGAGCACTCTTTTGGATAGAAAAGTCTGAAATCTGTAGTATTACTAAGATAACGTAGTATTCGTTTTACAGCCCGCAAACATGATTCTTTTGGGTCAGCTTGAAATCGAGCACATAGACATACACTCGTCATTATATCGAGTCTACTCGCTGTTAGGTAAAGTAGTGATCCTATCATACTACGATATAGTTTTTGGTCTACAACTCTTGCCATTTTCATCTTTATCAAGATGCGCTTTTGTGCTCATACGTGTTGGTTTGGCAGAAGCGTTTTCCATTCTGAAACGCTTCATTAGATTATTACGGTATTTTTATTGATTTATAAATATTCCATTTGAAACTTGTTTTATTTGAAGACCTAGAAAATACGATAATTCTCCCATATGGGACATTTCAAATTCTCTAGTCATTATTTTCGAAAATTATTTACATAATTTATTATTAATTGAACCAAATATATCATGTCATCTATATATATTTAAACTATTAAAATATCATTTCTAGAATGTTTTATAAATAAAGTTTGATCTACTTTTCCTATTTCGAATCCTGATTCAATTAAATAGCTTTTAAGGCATTCATACTAAGCACGTGGTGCTTGTTTTAAATCATATAAAGCTTTCTTAAGTTTATAGACATGATCTGGGTATTTTTCATGAATAAATAAAGGAGGCTGTTCAAAAAAACGTTCTCTTTAATATAACCATTTAAAAATGCACTTTTAACATCCATTTGATAGAGTTTAAAGTTATAAACACATGCGTACGCTAATAAGATTCGTATTGCTTCTAGTCTAGCGACTGGAGCAGACGTTTCTTCATAGTCTATTCCTTCTTTTTGGTTATACCCTTGTGCTACTAGTCTTGCTTTGTTTCTAGTTATATTTCCTAATTCGTCTGCTTTATTTTTATAAATCCATTTAGTTCCTATAACAGTCTGATCGGTCGGTCTGGGTACTAGTTCCCAAACTTCATTGCGTTCAAATTGATTTAGTTTCTTCTTGCATAGCAATAATCCAATTTTCATTGGACGATGCTTCCCTAGTATTTTTAGGTTTTATAGTAGAGAGAAAAGCTACATTACCCATTAAATTTAGTTGATTTCTAGTTCGAACATTTGAATTTATTTCTCCATTATATTTTCTGTAGGTTGATTTCTTCATATTCTTCGAGGAGATCTTATTGTATTAGTAATATTTCTAATTTCTAAATTATTAACAATGTTTTCATCTTCTCTAGAATTATAAACAATATCTTCATCTTCTCTTGAATTGTTTATTATTATATTCATTTTATTATTAAGTAAATCATCGTTATTATTTGTTTTTGAAATAAGTTTAGAGTTCTCATCAAAAGATACATGGAGTGTCTCTTCAATAATATTAGTTCGTTTATTAAAAATTCGATAAGCTTTGCTTTGATCCGAATATCCAAGAAATATACCTTCGTTGCATTTTGAATCGAATTTTCCAAGCTGGTCTTTGGTATTTAATACAAAACATTTTGATCCAAATATTTTAAATAAGATATATTTGGTTTTCTAACGTTAAAAAGTTCGTAAGGAGTATTCTTAGTGAGTGGTCTAATAGAAACATGATTTAAAACATAACAGGCAGTTGTAACAACTTCTGCCCAAAAATGTTTTGGTAACGTGCTTTCGTTTAGTAAGGTTCTTGCACATTCTTGTAGAGTTTGATTTTTTCCTTCTACAACTTCATTTTGTTATGGACTTCTAGGAAACGAAAAGTTATGAAATATTCCTTTCTTTTTTCCATAGTTATCAAATTGTTCGTTTTCAAATTCACCTCTGTGATCACTTCTAATATTTTTAATTTTAGCACCTTTTAAATTTTGAATTCGTTTAACAAATGTTTTGAAATTTTCAAAAGTATCACTTTTATTTTTCATAAAGATAGTCCATGTATATCTAGAAAAATATCAACTATTACAAATACGTATTTATTGTGATTTATGGATTGAATTTGGGTAGGTCCAAATAAATCCATATGAAGTAATTCAAGCGGTTGTAATGTCGAAATGACTTTCTTAGATTTAAACGAGGATTCATTAAAATTTCCTAATTGACACGAGTCACATATATTATTAACTTTAAAACTCATCTTTGGTAATCCTTTTACGAGATTATTTTTAGAAATTTTATTATATTTTTAAAATTGATATGACAAAATCGTTTGTGCCATATCCAGGGATCATTTTCTTTGGCTGTTAAACACATGTCTGAGTTATGATTAACTTTCATATTCAAAACGTAGATGTTTTTATCTCTATTTCCTTCGAAAAAAAGATTTTGATTTTGATTAAAGATACTACCTTTATTTTTAGAGAAGGATATTTTAAAACCTTTATCTCATAATTGACTATACTTAATAGATTATGTTTTGGATTCTTAACTAATAAAACGTTTGTAACAAGAGGTAAATTGGATGTATCGTAATTGCTCACATCGCCTTTGCCGATGATATAGCCCTTGGAATTATCTCCAAAAGTGACAGAACCTCTGTCTGAGTATGTAATATTTATTAGCATATCTTGGTCTCCTGTCATGTGTTTTGAGTAACCAATGTCGAGTATCCATTTTCCTCTTTTCTTGAGTGGGACTTGCAAGAAATATGAGATAGCGTTGGTACCCACCTTTTTAAAAGGGTCCTAAAAGTTAGGTCTTAGGAAACCAAACCCGAGTGGGTTTAGTATCCCTTTTATAAATATAATTTTATTATAATGAAGATTTTCTATGAATAAACTAATATATTTTTCCTTATTAACTTGTTATTAGTTTTTGGTATCCATATATGTATAGTTTTAGAAACTAGTCTTTTTGAAGATGTGGATGTTTTATTAGACTTAACATTGTTTAAATTACAAGATTGTGAATTCTTGACTTTCTTCTTATAACCTAAACCATTTTTATTGTTAACAGGTCGTGAATTCTCAATAATTTTAGATAACTTTTCTCTTCCTTTATTAAAATTTGGAACGTTTTTAGTGATTCCTTCCAATTTGGTCTTTCGACTTGAATTTTCTAGTTCTACCATTTTAACATTAGTTTTTAAAACATGATTTTCAGAAACAAGAACATCATTCTTTTCTTTTTGAGTTTCAATTTCTTGACTCAATAATATAAGTTAAGAATTAACATTTGAAGGAGATTCTTGATTTTTCTCAAGTTCTTCTTCCAATATTTTCTTCTCGTCTTTAAGCATATCTCTTTCGAATTCTGCCTTGTTCTGATTTTCTACAGCTTCTTTATGTTTTCTTTTGAGACCTTTTAAAGTATCTAATAATTTAGAATTTATCTCTATCATATCATCAAAAGTTAAATCACTAAGCTCATTATCTTTGGCTATAAAGCATACATTAGCTAGTTCATTATCGCTGTCACTCTCACTTCCAGAAGAAGAGGAGAAATCTGAACCATCCCATGTAACTGAAAAGTATTTTCTTCTAAATTTGTCCTTCCTTTTATTTCCAAATTCTTTCTTTTGATCTGGACAGCCCTTCTGTATATGCCCCTTTTCGTGATAGTTAAAACACTCCATAACTGATGATGACGGTGGTTTATTACTGTTTGATCTTCTCTTCCCATTATTTCTGTTTCCTTTTTTATACTTCAAGAATTTCTTGAAGTTTTTGGCAATAAAGGCTAGGTCGTCTTCGTCTGAATCTGATTCTTCTTGTTATGCATGGAATGATATATTCATTTTATCCTGAGCTTGTACTCGTTTAGCCTGCGAATTCACTTTATAGGACATTAGGTTTTCCTATTAACTCTTCCGGAGTTATTTTGGAAATATCGTTCGCTTCTTCAATAGCGAGAACTTTTCTTTCCCATTCTTCCATTAAAGAGTTAAGGATTTTGGATAAAATATCAAAGTCTGAATATTTTTCTCTTATTCCTACTAATGAATGGTAGATAACCTGAAATCTTGAATACTTATCATTTATAGATTCATTTTCTTTCATCCTAAAGTTTTGAAACTGAATTTCGAACATGGATATTTTGCTTTGTTTGACCTTGTTTGTTCCTTCGTGTGTAACTTTAAGTGTACGCCATATTTCATATGCAGTATTGCACATACTAACACGGTTGAACTCGTTTTTATCTAAGGCACAAAACAACATATTCATGGCTTTTGCATTAGCTGTGGCATCTAGTTTCTGTATATTTGACCAAGTAGAATACTCTTCAGTAGGAATAATATATTCTGTCTGAGTTATATTCCATGAATCAAAACCATTTTCTTGCATATATATTCTCATTCGTGTAGCCCCATTCATGCCATTAAATAGTGGTGGACGTGCAGTGGATTGTCCTTCAACGAAGCTAGTGTTAATGTTAGTGCTAGTGTTAGTTTCTATATTATTATATTATCAGATAACTGTGTTACGGTTATATGATGACCTTGCTCTGATACCAAATGAAAGTGTGCTATGGATCGTGTAATATGGATATATGATAATACAGAGTATAGTGATGATAGTTATATGGTAAATAGTGCGTAATATAAAAGCAGTAAAGTAAAATGACACCAAGAATTTTCATACTGATTCGGAGCAACGTCCTACGTCCAGTCCCAGACTCCTTCTGAAATTTTACTAAAACAACATCCCTCACTTAACTTGGAGGAACAGGTCTATACAACCCCTGAGCAGCTGAACAGGGACCTGAGCAGCAGAATAGGATTTCGCCTCAACAGCCAAAGAGGACTTCACACGCCTGAGCAGCAGAACGAAACTTCAACAAATACAAAAGATTGTTTTGAATCTGTGTTTTCTAATAACACGGATTTGTCACTTGTAGTACACCCTTCCTATAATATTTTCCTCGAGTATAAATATATATATTTGAAGTTTATAAAGAATAGAAAGGTATAATGTTGCTTTAATGCAGAATATTTGAAAGTATAGTTGCAAGTAGATTCAAGAGTGTTAGATTAGAAAGATAAGAAAATTCGGTGATTTGGAATCAAGTTAGAGTATGTATTTATAGAGGTTAGAAAGCAGCGACCGTTGGTGAAGAGTTTCGATTAACGTGTTGCATCCAAATCTTTTCGTAGAGGTTCGTAACTCTTCACAAATAGTCCTGTCTTTTCAAAAAGTGGTTATTGTAGAAATTCAGTTAACTAAACCTCTGGGTCAGTCGACTGAATATTCAAACGAATTTTTAAATACATATTTGCATATCTGTGCACCTGTGCATGTTGCATAGAAATTTCTAGGTCAGTCGACTGAGCCTCTAGGTCGGTCGACTGACCTGGTAATATCTGTGCAATTTACACGGTTTACGCAGGTATAATAATATATATTATATAATGATTCTAACTTTTAAAAACTTTTATAATATATATATTTTATATACACATATATGTATAAATTATTTGAAAATAGGATGATTAAATATATAAGCTAAAATATGCGTAAACAAGGAGAGATTTTAACAAAATTGACCTAAGACTTAAAAAATAAGAATAATATAATTGATGCATCGATTTTGATGTCTTGTCTCCTTGTAGAATATATTCTCTTTTTGTCGTAGCAGTCGTCAAATCTGTATGCCGTAGTGATAACTTTGTGTTATGAATCAAAACCAAGTCTCAACAGAAATCGCTCTGAACCATTAATGGGGCTGCATGGTTGATATGTGTGCTAGCTAGGAGGCCATTTGGATTGCATGGTTGAGATGGTAACAGCTAGTGGATGGTCTCTTAAGCATGTTTTACACAGAGGCAGGAGGCATGAGCTCAGGGAGTGGCTGCTGCAGAGGTTCTTTGGTGGTAGCAAATGACATAAAGTGGATATTGTAATTCTGCCATATGAACGGTGCTACTTAGCAGACTTTGCAGAGAAGAGTTGTAGTAGAGCTTCCTTTTGTGGGGTTAGGTGTAACAACTCGATGTCAAGAAGCATTTAATTGGGAATTTGGTAATAATATTTGGTTAAATATGTTTTAATATAATAAATGTGAAATTATGGAATGGTCTAGAAATTAAATGGAAAAAAATTACATTGATAAGTATTTATTTTCAAAGTACAAATTAATAATTTGAAATAAAATGATAAATTAAATTTGTAAAACAAATAATGATTGATATAAATAATTTTAGAATTTATTTTAATAATAGAGAGAGTTTTATTTCTAATATTAAATAAATTTGGTATTTAATTAATAAATAATTTTCAAGGATAATTTAAAGGAAATGATTAGATTAAATAAATAAAATTATAGAAAATGGTTTATAAAATAGTAAATAAGTAAGATGATGTTAGGAGAATGTAATGTAATTTATTGGATAAGAATTTGGCCAGAATGTAAATTGTTTTGATGAAAAGAATGGAGAATAAAAGAAAGAAAATGCAATTAAACAAGCCTTCGCCAACTTAGATTAGCCCAAAATGTAAATATCTTACTTCACGAGATCTAGAGATTTCTTAATCCAGACTCTTCACCTCAGTTTATATATACAAGCTTGTGTTCACAAATTTGGGCATTATGTAGCTTACATCCTCATTTTCAAAATTGATCCAAGCCCTCACCTCCTCTTCTAAAAATTCCAAATAAATCAAAAAATAATAATAGAAATTCCTAAAACTTGATTCTATGCTTTTGGACATCAACTTACACCAATATTTAAAGAGAAATCCAAAGTTTTGGTCATCAATAGTTGAAATTGGAAAACTTCAATGAAGTGGAAGCAAGGTAAAAGAAGAGCTGGAGTGAGATAGGAGCTCTACATCTTCAGGTGAATAATCTAACTTGCATCCATGCCTATTTTAATGTCTATATGCCCGATACTTTGATCATAAAAGATATAAGTTCTGTTAATGAAACCTTTTCTTCTCTTGATGATTCTGAAGCCTATGTGGTGTTTGATTATATATGAGTATAATTGGATTGAACTATAGTTGATTAGTGATGTGTGCATCGAATAGAAAGAGGATAGGAATGAGTATGGTCTGAATTTGATTATGGAATCGAAGCTGGGTTGCAACACCGGTATGGCCACCTATCGACTGCTTATCGATCGACCGTGAAGGGTCGACCAATGGTGCAACCGACAGCAAAACAAGTGTTATATTTTTTAAAATATAAGTAAATAAAATAAATTGTAAATAAAACATATAGCAATAACCTTATACTCTATAATTAAATATGATATATAATTCAAAAAATTCGATAACTTTATGAAGTAATATAATAATAATATTTAAATGAGTTATTAATGAAATTTGTAAATCCTTATTTTAAAAATAAAATAAATACATGTAAATTATATAAATTTATATATATCAAAACTAAACTTGTTTATTAAATTTATTTACAAGAATTATCAATTAAAATTAGATTTAGTGATTAAAATAATTATTTAAAAATCCAATATGGAAACTAATAACTAATTAAAAGCTCGGTGATATTTGTTTATTGATTTGATTGTAATATGTAGGACCCAATATAATACTCAAAAGGTTTGTGTAGTGAATTGAGTATTTCTTTGTATTATATCTATATGTGTGTTTATATAATTATTTTAAATGTTTTTAAAGATTAAATATATAATAATTTTTATAAATGCAAATATAATTGTTGGGTGAATTCTCATCCAGGAGATCTCGAGACCAAGAAGCATCGGTTCCATCTGGGTTTGCCCACTACATTCGTTCCATTCCATCCGGCACCTAAGCTCACCCGGTACACAGGCCACTACCGAACCATGCTCATTCGCTACCGAACCAACCACATCCCTTCGCTACCGGACCAACCTCTCTTTCATGCTCGCCGAACCACCTATCTGCCGAACCAAAGTAACACCGGTCCAAAACCATCTCCCTGCCGAACCAACCTCCACCGGTCCATCTCCATTCCCATGCATTGCCAACCTACATCACCGGACCAACCTCCATCACCGAACCAACCTACCTCCATCCACTGCCGGACCAGAAACGAGGGAGGACACGACCGGACCAATTCTGTCAGGCCAGATTGCTTCAGCCCAGGCCCACCAGCAGCTATATACGTCCAAGACCCCTGCCTCCAACCTCACTCTATAAATAGAGGGGCAGGGGTACAACAATGGCAGACAAGTTTGAGAGCTCAAGCACGGAAGGAACTTTCAAACAACTTTCTTATACTTGTACTTAAAGCTTTGTACTTGTAATCTGAAAAAGAAAGAAGAATAACATATAAAGTGGACGTAGGCACGTTCTGGCCGAACCACTATAAATCTGTGTGTTTTTTTACAGTTTAGTCCCTGCTTTTCATATATTTGTGTAAATCACCCAAATCACTAGAAACAACATAAAATCAACTAATTCATACGACTTGGAGGTGTTTGCCCATTTTTAGTGCAAACATTTTTGGTGCTTTCACTAAGAAATCTACAGCTTCTCCTACTCAACCTTCTTCTCACAACATCGTTCCTTGCTCCAACAACATGACTTCCAGGCAAAGGAGAGATGTTAACAAAAGAAAGAACGTCGCAACTAGCAGTATCTCAGATCCAGTGGCCCCAAATCAAGAAAATCATCCCGTTTTAACAGCAGTGCCAGATGAAAATCAGGCAAACCTAACAGCCTCCGCCGTGGAACAGCCAATTACTAGGGCAGATCTGGACAGAGTTGTGGCTGAAGTAACTAACCGCTTCGTATCTCAACAAGAAGCCTTGGTGGACCAACTCATGTCACGCCTAAGGGATGCTGAAGAATCCAACCGCAACACCGAATCATGGGGTGAGTCCCAATCTGGAGGATCTGGAAGGCGACAAAGACCTTTCTTCTTCAAAGAGGTTAACAACGGAAACAGCCATGGTAGGAGCCGATCCCGGACTCAGCCCGAATTCCAAGCCAAGGAAACACTTGGAACCGAACCCAACGGGGGAGGTGCCAGGCAAGGGTTGGATGTAGCTGAGCCTGTCATGCTACCTAACCATGAAAACACCAGTAGACGGGGCCGAGCTGGAGTCAAGCCCGAAGTTGGACCCGAGGAAGTGCTGAGAACAGAACCCAGCAGGGGAAGACCAAGGCAAGGGCCAACTATGGCTGACCCCAGCATGCCCCCAGAAGACCAGAGGCAGCCTTTGGAGAATGTTAGAAGTGACAGACGATACCATCCCTACAAGTCGTCTGGACGGACTCAATCCCGCAGAGAAGAACCAAACTCATTTCTATCCGCTCCAAGTTCTGATGAAAGGATGGCGCGATTGTTCAGAGAGTGCGTCCAACGGGAGCAAAGGGATCGGGGAATAGGTGCTAGGGTAACCAGCCCCTTCACCCGCAATATCGAAACTGCCATCACCCCCCGAGAATGGAAAATGCCAACGATGGAATCTTACAAGGGAACTTCTGACCCTATCGTACACTTACAGAGGTACACCCAGCATATGCTCATGAGCGGAGCAACAGAGGGAGTGTTGTGTAAATGCTTCCTACTCTTCTTGGCAGACTTAGCTACCTCCCGGTTCTGCCACCTACCCCAAGGGTCCATCAGCTCATGGGAAATGTTGAAAGAAAAATTCATCAGCCAGTTCCGCATTCATGTGGAACAACCCAAGGACGCTTATTCCTTATCTAATATCAAGCAGAAACCCAGAGAGACAGTGCAGCAATATCTCACCCGATTCAACGCTGCGGCGGCCGCAGTCCAAGATGCCGACGAGAAACTTATCCTAATGGCTCTCCGCAGTGGTGTACACCCGGATACTAAATTTGCTAGAAGACTAACCAAGGAAAAGCCAGCTACTTTACCTGATTTCTTCCATAAAGCTGGAAAGTATATGAGACTTGAAGACGCTGCCACTGGGAGGCAGGCAGGGCAACAGGTTAAAACAACCACAGACAGGGTTTCCGCTACAACAAAGGATGTTCGGAGAAATGAATCTAGAGACAATGCTGGGGGCAAGAAATGGGAAAAGCGCCTATATCGACCTGGGCCAAGATTTGACTCCTACACTCCTTTGAATGAAACGATCGAAAACATCTTCCTAGCCACTCAAGACCAGGTTAGATACAAGCGCCCCCCGCACAAGAAGGAGTCAGATAACGCACTCAAATCTGGAAAGTTCTGCCGCTTCCACGAATCCCATGGACATGACACCAATGAGTGCCACCATCTCCGGGACTTGATTGAAGAACACATTAGAAGGAGGAGACTGGAACGCTATGTAAAAAGCCAGAGCAGGACTCCAGCTCCCGCCAATGAAAACCCAGGGTTACCCCTCCCAGAGGAAGGCGGAGGAAATCACAACACCAACGGCTCTAGTCAAGAGAAAATAGTAGTCCATACCATATCAGGAGGACCACACATCGCCGACAGAAGCTGGGCAGAGTTGGAAAGATACGGTAAGTCACTTAGAAACGCTGAAGGCTACGTTAATTCTGTCATGGAAGAACGCCACCCGAAACAGAAAGAGAGTGACGACATCACATTCAGTAGGCGTGATCTAGAAGGAAGACAGTACCCACACATGGATCCTATGGTCATCTCTGCCTGGTTCGGTCCAGCCAAAGTTTTCCGAATTTTAGTAGACACTGGAAGCTCAGTGAATATCCTATTCAAGCATGCATTTGACAAAATGAAGCTGTTAATGAAGGATGTGTCTCCCTGCAAAATCCACTACATGGTTTTACTGGAGATGCGAAAGTGCCCCTTGGGCAACTGGACCATTTTGTTGAAATAGGAAGTCATCCCCACTCCGCTGTGCGAAAACAAACATTTGTACTAATAGAGAACCATTCGGCCTACAACGCCTTTTTGGGAAGATCAGCCTTGTCTGACTTCCAAATTTTCCTAGCCCCATGGTGCCTGAAGATGAAATTCCCAACAGATAACGGAGTAGGAGAAATATAGGGAGATCAAGACGCCGCTCGTGATTGCTATGTAACTGAGCTTCGCAATAACCGCAGGAAGGATAAAGGAAAGGATGCAGAGACTTCTCTCTGCAAGAAAAGCCTGGGAGCATAGCAATTAAAGAAAGCCCCTCCTCTTCGATATACCAGCGATCCTTTCAACGAATTAGACCCTAGGGACAAAGAGGAGGAGGCCACCACCGAGCCTGCAGAGGTTATGGAATTTGTAGCTGCAGACAAACACGACCCAAGTAGACTGCTGAGAGTCGGGTCTCAGTTAAAAGCGGAGTTGAAAGATCCACTCGTCGATTTTCTTCGCCACAACATGGATGTATTTGCATGGACGCACGCCGACATGACAGGAATCTCTCCAAACGTAGCATGCCACATACTGAACATCGACCCCACCAAGGTGCCAGTGAAGCAGAAAAAGAGGAGCATGGGGGCAGAACGATCAGCAGCCCTCGAGGAAGAAGTAAATAACTTACTTGCCAATGACTTCATACGAGAAGCCATCTACCCAGAATGGATCGCCAACCCGGTACTGGTAAAGAAAGCTAATGGGAAGTGGCGAACATGCATCGATTTCTCCAACTTCGCTTGCCCGAAAGACTGTTTCCCACTCCCCCGAATCGACCAACTCGTGGACAGCACAGCCGGACACGAACTCTTATCCTTCATGGACGCATATTCAGGATACAACCAGATCCCTATGCACGCCCCCGATCAAGACCACACCAGTTTCATCACTGACCGGGGATTGTACTGCTACAAAGTAATGCCTTTTGGACTTAAAAACGCCGGAGCTACTTATCAGCGCCTTGTCAACAAAATGTTTGCAAAACTAATAGGGCAAACTATGGAAGTTTATGTGGATGACATGCTGGTAAAATCAAGGAAAGCCAACGATCATATAAACCACCTGAACGATATGTTTCAAGTACTTCGCCAATATGGAATGAAACTGAATCCTCTAAAGTGCTCCTTCGGAGTATCGTCGGGAAAGTTCTTGGGATTCATCGTCCATGCCAGGGGGATTGAAGCGAACCCCGAACAAGTCCGGGCCTTGCAAGATATCAAGATACCATCCACTCGAAGAGAAATGCAAAGCCTAAATGGGAAGGTGGCTGCCCTAAGCAGGTTCATCTCTAAAGCAACCGACAACTGCATCCCTTTCTTCGAAGCTCTTAAGAAAGACAAAGGAAAGTTCGAATGGACTGACGAATGCTCGACAGCCTTCCTTAACTTGATCGAACACCTCCAAAGACCACCAGTACTCTCAACTCCAAATGAAGGCGAGAAACTATACCTATACCTAGCTGTATCGTCCCATGCTTTAAGTGCCGCTTTGGTGAGGGAGGACAACCACGCACAGCGACCCGTATACTTCGTAAGCAAGAGATTCACAGGGGCAGAGGCTAGATACCCTAAACTTGAAAAGCTAGCATACTGTCTGATAATCACGTCATGGAAACTGCGACACTATTTCCAGTCTCATTCCATCAGAGTTTTAACCGATCAACCGCTAAGGCAAGTGCTCCATCGCCCCGACACTTCTGGGCGATTACTTAGGTGGTGCATTGAACTAAGTCAATATGATATCACTTACCATCCTTGCACCGCTATCAAAAGGCAAGCCATAGCTGATTTCATTGCCGAATTCACTACTAACGAAGGTAAGGAGCAATCTGAAATAGCAGAAGATATCAAGTGGAATCTCTTTGTAGATGGAGCGTCAAACGAACAAGGCTCGGGAGCAGGTGTTGTGATAATCACCCCCAAGGGAAGGAAGCCGCACTACGCCCTAAGGTTGGAATTCGCTGCCACCAACAATGACGCAGAATACGAAGCAGCGATAGCCGGATTAGAACTTGCTCTGGAAATTGGAGTCGGTTCTTTATGTCTCCATAGTGATTCTCAACTTATTGTGAATCAAATACTGGGAGAATTCCAGACTCGAGGAGAACGACTCGCAGCATATCTAAAGAAGACCAAGCTGCTGCTCAATCAGTTGGATCACTATTTAGTCAAACACATTCCTCGAGAAGAGAATCAGGAGGCCGACGAACTGGAAAAGCAAGCTAGCATGAAGGACGACGCCGCTTCCCGAACAATAACCACCTCACAGCTACTAGCCCCAAGTTACGAGATAATGAACATAATAGCTGCAAGTGAAGAGGAAACTTGGATGACTCCTATCCGGAAATATTTACAAGATGGCACACTGCCCGATGGGCGCAACGAAGTCAAGAAAATCTTGAGGAAAGCTTCCCGCTACACGATACAAGAAGGCATCCTCTATCGACGCGGCTTCTCTAATCCCTTATTAAGGTGCGTCGCTGGAAGGGAAGCCAAGGAGATCTTATCCAACATACATCGAGGAAGTTGCGGTGATCACACTGGTGGGCAGACTCTGGCAAAGAAGATACTCCGATATGGGTATTATTGGCCCACCTTAAACAAAGACGCCCTAGACTTCGTCAAAAGATGTGACGATGTCAGAAATTTGCTAAAATTCCTCGACTACCAACAAACGAGATTACTCAAATGACCAGCCCTTGGCCTTTTGCAGTATGGGGAATTGACTTGATTGGCGAACTGCCAATGGGCCGAGGCGGAGCCAAATATGCTATAGTGGCGGTTGACCATTTCACTAAATGGGTGGAGGCGGAACCTCTAAATAAAATATCTTCGGCAAAAATTATCAACTTCTTGATCAAAAATATTCTGTGCAGGTACGGAGTCCCACTCAAGATCATATCAGACAACGGACTTCAATTTGACAGCGAAGTATTTGCCAATTGGTGACAAGAGCTCGAAATTCACAAAAGCTTCTCATCTGTACCTCAAGCAAACGGACAAGTCGAAGCTGTCAACAAGATTCTCAAAACCTTAATCAAGAAGAAACTTGAAAAGTCGAAAGGCACTTGGATGGACGAACTTCCTACTGCACTTTGGGCCTATCGCACATCATACAGAACTTCAACAGGGCATACTCCTTTCTCTTTGGCATATGGATTGGAGGCCATGCTCCCAGTTGAAACTATAGTGCCCTCTCACCGTAGGATCCACTACAACACGAAAGAGAACGAAGAACTCCTCCTCATGTCTTTGGATCTAATTGAGGAGAGAAGAAACGATGCAGCACTCAAAGCAGCAGCTCATAAGCAAAAAGTTGCAGCACAATACAACTCCAAAGTCAAGCACCGCAGCTTACAAGAAGGAGATCTTGTCCTCAAGCAGATTTTCCCGCGCCCCGGAGCACTAGACCCAATCTGGGACGGACCCTATGTAATTCATAAAGATCTCTGCAACGGAGCCTATATTTTGTCAACAGTGGACGGAGAGGTGTTCCAGAGGGCATGGAACATCCAACACCTCCGTCGATACTTTTCTTAACTTGTACTGCCCATATGAAGTGAATTAACAAAGAGGATCAGTGGACATAGGCATTTTCGTGTCGAACCACTTTAAAAATCTTGTCTATTTTTAACTTGTTCCTTTATATCTTGGCTGCTTGTTAAGCTTTATCCTTTTCTGTTGAACGAAATCATGTATAACGACATTTCCATACTGGAACTTCATGCGCAACTTCACCTGGACAAGACTCAACAGGTATTATGCGATTCTATGCACTCGCCAATGAGACACTTTTGCTCCAGCGTCCCTCTGCCGCGGGTTAACTCATTGCTCGCGACTGCCCTCAAAGCCAACTGTAATGAGCCGATTATAAGCCATCACGAAGGCCGACTATAGCCGATGGCAGCTCGTTACGGCGTTCGGCTCGCCGGCAACTGTGAACCTACTTTAAGCCCCAACATAAGGTGTGGCCAGCCAGGGGTAGTTCACGGTTGACGATCGACACTCACGCTAGCCGGCCACAGTAAATCGAATAATACCCACGATTACGGGCCATAATGGATCGGGTAGTTACTGTGCGTGATCTCGGCTCCGATATGTCTTAAGTGCGGCTGTGGTAAAAAAGATAAACTCCCCGCGGAGGCGTAAGATGGGTGACAAATGTCTCCAAGACCCACAACTAGGGAAAGTGACTACAAAACCCGTTTGCCACGAACTTAAGCATATCGATGGCCTTCCGTGACTGGAAGTTTTACTTTTCCTATATTTCCATTCCATTTAAATATTGTTCTTGTATCCTGCATAACGATCCCCGAAGTACAGGACACTAAGTAGGAGGTATTCGCTCACGAGAATCTGAGCCCGCAAACTGGGTGACAAGGCACTCAGCCGCATCCATGGTTAATCACACAAGATGTCCAAAGCTACCCCCTGCAACCAGAACATGAAGGGCGGCACTCTTTTCTCTTGTACATAATCATGTAGCTATGACTTATTCATAACATTGCAAAACATGAGATTATATTTCAAGCAAAAGCTTAACATTGAACACAATTAAATCACAGGCATATGCATAACTATGTTTTCTATACAGCACTTCAAAATAATAACAGCATTCAGAATACAACAGAATCAGCTTACGTTATAAGCTTACATAGAGACATTCAATAGCATAATTACAACTTAAGAATACATTAATGTTTTGAACTAGCATGTACAGGAATGTCAAGCAGGCTAAATGAAATAACCAACTGCACCAGTGCTCCACCCTCGTCCTACCAGCTCTTCGAATCTACTTGACTGCAGGATCGGAGCTCCCAGCATGATGACCAGAGGCCCCACCTTTCCAATTCAGGAGAAGAGTCCATTAAACCAACAACGAACGATCAAGTTATGAAAAGCTAAAAAGGGAAAACTCACCAACACCCGCTTCTTGGTCCTCATCCCCCAACTGCACACCGGCTTCTTCCGCAGCAAGTAGCCGCATCCCCTCCTTCATTGCTACCTTCTCCTCCTTTGAGAACTGTGCGGTAACCACGTCCATTCTGAAGGCCGTGCCACCCTCCTTATCCGCATCGGCCTTCGCCTCCTTCAAAGCCCGGAGATATATCCTGGCCATGACCCGGGGATCGTCATCCATCCAGAATAGATTACCCTGCTTCCAAGTACGGAAGTACATATCCTGCAACATTTCGTCCATCACCCCCTCATTCTCCTCAAACTCCCTCACCCGGGCCTCGGAGGACAGCAACTTAGCGATGGCAACATCCCTCTCCGATCGATATCTCAAGCGGTCAGCCTAGAGAGACCTCCTCATTTCCTCCATCTCTTCCTTTAGCCTGGCCTGAGCAAGCTCTGCGGCCTCAAGCCTCCCAAATAACTCCTCTACCTGCTCAAGATCCGCCCTCCGAACCTCATCCACCGTAGCAATGGCTATGTCAATCCGCTCCTTGCAGGCGGCCTCCATCTTTCGTAGTTCTGCCCTACTAGCCTCTTCCATAGTCTCCTTCAACCGCTTGGAGGCTGCCTCGTGCTGAGAAATCTGAATGGCTTGATCGGCAAGCTGTTTGGCCTGATCAGCAACCTTCAGCCGCAACCGAATATTAGCACTCCCAATCTCCTCTCCAGCCTTGACCAAACGGGCATGATGCCCCATCAACTTCCTGGTCTCCTACGCAACCCGATCAATATTAGCTTTGACCCATGGTAACTACCCGAGTAGTAAGCAAATCGAGATCTAAGCACTTAGCCTCATCAAGCACCCGTACCATGGGATTGCGGGGGAGAAGATGCTCACCCTTGGCCTTGTCAAAAGAGATATCCTGAAAACTCGGGCCCAGATCCGGATGGCCAGCAAATGGGTTGCGAACCAAACTAGGATGGTCTATCGGGGTGACGGTTGGATTTTCGGACGGATGTGGGGAAGGCATAACCTCAGTATCCTCATCAGTAATATCATGGATAGGCTGGACTGGAGGCTGAGGGCCAGGTAGAGGTTCAAACGAAGATCGGCCCCTCTTTCTCTTTTGCATATCTTCTTCAATAACTCCGAGAAGAGGGCGATATCTAACCGCATCTCCAGGACGGCTAGCTGACGGCTTTGGTTTGGCGGAAGCTTTGAGTAACTTATACTGCTCAAGACGGTGCCGAATATCTGATGTCTTGGCCACCTTACCCATTCCTGGAATGAAAACTAAGTGTTACAAACATACAATGATCCATAATTCAAGAAACACGTTTAGTTAAAAAGAGTAAGAAGGCACATCTATTTACGAACCCTGCGGAGGAGTAGGATACTGCAACAAGTCCTGAATCTCATTCCAGGACGGGAGCGATCCATAAGATATTCCTAAGTCCCTATCGTAAATGGAATCTGCAAAAGGAGTTAAGAATTCACCTTGAACCGCCGGAGTTGCCTTAGCCGAGATACTCTCAGAAGATAGGCTGGCACCGGACCCGGCCTTATCAGACCTCTTCGATTTCTCCACCAAGGCTGATCCTTCCTCCAACCCCTTAAAAGCCTGGCGGAAGGCATCATCCGTCCACTCTTGAATCTCGCCTGCTTGCCCAGGAGGCAAAGCCCCGGCACCATCACCACCACCGTCACCTTCTCTGTCGTCTCCGCTCCCTGCCTCTCCACCTACATCGCCTCCTTCGCCTTCACCTCTATCCTCCTCTACGTCTTCCTCCCCCGGAGTCATTGGGCAAGTGCTAGGAGAGGGACCATTGGACTTCTTAAGCTTCTTACCTCCGACAACGGGAGGCTTTGTAAAAGGTTCCCTCTTGCCACTTTTCACCGTGGCCCCTCCCTTGGCTTTGGCAGCCTTCTCCTCAGCCGTATCCCTCTGCTTAACCACGGACTGGTGTGGCAGGATCAGGTTGTGCTCCAGAAGAGTAGCATTCCTGATCAGGAAAGAAGCCGACTTGTCCCGTCCCGAAATGGCCTTTATTTCCGCAGCCATCTGGACCAGGGAATCACTCTCCACGACCGCAAAGCCACCTGTCGCTAGCAAGAAATAAAAGCATATCAGAAGAAGCACTGCAGTCGGAACAAGGAAACTGTAAATAAAGTTCAACTTACAGCCAGAAGTGAAGAGGCGGAAGGAGACAGAATCGTCCTTGATAAAAAACCATTCTTTCTTAAACATGGTGAACTTTGAGTATAAGTCCAAGACCGGTTTGAAGGGCACGACCGCTTCTAAACTAACATACGGAGACCCCTTCTTGTAGCCTCTCAGATTATACAAGTATCGTATTTCCCGGTTAGAAGGGGGCGCCCATACCTCCTCTGGAAGATAACGAATAAGCACACCAAGATAGCGTAGGAGTTGGTCTGGAGCTGGAAAGGAGCCACCTTCAGATAGGTGATGAAGCTGATTATCCAGGCATTGATAGGAGGAATGGCCCCACACATACAGTGGTATCTACTGTAAGCGAAATATCCTTCAGGAGGTTCATACGGCATAACTCCATCCCCCGGCAATAGCATGCGCGCTCTGTCAATCCCGAAGGAACGAGAAATGACATCAAGCTGCTCCTCTCTGAGGGAGCTAGGAAAACAGTCGGGCGGAGAGTTCAGAAGCTCCTGAGGGCCATACCCATCTACTAGCGACCTCGGGGCAGGTCCATGACGTTCCGATCTTTGCTGGGCTAGGGGCACGGAGGTGGACTCTCCTTCGCCCTTAGACTTCCGTTTATCTGATCGAGTTTCTGCTTTGTGAGACATTATCTGCAAACACCGGAAGAACAAATTAGAACAAGTAATATGGAAATACAAGCAAACAAGTACATGCAGCCAGGGGTTTGCACTCGCAGTTCAAAACACAAAGGTTGAGATTAAAGTCCATTCGGCGTTGAAGGCCTTTAAGTTCATTCGGTATAGCAAGGCGAGAGGTCATTCGGCACTACACTCTCCGAGCTCATCCGGTGGTAATTTCATTCGGCATTCAGAGTACTTTATTTCATTCGGCATTTCCAACGCCGAGATTCATTCGGCATTCCCAGTGCCGAACATTCGGCATTCAAAAAAAAAAAAAAAAACTCGTTCGGTGCTTAGAACCCCTTGGTTCCATTCGGTAAAACGAAGTAAAATGAAGAAGCCATTCGGCAGTTACCTAATTCGGCAGCAGGAGTTGATTCGGCACAGTGGTTGATTCGGTAGGAATTCCTTATCCGGTTATCTCGTTCGGTAGGGAATAATGGAAGCCCTAGGCCCCTACTTATAGGCGAGCACAGATACGACCGGACCAACAGGCTCGACACTTGGGGCCGAATGAAAGTGCCTAAGTTGAATAATCTAAAACAAAGCGCGACATATGTGGGCATATGCCCCACTTTGGGGGGAAAATGTTGGGTGAATTCTCACCCAGGAGATCTCGAGACCAAGAAGCATCGGTTCCATCTGGGTTTGCCCACTACATTCGTTCCATTCCATCCGGCACCTAAGCTCATCCGGTACACAGGCCACTACCAAACCATGCTCATTCGCTACCGAACCAACCACATCCCTTCGCTACCGGACCAACCTCTCTTTCATGCTCGCCGAACCACCTATCTGCCGAACCAAAGTAACACCGGTCCAAAACCATCTCCCTGCCGAAACAACCTCCACCGGTCCATCTACATTCCCATGCATTGCCAACCTACATCACCGGACCAACCTCCATCACCGAACCAACCTACCTCCATCCACTGCCGGACCAGAAACGAGGGAGGACACGACCGGACCAATTCTGTCAGGCCAGATTGCTTCAGCCCAGGCCCACCAGCAGCTATATACGTCCAAGACCCCTGCCTCCAACCTCACTCTATAAATAGAGGGGCAGGGGTACAACAATGGCAGACAAGTTTGAGAGCTCAAGCACGGAAGGAACTTTCAAACAACTTTCATATACTTGTATACAAAGCTTTGTACTTGTAATCTGAAAGAAAAAGGAGAATAACATATAAAGTGGACGTAGGCACGTTCTGGCCGAACCACTATAAATCTGTATGTTTTTTTTACAGTTTAGTCCCTGCTTTTCATATATTTGTGTAAATCACCCAAATCACTAGAAACAACATAAAATCAACTAATTCATACGACTTGGAGGTGTTTGCCCATTTTTTGTGCAAACAATAATATAAATCATTTATGTAACTATGATTTCTGTGTAACGAGGAATTTGAATAAACAGAGTTATTAATACCGTATGGCATGAGACTTTCGATAACATTCCTTCAGTCATTCATCGGACTTGTTATATAGAACATTGCGTGGATTGAGTGTAGTTTATGAACATTGAATAAATGATTAAGTACCATGCGATGGTATAGGATGCCATTATGATATTTGTTCAATTATTCAGTGTGCGAAGATTGTAATGACCCTAATTTTAGTTACATTATTTATGATATTTAATTAGCAAAATTAAGTAAAATAATGTGATGATTAGGGGATTGAGATTTATGATTAAACTAAGGGGTAGTCGTGCCATGTAAACAATGAACTAAAGAAGAGTTAAAATGAAACAGAGAAGGGGTAAAATAGAAAAAAGAGTATTCATATACACTAAAGCCTTAGAAATTCATTTACATGTTCATTTCGAAATCAAAGACAAAGTAGAGGCCGACCACCATTAGACAAGCTAGAGAAGGAGAAAGCAATCAAAGGAAGAAGAATAATCAAAATCAAATTCATTCAAAACTCAAATTTCGTAATCTCTAAGGTGAATAATGACTACATCTCATAGTTTCTATTTCTTTTGGTTTTAAGGTTAAATCGTAATTTATTTGCAAATTTATGTCATGGTTTTGAAGGATAATATGTTTGTATATGCTTGTTGATGATTTATGTTTATTTATATAGGTTTTATGATATGTTTGAATGTGAAGACCTTATTTAATTACATATAAATGCCTTATGATTTTATAGTTAGATCAAAAATGATATTTTAGAGATGGATTTCAATTTTCATAATTTCCTGAATTAATGTGGATTTAATGTTAATTTTTCTAGTGAGGAAATTAATTATTTGGGTTTAAAAATTATTTAAGGTTAAATGATATATGCTTTGGGTCTGAAATTACTATATGTTAGAAAACATACTAAAAATAATTTTTTGGAATTTATATAGAATTTTCCTAAGTGTTTTAATAGATATATAAAATTATTTAAGGTATGAGACTTAAATGTTTTATATATTTATAAAAGGAGAAGGGGTATTTTGTAGATAAAATAAATTGTTTATTTCTAAAATATTGACAGCACTTTCAGAAAAGAAATTAGCAACCAATAATATTTTGGCAAACAAGGCAAGTTAGTTGAAAAGAATCACTTAAAAAGGTTAAAAATCAGTTTAAACATACTTTTTACATGTTTCACCAATTTCAGCACCTAGCTTTTGACCGTGTTCCCCTACCACCATCACCATCAAACCAATGTGCACACCATCAAAGACATGGTGCATAGTGAATTGGATATAGGCGGAAGGTATTGGGCTGAAACCAAAGTTTCCGAAGGGGTCGAAGCGCTACTTTGCTTTTAAATGAAAACGCGCCCGCCTTGCTTTCGAAGGATATGCTTTCGACATGGTTGACATCCGACTGGGTCAAATTGATTTAATGAATGCTTTCGAAATGGGTTGCGCCTTTGTTTAAGTAAATGCTTTCGAAGGGGTCGAAACTCCTTGTTTCCGCTTTTCTACCTTTCAAAGCAAATGGTTTCGGAAGGTATACGTGGTTTTAAAATCCAAACAACTTTTCCAATGCTTTCAAAGGGTTGGTTTCGACACCATCACTACTTTTCTTAGAAAATAGCTTTCGACTTAAATGTTTTACAACCCTTTTGCTCTGTTAAAGGTAGAACCCAAAGGTTTCGAAGGAGATAGTTTTAAATGGTCTAGAAAGCTTATTCCACATGTTTTTTTGAACCCAAATGGTTTTGAAAGGTTTGATGTTTTAATGCTTTCGAAAGTTTTTAATGAAGGTTTCGAAGGGGTAGTTCCCCAACGGTTTTGAAAGGTTTAAAAGGAAAGGTTTTCCAATGTTTTCTAAAAGCAATGTTTAAAGAGTTGTAAAAGAAGGATGTCTATTGTTTTAAAGCTTTCGAAGGTGATGATTTTCAATGGTTTCGAAAGATGATTATGAATGGTTTCTAAAGGAATGTTTTGGCCTCTTGGACTAGGTTATAAAAAGGGTTTACTTGGTTTCGAAAGGGGTACTTTTAGTGGATTCGAAAGGGTTACTTTCAAATGTTTAAATGTTTTCATAAACAAAGATTTGAGAATAGTATATATAACATGGCAAGGTGATTTTAAGTAAAGCGTAGAGTGTATATTTTCCCTATTTAAAGTATAACTTAAAGGTTTAAATCACTTTGAAGAAAAGGTTTTCAAGGAAAATTATGGGTAGTTAACCCTAAATAAAATGACTCATATATTTGTATACCAGATGAGACTGGTATAGGGTCGCACCCTATACATTAGCTATTAGCCCTGGTTAATTTAGTGCAAAATTCCAGACTTTATCATAGGTAATACTAAAATGATGTTATACACAGAAGGAAATATATATTTGTATAGAGGTAGGTTATTGGTGAGCCCGCAAAACCATTAGGATCAGGTGATCCTGGAAGAAGATAAGTTAGGGACAGACCATCCAGAAGAGGAGTGTTTAACATGTGTTAGATTATTTGTTTATATTGTCCGGTAGACCCGAATCAATCAAAGGTTAATAGTTAGCCATACAAAACTATAATGTTCGAAAAAATAGTTCATTTGTTACCTGACATGTAAGTTTACATAATATTGCTTTACGGTTTTTAACCAGTTTTGGTTGCAGGATTATGATTTGTGAAAGACATATTTTAAAAGGATGTTAGCGAGGGAAAACCTGTTCCACTAAGTGGCTTGGTCTCACTTAATATCAAATAATCGAGATATATAGTATTATTCACACCTGGCTTTATGTCTAACTCGAAGTTTATGTTTTTCCGCTTAAACTCTCCGGTGCTCAAAATCGATTTGGATAGGCTAAGGATTAAGGTTTATAGGTTGTAGGTCGGCGAATAAAGCTTCTGAAGACGAGCAGGTGGCTGACGAATAGCAATTTAGGAGTTGCTGTTTTATTTTGTTTGATTCCACTGTGTTGTATTATGTCAGTATGACTATATAGTACTCTAGTCAACCAAGGGGGCATCTTCATATGTCGCTTTTGGCGTATTTTATAGTAATTATATTTGATCTAAACCGAAAAAATGATTGGGATTACGTAAGGGAATATGAAACATGTTTTTGGAAATGTAATCAGAAAGTTTGTTTTTGAAATCTGTCGTTTTGTTTTATATTCATGTGCTTCTGATATTATGGATACCATTAACATTGCCATATTTGGTCACCGGAATTTAATACTATGGATGACTACAGCATCTGTAGCGCTTAGCTTCGGCCCATCAGGTAGGGGATGTTACAACTTGGTATCAGAGCATAGGTTTATGAAAAACTTTGAACAACAATGATTTTTAAAATATAGTCCTAAAGAATTAGAGATAAAATCGGGGTATGGTATAACGCTATAGTAACGTATTTGCATTTGCTATATATAAGTGTACATTATACCTCTATTTTCCTATCTCTCTTAGGCTATTCTTATGTATCTCATGAGGCTTGAATACAAATATGGATGCTAGAAGTGGAAGGGTTAACCTTGAAGGCGGAAGCACCACAACAAATGGAAATACCAGACCAAATACAAGGAGAAACTCAGGTCAGGCACAAGCAAGAAATGTGGGTGCTGGAGTCCCGCAAGTTGACATGGAAGCAATGTATCATTTCTTTGTCAACATGATGTAGGTGGGTGTTGCTGCTGGAGTAGTTGGAGGAGGAGTTCAGGAAGCTCCGGTGGTCAATAACTATGTTATTTTGAGTAGAAATTACTATTAGTTCCTAAGATGATGGTTTTGATGAAACAACCTTAGGACTTGTTATAAAATATAAATACTAATATTCTTATCTAGATATATATGTATATGCAGGATATATATATACATGCATGTACTGAGAATGAAGATTGTGCAGTATAAAGATTCAAGACTGAGTATAAAGATTCAAGATCGACGAATTCTAGATTAAAGAAATTGAGACTAAAGACTCATGAATATCAAGAGTTCAAGATATCAAGGTAAGTAATTGACTCTACATTTATGTTAAAACTACATGATAGCACTAAAATCTTTATTCGAATTTTAATTGTGGAATGGAATCCACCTTCTCACTTTAATAGTGGGATGCAACCCACGACCTCTTCAATGGGATGGAGCCCACGACCTTCTCCAGTTGAATGGAATCTATGAAATTTGCAAAATGATTTATTTTTCCAAACTATCTTTTAAAGTCGCCTCTATCAATTTAAATATTTCAGCCTTAATTCAAAAACTATTTTTAATCATATTAATTTCAAAATCATCTATTATTTTTTAAACTATCTCTTGATTTAATATTTTAGCTTTAATATATTTTAAAGAAATCTATACTGAGTTTTTAATATTACCTTTACATTATAGATTATATATTTTAAGATTACTTTCTAAACCTCTTTTATAAGTTTAAACTATATTCAAAATGGTTTACAAAGTTCAGAATTTGTTTTGACAAGCTTTAGAATATAAGTTATTTTAAAGCGAAATCTATTTTCAAAAAATAACATAGGCATGTTGACATCCCTCATCCCCCATGTCGACATGGTAGCCGTAGATTTTAAAACTCAAATTTTCAAAAGAAATGTCTATTCGTCATAACCTTTCATGAATGAACATGACTGTTATTCTCCTATATATATCAGTAGTTCTCAACGAATTTTTACACAAGTTTTCTTTGTTTTCTCTCCTCTTTCTCTTCCATTTTTATTTTCAAACATTCTTAACAAGACTCCGCCGAAATCCTAAGTGAATAAAACTCGATCATCTCGAGTTTGATTCTCTACCACTCTCTCTTAAAGATCTTAGTGCTATTCGGTGTTATCGGATCATTTGTAATCAAAGATCGAAAGATCAAAGTGTATGCAGTCTCTCTATCAATGTGTGATTGTAAATGGTGTGATTGTGGCCCGTAAATCAATTGGGTGTGATTGTAGCCAGTAAATCAATTAGGTGATCTTGTAGCCTGGTTAAACCAAGAGATTTTTCCCTTGACTCGGAGACAGGAGGGTGTATCTCATGGCCTTGAAATCGTGGTTGTAAGATCGAAATTATATTTGAAAAGAAATCTGTATAAGAAATTGTGTAGGACTGAATGTAGGGTAACTTCGAACCAGTATAAAATTTCGGTATGTTCTTTCCTTTACTGCTTTTATTTACTATTTGCATATGTATTTGATTTTGTGATTGTTTTTGTGTTTGTGAATTGCATCTGTTTGGATTTAATTTGAAAAGGTTTCAAAAAGATTCATAAAATTAATTAAACACTATTCACCCCCCCCCCCTCTAGTGTTAATTCGGCCTTAAGATCCGTAATCCGCATTTCCTACATTTGGTATTAGAGCGAGGTTTTCAAAGTTATCATAATATGAATTTTGAAAAAGTTTAAAATGGCAATTTTTGGAGATTATGTTAATACTAGTTCAAAATTTTCCAAATTATCATCGTCTCTTAAGTCTGCATATTGTTATTATAGAAAATAAAGTTATCCATTGAATTGGTGTGTTGTGTAGGAACAGATGTGTTATATGGAATTTGAAGAATCAATACTCAATGGACAAATGGTGTAAATCAAGAAAAACAAATGGATACTTGATAGTCACATGACTGGTAATCAGGAGATATCGAATGACATAATTTATGAAGATGGAGGAATGGTCAACTTTGGAGACAATTCAAAAGGATATGTGATTAGCATCGGCAATGTCGGTAACTCTAAAACTCCTACAATTTTTGATGTTCTGTTAGTTAGGAATCTAAAACACAACTTACTTAACATAAGTCAACTATGTGACAAGGGCTACAAAGTTAGATTTGAAAAGGGTAAGTGTCACATCGAAGATAATAAATCAAATATTATCTTTGAAGGAATTAGGAAGAAAAATATTTATATTCTCAGTATGAAAATCTCAAATGATAACCTATGTCTTTTGCCTAATACAAGTGACCCTTGGATTTTACATAAAAGATTTAGACATTTGAATTTCAAACTCCTATCTAGACTTTCAAAACTTGATTTAGTAAGAGGTCTCCCTAAAATGGATTTTAAAGTAGATAGTATATGTGATGCTTGTCAATTAGGAAAACTTAGAAAGAGTTCATTTAAATTGAAAGATATGATTTCAACTTCAACAGCTCCTGAGTTACTTCATTTAGATCTGTTCGGTCCATCTCAAATTCAATCAATAAATCACAACAGATATGTTTTTGTAATTGTAGATGATTATTCCAGATTTACATGGACAATTTTTCTGAAACATAAAAGTGATGCTTTTGATTTATTTAAAACTTTGCCAAAAAGAGTTCAAAATCAACTTTCTTTAAAAATCAAAACTATTCGTAGTGATCACGATGGAGAATTTGAAAACGAAAATTTGCAGAATTTCTATAATAAAAAAGGAACAACTCATAATTTATCTTTTCTAAGAACTCTATAACAAAACGGAGTGGTAGAGCGTAAAAATAAGACGATTCAAGAATGTGCAAGAACTATGCTTTTAGGTAGTAAATTACCAAGAAATTTTTGGGCTGAAGCTGTCACTACAGCTTATTACATTTTGAATAGGATTTTAATTAAACCTCTAACCAATAAAACACCATATGAACTTCTTTTCGATAAGAAACTAAAGGTATCTTATTTTAAAGTTTTTGGAAGTAAATTCTTTATTCTAAATACAAAGGACACTTTGGATAAATTTGATCCTAAATCGAACAAAGGAATCTTTATCGGATATTCTAATAGAAGTAAAATATAAAAAAAATTCAATTTAAAAACTAACACTATTGAAGAAACAATGCATGTGTCTTTTGATGAAAATGTCAAAGATTTTGTTCAAATAAATGATGAAGATGATTTTGTTACTTTAAATAATGAATCAAATGAAACAAATTGTGAAACTATTCATCCTAATAAAAGGATCAGGCTTTTAAAAGATCATCCTATAGAAAATATACTATGAAATATTAAATATGTTGTTAGAACTAGAAATCAACTAAAAAAGATGAGTAATGTAGCTTTTATATCAACTATCGAACCCACAAATCCAAAGGAAACATCATATGATGATTCATGGATTCTTGCTATGCAAGAAGAACTGAATCAATTAACCAGAAATGATGTATGGGAGCTTGTTCCTAGACCCAAGGACAAAACTATAATAGGAACTAAATGGGTTTATAAAAATAAAATGAACGAACAACATGAGGTCGTTGGAAATAAAGCTCGGTTAGTCGCGCAAGGTCATTGTCAAGAAGAAGTAATAGACTATGATGAAACCTTTGCACCCGTAGAAAGATTAGAAGCCAATAGAATTCTACTTGCATTTGCAAATCACAACAATTTCTAACTATTTCAAATGGACGTCAAAAGTGCCTTTTTAAATGGTTTTGTTAAAGAGGATGTTTATGTTGAATAACCTCCGCTTTTGAAGAAGAAAAGTTTTAAATCATGTTTACAAATTAAAAAATGCTTTATATGGTCTGAAACAAGCTCCTAGAGCCTGGTACGATAGATTAAGATCTTACCCATTACAATCAAAATTTGAAATTGGTAAAGTGGATAATAATCTTTTTATTAAAAGAAATAAAAATGATATCCAATTAGTATGATTTATGTAGATGATTTAATTTTTGGATCAACAAGTAAGGAAATGAACAAAGAGTTTTTTGAAATAATGACGAAAGTGTCTGAGATGAGTCATATGGATGAACTTACTTTCTTTTTAAGATTGCAAATAAAACAATTAGATAGTGGTATTTTCATTAGTCAAGAAAAGTATGCTAAGGATCTAGTTAATAAGTTTGGTATGACCATTGCAAGTGGAAAACCCACTCTTATGGCAACCAATGAAGCCTTAAATAAAGAAGATATGTCAAAAGATGTTGATAAAAAACTATACAGGGGAATGATTAGATCGCTACTCTATATAACTGCGAATAGGCCTGATATCACGCATAGTGTTTGTCTCTGAGCAAGGTACCAATATCAACCCAAAGAAACCCATTTAAAAGCTGTTAATCATATCCTAAGATATGTTAAACCCACTTTAGACTATGGCCTATTTTACCTGAAAATGATTCATTTGATTTAATCTCATATTGTGATGTTGACTATGCTAGTTGTAAATCAGACCGAAAAAGTACAAGTGGAAATTGTAACTTTTAAGGACATTATCTGGTTTCCTGTTTTAGTAAAAAGCAAAATATTGTCTCACTATCAACAATTGAAGCAGAATATATCTCTGTTTCTTTGGCTTGTTCTTAAGTTATCTATATGTAACAGACCCTAAAGGATTTTGGATTAAATATTTTAAAACCACCAATTTATGGCGATAATACAAGTGCAATAAATTTATCGAAAAATCCTACTCATCATGCCAGAACAAAATGTATTGATATCAGACATCATTTTCTCAAAGATAATATAAGTAAAGAGATTATTTCTCTTGAATTTATCAACATTGAGAATCAAATAGCTGATATTCTGACCAAACCCTTGAATCAATCAACCTTTATTAAATCAAGAAGAGAACTAGGTATTTGTTCTATAACTGAAATATAGAATATAGATATACTAACATATATATATATATATATATATATATATATAAAGAAAAACAAAATTGTCAAAATTTTGAAAGGGATATCGACATGCCCTTACCCCCCATGTCGACATAAAATTTTGATTTTTCCTCTAAAACTAGTTTGGTGATTATATAGTCACGACATTTCGAATTTTTCTGTCTTCTTACTTCATTTTCTCTGTAATAAAATTTTGAAAATATAAAATAATGGCCTACTCTTCTAAACCAAACCAAAATGCAACCTTTTCCTTCCCTTCTCCTAATTCTGGTCCATTTCAACGAACTACATTTGCTCAAGCAATAAAGAACGAAGAAATTATAAAGGATTTACTACAAATGCTGACTGAATTACAAGTCATGCAAATAAGGATGGCAAAGGAACAAGAGAAACAAGGCAAGATTCTTAGAAATTTGCAAAAATTTCTAATGGATAATCATACAAACCTTATTGTGATTAAAGATGATTCCTCTGACATACATATTCATAATCCATTAGAGGATGACGAAGAAGAAGAAGAAGAATAAGAAGAGGAAGAAGCGCAAATGGACGAAGACGATAAAGTTATATGAGTTGGAGAAGTCTGATTTGGCAAAAATGGTAATTTGGTCAAACAACTTGGAAACTTTTGTCTCCGTTATCCTAATTGTTCGATTCACAAATCACCAATTGTCAAGGACTCTCGTTAGATTGTTATTATATAATGTTTTCATATTTTGTGTACTTGTATATGTTAGCACCAGAAATGGTCACTAACACCCTTAAGAAAGATTGTATAAAGAGATTAATGAAGAAAGTAAATTTAAACAGAGGACAATATGCTAAATTAAATGCAGAAAACAAGAACACCGGATTTATAGTGGTTCGGCGTAATTGCCTACGTCCACTTTGAAGTTAATCTTTATTGCTTTACTCAATAATTGATTACAGATACAATCCATACACCAACTATTTGAATACAACTGCTAAGTAAAAAGGATAAGTCTTGAATGAGTCTTGAATGCGGCAGAGTCTCCTCGGTGTTCTCGAAAAAAGGTCCATTTCATTGTGCCCCTGCCCCTATATTTATAGACGAAGATGGGTTGGAATTCCCTAACGGGCCTAGTATCAAGATACCTCGGCCCGTGATGAGTGACTTCTGTGTGCCGAGCCACAAATGCCGAGCCATGTCTCCAAGCCGAATGAGGCAGTATGTTGAGTGAAATGGGTAAGCCGAACGAGATCCTATGCCGATCGAGGGGAGATGTCGAACGACATGCTTATGCCGAGTGAGGCCACGTGCCAAACAAGGCTGGAATGCCGAACGAGGCATGAATGACGAACGAGGCTGGAATACCGAACGAGGCTGGAACGCCGAACGAGGCTGGAATGCTGAACAAGGCATGAATGCCGAACGAGGCTGGAATGCCGAACGACCTTGCAGTGCCGAGCGAGGCATGAATGTCGAACGACCATGCTGTGCCGAACGGCCCTCAATGCCGAACGAGGATAGATTCCAAATGGCCTAGTTGTGCCGAACGACCTTTTATGCCGAACGAGGCTTCCACGTCAAGTCTCTGTTTACCGGGTCAAGCCACTGGGTTACACTTGTCCCCCAAAGTGTACCATGTGGATGAACATGATGCGCTTTGAATCATGATTTCTCCGTGCCTTGCTTTGATCCCTTATTCTGAATGCCAATCAAGGCAGTGCGTGCCGAATGACATACTAATGCCAAACGACATACAAATGTAGATCGAGGGAGGTGTTTTGACCAGTTCTACCGGTCGCTGTCCCTTCGACTTCTTTTCTCTCTATATAAGCTGATGCTCTTTCTTATTCTCCCTTTTACTTTTTCCTCCGCTTTCCAGTACTTACGAACTTTGCCTCTTAACAAACTTCATAAAATTACCTACTCTTCCCTTACCTTCTCAAACACCATACGCTGCCTCACTTCCTTCCCCAATCAATCGAATCTAATTAGAATCGCGCTCCCTACTCCAGAATCTTCCCATGCTTTGACTCATTACTTAGGTAAAAACCTTTCCCTTAAACACTTAACCTCGATTAGGAAACCCAGCACGTGGTTCGAACTCGTGGATCTCTGCAAAATCGAGGTTAGTAATAACCGCGTGGAGCAAGAGGAGTTAAGGGAGAAGCGTGGGTGTTTTAAAGGAGTTTAAGGCTAGGCGGAGCATAGAAGAGAAGAGGATGATAGAGTTGTTTGAAGGAGGAAGTTGGTGGAAGACGTACTGAGGTGGCTCGGCATTACTTCCTTATGCCGAGCGATGGAGGGGAAGTACTGTAGTGAAATTGGAGTTAAGGTTTAGTGTGTCGAGCGATGCGGCTCGGACAGCCATGGCTCGACATGATTACCTCATGCCGAACGAGGTTAGAGGGAAAGTAGAGGAGAAGTAGGAGCTGGGCAGAATGCCGAGCGATGCGGCTCCGCATAAGTGTAATTCGGCTTGACTTCTTTATGCCGAACGATGAAGAGGACAGTTAGGAGAGTGGCGTGCCGAATGGCATGGCTCGACATGTTTGCGGTTCGGCATGTCCTGCCGCATTCCGAACGGTGATAATGAGTGGTAGATGAGTGTTGGTGTTGAGGGTAGAATGCAGAGCAAGGTGGCTCGGCATGATTGTGGTTTCGCATGACTAGTTGAATGTCGAACAATGAAGTGGCTAGGTAGGATTGTTGTGTACAACAGCAACACCAATCGAACCTAATGCATAATTGACTCAACACACATTTTATGCCTGAACATAGGATAATGAACAGGGACAGACTCAAACAACAAAGCATATCAAACAATCCGGACTGAAAACTCCCGTGTTTAAACAACTGAAAACCCTGACTTAACTTGTTTAACAGTTAATAACCTTTCAAATGCAGTGACGATGTCGAGTTCAAAATATAAACCGTCTTACGACAAGCTTTCGTAGACGCCAGCGATGATGGTCTTCGATGATGACAATTCAAAGCTTAAACTTATTTCATCAATCCAGTGACTTTTCACTGCTTGGCACTTACATTTGAATGATCGCACTAGTTCACACACCACATGGGGGGAATATTTATGTTGTTAAGTCTAATTCGATTGTTTTTCAAGTATAGTTCAAACAGGTGCTTTGATAGATTCAATCTTCATTAGAGATGTCTAGGAAATCTAGCTCTGCTACGATCTCGGTCAGACTTGGGCCATCCTCTCGACAAGAAGTTGTAGGAACTTCAAATCCATCAACTACCCCTGCTCAAGACTTATCGAGCCCTGCGACTTCATCTGTCGACTTGGCTCCCGACGCTCTGGAGGCAACAATTTTCTTAGACGACCCAATCGATTCCCAGGCCTCAAAGATTAATGAAAGTATGCTCCATCAGATATGGAATCCCTTCGACGACATGTTAGTTCCATCAGGGCATGATCGTCCACACTTACCCCCAGTCGGTTATACAGCTTGTAACATATTCATGTGTTGGATTGGCAGCGTGCCACCATTTAACTCATTTCTTCGAGACGTGTTGTAGTATATCGAGATTGCCCCATCGCAACTGCATCCGAACAGTCATGCATTCATTTATGGCACTTGCATTCTTTTCATGAGTGACCTCTTCAAGCTTCCGACTCCGGGCGATATTCACTACATTTATCGCTTCAATAGACGGCCAGATAGCCCATCTTTTATATTCCTCGAGCCACATAGTAAATGCGAAATCCTGACCGGGGCATGGAGCAAATTCGCCCAATACAAGCAAGAGTGGTTCTACGCGCACTGTCCATCTGGTTTCGCCAGAAGAAGGGCAGAAGGAAGTGAGTTCCTATTCTGAATCTATACTTGAATTTGGCGAAATTTTCATCTTTTTTGACCCTTCGTCTACTTTCACAGGTATCAACCCTTGTTCCGAGGGCCTCAAATATTCTTAAGCTATTGAAGCCATCCGAGCTCCCCCCATAGAAGACCAGGATATTAGGTCACTCATTTCGAATGAGTCTCTCATGAAATTTGGGTTACAGGCGGAAGGTCGCCGAATAAGCCTCCTCCAAGGTGTTACCATAACCAGGCCTGCTTCGGGTGAAGGAAAAAAGCAGGCCGAGTCTTCAGGACGTAACGCCCCTGACACACTATAGGAGGGGGAGATTAAAGAAAGCGAAACGCCCGAAGTACAGGACGAAAATGTTAGTCCATCTCGGGACCCGATAGTTGAAGTTCATGACATTGAAACGTTGCCTTCCCTTTCGAAGAGAAAGAAGAAACTGACATACAAGATGAGGAAGAAAATAGTGGACGAAACTTCTAAAGTTAACCTTATTCCAACGGAGAAAGAAACTTCCTCGCAGCACTTAGAAAGTTCTCTGAAAGGCCTGTCGAACCTCACCATACCTGAAGACCTGCTCAACTGTGGTTTTGACGATCCAAAGGCCCTTAAGCTTCATTCGCCCACGAGAGGCGATACAAGCACTTAAGCCCAAAACCAGGGAGATAAAACCCCTATTGGTAAAGAAACTGGTCCGTCGGGGGAAACACTAGGACACACACAAACACATGCACTTCACCTCGCATATAACTTTTTGTCATCACTCTACTCTTTGCTAACTCGACATTACTTAAACTCTGTGTAGGTGACATGGGGCGCGCACATGGACTTGACCGCCTCCACGGTTCATCGATTTTTCACCATTCCGGCCGGGATTCGGGTTCCGACAAGCGCCGATATAGAGACGACTCAGGCGGAGACTACCACCACCAAGAATCGTCCTACCGAAGAAAGACTTATAGTCAGTCCTCCTACCTTCATGATCCTCCTTCTCAACCAGAGCATAGCAAAGAGAAAACTGCACATAAGGGGTCCCAGCCTGAGGCCAATCGGGATCAACATACCGGTTCATCAAGTACCAAGCAATCTCGAGATCCCCACAGAACATCTGCAGTCTCCAAGCAGACTCTTCTTGCTTCTGTATCTGATCCAGCAGTCGCTGAGCGACTTTCTGGACTTAAAGCCTCGTTTCCAAAGATATGCTTCGATGGCTTAAAATTCCTTTCGGTGATTCACCAGATTCCATGGCATATTAAGAAAAGTGTCATCGCTTGCACTAACAACGTCTATGTTCAGCACGATGCATTCGTCCACTTAGCCGAAAAAGTTTTAGAAGTTTCCATAGAGCGTTGGTATAAGATCGATCCCCTGAAGCTTGAGGCTATCCATGATAAAGACATTATCAAAGCTCGGGATGAAGAGCCTGCTTCTTACAAGTCTCAGCTTGAAGCCGTCCAGCAGAGTGCTAAAGATACTGTCGAGGCTGTCACTCTTCTGGAGTCAACTCATAAAAAAGAAATTGACAAGGCGGTCCAAAGCTATGGGGCCCTAGCTTTAGAGAAGGACTCGGTGCAGAAAGAAAGGGATGCATTTGGCCTCCGAATCAAAGAACTGGAGGAGAAACTCCGCAAAGAAAGAGAAGAGAAGACTGCTGTCCAAGAAGAGTCGCAACGATATTTCGACAAGATCGTTGCTACACGACTTATGAAGGCGAAGCTTGATGATGAACTTTCTAAAGTCGGGATGCTAAAGGATGAAGCCCGTGAAGAGGGCAAGAAAATAGCATCTGCGGAGATTGACTCTCGGTTGGAGGCGGCTAAAGAGGCTGGTAGGGAGGAGGTCAAATGCATGTTCGACCCACTGATTGCAGAATTCAACACCCGTGTCCTCATGCATCGGGACTTAACTTTTCTAGGTGAGGGCTACCTTGAATCCCTAGCTGAGGCATGGGAGACTTTAATAAAAATCAGGAAGGTCGAACTTGGCACCGAGGAGGTCGATGAAGATGCTTTAGTAAAAGAATTTCTTAAGGGCAACGAGCCTTCAGACCTATATACGGCGAAGGCTCTTTACTGCGAAGGTTCCTCCTCATCGAAAGGGAAAGATGTTATTGTCGGTCCATCCGGAACCGAGTCTCCATCTCATGCTCCTACTCAGTCGGTTGATCGGCCGGTACTTGATCCATTTGAGCAACATTTTGGTTATGACTCGGAGGACCCTGGCCTCGGCGTTCACCTTCTACCTCCCATTCCAGAGGGTGAGACCCCTCGGATGGCTGAGAGTCGGCCAGAAGCTGGTATATAACCCTTCATTTTAAAGTTACAAGAGTCGTCGTTTTTGACGAGAGGTCATTTTATTCTAATGTTTGTTTTCCATTTTTTTGCACAGGCTGTTCTAATCCTGAGCCCACTCCGAGGAGCGATGATGCCAAGGAAGTGAAGGGGGAAACAAGTGAGGCTACTCACGCAGGAGAGACTTCCGGTCCAGATAATCAGGTGATTGGGGCACTGATGAGGATAAGTCCGAGACTTCGTCCCCCATCGAGGGATGTTATGAAATCGAGATCACAAGCGCCTTTGAACATACTTCTAAAATGATCATGAAGGAGCAGCTCGAGGAAAAGAAAACGACGGCCGAAATCAAAGTCGAGCCTCGAGTCATGGACCTAGATGATCCTCTAAACAAGCCGTTGAAGGTCATCCTCCCTGGTGGGTCCAGGCCATTAGAGGTTCCCCGTACTTCATTGGTTGTTACCTCCCCATCAATGAAAATTTCCTAGGGAAAACGCGTGGGAGAGGAGTCGTCTGAGAAGACGAAAGAGGGAAAGAAGTCGAAGAAATCAAAGAAGTAATTGTTACTCTCGTTCAACGAGAGTTAGTTTAGATTATGTATCGACACTTTACTTTTCTGGGCGACGGCTACCTCGAATCTCTAGCTGAGGCGAGGGAGACTTTAATAAAAATCAGTAAGGTCGAACTTAGCACCGAGTAGGTCGATGAGGATGCTTTAATAAAAGAATTCCTTAAGGGGAACGAGCCTTCAGAACTGTCTGCGGCGAAAGCTCTTTACTGCAAAGGCTCCCCCACATTGAAAGGGAAAGATGTTATTGCCGGTCCATTCGGGATCGAGTCTCCAGCTCATGCTCCTACTCAGTCGGCCGATCGGCCGATACTTGATCCATTTGAGCAACATATCGGTTATGACCCGATGGACCTTGGCCTCGGCGTTCACATTCCATCTCTCATTCCAGAGGGTGAGACCCCTCGGACGGCTGAGACTCAGCCAGAAGCCGGTATGTGACACTTCATTTTGAAATTCAAAGAGTCGTCGTTTTTTGACGAGAGGTCATTGTATTCTAATGTTTGTTTTCCATGATTTTGCGCAGGACGTTCTGATCCCGAGCCCACTCAGAGGAGCGATGACGCCAAGAAGGTGAAAGGAAAAACAAGTGAGGCTACTCACGCAGGGGAGGCTCTCGGTCTAGATGCTTAGGTGATTGGGGCTCTTGATGAGGATAAGTCCGAGACTTCCTCTCCCATCGATGGGAGTTATGAAATCGAGATTACAGGCGCCTCTGAACATACATCTAAAATGAGCATGAAGAAGCGACTCGAGGAGGAAAAGAAAAAACGGTCGAAATCAAAGTCGAGCCTCAAGTTGTGGACCTGGACGATCCTCTGAATAAGCCGTTGAAGGTCATCCTCCCTGGCAGGTCCAGGCTACTAGAAGTTCCCCATACTTCTTCAGTTGTTATTTCACCATCAAAGAAAATTACCAAAGGAAAACGCATGGGAGATGAGTCGTCTGGGAAGAAGTCGAAGAAGTAATCGTTACTCTCGTTCAATGAGAGTTAGTTTAGATTATGTAATTATTTTTATTTATTTTCGTAGTCCATGTAAATAGACTTTTGGCTCTGGATTTTGGAGGAGTTGTAGTAGGAACGTATAAAGCTTAGCTCTTTTTGTCTTTCAAAAGACTTTTGTTATTCAGCTTTCTATGTGATTATGGCCGAAACCCAAGCTATTGTGAGTTACATAAACTTCTCAATTTATCTTCATATAACTCTGAAATTCTTTGGAGTTGTTCATCATGTATTCCATGCTACAAGCACTTAGAATATTTTTTAGTCCGTACGCCGGGGACTTGATGACTTCAAATCATTCGTGTCCCGGTTCGCACTCCGGGGACTTAAAGAATTCAAACCGTTTATACTCCAATCCACACTCCGGGGATTCAAGGGACTCCAGTCCGCATTCTGGGGACTTGGAGATTTTTAAGCCGTTTATATTCTGGTCCGCACTAAGGGGACTCAGAGTACTCCAGTCCGCACTCAAGAGACTTGGAGATTTTTAGTCGTTTATACTCTGGCCCGCACTCAGGGGACTCAGAGTACTCCAGTCTGCACTTAGGGGACTTGGAGATTTTTAGTCGTTTATACTCCGGTCGGCACTCAGGGGACTCAGAGTACTCCAGTCCGCACTCAGGGGACTTGGAGATTTTTAGTCGTTCATACTCTGGTTCGAACTCAAGGGAATCAGAGTACTCCAGTCCGCACTAAGGGGACTTGGAGATTTAAGTCGTTCATACTCTAGTCCGCACTCAGGGGACTCAGAGTACTCCAGTCCGCACTCAGGAGACTGGAGATTTAAGTCATTTATACTCTAGTCCGCACTCAGGGGACTCAGAGTACTCTAGTCCGCACTCAGGGGACTTGGAGATTTTGAGTCGTTCATACTCTGGTCCACACTCAAGGTACTCAGAGTACTCCAATCCGCACTCAGGGGACATGGATATTTTTAGTGCGCGTTCATACGTCAGACAGAATAATATACCTCTTAGTTGTTTGCCACAGAGTTATCATACATAGAAACATCAACAATCCATGAAAAAATGGCTTCAAGCCATTATTAATGCAAACAAGCTAAATTGTCTTATTACATGCCATAAACTAAGAATAAAAATATGCTGTAAATAATTGCAACTAAAATATAAAAGAAATGAACTAAGCATAATAATGCCGCAAATGCTCGCTATTCCATGCTCGGGGGAGTGCCGCGCCATCAACGGTCGCTAGCTTGGAAGTTCCTTCTCCAAGCTTCCGTTCAATGACGTATGGACCTTCCCATGCGGGGCTCATATGTGATGGGACTGGAAAAACTCGTTTCAAAATGAGGTCACCCACATCGAAGATTCTCGGTCGGATCTTTTCATTATAATATCGAGCGACTCGATGTCTGTATGCGGCCGCTCTTAAATTAGCTTCTTCGTGTTTTTCAACAATGAAGTCCAGTGATTCCAGCAAAAGATCCTGATTCGACTCAGAGTCATAATAAGTTACCCGATGTGATGGAACTTCAAGTTCTACAGGTATAGCAGCTTCCATGCCATGTGCTAATGCGAATAGAGTGTGGCCAGTCGCGGACTTGTGGGTGGTTCTATAAGCCTAGAGCGCTGTTGGAAGTTCATCCACCCACTTGCCTCTAGCCTTTTCCAAACACTTTTTCAATATGGACTTGAATATTTTGTTCATGGCTTCCACTTGTCCATTAGCTTTCGGATGAGCAACAGCTGTAAACTTTTTCTCAATACCATATCTTTGGCAAAACTCTTTGAACTCTTTGCTTTCGAATGGAGTTCTGTTATCTGTAATGATGGTCCATGGAAGGCCAAAACATTATATAATATTTTGTACAACGAAATTAATGACCTTTTTGGCGGTGATAGTGGCCAAAGGCTCTGCTTCTACCCACTTGGTGAAGTAATCGATTGCAATTATCGCATATTTCGCACCACCTTTGGATATGGGTAAGAACCAACTATCTCGATCCCCCATATTGCAAACGGCCAGGGACTAACCATTTGTGTGAGTTCCACCGACGGAGCTTTCGGGATTTTTGCATATTTCTGACATTTGTCACATCTTCTCACATAGTCTGCGGTATCCCGATTTACAATCGGCCAATAGTATCCATTGCGGAGGATTTTCTTTGCTATTGTCTGCCCTCCAGTATGGTCGCCGCATTCTCCTTCATGAACTTCCTTTAGGACTCGTTTTATCTCATCATAGGCTACGCACTGGAGTAAGGGGTCGAGAATCCCCTCCGATACATTACCCCCTCCTGCATTACATATCACGAAGCCTTACGAATGACTTGTCATCTCTCGCTCCTTCTTTCGGGTATGACCCCGTGTAACGGGTATTGCTTGAATGGGGCCATCCATGATTCTTTCTCGATTTCTGTTTCTAACATGAAATCTACCTCCATCATATTTATGCTCGGGACATGTAAGGTTTCAACGGGATACAATCCCATTTGCTGCGCATCGCCAGTGCTCGCAAATTTTGCCAACGAATTGGCTGCTCTGTTTTGTTCACGCCGGACATGTGAAATATCATAATACTCCAGATTCGCTAGCAGCTCTTGAGCGCCTGCTAGGTATGGGGCAAGTCTCTATCCCTTTGCTCGATTGTCCCCCCAAACTTTGTACACCACCAGTTGTGAGTCACAAGAGATTTCAACCGATCTTATCCCCAATTCTCGGATAAGTCTCAAGCCAGCAATCAATGTTTCATAATCGGCTTCGTTATTTGTTGCTAGGAATTCAAGCTTTAAAGCATAACAAACTGATCGGTTTTCGAGAGTCACAAGAACTATGCCAGCCCCCGAACAATGATCGTTAGATGCACCATCGGTGTACATCTTCCATCGGATGGAAGGTATGACATTGTGACCATTTGATTCGTCTGACATGGTGAATTCAACAATGAAGTCTGCTGGCGCTTGCCTTTGTATGGCCCTTCGTGGCAGAAAGGTAATATCGAACCGACTCAACTCGATATTCCATTTTAACATCCTTCCAGAGGTTTTTGGTCGTTGGAGTACCTACCGCAAGGATAGATCAGTGTAAACACTGATTGAGTGTGCTTGAAAGTATGGACGAAGCTTGCGTGATGCAATCACCAAGCAGTAAGCTAGTTTCTCAATCTTGCGATAATTTCTTTCTACCCCCGTCAAACGCTTACTGACATAATACACCGGCTTTTGAACTCGGTCCTCCTCACGAACCAAAGCCATACTGATAGCATGCTGAGATACAGCCAGGTATTCATACAAAATTTTATGGTCAATAGGTTTTGATAGCACTGGGGGACTTTATAAATGTCTAACCAGAGCTTGGAATGCTTCCTCGCAGTCGAATGTCCACTCGAAATTTCTCTTTCCTTTCTTTATCACATCGAAGAAAGGAATGCATTTATCCGTAGCTCTGGATATGAATCGACTCGGAGCAGCCACCTTTCCATTCAAGATTTGTACTTGCTTTATAGTTCTGGACACTTGTATATCCCGAATAACCTGAATCTTCTTCGGGTTAGCTTCAATTCCCTGGGCATTCACGATGAAACCCAAGAACTTCCCTGATGCAGCGCCAAAAGAACACTTCAAAGGGTTGATTTTCATCCCATAATGCCTGAGTATATCAAACATCTCTGCTAAGTCTTGAATGTAGTCGTTTTACTGTCGTGACTTCACGAGCATGTCATCCACAGAGACTTCCATCGTTCTACCAATCTGATCTTTAAACATTCGGTTCACCAGACGCTGATAAGTTGCTTCCGCATTTTTCAATCCGAAGGGCATCACGACATAGAAATATAACCCAACGCCCATGACAAAACTGGTGTGTTCTTGATCTGGAATGTGCATCGGGATTTGACTGTATCCCAAGTATGCATCCATAAATGACAGTAGCTCGTGGCCGGCTGTTGAATCAACCATCTGGTCGATTCCAGGTAAAGGGAAAATATCCTTCGGGCATGCTTTGTTTAAATCCGATTAATCAACGCAAGTTCGCCACTTCCCATTCGCTTTCCTCACTAGCACAGGGTTAGAAACCTATTCAGGGTAGAGGGCATTGCGGACGAATCCATTGGCTTTGAGTTTGTCCACCTCCTCTCTGAGGGCGGCGGACCTCTTCGGGTCCATGCCTTTCCGTTTTTGTTTTACTGGGATGTACTTCGGGTCTATATTCAACATATGACTCGCAATAGCGAGAGAAATCCCGCACATATCAGATGTGTCGAAGCGAAAACGTCCATGTTTGCTCGGAGGAAATCAGTAAGATCTTTGGCAATAACGGGTCGAGTTGCGATCCAATCTTAAGAACTCGTGATGGGTCATCCCGGCTTACTAGAATGTAAATCCTCATCTCATCCGGTGCTGCATTCGCTTTCCTGGGTCCCCTATCATCGTCTCTCGGATCTATGTCTCCATAGATCCGAGAATGTTGCCCGAGCCAGGGCTCGGGGTCTACTTGTCAATTGTTAGTATTTTGGATGCGGACGGAGCTGTCCGTAACCTTTCCTTTCTCTCTCAGATGAGCCTCTCTCAGCTCTGCCACATAACATGCATGACTGGTCGCCTGATCGCCATGCACTACACCGACTCCTTTGTCCATCGAAAACTTTAACGTCAAACAACATGGGGCCAAAGCTGCCCTAAACTTCGCCAAGGCCGGACGACCCAGAAATACATTGTATGGAGAGTCAACATCCAACACTATGAACGGTAGGATCCGTACTCTCCTATGCTCACCTCTCCCAGTTCAACTGGTAACTCGACATACCCCATCGCATCAGTCGCTGCACCATTAAAGCCATGCATACGGGCTTCAGATACTTCAAGTCTTTTGTCTCCATCTTCATTTGGTCATATGCCTTTTTGAAGATGATATTGACGGAGCTTCCATGATCAATTAATATTATTTTGACGTATGCTGGCCCGATCGTCGCAGATATGACCATCGGGTCGACGGTAGGAGCCTCTACCTTGTCTGCGTCTCGACTCCTAAACATATATCGTCTGTCATCATGCGTTGTTGTTTTGCGGGGGTTCCATCTTCCACATTCGAATAACATTCATAATCCGCATGCCTTAAGGAGGTAGCATATCGTTCCATCTCCTACCAACTCTTGTCTGCAGGGTGAGGTCCCTCGACTATAGTGTTTATGATCAATCTACCCACGGTTCGAGCAGGCTCCTACGGATGGCATGGAGCTGTCGCGCGTCCGGGGCCTGATGTTCCTTGCGTACCCTCATGTGGGTTCTTAACAAATTCCTGTAGCCTTTTCTGCCTGATCAACTTTTCTATGGCGTCATGGAGATGTCTACACTCCTCGGCATTATGCCCGTGAGTCTCATGGAAGCGACAACACTTCCCCATCCGCTTTTGTTCCTTTGTGGACTCCTTTTGGCATGGCTTTCTATATTGGAAGGTGTTACAGGTTGAAAGATAAATATTTTCAAGAGACGTATTCAGGGGGTGTATTCATTGTAGGTTGGAATCCTCGGCTTCCATTTCCCTGTTTCTCTTTTCTTTCCAGGATCCCCTCCTCCGGACCCTTTAGATTGCCCAGGCTTGTTCTTTACGTTGACTTGAACCTTTCTTGAGTTGTCACCGAATTGCTTTACGGCGATGTTACTTTTCACAGTCTCTTGAACAGGCCCTGGTGCCTTATCTCGCCTGGTCCACCTGGCTTCCTCCCTTCCTATGAATTGATGAGCTTTCGAATAGAATCGCTCCAATGTAGTTGAGGGCTTTCCCGCCAACCAATCCCCAAACTCCGAGTCTGGATCTACACCTCGCATTACCGCCATTAAAATTGCATGGTCATTAGGGTTGCTAACTTCAGTGGCCGCAACGTGAAATCTCTACAAGTACGCTTTCAATGACTCTCCCGGGGCTTGGATTACACTCGATAAGGACATCACATCCTTTGGACGAGTGGCATGTGTCCTGAATTGTTCTATAAATTTCAGTGCCAACTCGTCAAAGCTGGATATAAACCGCGGGGGAAGTCGAGTAAACCACATAGTGGTGATTCCTGATAAAGTGATTGGGAAGCACCTACACTTGATCGCATCATTCGCTCGGGCAGAATCCATCATCCATTCATACCTCATCACGTGTTGTCTGGTATCAGTCTTCCCTTCATAGGCCGGTATAGTTGGCATACTAAACTTCCTTGGACACTCGGCCTACAAGATAGTATCTGTGAAGGTAGTATGACTCCTGGATACTCCCTAATCTTCGTTGGTCAAGCCTTGGTTCTCTCTCATTAACTGCCTAATCATGGCTGATAAGTTCGGAGTTTGTATGGAGGATGGAAGGTTGGGTTCCTTCCACGGGACCGCTAGGGTTGATGTCCCCTCTGTTGGCGATCGACCAAACGTGCATCCTGAAGGCCAGCTTCATTAGGATCTTAGTGAGCCAGGAGTCCGGTCTCCTCACGTGCTTGATCCCCGGTTGATCAATCAGTGGCACCTGCCTGTGCAGCTTCAGTCTTACGGCGTCTATGCCTAGGAGGTTCATCAGCTGAGGTCGAGCTATCAGACGAAGAATAAGGGGCAGGGCTACCTCCAGCTTTCTGATGCTGCCGCTGAGTCAGCCGAGTCATGGGATTAGCGTTGGCCTGAATCTGCTCAGCAAGTTGCCTTCTACTTTCCCTGAGTTCCCTCATCAAATCATTGAACTTCGTCCTGGTGATGACTTTTGTTTGAGTTTGGGTGGTAGTCCCTACACCTAAATTTGCTTGTTGATTTCTAGGTCCAACTTATTGCACGCCAGCAGACTTGTGGACGTTCGCATTGTGAGAGGTTGATCGGGTACGTGGTCTACCCATAATAGAGTTGTCGGTCGAAACTCTGAATAGATTCAACGGGCGTCATATGAGTAGGTCGGATCTCCTTCGGGGGATTTTTCAATCCAATAGTTACAAAGTAGATCCTATCGGCCTGAGAATTCGATTCTCGGTGAAACCACCAAAATGTTAGCACCAGAATTGGTCACTAACACCGTTAATAAAGATTGTGTAGAGAGATTAATGAAGAAAGTAAATTTAAATGGAGGACAGTACGCTAAATTAAATGTAGAAAACAAGAACACCAGATTTATAGTGGTTCGGCGTAATTGCCTACAACCACTTTGAAGTTAATCTTTATTGCTTTACTCAATAATTGATTACAGATACAATCCGTACACCAACTATTTGAATACAACTGCTAAGTGAAAAGGATAAGTCTTGAATGCGGTAGATTCTCCCCGGTGTTCTCGAAAAAAGGTCCATTTCACCATGCCCCTCTATTTATAGACGAAGATGGGTTAAACTTCCCTAACGGATCCAAGAGCAAGATACCTCGGCCCGTGGTGAGTGACTTCTGTGTGCCGAGCCACAAATGCCGAACGACAAATGTTGAGCCATGTCTCCAAGACGAACAAGGCAGTATGTTGAGTGAAATGTGTAAGCCGAACGAGATCTGATGCCGATCGAGGGGAGATGCCGAACGGCATAAGCATGCCGAGCGAGGGCATGTTATGAACGAGGCTGGAATGCCGAACGAGGAATGAATGCCGAACGAGGCTGGAATGCCGAACGACCTTGCAGTGCCGAACGAGGCATAAATTTCGAACAACCATGCTGTGCCGAACGGCCCTCAATGCCGAACGAGGATAGATGCCAAACGACCTAGTTATGCCAAACGACCTTTTATGCCGAACGAGGCTTTCACATCAAGTCTCCGTTTACCGGGTTAAGCCACTGGTAACAGTATATATTTTTGTCTATGTTTCATATATATGTGTAATGTAACATCATATGTAATAAAATGAGATATATGTTTAGCTTATTATACTCGTTATTAGCTTTTAGTTCCATAATTTAAGGAGGAGTTAGGTAGTGTAGGATTAGTTTTTGTTGATAACAAAGGGGGAGAATTATAAAATAGGTTAGATAGGCTTAGATCAAGGGGAGTTAGTAGATCAAAAGGGAGTTATTGGAATAAGGGGATTCAGAGTAGAATTGAAGTTAGTTGGAGTAGATTTTACAAACATAGGTTGTCATCTTCAAAAGGGGGGAGATTGTTAGTTCCTGAGATGATGGTTTTGATGACAACAACCTTAGGACTTGTTATAAAATATAAATACTAATATTCTTGTCTGGATATATATGTATATGCAGGATATATATGTGTAGGTACTGAGAATGATGACTGTATAGTATATAGATTTAAAAATGAGTATAAAGATTCAACGCTGAGTATAGAGATTCAAGACTGGCGAATTCAAGATTGAAGAAATCAAGACTGAAGACTCATGAGTATCAAGAGTTCAAGAGATCAAGATAAGTAATAGAGTCTAGATTTATGTTAAAACTTCATAATAGCACTAAAATCTTTATTCGGATTTTAATTATGGAATGGAATCTACCTTCTCGCTTTAATAGTGGGATGGAACCCACGACCTCTTTAATGGAATGGAACCTACGACATTCTCTAGTGGAATGGAATCCATGAAATTTTCAAAATGATTTATTTTTTAAATTTACCTTCTTAAAGTCATATCTATCAATTTAAATTTTTAGCCTTAATTCAAAAATTATTTTTAATCATATTAATTTCAAAATCATCTCTTATTTTTTAAACTATCTCTTGATTTTAATATTTTAGCTTTAATATATTTTAAAGAAATCTATACTTAGTTTTTAATATTACTTCTATATTTTAGATTATATATTTTAAGATTACTTTCTAAAACTCTTTTATATGTTTAAACTATATTCAAAATGGTTTACAAAGTTTATAAATTGTTTGACAAGTTTCAGAATAGAAATCATTTTAAAGCAAATTCTATTGCAAAAATAACATTGGCATGTCGATATCCCTCATCCCCCATGTCGACATGGTAGCTATGGATTTTAAAATTCAAATTTTCAAAAGAAGTGTCTGTTCGTCATAACTTTTCACGAATGGACATGATCGTTATTCTTCTATATATACCAGTAGTTTTCAACGAATTTTTACACAAATTTTCTTCCATTCTTATTTTCAAACATTCTTAACAAGACTTTGTCGAGATCCTAAGTGAATCAAACACGATCGTCTCTAGTTTGATTCTCTGCTACTCTCTCTCAAAGATCTCAGTGTTATTCAGAGTTATAGGATCATTTGTAATGAAAGATCAAAAGATCGAAGTGTATCGAGTCTCTCTCTATCAAAGTGTGATTGGAAACGGTGTGATTATGGCCCGTAAATCAATTTGGTGTGATTGTAGCTTGTAAATCAGCTAGATGATTTTATAGCCTGGTTAAATCAAGAGAGTTTTCTCTGGACTCGGAGACATGAGGGTGTATCTTGTGGCCTTGAAATCGAGGTTGTAATATCAACATTATATTTGAAAAGAAATCTGCACAAGAAATTGTGCGGGACTGGATGTAGGGTAACTCTGAACCAGTACAAAATCCGGATGTGTTCTTTCCTTTACTGCTTTTATTTACTATTTGCATATGTGTTTGATTTTGTGATTGTTTCTGCATTTGGAACTGCATCTGTTTGGATTTAATTTGAAAAGATTTAAAAAATACTCACAAAATTAATTAAATGTTATTCACCTTCCTCAAGTGTTAATTCTGCCTCAAGATCCGTAATCTTCATTTCCTACAACTATGTTAAGCTTGAAGGAAAGCCGTTTATCAGAACTGAAGACGCCATTGAGGTGGAGAAATGGTTGCTGCATTGTGAGAAAATCTTTGTAGACTTGGGGCTCAATGACGAGCAGAAGAGAAGACTTGCTTCAAGACAGATTCAAGGAGCAGCTTTATTCTGGTGGAATAGTGTGGTAGTTGGAGTGGATGAAGAAATGATGACATGGGCTAAGTTTAAGAGAAGATTCATTGAGAGGTTCATGTCTGTGATGGTGAAGTCCACTTTGATATGAAAATTTGCTGAGTTGGAACAGGGGGAGATAACGGTGATGGAATATGCTAGAAGGTTTAAGGAGCTAGCAATATATGTTATGCTACGATTGATACTGATATTAAGAGGAACGAGAAGTTCATAAGAGGGTTGAGGCTTGAGTTGGAAAGTGCTACATTACCTCATCTTAGGGATCCTTGTGATGTTTTAGTGAAGATGGCTTTAAGACACGAGGAGATGCTTGCTTCTCTAGAGAAGAATAAGTCAAAGGAGGTCTGGGTAGGGCAGATTCAGAAAAGGAAGTCCTTTCTTAGGAAGGGTGCTCAAAAAGGTGGAGCCACAAAGAAAGGGAAGTCAGAGGTTGTTTGCTTCAAGTGCAATAAGAAGGGACATTTCGCTAATGAGTGTCGTACTGGGAAGACGAAGGAAGTGGTCGGGAAGAAGAATATCATATGCTTCAACTGCGATCAAATTGGTTATTATAAGAATCAACGAAAGAGTCTGCTAAGGATGGAAGGGGAAAAGTATTTGCATTGGAGCCAACAATATCAGGACAACAACGTAGGTAAAAAGGAAAGACAGTGTTGGGAGGTATGCTTCAGATTTGTGGTATGTCTGTTAGCATTCTATTTGATACTGGTGCATCACATTCTTTTATATCTCATTGTTTGGTAGATAAGCTTAATCTAGAACCCTCATATTTAATTACTTCCTTAAGGGTTTCAAATCCGATAGGAGGGTATGCGACACTTGGGATGAAGTGTGACCATCTAAAGTTTGATTTGTTAGGTAATTCATTTGTTTGCAGTTTGCATGTGTTTGATTTTGTAGGGTCCGGAATTCTTTTGGGTATGGATTGGTTAAGTAAGTATGATGCTAGGATATTTTACCATGATAGAAAAAATATTACTTAGACACCTTGACTGTAGTGATCGGATTATATTTACCGTAGAAAACCCTAATTGTGAGGTGAATGCTTTGTTGGGTGTTGTGGAGTTGGAAGATGAGTTGAATCGAGTTTTCATGGTTAGAGAATTCACATATGTTTTTGAGCCTAAGGTAGGATTACCATCGAAACGAGCCATTGAGTTTCAGATAGATTTGGTGCCGGGGATAAAACCAGTGAGTAGGAAGCTAAGCAGAATGGCACCTATCGAGATGAGCGAGTTGAAGGTGTAGTTGGTGGATTTGGAAGGCAAGATTTTACTATTCCAAGTAGTTCGCCTTGGGGAGGATCCACAATGTTTGCTAAAAAGCCGGGTGGATCTTTAAGGTTATGTATCGATTATCGTAAGTTGAATGAGAAGAATATAAATAATCGATATATGTTGTCGAGAATTGACGATTTGTTCGATCAGTTGAACGGAGCCAAGACGTTTTGTCGGTTGGAATTAGCACTGGGTTTCCATCAGTTTAGAGTAGTAGAGGATAGTATTCCTTTGACGGCGTTTAGAACCAGATATGGATCGTACGAAGGGTTAATTATGTCGTTCGGACTAACTAATGCGCCATCATTCTTTGTGGATTTTATGAACCGAATTTTCCAAGAGCACTTGGATAGGTTCATATCGATGTTCATAGATGATATTTTGATATGCTTTAAGGAAGAAAGGGGGCATGAAGTTCATCTTAGAGTTATTCTTGAGACGCCGAGGCAGCATCAGCTGAAGATGAAGTTTTCGAAGTGTCATTTCTAGAAGAAGGAAGTGAAGTTTCTTGCTCATGTAGTTTAGGAGAAAGGGTTGTCTGTAGATCCGACTAAAATTAAAGCAGTAAATAATTAGAAGACACCCAAGACAGTGACTGCGATAAATAGTTTTCTTGGATTGGCTGGCTGTTATCGGAGGTTCGTAAAGGATTTTTCATGGATAATCGTACTGATGACCAAGCTAACGCAAAAGGATGTGAAGTTTGTTTCGACCAATTAGTGTGAGGAAGCATTCCAAAGCCTGAAACACTTATTGACCCATACACCTATATTAGTTGTTTTGGAGGGGAATCGAGATATGGTAATATATACAGATGCATGTAGAACAGGATTAGTAGTTGTGTTAATGCAGAGAGGTAAAGTGATTGCCTATGCTTCTCGACAGCTTAGACCAAATGAGGTTAGATATCCTACGCATGATTGGAATTGGCTGCAGTGATTTTTGCATTGAAGGTGTGGAGACATTACCTTTTGGGAGAAAGGTTTGAGCTTTATACGGATCATAAGTCGTTGAATTGTTCTCCCAAAAGGAGCTTAATATGATACAGTAGAGGTGGCTAGAATTTTTAGCCGCTTATGACTTCGGTATTGAGTACACACCAGGAAAGGGCAACAAATTTGTAGACGCACTTAGCCGAAAAAATTAGAATGCAGTGATTGCAATGATAGCAGAGTGGAAAGATTTGGAAGTGTTGTTGACTTGCAGTGTGCGGTGGAGATCTGAAGCTAGGTCCAGTAAAGGATCTATTATGTTGTCATGTTTAGAAGTTCGACCGGTTATGATTGAAAGGATTTCTTCTAGACAGATGGAGGATCCAGCATTAGCTGAACGGATCAAGAATTTAACGGATGAAACAGAGAGCGATGACTTAAAGTGTTTTAGTCTTTACCAGAACGGGTGGTTGAGAAAGGAAGGTAGGTTATGTGTTCCGAATGTGGGAGACATAAGGAAGGAAGTTTTGAAGAAATGTCATCGTTCGAAGTTCACTATTCATCCGAGAGGAACTAAGACGTATCAAGACATGTAGCAGAGTTTCTTCTGGCAAGGTATGAAGAGGGATGTAGGCTTATGGGTAAAGCATCTTTTGAACTGCCAACGGGTAAAAGCCGAACTTCAGAAGCCAAGTGGGTTGCTTTAGCCATTGGATATTCCGTTATGGACGTGGGATTCTATTTCTAGGGATTACATAGATTGGTTGCCAAGGTCAAACAGAGGAAATGAAAGTATATGGGCCATAGTGGGCATGTTGACCAAGAGTGCCCATTTCATTCCAGTTAAGTCAATTAGGACGACACCTGTTTTGGCTAAGTTGTTTACGAAGAATGTATTTAAACTTTATGTAATTCCTAGTAGTATAGTAAGTGATAGAGATTTCTTATTCACTAACGAGTTATGAAAGAGTCTATAGGATATCTTAGGAACCAAGCTCAAGATTAGTACTACTTATCTTCCGCCGACCGATGGTGTAACGGCCCGCAAAATTATCAATTTGATAAATTATATTTAAAATATTCAAGTGTAAGCTTTTAAAAAAACATATATTATGGTGTTTTGAACAATAAATAATAATGGTAATTTTATTTTGAATAGGTATTTACGAAAATATAAACTTTGAAGGAATATCGATAAAATGATCGAAAATCGTTTTATCGGTGAACATCTCTATAATCGTAAAACGTCACGCACGGAGCTGGATACTTACGCTTATTTTTATAACTGAACAATAATATGAAATAAAATTATTTATTTTATTTCTGGAAATTAAAAGTATGTATGACATCCTCAATGATGCCATTATATTTAATAATTGATTTATGATTTAAATTGAGATTTAATGATTTAAATAATTATTTAAATTATTCAAATAATTGTTTTTAAATGATACTTGTTCATTTTAAATGGTTATAAAGTGATAGTAAATAATTTAAAATAGTTTTATAAAGATATATAATCGATTTGAAAATATAAGAAAATTGATATCGCTTTATCGGTATAAAAGCAATATTTTAAATAATTGTTAATATTGATTTATATGATTTTATAACTCAAATGAGATTGGTTTTATTAACTAATAATGATTATAAATTTATTTTTAAATTTTGTTTAAATGTATGTGTAACTTAAATTAGAAGTGAAAATGTGATCGGGAATCGGTTTTCCGATTTTCAACGGTTTAACAAATGGAAGTTGTTTGAAAGTCGTTGCAACCTTGTTTATGTCCACATATATAAAATACAATACATCCACTAACATATACATGAACACGTATATACATACATATGACATACATACATGTATAAATACATATACTTTAGAAATATCTTGATATTTTCACCTTTCTTCATCTTTGAGCAAACTTAAGTCAATGCACATGGTTTGGAAGTGAATGAAGTGATGGAGCACATGGAAGGGGGAAGAATAACGTGTAAGGTGATGAGATGGGAGGGTAGTAGGATAAGGGTAGTTTTGTCCATTCACATTTACATAGTTTCTCCCATTTTTTCCCTATAAATACCCACTCATATCCTCCTTCATTCTTCACAAATTCATTCTTCTTCTTCTTCACCATTCTTGAACTCCTTAATGCTCTTTATTGGCTTCTCCTCTTTAAGAGAGGTAGGAGGGTTAAAAATAGTGGAGTGTTTAAACACCAATCCGCTAATTACTCTCATCTACTTCTTCCTCTACTCTTCTTTAAAGGCGCTTGCTCGTAAGCAATATGGAGGTGGGAAGGCATGGCTGTGAGCATTGGAAGGTGGTTGGAGGTGATAGCATAAGCATGAGGTGATGATGAGGGCATGGCCGAGAGCAAAGCAAGCGGAGGTGAAGATGGTCGAGCACTTGGAAGAGAAGTAGAGTTATTTGGTGATGTTAAGATAAAATTTAAATGATTAATGAAGTGTTATGGTGGTTTGAATGTTGGTAGGAAGTTTGAGCTTGATAAAGGTTAGTACTCAACGTTTATTAAATAATAAAAAATATATGTTAGGACTTTTAAGTATGATAATATGACCATTTAATCTCTTAATAATTTGTAAGAATGGTTGATAACTTGAATGATTATATGGTTAATTATATGGATGTTGACATAGTTGATAACTTAGTTGTGATAAATTATGAGAAATCATATTAAAAATGGTTAATAAATTAACCATGAAAAATTAATGAAAAATAAGTCCATATGGATGCGTATATGGAGTTTATTTAGCCTCTTAGTGGTTTGAAAATATAAAAAGGTTGAAAATGAATATTATAATAATATAATATTATGAAATAATTTAAAAGTGAAAAAGAGATTTGATATAAAAAAATATTGGTTTAAATGAGTTTGAAACATTTTATAAACATATGATGGTGTTTTTGTGAAGTTTGAAAGGCAAATGAAAACCTAGTCAAAAATAGGCACGACGCATAACGGTAGTTCGCGATTTCGCGTCATAAAAGTCAAATGAGTATATAGAATGGAATTGAGCTCAGAATTCTTTGAGATAAGAATTTTTTAAACTATTATATCCATATATTTTAAAAAAGAATAAAATTGAGATTTCAATAAGTAGATTTTGAAATACGAGTAAAACAAGCTTTTTGAAAAATTACGGTTTTACAGATCGGAATCCATAAAAGAATTCCTTTAAAAAGATATTTTAAAATTGTTTAAAAATATGAAATAAATTATAAAAATCTTTTAAAATCTTTCAAAAGTTATTTGAGTTATAAAAAAATGAGTTTTCGAATGATAAAAAGTCGTTCTGATCAATATAGCTTAAAAGCCACTTTCCGTAGTACTTTTCTGTAACTTCTGAAATATAGTTTTAAACGCAACCATTCTTTTGAAAATGTTTTCAAATGATTAATAAAGTATTTTAAATATGATTTGAAGGATTTATGGTTAAATGTTAAATGGTTTAGAGCCGATCAAATAACTTGACCGTCTTATGGGTGTTAGAGAGATAGTGTTTAGGCTTGAGTTTGGAAAACCAGTTTCCTGTCGTCCCTGGTTATCCAGACTAGCCCGACGGAGGGGATAATACATTTGGCTTACTCGGATCAAATTTCCCAAAGTATAAAGATATATATTTCCAAATTTAAATAATTTGGATTGCATAGAAATGATTTGGAAATGTTTCCCTAAATAAAAGGTGAAACGATTTGGAATTATTCCAAGATTAAAAAGGTTTTAAAATTAAAAATGATTTGATAAATGGGGATTAATGATTCCATATAATTTGAAAAGGCTAAAGGAACGATGTAATAAATATATCTATAAGAGAAATCCGATTTAAATAAAAAGGTAAATAAATTGAATGATGTGTGATAATCACCTATATACCTAAATGCCTTTTTATCAATGATTTGTTCGGAGGAACTGAGGTCGGCTTTGGGTAACTTCTATCCGAGAACCACTAAGAACCAATGTATATGTAAGGAAGTGAAGACATGTTGAAGATGATGATTATTGAAGATCGGAGATCTTCAAAATGTAAGGATTTCTGTCACGAGCCTCAGGGGTTTACCCCACATTATATTTATATGGCAGTGGTTCTGCATTGTGAAATCCTTATTCTATTGAAAACCGAAAATCTTCATAACGGAAGGATAGCTTGTTGACATTCTATACGTAGCTCCTAATATATGAACATTTATTATACTGGTGGTCCTTTCGTGTTTTGAAATCTTCGGATTGCAAGGACTACTCGCTACTAATGGTAGTAGGAGGAGTGCCTTTGGTTTCGTTCAGTCCCAGAACGAACTTGCATGGACAAATGTATTACTATGCATTTCTAATCATATTAATGGATCTCTATCAACGTATTATCTGCTTGGTGGTGGAGAAGGCATTTTCTCTTAGCTTAACACCCTTTCTTGAAACGTACGAGCTCAGGAGTTATACGTTGGAAGAAATTGGTTGTGTGATTAAGGAATAGCAATGGACATTCTAAGTGGAATGAACTTTATGGAAGAATAAACATGGCTTTGTGAAAAGAAAAGTGTGCCTTTGTTAAAGTTAAGCATAGCCTTACGACCCTCACATCCTAGGAATGATTCATGATACTATGTGGTTTTCATGACATGTTTCGGGTTATTAAAAGATTCGGTTTCCTTAAGATGATGAAATGGACAAGTATGGAGGCTATTGGGGAACGAGTAAAGCCACCGAGTAATACTATGTTCATGGTAGTGTAGCAGTATAGTTCAGAGGCTGACGGAGACGGTGTAAAGCCACTGGAGTGGACGAATATTACTATATGTGGATCGAAGGAAAAGGTCACTAGTTCTTTATCATGTTGGAAATCCAATTCCAACACGAGCTTTACGATTTTGATTATAGTCCCAAAATAGTTGTAGTGTTTTGCAAACATTTCAGCTACCCCTTTTGCTTTCATATATTCCATCCAGGTGTAGTATTCCATCAACCTAGTCTGGATATATTATTATAGACTTTAGTCCGGGTATTAATACTTTATTTTCATATATCACTTGAAAATGTTTTCAAAAGAATCTTATTAAAGATAATATCAAAGTGTTTTCTGTATAAAGTATTTTGGTTATCATAAGATAAAAACACGTTCGTATTCATATGTAGACGTGGTCTTATGGAAATACCCTTCTTTTCAAGGTTTTAAACTGGCATCAACTTACATTTCGAGTACCTCACGTTGTTTTATCAGGCCTGATCTGGGTATTTATAATACTCGGGTCAGATCCGAGTAGTTTCGGGTTTAGTTGAAGACGCTTAGAGTTTGTAGAGAAGAGCTAGAGATCTTTATCTATGTATAGACGTATTCTATTATCCGCTGCATATACTGCATTTGTTTTGTTTGGTTGTCAGCATTTGTAAGGACAGGGGTTTATAACTGTCTAAGCTGAATCCAGGTTAGACTCTGATATTGTATTCGAATTTTTTCGCTGTAAAGATTATTGTCGAAATAACATATGTTATTCCATTCCTATGAGATTCTGTTCTATCTTTATTTATTTTCCACCTAACAATCGGGCTTTCCGGCTCTTGGATTTGCGGTACGTAAGGTTGTATTATTTTCGATTTTTGAGGGTCGAAAACCCCAGTCGTTACAGATGGGCAAACAGAAAGAGTTAACAAAGTTTTGCAGAATTTGTTAAGAGCTTGTGCGTTAGATTTTGGGGGATCATAGGAAGGTCGTCTACACTTAGTCGAGTTTTCGTATAACAATAGTTATCATACTAGTATAGGGATGGCACCATTTGAAGTTTGTATGGAAGGCCATGCAAATCACCAATTCATTGGTTAGAGACCGAAGATAGGTTGGTTCTTGGTCGGGATTTGGTTAGAGAAGTTGCATAAAAGATTGAGTTGATTCGGGCTAGGATGAAGGAAGCTCAGTCTAGGCAGAAGAGTTACGTAGATAGAAGATGGAAAGGTTTAGAATTCTCCGTTGGAGACCATGTGTTTATTAAGGTATCACTGGTGAAGGGTAGAATTAGATTTAGGAAATCAGGGAAGTTGGCACCGAGATTCGTAGGACCATTTCCTATTGTAGAGAGGATCGAGAAACTCACATATAAAGTAGAATTACCGAATAGTTTGGCGGGAGTTCATAATGTTTTTCCAATGTTTCAAAAGGCAATGTTTAAAGAGTTGTAATAAAAGAATGTCTATGGTTTTAAAGCTTTCAAAGGCGACGATTTTCAATGGTTTCGGAAGGTGATTATGAATGGTTTCAAAAGGAATGTTTTAGCCTCTTGGCTTAGGTTATAAAAAGGGTTTACTTGGTTTTGAAAGGGGTATTTTCAATGGATTCGAAAGGGGTACTTTCGAATGCTTAAATGTTTTCATCAACAAAAATTTGAGAAAATATATATAACAAGGCAAGCTGATTTTGAGTAAAGCATGGAGTATATAATTTTCTTATTTAAAGTATGATTTAAAGGTTTAAATCACTTTGAAAGAAAAGGTTTTCAAGGAAAATTTATGGGCTATTAACCCTAAGTAAAATGACTCGAATGTTTGTATACCAGATGGGACTGGTATAGGGTCGCGCCCTATATATTAGCTATTAGCCCATGGCTAATTTAATCCAAAATTCCAATGTGTAGGGATTTGTCATAGGTAAGACTACAATGATGTTACGCACTGACTAGAATATATATTTGTACAAAGGTAGGTTATTGGTGAGCCCACAAAACCATCAGGATCAGGTGACCCTGGAAGAAGATAAGTTAGAGACAGACCGTCCAGAAGAGGAGTGTCTAACAGGTGCTAGATTATTTGTTTATATTATCTGGTAGGCTCAAGTAAGTCAAAGGTTAATAGTTAGATAAACAAAACTATATTGTTTGGACAGATAGTTCATTTGTTAACTGACATGTAAGTTTACATGATATTGCTTATAGTTTTTAACTGGTTTTGGTTGTAGGATTATGATTTGCAAAAGACATGTTTTAAAAGGATATTAGTGAGGGAAAACCATTCTCCTAAGCGGTGTTCTCTCATCTAATATCAAATAACCGAGATGTATAGTATTATTTACACCAGGTTTTATGTCTGACTCGAAGTTTATGTTTTCCCCTTAAACTCTCGGGTGCAAAAAATTGATTTGAGTAGGCCGAGGGTTGAGGTTTATAGGTTTTTAGTAGGTTGGCGAATAAAGCTTTCAAAGACAACCAGGTGGCTGACGGATAGTTATTTAGGAGTTGATGTTTTATTTTGTTTAATTACGTTGTGTTGTATTATGTCAATATGACTATATAGCACTCTTGTCAACCAAGTGGGCATCTTCATATGTCGTTCTTGGCGTATTTTTTTAGCAATTGTATTTGATCTAAACCGGGGAAATGATTGGGATTATGTAATGGAATATGAAATATGTTTTATGGAATGTAATCAGAAAAGTTGTTTTTGAAATTTTTGGCCTTGTTTCATATTCATGTGCTTCTGATATTATGGATACGATTAACATTACCGTATTTGGTCACCGAAAGTTAATACTATGGATGACTGCAGTATCTATAGGGCTTAGGTTCAGGCCTCCAGGTAGGGGATGTTACATAGATGTCGCCCATGTGATGGGAACATCGATAATGGGATTACTTACATGAGTTGATGCTCATGGTGTTGAGTAAGATTATGGATTTGAGTTAGGGTTGTACCTGTATATGTGGATACTATGCGTTTGTATATCATTATGTACTCCTCGATATTGTTTTGGAAAGGACTAGATTCGGCTAGCATCCATCCTAGCGGCTGGATCTTGAGGTCTCATCCCAGATTCATGATACCTTTAGTGCTTATTTTAAGGTAGGATGCCTATAGCCTTTTGTGTCACTTAGGCCAATAGTCTGTTACCATAGGAGCCGGAACTGGGTCGTGACTGAGTTCTCATATTAACGAGTACACTAGTTGATATCATTATGGTAACCATGGAGGTAATGGAAGATTGTTGGAGCGGATCCAAGTGGATAACCCATGTGATCCTAGAGTAGGCGATAGCCATCTGACTCGCATTTGCCTCTGTGCAGAATGATGGCATATACTATTTATACACCTCACTCAAGTACAGGATAATTATATATGACTCTACTTGGGACCTTGTGTCTATATCGTCAATTCTTGTCGCTAGTGGACTTAGGATTATATATACATGTATAAGATATTTATATGGATATGTGATTGTGACCATGAATGGGTTGATGGACGTGTAATATACTACTTGACTATATGAATTACTTAGATGATTGATTTATACACGTATACATATGCACAGCCATAGTCCGACCCTAGTGTTATTTATAATACTCAGGTTGGTTTGAGACATTAGAAGTACATATATGAAGTGATTTCATGGCTTAGTGGGACTTTTTGGAGGCTAACAGTTATATAGGATGATACATTCGCTATGTATTTTTGTAGCCTTGGTGATGTATATATTGTAATATATTATAATGATGTATGTATATAGAGGGCTAGAGACTATCATTTTTGTAACGACCCGGAATTTTGGGCAATAAGAATTTAATAATCTGTGTAAATAATTTAACTAGTTTGATAATTTTCTTTGTAATTTTAATTTAAAATTGGTAATTTAATTTTTTTTAAAGGATAATGAATTTATAATCTGGCAATAAAATTGATAAGAATTGTTTGTCAAAGCTAATGAAATTTTATTCTATTTATAATATATACATTTGGTATATATTGTGAATAGGAGATCTTTTGTCTTAAATAAAAAAATGAATTTTCAAATTATAACATATATATGTATATGTTATAGTTTGAGTTGTTTTGAAATTTAATTTAAATCTATTGATAATTTAGTTTAATTCAATTGCTTTAAAAATATAAGATAAAATAATTTGTTTTAAATATGATATTTAGAAAGAATTTAACTAAAGTTTTGTTTTATTTCTTTAAAGTGTTTAATTTGAAATGGTTAAAAATGTATATGTATAAGTTTTAGATTTTTTTTAAAAATACATGTAAGTATTTATTAATAAAGTAAGTAAATATGTAAGACTTTATTTACATGTAAAATTAAATAAAAGTTTATTAAAATACTTTAAGACATGTGTTAATATGCAAACCTCTTTAATAAACAAATGTAAGAACACATGTAAGAAGATTAATACTTAATTGACAAGTGTCTTTAATTCAAATATTTACTCTCTTTAATTTTTAATAAACATAACATATGAGAAGAATTATTTCCTCTTTCAATTAATGGCAACCAACAAATTACTTTCTCAAATCTGAAATTCATAACCCCAAAACAAGAGCATGTTAAAATCTGCAAATCATTTCTACAAACAATTATCAAATCTGCAACTTCAATCTGTTTTTCAAATGGAAGTTCCAACCTAAAATTCAAACTAAAGCACCAATATCAACCTGCAACCTGAAACTGCAATATATCTTCAACTCCAATCTGCAATTTTCAAAACCTACAACCTGCATTTCAAACAGTATTCAACTTGCAACATCAATGGAATCTGCAATCTGTATGCAATTAGAAAAAAAAAAAGAAAGGAAACATCAATCTGCAAACCTCAAGCTTGCAACATCAAAGAAATTTGTAAACAACAAATGGAAGCGTGCAAGGAAGTAAATTTCATCAGCAAATGCATTTTTCTAAACTAAAGAATGCAAGGCCTGGAAATCCAAGTTTCTGCTCTGCATATTATGATCAAGTGAGTAAATTATAATTTAAAAATAGTTTAAAATTTAAATATGAGATTAAATGATGTTGCATGCAAGGAAAATTTGCTTGATAATGAATATGTGTTCATATGAATGCATGCTTTGTTTAAAATGCCTGAAACAAATAAATAGGTCCTCTGTTCTGCTATGCAAATCAAAAACAGTGAGTAAACTTCTTTTAAAAAAAAAACAGTTTGAATTGTTTTAACTACCATGCATGTGATGTTATAACTTGTATTAAAGTTTGATGCTTTGAATTTCATTTGAATTGTGTGGTATGAGCTTGTGCATTCTGTTCTCTGTTGAGTAAATTGAGTGTTCTGTTTAAAAGAAAAAATAAAATAAAATTCATATCTACAAATTAAATCCATATTAGGCTTAGGTATTTGAAAGAAAATGGTTTGTAATTGTAAGATGAAGGTTATAAAATAGTTTGAGAATTTTTAAACATCTCAAATCATGTTTAAAGTAGAATTTACAGTGAAACTTGAAAATTTGGTTAGAAATTAATTATCTTTAATTCAAAATTTAACTTCATACATGTGATCTAGATGCAAAATCATGAATTTAGATATGAAGTTTGTAATTTATAGTTTAGTAATTCATTTGGAATTTGGGTTTGAATATATTGGTGATTTTCATGAACTGCTGATTGAATATATGATAATTCGACTTGATTTTTGAATCATAGCTAGATTGTAAGCTATAGATTAAGGGAAAAATACAATTTAAATTTTTAAATGGCTAAATATTGCGAATTGAATCAAAGAAGGGTTTTAAGGTCTGTTTTACTGGGCTTAACTGTGGAGAAGTCTGCGACGCGAATGATGGTTTGGGGGTGATCGCACATGGGGGGAAGTGGAGCTCGAGTCGTGGCAGTGACGTGGTGGGTACAGCAGGGCACATTGGCGTGGGGTTGACCGGCGGCGATAGAGTTGGTGGATGTTGTTTCTGCAGATATTCGAACTCGATGCTCAAATTCGATTCGAGGGTGATTTCGTGATTCTGGGTTGAGGAATGTATTACAGGGGTCACGTGTGGTTGGTCGGCGATGGGCTAGATGGTCGGAGGGATGTGGACTGGTTGCGCACGTACACGAGTGTACGTGTGTGCACTGGAGATGGTGGATTTGGGAAGATGAAGGATGACCCGAAGTAACGTTCGTGTTTTCAAATAAGCGACTCGAAGTTGATGTTAGGGAATGGGTGACTCGAAGCATAGGGGTAGGGGGTTGTCTTCGGGGTAGCTGGGTGGAGTCTCGGGGTAGGCTCGGGGCGACAGTGTGTTTTTCTCGAGTTGTTTTTAGGCAGTAAGCTTTCCTGGTTTGCTATAGTTAAAAAAAAAAAAGTTTACAAACTTAAAACTTGATGTTTGAAATAAATCAAATTAAGCTTTAAATTGTAAGCCACTTTCAAACAAATGAAAGTCAAAGATTCGAGGGGTATTTGAATCTAATATTTTCAAATTTGGAAATCTAAAATAATTCAGTTTAAAATAATTAACTAAATTTATTTTAAATTGAATTCAAATGTATTTTCAAATTTGAATATTAGATCAAGTTTTAGGAAACTCAATCATGTTTAAATAAGGATATTTTCATGTTGAAAGGATACATTTAAAGAAATGTAAAACTAAGCTTTCAAATTTTATTTAAAATGAATAAGTTGAAATAGAAGTTAAAGTGTTTAAATTTTAAGATTGATGTCTTAATGCTTTATTTCAAATAAAGGTAAATGTTATAATTTTATAAACCAATAAAACAATTTGTTTTCAAGTTATTAAAATTGGTTAATTCAAATAGTTAATTTGTGAAACTAAATATGTTAACTTAGTATTTTTATGAACTTAAGAATACTTAAGGTGATTTGTTATTAAGTAAAGAGTTTAACTAAGATTAATGTTTTCTTAATTAATTAAGGATTTTAAAAATATAAGAAGTTAATTAATTAATTGTTTAATTAATTTTAAATAATTAGTAAATTATTTATTTAATTTTTAATAATCACTTAATTATAGATTAATTAAGTATAATTACTTAATATAGTAATTAATGGTTAATAATTAAGAAATGATAATTACTTATGGAAGTGATTAAATGTAGAGATTAATGGATAATCACTTGATTAAGGAATTAATATAGTTAATTGTTTTAAAGTTAATTAATTATGAAGTAATTAATTAATTAATGAATTAAATAATTATAATGATGGAATTAATTATTTGTTTAGTAATTAATTAAGAAAGTAATTAGGATTTATTAAAGAAAGTAATTAGAAATAATTACTTATGTAAGAAAATTAGAGTTAATTACTTAATTTATTTTAATTAATTAATTAATGTGATTAATTAATGAATGTGATTAATTAATGAATGTGATTAATTTAAGATTAATTACTATGCTAATTAAGTAAAATATAATAAATAAATAAAGTAATTAATTAAGGATAAATTATTAATTTAAATTGGTTAAAAAAATTACTTAATGAAGTAATTAAAGATTAATTAACTAGATTAATTAATTAAGGATTAATATAATTTATTTAGAAGTTAATTAATTAAGAAGTTAATTAATTAAGATAGGTAATTACAAATTGTTAATTACTGATTAAAGAAATGATTAATTATAAATTAATTATTTAATTAATTAAGGGATTAATTAATAAGGATTATTTAACTAATGCAATTAAGCAAGGTGATTAATAAAAGTAATTAACTAAAGTATGATTAATTAATTGTAATTAATTAAGGATTAATGTAATTAATTATAGTTAATTAATGAAGGATCATTAATTATTGTAATTAATGATAGTAATTAAAGGTTAATTACTGAATATGGTTAAGGATAATTACTGGAATGTAATTAAAATATAATTAATCAAGGAAGATTAATTAAGGAAGATCATTAAGAAATGATTAATTGAATTTGATTTGTAATAAATCAATGAATAGGATTAAGGTAATCCAAATGTTTAAAGGATAGTGATTAATTTAATTATAGGTTAATTAAATTGATTTGGAGTTAATCAATTCTGCTTTGGATATTGATTGATATTGGATGATTGGTTGATATTGGATGTTGATTGATATTGAGTGATTGAATGATATTGGATGATTTGGATATATCTGCTATGTGATATGCTGCTTATGAGATGAATGTTTGATATGATTATCTGTTGTGATAATGTTATTCATCTATCTGTTTATATCATCCTGAATATAAGTTTAAACTGTTTAAAATCCCTTAAGTACAACTTGGACATTAAAATGGCGTTTGGTTTCGGTGAGACCGGGATCGGGTTTCCATATTTGGAATCCGAAAACCACATCGATTCCAATTAAACGTTAGGTCGTTTATCCAAGTGGAGCGAGTGAAGACTCGAGGTGTAAGGGCTATACGTCAGTATAACTCTGTGGGTGATTCCGTAATGAGTTTGACGGAATAGTGCTTATAGATTCGAGATGGCGAATCAGAGTGCAAGGGCTATGGTCGTTGACTCTGAGGGTGATTCCAATAGTGAGTGCAACGAGATAGTGCCTTCGGTTTCGTTCGAACCCGGAACGAACTTGTATGGATCGAATGCTTTCAACACATCGTCAGGCGGGCGATGAGCATTCTAAGTGATATGTTCTATTAAGGTAATCGCAGCCTCAAGCCTCATCAACCGGGAATGGCTAAAACAGGGGAGGTGCGCCAAGGCTTCGTGGGTAGCCCCCACTTGAGAGTGAGATTCATCCCTGTCTAGAGTCCCTTATTTATTCGGCTGTGTGGGTGGTTGGTCGCGCCAACCACGGGGTGGTCTCATTTGGAACTATTCAGTAAGGAATGGGTCCGGCCTTGTGTTGCAGGGGATGAAGGGAGTAATCCTAGGTACGTTGATCTAGGCCACGTACTGTGACGGGCGGTACCCCAGTAGCCCTGCCATTGATGGAAACCAATTTTCCCTACGAGACCCTACGGTTTTGATTGTATTACCCACTTTTGTGGCTAGTAGCTGGAATTTAATCATGTAACAATTTCGGCTATTTCATATTTATTTTGAAAACCCTAGACACTATTATAATATCACTGGATTTCCTATCAAATGTTTTGGTTAGCGTAAGGTAAAAACTTTTCCATGTTTATGTGTGGGAAGTCTTACGTGATACCTTTTCTTTTCAAAGGTTTTCTAAAGTTAAGCAATTTTAACCCGTTTACTCACACCAGACCCCTGTCTGACCCGAGTGTTTATTTTCTGTTTTATTAAACTCTTGGGTACTCATATTATATATGAGTAGTCAAGTGATTCAGGTTAGCTTGTCGAATTCTGGAGGAGTTATGGAGCAGGAGGCTTCCACGTGTAGATATTATGTTTCCGCTGTGTATGTTGTATCTGTGTCTTGTATACTTGAGTTGTATGAATTAGACAGATGTATATAACTGTCTAATATGTGTTGTATAAGATGTGTAACTCTGATGTACTCTGATACTATGTAATATTCTATGTGATATATTATATTTATTCGTTCCGCTGTGAGTTATCCGTTGTTGTTGTGTTCTTCTTTCTCTTTCTTTTCTTCTTCTATCCCTTTCTTTCTTCATCGGCAACACGATTTCCTGGAGATAGGAAGTCGGGTCGTCGCAATTTTATAGCCCTATTGGACTCTGTATTATATGACATATTATATTTTATCTGCTATATTTTGGCTTCGTGTACTCTTTTATATTGGTACCTATGTATTATTCTGTCTAAGAGGCACATGTGGTTATTACTTTGTACTAAGACCGTGTACATTTATGGTAAGTATTCTATGATTTGATATATATTCCAGTGTTGGTCTAAAGAATATTCTCATATGCATCCTACATGGCCTCATTCTTTATATTATCCAACCGTGTTACTTAGTGATACTCTTGGATAGTTGGGTATGAGGTATGGTGTTTCATTTTGGTATCAAAGCATGATTAGAACAATACATGTTACATAAAAGACACGATTCACTGGCTTAGATGGACTTATAATTCCCTATCCTTTTGATATTGGGTAGATTACTATGTGTGTATGTATGTGTATATAATTTAGGTATATATGATGATTACAGGGAGTAGTCATATGGGTGCATATTTTTTATTTGTGTGATTCATATATATTAATATTATTTTGTTTATTTTACTTTGAATCTCACTTCTTCCCAGTAGTGAGATATGGTCGGTACTCACTTTGGTCGTGCAGAGCCAGGTTAATCTAGTTGATCCAAGGGAGTTTACATGACTACATAGCAACTAATGGAGCTTGCGAGGAGCATCGAGCGGTCTAATGCTTCCACAACTCTTAATCATCCTACTCCTCGATTTGATTTTTCTAGACTATGTATCGATTATGCTAGCCTTGGAGGGAAGACCTTCAAGGACACAAAAGAAATCATTGGAGTGCAGACTTGGTTAATCACGTGTGAGCGTATTTTCACACGTATGGGGATAACCGACTAGCAGAAGGTCCAGATAACATCAAGCCGACTACAAGAAAGAGAATTAGATTGGTATGAGCTGTTAGTTGTTGATATAGATAGAGCTGAGCTAACTTTGGATGAATTCAATCCGTTTTAAGTGTAAATTCCTCCCAAAAGACGAGAAGGAAGCAATGGCTCAGAAATTCATAGATCTGAAGCAGTGTTGAATGTTTGTTGCCGAGTATGTGGCTACCTTTGAAGCATTGTCGAAGTATGGTACCGATCTCATGAATACATCATTAAAGAAGAACCTTAAATTCGTGCATGGACCGAATAAAGCTGTAAGGAAAGCTCTTCTTACTCAATTGGATGCTTCTTTTGAGAAATAAGTTGATTCTGCACTTAGACTTAAAGAAGCAGCTAAGGAAAGTGATGATGATGTGTCCAAGAATAAAGTCAGCCTTAGATAGAAGCGAAAATATCCATTTAGAAGACAAAAGGCAAGGTTATCCAAGTAGAAGCAAGCAGAGGGTAATGTGACTGAAGACAAGGCAAGATTCAACGATCATACAGTGTGTTATAATTGAGGGGAAAGAGGCCATTTCTTTGATAAATGCTCTAAGCCACACGGTGCATCATCTCAACTCAAATGTAAGATTATATAAGGATTGGACATCTAACAAATTCGTGCCCGAAGAAAGCTAGTAAGCTAAACACCCTTGATCTTCTAGTGAGCCACGACAAGTTAAAAGGAAGGTAACAACAGTTCTGAAAGGCACTTTCTTATTTAGAGATTTTTCTATTAGAATTATATTTGATACGAGTGCGTCTCACTCATTCGTATCGAAGGAATTGACTGATAAATTTAATCTTGATGTTGCATTCTTAGTCACATCATTGAAGTTTGCGAATCCTACTAGAGGATATGTAACCTTTGGAATAATGTGCATGAACGTTGAATTAGTATTATGTGACTTGACATTCTATTGTGATTTACACATGTTTGAATATATTGGATTTGGTATCATCCTTGGGATGGATTGGTTAGATCGATATGAGGTGCGTCTGTCATGCCTTAAAAGAATTGTTATCCTCAGCCATCCAAATTTTGTGGAGCAAGTGTGTCGCTTGGGAGTATTAGTAGAAATTCGAATGGATCACTTTATTTATTGGAAGTTCGAGATAAAAATGAGATTACTTGTGTACCAGTCATTAGAGATTATCCCGGTATCTTTGAACCCATCTCTGATCTTCCTCCGAAGTAGGCTATCGAAGTTCCGAATTAATTTAGTTCCCAGAGCTCAACTTGTCAAACGGCCTCCGATAAGAATGTCCGTAGGAGCTTAAGAAGTAATAGACTGAATTGGAGGCTAAGTATTTTATTAGGTCAAATAGTTCTTCTAGGGACACCACAACTGTATTTGTGGAAAAGGCGGATGGAACTCTCAGGCTATGTATTGATTATAAAAAGCTAAATGAGCTGACCATCAAGAACAAGTATTCCCTTCTCATAATAAATGATATATTCGAGAAGTTGATGGAAGCTAAAATATTTCATGGCATGACTTAGCAATTGGATTTCATCAGCTTAGAATTGCTGAAGATAGTATTCCATTAACAGCGTTTAGGACTAGATATGGATCCGACGATGGCTAGTATTGTCATTTCGATTGATGAACGCTTCAGCACACTTCATTGATTTGATTAATAGAGTTTTCATAAATTACCTGGACAAGTTCATCTTGGTTTTCATTGATGACATTCTATTCTATTCTAAATCTGAGGCAGAACATGAGAAGCATCTCTTAACAATATTGGAGTCACTAAGGCAGAATAAGCTAAAAGCCAAATTATCTAAATGTCACTTCCGGTAGAGACAAGTTAAGTTCCTATGCCATGTTGTGTCGGAAGCTGATATTTCTATAGACCCAGCTAAGGTAGAAGCTATTCAAAACTGGAAGCAGCCTAAGACGGTTGTAGAGATTCAAAATTTCTTAGGATTAGCTGGATATTATCGTTGATTCATTAAGGACTTTTCGAAGATCGTGCATACTCTCACTAACCTTACTAAGAAAGGGGTTAAGTTTTAGTGGATGGATAAGTGTGAGGAAGCATACCAGAAGTTAAAGGAATTACTTCCTAACGCATCGGTGCTTATTTTTCTGGAAGATAACCAGGACCTAGAGGTTTGTACAGATGAATGTGGTTCTAGATTAGGTGCAGAGTTAATGCAGAAGGGGAAAGTGGTAGCATACGCATCAAGGCAACTAAGGCCTAATAAGATTAGAGATGCTACTGGTAACTTGGAACTACAGTCATAGTCTTTGCATTGAAGATCTGACATCACTACTTGCTTGGAGATCGATTTGTGTTATACACAAATCAAAGATCATTAAAGTATCTATTTACTTAAAAGGATATCAATATGAGACAATAGCGATGGCTAGAATTCCTTATAACTTATGACTTTGAGATTTAGTACATCCTTGGAAAAGGCGATCAATAGCAAATGCACTGACCGAGAAGCACCAAGCGGTAGTTTCTATGATGATTGCAGAATGGAAGGATCTCGAGACATTATCCATGTACGAGATTTATGGTAGAGACCTTATAGCTAGTTCAATAGAAATGCTAGCTAGTGTGGCGGTTAGACCATCTCTAATGGATCGGGTCGTTGAAGCTAAAAAGAAAGATCCGATTATTTTATCACTTATTTAAAGATTGAAATTGGGTGATGAAAGTGAAGATCTAACTAGTTATTATCTTGATTCATATTAATGTCTACGAAGAAGGTATATATGGGTAGTTTTGGATATTGACGATCTTCGTAAAGAGGTTATAAAAGAATATCGTCGATCACCATACACTATTAACCCTACTAGCAGTAAGATGTATATGGATATGAAACGTCTATACTTCTTGAGAAGGAATGAAGCATGATATTTGTCACGACCCTCCATTTCATGCCATTCAAATCGACAATAATCCACACATGTCGTACTTGAATGATGCAAAATAACAGATTGCAAATAAATTTGGAGCAAATGAAATCAAATACATAGAATCGTAGGCACAGAACAATCAGAATAACTCGCAGCGGAATATAAAAATAACATAGTAGTTCATGAAGCTACTATAACAGAGTCTCAAACCAAATACATAATACAGTCTGAAAACAACATAATAGAAATCCCAAATACATAGAAGTTCACTAATACATGAGATAAACTAGAACAGCTGAAACAGAAATAGATATAAATGTAGATAGGCAGAAACTCCACCAAAAACCAGCTCCAGAAAGCGAATCCAAAGCTGTGAATACTCAGGCTGGCCCGAGCGTAAAGCAAAACACAAAACACTCCAGTCAGGACAATATATACTTATATAATGTAAACCAACTCAAGTGAATCGTAATAAAGAATAAGTAACTTAAAGGATGCCTGGGACCGCCTATCCTCTAAGGATCCGTCAAACTATTTACTATATAGTAATATTGCACTATTATAATAATGTCTACAGTAAAATAAACATACTTTTAAATAGCATTCCGAGCTACCCATATCACCCTTCACACCTAATAGTTCCAATAGTCCATCCAATATCATGACATCTCCAGATCGGGAAACTATCAGAGGATACCACACGGGCTATGGGAGAAAAACAAACTCGAAGTAAACGCTCGGTATGGCAGGTGACACGGCACACAAGGCAATGCCAGGGTAGATACACCAATTATGCACACGGGCTGATGGTAACACAGCAGTCACATACGCCCACCCCGAACAACACTTCAAAATCAAGGGGTGCGCCCAATCAGTCACAACAGTAATAGAATGGTATCGAAGAAGTGTGTCCAGCCAGAGATGCTACCTCCTTTGGCCCGAGGACGCTCCTGTTTTAGCCACCTTAAGCTAACTCACGTGAGTTAGGTCCATATAAAGTACCTTAGGAACGTCGTCACCATCCTACTTCATTCTGGAATCTCCACCGCATACACAGTTGTTAAAGTGGTTGTCGGTATCGACAGAGAGTATGTCCATATTCGATCCCGGTCTCTTTAACAACCAATCGTTATTATAACCCATGGTTATAACTTTTAAAATGGTATTTATTTCAAAAAAATCAAATATCATTTAACAGTTTAATATCCTTTCAAATCATTTCAAATTATCCAACTTATCATTTCAATTCAAAACCATATTCATTTTATTTAAATTAAAATACCATTTCAATTTACATTTCAAAAATAGTTTATATTTCAAATCGAATTACTTCATTTAAATCATAAAATGAAGTAATTACATTTAATACTTAAATTATTAAATTTCCAAAGTTTTAAACTTTTCAAAGTTCAGTCATTCACTTAAGTTTATCAAAACAGTGAAAATTCACCTTTTCACAGCATTTAGAAAACGCTATGCGTTCAAAATAGTTCAATTTAACAAAAGACAGCATTTTACAAATGCTGTTAATTAACTTCAAATATTCAGTATAATTTCACAAACAATTATATTTTTATTTAAATCATTTTTAACTTATAAAATCATATAATTTCACTTTTAAAACAATCATTCAAATACCTTTATTTTCATGATTTTATAAAGTTAAATTTCCATTCAAAATCAATATTTAATAATAATTCACTTATTAAATTCCACATTCAATTTTAAATTCATTACATTAAATTTTAACTTAACACTTAAGTTTAAAATTTCAAATATAACTGTTTGCGCAAAAAATGGGCAAACACCCTAAAGTCGTACGATTTAGTTGATTATATGTTGTTCTTAGCGATTTGGGTGATTTATGCAAATATGTAAAAAGCAGGGACTAAACTGTAAAAGACACACAGATTTATAGTGGTTCGGTCAGAACGTGCCTACGTCCACTTTATATGTTATTCTCCTTTTCTCTTCAGATTACAAGTACAAAGCTTTTCTTACAAGTAACAGAAAGTTGTTTGAAAGTTCTATTCGTGCTTGAGCTCTCCAACTTGTCCGCCATTGTTGTACCCCTGCCCCTCTATTTATAGAGTGAGGCTGGGGGCAGGGGTCTTGGAGGTATATAGCTGCTGGTGGTCCTGGGCTGAAGCAATCTGGCCTGGCACATCTGGTTCGGTGGCAGGAGATGAATGGATAAGGGTGGCTTTGGTTCGGTGGTAGGTGATTCGGTGTTGCATATGGAGGCTTGGACCGGTGTTGGATGGTTCGGTATGCAGGGGAGATGGAGGCTTGGACCGGCGTTGGATGGTTCGGCATACAGGGGAGACGTTGGTCCGGTACCGAATGGACCTTATACTGAGAATGCCGAATGGACACTTGTATTTGGAGTGTCGGATGAGCCTGTGTGCTCTGAGTGCCGAATGAGGCTTTGCTTCATACTGCCGAATGAATTAATACCGAATGGACTTTTACGCATCGGTCATGAGTGAAATCCCAGACTTATATACGCTTGCTGGTTGCTTCTTCTTGGTTCGGTCGTGGTGGAAATGCACACAACATTGATATTCCAGTTTTGACCAAAAAACGGGATAACACTTTTGCCCCCCAAAACATGCCTTGCGATAGGAAGGCGTGTTTTGTAATGTCATGAGCTGGATGTTCATATCCCGTTGACAACCTGTAAAGAGCTTGATATTTTATATGGCCCCAAATGACGACTGTTCGGGATCGAGCTATTTGGGATGAAGTGCGGCCATTCATGGTCAAGCGCCTAACTTCAAATGACGACCGTTCGCGATCGAGTCATTTGAGGTGAAGTGCGACCGTTCGCGGTCAAGTGTCTAAATCCATGCGACGATCGTTCGAGATCGAGTCGTTTGCGGTGGAATGTGATCGTTCACGGTCAAGCGCTTTACTTCAAATGACGACCGTTCGGGATCGAGCCATTCGAGGTAAAGTGCGACCGAGCCCGGTCAGAGGGCGGACCTCAAATGGCGACCGTTCGCGATCAAGCCACTTGGGGTGAAATGTGACCGTTCGCGGTCAAGCGCCTTACTTCGGATGACGATCGTTCGAGATCGAGCCATTCGTGGTAAGGTGCGACTGTTGGCGGTCAGGGGGTGGACCTCAAATGGCGACCTTTCGCGATCGAGCCATTTGTGGCGAGATGAGTTGTGCCGTTCGAGGCGAGTTTGTGACTGTTCGAAGTCGGGTGCCGTTCGAGGCGAATTGTGACCGTTCGCGATCGGGTGCCGTTTCGAGGCGAATTGTGACCGATCGCGATCGGGTGCCGTTCGAGGCGAATTGTGACCGATCGCGATCGGGTGCCGTTCGAGGCGAATTGTGACCGTTCGAAGTCGGGTGTCGTTCGAGGCGAATTGTGACCATTCGAGGTCGGGTGCCGTTCGAGGCGAGTTGTGACCGTTCGCGATCGGGTGCCGTTCGAGGCGAATTAGTGTGCCCGGGGGGACTTAATAATATCAGTGCCGGAGTTATTGTTTGGGGGAGTTTCCGAATCAAAGACTTCGGCAGTTCGCAGCCATGCAAGAGGTGCTCGTGGACCGTTCGCGATCCATGGACATACAAGTAAATTTTTCCGTAGAATTGTAAATGTCAAAGCAATAATCATATGAATCTTACGGCAGAAATGTCCAAACAGGAAGAATTTAAATGTTCAAATCAAAATCAAAGCAAAAAGCAGAATGAAGATGTCAAAGCGTAAACTCTTACTATAATGCGGCTGGTAGTCATTTAGAGCATGCCTATGGATCGTGCGCGATCGCTTACATGTGTAAATGATTTAACCGTGTTAGCGAGAGGTTTACAACTTGTTCATCGTTATTTTAATCAAGCAATCAATGGATAATCAAACGGTGCCCCGATCCAGGGTCACCTCTTGCCGATGTAGACGGTGGTCGCTCTGGCTCCACTGCTGGAGTTCGCCTCCTCACATACTGAAGGAGCATACCGTTCCTGATATGCCCTTCCACCTCGTCCTTCAAATGCCTACAATCATTAGTGTTATGACCGTATAATTCATGAAATACACAAAACTTATCTGATTTTCTTTCGTCAGAGGTTGGTTCCCTTCGCATTGGTCTACGATACGAAACCTGCCCCTTGGTATCCTGATAAATCCGTTCCAGACTCTCATTCATCTCAGTGTGAGTGATGAATCGCGGCTCCCTCCTTTGCCGCTTTGACCTGTCATCATTATCCTCAGCCTTTCTCTTTCCTTTGCTAGTCTCCGCACCCTTTCCAGGCGGGTTTCCGATCTTGATTACGTAAACGTCATCTTCTTCCTCTCTTTCTGCACTAGCATCTTCCAAACGCAGAAACTTTTCAGCCTCATGATAGAACCCTCCCAGATTCATAGGCTGGTCCTTGGTTAATGAATTCTTGAACTCTGTGCTATCAGCTATTCCAGATACAGCCGCCATCATGACCATAGATGGATATGATCGATCCACAGATGCTGCCGCCGCATTAAATCGCATTAGAAAGCTCCTCAAAGTCTCTCCAGTTTTCTGCTTCAAGGTCGCCAAAGTCATCACATTCTTGGGTCTCGCAATATGAACCCTGAATTGCCTCATGAATCTCTCAGTTAAATCTGCCCACGTTCCTATGGAGCCGCTCTCCAGTTGCCTAAACCATAACGCTGCAATGTCCGTCAAATACAGTGGAAAGCACCGGGCCATGATCTCCTGTGGTGCCCCCAGCACTTCCATGTGCCTCATATACTTAGTAAGATGGACCGCAGGGTCCCCATCGTACATTTCTACTGATGGTAGCTTGAACTCTGGTGGGTTCCTAGCCATCCTAATCGCAGAAGAAAAAGGACTCCTGTTTACATCTTCCAAGTCTCTGTTTATTAAACCGCCTCTCATAGCTCTTCTAACCATCTCTGCTAATCTGTCATTGTCTCCAAGTTGTAGTCCTCGTTCACTGCCTTCGACCTGCCCCCCGAGTCCGCGGGAGTTTTCATGTGTATGCCTCCCTGGCTGAACGTTCATTCCTCTGTTGCTACCAGGTGGCTCGGATGCCCCCATCTCTCTTCCCGGGGTCGGATCAACATGTTGTGCGTGAGTGCCCCCTAGCTCTGGTGCTACGCCAGATGATCCTGCTCCGTTCTGAACTCCAGTTGCTCCTTGGTTTTGTGCTCCAAGTTGCCCAATTTGCTGAAGCAAGTTCTGGATCATCTCTTCTTGTCTTCTCATCATAGCCTCCATCTCATCCCTGGTGATGAAGGCTGAAGCTTGGTTTGCTCCTGAGGAAGCCTCTTGACTCCCTTCCTGTTGACTCTGCTCTGGCCTTGGCCTTCTACTTGATTGTCTCGCCATGACTCTTCCAATCTGAGTCTCTAAACTCTCAAATTCAACTTCCAAGCGGTAGGTCCTTGAGTTCAATTTTCAGTGAAAGCACCAAAATGTTTGCGCAAAAAATGGGCAAACACACTAAAGTCGTACGATTTAGTTGATTGTATGTTGTTCTTAGCGATTTGGGTGATTTATGCAAATATGTAACAAGCAGGGACTAAACTGTAAAAGACACACAGATTTATAGTGGTTCGGCCAGAACGTGCCTACGTCCACTTTATATGTTATTCTCCTTTTCTCTTCAGATTACAAGTACAAAGCTTTTCTTACAAGTAACTGAAAGTTGTTTGAAAGTTCTATTCGTGCTTGAGCTCTCCAGCTTGTCCGCCATTGTTGTACCCCTGCCCCTCTATTTATAGAGTGAGGTTGGGGGCAGGGGTCTTGGAGGTATATAGCTGCTGGTGGTCCTGGGCTGAAGCAATCTGGCCTGGCACATCTGGTTCGGTGGCAGGAGATGAATGGATCATGGTGGCTTTGGTTCGGTGGTAGGTGATTCGGTGTTACATATGGAGGCTTGGACCGGTGTTGGATGGTTCGGTATGCAGGGGAGATGGAGGCTTGGACCGGTGTTGGATGGTTCGGCATACAGGGGAGACGTTGGTCCGGTACCGAATGGTCCGGTACCGAATGGACCTTATACTGAGAATGCCGAATGGACACTTGTATTTGGAGTGCCGGATGAGCCTGTGTGCTCTGAGTGCCGAATGAGGCTTTGCTTCATACTGCCGAATGAATTAATACCGAATGGACTTTTACGCATCGGTCATGAGTGAAATCCCAGACTTATATACGCTTGCTGGCTGCTTCTTCTTGGTTCGGTCGTGGTGGAAATGCACACAACATTGATATTCCAGTTTTGACCAAAAAACGGGATAACAATAAATTAATTTCATTTTTATTTACTTAACTTAAAATTCACTTTTAAGCCAAATTCACAAATTTCCCATTTTAGTTATATTTCAAATTTCAACTTAATATTCATTCATTTCACAATTCAACTTTATTCAAAATTCTTAATATATTATACAATCATTTTAAATTCATTTTAATCCAAATTATCGTAAATTTATCATATTTATTTTAAATTCCATTTATAATTAAATCAAAATTTCCACAATAAATTACATTTCAAATTTTCTAACTTTTCATAATTTATTTCACTTATAAATTTTCAAAAAATCGATAATATTTTACAAAAATCATTTTTAATTAAGTTTAAATCAAAATATCATAATATTTACATTTCTAAAATATTTTAAATTTTTTAGAAAAACATATTTTAACTACGGGTCTGTATATAATTTTCTACGCTAGGTAAAGTGATGCGGGTAATATATCATTTCAACCTGTAATTTACAAAGAAAACCCAGGTTTTATCATTTCAAACCCGCAGTCTCAAGTAAGTGAAATAACTTGAAAATCGATCAGGCCTATCATTTCAGTCCATAATGATTTTCCCATATTCAAAAGTCCGTTCGGGTATGTATCATTTCAACCCATAGTGATTCTAATCTAAAGGGAACTTACAGTGTGATAAACTGATAAAAATAACAGAATAGCATAATATAACAATAACATATGATATAATAGGTGTTTAAGCATGGGTGAACATCGTATAATCATAACATAGTAGATATAATACGGTGATGCATTTTACAGATTCAAAAGTGGTCAATTTACTAGTTATATAGGTACAAATTGTCTGGTGAGAATAACTCACTGGTTTGAGCTGGAGACACAACAACGAATGCACAAAAGAGATCCACACAAGCACGATAGCACGACACAGATACGAGTGGGAGAGCCAAAAGATTAATTCCCTTGAAAACAAATCAAACCAAACAATATAATACACATAAGCTTTCAAACCAAAAATACGATTAAATTAAGCTAGAATTATCTGCATAAATCAAAGCAGAATTGCTTTGCACTTGCTTCCAACTTTCATTAGGCTCAGCCATAGGTGGAATACATGTCTAAGGCAAGGGTTTGGATCAGGTTAGGGTTGGATATAGGTCGGCCACACATAGGTTGAAGATGGTGCAAAGGTGAGCATGCATGAAACAACACAAAACAAAGCATCACATGGTTTTCAAGGCACTACAAGGCCACGGCCAAGGCACATGGGGCACGACCATTACTGGTGGGGTCAAGGGAATGATGTAGGGGTTCAGGTGAGGCTGAAGGTGGTGAAGGTGGAGTAGGTGGCGGGTAAGGAGGTGATGAAGTGGTGGAAACATTGTAGTGCTCGGCTATGCATTCAAGAGGAGTTTTTGTATATTTTGGTGAAGGATCATCAAACAATGGAGGCTCGGCTTGGGGTGGCCAGTGAGGAGGAGGTGATGGTGACATGCTCAGGTGGTGGTGGAGGCGGCAGGGCTTGTGGAGGAGGTAGGCCGAACCTAAAAGAAAGAAGATCAAGTGCAAATCAAATCAAAGAACAATAAAAGTGAAAACAAAAGAGAAGAAGATTACCAAAAAAAATTTCCACAGCAAGAGGCCGAAATTTTCTTTCAGGAATGAGAAAAAATGATTTACATGAGTGAGAAAATGATAGTGGTCGGCTGAAGATAGGGGTTATGGCCAATTGAATGAAAAGATGTTGGTTGGAATTGAAAAGGTGGGAATTCAAAAAGCCTTTAAAACAAAAAGTCACAAAACCTTTTCAAATTTCTCATATTTCATTTTATAAATTTAAATAACTGAAAATACTTATAAATTCAGTTAAAATTCGAAAATATAACAAAAAAGTAAATAAATAAATATTAATTATATATGATTAAAATAAGAAAATAGCACAGAAATTGAAAACTAGTCTAGAAAATTTGAAAATAAACAGAATAAACTTTGGAAAATTTTTATGGACTTGGAAAATATTTATAAATAAAGATAAGAAAATAAAATAAAAATGCATTCACAAATAAATAAGTAAAATTTAATTAAATATAAATTAAATGAAGAAAATAGTAGAAAAATAGAAAATACCCTTTAAAAATAGGAAATAAATGCAATAAATTTTGGAAAAAATTCTATTATCTCTTTAAAAATATTTAGAAATGAAATCTCACAAATAAAACAAATTTAAAATAATTTCAAAATGAAATAAAGTCAAATTTAAATTATACTAAAAAATCTAGGGTCGTTACACTCTCCCCCACTCAAATCTTTTGGTCCTCGAAAAGAACGGTAAGGGAAAATAAAGAAAAACAAGATAGAAAAACAAAATAGTACCTGTAACGAACAATTCCAGATTCGAAGCACGAGTGCTCTCCTCCGTTTCCCAGGTACAATCTCGATCGTCAATACTCCACCATACTTTGACCGGATTAACAGATTTCCTTCTGAGCTGCTTCGTACCTCTGTCGACAATACGAAGTGGCTTCCTCTCAATAGTCACATTATGCTCAATATCCATGTTGCAGTTAATCTCAAACTTTGAAACGTTGCAGTTGAATTTAGGGGAGTATTTTATTTATTTTGATTTTGTCATCCAGTTTAGCATGTTTTTAGTCAAGAGGTGGTAGAGTCTGTTTAGGAAACCACTTTCAGTCGTGTGCTATTTTGTTGCATTTCAGTTTTCCTTATTCCTGTTCTCTATATATTTGATGTATTGTTCATTTTAATAAATAGTGAGAAGACATTTTGTCAAGCAAATCACCTTATTTGTTGATACAATTTGTGCAATAATTGTACTTGTGTCAAGAAGTGGTATCGGAGCTTGAAGGTCTTGGCGGACATTCTTTTTCTCACCAAGGATGGAAGTGAACAAAGGTAAAGGAGGCTCGTACGGTCTGAGTTACCCAATGCTGGATAGAAGTAATTATACGGCTTGGGCTCTTAAAATGAAGGTCTATATGCAAGCGCAAGGGGTCTGGAATGCTGTAGAGCCAAGTGATCCCAAGGTTGTTGTCGAGGATAAGACAGACAAAGTGGCGTTAGCAATGGTATATCAGGCAATTCCTGAAGATGTACTGCTTTCGATTGCAAACAAGAAAACAGCGAAGGATGCTTGGGAAATGATAAAGACATTATGCCAAGGTGCGGACAGAGCAAAGAAGGCACGTATTCAGACTCTGAAATCTGAGTTTGAAATGCCGAATATGGGTGACAGTGAAAAGATTGAGGACTTTCACATGAGAATGAACAGCCTCATTACAAATGTACGGGCACTAGGAGAAACGATGGAAGAATCATATGTCGTAAAGAAATTGCTACGTGCTGTACCTGTAAGATTCCTACAGATAACTTCGACACTGGAACAATTTGGAGATATGGAGAACATAACGGTTGAAGAAGCTGTGGGTTCACTTAAGGCACACGAAGAACGAGCGAAAGGGAAGACAGAAATGAAGGAAACTCAACTTATGTTGACAGAAGAGGAATGGGCCGAACGAGAAGGAGAAAAGAAGAAATTACTGTTGACACGTGAAGAGTGGCTGAAGCGAAACAATGGTGACAGATCAACAAAACAGAGGGGTCGTGGAAAATTTGACAAAAGCATTATCAAATGCTACAATTGTAACATCCATGGTCACTTCGCCTCAGAATGTAAGAAACCCAGGAAGAATAAAGGAAAGCAAGAAGTGGAGGCAAATATGGCTGTGATGGAGGATGATGAACCGGCTCTACTCTTTGCCAAACACGAGAAAGAAGCACCAGAGTTGTTGTTGAATGAGGACAAGTTGCTATCCGCACAATTGCCAAAGAGTGGAGAATGTGCAAGCGAATCAAATGTTTGGTACCTCGACAATGGCGCGAGCAATCATATGACAGGGTTTAGAGGAAAGTTCATGGAACTGGATGAGATTTTTTCTGGCCAGGTTCGTTTTGGAGATGGATCCAAAGTCGAGATAAAAGGAAAGGGTACTGTTATACTGCTGTGCAAAATTGGAGAGGAGAGGAAGCTGCGTGAGGTATATCATATCCTTAGCTTGCGAAATAATATCATATCACTGGGACAGATATCTGAAGAAGGCGACAAGGTAGAGCTCAAGGGATAATTTCTGAGGATCTACGACAACCAAGAGAGATTGTTGATGGTAGTAAAATGATCTGCTAATCGACTTTATAAAATTATTATAGAGACTAACAAGCAGGAATGTTTGATGACAAAGGCGGATGAGATCTCAAGGTTGTGGCATGCTCGTCTTGGGCATGTCAACTATCAGGCCATGGCTCTTATGTCCAAACACCAGATGGTGGAAGGAATGCCAACAATAATAAAGCCAAACGCTGTATGTGACGGATGTCTAATGGGGAAGCAAACCAAGAAAATGTTTCCAAACAAAACTAAGTACAGTGCAAAGAAGGTGCTAGAACTCATACATGGTGATTTGTGCGGCCCGATATCTCCAACAACTGCTTCAGGATGCAGATTTTTTTCCTATTTGTCGATGACTTCAGCAGATTCATGTGGGTGTATTTTCTAAAAGGCAAGGATGAGGCACTTCAAGTATTCAAAAGGTTTCGCGCTTTGGTTGAGAATGGGTCAGAAAAGAGGATCAAGGTGTTCAGAACCGACAGAGGAGGTGAATTCAACTCTAACGAATTTAAGGAATTTTGTGAAGGTGCTGGAATTGAACGACATTTCACGATGCCCTACACTCCACAACAAAACGGAGTAGTAGAGCGTCGAAACAGAACCGTTGTAGAGATGACTAGAAGCAGTCTAAAGGAGATGCAATTGCCAGTAAAGATGTGGGCTGAGGCCGTTAGAAATTCAATATACATCCTCAACAGACTTCCTACGCGAGCATTGACAGGCCAGACGCCGTATGAGGCACGGACAAAAAGAAAACCAAAGATAAGTCACATACGTGTTTTTGGGTGCTTGGCGCACATGAAAACGCCAAGTGTGCACAATACAAAGCTTGATGATCGCAGCAAAAGGGTGGTTAATTTGGGTAGAGAGCCTGGAACAAAAGGATACCGGTTGTATGATCCCAAGGAAAATCGCATTCATATAAGTCGTGATGTAGTTTTTGAGGAAACAAAACCATGGCCTTGGAGTATGATTGCAGAAAGGGAGGATAGGCAGGAGAATTTTATTGTGCCAAGTATGCTTGAGGTTGATGAAGAAAACCCAAATGACACCGAAGATGCAGAGCATGGAGACACTGGAAATGACAGCTACAGCGGTGATAACACCCAGGTATCAACTCCACAATATCAGTCCTCTGTTTCTAGAATTGATCGAGATAGTTATGATGATAGTACAGAGCCAAATAAATTCAAATTGTTGAGTGAAATTTACAATGTCATGGAGGAAGTAGAACTTGATGAAGAGTTGTGGCTCATGGGGATAGACGAACCTGTCAATTATGCACAAGCAGTAAAGGATGTCAACTGGCAGAAAGAAATGAGACAAGAGATAGATTCTATTGAGGCACATGATACATGGAAGTTAACAAGCCTACCACCTGGACAAAAGATCATAGGTCTGAAATGGATCTATAAATTGAAAAAGGATGCAAACGGGAAGGTGGTAAAATACAAAGCACGTCTCGTAGCAAAGGGATATGTGCAAGAACATGGCATTGATTTTGATGAAGTGTATGCACCAGTCATACGGTTAGAGACAGTTAGGTTGTTGTTAGCATTGGCAGCTAAAAATCAATGGGAAGTTCACCATCTCGACGTGAAGACAGCATTCTTGAATGGAGACATAATGGAAGATGTATACGTTGCCCAACCGGAGGGATTTGAAAGAAAAGGACAGGAGCACCTAGTGTACAAGCTATCAAAGGCTTTGTATGGACTTTGCCAAGCGCCTCGTGCTTGGTATGCTAAACTGAATTCATGCCTTGTAAGTCTTGGATTTACTCGTTGTCCATACGAGCATGTTGTATACACGAGGAAGAAAGGAGAAGATAGTTTGGTTATTGCAGTCTACGTGGATGATATTCTAGTGACTGGTACGAGTGTCTCAGTGATCGAAGATTTCAAGAACCAGATGAAGCTTCAATTTGAGATGAGCGACATGGGTAAACTCAGTTATTACCTGGGAATAGAAGTTGAACAAGGAGAAGGATGCATCGAATTGAAACAAGCAGGTTATGCTCGAAAGATTATGGAAAAGGCGGGCATGGCAGATTGTAATCCAACGAAGTACCCGATGGATCCAAAGGAACAACTTGGTCGAGATGAGACAGGAAAATTAGTCAATGCTACAGAATACAAGAGTATGGTGGGGGGTCTACGGTATTTAGTTCATACGCGACCAGATATCGCGTACTCTGTGGGCATAATTAGTAGATATATGGAGAAGCCCACGAAAAAGCATCTGGATGCAGTGAAAAGAATTCTCAGGTACGTGAAGGGGACCATGCAGCATGGGTTGGTGTATTCAAGGGACAGTGGCAATAATGTATTAACTGGTTTTTATGATAGCGACTTGGGTGGACAACTGGAAGATAGAAAGAGCACGGGAGGAATGGTTTATTATTTGAATGAGATAATTATAACTTAGGTTTCACAAAAACAAAAGTGTGTTTCTCTTTCGTTGTGTGAAGCTGAGTTTATAGCTGCCACAGCCGCGGCTTGCCAAGGTATCTGGCTTAGAAACATTCTTAGTCAAATAACATCTGAAGCTGTTGGTCCGGTTGTTCTATGTATAGACAATCGATCTGCAATTGACTTAGCCAAGAATCCCATGTTCCATGGCAGAAGCAAGCATATTGATATAAGGTTTCACTTCATCAGAGAATGTGTAGAACGAGGAGAAGTCATCCTGAAGCATGTTTGCAGCAACGATCATAGAGCAGATATTTTAACAAAAGGACTGGCTACTATCAAGTTTGAAAATATGAGGAAATTACTGGGAGTCAAGAACCTGAGTAAACAAGTTTGAGATTAAGGCGGAGAGTGTTGCAGTTAATCTCAAACTTTGAAACGTTACAGTTGAATTTAGGAGAGTGTTTTATTTATTTTGATTTTGTCATCCAGTTTAGCATGTTTTTAGGAGTATGAATAAGTCAAGAGGTGGTGGAGTCTGTTTAGGAAACCACTTTCAGTCGTGTGCTATTTTGTTGCATTTCAGTTTTCCTTATTCCTGTTCTCTATATATTTGATGTATTGTTCATTTTAATAAATAGTGAGAAGACATTTTGTCAAGCAAATCACCTTCTTTATTGATACAGTTTGTGCAATAATTGTACCTGTGTCAAGAATCCAAACTATCAAGAACAGAAGGCTGGACAATAAGAGATGGATCATGAAGATGACAGCGAAGATGCGAGACATGGAATACATCATGCACTCCAGAAAGCTTCTCGGGCAAATCCAGATAATAAGCAAAGAACCAACTCTTTCCATAAGGCGGAAATGGCCAATGAACCTAGGAGAAAGCTTCCCTTTATGACCAAAATGAATGACATTCCTCAAGGGAGAAACCTTAAAGAACACCTGATCACCAACAGCAAATTCCAAATTCCGCCTACGCCTATCAGCATACTTCTTCTGCCTATCCTGAGCGGCTCTCAACCTTTTCTTAATCTCCTCAATTTTCTCAAAATCTTCCAAAATCACATCAGGACCAAGAACCAAACGATTACCGGATTCAATTCAGCAAGATAGGGATCTACAAGGTCGTCCATATAGAGCAGTAAACAAAGACATTTTGAGATTGGCCTGAATGCAAACATGGAATGAGATAGATAAAAAGATTGAGAATAGACTGAAAAACAGAAGATAAGATTATACCTGATAACTATTATTGTAGGTAAATTCGGCAAGGTGGAGATAATCTTCCCAAGACCCTCCATAATCAAGCACACAAGCACGAAGAAGATCCTCGAGAATTTGATTCACTCTTTCTGTTTGACCGTCGGTCTCTGAATGGTAAGCAGTGCTCAGATTCAGACGAGTACCCAGAGATTCCTGAAAAGCCTTCCAGAACTAACTGGTAAAGATAGGGTCACGATCACAAATAATACTGAGAGGAACACCATGGAGATGAACGATCTCTCTCTCATGTAGATCTCAAATAAGCTAGAAGCAGAACGAGTAGACTTGACCGGAATAAAATGAGCGGGCTTGGTCAGTCTATCCACAATAACCCAGATACTCTCATTACCCCTCCGAGTCCTCGGTAAACCATCGATGAAATCCATGGAAACCTGTTCCCACTTCCAATTGGGAATCTCAAGGGGCTGCAACAAACTAGGGGTCTTCTGGTGATCGGCTTTGACTTGTTGACAAGTCGCACACCGACTAACAAAGATAGAGATATCCCTCTTCATCCCCTTCCACTAATAAAGGTTCTTCATATCCTGATATATCTTCGACACACCAGGATGAATAGAAATCCTGTATCGGTGATTCTCCTAAAGCAACTCCTGCCACAAACCATCAACATTCGGTACACAAATCCTGCCATTAATCCTCAAAATCCCTTTATCATCAATCTGAGTTCCACTACTACCACTACTACTACTACCACCAACCCTGCTACGAACACTCTCCTTCATCAATCTAAGCATCTCATCCTCATCATGCTTAGCCATGATACGATCTAGAAGAGGAGAAGAAGAAACAACAAACTGACACAACAAAGCCTTCTTCCGACTCAAAGCATCGGCCACAACATTAGCTTTACCGGGAGTATAGATAATATCAAGGTCGTAAGAAGCCAAAAACTCAAGCCAACGAACTTGCCTCTGATTCAAATCCTTCTAGGAGAAGATATACCTCAGAGACTGATGATCGGTGAAAAGCTCAAACTTGGTTCCAAGAAGATGATGCCTCCAAAGCTTCAAAGCAAAGACAATAGTAAGCAACTCTAAATCATGAGTAGCATAATTTACCTCGTTGGTTTTCAAATGACGGCTGGCATAGGCAATGACCCTACCATCCTGCATGAGAACAACACCTAAACCCTTACGACTAGCATCAGTGTATACCGTAAATCCATCACTTCCGTTTGGAACGGTAAGAACTGGTGCGGAAGTTAGCTTGCTCTTTAACTCATTGAATGCAGCCGTACACAGATCACTCCAGACAAATTTTGCATTCTTACGAGTCAAAGCTGTGAGAGGTGCAGCAATCCGAGCAAAATTCTCAATGAATCTCCGGTAGTAATCGGCAAGGCCCAGAAAACTACGAATATCAGATGGAGTCTTTGGAGATTCCCGGTCCTGAAACAGAATAGGGAAAATAAGGACAACAGGAAAGATAGAATTATTAAATGATAAAGAAAAGGAGAAAGAAAGAAAAACTTACATTGATCGCAGCGATCTTGACTGAATCAATAGAAACTCCATTACTAGAAACAATATGCCCGAGATATCGGACTTCATCCTTCCATAAATGGCATTTAGAAAATTTAGCCTTCAACTGATGATTTCTGAGTGTCTCAAGAACATATTTCAAATGCGACTTATACTCATCCTTAGTCTTAGAAAAGACAAGGATATCATCAACAAAGACTAGCACAAATTTATTAAGGACAACACGAAAAACACGATTCATCAAATCAACAAAGAAAGCATGAGCATTAGTCAAACCGAAAGGCATGACTAACCATTCATAAAATCCATTCTCAGTGCGGAAAGCAGTCTTGGGAATGCTATCCTCGACAACCCTAAGCTGATGAAAACCAATGACAAGATCTAGCTGAGAGAAAACTATGGCACCATAAAGCTGATCAAACATGTCATTGATACGAGGCATTGGATATCTGTTTTTCATAGTGAGCTTGTTCAGCTCCCTGTAATCAACACACATCCGAAGAGAACCATTAGACTTGGTGACAAAAACCACCGCGGCTCCCTATTCAGAAAAACTAGGCCTAATCAGACCTTTGGAAGACAAGTCCTCAATTTGCTTTCCCAACTCAACCTTTTCGCGGGGTGTCATTCTTCTAGGAGGAAGAACAACAGGTCGAGCACCAGGAATAAGATCAATCCAAAAATCAATTTCCCGCTTCGGAGGTAAAGAAGTGACTTCACCAAACACATCGGGATATAATCTAACCACAAGAGTTGAATCAAGATCACTAGGAGAAGAATCCAAAGAATAAATGAAGTTGCCAGCAAAATCCTGAGGCAAGCGGCACTGAATAATCAAGGAATTCCCTTGATCATCAACAAGATGAACAGTTCGGGCTTTACAAGAGATATAAGCATCATGATTCACTACCAATCCTGACCAAGCAGTAAATCAAAAGCATTGAAGCCCAAAACATAAAAATCACCACAAAAGCGATGATCAGAATGGAGAAGTTTCACTTCTCGACAAATTCGATTAAGGTTAGCAGGACCCCCAATAATATTTGGAACACAAATGGAACAGAAGCATACTCAGGAGATAGGAGATGCTCAAACTTATCACACAAAGCAACAGAAATAAAACTGTGTGAAGCACCAGTATCAAACAAAACACGAACATGATGATGGAATAAAGTAAATGAACCTGGAGAGTACCTTGGTCATCACTGGGAGCAGAAGCAGGTGGAGGAACTGGAGATGAGGCAGAAGTGACGGCAAAAATACCTGAAGGAGTACCCCTCTGCTGGGTAGGGCAGTCCTTCTTAGAATGACTAGGCTGGAGACGGATATGGCAAAGATCACGCCTAGCCAACCGAGCAAGTGGAGGAATAACAGCACCAGATAGAGTAGGACAGCTATTGGCATAGTGCCCCTTCTGATCACACCTAAAGCAAGTGATGGAGGAGAGATCAACTGGTTACCTCTGTGCAGGAGCTGATGATGAAGATCCCAAACCAGAACGCTTCTGCCAATTCTTCTTCTGCTGTTGGAAATTAGGCTTACGCTTCTTGGAATTAGCACATGAAGACTGAGCACCAGAAACAGCAGGACCTTTGTATGTGGGATTCTCATAGCGAATAACCATATCCATAAGCTGGGTGAAAGAGCCATGAACATGAGAAATAAGGCAACTATAATACTCTGAACGAGCACCAGCAATAAATTTCTCATTCTTCTTGAGAGGAGTATCAATAAGGCTAGGACCGAACTTGGAAAGTTCATCGAACTTCCTCTCATACTCAGCAAAAGACATGCTACCCTGCTTAAGATCCATAAACTAATGATAAAGCCGAGATTTCCCAGCTTTTGGCATCCATTTTGCCACAAAAGCCTCCTTGGAAAAGAGATACAGAACAAACTTAAGATAGATTCAAAAGAAAAGGAAAAAAGGAACAAAATTCATGATGACACAAAGGATACCTAAACTGCTCCCAATTAATATCAGCTTCGACGGTGTTAGCCGTAACGGACTCCCACCAATCTAAACCAGAATCACGCAACTGCCAAGCTGCTAACTGACGCCTCTAGGCATCAGTAATATCAAGACCAGTAAATATCCTCTCAAGACTCCGCAACCACTGTTGAGCCTCAATGATGCTCTCTAAACCGGTGAATGGGGTTCCACCAAGTTGAGAGAATTCCTTACAAAGAACAGTGAACCTGACTGAAGCAACAGGCTAAGGAGCTGGGGCAATACCACGACACCTACCTTTGGCATTTCCTCGATTCATCCTGAAAATATCAAGAATGAATTTAGGAAAAGATTAAAGAAAAGCCAAAGATACATTAAGATAAGACAGAGAGTTCACTTGGATGAATATCCTAAAGAAAGAAAAATCTAACAAGGTAGATACGAAAGAAAGAAAGTTAGAAAACATATGAAAATCCTTTAAAAACAAGAAAATTTTTATATATCAAAATAATCTTTGAAAATCTATTTGAAAACATTTTGAAAAATCATTTTATACTTTGAAAATACGTCTCTCGCAAAGATATGATTCTGAGATTGATTTCACTCATTCTATGGTAGAAATACCCTATCTCTAATGAGTTTTTGCTCTGCAGAGGCAATGGTTTGCCAAAATCCAAAGCTCTGATACCAACTGTAACAACCCGCCATTTCATGCCATTCAAATCGACAATAATCCACACATGCGGACTTGAATGATGCAAAATAACAGGTGGTAAATAAATTTGGAGCAAATGAAATCAAATACACAGAATCACAGACACAGAACAATCAGAATAACTCACAGTGGAATATAAAAATAACGTAGTAGTTCATGAAGCTACTATAACAGAGTCTCAAACCAAATCAAAGGATCGTTTTTGATGTTTTGTCCGAATTCGATTCATGGTGAGCTTCGTGATTCCAAACTTATTTGCATTCATTATTAGCTTGTTTCCAAGTCCAAATGATGGATCAGTGGAAGAAGAAGTTGCCGATTTCAAGTGCTCGTGGAGATCGATCATTGGTGCATAAAACGATCATAGAAGGCCGGAATGGGTTGTAGGCAGCATGGCTTAGGAGTGTAGAAAGTTGGTGGTCAATTAGGTGAAGTATCGTGGATCGGTACCGACCTATGAGTTGGATCGGTACTGATCCAACACATTGTTGGATTTTAGGTCCACGTTGTTTGGAATGGACCTGCATTTGAGCTGTGATCTTAGTTGTACTTAAATTTTGGGCTTTTTAGTCATCTCTTTGGACTTCTTGCCTTGATAACTTTCAAGTTTGACTCATCAAGCTCGTCTGTATACTTCCTGGACAAAAAGCGGGATAACGCTTGCCCCCTAATGCATGCTTTACGAATGGAATAAGTGCTTTGCTTAAGAACAAAATTTGAGGTTGATGGAATATTAGTAGTCAAATTTTATGGCAGGCTGTTATGAATCATCCCGTGTTCGTTTGGGAGTTAACGGTTCCATACTGAAGTTAGTAGCACAATTCGTTAGTTGACGAATCGTTTTAAGGTCAAATAGCATTCAAAACCAAAGTCTAGATTCGGATATCTCCGAGTCATGCATTCGATGGCCGATTCAATTACTAATCGCTCCAGATCATTAGTTGAAAGCTCAACCTTTCCGGATCATCATTTGAAGTCTCAATCTCTCCGGATCGTTTATGGAATCTGTGGAAGCTCCAAGCTGATAGTTAAGTACAGTTAATTGTATCCATGGTCGTTCAAGGCCAATAACTAAATCCACGATCCTTCTGAATCGTTAATCAAATCTGTGGTCGTTAAGGAATGATAGTTAAATCCATGACCTCTTCGGATCATTAATTGAATTTGTGGTTGTTCAAGGTCGATAGTTAAATCCATGGTCACTTTGGACCTTTAATCAAATCCATGGTTGTTTAGGGTCAATAGTTAAATCCATGGTCCCTCCGGACCTTTAATTAACTCCATGGCAGCTCGGAGGTGATGATCAAATACATAGTCTTTCTGGACCGTTAATCGAATCCATGGCCATTCGAGGCCGATAATCAAATTCCTGGTCTCTTCGAATCCTTATTGAGCCCAATCCGCTCACTCTCTGATGAGAGGACTCAATAACAAGCAAGCTCGTCCGCTCATGCTTCGGTTAGATGACTTACTTCTTGCATTCTGGTCCCTTCTCTATGGCTGGGACTTAAAGCGATCAACATCATATAAATCCATACGGTCGCACTCCGACGAGGGGACTTGCACCTTGCACTCCAGCCCCATCTCTTCAGATGGGACCCTAAGGCGACCAATATTGTACAATCCCATTCACTCGCTCTCCAATTGCACTGTGCACTCCGGTACTGTCTCTCCGAATGAGACTTTAAAGCGATTAATTTTAGTCAACATGTTCAAGTGGTTTATAAAATCCTAATTAATCCCAAGGGGTCATCAATCTCCGTTGGTCATTCCTAATCAGTTTTGGTCATCACTCATGGAGTCTAAGTCAGGGATATAGCAGTCATCTAATACTATCAAGGTCACTTTCAAACTTCCAACTTAGAGCGTGTCTAGGGACCGATCAAGATCCGTACACGTGTAAGCAGTTCGATGTTAATATTGTGCAAATATCCTAAATAGATATCTTTGACATCCAACTCAGAGCATGCCTAAGGACCGTTCGAGATCCCGTGCACGTGTAAGCGATATGAGGTTATATTGCATCATTTATTTAAAGTCAATATAAAGGAATCAAACCTGACCCCAATCCATCTCGACCATGAGGTTGTCATCCAATGGAAGTCTCTGATCTATAACTTCATTATGCCTCGTTCCTATGGGGAAATTCTAGCACATACTCCTCAGGTAGCATGTTCATATTTCGATTAAAGTTTTGGTGTTCAACATTATTTCTTATGCATGCATCGTCTCTCTCTCCGAGTTTACATCACATAAGCTCCGAGTCCTCAGAGATCGGTACCGATCCATGGCATTTCTTAAGGGATTGCCCCACTTTGCTCCATTTCGTTTCCATGGGCATTTATTCCTGCCTTTGGTCCCTTATTCTGGTTTGCAGCTGCTCTGATTGTTCCTATCTATCCCACTCTCATGAAAAATCCTTCCATTGTTTCTTCTTATCCAGGCTATCAGTCTCTTCCTACATTATATTCATCATGGTTTTCATCTCATCCCTGATTCTGCAGATAAAAGGGGGTTGGCTCCTAAGGATGCCTCTTGGTTGCCCTTTGTTGGTTTCCTCCAACAATGGTCTTTCTAGTTAATTGTCTTGTCATCTTAAATGTTTACAAATATCAGATTAGCGAATTCAAGTGTTTCTTAGTGAATGCACCAAAATGTGTGAACCAAAAATGACACAAACACTCAAGAAAAGTAGATAGAGAAATAAAGTGATGAAAATTCAATGAAAAGCGTGAAAAATGGAGACACGAAGATTTATAGCGATTCGGCTTACTCCGGCCTACGTCTACTTCAAGTTTCCTTTTATTATACTGTTGTTTTTACATGTACAGTTCTTACAGATCAGTTTAAATCTATAGGATTATAAGAGAACGTTATAATGTAGGAAAGCCAGAAAAAGATCCTAAAAAATGAGCCCCTGTCCTCTTATTTATAGTTGTAGGTTGCCTAAAAACTCGTCCTCGTGATCTCCACCTCGTTCTCCATGCCCAAGACTAGTTCTTAGAGAAAATGGAGGCCACCTCATCATTATTTGTGGATCGATACCAATCCACAAAATGGCATTATGGATCATTTTAAATGTTTTGTCCTGGCTCAGGTCGTGGTTAACTTCGTGATTCCAAACTTATTTGCATCATTATTAGGTTGTTTCTGAATCTAAATGATGGATCGATGGAAGATATAAAGTTGCTAATTTCAAGTGCTTGTGGAGATTAATCATTGGTGCATGCGAACGATCATAGAAGGCCAGAAATGGGTTGTAGGCAGCATGACTTGGGAGTGTAGAAAGTTGGAGGCCAATTAGGTGAAATATCGTGGATCGGTACAGATTTGACGCGTTGTTGGATTTTGGGTCCTCGTTTTTTGGAATAAACTTGTATTTGCTTTGTGATCTTGGTTGTATTTGAGTTTTGGGCTTCACAATCATCTCTCCAGGCTTCTTACTTTGATAACTTTCAAATTTGACTCGTCAAGTTCGTCCGTATACTACCTGATCAGAAGATGGGATAACAATATATATATTTAAATAATTTCATATAGGGGCGAGCAATCTTTAGTCAAAACCAAATAAACCAACCAAACCAATTCAATCTGGTCGGTTTGATTTGGTTTTGAAACTAGATTGGTTTATAATCGGTCCATAATTTTTTTTAGTTTGTTTATTGGTTTAACCAAATTAACCGAAATCTTATTATATTTTCATAATTACTCATGTTATAATAATTTTTTTAAATTATATAAATAAATTTATCTATCGTATATGTGCTAAAATTACCACTAAAAACATATGAATGCTAAATAAGAATACTTTGATCATATATTTTGGTTTTATTTCAAATTACAATGAATGTTCTAAACACAAAACGTGAACCGTTTTTAGTTTGGTTAATTTGGATAACCAACCAAACTTAATTTGGTTGGTTTGGTTTGATTTTTATTTCTTATTGGTTTTTGTTTGGTTTAATAATTTTCATCATCGAATAAATCAAACCAACCAAATGCTCACTCCTAATTTCATCAACTCCAATGCATAAAATAAATCAAATAATAATTAATGTTTCTCGAATATTATTTGATTTAATTAATTTAAAATATTTTATAAATTAATTAAATCATGTGGTTTTTTGGAGAATTCATAAATAGGCTGTGAGAATTAAAGACGTGAATTTAGTCAACGATTACTTTTGAACAGTTCAAATATTAATGTTCACATGTCATCGCAACTAGTGTTGTGACAATTTAATCGAATTTATCGCTTATAGATCTTTTTGGTAAAATCCAATTTCGTATTTTCTTAAGAGGTACCTTTTAGTAATGATTATATACACATATTCACTTTGTCAGCGCTAATCACTTTAGGATTTTTGGAATTTGATTTTGGTCAAAATTCCATATCATCAACATCATCATGATTAGTCTAAACATAAAATTCTTAGTTCAATAATAAAAATTATTATTGATCGTATCGCTCTAGTCAAAGACTTTGATTTTGAGTTGACTATAGTTGACGCTGATACTTACCTCATAAAACCGAGAAGATGAATTCTCTACTTAATAGTGTTCCAGTTCCAATGCTTCAACTCAGATCCAACTATAGCCGTTCAATGGATGTCATGCCATGATTTAACTTAATCAAAGTAGAGTGTCCGTACCGACATTCAATAATATTCTCAATTCAAGAGAACTACGTAATATCATCACTTCAAAATTCTCTATTTAACATTATTTGTATTAACCAACAAAAAATTCTTGAGTGAGTTATTCTATAGTTATCCAATAACTATTAGTACATAACCCCTTAATGCCCCTAGCAGTCGTGAGTAATACAATGTCCAACATTTAAAGAGTGTTAGTCACAGTCATAGTCAAAAAGATGAGGCTCGAAAGCACTAAACCATATCTAGCTGATTTAGCAAGAAAGTAGTACGTCTCGTCAATATTATAGATAGTCATGACTGCTGGAGCAGCGTATTCGGGAACTATGTCCATTATATGTCAATGGTTCCGACCAGGTTTTTCTACTAGTCACGATCAAATGGAAGAGATCTGTTAGTAGCCCCCGTTTATATGGGAATGCAGTTTCAAGCTATGGAATGACGTCCGTGGAACTTTTGTTTATGAGTTTTGATCCGCTACGCTCCGAAGGAGGTGGCTCCTTAGAGCTACGCTCCTCTTGTTCCAATTAATTATCCCTTACCGCTCTCTCTCCCTCATCCGTATAGGCATAACCCCTACTGAGCTACACATTCAAACCTGCATCATGGCTCCATAGATGGGCAGTAGAAAGAATAGAATCCCTTGTTTTCATTGCATTGATGAAACAATGCCAACAAACACTTGTGTGTAACCAAACATGTCCGATGAAACACTTCCCGAGAAGCCAGAGGCTGTTTATACTGGCGGTCATACGCCATGATATGCATGATTTAGACCTAATTTCGTAGAGAATTTCGTACGTAAACTTGATACATGACAGAATTTCTTCACTGGAATCAAAATAGACTTGTTTTTCACATCAGAATTCATTGAAACAGGGGACCAACCTCCTCCCTGCCGTTCCCCTTGTTGTTAGTAGTTGCTTACCAATTAATATACAGCTACGCTACCTCGGCTTGGAATGCAGCTAACCGAACCCTCTGACAACCAAAGTAGTACCTTCCTATAGTAGTAAACTACCATAGCAGCTTAGCATCCAGTTACATACCGAACTTGTTCCCATGGGTGCTCTATAGTCTATCTATAGTAGTTTTGATTAGGGTATGAATAAACCCCATATATTAGGGGCCTGCCTGTTGTCCTATATTAACTGGGGAACCCGCCCCCCATTAATATACTGGCAGCTGCAAATATAGAGAAGATAACCAAGAGATGTGAGATCATCTGACAATGTTTGTTTTCTCTCGTAATACGTAGAAGGCTCCAAATAAACCTCTTATCATCAGTCTAACTTTGCAATTTAGGATTGCTTGAACTACAAGAGGTGAAAGAGTGTACTTTCCACTCTATTTCAAATATCCAACTATTCCTGAGAACTTATTGAATGATACAACTCAAAGTACGAAATGTGGTGAGAGCTGGCATGTAACTAGCATCAATTTCTTCTTCGTTTGCATTATTATGTATAATAATAAAATTGAAATTAGTCAGATATTTTATTTCTGTTACATTATTAGATCTGTTACATTATTAGAATAGAATTCTATTTAGTCATATTATTCTATTTATTTATTAAATATATTATTAATATTAATTTGCATATTAATTTTTTATTTTTTTATTTTAGAACATATTGATTTGACCCCATAAGTGGGACCACCACCCAATAGCATGTTGCCACCAAAAGCAGAACCCCGTATCTCTTCCAGAGAATCTCCTAATTGTTCCAGAGCAACTAGAAAGAGATTCTTTAACAAAAAAGAATTCAGTTCAGATGTAGGATATCTATCCAGAAGTTTTCGCAACTCAAGATGCATCAATATCCATTCTCAAAACATCTTAACTAGTGATATTTAAAAGAAAATGTTACTTTATATTGTGATTCATTACTAACGATTACAACTATTTACGATTACAATCACATAACATTTTATTCGAGGACTTTCTTATTTATATACTTTAAATTAATTATAATACTACATAACAAAGTATATAATATAAAGCAGATATCCTTACTACGAACAAGATCGGTCACAGAGTTAAATATATGTAACAAAATATATAATTGCTCTATGGCATACCCCTAACTTTACCAAAAACAGTCAAATTTCTCTCTAAAATTCAAACTAAAATGAAAAGATTCTTTAACCAACCATCCATCAAAAGATCGTTAGATATATTGACATACGACCATTGAAGTTGGATTTTTGAATTCAAATCAAGAGTTTTTGGCCATAAGTATTTGTAACTGTCAAGTCTTTTCTCATAGTATAAATATGGAATTGATTTAGGAAAGTTCAGAGATAACCAATACTTGAAAAGTAAAAAAAAGCTACTTTTTATCATCATATTGTAAGGGAATCATTCATATCTCCCTCTCCAAAAGAAAGTCTTTATTACGGGTCTTTCTATCTTTCTAATTTGCTATTATATGATTGGGGATAAAACTTAAGTCTTATTCTTTGATCTTTTTTCATCAAACTCTCTTAAACTTTATCTTCCATGTCCATTGTGAAGAGTTCATAGGAATTTGTATTACATTGACAAGATGAGTGCATCAATGCACACGCCTCGCATCTCAAAGTCTCTAGAGGTGTAGTCTAACCCATTCCTTAGGGTGAAAGCGAGGTCATACGACAGTGAAAAATTGTACGAGAGATATTTGACTCGATATAAAACCGAAGGTTCAAATAATGATAAAATTAGTTGTGTTATTTATTGCTTTCGCACTTTGGGTTTGTTTATTTCTTTATTTTTACCATACGGCATGGATAAAAGTATTAGTATTAGTGGTCAAATCATAATAATGCAAACTCTACTCAACCCCATAAATATACTAAGTAGCCTTCCTAACTTTTTACAAATTTATTAGACTAAAACGATCCTCCTAGCTTTTTACTTTTTTATACGAGAATGTTGTTCCAGTTCGTAGGGCGGGCATGTGGATTTTAAAATAAGCACGCATTGCGAATGTGTGATTTAAATACCAACCACGCACTCGACCTGCGATGTTAAAAGGTTTACCTCGTAGTTGAACTAGGGGTAGTTAATTTTTAAAAATAAATAAATTATAGAGTATGTGAACAAAACTTAAGCCGTACAAACAAGTTATATAGAACCATCACCAATAATATAAGTTATACAGAGCCATACAATTGGGTCATCACAAATAAAGTATGAAAAAGGAAACACAAACAACCATATATCATATTATAACTTGTATTATTGATATTTCTTTCTTCATATTGTATTTGTGATTGTTGGATTTCTATGACTCCATATAACCTGTACTATTGATGATAGTTTTGTATAATTTGTTTGTATAGCTCTAGTTCAGTTTTTATATTCTATATTTTTTTTTAATTACCCAGTAGGTCAACTACGAGGTAAGCTTTTTGACATCTCAAGTCAAGTGCATGGTAGTTACCTATTCCAAGCATTTACATTGTATGGTTATTTTACAATCCACGCAAATGCTCTACGTGGTGGTCGAAAACATTTGAAAAAATAATATAAGGTAGAAATGTAACAGAAGACATTTTAGTTCAACTAAGTTTCAATTTTTTTGAGAAGATACTCAACACGTTTAGGGGTTTGAATATAATTTGCCTCATAATAAATGTTATCAAACACCCTACACCAAATAACCAACCGCTAGTCAATCAGGACCTTGTTATCAATTTCTTCTCATCGAATTATCCTTTTTACCATGACGCAATACCACACTTTTGCCTTATAAGGTACCGTTTGCTACTAGGAATTACGACGCTATCATTGGGCACACGTCCAACGTGTCACACACTCCAACGGACAATTCCTCTCCCACAGTACTGTTGGAGGAAATTGAAAAATGATACGTTAGCGTCGGACGTGTCCGACACCAACAAATTGATGTCAACTTCCCCACTTGAATATATACGTTCTCCTTTCCTTCTTCTTTTCATCCTTCGTTCCCTTCTATTCTCATCTCTTTTCTTCTCATCTTTTTTCTCACCATAGTTGCTCTTATATTACCAATGGTTGATTCAGATATAGACTCCGACTATGAAAATATGCAAGATTTAATCATCATATCAGCTTATATACTTAGAAGAAAGAATGATATTAGACGGATTTACACGTCAGATTATACGAATTTACAATGAGTATATGATATACTAAACGAACATCAAGAACGCTGTCGACGTAATTTTCAAATGACAACGTTATATTTTCTCTCATTGTGCAATAATTACAAAATTATGGTGTGATTTCAATGGACAATATGAATATCAGGGATTGATTACCATATTCTTATACACCATAGCTGCGTCGGCTTTCAAATTGACAAATGAGCGAAATAATTCAAAGATCACGTAGCATAATTTTATTTTATTTTTATGCTCTTTTGGAAGCTGTACTGTTACTTGCTAATGATATTATTAAGCCAGATGATTTTCAATTTAATAGTATTTTTGAACGTATTAAAAATTCAAACCGATACTACATTATTTTAGAAACCGTGTTGATGTTGTAGACGGTACACTTAATGTCACACTTAACTGCAGATCGGGTTATTCCATATATTGTATTAAAATATTTTGCTACACAAAATATCTTAGCAATATGCTCATTCAATTTATAGTTCATTTATTATGATTGGTTGGAAATGTATTGCGCATGATAATAGACATTTTAATGCCGTTATAAATGATAGAAACTCTAATTTTCTTCATTCTCCACCGATACAATATTATTTAGTAGATTCAATATACCCACTTCAAATTGGATATTACTACATTATCGAAATATTAGACACCACATCCTTCGTTTTCGTGAAACCGTAAATAAATCAAAATCGATCAAAGAAAATTTTAATTTTATCATTCATGTTTACGTATGACAATTGAGAGAACCTTGGAATATGGAAAAAAGTCTATCTGAATAACATGTCAACATACTCATTTGAAACAAGAGTAAAATTCGTCGTTGCTCAATCGTTGTAATTATTTAACGCATATTACATGATAAAATAAATAATTAATCAACTATGTATTAAATTATTAATTCAAACACACCGCTTAAAATGACCATTGTGTATCATCAAATACATCCTCCTTTCAACCAATTTTCACGTTCAAATACCATTTTCAAATGCTCCATTCACGTACACTGCTTGCTTCGTAAAGATTGGGCTCTAATAAAAATTCATTAAGAACCCATGCGTCTTATATGAAATTCATCAAATTCTCTTTCACCGTTGCGAAGATTATGCTGCCCTCGACATTTGTTGGTATGCACGGAGGGTTAGATGTGGATTTGTGTGTGTGTAACAAGAAACTTTAACAGCTAGCAGAAACTAGTCCACCCAGCTAGCAGAAATGTATAACCGAGCATTAGTTAGTTCATACTCAAGATAATCTTCGCTGGTACACTGGGAATGACGGTATTGTAGTCCACCCAGGAATCAAATACTCAAACAAACAGGCTTTCCCAACGCAAATCTGAAAAAGAAATCTCTCTTTTCTTACCTATAACTTCTGTTACGTTTGTAGTTCAAAACCCTACATCTTAAATTCTGAATGAGTGGCACGACACGAAGAACAAACCGGGTTCGACAAAATTCTAACCCAACCGTATCTCTATCTGCTCCCAATCGGAGCCGGACTCAAAACCCCAACTATGGTCCTCTACGTCTGATCAATTGCAGGATCCGAACCCTTTTATTTTTAGGTTTCGGTTTCCTAATCCTCCTATGTGTCACATTTTTGATTTATTCGGTCACCAATGGATCAAGTGAAGAATCAGAAGACATGAAGAAGCTGACGAGAGTTGTCACGCCATTAAACGTGCGAAAAATGATGGATCTTGCACAGGTTTGTAAAATCTTGAATTTTTGATGTACTTTGAGTTTCTGAAGGATGAGATGTGTGACAATTTGGTTCTTTTTAAAGTTTCAAGGGGAGCACAAGGAGAGTTTGTATTGGGGAACTTACAGGCCGCATGTTTATCTTGGAATACGTGCCAGGTAATTTGATCCATATTATTATTTTGAGTTTTGTAATGTCGAATTATGTTACAAAAATGCTGGTATGCACATTGTATTGATTAGATTCATCCATATCATCATGTTTATATATTTAGTTGCCTGCGCAAGTGTCTTCTAATGAGGAACCGTTGTAAATAGCTCATGTAATTTATAACAATATACTGAATACAAGAGTAGGTGCTTTGTGTCACTATGATAAGTGTGCGATGCGACAATGGCTTAATAGTAGGTGCATTGTGTCACTATGATAATTGTGCGATGCGACGATGTCTTAATAGTAAAGTAGAGAGCAATAGTCCCATAGATCTTAAGCGGTTCCAGGGGATACAAATGAGGTAGCCTATTTTTTCACCAATCAACACTAGTGTTGATGTGAACAAAATTCTATTCTAGCAAAGTACAGTTAGGAGATTTCTATATTTCTAGGCGCACATGATGCTACATAAATTAATTCTTCACCGAAGTAAACACAAATTGTTATCTAGGAATAAGTCAATATATATGTGGCACATGCATGTGCAACATGTTCCTACTCAATTGAAGTTGCAATTTTAATGATGCGAGTTAGAAAATTCGTAGTGATTTTTGTACCAAAATACTGCTAATTTAATTTTGTATATTTGTCCATTCGACAACATTGTTTGGATTTTCCCTCTTCATGGTTATTCTTTCTGAGAGTCGAGCCTCTAACATTGGAAGTTAGCATCATAATAGGCATATGTACAACTCACATGTACTAAATTAGCTTTTCATATTTCAATTATAACATCATTACTAAATTTTGTTGGTCAAATATAGAAACTTGTAAAACTGTGTGCTGCATGGAGTTTCATTATCAGAAAAATTGTTCTGTAAAAATAGTTGACTTGATTTTGTTGGACGCTGAAGTCGAACTTGTATTATTTGACTAACCAGCGGTCTTTGATTGCCATAGTTAAGCTTTAGATTACATAGTCGTGTATTGTACTTCTGACGATGCACATGAATACTCATGCAGGACGCCAAAGTCATTAATAGCTGGATTGATGTGGCTTGGTATAAAGAATGGACAATATTTTCTACGTCATGTGTGCCAGGATTCTGATGATCTCAGCAAATATGGCTGGACAGATCACAACGGTCGAGATTATGGAAAACAAACAATTGTTGACCAAGAACTTCATCTAACAACAAGTTTCTTGAAAGAAAGAGTACACGGTAGCGGTTATGGTGGAGATTGGGCTGTTAGAATTAGTACACAACTTGAGAAGTATGCTATAAAATTTGTCTTCTTTAATTTATCAATTTGAAAGCATATTGTACCTTAGGAGCATGACATAATACTACTTATCATGTGAGGATTATAGTAGTTATATCATTATAGCGTAATAATCGAGAGCAATGATATTTATAATCTTTACTCCACTCTTTATGAATTCCATCTTCGTAGAAGCTAAGTCACTGATTCCAAAACATGGAATCTGGATAAGAAATATACCTAGTCTTCCACATGTCATTTTATCATGTGTCCATCAAGCTTCTTATAACAAAATCCGATGAAAAAAATGCACTTTTGAATTATGCGTGGTAATCATTGTAAAAATAATAGTTAGTTTATGCATATTTTACTGTTTAAAAACAGAAATACTAATTTGATTGGATGAATGGAAGATTTTGTCATATAAGAATACGTACATCAAGTCTTAAAACAGGATATTATTTCCTGATGTGGTCGATTCAAGTATTGTAAAAAATTAATTTGAGTGAACTGTACTTCAATTATTTAATTATTAAGACATGTTATTTTTGTATCTATTCATTCCGTCCTTTTTTTAGCCATGTTCTTTTTCTTCTTATTCCACCAATTTTCAAATTACATTTTTTCTTCATCCCTAATCCCTTTTTGTGTTTCTTCAATACGATATTAGCTTTTGGGGTTGGGCATAATCTTGTCTCAGTCCACTCCCATATTTCTGCCCTTGTCCGCGAATTGTTTTCACATTTGCATAATCATTATCCCATTACCATTTTTTCAGAACCTTTATTATTATTATTTTGACCATTTAAAGGGCGAGGTTTGATGATGCAAAATGGAGTGATGTACATCTTTTCTTCTATATAGCGGACGAAGAAGGCAATACTCTAAGTTTGCCCTCCAAAGAATACGACTCCAATGAGGATTATCCTCTGGTATCTGGGTTCCGTGAGGACATTGGCGGGTGGGAACTTCATTTGAGATCTCAGGTATGTGTTCTGAATTGTATCTCACTATGCTTACATGGAATTAACTTTGTTCAATTCTTCTATTCCGGCTCTTCAATCAATTGAAGGTCAAATGTAACACAAATATAACTAAAATGACCTTCTGATGAAACTTCATGATTCATCTGCTTCATGTTAAAATTGTACAAACTACTATTATTTTATGGTTAAAAATTGACATGGAGATTTTAGGTTATGTTCAGTCGGTTCTTTTTTAATGTACAACCATTTTCGAACACATTGTTTTCAAAAATTTAGACTTCTTTGTCATTGTGTCTGTAAATAGTGAAACATAAATGACTGCTTAAATGAACATTAAAAAAAACCTAAAGTACTTCACTTAGGAATGGTATACTAAAGTTACCACTGTATCATCAAAATTAATTTTATGGGTGCAAAATTCTAGTAAAAGGTTTGAGCTTTGAACTCTCGAAGCTGGAAACCGAGCTATATAGCATTATGCAATGTTTATATGAAACTCAATTTGATAATTCCAGTATTCTTTGATATTTGTTAACAATCATGTATGAACTTGTATAAAGTCCATGCAAGAAGTTTTGTCAAATCTATGAAATATCCACTTTTCAAATTGGTGCCCTCATATTGTTAAAATTGACTCATGAGATCTGTGGAAGTAATTTGAATTTAAAAGACTGCAGGGATTTTGTTTACAAAGAGTTTCTCATCTATTTATAAACATAGCAAATATGTTTTGTCAACATGCGAAGTTCCTAAAACCATGTAATTTTTTTAACAACTGTACAGTTACGGATATAAAGTCCAAAATGGGATGCTTTTGCTCCAAGTAAACTTAAATTGTGATGGATATACCGACCCCTTAATGCACATGTAGTTGATTTCTTAACAAATCCCTACAACCATGTTTATTTTCTAAATGAAATTAATATCTTTTACAGGATAACTTGGAAGTGCACCATGCGGGTTTCAAAACACCACACATGCATAATTTGACTGAGCTAATTCAGGGTACTCTTGCAGTCAATGTATGTCTGTAAGACTCGCCTAGTGCTGATAGGAGTTAAACACACTATCAGATTCTATTCTTACGATCATTCATAAATGTTTCCATTTTAAATCCACAATGTCCAATGATATGGTAATACTCTTAGGCAAGAAGAACTGGACAGATACAACTTCCTGATGCATCAGAAGATTCTCGAAACATTGTTTTCTTTCAGGTAATTTCCATGTTTACATAAACTCAACAATGTTGTAATATTTGAAATGTATAATCTGCACTTGTTACTCATTGCTTTTGCAGTTGGAACAATCTACGATTCTATTCTTATTCACATATGATATTTCTATTATATATATATATATATATATATATATATATATATATATATATTATATTTTACATTTCTTCAAATTGATTCCTTGTCAAACACTTCTGCATTCCTACCCTTATGGCTTGCTAATTCTAACCATTTAAATGCATCCTATAGAACCCTCACCATCCGCTATTGGGGATGGATCCAAGAATTATACATGGGAAGGGGTGGACGAATCATATAGGTTTACACAAATTTTGGTTTAATGAAGATTTATATATAACCACTAAAATAGTACTACATCTTTCTTTTTAATATAAAATCACAATGACATTTATTATATCGGAAGTAATTAATGATAGTTTAATTTGGACTACGAAATAGACTATTTCAATTCACACAGTTAAAATATCATTTAACCATTCGCCGTTCATTTGATTTAAAGCTAGGTTCTCCGTAATATTTGTAGCAAAAAATGTCCCTTCCATTGTAGCTGTTGTGCCAAGCAAAGCAAAGAGCCAAAATTATAAACTTATAAACCAACGGGTATTATACCTTTATTTTATTTTAGACTTTTTTTTTAGAAGTAACATCATCTATTACTTTCAAATTAAATGTAGTAAACTTACACATGTAGAAGCATAGTTATTAAAGCCCTCGCCTAGGCACGCCTAGGCGTCAAAAAACCCTAGAGTGCTAGCTTGGGGCTTTTTTACCTTTCAAAGCGGCGACGATGCATAAGGCGCTAAAAAAGCCCCAAAGGTTTCAAAGCGTTCGAGCTTTGAAGCGCCGAAAAAACACGCCTTGTGCAGCATTATTGATGAGAAAAAAGTTTCAGTATTTGATCCAATATGGAGCCCAATTACATTTCGAAATCCAACAACAAGCAAATAAAAAGTGTTTATTCATCTCGACTTCAACGTCGAACAGAAAAAACATCGTTGAAATGAGGATAATTCTTATTAGGATATATTCAAAAATTTATATATTTGTTTGAGCAGCTGCGGTAACACCATGCTTAAGCCCAAAAAGTGAGAAACCGTATCCCTTTCTATTTGTACTTTTAAAACAACATTTTGTGTTCTTTTACTGATATATCATGAGATTCATCAAGAAGCATAAATAATGAATTATTGTCGTGCTCTTTTATGATCACTTTGGTTGTTTCAAATGCACCAACGCTAAAAATATCTTTTTGAGTGTGATATACTTTCGACATAAAGAAGCATTATTAAGTGTAATTCTTTTAGTCTTCTTGTTATGATGTTCACAAATTTTTAAAGCTCGAGAAAATTTTCTTGGTCATTTGATTCATACGATACATCATGTTACATAAAAAATCCCTTGTTCCAATAATGATCTATTACATGTATTTTTGTCGAATTCTCTAGTTCATTTTTGATCAACAGCTATTCTAACAATATGTTGTTTCTATTCAATAAACCTTGATATTTACTCAGCTTTTATACATTGACTATTAGGTCCTCTAATGCTTAGAAAGCTTATCTTTTATCTTCACTGGAATCTCCACTAACAAAATCATCACTAGTTCCTTACTGTTCCATCCATGGTTGTCAAGGCATGCGTCTAGACATGCCTAGGTTGCAGAAAGGCGCAGGCGCAACTGTTGTGCCTTTCGTGCTGTCGAGGCGCCTCCGCTACTCGAGATGCACAAAAAGCACAATAAGACGAGACTTTTTTGAGGCTATGAAGCGTAATAAACCGTGCCTCGAATAGTCGACTACAATCGACCTTCAATTTTAGGGGTTTTCAATAGTCGACATTCAATAGTCGACATCGAACAATCGACATTCTACAGTCGACTTCCTCGAATAAGGCGCGCCACTGTCGTTGTCTTTCCTCCAATCGTCGAACCTGTTTTACTTAATTGATAGTTATTTAAATTAGTTTAAACTTTAAAGTTGGTTTTAATTAGTTTAAAATTTAAAGTTAATATTAATTAGTCTAAACGTAAAAGGTTAAGTTAAATTAGTTTAAACTTTAAAGTTAATTTGATTAATTTAGTTTAAAATTTAAATAGTTATGTTGAATAAATTATAAATAGGGTTTAAAATTTAAATTTTAGTTGATGAAATAGTTAAATTTAAATTTTACTAAATAAAGTAGTTAAATAAATGTCTAAATAGTTAAATAAATTATATAATATGATTTAAAATTTAATTATTAGCTAATAAAATAGTTTAATAAATATTCAAGTAGTTGAATGAACTATAAATCTTTATCAATAGTTGTAATAGTTCCGGTGTCACACATTTTTGGTATTAACGTGAACTATCAAAAACGTTCATCTATATATTATCAAACCTTAATCATTTAATAATAGAATCTAATATTAAACTTCTTTTACATATTCAAACTCCGCTAAAAGTAGGATATAACAATTATTTTTTACAAATTCAAAACGCTTCTAAAAATATGCTCTAAAATTAAACCTTTTTTATAAATTCAAAATACTTCTTTACAAATATGCAAATCTTAATATCACTTGAAAATAAAAAATTATTTTTTTAACTGGTTTAAACATATACAATTTATAAGAAAAACAATTCACGCACGAAGCGCATGCCATAGCACTCGTAATTAAAATTAGAATTTTAGTTAATTAAATATTTAAATATTTACAAATAGTTGAATGAATTATAATTTTAGTTAATAAAATAGTAAAATATAATATTTAAATGGTTGAATGAATTATAAAGAGTTAAAATTGGAATTATAGTTAATAAAATATTTCAGTATTTATAAATAGTTGAAGGAATTATAATTTAGTTAATAAAATAGTTCAATAAAACGGTTATCAACACTAAATTTATTATTTTTAGTAGTAATTCATAGAGTAGTTTTTTTCCACTAAAAAAAACTTAGACTTATATAAAAGACGCAAAAAAGCTCAAGGTGTAAAAAAGCCTAAGGCGCAAGCCTTGTGTCCTTTTGCGTCTGAGCGCCTTAACTACCTTGGTTTCATCTCATTCTTAAAAGAATCGCAGTAGAGATAAAATGTTTTATCTTTAACTATATGATGATAAATTCAATCATTTAGATTTGTCAAACCACAAATTATAGATGGTTGAATTTTTAAAAAGATTATCACATGTTTTTGAAAATTCATGTATGAGATTGATCAGCACCATCTAGATAGTATTTTCTTCTAACATTTCATGAATGTTGATAGTAAAATATACAGTTCTAAGTCATATTATCGAATTTGATGGAGTCCAAGTAGTACTACGTTACTTGATAATGATGCCATTATAGAAAAACGATTAGGAGTCTGTTCATGGAAATCCGATTCCTCACAATCTTTTTTATAGAAGTTTGTTCGATGATTTATTTTTGAAAGATGTTTCTTCCACGGACAAAATTTATTCCGGCACGTTGGAATTCGAACCAAAGTTTGGTTGTCACTGACGGTTAAAAACGGAAAAAATAATTTATGTTTATATTAAAGAAAAATTAGCAAAACGTTTTTAGCTTTGTTTATTGTCTTGAAAACATTCTTTCTTAAATGCTTATTAGTGTTTTCGTATTTATATGGTGAAAAAAAATACTGATTGATATCAAAATTGGAATGAGAATGAAATTTTCAAAATGGAATGGACAAACTAGAAATTTCATATTATCGAAACGGAATCAGAAATCAAAATTTTAAACCTTGGTTTCTTCACATTTTCTTTTAAATTACCTAAATATATCTCTATAAATCAAAACCATCAAATGAGAGAAACTAGGTTTGCATTATAGACATATTGTGTAAAACAATAAACCAACAACTAAATGTGAATACATAATTTGATCAAATCGTAAATTCCACTTGTTACTTAATCCTATTTACCACTAATACAATAAGCAATAACAATAATTATGTAAGTTGGAGGGTTCAAAAAACTCAAATCATCGTAAAATCTTCAAATCCGTAAATACTAATTCCTTGTAAATACTAAATCCTCTCGATCACTAACCTATTACAATTATGTATTAGATTTTTGAAACCTGTAATTTCACAAACTTGAATAAGGCTGAACCTTTATTTGTTCAAACGGAAAGACTAATCATACTGAACAAATTTGGTTAAATTTGTTCAGCTCAGTTAGTTGATTGATTGGCTTTGATATTTCTTCTAATATTTATCTAGTCGAGATCTAATTTGGTTTTAACCATCTTAAAACTGAAAAAACCAACTAAACTATGTATAAAACTTGAAATATTTTACAAATAACGTAGTTGTTAATGTCAGTACTATTACTTATATTTTACTATCTGAATATGTTGCATTTATTTAAATTCATTCACCAATCTCTAGGAAAGGAAGATTTATTTTTTCTTGAAATTATAACATAATCACATCTTTACATATGGATGCACCCAACCAGTTATTTTGACTTCATGTTATGTTGCCAAGGTCACAACTTATATCTTTTAAAATTTAACCAATTAAACTAACTGAACAGAATTGATTATTTTATGTTTGGTTTGTGCTGATTTTGAGTAGATTCAGTATAGTTAGTTTTTTTAATCGAATGATTATTGATTTTAATATTATCGGCAAATTCAAAACAAATGTCTATTTTCACGCCTCTGGATTTGTGAACAAATAATATCTAATCAAATACGAAAAAGCAACTTACTTGAAGAAGCACTACTAGCCCTCAGATGGTGGTTTAAAGCGTCAACGAGGAATCATTTAAGAAGAAGGTAGATTGGTTGATGGGGCAAAATTTTAGAGGAATTAAAAGTTTTTTTTAAATTGCAAATTCAAAGGCTTAATTTCCACTTAAATTTATTTATGAAACAAAAGCGGTTAACACTTCAACTATTTATTGTATTGGTAGAAATGAAAATTTTGTAATATTTACAAAAAGTCAAAGGTATTTTGGTAATTTTACTTTATAAAACATTGGAAGACCAGCTGATCTTTCTTGATTCATGGAAGAAGTACCTTTACCTGCCATTATAGTACTAAATATTTTTGGTTTCTTATTTGGATCATTGTTAATTTGTAGGTCCATATATTAATGTTATATCATCATATTTTACCAAATGCTAAGTTCACACTCATATTTTATGAGCGAGCAGATATTGGCCTATTGGTGAAGATTGGTAAAAAATCGAGTCAATAAATATAACAAAGGATTCCATTGACCTCAATAATAAGGAGTGTTTCGTCTCGACTCCTTATAGAAGTGTACTGTCTCACTCTTTGAGTAGTGAGACTTGCACTCCTTAAATTCTTTGTAATGCAAAGTTGTATTTTATTTCCTCTGAAATAATAATATCATTGTCATCCATGTCTGTTTGTTCATCCAGATCACCACTAAGCTTCCTTCCACTTTGGATGTTGCTTTTGTCTCTGGAACAAATCTGAAGGTTTCAAGGCATGAAGAACGCATCAATAATCTCACTGGTGATTGCTATGCTATTTCATATTCTGTTTCTTTTATTAGTTAATTTCTGTATTGTATTGTTGATACGCTAATTTGTGCTTCTACTAATATATTTATATCTTTCTCACTTTGTTCAAAATTTGCAACTAGCAAGTCACCGAATGCCCTTCCTTTTCATAAAAGATAAACTCTAAAATAGATTCCTTGTTAAAAGTTTTCTTCACTAGCTAAACAACATAAACATTCAACCAAAACAAAGGTAGGTTGCTAGATCTAGTTAAACATATGCAAATCAAGACTAAAGCGAAACCATAAAAGAAAGTGCCGATACAAACAGAAAACAATACATATCAAAGACTAGAACATATTACACACTGATCCATTACTGCACAAAAATACATGACAGCTAGACCTGTCAAAATATGACCCAACCCTATAAATGTCAAAATATGAACAACTAGACCTGTCAAAAACGACTTAAGAATATGACACCATTAGGGGGGAAAAACTGATCTGAAGAGATAATAATAATCATACAATGTATGCTAATTGTTTTCAAGTACAAAATGTATTAGATAATGCATTTTAGGTATACGATTACAAATTTGCAAGTTGCAATAATGAGGAAATGAAATGATCAAATTATAATCTAACCATATATTTACCTGTTATAGCGCAAAATCCTATAAATGACACTGCACTGATATGGTTAATCCATTAAACATAGATGATGCAACAACTACTATGAATATAACGACATACAAAACTCAAAAGTATTAATCTTTGTTAAAAATGTTGGGTATAATGTCATAAATTTTCATACCACGTGCATTGTCTAAAATATCAGTAGCAGATACAGAGATATTAAAAACAAAAACAAAAACCGAAGAGATAATATTCGAACAAAAACTCATGATTTATGCATTATATATAAGGTTTCCTCTCAAGCCCAACTATCACGTTACACACAATATTGTTTGAACTATAATATTGTATGTAATAGTTACCCAGTAATATGCTACGAAGATAACTACACCATGGTGATAAATTTTAAAGAAGTAATTTTTTAAAACTATATATTTCTTTTAATGGGAGATGTGAAATTGTGACAAAAACTCCTTGCTTATGCATAACATTTACATTTTCTGTTCGTGCCACAAACACAATATTGTTGGTATGACTAATTACATACGTGTATGGATTGTTGGTTGATATTGACATGCATTCAATATTGTTGGTGTGACTGTCACACATAATAGTTAAAACCAACAATATTAAAATATAAGATTTACGATGGTAGTTACTTAAAAAATATAAACTTGGTTTTCATAACCTAAATCTCTCTTGCAAATGATGGAAGATGTGAGGATCAAACCATGGTGTAAGGTTCCGACCGGAACCACGAGATTCCGACCATCTCGGATCGGTTCCGGCCTGAGACGGGACGGGATCAGGCCCGGCCCAAGGGACAGCCCACCAAGCCCATGGGCTGGGGCAACCCCCTAGGCCTAGGGCAACAGGATGAAGCTAATGCTTTATTCATTGATCATCAACGGTGAATTTATAAACTACCAGAATAGGTCTGCTCAAAGTGCTAAGGACTTTGATGCTTAAGAGCAGGGCTCAATTCTAGCTTTACGCAACATTTTTTTTGTACTCAACAACCACAGATAAATCAAATAAGAACGGGCTGGGGCAGTGTTTAGTTATGGCCGGCTCTGGATGGGATTAGGTCAAAATCCCATCCCGTGTAAAAAAAAACTGCAATAGCTGCAGTAAGAGGAAGAGAAGACATGCGACAGCAAAAAATACAACTTACCACATACACGTCCAGCAAATCGCTTCCAAATTCGAATGCTGGTTAGAAATTCGAGCATCGCCGAGGAGAAATTGAGCAAACTCGAGCATCTAAGCTTCAACCAAAATCGCGCAGAGGAGTTTCGACAAAAATCGAGCAAGCATTGATCAAATTCGAGCATTGCAGGTTCATTTTTTTTCTTTTCGCCTTTTTTCGTTTTTAGACCCGACGTCGTTTTTTTACTTCTTTCTTTGTTTCGTAGAAATGGGTAGAAGTAAAATTAGGGTTAAGAAATATGCGGGCTGGATGATTATTAAATGGGCCAGAGACTAATTAAAATTGAAATTGTAGGCTACTTCTTTGCCAATGCGTCTCCAATTGAAGTAATTATGCAATTATGATTCTACGTCTACACTTAATTATTGTCGTGGGTTGCATCTTTTTGTAGACTAATTTTTACATGGATTTGCAACTTTTATAATTATTTTTTCCATTAATAATACAATAATCCTATATCACGACCGAAACCGAAACAAAAATCGAAACTTTCAAAATATTTGAAATTGACCGAAGCCAATAAAATTTCAAATGATCGAAACCGAGATCTCGAACCTTGAATCAAACCCAAACGTGCATGTCTATTCATACCAAATAAAAATATCTTTCAAATTTCAACCATCGTACCCAGTCCTATTATGCTAGTAGTAAATTTACCACTATCGTACCATTATCAATCAATCGATTACCCTTTTTGAGTTGTCTACATGCTAGTACAATCGGAATGACAACGGTAAAATTACAGTTTTAATGGTATGAAAATGATAATATTTTTTCAAAGTTAGGGATAATGGTAATTGATCTATTTGTATATTTTATTTTCTAATCTTTTAATACATTCTCTCAAAGAGAAACAATTAAATGACTAGATTTAGTTTGGAGATTCAATTTAAATGATGTTAATTTTTTTTTTCCTTTTTTGATGTTATCTTTTACTAATATGAAATGATGGAGGAAACAACATTGCATTATAAAAAAAATACTAAGCCGATTCTTGAAATGAACGCCAATTTACTATTATCAGTAATAGTTACTCATTTATGAACAATACGATAACGGTATGCGATCTTGGATTATTAACAAGTATGGTTCGGTAACGTTTCTTTGTGGATCGATAATAGTAACCATTATCATAACAACCCTATTCATGCCACACTTTTAACATTGTTCATATGTATATAACCATGAAACAATTTAAAAATGTTAAATTTGATTTATTTTATTTTATGTATTGATCTAATAGTTTTATTTGAAACATTCAAACCTTTTTGAATTCTAATATGATAAATCATGTACGAATATCTTAAAATACTATAAAGATGCGATGTAGCTTGACAGATTCAGTTTTATACAATTTGATGTATTTTGACCTTTTCTGAAAGTCATGGCGACAAGGAGGAAAAAGAATATAACGATGATTTGTTATTTTCTGATCTGGGCTAGATCAAATTCTTGGTCGGTTGCATTGCCTGTTATACTTCGGATCCAATATAATCGAAACCAAAAAAACAAAAAACTTCAACCGAACTTGAAATCGATGACCCAAAATCCATTCGTAAAAATTTGGATTGAATCAAGTGTAGTCGTCATTTCTTCTCTCTTCTCATTCTGAATCATTTTAGGATTTTTTTTCTAAAAAAAGTTGGCATTTAATAGTGTTACATGCTTCTTGCAACATTTAAGCACTTAAAATATTTCACTTCTGGTGGTATTTGTTTCTAAAATTTTGGATCAAAATATCTTGATATATGTATATGTATATATATATATATATATGTTGTTTTGAAAGTAGCATAACTATTGATCTTAAATAAACTAGCATTTCTTCTATCGTAATCATCACAAAATAGATTTAATAATCAATACTCGTTAATTATTGCATGATGTGAATGAAAGAGATTAACATTTATGAATGGTATTAGAAAAAAGGAGAACATACTTCTACTTGTAAGTTACTTCTAAGTAACATAGTTAATGTATTTTTTAAACTCTTGTAAAAAAATATTATTGATAAAATTTGGATATCTTAATTTATTTGAATGTTAACATCTACAAACAGTTTTTGTGTTGTACTTTTAGAAACATAAATTTAGAATGATTGGAGTTTTGATTTTTTTTTAATTATAATTACAACTTTGTAGAAAATTAAGTATACGGAACATAGTCATGAGAATTGTTATTCAAAATAGATTTTTGCAACAGACTACATAGGCTTTTGTGTAAAAAATTCATAATTCTTCATGTATAAGAAAATGAACAAAATAATTGAATTTCAACTAACATGTGTCTGTGTGTGTGTACATATTCAAGGGAGTTTTTTTGACTATATAAAAGTAATAATTATAATTTTGGTTATCCAGATTTGAGTACAAATGAATAATTGGATTAATTGTTTTATAGTATTTTGAGCGTAGATGGTTGAAAATGTTGTATTTTGTTTTCTTTATTCACTTTCAGGTTTGTTATCATGTCGTTAAAGATAATTTTGTGAAATATGTGCTTCGTGCATGGTTTATTATAGTTACCGAAATCTGTATTTCAAATTATGATTTAGAAAAACAATAATTTATTAAAAGAATTGCGAAATGTATGTCACTATTTGATAATATATTCATCAAAGAAAGCTCTTTGAATGATATTAAAAGTTTTAGTTATTTAGAGTTCGGTAGAACTGAATAATTTTTACTTGGTGTTCTAATATATTTTGGGCACATAATTATTGAAAAGATATTTTGTTTATTTACTTTCTGGTCTGTTATCTTTTAGTTTAGGACAAGTGTTTGATATGTGCTCCATGCTTGTAACTAAGTTTACAATAACAAAACCATTATTCCCAAAACGAGTTGCGGTCTGTTAGAGATGAAACTCAAAACTAAATTACAAAGTCAATTTAAAAGTAACAACAACAATGATAAAAACTATGATAATAATAATAAAATAAAGTAAAAATAATTAAACAAATAATAGTAATAATAAGTAAAATAAAATATAGATAAAAATAAAATAAAAATATATAAAAAAATTAAAAAAACTCGATAATACTAATAATAGTAATAATGGTACTAATAGTAATGTGCACCAAAAACCAAACACTGCCTTTTAGCCTTCTATTCATTAGTCTTATAATCTATAACTTATAATACTGCCCCTAAACCAACCCTAAGCAAGAAGCTCCTAGCTCATGGTTATATTACGTGGATCGGTAACTTTCACGTGCTCCTGTCCGACACCAACTCTTCAGATATATTCTAATCCTTCAAGTTCCATTTTACTACTTCCTTCCATGTCAATTTTGGTCGGCCTCTACTTCTCTTTGAGCATTCGATGCGGTCTATAGTTCCAACGCGCACATGCGCCTCGGAAGATCTCCGTTGTAGATGTCCAAACCATCTTAAGCAGTGTTAGACCAGCTTCTCCTCAATTGGTGCCACTTCAAGTTTGTTACATATATCATCATTTCTAATTTGGTCTCGTCTTGTATGATCGTAACTTCATCGCAGCATACGCATCTCTGCTATACTTATCATCTGCGCGTGTTGTCTTTTAGTAGGTCAATATTCTGCACCATACAATATCGCATGTCTGATTGTCGTTCTGTAGAACTTTCCTTTAAGTTTTTGTGAGATTTTCCTGTCACATAGAATGTCGGATGCTAGTTGCCCTTTCACCCATCTCGTTCGAATTTTAAAACTAACATTTTCAACAATCTCACCATCATTTTTGATCCTGAATATTGAAATGATTCCTTCTTGGGCACTATTTGTCCGAAAGTAACATCTCCATCCTCTGATCTAACACCGTTGAACTTGTACTTCATATACTCTGTTTTGCTTATGCGAAGCCTAAAACCCTTTGATTCTAAGGTTAGCATCTACAGCTCCAGTTGTCTATCAACCTCTATCATACTTCCGTCAATTAGCACATGCTTGTAACTAAGTTTTGTGTCCAAAAATATAATGTAAACTAATATTATATTAAAGGAATTGCAAAATGGTACTAACAGCATAACAAAAGAAAATATCAATGGAATAATTTGATGAGTAACTCTATGAAAAAATATAGTAAAGAAAAGCACAAGAAATTTAAAATGTTTTTTTAAGTTTCACTCATCATATGTGGATTCTATTTTATATCTATACAAGTTCATAATCCGTGTTTGTAATGTTGTGAAGAACAATGTTAATATTTTAAATACTTTGTTTAGAGGATTAATTTTTATTTTGTGATTTGATTGTAAATAAATAAAATTTTGAACATTTTGTTGATACAAAGATGCATCTATTGAAATTTTTTCTTGACTGTATATTTATTCAAATAAATGAATATTAGATAATTATGTTTACTTAATTAGTTTAAAAATGTTGTTGATTTTGTTGGGGACAAGCATTTGTGTGGATAACTTTGAATATATTACCAACTGAAACATTTGATAAAAGTGTCTGAAATTGAAAATGTTGTAATTAAGTGATGACATTTTTAAGGTTTTGATGCAGTCCCAAACCTCAGTAACACCGTTCATCTACATACAAAAGGGTCATGGAAGCAAATCTAGTTTTCTGCATTGGTAACAGGGTCCAATATGGGCTCATGCCAATGACTTCTAACATGAAGCTTTGTTAGTGCAACTTGCAACATAAATATACCCAACCAAATACACTCTCAAACTGAGCATTGCTTTAACTACATGCTGTGAGCTAATGAGCAATATAAACATGTCATTGTCTATTTTGATTGTAGTTGTTTAACTGTAAATTGTAATAACAATGCAAAGTGAAAATCTTCACTCCTGTTTCTGGTTTGTTGTAAAGTGTCTTTTATATACATAATTCACATTCATCTTATAGCCTATGTATCTGAAATGTTTTAAATTCTTACTAGGGGACGCATTGACCAGACAATTGAAAAGGAAAGAAGAGGATTTCAAGGAGAAATACATGCATTGTTTTGCTACGAAGGATAAGGTAGACAATATTGCAGCTTTGTTGATAATTCAATGCCACTTGATATATTTACAGTTCATAAAAATGTTCCTCTATTACTTTGCTTTATGTGCTCTCTGGAGTCTGGAGCACAATTATGCTTTCTGCTCTTTTCCCTTATGTTCTCCCTACAACCCTAACTTTCATCACCACAGGAGGCTCTCTGAAACAGTTGCTAAAGAGCAAATAGCTAAGTAGATGATACCTAGTGTATAATGTCACAAATTTAGTTATGCCGAGTCTTAATCAGCACTGATAGCAGATACGATTGATTTTTTTTTTCTTTGAAGCAATAGCATGTGCAGCCTCTAAAAATAATGGATGTTTCCTCCTGTAATTTGATGTTTTTTTTTGTTTGTTGGGGGGCGGGGGGTGTATGTTCTTCGGTATGTCGAGGGTTGTACATGATGATTTTAGGACCATTTTGCATTTTCAAATAGATTGGTTTTATTGTATTTTCTGCCGTAAATTTTCTTTATGTAGGTGGATTCAGAATCAATGATTGTTGGAAGGGCCGCTATTGCAAATATGCTTGGTGGCATTGGTTATTTTTATGGTCAGTCAAAAATTTCCTTGCCTAAAGGCTTGAAAGTAAGTTGATTTTTGTTGTTGGATTAAGTTTTTTTAGCAAAAGCAAGCCTACTATAAATATTATTCACACAATGTTGGATTTGTATATTGTATGCACTTGGTTTAATGATCAAGTTCCGAAAACAGTTTTTTCCAGTGATGAAGGTAAGCCATACATCTTGCTGGTAGAGTGGGTTTGCAATTTGCTCTTCTACAACCATCATTCTTGATTTGCTTCAGTCATATCTGATGTGATATCTTAGATTCTTTGAGTTGGTTTGTCTAGCAATAGCAGTCATGTTACTTCCGCATTAGGTTTGCTTTTGTGCCCTAGTCTTTAGGGCGCTCTAATTTATATTTGGGAGGTCAAAGGTTTGAAAATTGCTTACCATGATATGAACTCTGGACATATATTTACATGTAGTATTTTTATATACTATCTAAGACTGGCAGTATGTACTAAAGTACCCAATTTCAATACACATGCCCGAATGCGTGTGTGTATTATGCATGTATGTATATATGCCATCAATTTATGATATAATATGATATAATATGCAGGTCAAAAATGGAAACCGATTTCTTTATTATTGGCCAGCTGCGCTTTATACCGCTGTCCCAAGTAGATCCTTCTTCCCTAGAGGATTTTTGTGGGATGAAGGCTTCCATCAACTTATTATTTGGTTAGTTGCCTATTGCCTTTGTTTACACAATATGCACACACACACAAGTACACAAATGAATTATTGAGAAACGATGAGGGAATTTAAGTGTAAATCTGTTAAACTACAAATTTCCATATACTAACAATATTTTTTTTTTGTCTATGATCTGTTTAATTCATTTAATTTCATAAATTTACTTCTTGAATAATTATTAAGTGAATATCTAGGCGTTGGGATATCAAGATCAGCATGGATATAATTGGTCATTGGCTAGATTTGATTAATATGGATGGATGGATTCCTCGGGAACAAATACTAGGTGCCGAAGCTCTCAGGTGAAATTCTCATATATAGAAAAGGGTCAACGTTCTCTTTGTAACAAGTGACATGAACGTATCCTAAAAGTATGTATTTTGTGTTCAGTAAAGTGCCCGAGGAATTTGTTCTTCAACATCCATCAAATGGAAACCCACCAACTTTATTTCTTCTATTGCGCGGTGAAGTTATTTCCACCCACCTCCTTTTGTCTTATTCTGTTAATTACATTTTCATCCAAAATCAATACAGTTTAAATTGAATTCAGTTACATGGGGAATTTGGGTACTTACTTTCTTATTGAAACTATAAGTTGGAAACATAGTGATTATGCTACTGCTTATACATTACCCTGTTAAGTAATCTTTCTTCTGGGAGCTCTTTCTGCAGTGAACATTTTATAACTATTCTTTTCGTATTGCCTGGCATAAAAATTGATTTGATTTTGAAACTTGAACCACTCAGATTTGATTAGCAGCTCAAAAGCAAATAGGTTTTCACCAGAAGAAAACGAGGAGATTAAAACATTTCTCAATAGAGCTTACAACCGTCTTGGCACATGGTTTGAGTGGTTTAATTCTACACAGCGAGGTGAGTTGTTTAAAACTTTTAGTATACCATATGTTCAGAGAAATATACGTATTATATGACAAAATTTATCCAATTTTCTGTTATTATCATATTTCCAACTATTCATTTGAGATCAAAGGTTTATTAAGGCAATTGATATCCTGAAATCTAATGGATGCATGTTGGGAGGATAAGGGTTAAGATGGGTAAAATGATTTATTGAGAATGTGTGGTATATGTATGGGAATATTGGGAAGGGAATATTGTCCTGTTTGCTATGCCACCTTTGTAGTATTGTATGTGCCCTTGACTAAATTGTTAGATGAACTAATAATACAAAGAAAGCTAGCCAGCTCTATCTAACACTTAAATGTTTTCTTTACACCCCTGCTAAATATGAATTTTTTTACAGCCTCTTCTTAAATCATAAACCCTCATCAAAGAGTCTGTCCATTGTCAATTTTGCATTTGAAATAAAGAATAACAATATATTGAGAAGGAAGATGATATTGCTTTAGAAGATGATTTTTTTTTCCAACACGAGTCTCATTCTTATGTAACACTTTGATGACGATCATCATCTTTTTTTCTTGTCAATGGTAACTACGTCTAATTGGAGTTCAAATATCTAAAAATCGTATGTATCACACTGAAATTTCAGTAACAACTCGTATTATACCAAGCACTAGGAGTTAATTAAGGATTGTGTGGTGCAAACAAGGAACTGATCGAAACCTAGTGCGTTGCAAGCGAGAAATTGATCAATATCTAGTGTGGAGCATTTTTGGAATTGATCAAAACCTATTGTGCTTCACACTAGGAATCTTAGGTATCCATGCGTCACTCATACGTGGTATTATGTAGATGTGTTTAGTATATTCAGCACGCTGATATGGGTGTGTGCATTTTTTCGAGACTACGGTTTCAAAGGCCGTGGCATTTTGTTAGTTTGGCATGCATGAAAGGAAGAAGTAAATGAAGAACAATAATATAAAGGTATATTGGTATAAAACAGGTGGAAAGAGTAATTTATGCGGTGCAATTTATATTTTTAAGGGTGAATGGGTTTTTTTTTTTTTTGAAGGGGGGTGTTTGTTTGGGGGGGGGGGGGGGGGGTAAGGGGGAATCTGGGTGCTAATATATGTTTGCCTACGTTACATGCATTTATATACCCTTTGACTAAATGCAAATGCTTTTACCGTTGTGTGTGTTTCAGTTACCTTTTGCTTTTATATGATCAATTTGTTAACCATCTCTTGATTAAATTTTAGGGAAAGATGTAGATTCTTTCTACTGGCATGGCAGGGACGCAACAACAAACAAGGAACTGAATCCTAAGGTTTTCTATTTAGCTTCATCTTTACTATTCAATTAATAGTTGAACTGAATTCGTTAGACAGGTGATACGAACATTAGTTGTGCTCTTTGAAGCTATGTTTTGTTTTTTACTTGAACGCATCATTGCATTATTCGAATGTGTTCCATTCTATACAATCGCATGTTTGGGAGATTTATACCTGTCTGATCATGAATCCATCCTTCATTCTTTTGTTTTTATATTTAAGCATAAAATAAACAGCATCTCCATGAAGTTAATATAAAATGACATATGGTGGATAAGATATGTAAATCTGATAATAGAAAATGGTGCTTAGTATTTGTGCAGTGATAGCAAATGATGAGTAATAACTACTTGTCAATGAACTACAAATCATCTGCTTACTCATTTCATTGAAATACATGGTCATCACTAACAAACTTATTGAACTCACGGCACAAGGATTTGATTGTGTTTTAAGTGAATTTTGTTCAGATGCACCGAATATATCAAAACTACACTAATACACATTATCACGTTTTAGGTTGTTGGAAGAGCGATATTGAAAACACATACATGGTTTTGAAATGCAATTCGGGACATGAATTTTACAATGGACAGTCAGACTTCTGTAGTTCGTAGGGTTTCATGTGGTTTGAATTGGAAAAACTAAAATATAATTTTTTTGAGGTAGGATCTAATATACACACCCACATACATCTGTGTGTGTACACACACACATATACATGCATACATTTATATGTATGTGTGGGGTGGGGGTGTTTGGGGGGGGGGGGTGTGGTTGTGACTTCCTTTTGGAAGTATTTGGAAAACCCACATCATTCCACGTATAAAATATAGGTTGAGCGTCACTAAATCAATTGAAATATCATTTTTTTTAATTTAATTTCCTTATGTCCCAGCAACAGTCAAATATTCTGATGATACATTAGCGATGTAAAATTTTGTGTTTAGATTGCAAGTTGTTATTTATGTCCTACTATACATTTTAAATTTTGTAGGGTTAAAATTCAAATTCACTTTAAAAATCTTTAGTCTTACGTCAAGGACCTCTAGCTTAAGTGGTTAACAAAGGTTTTAAAGGTCATGAGTTCGAACCCTTGAGACATCCTAATGAGTGCTCTGCTTGAATAAATTATCACTCTTGCATTTAAAAAAAAAAAAAACCTCAAGTCTTACTTTGTCCTATATGACCCTATAACCTAATTTAAATAGCCATAGGTGGATTTGAATGGTTAGGAGCATGCTGATTCATTGGATTATTGAATTTACGAAATCGTAGTATAGATACTAGTATGCAATGTAAACATGTTACAACGGTTTATTTTTGAAAAGTTTGATGTGATCCATTTGTTGTACGAAATTGTATCAGTGACCACTGCAATTTACGTATTCTAATTGCACAAAATGGGTAACATTACAACATATCCTCAACCATGCTAACGCTGGCTAGTGCGAAGCACATGTTAAGAATATTAGGTAGCAAAAACATATTGAATAAAAACTAACCAATGTTTTTTGGGTATGATATTCATGGAAAATATTATTTTTATATTTGAGGTGATTAATGCTGACTCAGTTAATAAAATAAAATGATAATAATAAAATAAACCGTATGGAAAGTTCTTAATGTTAATCGAGTCCATGGTTTCCCCCAATTGATGGCCCTGTGGTAATTGTTGTGCAACGGCGGTTGGACCAAACTCCCCATCTCCAGCACGTGGCGTACGCATATGAGCTGACGTACACTTTGTTGTAACAAAAGGAATTTTCAATGTTACGTGTCTACCAACCCATATTTATACACAATTTCTCCACGTTATTTAGCGATGAGGGATTATTCCAATTCCAATTCCTCCTTGTCACATGCGAGACGACCCTAACAGTAATACCTACAGCTTCCCCCAACTCAACCAGATCATCGTTAAATCTATGTTGTCGTAGGCTCTGATTAGTCTCTTCTAGCATTATATTTTAGCTTGGTGCTCAGGCAAGTAGTGTTATAGCGCTCCAGATTAGTTTTGACAGTGTCGCTTACTGACATGTCTTTTTTCTGAAATATCAACACTTCGCTGTGACAGTCACACCATTACAGAAGTAAAAATAATTACAAACTTAATACAAAAACAATCCAATTATTCTATGAAAATATAAAATATATATAAAAAAAGAAGAAGAAAAAATGAAAATGATTTAGTCTGGTTTGGATTTTTTTTTTGTTTACATTCCAAGTATAAAAGTTGATATGTTTTTGGAACAAAATGAATTTTGCATAGTCAATGAAATAAGACAAAAAAATGCTAAAGAAGTTGAGGCTTTTTGGATCTGGAGCTACGTGGAAAAAATGGAAACCTCTAGTTTAAAACGAAAAGGTTTTTGGTGATAATTTGCTTGCTAAATTAAAACTCCTGGGACACCAGACCCCAAGCATTCTTAATAAAGATGTTTTCCTACAATTGTTAGGTTTCAAATATATAATGTTTACCCATTATTAATGTTCATCCTCTTTTATTATTAAATATATTATTAACATCTTTTATATTATTATTTACATTTTCCTGAAAAAATACTTCTGATATTTCTTAAACAGTCACTGTCATCTGGATTGGATGATTATCCACGAGCTTCCCACCCTTCCAGTGATGAACGCCATTTAGATTTAAGGTGTTGGATGCTTCTTGCTGCTAATTGTATGGATTCAATTTCTCAACTTTTTCAAATGCAGGGAAAGGTACATCTGCCATTCATCATGTCATGCTCTGTGTGTGTGTGTTATACTAATATATTTTAATATTGAATAGGAATACCACTGCATGGCTGAGAAACTTTCAAATTTTGGCAGTCTCAATCAGGTACGCCTAAGACAATCATTTAAGTAATATAAATCTATGTGCTCAATCATCAATTCTAGTCCCAATGTTCTAACGGAATCCGTAAAATAGTTATGTATAACATATATTATAATAAAGTACCATATTTTAATTTATTCACCGATGTTGAAGTTAACAAGGAAAATACAAGTGTGTCCAAAATATGGGCAGATCTATGCTGTCAACTTTAAAGGACACTATTGTATCCTCATAACAGTTGGGAGAACTGCATTTCCAAGTAATGTAGACAATATATGTTGTAGAATTTTTAACTTTGCATGTTAAAGGGTTCATCATCCAAGTTAGAGGTATTTTGTCTTTTAATGGTATATTCATGCTACTGAAGAAACGGACTTGAGTACATTGCCAACTTGTCTAAATACTAAATGTTTACGTAAATGTTGCTTCCATGTGTAATGGATATGCTATATGCAGAAAGTTGAATGTTGACGGTTGGATCAACCTCCATCATTTCCTGCGTACGGCGCATGCATATGAGTTGACACACACTAGTTTAACAAAAGGAATCTCTAATATTATGTGTCTACCGACTCATATTTATTTATACACTAAATCTCTAAGTTATTTAGCGATGTGAGACTATCTTATTTTCAAACCATCATTACATTTTTCTTCATGCGAGATAACCATAACGATCTCTCTATTTACTCGCATCCCCTTGGAGTATTTTGAGAGTAACGTTTTCATGTTCGCATTATCCAGTTTGTAACGTTCGCTTTTGATACCATGTTGAGTTTTGGTGCTCGGACAAAACTCCTCCATCTTTCGTGCATGACGTGTGCGTATGAATTGAGACACACTAGTGCAACGAAAGGAATTCCAAACGTTACATGTGTACCAATTCATATTTATATACCATATCTCCAAGTTATTTTACAGTTTGAGGCAATTCCATTTTCAAACCGTCATTCCATTTTGCTTTATGCGAGAAAACCCTAACAAAGAATTCAATATTCATTGGTTGACATCTGCGAATGTTACATCATTGTGAAATGCTGCTTAATCGATAATAAATCTTAATGTAGTGGACATAATGTGTAAAGAACTCAGCATTCATTAGTCCATAATAAATCTTAATGAATGACACTTGTTTATCTGGCAGATACATCTAGATGATGTTTCTGGGGCTTATTTTGATTTTGGGAATCACACCGAAAAGGTTAGTTTAAAAAATTAAGCCTTTTAGTAATCATATGTTACTATGTTTTGATTTAAAGTTAAATTGTAGGTTCGACTGAAATGGCATGAAGTACAAGGTGTTGATGGTCCAAAAAGAGAGCTTTTGCGCGAGACATTAGAAAAGCCCAAGCTCTCATTAGTTCCTCATTTTGGCTATGTCAGCCTTTTCCCATTCATGATGGGAATCATCCCAGCTGTAAGTACAATCTTGAAGTAAAAATCTGCTTGAATGTTTGAACGGTGGCAACAAATAAGTTAACTGTGTGTTTTATTGTGTAGGATTCGTGGGTACTTGAAAAACAACTAGAACTTATATCAAATCTGTCAACTCTATGGACGGATTATGGATTGCGTTCACTGTCTAAAACAAGGTGATCATGCTATAGCTGTTACATCATAAGTGAATTTTATTTATTTGGAATATTTTGGATTCTTTCAAAGCGCCTCTTGCATGTAATATTCATCATATGTTTGTTAGTAATCGGATAATATTAAAAAATAAAACTTTAAAGTAAGTGTAGCCTTAGTGAGCTCTAGTTTTGATTTGTGTACATATGGATATAATCGTACCATGTAGATATAAATATAAGGATGTCAATGAATATCCGAAAAATCCAAAATTCATGCATCCATCTTCGAAAAGCGGATAAATATCCTGTATCTGAAAAAACAGATATGGACGCGAATACGAAGGCATCCATATTCGAAATCCATTCGGTTTTTGTCAATATTTATTTATTGAGTTAATAGTTTCTATCATATGCATTTAATGCATATTAACTGCTCAAAACTATGTAGTATCATCATATTTGTTATGTTGCATGCTTTTATAATCAATGGGATTGCAAAAAGATTTACGGTAAACTAAAATTTTTCATTTATGTTTCTTGATTTATCAATCGTTAGCAGATAAAATAATTATCCAATATCCATTTGTATTCGATATTCGAAAATGATTTCGCACGCAGATGCGGTATGTCACTATCCGCATAATGCATCCGAAAGTATTCGTTGGCGGACCTATGTAGAAGCCTTCCATAATTCACGTCAGTTGAGCCATATTTAAAAGGCACATGGCTTCTATACGAAGGTTATTTATAATGATAGTATGGTGAAGTGAGGAAGATTAAATGTCTATGACTCAAAGCATATTTCCCGTGTAAATATATCGATTCTCTGATCAATGTTCTGAATTGAGGCAGCTCACTATACATGAAGCGAAACACTGAACATGACCCACCTTACTGGAGGGGGCCTATTTGGATCAACATGAACTACTTGATTCTTTCCGGTCTCAGCCATTACTCTCAAGGTGAAAAAAAAGAAGAAAAAATGAAAAGGAAAATTTCTAATTATTGGTAGTCTAAAACGCAGTCAGTCTCCTAACTCTTTTTTCCTGTCTGCAGCTGATGGTCCATTTAGAGAGAAGTCACAAATACTGTACAAGGAGCTTAGGTCAAATTTAATCAGGTCCTTTTTTTGTAACTCATGCTAATACAACAATTGTAGATTCTTATAATGCTTAGTGATACCATAATTTGCTCAATGTCCTTTGCAGAAATGTAGTACAAAATTACCAGAAAACAGGTTTCTTGTGGGAACAGTATGATCAGAAGAACAAAGGAAAGGGTAAAGGAGCAAGACCTTTTACGGGTTGGACTTCACTTATCGTTTTAATTATCGCGGAGGCCTATCCAAGCCTGTAGATGCTTGAGGAACAATATAAATTCTACAAACACCATAAGATATACCATTAGAGATTGGTGGTATGCTAGTCATACAAAAATAAATTATGTCATGAAGTATATAGTACTCGAGGGTAGAGTTTTGTACTATGGTTGTAAAGTTACATTTGTTGGTTGTAGTCATTTGTGTAAGGTGTCAACTATGACTCCTGTCACTCCCATGTAATATGCACTTGTTTTAATCATGGCTGAGGTTAGGCTGTAGGAACACATTCTGCCATCTTACAGAGTATTCTTGTGCCCTCGTAGATGAAATTTACATGGGTTTGTTCGTCCTTTTTAGTTTTTGGTTTTCGTTCATACAAAAATGCGCAAAACGAATGTATATTGTCGAAAACGATTAATTTAGAAAATGAAATTAATATACAAAATAGAAATATTTTTATTTTTTTATTTTCCTTGTTTTGAAAAATAGTAGAAGCACTAGAAACAATCCATCATTCCGTCGTCCTTTCATCCCCTCTATTGTCTTTTCATTTTCTTTGCGTCACCTTCTTCATCAATTCACTCATTTTATATTTAAAAATAGAAAATGGAAAATTCGTTTTTAAACCAAACATTATTTAGGTTTTTTGAGAGAATTGTTTTGGTTTAAATTGCCTAATTTTCAGGTCCTAGGGGCGATGAAGAGTCCATAGATGTACAACATACAAGTCAAATGAGATAATTTTCATATATGCAGTTATGCCTTTCAAAATAACCTTCACTTTATCACAGTTTTGAAGCTTGTTATCAAAATGAGAGATATCTACAGACAAGAAAGAAGCTTGCATGTTAATTCATCATTCATGTGGACTAAGTCGTTTTCTCTTGGTAAAACTCATGCGAAATTGGCTTTTTGTATCAACGGAGGTTATTTATTTTTTAAAATCTTTATCTGCTACGGCATAATTTTTTTTCTTTTAAAATTACGTGTCTTGGTTAGTTTATTATGTTGCGCTTTGGGCGCTTATAGTTTCGTCAAAGCTTAAGAAATATTAATATGAAGTTTGGATTTCAACAAAGTACATCGTGATGCTTCATTGAAACTATGTGTTTTTGTTATTGAGATCCTAAAAATTAGAATCATTTCAAGAGCTTTAAGCCTTTCGAGATTGGAGAAATCTATTTGGACACGGAGAAACAATAAATGATACGGTGGATTTTAACCATTGAATTGCACTTTGATTTCAACTTCAAATGTATGTGAAGATCTAACGATTTAATTATGTTTTATTCTGGATTCAAATAGTAGACCCTTTATGATTAAAACATTTATGCTAGAGCAAAGATTAAGATACACATTCAACTTTAAAAGGAATCAAAAGAAGACACGGTCCAATCAATCAATCGATTGCAACATGCTTGGGTAAGAAAGAATTGACCATCACTCAAGTTACAATTATTTAAGAGGGGCACACATTCTCGCACTTATGTAGTGATGAGCAAATGCTTGTTAGATTCAAAACAATTGCAAAATATCAACACTCGAACTAAAACAACCATTCAAGTAACAAAAACTGAACCAAGTCGAAGTAATATTTTCAAAATCGAAACTATCAAAAGGGAACATGACTAATTTTCTTTGGCTGGTTTGATTGGTTGGTCTTTAAATGAGCTAGACTATCTAGCTGCTAACGTAGTATAAGATGTAAACAATTATCCAAGTCCATATACGATGATACCCATCTTTTGGACAGAAGCTCCTCTTCAAAAAATGTTAACATGATCTAAACTAAAAATAATAATTTCAAAATTATAGTATAAATAATAATATAGTCGAAAGATATGTTCTTTTAAAGTTATTCAAGTTTTTGTATTTGGTTTAATTCAAAACACTAAAAATTCAAAAATATGAAAAAGACAAATAAATATGAAAATAAAAACCAAATGCAATCAATTAACTAACACAATTGAATCAAATTGACCATAATTATTTTGGTTTGGTTGGTGTATTCAGTTCGAACAAATAAATGTTGACCCTAAATCCTATATGTGGCTTTTACCTAGCTCCTTTTCGCCTTTTGTGCTAAAATGCTTTGGAACAAAACAAAACTTTGTAAATATGATCTATTTGCCATCAAGATAATTTAAACAAAAATTTATGTCGTTTCTAAACTTCCAACTCTTTTAGTTAGATTTTTAGTAAAGTGTGTGTATTTGATGACTAACCTGATTTTTAATTTTGGAAGAGCTAAAAGTTTTGATATGATTTTTTTTGTTCTAGGCGATTTCAGTAGCAAATAACTTTATTTACAAAATTTTAATTGGTTATTAAACTTTTTAGAATAAAAGACGAGAGGTGGTAAGTTATGGATCCTTTTTCACATGTATACATACATATATAATTATACACCAGTTTTTTGTTAATGTCGATTAAGAATTCAAGAATTAAAGATTGTCAGAAGAAATCGTGAAATAATGCTCATGATCCTTTAATACGGGCATTCGAGATTGTAGGAAAGAGTTGCTTGAAAATTCACAAGGAAAAGCAGTTGAAATTTGAATGGATGGAGTGCTTAAAGATTTGAATTTGGGAACAATCGAAGGTAAAGAGAAAGAGGCACTAAAGAAATGCAAGGAAGGATATGCTTGAAAACTGGAGCTTAAAGACCTATCAAATTTACATGTTATAAAGTAGTTATCTTATATTATAATATTATACACATGTCATATCTATATATACATCAAAATACAAAATATAAATATTTTGAATTAAAAATATAATATAATTTAAAATGTAGATTGGATTTAAACGCTAACTAGTAATTTATATAAGTCCATTAGATTCCATTTTTTTGAAATTACCTCATTCATTCGCTTGCTAGATCCAACAAGCACCTAACATAGAATAAATGCTTAGGAGGTGTATACTAAAATTTTGATTTTATAATCCATCATCTAAGATTCCTAAAAAGGGTTTCATTATGGAATCCATGGGTAAATCTAAATTTTAGGAAACAAATATAAAAAAAATGTATGAGAGCGTTTGTTTTTGAAAATTTTAAATTTGTTAAACAATTTCGAAGAAGTAGAAGAGGAAGTGCAGTATTCGCAATAAAAGAGCTTCATCATTAATTTTGAACTCAATAAAATCAAAATCAAAATAAAAAAGAAAACAACAACAACAACAAAGCCATTATTCCCAAACAAGTTGGGGTCGGCTAGAGATGCAACCCAAAACTAAATGATAAAGCTAATTTAAAGGTTATAACAATAACAATAGCAATAATAAAACAAAGTCAAATAAGTAAATTAATAAAAATAGTAACCAAGTAAAGTAAAAATAAAAATCCATATCTATGTATAATAAAATAAAAAAGTAAATGATGATAATGGTATAAATAGTAATAATGGTGTTAATAATAATATTGATCAAAGACCAAACGCTATGGCTTCTACTCCTTTTCCCTAGTCTTATCATCTAAAACTTATAGAACGCATAGCTCATGGTTCTAGTACGTGAATCGCTAACTTCCGTGCACTCCTATCATTACTATCTCTTCCGATGTATTCCAATTCTTCAAGTCCCTTTTTACTACTTCCTCCAATGTCAACTTTGGTCGATCTCTACCTCTCTTTGAGCATACGACACGGTATAATTTCATCGCGCATAGGTGCTTCGAGCGGCTTCTTGGAGATGTCCAAACCATCTTAAGCGATGTTGAATTAGCTTCTTCTGAATCGGTGCTACTACAAGTTTTTCACGTATATCATCATTTCTAATTCGGTCGCTTTTTGTATGACCCAACTCCATCACAGCATACACATCTCTGCTACGCTTATCTTCTAAACGTGTTGGTTTTTAGTTGTCAACATTCTACACCATACTACATCGCATGCCTCATTGTCGTTCAGTAGAACTTTTCTTTTAAGCTTCTGTGAGACTTCCCTGTCACAGAGAGTGCCAGATGTTTGTCGCCATTTCACACATCCCACTCGAATTCTAAGACTAACATCTTCATCAATCTCACCATTACACTGCAACATTGATCCTAAATATCGAAAGGATTCCTTCTTATAAATTATTTGTCCGGCCAGAGTGACATCTACAACCCCTGACCTGACACGCTGAACTCGCCCTTCATATACTTTATTTTAGTTCTGCTAAACCTAAATTCCTTTGATTCTAAAGTCTGTTTCCACAGCTCAGGTTGTCTATTAACCCCAATACTACTTTGTTCGGGAGACGTGGTCAAAGCCCGGTGGGCGGCACGAGCCCCTCTTTCTAAGCGCTTAGGATTGAGAAACCACTTTCGAGGAGAAATAATCATGGGAAGATTCATTCTCAACGGTAGTAATTTGACGATCCGACAGAGCGGAACGACCATAATTTTTTTGTTACAAAGCCGTATGATAGGTGGTAACTATCTTGTACGGTTCGGAGGGTAATCGGCGTACTCCGATCTACCTCCTGCTAATTCGTTAACTCGCTTCAAACATGAGCACAATCGGTTAATAAGAGAACGTGAAAACTTTCAAATTTAGAGAAATCCTGGAACTAGAAATGTACAATCCTGAGCCAAAACTTTATTTTTTGATAAACAAGGGTTTAAAAAAGAGAATAAAAAAGGTATGATCAAACAAAGTTTTTACAACCAGCTTACGTGGAAAAGATTCTATATTCTATGCCAATAGACTCGTGACATCCATGTACCGAGTCGTCAGATGAGTTTTTTTCCCAAGCTTACATGAACCATCAAAGAAAGCCCTACAAATTAAGACTTCATCAATTAACACAACATCATCAGCAAATAGCATGCATCAAAGAATCTCCTCTTGTATACCCTTCGTAACCTCATCCATCACTAGGCAAAAATATAGGAGCTCATTGCCGACCCTTGATGTAATCCTATGTTAACGGGAAAGTCACCAGTTACACCATCGCATGCTCCGACACTAGTCACAACATTATCGTACATATCCTTGATTATGGTAATATACTTTGTTGGGACTCTCTTCTTTTCTAAAGCCCACCACATCACCTTGCGCAGTACTTTATCATAAGCATTCTTTAAATCGATAAATACCATGTGTAGATCCTTCTTTTGCTTCGTAAACCTTCTCATAAGTCTTATCAAGAAAATTGTCCCTCCGGTCAACCTTTCATGAAGCCAAATTGATTTTTTGAAACGCTTAATGACTCTCTTTCAAAGCTTCATTATCAATAGTATCATAAAGTAAAGAAAATAAATAAACGTAAATAGGTATTATAATATAATCATATATATATATTGTTCTCTCTTTCAAAGCTTCATGACTCATATGTCACAAATAAATAAAAGAAACACAATGAGATATAATTAGGCTCCACAATTAAATAAAGGATTTATTTTCAATTTAGACTCGTTTAAAAACTAATTATCACAAATAGCCTTGTTTAGAAACTATTATCAATTATAGCCCTGTTTTGGCCAGCTCAGCCGTGAGCTGGCCAAAACGTACTGACGACTTTTCAAAAGTCACCAGTTATTTTTTTTTCCACGAAAAATTACGGGCGACTTTTGGGAAGTCGCCAACAGGCGACTTCCCAAAAGTCGCCTGTTTTGTTACAAAACGCAGGCGACTTTTGGGAAGTCGCCAGTTGGCGACTTCTCAAAAGTCGCCCATTCGGGGCTCTGCAACAAAACCAGAGCCTCTCTTTCTTCTCCCCTTCATTCTAAACCTATCCATTCCCAAATTAGAAACCCTCCCCCTCCAAATTTTTTTTCCCAACTCAGAAATTTTTCGTTAAATACTTTTAAAAGAAGTAGATTTCGAAGAGCTACCTCAAGCCTAGCAAAACGTTGTTCGGTCGAATCCAATCAAGGTATGCAATAGAAACCCTAAGTTTTGAATTTAGTTTGCAAAGTAAAAAATTTTTGTGCTTGATGCAGAATTGCTCCTAGTTATATTCCAACTATATGCTATTTTGATGGTGAATTGGTTATTGACGATTTAATGTGTGGAAAATATCTCGGTGGATCTTATAAACCGGCTAAAGTTCGAAAAGGATCTACTTTTGAGCAGTTGAAAGAGTCGGTTTATAAAGCAACAAAGATAAAACAGGAAGAGTACGAGATTGAAATTGTTTGCAATTGGCCAACAGATTCTGGTTCCAAAGCAATCAAAATTGTTGACGACGATGATGTTGAATTAATGTTTGCTGCATCGATCAAATCTATTGAGTTGTTTGTTGGAAAAAAAGGAGATCGGTTGTAGAAGAACCAAGACCGGCACCCGCAACAAATTTTGGCGTTGAAGAATATTCTAGAATGGTGGGGAACATGAGTACTGGTCAAGGAATTCCATCACCTAGTTTTAGCAATCCGACTCAGCACATATCGCAATACGGGCAACAACAAATGTATTATGGTTTTCATCCGTTCATGAGTTTGCAGCCAAATGTCCAATTTACCTATCCACATTTAACGCAGGACAGCTTTACACGAATGAGTCAGAGGTATCGTTTAGCTGTGATTACATAGAGTTATGTTTTATTGAATTTATATAATTCTTAAACCCAATTTGTATTCCCATGCAGTTTAATTCCAAATCAGAATTCCACTCAAAGAAGTGGTAGAGCATCGAGTAGTCGTACAAATGAACGAATGCCGCCAACTCGGCCCAAATTTGACCATTTAAGCCAAAAGTAAGTCAAATATTGCAACATGTTGCAAAATCGTTGGTATGAAGAAATAAACTAAAAATGGTGTATTTATTTACTACAGCTGGGCAGCAAATAACAGTACCACGCAGTCATACGTTCAACCACCAAATGAACCAGCAGGTCAAACTATGTGCAATGATGATATGGATGTAGAAGATGAAGAAGATGTACAAGCTGTAGATGCTGTAGATGTTCCTGCAGTTGATAGTATGTCTGTTGTGTCAATACCAGATGTTGATACAACGTGGGTGGAAAACATGCAAGTAAACAATGATCCACTAGAGTATGATTTTGGCGGTGTAGAAGCAGAGTTTGTGGACAATGATGAACCAGAAATGGAGATACCGTTGGATGATGATCTGTGCAGTGCACAAATTATGGCTAGGTCGATTGTATCAAATGTAAACTTCAACAGCGAATTATTTCTATCCTGCAGCGTACAAACTGGTTTCAAAGTTGGCATGGTGTTTGAGAGTAAAGCTAAATTTCTGCAACAGCTATCAGAATGGTCAATCCTACATGCGTTGTCCTTTAAGCCAATAAGGTCGAACAAAGCAAAATATACCGCCATTTGTAACGTCGATGACAGTTGTCCTTTGAGAATACATGCTATTGACTCAAAAAAGACACAGGCTGGATGGTGGGTTATAAAAAAATATCCTAGTGATCATACATGTGTTAACCCTACAGTGAACTCAAATCATAGGCAAGCCACATCATCCTTTATGGTATCGAAGATCATGCCTTTCGTGAAATCTGATTTGAACATTACAGCCGGAACGGTGCAAGTTCTAATGGAGGAGCAATTATTTATTAAAATTAGCTATCTGAAAGCATGGAGAGCATTGAGCAAGGCTGTTGAAAGAATTTACGGCGATTGGGCAGAGTCATATTCCAACGTACGACAATACTTTGGTGAAATATGCAAAACAAATCCCGGAAGTGTAGGACATGTGACTACTGATGAGTATGGAGTTTTTGATCGTGCATTTTGGTCATTTGGGCCATGTATTGAGGGATTTGTCCATTGTCGACCTTTGCTTTGCATAGATGGTACACATTTATATGGAAAATACAAAGGAACCTTACTTGTTGCAACAGCCGTTGATGCAAATGATCAGTTATTTCCCATGGCATTTGCCATCGTTGAGTCCGAATCCAGTGATAGTTGGGGTTGGTTTTTCGCATGCATGCAAAGGTTCATTCACAGCGTGAACAATCGCCGTATTACCTTCATTTCTGATAGAATGAAAGGAATACCTACAGCGTTGCAGAGCAAATGGCTAGTCGCACATAAACACAAATATTGTGCCAGACATTTGGAAGCAAATTTTCAAGCAGCAGGTTTTAGAGATAAACGATTGACCGGTTTTTTCTACGCTGCTGCATGTGCCTCTGAGGAGATTGAGTATTTAAAGATTCGTGAGGAAATTAAAAGCAGTAGTATAAGAGCACACAACTGGATAGAGAGAAGTTTGGGTGGAAAGGAGGAAAATTGGGCATTATTTAAAGATAATGGTGGTCGTTTTCATGTTATGACGACTAATGCGTCAGAAAGTTTTAATGGTGTACTTAGGGGTGCAAGATCTTTGCCTATTAGAGCACTTGTTGCACGTACCTTCTATCGATCCGTTGATTACTTTTGCCAAAGAAGAGAGTTAGCTAAGAATTCACACTTCGTGTCACTCCAAAATGGGAAGCAAAAATAGCGGAGAGAGCAAGCGAAGCTAGACGTTGTCGGATTGTTCGTTTTAGTTAAATTGAATGGCAAGTGATTCATTACTTCGGCGATGAATTCAAAGTTATAATCGATGGTAACACGTGTTCTTGTACATGCAACATCCCATTGCTTCAGCATCTCCCCTGCGCCCATGTGATGGCTGCTTGTTCGTAGGTGGCCAATGGGGCAAACAGAGCTCATCATGATTTTGCATCACATTGGTACTCTGTTCAGAATTACCTAGCTGCATACTCTGCGGAATTTCATCTCGTACGCGATAAAAGGTATTGGTCTCCACATGAAGGTCAAATGGTACTTCCACCTCCCGCTAGGCGAGCTCCGGGAAGGCCTAAGTCAACTAGAATTAAAGGCGCTATGGACGAGATGCAGCCTCCAAGGCCTAATAGATGTAGTAAATGTGGTATGAACGGTCACAATAGGAGTCGTTGTAATTCAGTTATTTAGTTCACGTATGCGTGTTATTATTGGTTTGATGTTTGTATGCCGTATGTTGTTTATGTAAGAACAGTTTGTGTTTATATTTCATTTGCTAAGTTCTTTGTGATGATGAATGTTACATAAAATAATTGCATATAACAATTGCATATACATGAAAGCTACCGATACAAAGTACATGAAAGCTACCGATACAAAGTACTTAATTAAATTACATATAAATAAACACCTAAATCTGTGTTTACTTCTCCTCGCACAATGTACGAGGACTCAACTTATCGAACGGTACACCCTTATTCAGTAGTGCGTTTCGATACTGTAGGTTCAACTTCTCTAAACGGGCGTTTTCCGCTTGCATCTCCAGGGCATATTCAACTTCCCTCGGACACATTTCCGGATCTTTCCATTTAAAAAAGTTACAACATTCAACATAGTTTGGCCGTATCTTATTATCGTTGTACGATCCACAACGGTAAAAGCGACGGCCCGCATTCCTTTCATTCCGACACACAACCACTTGACATTCAGCTACGCAATAACAAAGCACCCGAGGCGCTATCCGGCTTGTACTAGCATTGTTAGTCTTACGACGAGCAAGCACATCCATTAATTTTCCATAAAGTGATTGATGTTTTGATTCACCGCTATCCATGGCCAATGTCGATGTACCGCCAACCCTAGAGGGGGGCAAGTTTTCAACTTGCGTCTCAGGGACGAAATCAACCTCAACATTTTCTTCATTTACCGGCGCAGAGCCTTGTTGCAGTTTAAATTCTTCATACATTTTCATCATCGTCTCGTCGTCAATCTCCCAATTGTCCATTCTTGAAAATATCAATGTTGGAGTTAGGCTAAATCACAAAACATTAAACAAATTTAATAGTGCTTATGAATCTTACCTTCTTTTGGTGTCTTCAAATCTCAATAATATATTCCTTTGCCGCCAGGAACTATAGATTTTGTGGAAGAGAGAAGTGGGTTAGATTTGAGGTTCTATATTTGCAATTTGGTAAAGTGAGGACTGTGGTAGGGGGAAGGTATGGGTTTATGTTTTGAAACTCTGCACAATACTGGGGCGACTTTTCAAAAGTCGCCCCAGTACTGTGCAGGGTTTAAAACAGAAACCCTGCACAACCATTTTCACTTTTCAAAATTTCAATGGAATTCAAACAATTTCTAATTCAACATTTCTACCAAACTCAATCATCCACAACTCAAATTACAACATTCAAACAATTCAACAATTAAATTCAAACAATTCGCATCCAACAATTCAACAACAAAAATAATCCTAATATTTCAGCAGTTCATTAAACAAAATAAATCCGGACAAAGCATATCAATCACTTATACCATTCTCAGTTCTTCAATCTACGAAGTTCTCGAGGAGTTCGTTTTGGTTTTCTCCTAGACAGTGGAATTCAATCCGCGAATCCTCCTCTTCACTTGCTTGTGTAGGATCTATAGGCTGTGAAGGGCCGGGAGCAACTTCAACTTGTGTTTCTTGAGATGAAGATGTGCCTTTACGATGTCTACGTCGCTGATACGTACGAGTAGTGGGGGGAGGAACGCCATGGGCTTCTATGGCATATTCGATGGGCCCCTGTGCTGGTGGAGGAGGAGGCGATGGGGGAGGTCTTGGTCTTGTTAACTTGTTTCTTCCCAAAATAGATTCTAAGATGCGTTTCACACTAAAGCATTTCCCCTGCGACCTTTCAGGAATCTCTTGTGCAAGCTCGTCTACAATTTCGATCGCATGGTATATGCCGTCTGCCTGTCATGACATAAAATTCAAGAAAATGTTTAAGTTTCAAATATTGAAATAAAGACTAAATGTAGTACGTACCACGTTCCTTTCAAGAGGTGCTCTAGGAGTGTAAGGGTATGCAACCACAGGAGGCGCTGTAGGTGGATCGATGACACGAAAAACATATCTACGCGTGATGTTCCAGTACCAAGACAGATATTCCTGTTCGGACAATATGAACTCGCGTTCCTGTTGCGTGTGCATGTAGCGGTCGGTCCATGTCTCAATCGCCATAGCATACTCCCCAGCTTTAATATCAATCCTGTAATGGAGTGGTTGTTCCGGTAAATGCTAGGCCATACCAAACTACCTCATCACTCGGTCAGGTAGATGATAGGCGACATCATTAAAGCAAATCAAAAGAACCCGAGCAGTCCACAGCTGAATGGAAGTGGTGCATAAGTTTGGAAGATGTCCAAGCACATCGTCGTACGGGGTCCAACTCACAGTCTGATAGTCTAGCACATCGAACTCGTTACGGTAGAAGGCAACATGACGCCTCGGCGATGAAACGGTGCTTTTAGGTCCTATCCACCTGTACAAATATTCAATTGTGACCTCTCAAATCCAAACACGTATACTTAGTATACTACATAATTAATTATACCTAGCACCGTATGGCAATGATAAATCAATCACCGTCCTGCTCATCGTTATTCTACCCACGGGTAGATAAGTCCAACACCAAAGCTGCAAATAAAATTGGACACATGGTTTTAGTTGGATAAAAGAATATGAAATAACGGTCGGCGAAAGTAAAATATGGACATACCTGCACTAGGCTCACACAACCACCTATGCTTGTGCTCTCTTGCAAAGCAAGCGTCGTCAACTCGCAGTACGTATACGCTAGAACTGCACTGCCCCACGAATACTGGCGACAAACTTCAAAGTTTTCTAAAAAAGGAAGCCATCTAAGCCATATCCGTGTCTTCGAATGATCGCATATCAACCTCGAGCATATAATATTCAATATAATGGTCCTGGCCCGTTGCTGAATCTGAATCTCCGTCGCATCTGCAGGTATGTCGTCCGCAAATTGTTCCCTAAACCACAGTGTCCGTATCATTTCGTTTCCCCACCACTCCTCTGCTGGAGGAGTTAAACCTACGAGCTCTTGGCATAAACTAATGTAATCAACGGGATCGGGGTTGGTCAGTGGAGCACCGTCTATGGGTATGCCAAGCAAGCACGCAACATCACCTAACGTGATAGTCATCTCTCCGGCTCGTAGGTGAAATGTCGATGTCTCTGGCCTCCATCTATCCACCAAAGCGGTGATAAGATGATGTTCTAACTGGATGTGCCCCATCCTAAAAACAAGTCCAAATCCAGCTTGGTCTATCAACTGTATAACGCCTGAATGACCGGATGTTACTCTTTTCATTTTGGGCGAATGATCTATGGTTTTGTCTGCAGTATTACTCTGTCAAAATATCACAAAAATATTATCAACATGTAACATACATTACCTTTCGATATTTGTACATTTCGAATACTAAAAAATTTACCGCGACAAATTCCGAATTATTCGTTCGATGCCGTTGTTGCAAATAAAGGACAGATCCATCAACTGGTCCAGGTACCATCTCCGCGTAATCTACACATATACAAGTTAACAATTTTTTCATCTTTATTTTGCAACATCAACACTGCGATTTTACGCATTGTTTTTCCACATTTTACCAATGATTTCAACCATACACACATACCTCAACCATCAATTATTGCTTACAATTCCTAAAAATTACTAATTTACAAATTTCTTCAAAACCCTAAATTGGAATATTAATGATTTTCCCATACCTGCAGACGCATCCGACATTGAAGAGCTAGCCATCTTCTAATTTGTTTAACGAATTGCGAAAAATTTCTGAGTTGGGGAAAAAAATTCGTGGGGGGAGGGTTTCTAATTTGAGAATGGATAGGTTTAGAATGAAGGGGGAAGAAAGAGAGGCTCTGCTTTTGTTGCAGAGCCCCGAATGGGCGACTTTTGGAAAGTCGCCAACAGATGACTTTCCAAAAGTCGCCTGCGTTTTGTAACAAAACAGACGACTTTTGGACTTTCCAAAAGTCGTCCGTAATTTTTCGTGGAAAAAAAAAATAACTAACGACTTTTGAAAAGTCGCCAGTACGTTTTGGCCAGCTCACGGCTGAGTTGGCACAGCCAAAACAGAGCTATAATTGATAATAGTTTCTAAACAAGGCTATTTGTGATAATTAGCTTTTAAACGAGGCTAAATTGAAAATAAATCCTTAAATAAAAGGCAATAAAGCAAACAGGCAGTAATAAGATTTAATTTTTATCATAGCAGGACCCTTAAAAGAAAAGGCCCTTCGAAAAATTGGCGTGTAAGGCCAACCTAAAGTAGGGAAGACCTAGCACGCACGAAGAAAGTGTGTTCGCTTTCGTTGGATGTCGGCACGACCAGCCGTCTCTATACGATCATTAGCAGGTCGCCTCTCATCCCCCGACAGGACGGGTTAACTCTACGTTTCTGGGCTTCATCTTTATTTATAAACCTCTCGATATCTCCCCTATTTCTAATTTAGCAGTATGGGACTAACTAATACCGATTTAAAACCCTAGCTATTTTTCTCCTTTTTGCATTTTTTTTTGTATGAAGAAAACGGGCATCATGAGGAGAATTTATGCTGGCAAAAATCAGTCAGGGATAGATACGAAGTGATTTGTGTTTCCTTTATCGAGCGGTAGCGGTTAGATTTTTTTTTCTGAAATTATTTGATTGTTTCTGCAATTACTAACTGGTGTTTATGGTTTTTTTTGGTTCTTTTTTATATCGGAGTAAAAATTAATTGAAGTTCTGAGATCTCAGCAGCATCAATTTTTGTTTTCATAGCTTAGTTATGCAACTGTTTATGCATATATTATAACATCAATGCAATATTCCATTTTTTCTTTTTAAAGCGTCAATTTAACAAATGATGTTATAGAGAATGTACTCTTCTACTTTTTTTTTTTTTTAAAGAAGCAGAACCTGGTTTGAATATTCGGAAATGTCTCCGCCTCCAAATGAACAGTTGCTGCCTTTGAAGCCATGAAACATAGGCCGCGGTTTTTTAAAACGATGAATTCTAAATGCTGATCGTTGCTTTAAAGGTTGATTGTTAAATGTTGAATTCTAAAGGTTGATTGTTAAATGTTGATTTAATATTGATTGCTAAATGCTGACTTCTCATTAACTTGATTGTTTGCATTTGTTGAATTTGGATGATTCAAATATTTGTTAAAGAGGAAAAAAATTGATTAATTGATTTAATCAAATCAATTAATTTGGTTGATATATGAAAGGATATTTTGAAGTAAACTAATTAATTAGTCAATCAATCAATTAGTCAATATATATTTGCTATATGAAGAAATAAATGATTAGACATGGATAATAAAGGAAAGATATTTAAACGAAGATTACTCCATCTATTTGTGCTAAAATCAAATCATGCAAATTGAAAAGATACGTGGGTAATCGGGAAATTGATTTGCTTAATCTCCAAGCAACCCTTCATTATCAAGTCTATTTAAATGAAGGAATTTCATCTTCATGTGAACAAGCAAGTGTAGTATCCACCATTATTCTTTCCTCTCTCTTTTGTACTCTTTTCTTTAGTGAAATAAAAAGTTGTCGGGTCTCCGTGGACGTAGGATATTCATATCCGAACCACGTTAAATGTTCTGTGTCTCTTATTTCTGTTATTTTTCTGTGAGACTGCATAATTCTTTTTAAGTGTCATTGGTACTAAATAGGCAATACTAGATTCTGAACAAATAAATCGCTTCCGCTCAAATTAAAACAAAATTCACTACAACATTTAAAACTTCTTAAATCAATTAACAATTTTTTTCGACATGGTTCATCAATGCCAACAAATATCGATCTCGAAAATCGAGTTGGTGACCTTTTATCTCACGGTCCACACCACCAACCACTGAGCCTATTGATCCTAATTAGAATTAGCAGTTATGTTTATTTTGACAATAATGTCCTCTATATCAATTGGCCTAATGATTATTAAAAGGAAATTTTTTAATTTTGAAATGTTAAATTTTTAACGTTTTCGAACACAAAAAGATTTGAATTAAGAAAATTTTGAATATTAGAAAATGTTTATTTTGAATGATCAAATTTGCAAATAATTGATTTCGAAAGTTTTAATTTAGGAAATTTGAATTTTAAAAATCTTGAATTTTCAAATTTAGAATTATCGAAAGTGTACATTTTTAAAGTATACCAGATTTTGGAGATTCGAAGTTTTTTAAATTTGAAAATTTCAACTGTTAATATTAAAATTTCATATTTGCGTTAGATTAGTAGATTTTTAATAAGGCTTAAATGGAATAAATCATCATTTAGAATTAAGAATATGCGAAGAAAAAGTTTTGTTTTTTTTTGGTCTAAAGAACCGGTTTTAATTAGGAAGGACTAATTAAAAATCAAACAACAAAAAGTTCCGATTTATTGAAAGTTTTATTAAACACTTTGTATTTAAAAACAAAAATAGCCCTAGTGGGTTCCAATAAAAAAAAAGTAAGACGTATGTTAACTTCTTAAAGTACGTCATGATACATGAAAGTTAACTGGATCCATCGAAAGTCAAATATTACTTTATTACATAGTTTCGAAGAGCACGAATTAAAGGTAAAATCCATTAATTCTTTTAGTATTTGATTGGAGTTAAATGTTACATTTTTATTTACAATAAGCTATCTTTGGCATGAATTTATGATTTTCTTTTATGGACTTGCATTGGGATACTAATATATTTAGGGTGAATATGTCGGGGGAGAGAGGGGGCCCTTTGCTTGATAGCTGGACTGCAATTAAAGTGCCTATGAAGTATACTTTGGTATATGATGTAAAATGTTAGAGCGTTGATAAGTTTAGCAACTTGATTCAACCGCTTGTTCTAAAAATCCATCCACTTCATCATTTTATAACAAAGTCAATTTTTATAACCATTATATCTATTATAACCTTGTTGTTGCATTCCTATCTGCACATGTGCAAGCATGATGCCTTCAACAACGCTTCTTTTAGGGATAAAAGCTTGAGGGAGATCAGGCCTTATAATATGGGTTTAATTTTGAGACACGATAGTACAGCAATAAATTGGTAAAACATATTGCAGCCAGACTATTCTCATCGATGAGGATCCTAGATTGCATGTGGCTTTCCTTTTGCTCATTTTTGTTTCATCTCCACTCTTCAACCATTCGTATTTTGATTATTGTCAAATGTCGACGTGTAACATTAACTAATTCTTGCAGGGATATCTGTTGTAAACAATATGTGGCAGTGGGTAGGGGGTCAAAATCAGTTAGATGTCGTGTTTCTTTTATTAGCATCTTTCATGTTTTCTTACTAGCATCTTCAACTTGATTGTTTAACATGGTTGGTTTGGTTTGATATGTTGATTGGCTCTTTCGGTAAGCCCCACATCATGGGATATTGTAGATGTGGCTGATACTTCAGGCTATCTATACGGTTTTGACCTTTGTCTTGAAATTGTTGGGAAAAATTAAAAATAAGAGCAATTCTCCTTCTAGATTGCATTTTTATTTTCTTCTGTGTGGATTGTTGAATATTTTTGTCTTGTCCAATTTACTATAATATGTTGTAGGCCACTGGTTGATATTTAAGTTGTGTAAGGCGTAACATCCAGCTTGATTTGGATTTAGATCTCCTTCACTAATTTAAAATTAGAGAAGAGATTCGCTTCACTTGTCTTTTCCAGTAGAGACCATTGGGTTGTTATATGCAATGGTTCATCTCAAATCAACTTTTGTTAGTATTTTCGAAAATTTCACATTACATGGAGGCATTAATTTGTGATGGATTATTGGAAGTAAATATGCATTTATCCCTATTTAAGGGTGAACCTCTACGCATCTTGAGCTAGAAAAAATAATATCAACCATGTTAAATAAACTGCATTTTAACTTGAGATTTGTCGATTGCATTTGAGAGGTTTTTCTGATGAAAAAATAAAATATGATGTTGGAAGCGCACTAATGTTGGTGGTAAACATTTAGGTCTTTGATCTTCCCTGTCCACCCAAGTAGATATTGGTATTCATGTTTACTATTTTTTAAATACTCTATCTCCTAGCAATTGCTTAAAAATCGAACAGGAATGGAATTGCCTAAAAATATATGTCATAATAAAAAGTAGTTGAATACTTCTAGTATTGTTGAATGGGATGAAAATGTATATTTTATGTTTTGAAACTGCCCAAAGCTAGCTACGAAATTTAATATAAAGTGGCAAATGAGACTAGAGATGACAATGAGGCCGATCTAGGGTCTAAACCCGGTAGATCCGCCCCTGTTTTGACTCGCTAAGACCCACTTAATCGGGTTGTCGGGACAGGTAGACTCATGACCCGCTCTTGAAAACTTTGGTTCTAGGGTCGGGTTGGGGCTTGGATGACCCGCTCCAACCCGACCTGCACTGCTGATATATCATAAAATCACTTTAATAGTATAATGATGATTTGTTAATCCTTTTACACATAACTAGTTGTTTCATGGATATTATAATGTTCATTCAATAGGTTATGAGATCTTTATAATATTAAATTGTGCCACTGATAATTATATATTAACATATGTGTACGTTTTGAACTATTATTCTTCACCCCAATTTTATTAATTTTCATTATTATTGTAAATATATCGTAATTTATATTCAATGTCATTTAGTGGTAATATCTCTTACAAATAATATATATTTATATATATATGTGTGTGTGTGAATACACAATTCTGAATGAATATATAAAGTTTTGTCGGGTCTTGGGGTGGGGCGGATCTACCCTGACTCGAACGGGTTTCGGATAAACCGGAGCAAAAATCTAGACCCGCACTGGGTCTACGTGACCGGTCTAGGTCAGTGTTTGAAAAACCGGGGACGGGTCTGGAGCATGAAAAACCCACCCCAACCCACTTCATTGCCATCCCCAAATGAGACCTACAAACAAAATATAAAATATAAAAAAGGAAAGAAAAGAGAAAAAAGTAAGAAAAGACACCTGCACAATCCAACACAATACGTTTTGACAGCTGGATCTCATTGTGTCTACATTACCGTTGAAATCAATGGGATATTTAATGGTTGAAATATGTTGTGTCACCAATTTGTGTTCCACCAGACTTCCCCATATGATAATGGTTATTTAGAAGAGATGACATAAAGTATGGAGTTGGTCATATTTAATATATGAACAACTTTCCATCTGTTTTATTTATTATGTACGAGAGGGCAACTACAATGTTCAGGTACGTTCCAATATCTGCCTATTTTCTTTGGGTTTTTGACAATAGCAACCTATCTTTCGCCGTTCTTTCTAAACAAAGTGGTTTAGTTGATTTTTTGCTCTTGAAATGTTAAGCTTGATGCATGTAAATGAACTTATGGTTATCAGCAACCTGTATAATTCAATGGACTGTTATTGGCCATCGTTGGGCATGATATTTTTTCATTTTCCTATTAACACACCCAGGCCGACCCGAAAGTTTTGCTGCCCAAGTCCATTTGACCAATTCTGAAAGAAACTTAAAAAAAAGTTGAAATTCAATTAGTTGCCCTTCCAGATTTGAACCTGGGACATCGAAACATATTTGAATTCACTTACTTATGTACTACACAATGCTTGATAATTTGATTAACATACAATTTTTATATCAAGTGTTTATTACAAAAAATTTATGTTGCCCAAGCCCACTGGGTTGCCCTAGTCCGATGGCTTGGCGGGCTGTCCTCTGGACCGGGCCTGAACACCCATTTGATTTTTTAGACTTAACATTATATCATCACACCCGAGGTATATGGTACAATAATCACATGTATGGTAATTTTAGCATGATATTTAATTTCAATCATACGGTTAGAGCGGTCGGTTTGGGCAGTTTTATTACTATAACTCGTCTTTCCTTTTCTATCGTATTCCAGTATAATACAAATGTCGCACTGATTATATAGAAGTAACAAGATTTATATTAAGCATTGAGTAAAACAAGCCATACAGGCAAAAGTAAAATAAACTCAAAACGATAAAAGAAGCAACTCTTACATAAATAAACAAACCGACTTGTGATGCAAATAACGGTATATGGTCATTTAAATGCTCCTAAACTTATTACATAACTCTTGAACAAAAGACTATTTCAAACAAAGACTTGTTCAATAACCACTGCACTAATTTGCAACACTCCCCCTTAGTGCCCCGTGTCAAGATGAGATACATATTATTTTAGACATGTTCAGATGTTAGAAACTTATTTACGTTGATCCAACATAGTGTATATGAGAGATCACTTCTTCCCTGTCTATTGATTCGAACTATCAGATGACAAATTCCTCTAATATTTTGGTCACCAGTGTCGGGGTGTTACAGTTTGGTATCGGAGTTTAGGTTAGAATAATAAAGATATAGAGATATATACTTTAGTGTTAGTGAAGTGAGACTTAGTTGTTTATCCATTTTAATACGACCCTCACTTGTGTGGTGCGAGCTGTGAATGATCTAAACGGTCGACCTTCGGGTAGAATATTTATATACGTGTATGTACGGTGGCTAAATTAATATGGCGGTTGTGAGTACGAGATTTCGTTGTGTGCGCTTTCAATCGTGCTCACGCCCCTTATAAATCATAATAATAAATATATTATAGTATAAATATTCCTGTTATTTCATTCTCTTTTTGCTCGAAACTTAGGCTCCGTTTGACTTGTCGTTTTTAGTTTTGTGTTTTTGTCTATACAAAAGCGTGTTCGTTGTACGTATTGTTGAAAAACGAACAATTTTGAAAAATGAAATTAACATGTAATATAGAAAACAAGTTTATTTGTTTTACGTGTTTCGAGAGATGAGAAAAGCACATGCAACAATCCAACTCCTTCGTTGTCCGTTGGTTATCGCAACGGCTAAGAATCATAAATCTTCTCCTCTTATTTCTTTCTGTTTCTTAGTGCAAGTTGAAAACATAAAACTCAAAATACAAAATGAAACCAAACGGGCCCCTTAGCTTCTCCATAGATGCTCAGAAGAAAGCAATCGGCTTTTGGTTGTGCGAAGTGAGGCGACCAGCGGGTCCAGTACCAATCGATGAAACCACCCGGACACCTGACCGCAGCTGCTTCTAACAGATCTCTTGCCGACATTCCCAACGTATTTGTATTGAAAATTTGTTAAGTAAAAACTTAACTATTCTTTGGAAGGGAAAAAAAAACATTCACACCTATAATGTGAATATTCATGTGTGCTTAAACCCCTGCTATTAAGGATGTAAAATGTTACAAGTTCTATGCTGTTGGATATGCTCTTAAAAAGGAGTTAGATGGAATATTTCATTGTTTAAAGGCAGCTGCTTTAAACTCTTTTGCATGCAGTTTAACCGCAGATAGCTACAGATTATACAGTAATAGGAGAAAAAAAGAAAAAGGTGTATTAAACTGCAGTTTCATTAACCAGTTTAAGCTAACATCTTCAGTTGTTGGCTACTAAGTTTAAAACATACATGATGCAAAGCATGAATTGATTCTTGTTAACTATTTCGAATCTCAGGCAAGCTGAATTTGTTAACCAATAAGCTATAGATGGGACTGCCATAAACTTATTTTTACCAAACTTCTAATTTCCACCTCTATTGCTTACAGCAAATTGATGGTTCATAATAATTGCGATTTTTTTTCATTTCATTAATACTGACTACCATTTTTGTTAATATTAATTGCATTTAAAATTGTGGTTTTTACTGCAACCACGATTCGGGAAAAAACGGAAGAAGTATAAAAGGCAACTGTATATTTCATATTCATCCATGTGATGTAGCATGCAAGTATGGTGAAGTAAATATGCATTACCTGTAGAAAAAAAGGTGTTAGTCGCTTTGCATGATTTTATAAAAGCACCTAAAAAAACGCAGCATGCTGTAGGCGAAGCAAAAAAAAATCACAGTTCTTAGGCTTAATTTTTTGGAAAAATCTAGGAAAAGGGTTGAAATAATTAAGTCTTTCAAAAATATGCGGTGATGCGAAATGTAAGTAAAATTTAATTTTGAACTCATTTTTTTTGAGTTGAATGCATTGGCAAATGACTTGAATAACATAAGTTTAAGAAGCATCGTACCATTTAAACGTAAATACATGAAGCTTAGAGATTTAATTGCGTTGTGACATTTGGTTAAAATATATAATGTATCAAACCATCGAAAATTATGTAGTGTTTGATTTGTTATTTTTGTTTTTGGGTTTTTATCCATACAAAAATGCACACGACGCATTTATATTGCCAAAAAACGATCGATTTAGAAAACGAAATTAACATAACTAATAGAAAACATTTTTTTTTTATTTTCTGCGTTTTGAAAAATAACACAAGCACGTGAAACGATCTATTCTTCTGTCATTATTCTATCCCCTTCGTTACCTCATCCGTCTTTCTTTCATCTCCTTCATCGTCCCTCATTCTTTTTGAGATACATATTAAAAATTGAAAACACAAAATTCGTTTTTAAACCAAACACTACCTTAGATTTTGAAAAGATTTTGAAGAAGAATACCAACGGTTATGACCCGAAGTATCGTAGAGGGAACGAAATATGACGTCTACGATGATTTACAAATTTATTGTATAAAAACATTCAAGTTTGAGAAATATTTTATTATCATCTAATATTAACTGATTTAAATTATATAAAATTACACAATAAATAAACTTTCATATTACCAGATGAAAATTTACCACTTGCTATGTTTAATTAGACATATTTTAAATATTAAATTTTTGTTTTCAAAATCAATTATTTAAAATTTCACAAAAATTCAATAAACTACGTTATAAAAATTATTAAAATATACAGGTCGTTACACATGATTTCATACAATAGTTTGAAAAAATAAAATAACTAAATAAAACCTGTAGGAGAACGCAGATTTATTTTTAAAAATCAAAGAAGTTACCAACTGGTGCATGTCATAGATTAACTATAAACCAAGAGAACTCCACATATAACATGATCTCGTCAACTTTTGGTATATACCAACTTCAATATTCATACGATAGGATTTCCGTTAATGGTTTTAATGATTTTCGTATTCTTAGAAGTTGGGTTAGAAAATTAGTTTTCGTCAATAGTAAATCAGGTTGCTGTTAATTAAGGAGACCACTATGTTCACTTAAACCCCACTTTTGACTATTGTTATTGTCATTAACCTATTGGACACTCACTTTCGGTGATTAGGATACAATTAAAAGATGATATTAAGTCTATGAATCATTGCATTAGCTTGCCTCCTTCAACTATAATGAAAGAGATGTAAAAAGAAATTATTATTGCAGTGGAGGTTAATAATGAAACATTATGTAGTGCTCATGTGACTGCATACTATTGTCTATATTCCTAACTTAATCATGTCCACATTACGTCACTGTGCATTAATTCTTTACCGTTAAAAGTTTGTCCTTAACATACCATTAATTTATTCGCTCTTCAATTTATATATGTCATCACAGTGTCACATTATATCTCCTGTCTTCTCTTACGCTCTCCTCCATATCAATTTTGTGTCTACCCTTCTCGGTTCTTCTCACGCAGTTCTAATCAAAATGTCTATCATTTTCGAAATCAACCAATCAGCTGAATTGGAGATGACAGATACATCTCCATTGAACGTTTCTGTCATTCCACCGCTTTTGCAAAATTTACCCAACAGAATGAGACGTATGATTCAAGAATTTCGTGAATCCTATTTTATACCAGGTACGATTATGCCAATGATGTTAATATCATTACAGATGGTGCTAATCGCTGTTTTTCTCTCCCTCATCAATATAAACGATCTATGTCACTATATTATACGCTGACCGTATCACACCCAATAAACACTTTTCCGGCCAATCTAGTATGTGCGGCTATCGTATCTGCGTCTATTGTATACAATTATACCAATAATATCTCAAACACGTCATTAAACTACTCCGGAATTGCAAGTTGCAGCCTTCCTTATATGCCTTTTTCTTTCTTGCAAATATCTAAAAAATATCTCAATGCCTTCTGAAGGGGAAAACAGTAAATTTCTTCATAATTTCGCTCTACTATTTTGATTGATGGAGAATGGGATTCAGAGATTCCAATTGGATCGAAGTAAAGACATGATCCTGCTCTGTGATAATGATGCAAAAAGTTCACATGAGGTTGTGAACCTGCTTTGTAATTGTGATTATCAAGGTATTTTATATCTGGTTGATTTTATTTTATTTTTGCTTTACTTCTTTGCATTCATCTTTGCTATAAATAAATATGACAAAGTTAGTCTATGTTATAATTTATAAACGAACGTGTGAATAAATTGCTAGATGGTCGATAAATAGAGAGAGCGATAGTAGAGTGGGAGGATATTGTATAGAGAACGAGTTGATAAGCTGTGGGAATGTAGGGAAAATTGTGTACCCTTATCATACATGTGGCTGTAGTATTTTTTTTATTAATAATGGCAAGTTATTCCATCTTATGGATAATAATAAGTTTTACTTTAGTTTGACGATTACTAAAAAACCTGTATTGAGTTTTGAAGTAAAAATCTATATCAGTAAACTATGGATTGGAGAAGAAAATGAGAGAATGATGGGGTATGGAGAAGTGAGGTAAGAAAAGAGTGAATAGAGTTCAATTGCTGTTATGGAGAACTTGTGTTTGTGGTTATGCTAGTAGAAATAAAGAAGGCTTTTGGACTTTATGAGTTCACATATATCATTGCTTTATTGATTAATTGAGCAAAATTTATCTTGGCTATTTTTTAATATTTTGTAACAGTCATATTATTTGCAGTTCAAATCGATGCTATTGCATCAACTTATCTGCAATTTCAAGACTATTATCTTGTAAGATTTTATATCCAACACATTACGCTTTTATGTTATTAATGTTGTGGCCTTTAAGATTTGTGAATGAAAATGTGGAGTCAGTTTGATTATTAGTGAAACAAATAAAAATGCAAGGAAATGTGAATTAATATGTTATTATAAGAACTGTCAAATGAATGGAAAGAGAACGTGAGATCCTAGTTTTGATTGATAGCAAACGGTGTTAAGATGTTATTATAACATCTGTTAAATTGAGGTGTACAAAATTATACTCTATAAAAACCACGTTCAAAGATCTCACTGGTTGCGTCACAGCACATTATGTCACTGCGCATTAATTCTTTACCGTTAAAAGTTTGTCCTTAGCATACCATTAATGTATCTGCTCTTCAATTTATATATGTCAAGAGGTATAGTTGTTCTTCACAGTGGCACATTATATCTCCTTGTCTTGTTTTACGCTTTCCCCCATATCCGTTTTGTATCTATCTTCAGTTCTTCTCACGCAGTTCTAATCAAAATGCCAAGCATTTCCAAAATCAATCAACCGGCTGAACTGGAGATGGCAGATACATCTTCATTGAACGTTTCCGTTGTTCCACGTCTTTGCAAAATTTACCCAACCGAATGAGATGAGGGATTCAAGAATTTCGTGAATCCTATTTTATACCAGGTACGATTATGTTAATGATGTTAAAAGCATTACAGATCGTGCTAACCGCTGTTTTTCTCTCACTCATCAATAAAAACGACGATTTTAATGACATGTTTTCTGTCCTTTATGTTACTCTAGTTTCTAAATCCATACTGGTATGTTCCATGCTAAACTTATTTGTGGATGAAATTCTGTATAATTTTAAATGTCAATCATACAGACTTTTACTCATGTGGTGCATGCATATCATTTATAATTTTTTCTATATTGCATCATTTTTTGGTCTTTGTTTGATTATAGAAACCAATATTCTTGTATCAGAGAAATATTTTACGACGAGGAGAACAATATATTTGTACCTACAGTCTTCTTTCTTGTGTTGCTAAGTGTTTTGCCAACTTTTTTATTTTCTTTTTATTGCTTAGTAAGAATATAAATATGTTGTATTCTATTTCTAGTGCTTACGTGTATAACTAAATAAAAACAGAATAAACTGTGTTTTATTTTTCTGTTTAATAAAATCATGCCTATTACAAACGTAAGTCTGTATTCAAAATAATATTGTTAATAGAAGTTTATATTGACAATGAAATAATTTTATTTTTCAAATAAATAAATATACGGTTAAACGATGAAATGAGGATTTTATTTGGATCGGGGACCATTAGCGGGCTAGTTCTTAGAGCCATCCAATTGGTTTTAGTGATAGCTGGACTCATCACATGTCAGTATATTTTATCATTTTACTTGTTCATAAGTTACATTTGGAATTTTCAACTAATTTTATTATTGTTATATATTTTCGAGTAAGGCTAGTGAGAGAAAGCACAACACGAGAAAAATCCTTAATAAATCGACAGTAATAGCCCGTCAATCCAAGGAAGCTACGAATCTCATGAACATTCTCAGGCCTCTTCCAGTTCTGGGTAGGAGCGACCATGTATAGCCCTGTCTTAAATATCTATTGAATACGTCGACAATGCCATATTTTTTTCTATCTCAAGTGGATTGACATATCCAATAAATACTTAATACAAAGTCAAATGTATATATACATATAACAATAATAAAATTAGTTGAAAATTCTACCTGTAACTTATGAACAAATAAAATGATGAAATATACTGACATGTGATTAGTTCAGCTATCATTAAAACCAATTGGATGACTCTAAGAACCAGACCGCTAATAGTCCCCGGTCCAAATAAAATTCTCATTTCATCGTTTAACTATATATCTATTTATTTGAAAAATAAAATTACTTTATCGTCAGTATAAACTTCTATTAACAGTATTATTTTGAGTATAAATTTGCGTTTGTAATAAACATGATTTTATTAAACAGGAAAATATAAACACGGTTTATTCTATTTTTATTTAGCAGTACACATAATCTCTAGAAAGAGAATACAACATATTTACATTCTTACTAAGTAATAAAAAGAAAATAAAAAAGTTGGCAAAACACTTAGCCACGCAAGAAAGAGGACTGTAGGTACAAATGGATATATTGTTCTTGTCGTAGAATATTTCTCTGCTACAAGAATATTAGTCGTTATAATTAAACAAAGACCAAAAAATGATCAATACAGAAAAAGTTATAAATGATGTGCATGCACCACATGAGTAAAAGTCTGTATGATTGACATTTGAAATTATACAGAATTCCATCCACAAATAAGTTTAGCATGAAACATACCGGTATGGATTTAGAAACTAGAGTAACATAGAGGGCAGAAAACATGTCATTAAAATCGTTGTTTTTATTGATGAAGGAGAGAAAAACAGCGGTTAGCACGATCTGTAATGCTTTTAACATCATTGGCGTAATCGTACTTGGTATAAAATAGGATTTACGAAATTTTTGAATCGCTCGTCTCATTCTGTTGGGTAAATTTTGTAAAGGCGGTGGAATGACGGAAACGTTCAATGGAGATGTATCTGTCATCTCCAGTTCAGCCGGTTGGTTGATTTCGGAAATGGTAGCCATTTTGATTAAAACTGCGTGAGAAGAACCGAGTGTAGACACAAAACAGACATGAGGGAAAATGTAAGAGAAAGCAAGGATATATAATATGACACTGAAGAACAACTATACTTCTTGATATATATAAATTGAAGAGCATATACATTAATGGTATGCTAAGGACAAACTTTTAACGGTAAAAGATTAATGCGCAGTGACGTAATGTGCTGTGACGCAACTAGTGGGATCTTTGAACGTGTTTTTATAAAGTAAAATTTTGTATACCTCAATTTAACAGATTTTATAATAGCATCTTAACACTGTTTGCTATTAATCAAAACTAAGACCCCATGTTCTCTTTCCATCTATTTAACAATTCTTATAATAACATATGAATTCACATCCTTGCTTTTTATTTGCTTCACTAATAGTCAAACTGATCCCACATTTTCATTCACAAACCTTAAAGATCACAACGTCAATAACATAAAAACTATTAATGTATTGGATATAAAACATACAAGATAATAGTCTTGAAATTGCAGATAAGTTGATGCAATAGCATTAATTTGAACTGTAAATGATAAGACTGTTACAAAATATTAAACAATAGTCAAGACAAATTTTGTTCAATTAATCAATAAAACAATGGTATATGTGAACTTATAAAGTTCAAAAGCTTTCTTTATTTCTACTAGCATAACTACAAATACAAGTTCTCCATAACATAACCACAAATACAAGCATACCATTAATGTATCTGCTTTTCAATTTATATATGTCAAGAGGTATAGTTGTTTCTCACAGTGGCACATTATATCTCCTTGGCTTCTCTTACGCTCTTTCACATATCTGTTTTGTGTTTACCCTCCTCGATTCTTCTCACGCAGTTCTAATCAAAATGCCTACAATTTCCGAAATCAACCAATCAGCTGAACTGGAGATGACAGATACATCTCCATTGAACGTTTTCGTTGTTCCACCGTCTTTGCAAAATTACCCAACAGAATGAGACGAAAGATTCAAGAATTTCGTGAATCCTATTTTATACAAGGTACGATTATGCCAATGATGTTAAAATCATTACAGATTGTGCTAACTGTTGTTTTTCTCTCCCACATCATTAAAAACGATCTATGTTACTATATCATACGCTGGTTATATCACACACAATAAACACTTTTCCGACCCATCTAGTATGTTCGACTATCGTATATGCGTCTATTGTATACAATTGTACCAATAATATCTCAAACACGTTAAACTACTTCGGAATTGCAAGTTGCTGTCTTCCTTCTCTGCCTTTTTCTTTCTTGCAAATATCTAAAAAATATCTCAATGCCTTCTGAAGGGGCAAACAGTAAATTTCTTCATAATTTCGCCCTACTATTTTGATTGATGGAGAATGGGATTCAGAGATTCCAATTGGATCGAAGTAAAGTCAGGATCCTGCTCTATGATAATGATGCAAAAAGTTCAAAGGAGGTTGTGAACCTGCTTTGTAATTGTGATTATCAAGGTATTTTTAGATCTGGTTGATTTTATTTTATTTTTTCTTTCTGTTTTGAGGTGCGTTTTTATTAGGGGTTTAAATTGTTTGTTTCGACTGATCCTGTAAAAGCAATTTGGATGGGTGTATTGACTATTACTAATCATAGTAGATTCCTTTTTTAGTGATGCTAGTTACTTCACCAGTTTTACTTGGTATTTGATCTAGTAGTAAAACTGACGCTGCAAATCAAATCTACTGATTTACTTCTTTACCTTCATCTTTGCTATAAATAAATAGAACAAAGTTAGCCTATGGTATAATTATACGAATGTGTGAATGAATTGCTAGATGGTCGTTAAAGTGGGAGGATATTATGTAGAGAGCAGGTTGATAAGTTGTGGGGATGTATGGAAAATTATATACCCTTATCATGCATATGGCTATAATATTTTTATTAATAAGGGCAAGTTATTCCATCTTGTGGATAATAATAAGTTTTACTTTAGTTTAACAGTTACTGAAAAACCGGAATTGAGTTTTGAAGTAAAAATCTATATTAGTGAACCATGAATTGAAGAAGAAAATTAGAGAACGATGGAGTAGAGAGAAGTGAGGTAAGAAAAGAGTGAAGAGAGTTCGGTTGCTGTTATGGAGAACTTGTGTTTGTGGGTATGCTAGTAGAAATAAAGAAGGCTTTTGAACTTTATGAGTTCACATATACCATTGTTTTATTAATTAATTCAACAAAATTTGTCTTAACTATTGTTTAATATTTTGTAACAATCATATCATTTGCAGTTCAAATTGATGCTATTGCATCAACTTATCTGCAATTTTAAGACTATTATCTTGTATGATTTTGTATCCAATACATTAATAACTTTTATGTTATTGACGTTATGGTCTTTAAAGTTTGTGAATGAAAATGTGGGTTCAATTTGATTATTAGTTAAGCAAATAAAAACGCAAGGAAATGTGAATTAATATGTTATTACAAGAACTGTTAAATAGATGGAAAGAGAACGTGAAGTCCTAGTTTTGATTGATAGCAAACGGTGTTAATATGTTATTATAACATCTGTTAAATTGGGGTGTACAAAATTGTACTCTATAAAAACCACGTTTCAAAGATCCCACTAGTTGCGTCACAGCACATTACGGTACTACGCATTAATTCTTTACCATTAAAAGTTTGTCCTTAACATACCATTAATGTATATGCTCTTTAATTTATATATGTCAAGAGGTATGGTTGTTTCTCACAGTGCCACATTATATCTCTTTGCCTTCTCTTACGCTCTCCTCTATATCCGTTTTGTGTCTATACTCGGTTATTCTCACGCAGTTCTAATCAAAATGCCTACCATTTTCGAAATCAACCAACCGGCTGAACTGAAGATGACAGATACATCTCCATTGAACGTTTCCGTCGTTCCACCGTCTTTGCAAAATTTACCCAATAGAATGAGACGATGAATTTAAGAATTTCGTGAATCCTATTTTATACCAGGTACGATTATGCCAATGATGTTAAAAGCATTACAGATCGTGCTAACCGCTGTTTTTCTCTCACTCATCAATAAAAATGACAATTTCAATGACATATTTTCTGTTCTCTATGTTACTCTAGTTTCTAAATCCATATTGGCATGTACCGTGCTAACCTTATTTGTGGATGAAATTCTGTATAATTTCAAATGTTAATCATACAGACTTCTACTCATATGGTGCATGCACATCGTTTATAACTTTTTCGTATTGCATCATTTTTTGGTCTTTGTTTAATTATATGGACCAATAATCTTGTAGCAGAGAAATATTCTACGACGAGGAGAACAATATATCCATTTGTACCTGCAGTTCTCTTTCTTGTGTGGCTAAGTGTTTTGTCAACTTCTTTATTTTCTTTTTATTGTTTAGCAAGAATGTAATATGTTGTATTCTATTTTTAGTTCTTATGTGTGCTGCTAAATAAAAATAGAATAAACTTTTTGTATTTTCCTGTTTAATAAAATCATGCTTATTACAAAAACAAGTTTATACTTAAAATAATACTGTTAATAGAAGTTTATACTAACGATTAGTAATTTTAATTTTCAAATAAATAGATATACGGTTAAACGATGAAATGAGGATTTTATTTGGACCGGGGACCATTAGCGGGCTGGTTCGTAGAGCTATCCAATTATTTTTAGTGATAGCTGGACTCATCACATGTCGGTATATTTCATCATTTTACTTGTTCATAAGATGCGGGTAGAATTTTCAACTAATTTTATTATTGCTATATATTTCCAAGTAAGGTTGGTTAGAGGAAGCATAATACGAGAAAAAACCTTAATGAATCGACGGTAATAACTCGCCAATCCAAATAAGCTACGAATCTCATGAACATTCTCAGACCTCTTCCAATTCTGGATAGGAGCGACCATCTATATTCTTGTCTTAAATATCTATTGAATACGTCGACAATGCCATATTGTTTTTTCTATCTCAAGTGGATCGACATATTCAATAAATATTTAATACAAAGCCATATATATAGTAATAATAAAATTAGTTGAATTCTACATGTAGCTTATAAACAAATAAAATGATGAAATATACTGACATGTGATGAGTCCAACTATCATTAAAAACAATTGGATGACTCTAAAAACCATCCCGCTAATGGTTTCCAGTCCAAATAAAATTTCATTTCATCGTTTAACCGTATATCTATTTATTTGAAAAATAAAATTACTTCATCGTCGGTATAAACTTCTATTAACAGTATTATTTTGAGTTTAAACTTGCGTTTGTAATAAGCATGATTTTATTAAACAAAAAAATACAAACACAGTTTATTCTATTTTTATTTAGCAGTACACATAAGTATTAGAAATAGAATAAAACATATTTATATTCTTGCTAAGAGTTAAAAGGAAAATAAAGAAGTTGGCAAAACACTTTGCCACACAAGAAAGAGAACTGCAGGTACAAATGGATATATTGTTCTCCTCGTCGTAAAATATTTGTCCGCTACAACAATATTGGTCTCATAATTAAACAAAGACAAAAAATGATGCAATACAGAAAAAGTTATAAACGATGTGAATGTACCACATAAGTAAAAGTTTGTATGATTGACATTTGAAATTATACAGAATTCCATCCACAAATAAGGTTAGCACAGAATATACCAGTATGGATTTAGAAACTAGAGTAACATAGATGACAGAAAACAGGCCTTTGAAATCGTCTTTTTATTGATGAGTGAGAGAAAAACAGCGGTTAACACGATCTGTAATGCTTTTAACATCATTGGCATAATCGTACCTAGTATAAAATAGGATTCACGAAATTCTTGAATCCCTCGTCTCATTCTGTTGGGTAAATTTTGCAAAGGCGGTGGAATGACGGAAACGTTCAAAGGAGATGTATCTATCATTTCCAGTTCAGTTGGTTGGTTGATTTCGGAAATGGTACGCATTCTGATTAGAACTGCGTGAGAAGAACCGAAGATAGGCTCAAAACGGATATGGGGGAGAGCGTAAGAGAAGACAATGAGATATAACGTGCCACTGTGAGGAATAATTATACCTCTTGACATATATAAATTGAAGAGCAGATATATTAATGGTATGCTAAGGACAAACTTTTAACGGTAAAGAATTAATGCGCAGTGACGTAATATGCTGTGACGCAACTAGTGGAATATTTGAATGTGCTTTTATAGAGTACAATTTTGTACGCCTCAATTTAACAGATTTTATAATAACATCTTAACACCATTTGCTATTATCAAAACTAGGATCTCACGTTCTCTTTCCATATATTTAACAGTTTTGTAAGAACATATTAATCCACATTTCCTGCATTTTTATTTGCTTCATTAATAATCAAACTGACCCCACATTTTCATTTACAAATCTTAAAGGCCACAACGTCAATAACATAAAAGCTATTAATGTATTGGATACAAAATCATACAAGATAATAATCTTGAAATTGCAGATAAGTTGATGCAATAACATCAATTTGAACTGCAAATGATATGACTGTTACAAAATATTAAACAATAGGCAAAACAAATTTTGTTTAATTAATTAATAAAGCAATGATATATGTGAACTCATAAAGTTTAAAAGCCTTCTTTATTTCTACTAGCATAACCACAAACACAAGTTATCCATAACAGCAACTGAACTCTCTTCACTTTTTTCTTACTCCCTTCTTCATACTCCATCATTCTCTCATTTTCTTCTTCAATCCATGGTTCACTGATATAGATTTTTACTTCAAAACCCAATACAGATTTTTCAGTAACCGTTGAACTAAAGTAAATCTTATTGTTAGCCACAAGATAGAATAACTTGCTCTTATTAATAAAAATACTATAGCCACATGCATGATAAGGGTACACAATTTTTCCTATATCCCCACAGCCTATCAACCCGCTCTCTACACAATATCCTTCCACTCAACTTATCGCTTTCTCTATTTAACGACCATCTAGCATTTCATTCACGCGTTTGTTTATAAATTATAACATAGGCTAACTCTGTTCTATTTATTTATAGCAAAGATGAAGGTAAAGAAGTAAAGCAGTAGTTTTGATTTGCAGTATCAGTTTACTACTAGATCAAATACCAAGTAAACGTGGTGAAGTAACTAGTATCATTCGTCTCATTCTGTTGGCTAAATTTTGCAAAGGCGGTGAAAGGACGGAAATGTTCAATGGAGATGTATCTGTCATCTTCAGTTCAGCTGACTGGTTGATTTCAGAAATGGTAGACATTTTGATTAGAACTACGCGAGAAGAACTATATCTATTGACATATATAAATTGAAAAGCAAAACCAAAGAGGATAGACACAACGGATATGGGGGAGAGCATAAAAGAAGACAAGGAGATATATTGTGCGACTGTAAGGAACAACTATACCTTTTGAAATATATAAATTGAAGAGCATATATATTAATAGTAAGCAGAAATTGAAATTCTTAATTGCTAAGGACAAACTTTCAATGGTAAAAAACAGATGAAACAAATTCTTCATTTCACGGTATATGTTATTCTCATGCAAGTTTGCTGTCATAATTGCACATTTCAATTAATGCGCAGTGAAGTAATGCGCAGTGACGAAGTTTGCTGTCATAATTGCACATTTCAATTAATGCGTAGTGAAGTAATACACAGTGACGTAATGTGCTGTGACGCAACTAGTGGGATCTTTGACGTGTTTTTTATACTTGAAGTAAATTTAGAAGATAAACGAGCTCAGATGGAACAAATTTTTGATTTGACGGTATATGTAATTCCCATGCAAAATTGCTAGAATTTTTTCAAACCCGGTTTGTTCTTCGTGCTGCCGCTCATTTTGATTTAAGATGTAGGTAAAAAAAAAAGAGATTTCTTTTTCAGATTTGGGTTGGGAAAGCCTGTTTGTTAGAGCATTTGCTCTATCTGCCCCCAATCGGAGCCGGACCCAAAATCCCAACTATGGTCCTCTACGTCTGATTAATGTCAGGATCCGAATCCTTTTACTTTTAGGTTTCGGTTTCCTAATCCTCCTATGTGTCACATTTTTGATTTATTCTGTCACTAATGGATCAAGTGAAGAATCAGAAGACATGAAGAAGCTGACGAGAGTTGTCACGCCATTAAACGTGCCAAAAATGATGGATCTTGCACAGGTTTGTGAAATCTTGAATTTTTGATGTAGTTTGAGTTTCTGAAGGATGAGATGTGTGACAATTTGTTCTTTTTAAAGTTTCAAGGGGAGCACACGGAGAGTTTGTATTGGGGAACTTACAGGCCGCATGTTTATCTTGGAATACGTGCCAGGTAATTTGATCCATGTTATTCTTATTATTATTTCGAGTTTTGTAATGTCGAATTAAGTTAAGAAAATGCTGGTATACACATTGTATTGATTAGATTCATCCATATCATCATGTTTATATATTTAGTTGCAATTTTAATGAGGGACCGTTGTAAATAGCTCATGTAACTTATAACAATATGCAGAATACAAGAGTAGGTGCTTTGTGTCACTATGATAAGTGTGCGATGCGACAATGGCTTAATAGTAGGTGCATCGTGTCACTATGATAAGTGTGCGATGCGACAATGTCTTAGTAGTAAAGTAGAGAGCAATAGTCCCATAGGTCTTAAGCGGTCCCATGGGATACAAATGAGGTATCCTATTTTTTCACCAATCAACACTAGTGTTGGTGTGAACAAAATTCTATTCTAGCAAAGTACAGTTAGGAGATTTCTATATTTCTAGGCGCACATGATACTGCATAAATTAATTCTTTACCGAAGTAAACACAAATTGTCATCCAGGTATAAGTCAATATATCTGTGGCACATGCATGTGCAATGCACACATTGTTCCTACTCAATTGAAGTTGCAATTTTAATGATGCGAGTTAGAAAATTTGTAGTGATTTTTGTACCAAAATACTCCTAATTTAATTTTGTATATTTGTCCATTCGACAACATTGTTTGGATTTTCCCTCTTCATGGTTATTCTTTTTGAGAGTCGAGCCTTTAACATTGGAAGTTAGCATCATAATAGGCATATGTACAATTCACACGTACTAAATTAGCTGTTCATATTTCAGTTATAACATCATTACAAAATTTTGTTGGTCAAATATAGAAACTTGTAAAACTGTGTGCTGCATGGAGTTTTATTATCAGAAAAATTGTTCTGTAAAAATAGTTGACTTGATTTTGTTGGACGCTGAAGTTGAACTTGTATTATTTGACAAACCAACGGTCTTTTATTGCCATAGTTAAGCTTTAGATTACATAGTTATGTATGTCAAGTACGTCTCTTTCACTTTATTAAAGTCATGTATTGTACTTCTCACGATGCACATGAATACTCATGCAGGACGCCAAAGTCATTAATAGCTGGATTGATGTGGCTTGGTATAAAGAATGGAAAATATTTTCTACGTCATGTGTGCCAAGATTCCGATGATCTCAGCAAATATGGCTGGACAGATCACAACAGTCGGGATTATGGAAAACAAACAATTGTTGACCAAGAACTTCATCTAACAAGAAGTTTCTTGAAAGAAAGAGTACACGGTAGCGGTTATGGTGGAGATTGGGCTGTTAGAATTAGTGCACAACTTGAGAAGTATGCTATAAAATTTGTCTTCTTTAATTTATCAATTTGAAAGCATATTGTACCTTAAGAGCATGACATAATACTACTAATCATGTGAGGATTATAGTAGTTATATCATCATAGCGTAATAATCGAAAGCAATGATAGCGGTTATTCGACCAATTTTCAAATTACATTTTTTCTTCATCCCAAATCCCTTTTTGTGTTTCTTCAATACGATATTAGCTTTTGGGATTGGGCATAATCTTGTCTCAGTCCACTCCCATATTTCTGCCCTTGTCCGCGAATTGTTTTCACATTTGCATATTCATTATCCCATTACCATTTTTCAGAACATTTTTTTTGACCATTTAAAGGGCGAGGTTTGATGATGCAAAATGGAGTAATGTACATCTTTTCTTCTATATAGTGGACGAAGAAGGCAATACTCTAAGTTTGCCCTCCAAAGAATATGACTCCAATGAGGATTATCCTCTGGTATCTGCGTTCCGTGAGACATTGGCGGGTGGGAACTTCATTTGAAATCTCAGGTATGTGTTCAGAATTGTATCTCACTATGCTTACATGGAATTAACTTTGTTCAATTCTTCTATTCCGACTCTTCAATCAATTGAAGGTCAAATGTAACACAAATATAACTAAAATGACCTTCTGATGAAACTTCATGATTCATCCGCTTCATGTTAAAATTGTACAAACTACTATTATTTTATGGTTAAAAATTGACATGGAGATTTTAGGTTATGTACAGTCGATTAATGTACAGCCATTTTCGAACACACTGTTTTCAAAAATTTAGACTGCTTCGTCTTTGTGTCTGCAAGTAGTGAAACATAAATGACTGCTAAATGAACACAGAAAAAAAAAACTAAAGTACTCCACATAGGAATGTTATACTAAAGTTACCACTGTATCATCAAAATTAATTTTATGGATGCAATATTTTAGTTAAAGGTTTGAGCTTTGAACTCTTGAAGCTGGAAACCGAGCTATTTTGCATTATGCAATGTTTATATGAATCTCAATTTGATAATTCCAGAATTCTTTGATATTTGTTGACAACCATGTATGAACTTATATAAGGTCCATGCAAGAAGTTTTGTCAAATCTATGAAATATCCACTTTTCAAATTGGTATCCTCGTATTGTTAAAATTGACTGATGAGATCTGTGGAAGTAATTTAAATTTAAAAGAATGCTGGAATTTTGTTTACAAAGAGTTTCTCATCTATTTATAAACATAGCAAATATGTTTTGTCAACATGCGAAGTTCCTAAAAACCATGTAATTTTTTTAACAACTGTACAGTTACGGATATCAATTGATTTGAACATTTTGAAAAAGTCCAAAATGGGATGCTTTTGCTCCAAGTAAACTTAAATTGTGATGGATATACCGACCCCTTAACGCACGTGTAGTTGATTTCTAATCAAATCCCTGCAACCATGTTTATTTTCTAAATGAAATTAATATCTTTTACAGGATAATTTGGAAGTGCACCATGCGGGTTTCAAAACACCACACATGCATAATTTGATTGAGCTAATTCAGGGTACTCTTGCAGTCAATGTATGTCTGTAAGACTTGCCTAGTGCTGATAGGATTTAAACACACTATCAGATTCTATTCTTATGATCATTCATAAATGTTTCCATTTTAAATCCACAATGTCCAATGATATGGTAATACTCGTTTTGGTACTATATAGGCAAGAAGAACTGGACAGATACAACTTGCTGATGCATCAGAAGAATCTCGAAACATTGTTTTCATTCAGGTAATTTCCATGTTTACATAAACCCAACAATGTCGTAATATTTGAAATTTATAATCTGTGCTTGTAACTCATTGCTTTTGCAGTTGGAGCAATTTACAATTCTATTCTTATTCACATATGATATTTCTATTATATATGTGTGTGTGTGTGTGTGTGTGTGTGTAAAATTTTATATTTCTTGTCAAACGCTTCTGCATTCCTACCCCAATAGCTTGCTAATTTTAACCATTTAAATGCATCCTATAGAACCCTGACCATCTGCTATTGGGGATGGATCCAAGAATTATACATGGGAAGGGATGGACGAATCATATAGGTTTACACAAATTTTGGTTTAATGAAGATTTATATATAACCACTAAAATAGTACTACATCTTCCTTTTTAATATAGAATCACAATGACATTTATTATATTGGAAGTAATTAATGATAGTTTAATTTGGACTACGAAATAGACTATTTCAGTACACACAGTTAAAATATAATTTAACCATTCACTGTTCATTTGATTTAAATGCATCCTATAGAAGCCTGACCATCTGCTATTGGGGATGGATCCAAGAATTATACATGGGAAGGGGTGGACGAATCATATAGGTTTACACAAATTTTGGTTTAATGAAGATTTATATATAACCACTAAAATAGTACTACATCTTCCTTTTTAATATAGAATCACAATGACATTTATTATATTGGAAGTAATTAATGATAGTTTAATTTGGACTACGAAATAGACTATTTCAGTACACACAGTTAAAATATAATTTAACCATTCACTGTTCATTTGATTTAAAGCGAGGTTCTTTGTAATCTTTGTAGCAAAAATGTCCCCTCCATCGTAGCTGTTGTGCCAAAATTATAAACTTATAAACCAACGGGTATGATACCTTTATTTTATTTTTGACCTTTTTTTAAAAGTAATATCAGCTAATTCCTTTCAAATTAAATGTAGGAAACTTACACACGTAGAAGCATAGTTATTAAAGCCCTCGTCTAGACACTCCTAGGCGTCAAAAAGCTCTAGGTGCCAGCTTGGGGCTTTTTACCTTTCAAAGCGCCGACTATGCGTAAGACGATAAAAAACCCCAAAGGCTTCAAAACGTTCGAGCTTTGAAGCGCCAAAAAAGCACGCCTTGTGCAACATTATTGATGAGAAAAAAGTTTCAGTATTTGATCCAATATGGAGCCCAATTACATTTCAAAATTCAACAGCAAGCAAATAAAAAGTGTTTATTCATCTCGACTTCAACGTCGAACAGTAAAAAAACATCGTAATATAGAACAAAAAAATACCATAGGCAATTTCTATATATTAAGTATTTTTGTTGTTTGTAGACTTGAATTGAATGACCTTGTGCTTTTTTAGTTTGATTTATGATGATCGTATGATGTTTTATTCTCAATATTGTATTTATATGCAATTTTTTGAAGCCAAAAATTGAGTTTTAATACATTTTTAATTGCAGTTTCTTTTTTTGCTGTAAAACAGAAAAAGTGTGCTCAAGGCGTTCAAAAAAGCCATGGACGCAAAAAAGCGCTAGGCGAGGGTCTCTGGCTTTTTCGTTGACAACTATGTATAGAATTAATAAAGTTTTCAATTTATTTTAAAATGGCAAAAGCTCGATATCTTAAAATGTCTTCCATAAAATTGATCCAATCAAATCGACTCAATCTCTGCTTGAAAACAACAAAAATGAATTGGATGGATTTAAACATGCAACACAAATCAATAGTTCCGTATTTTACCTCATCAAATCTGTAATTTAGTCATGTAGTTCCATAACACTATTCAACAACCTGTTATGATAATGATGTGAGTTTGTTATTTATCTTTTTAGTTTTAAGTTTCAATACTGTCCCACATACGTATAATAATTTCTATTTGCAACGCTAACATGGAACTTCATGGAAAATGCAAAAACTTCGATCAATAAATTCCATCCATTATTTACTTTATGTTCTTTTTTATATAAAAATACAAATCTTTCAATTATTTGCATTTTTTATACAAATCTTTCAATTATTTTCAATTAAATTCCATCAATAAATTCCATCCATTATTTTTTACATAAAAATATTAACCACCGTCATTGCATTTTCATTATTACGATCTTTTCAATTGCATGGCTAGACAAATCTTTCGTAATATTTGATCAAATGGAAAGTAAAAATACATTCAAATGATTTAGTGCAGATCATACAATGTTAGTCATTCACATTATACAAATCTAATGATTCCTTTATAAATTCAAAATACTTCTTTACAAATATGCAAATCTTAATATCACTTGAAAATAAAAAATCATTTTTTAACTGGTTTAAACATATACAATTTATAAGAAAAACAATTCACGCACGAAGCGCGTGCCGTAGCACTCATAATTAAAATTAGAATTTTTGTTAATTAAATATTTACAAATAGTTGAATGAATTATAATTTTAGTTAATAAAATAGTTAAATGGTTGAATAAATTCTAAAGAGTTAAAATTGGAATTATAGTTAATAAAATATTTCAGTATTTATAAATAGTTGAAGGAATTATAATTTAGTAACTAAATAGTTAAATAAAATGGTTGTCAACACTAAATTTGTTATTTTTAGTAGTATTCATAGCGTAGTTTTTCCATAAAAAAACTCAGACTTGTATAAAAGCCCAAGGCGCAAGCCTTGTGTCTTTTTGCGCCTGAGCGATATGATGATAAATTCAATCATTTAGATTTGTCAAACCACAAATTACAGATGGTTGAATTTTTTTTAAAATTATCACAACATGTTTTTGAAAATTCATGTAAGAGATTGATTAGCACCATCTAGATAGTATTTTCTTCTAACATTTCACGAATGTTGATAGTAAAATATACAGTTCTAAGTCATATTATTGAATTTGATGGAGTCCAAGTAGTACTACGTTACTTGATAATGATGCCGTTATAGAAAAACGATTAGGAGTCTGTTCGTGGAAATCTGATACCTCACAATCTTTTTTATAGAAGATTGTTCGATGATTTATATTAGAAAGATGTTTCTTCCATGGACAAAATTTATTCCGGCACGTTGGAATTCCAACCAAAATCTGGTTTTGTCACCGACGGTTATAAGTGGAAAAAATAATTTATGTTTATATTAAAGAAAAATCAGTAAAACATTTTTAGCTTTGTTTATTGCCTTGAAAACATTCTCTCTTAAATGCTTATCAGTGTTTTCGTATTTATATAGTGAAAAAAAATACCGATTGGTATCAAAATTCAAAATTGGAATGAGAATGGAATTTTCAAAATTTTCAAAATGGAATGGACAAACTAAAAATTTCAAATGATCGAGGAAATCAAAATTTTAAACCTTGGTATCTTCACATTTTCTTTTAAATTACCTAAACATATCTCTATAAATCAAAACCATCAAATGGGAGAAACTAGGTTTGCATTATAGACATATTGTGTAAAATAATAAACCAACTACTAAAAGTGAATACATAATTTGATCAAATCGTAAATCCCACTCATTACTTAATCCTATTTATGATTAATACAATAAGCAATAACAATAATCGTGTAAGTTGCAGGGTTCAAAAAACTCAATCATTGTAAAATCTTCAAATCTGCAAATACTAAATCCTCGTAAATACTAAATCCTCGTAAATACTAAATCCTCTCGATGACTAACCTATTACAATTATTTATTAGACTTTTAAAACCTGTAATTTCACAAACTTGAATAAGGCTGAACATTTATTGGTTCAAATGGGAAAGACTAATCATACTGAACAAATTTGGTTAAATTAGTTCAGCTCAGTTAGTTGATTGATTGGCTTTGATATTTCTTCTAATATTTATCTAGTCGAGACGAATTTGGTTTTAACCATCTTAAAACTGAAAAAACCAACTAAACTGTGTATAAAACTTGAAATATTTTACATATAACGTAGTTGTTAATGTCAGTACTATTACTTATATTTTACTATCTGAATATGTTGCATTTATTTAAATTCATTCACCAATCTCTAGGAAAGGAAGATTTATTTTTTCTTGAAATTATAACATAATCGCATCTTTACATATGGATGCACCCAACCAGTTATTTCGACTTCATGATATGTTGCCAAGGCCACAACTTATCTCATTTAAAATTTAACCAATTAAACCAACCGAACAGAATTGATTATTTTATGTTTGGTTTGTGATGATTTTGAGTAGATTCAGTATGGCTAGTTTTTTTAATCGAATGTTTATTGATTTTAATATTATCGGCAAATTCAAAACAAATGTCTATTTTCTTGCCTCTGGATTTGTGAACAAATAAAATCTAATCAAATATGAAAAAGTAACCTACTTGAAGAAGCACTACTAGTTCTTAGATGGAGGTTTAAAGCGTCAATGAGGAATCATTTAAGAAGAAGGTAGATTGGTTGATGGGGCAAAATTATAGAGGAATTGAATTTTCTTTTTTAAAATTGCAAATCCAGAGGCTTAATGTAAATTTATATTTTATGAAACAAAAGTGTTTAACGCTTCAACTGTTTATTGTATTGTTAGAAATGGAAACTTTGTAATATTTACAAAACGTCAAAGGTATTTTGGTAACTTTACTTTATAAAACATTGGAAGACCAGCTGATTTTTCTTGATTCATGGAAGAAGTACGATACCTGCCATTATAGTACTTATTATTTTTGGTTTCTTATTTGGATCATTGTTAATTTGTAGGTCCATATATTAATGTTATATCATCATATTTTTCCAAATGCTAAGCTCACACTCCTATTTTATGAGCGAGCAGATATTGGCTTATTGGTGAAGATTGATAAAAAATCGAGTTAATAAATAAAACAATGGATTTCATTGACCTCATTAATAAGGAGTGTATTGTCTCGACTCCTTATAAAAGTGTACTGTCTCACTTTTTGAGTAGTGGACTTGCACTGCTTAATTTCTTTGTAATGCAAAGTTGTATTTTATTTCCTCTCAAATAGTAATATCATTATCATCCATGTCCGTTTGTTCATCCTGATCACTACTACGCTTCCTTCCACTTTGGATGTTGCTTTTGTTTCTGGAACAAATCTGAAGGTTTCAAGGCATGAAAAACACATCAATAATCTCACTGGTGATTGCTATGCTATTGCATACTCTGTTTCTTTTATTAGTTAATTTCCATATTGTATTGTTTATACGCTAATTCGTGCTTCTACTAATATATTTATATCTTTCTCACTTTGTTCAAATTTTGCAACTAGCAAGTCACTGAATGCCCTTCCTTTTCATAAACGATAAACTCTAAATAGATTCCTTGTTAAAAGTTTTCTTCACTGGCAAAACAACATAAACATTCAACCAAAACAAAGGTAGGTTGCTAGATCTAGTTAAACACAAGCAAATCAAGACTAAAGCGAAACCATAAAAGAAAGTGCCGATACAAACAGAAAACAATACATATCAAAGACTTAGAACATATTACACATCGATCCATTACTGCACAAAAATACATGACAACTAGACCTGTCAAAATATGACCCAACCCATTAACCTGATCCATTAACCCTACTTAAAAATGGGTTGGATCAACCCATTTATGAATTATATTAAATGAGTTATAATTTGGGTTGACCCATTTTTAAAAGGGATATAAATACGTAACTCATTTATAAAAAACTTAAAATTCGAAAATATAAATTTTGAAAATAAGAATTTTGAACACGCATTGTAGTTTTCCATGAAGACTTACGGTTGTACTTAAAAAATAGCAGGCTCCCGCATCCTCATATTTGAACCTCATCTAGTGCAGAAACCTCTATTTTTTTTTTCAGACTACAATAACTTGTTCATACTAACTTGAAATCAGGTGAGACTTTGACTGGTCAACTTCCACCTAAATTACAGACAATATGGAACATTCGGATATTGCATCTTGTGAACACACACTGTAGTTCTTCATGGGGATTGACAGTTGTACTTAGAAAATAACATGCTACCACATTCCCATATTTGAACTCCGTCTGATGTAGAAGCCACTATTTTTTTGTTTAGACTGCAATAATTTCTTCATACTAACTCAGAATCAAGCGTGACTTCGACCGATTAACTCCCACCTAAACTACGGACAATATGAAACACTTGGATACTTCATCTTGTGAACGAACACGATAGTTCTCCATGGGGACTGACAGTTGTACTTAGAAAGTAAAAGGCTTCCACATCCCCATATTTGAACTCCCTCTAGTGCAGAAGCCGCTATTTTTTTGTTCAGACTGTAATAGCTTCTTCATACTTACTCGGAATTAGACGAGACTTCGACCGATTAACTCCTACCTAAATTACGGACGATATGGAACACTCGGATACTTAATGCTATTAACGCATGTTGTAGTTCTCCATGGAGACCGATAGTTGTACTTAGAAAATAATAGGCTATCACATCATCATATTTGAATTTTGATGGAAATTAGAATTAAAATTTTAAATCTGATTTTTATCGAAATTCAAAACGTAAAAATTAGAATTAGAAGTATTTTATATTATTTGTTTTTTATCAGTCAAATCAAATTTAAATCTTTAAATGGGTTGAATGGGTAATCCGCAAATTAAACGTGTTGGATCATAAATGGATCAAAAAAAATGGGTCATAAATGAGTTGGGTCAAACTCGACCCAATTCATTTTGACCCAACCCAACCCGTTTGACAGGTCTAAATTGACAACACAGATGCTAACCTAATTTGTGGCATGATATAGTGAAGTGATCAATCCGAGGTTAAAAAAACAAGATCTACATAATGAATTGTATATCAAAAGTGACTTAAGAATATGACACCGTTAGGGGGGGAAAATCCGATCTAGGTGATTGAAGAGAATAATAATAATCATACAATGTATGCTAATCGTTTTCAAGTACAAACTGTACTAGATAATGCATTTTAGGTATACGATTACAAATTTGCAAGTTGCAATAATGAGGTAACGAAATGATCAAACTATAATTTGCCCATATATTTACCTGTTATAGTGCAGAATCCTATAAATGACACTGCTCTGATATGGGTAATCCATTAAACATAGATGAACTACTATGAATATAATGACATACAAAACTCGAAAGTATTAATCTTTGTTAAAAATGTTGGGTATGTCATAAATTTTCATACCACGTGCATTGTCTAAAATATCAGTAGCAAATACAAAGATATTAAAAATAAAAACGAAAACCGAAGAGGCAAGATTCTAACAAAAACTCATCATTTATGCATTATATATAAGGTTTCCTCTCAAGCCCAACTATCATGTTACACACACAATATTGTTTGAACTATAATATTATATGTAATAGTTACCCAGTAATATACTACGAAGATAACATACACCATGGTGATAAATTTTCCATTCGTGCCACAAACACAGTATTGTTAGTATGACTAATTACATACGTGTATGGATTGTTGGTTAATATTGACATGCATTCAATATTGTTGGTGTGATTGTCACACATAATAGTTAAAACCAACAATATTAAAATATAAGATTTACGATGGTAGTCCCTTAAAAAATATAAACTTGATTTTCATAACTTATATCTCTCCTGCAAATGATGGAAGATGTGAAAATCAAACCCAAATGTGCATTTCCATTCATACCAAATAAAAATATCTTTCAAGTTTCAACCATCGTACCCTGGCCTATTATGCTAGTAGTAAATTTACCACTATCGTACAATTATCAATCAATTTCCCTTTTTGAGTTGATACTAGTACAATCGGAATGACAGCGGTAAAATTACAGTTTTAATGGTATGAAAATGATAATATTTTTTCAAAATTAGGGATAATGGTAATTGATCTATTTGTATATTTTATTTTATAGTCTTTTAATACATTCTCTTGAAGAGAAACAATTAAATGACTAGATTTAGTTTGCAGATTCAATTTAAATGATGTCAATTATATTATTTTTTTCCTTTTTTGATGTTATCTTTTACTAATATGAAATGATGGATGAAACAACAATGCATTATAAAAAAATACTAAGCCGATTCTTGGAATGAACGTCAAATTACCATTATCAGTGTAATAGTTACCCATTTATCAACAATACGATAACGGTATGCGATTTTGGATTATTAACAAGTATGGTTCGGTAATGTTTCTTTGTGAATCGATAACCGTAACCATTATCATAACAACCCTATTCGTGCCACACTTTTAACATTGTTCTTATAACCAATCATGTATAGTAACCATGAAACAATTCAAAATTGTTAAATTTGATTTATTTTATTTTATTATATTGATCTAACTGTTTTATTTGAAACATTCAAACCCTTTTTGAATTCTAATACGATAAATCAAGTACGAATATCTTAAAATACTAATAAAAATGCGTTGTAGCTTGACAGATTCAGTTTTATACAATTTGATGTATTTTGACCTTTACGGAAAGTCATGGCGACAAGGAGGAAAAAGAATATAATGATGTTTTGTTATTTTCTGATCTGGTCTAGATCAAATTCTTGGTTGGTTGCATCGCCTCTGTGTACTTCGTATCCAATATAATCGAAACCAAAAAAACAAAAAGCTTCAACTGAGCTTGAAATCGATGACCCAAAATCCATCCGTAAAAATTTGGACTGAATCAATTGTGGTTGTCATTTCTTTTCTCTTCTCATTCTGAATCATTTTAGGGTTTTTTTCCTTAAAAAGTTGGTATTTAATGTATTGTTACATGCTTCTTGCAACATTTAAGCACTTAAAATATTTCACTTCTGATGGTATTTGTTTCTAAAATTTTAGATCAAAATAGCTTGATAACACACACACACATATGTTGTTTTGAAAGTAGCATAATATTGATCTTAAATAAACTAGCATTGCTTCTATCATAATCATCACAAAATAGATTTAATAATCAATACTCATTATTTATTACATAATGTGAATGAAAGTGATTAACATTTATGAATGGTGCTAGAAAAAAAAGGAAAACATAAACTTCTACTTGTAAGTTACTTCTAAGTAACATAGTTAATGTATTTCTTAAACTCTTGTAAAAAATTATTAGTGATAAAATTTGGGTATCTTAATTTATTTGAATGTTAACATCTACAAACAGATTTTGTGTTGTACTTTTAGAAAGATAAATTTAGAATGATTGGAGTTTTGATTTTCTTTTTTAAATTATAATTACGACTTTGCAGAAAATTAAGTATACGGAACATAGTCACGAGAGTTGTTATTCAATATAGATTTTTGCAACAAACTGCATAGGCTTTTGTGTAAAAAATTCATAATTCTTCCTCCATGTATAAGAAAGCGAACAAAATAATTGAATTTCAAATAACATGTGTGTCACCTTTTTGGTTATGTGTGTGTGTCTCTCTGTGTGTATACATTTTCAAGAGAGTTTTTATGACTATATAAAAATAATAAAAATAATTTTGGTTATCCAGATTTTAGTACAAATGAATAATTTGGATTAATTGTTTTATAGTATTTTGAGCGTAGATCGTTGAAAATGTTGTATTTTGTTTTCTTTATTCACTTCCAGGTTTGTTATCATGTTGTTAAAGACAATTTTATGAAATATGTGCTTCATGCACGGTTTATTTTAGTTACCGAATTCTTTATTTTTCAAATTATGATTTAAAAAAAAACAATATTTTATTAAAAGAATTGCGAAATGTTTGTCACTATTTGATAATATATTCATCAAAGAAAGCTCTTTGGATGACATTAAAAGTTTTAGTTATTTGGAGTTTGATAGAACCGAATAATTTTTATTTAATGTTCTAATATATTTTGGGCACAGAATTATTAAAAAGGTATTTTGTTTATTTACTATCTGCTTTGTTATCTTTTAGTTTAAGACAAATGTTTGATATGTGCTCCATGCTTGTAACTACGTTTACAACAACAAAACCATTATTCCCAAACGATTTGGGGTCGGGTAGAGATGAAACTCAAAACTAAATGACAAAGTCAATTTAGAAGTAACAACAATAATAATAAAAACCATGATAATAATAAAAAAATAAAGTAAAAATAATTAAACAAACAATAATAATAAGTAAAATAAAAATAAAGATAAAAATAAAATAAAAATATATAAAGAAATTAAAAAAACACGATAATAATAGTAATAGTAATAATGGTACTAATAATAGTGTGGACCAAAGACCAAACACTGCCTTTTAGACTTCTATTCACCGGTCCTATAATCTAAAACTTGTAATACTGTCCCTAAATCAACCCTAAGTAAAAAACTTCTAGCTCACGGTTCTATTACGTGGATCGATAACTTTAACACACTTCTGTCTGACACCAGTTTTTCAGATATATTCTAATCCTTCAAATATTTTTTTACTACTTTCTTTTATGTCAACTTTGGTCGACCTCTACATCTCTTTAAGCATTCGATGCGGTCTATAATTCCAACTCGCACATGTGCATCAGGAGGCCTCCGCTGGAGATGTCCAAACCATCTTAAGCGGTGTTAGACCAGCTTCTTCTTAATTGGTGCTACTCCAAGTTTATCATGTATATCATTATTTCTAATTTGGTCCCGTCTTGTATAATCGCAGCTTCATCGCATCATACGCATCTCTGCTATACTTATATATTTTTTTGAAACCAGAGAAACCTGTTCAATCACTACCGACATTGTGATTCCTGAACGGTAAACTTAGGGAATGGACGGCTGACCTGCCACAACCGCTATTCTAGGCTAGCCAGACCGTTCGGTTGGCATGGTGCTATACTTATCATCTGCGTGTGTTGTCTTTTAGTAGACCAACATTCTGTACCATACAACATCGCATGTCTGATTGCCGTTTTGTAGAATTTTCCTTTAAGCTTTTGTGAGATTTTCTTGTTACATAGAATGTCAAACGCCGGTTGCCATTTCACCCATCTCGTTCAAATTTTAAAACTAATATTTTCATCAATCTCACCATCGTATTGATCCTGAATATCGAAAGATTCTTTCTTAGGCACTACTTGTCCGGCCAAAGTGACATCTCCATCCTATGACCTAACACCACCGAACTCGTTCTTCGTATATTCTGTTTTGCTTATGCTAAGCCTAAAGCCCTTTGATTCTAAGATTTGCCTTCACAACTCCAGTTGTCCATCAACCTTTATCCTACTTCCGTCAATTAGCACATGCTTGTAACTAAGTTTTGTGTCAAAAATATAATGTAAATTAATATTTTATTAAAGGAATTGCAAAATGGTACTAAAAGCATAATAGAAGGAAATATCAATGGAATAATTTGATGAGGATGAAAAAATATAGTAAAGAAGAGCATAAGAAATTTAAAATGTTTTTTTTTTTTAAGTTTCACTCATCATATGTGGATTCTATTTTATATTTTTACAAGTGCATAATTCGTGTTGGTAATGTTGTGAAGAACAATGTTAATATTTTAAACACTTTGTTTAGAGGATTAATTTTTATTTTGTGATTTGAGTGTAAATAAATAAATTTTTGTAATTTTGTTGATACAAAGATGCATCTATTGAAATTTTTTCTTGACTGTATATTTATTCAAATAAATGAATATTAGCTAATTATGTTTACTTAATTAGTTTAAAAAATTTGTTAATTTTGTTGGGGACAAGCATTCGTGTGGATAACTTTGAATACATTACCAACTGTCTGAAATTGAAAATGTTGTAATTACGTGATGACATTTTTAAGGTTTTGATGCAGTCCCAAACCTAGTAACACCGTTCATCTACATACAAAAGGGTCATGGAAGCAAATCTAGTTTTCTGCATTGGTAACAGGGTCCAATATGGGCTCATGTCAATGACTTTCATCATGAAACTTTGTTAGTACAACCTAAATATACCCAACCAAATACACTCTCAAACTGAGCATTGCTTTAACTACATGCTGTGAGCTAATGAGCAACATAAACATGTCATTGTCTATTTTGATTGTAGTTGTTTAACTGTAAATTGTAATAACAATGCAAAGTGAAAATCTTCACTCCTGTTTCTGGTTTGTTGTAAAGTGTCTTTTATATACGTAATTCACATTCATCTTATAGCCTATTTACCTGAAATGTTTTAAATTCTTACTAGGGGACGCATTGACCAGACAATTGAAAAGGAAAGACGAGGATTTTGAGGAGAAATACATGCATTGTTTTGCTATAAAGGATAAGGTAGACAATATTGCGGCTTTGTTGATAATTCAATGCCACTTAATATATTTACAGTTCATAAAAATGTTCCTCTATTACTTTGCTTTATGTGCTCTCCGGAGTCTGGAGCACAATTATGTTTACTGCTCTTTTCCCTTATGCTCTCCCTACAACCCTAACTTTCATCACCACAGGAGGCACTCTGAAACAGTTGCTAAAAAGCAAATAGCTAAGTAGACGATGCCTAGTGTATAATGTCACAAATTTAGTCTTGCCGAGTCATAATCAGCACTGATAGCAGATGCGATTGATTTTTTTTCTTTGAAGCAATAGCATGTGCAGCCTCTAAAAATAATAGATGTTTCCTCCTGTAATTTGATGTTTTTTTGTTTATTTGATGGGGGGCAGGGGGTGTATGTTCTTCGGTATGTCGTGGGTTATACATGATGATTTTATTGTATTTTCTGATTTTTCTAATGTAGGTGGATTCAGAATCAATGATTGTTGGAAGGGCCGCTATTGCAAATATGCTTGGTGGCATTGGTTATTTTTATGGTCAGTCAAAAATTTCCTTACCTAAAGGCTTGAAAGTAAGTTGATTTTTTTTGTTGGATTAAGTTTTTTAGCAAAAGCAAGCCTACTATAAATGTTATTCACACAATGTTGGATTTGTATATTGTATGCACTTGGTTTAATGATCAAGTTTCGAAAACAGTTTTTTCCAGTAATGAAGGTAAGCTTGCATACATCTTGCCGGTAGAGTGGGCTTGCAATTTGCTCTTCTACGACCATCATTCTTGATTTGCTTCAGTCATATCTCAGATATCTTAAATTCTTTGAGTTGGTTTGTCTAGCAATAGCAGTCATGTTACTTCCGCATTAGGTATATCATCACTTTTGTTCCCCCGTTAGGGCGCTCTAATTTATATACGGGAGGTCAAAGGTTTGAAAATTGCTTACCATGTTATGAACTCTGGACATATATTCACATGTAGTATTTTTATATACTATCTAAGACTAGCAGAATGTACTAAAGTACCCAATTTCAGTACACGTGCGAGTGCGCGTGTGTATTATGTATGTATGTATGTATGTATGTATGTATGCCATCAATTATGATATATATGATATCATATGCAGGTCAAAAATGGAAACCGAAATCTTTATTATTGGCCAGCTGCGCTTTATACCGCTGTCCCATGTAGAACCTTCTTCCCTAGAGGATTTTTGTGGGATGAAGGCTTCCATAAACTTATTATTTGGTTAGTTGCCTATTGCCTTTGTTTACACAATATGCACACACGCACAAGTACATATAAATGAATTATTGAGAAACGATGAGGGGATTTAAGTGTAAGTCTGTTAAACTACAAAGTTCCATATACTAACAATGTATTTTTTTGTCTAGGATCTGTTTAATTCATTTAATTTCATAAATTTACTTCTTAAATGATTGTGAAGTGAATATCTAGGCGTTGGGATATCAAGATCAGCATGGATATAATTGGTCATTGGCTAGATTTGATTAATATGGATGGATTCCTCGGGAACAAATACTAGGTGCCGAAGCTCTCAGGTGAAATTCTCATATATAGAAAATGGTCAGCGTACTCTTTGTAACAAGTGAAATGCATATATCCTAAAAGTATGTATACAATGTTCAGTAAAGTGCCTGAGGAATTTGTTCTTCAACATCCATCAAATGGAAACCCACCAACTTCATTTCTTCTATTGTGCGGTGAAGTTACTTCCACCCACCTCCTTTTGTCTTATTCTGTTAATTACATTTTCATCCAAAATCAATACAGTTTAAATTGAATTCAGTTACTTGGGGAATTTGGATACTTAATTTCTTATTGAAACTATAAGTTGGAAACATAGTGATTATGCTACTGCTTATTCATTACCCTGTTAAGTAATCTTTCTTCTAGGAGCTGTTTCTGCAGTGAACATTTTATAACTATTCTTTTCGTATTGCCTGACATAAAAATTGATTTGATTTTGAAACTTGAACCAACAGATTTGATTAGCAGCTCAAAAGCAAATGGGTTTTCACCAGAAGAAAATGAGGAGATTAAAACATTTCTCAATAGAGCTTACAACCGTCTTGGCACATGGTTTGAGTGTTTAATTCTACATAGCGAGGTGAGTTGTTTAAAACATATAGTATACCATATGTTCAGAGAAATGTAGGTATTATATGACAAAATTTATCCAATTTTCTGTTATTATCATATTTCCAACCATTTTGAGATCAAAGTTTTATCAAGGCAATTGATATCCTGAAATGTAATGTATGCATGTTGGGAGGATAAGGGTTAAGATGGGTAGCATGATTTATTGAGAATGTGTGTTATATGTATGGGAACATTGGGAAGGGAAAATTGTCCTGTTTGCTATGCCACCTTTGTAGTATTGTATGTGCCCTTGACTAAATTGTTAGATGAAGTAATAATACAAAGAAAGCTAGCTAGCTCTATCTAACACTTAAATGTTTAAATGTTTTCTTTACACCCCTGCTAAATATGAATTTTTTTTTACAGCATCTTCTTAAATCATAAACCCTCATCAAAGAGTCTGTCCATTGTCAATTATGCATTTGAAGGAAATAAAGAATAACAGTATTTTGAGAAGGAAGATGATATTGCTTTAGAAGATGATTTTTTTTCCAACATGAGTCTCATTCTTAAGTAACACTTTGATGACGATCATCATCTTTTTTTGCTTGTCAATGGTAACTACGTCTAATTGGAGTTCAAATATCTAAAAACCGCATGTATCACACTGAAATTTTAGTAACAACTCGTAGTATACCAAGCATTAGGAGTTAATTAAGGATTGTGTGGTGCAAACATGGAACTGATAGAAACCTAGTGCGTTGCAAGCGAGAAATTGATCAATATCTAGCGTGGAGCATTTTTGGAATTGATCAAAACCTATTGTGCTTCACACTAGGAATCTTTGGTATCCATGCGTCACTCATACGTGGTATTATGTAGATGTGGCTAGTATATTCAGCACGCTGATATGGGTGTGTGCATTTTTTCGAGACTACGGTTACAAGGGCCGTGGCATTTTGTTAGTATGGCATGCATGAAAGGAAGAAGTAAATGAAGAACAATAATATAAACAGGTGGAAAGAGTAATTTATGCGGTGCAATTTACATTTTTAAGAGCAAATGGGGTTTTTTTTTTGGGGGGTGGGGTTGGGGGAAGGGGGAATCTGGGTGCTAATAGATGTTTGCCTACGTAAACCCAACAAACATGCATTTATATCCCCTTTGACTAAATGCAAATGTTGTTACCGTTGTGTGTGTTCCAATTACCTTGCTTTTATATGATCAATTTGTTAACCATCTCTTGTTTAAATTTTAGGGAAAGATGTAGATTCTCTACTGGCATGGCAGAGATGTAACAACAAAGAAGGAACTGAATCCTAAGGTTTTCTATTTTGCTTCATCTTTACTATTCAGTTAATAATTGAACTGAATTCGTTAGGCGGCTGATATGAACATTAGTTGTGCTCTTTGAAGCTATGTTTTGTTTTTTACTTGAATGCATCATTGCATTATTCGAATGTGTTTCATTCTATACAATCGCATATTTATACCTGTCTGATCATGAATCCATCATTCTTTTGTTTTTATATTTAAGCATAAAATAAACAATATCTCCATTCATATAAAATGACACATGGTGGATAAGATATGTAAATCTGATAATACAAAATGGTGCTTAAAGTATTTGTACAGCGATAGCAAATGATGAGTAATAACTACTTGTTAATGAACTACAAATCATCTGCTTACTCATTTCATTGAAATATGCGGTCATCGCTAACAAACTTGTTGAACTCACGGCACAAGGATTTGATTGTGTTTTAAGTGAATTTTGTTCAGATGCACCGGATATATTGAAACTACACTAATACACATTATCATGTTTTAGGTTGTTGGAAGAGCGATATTGAAAACGCATACATGGTTTTGAAATACAATTCGGGACATGAATTTTACAATGGATAGTCAGACTTATGTAGTTCGAAGGGTTCATGTGGTTGGAATTGGATAAACTAAAATATAATTTTTTTGAGGAAGATCTAATCCACACACCCACAGACATCTCTGTGTGTGTACACACATACATGCATACATTTATGTGTGTGTGTGTGAGGGGGGGGGGGGGGTTTGTGGTTGAGACTTCCTTTTGAAAGTATTTGGAAAACCCACATTATTCCACTTATAAAATATAGGTTGAGCGTCACTAAATCAATTGAAATATCATTTTTTTTATTTAATTTCCTTTTGTCCCAGCATCAGTCAAATATTCTGACGATACATTTGCGATGTAAAATTTTGTGTTTAGATTGCAAGTTATGAAAATTCAAATTCACTTTAAAAATCTGAAGTCTTACGTCAAGGACCTCTAGCTTAAGTGGTTAACAAAGGTTTTAAAGGTCATGAGTTCAAACCCTTGAGACATCCTAATGAGTGCTCTGCTTGAATAAATTATAACTCTTGCATCAAAAAAAAACCTCAAGTCTTACTTTGTCCTATACGAGCCTATAACCTATTTAAATAGCCATAGGTGTATTTGAATGGTTAGGAACATGCTGATTCATTGGATTATTGAATTTACGAAATTGTAGTATAGAATACTCTAGTATGCAATGTAAACATGTAACAAAAGTTTATTTTTGAAAAGTTTGATGTGATCCAATTGTTGTATGAAATTGTATCAGTGACCACTGCAATTTACGTATTCTAATTGCACAAAAAAGGGTAACATCACAACATATCCTCAACCATGCTAACGATTGCTAGTGCGAAGCACGTGTTAAGAATATTAGGTAGCAAAAACATATTGAGTAAAAACTAACAATGTTTTTTTGGTATGATATATATGAAAAATATTTTTTTTATATTTGAGGCCATTAATGCCGACTCAGTTAATAAAATAAAATAATAATAGTAAAATAAACAGTATGGAAAGTTTTTAATGTTAATTGAGTCCATGGTTTCCCCCAATCGATGACCCTACGGTAATTGTTGTGCAACGGCGGTTGGACCAAACTCCCTTTCTTCAACACGTGGCGTACGCATATGAGTTGACATACACTTTATTGTAACAAAAGGTGCGACGACCCACATTTCGGAAGGTTTAAATCAACAGTAATCCACACATGTCCGGCTTAAACAATCCGGAACGTATATAATCAATGTGGTTAAATAAGAAAAATAAGAAAAGAAGAAGAAAACAAACACATAATCTCCGGAAACAATAAAATATAATAATCAAATAAACAATTCATGAAGATGTTTACTATACATTTGATTATAATCTATACACATTTATCAGAGTTATGTATGTACACAGACACATATTAGGGATAAATAATCAATACAGTAGAATAACATATACAGTAGAATAACATGATGCAGGGGATAATAATAATATACCAAAATCTTTGTCTCGTCCTTTAGAGAATAATCTTCAATACGCTGAAAAACTCAGGATTGACCTAAACGTAATGAAAAGACAAAACACTCAAGTCAGTACTAAAATACTCGTATATAAGTTAAATCAATATCAAAATATGAATGCAATAACTTAGGACATGTTACGTGATTTTCCATCTCCTAAGAATCCGTTTAACTATTTATATATATATATATATATATATAAATAATATACACTATAATAGATAATGTCTATCAGTAAAATAGATATAAAAATAATGTTAAGGCTTTATGTTAATCCATGTTAACACATTTATACAGTTCTAAACCAAAATTGTAATAGGCTCGTCAATGTATGAGGTTCCGGCCGGAACCAGGAGATCCCGACGATCTCGTACCGGTTTCGGCGGGTGGCGGGAAGGGATTAGGGCAAAACCCCGTTCCGTTCAAAGCAGCGTACTAAAAAAAGACAACTTCGCAAGGAATAATTTACGCAGATAAGAATAGCCACAAAAAACAAGGAATCAATTAATCGCTAAAAAACAAACCCTAGTTTACTGAACGTGATCGAACAGTGAAAAAGAAAATCGAAATTCGTGTATAAATATAGCAATCAAAATCATTAAATTACCAGAATTAATCTTCAACATCCCAATTCGAGTGACTGTGATACCAATTCGAGCGAGCTTCATGAGAAAATCCGAGACGAGCATCATTGAGACGAGCTTCGAATTCGCCTTCGACTTCGACTGCGAGAGCTTCGATCCACGCAGGTGAATTTTTTTTATTTCGCTTTCCCACCTTTGTTTCATCGTCGACCATTTTTTTTTCTTTGTTCGTATGTATGTCTGTTGACTCTGTTCGCAAATTGAACGAGGAAAATGACATTTGGCTGGAAAGGGTTATTTTTATTTTTTAATGCGGTAATGGGCTTTTCACGTGAAGCTTGCATATAAACGTGAAGTTTGCATTTATTTTTTAAACGTGAATCTTGCATATGTTCTTAGCATAAGCTGTCTGGATAAAATGGTCATAAGCTCACGTGCACTTCTTAGCATTCTTAACGGGAACATTGCATATATGGTTTGACTTGAATATATTGAACATTTGAACTGACCTGAATATTGACTCGCAAATGTTGGACTTAGCATATTGAACATGAACGTGAATATGTTGGACTTAGAATATTGAATGTGAACATGAACGCGAATATGTTGGACTTGCATATCGAACATGAACATTGAACATGAACGTGTTGGATTTGAATATGGAAATATTTGACTTGAATATTAAATTTTGACGACTTCGATGAATATTTTTTATTCATTTTTATTTTATTTTTGGTTTGATATGAACTGTTAATTTGTTTACTAACTTTTGTTTAATTATAATTTCAGGTAGATTATGGCAAATCCAACTGAAATTGGTTGGAATTACGACACTGCGATCGATGACAATCTTCGAAAAACAAAATATAACTTCTGCAATAAAATAATTAATGGCGGTGGTGTGACATGTTTGAAAGAACATCTGGCAGGAGTGAGTGGTGACGTATCAGCATGTTTAATTGTCCCTACAGAAGTTAAACAACTTGTAAGATCACATATCATTCAAAAGAGAAATGAACGAAACAAAGGAAAGTTAGACAAGCAACGCTTACCGGAGGAATTAATGAGTAGACCGCAACAACTATCGGACAATGAAAATCGCACTAGACTCTATTCATAAACATTAAGATGATCTTAGACGGATGATTGCTTCAAGAGAGTGGACATCAAGAGTTCCTAAACTCAATACTAAAGACAAAAAACAGCAAATATTGTCTCTACACTGATTTACAACAATGCTTTTTGGACTGATGCTGCTTCCGTCATCCTTGTTTTTGAGCCATTGATGAAAGTTTTACGAATGGTAGATAGTGATGACAAAGCAGATATGAGATATCTTTATGAAGCAATGATCGAGCAAAAGAATCGAATAGAAAAATTATTGGCGGAAGACAATGCAAAAATGGTGGGATATAATAGACAAAAGATGGGAAAGACAGTTACATCGACATCTTCACGCCGTAGGTAATTTGTTTCATTTTATCGTCATACAAATGATAAAATATATAACATTTTAATAATATTTTAAATCTTTCCTATATAGGTTATTTTTTTAATCTCATCATTCAATATGGGGATGCAACAAACGATGGAGAAATATTAAACAGATTTAACAATGTCGTTGAAAGAATGGTGCCAGACATTGTAAAACAGATTGAAATTGAAAAAGAGGTAAAACTAACATATGTATATATAATAGTTACGTTAAACATTTAACGTTTAAGACATTAAATATTTAACTTCACATCACAGATAGAAAGATATAGAATGAACATTGGTGCATTTGGTTCTGCAAAAGCATACGCAGCCGTAAAGACATGTTTTCCCGCTCAATGGTGGTCAATAATTGAAAGAGATGATGCTCCAAATTTAACACGTTTAGCAATTCACATTTTAAGTCAAACATTTTCCTCTTCAAACTGCGAGAGAAATTTGATTACAGTTTCAACGATCCATACAAAATTATGGAATAGAACAAAAACGAAAAATCTAGAAAAATTAGTATATATGCATTACGACATGAGATTAAGAGTAAAACATTCAAGACGCCGCGATACTAAAAATCAGTTGATCGATCTGAACTATATATTTCATGAAGATGAACCATTAGCAGAATGGACTACTGAAGTTGAACTGCCCTTGTTGGAAGACGACCCTTGGATGACCAGTCCACTGAATGATGCAGTCGCCGCGGTTGATGGTATACTTGCACGAGCAACAAGAAGTCAAAGAAAAGAAAATAGTAGTCCTTCCTCAAATAATGATCATGGTAATGCTGGTGGAAGTGGTGCGAGTTTAACTCGTAATTATGGTATTGGTTCTAGTGATCGCGGTGCATTATATAGACCAACGCAAACATATTCAAGAAGAAGGGGTACGGGCAACAATCTTAACCGAAGAGATAGTGATTTAAATGTTGAATACGAACATCAACATGATTATGCTCATAATCCATATGCTTCAAATGATGCACCAACCTATAGACATTCTACTTCTGACTATACGAGTGATAACTCACGTTATGCAACGAACGAAACATACAGTGATATCTTGAGTGATCAAAATAGTCAAGCTACTTATGCAACACAAAATGATGAATCATCGCCTTTTGATAATATGATGGCGACATTTATGGGTCCAGGACAAATGCAATATGGTTATCCATCATATTATATTATACAACACAAGACGAAGGAAATTATGAAAACAATCCATATGTAGCTTCGAGAAATAGTTTTTTGGATGTAGTAGTGTTGTGTGTATCATTATTATTTTGTTGTATACTATATTTTTATATATATGCAAATCTTCGATATTAGGATCGAAACAGAAACAAAAACCGAAATAAGCGAAATTTCCAAAACCGACCGAAACCAACAAAATTTAAAAAAACCAAAACCGAGACGGAACCCGAGTTCTCGAACCTTGAGGCTCATATAGGATAAATATGATAAGGCACGTGAGGCAATGCCCAATGTAGGATTCTACCAGTTTACCCTTTATGGCTGGTCGTAGTCCATCCGTGGCCGACCGCGACAATCAATCCAAACAAAATGTGTAACCATCGAGTCAAAAACCACAATAGTAATATGAGTGATCAACGTCGCTAGAAGTAGCTAGCCTCATTGGCCAGACATATACTCATGTTTTAGTCATTCTAATTATGACACAAGCGTCAAAGCTATCCATCATCGTTCTCTTATTTCATTTCAGTAAACGTCGCCAATTCAACCACTACATTCTGGATATCATCCACTATGTACACGGTTGTCAAAGTGGTTTTAGTATTGACATAGGGTATGCTAATAAGAGGCTTCGGTTTTTTAACAACCAAACATCATTTTACACACCAGTTGGTTCTTTTATATTTCAAAAACAATTCATACTTGATATCAAAATATCGTATTTTCTTCAAAAATCAATTCCATTTCGAAATCATCATATTCGCTTCACAAATCATATTCACTTCAAAATATTAATTCATTTCGATATATCTATTTTACTTCAAAACTTGATTGAACTACAATTTTTGATATAATTCACTTTTAACTCAGTTCGCCTTTAAAACCAAGATTTAAATATAGACATTCCACCCTTTTGCCAGTTTGAATTTTTAGAAAATATTTTAAATAGTTTTAAAATAGTTAAAATAGTTTAATAGAAATAGTTTGAGTATTAAAAATGGTTTATATAATAAAATGGTTTGGAATATCAAAATAATTTAAATATTTAAGAAATATAGATTTAAACCGTTTATACTAAAATAATTCATTTAAAAATAGTTTCAAAGTCAAACCGGTTCACTTTTCAAAATTTTCAATTCAAATCAGATCCAATTTCCATTTCGATTAAATTGATTCGGTTTCAAATTTCAAGTTGAATTTTCTTCAATTCCAAATTAATTTAAGTCTCGATCCCAAATTAATTTCAACTCCAATTCCAAATTACAAACCATTTCGATTTATATCAATTTCGAGTTCGATTTCCAAAATATTGATTTGAATAGTTTTTTTTTGAATCAAGATCTCGTTCGTAGCTGATCTATTGGAAAAGAAAGGGGAGAAATAGAGAGATATACGGCTAGAAAAAACGTTGATTTGAATAGTATCGGTTGATTTATATATATTATTATTTTTAAATTAGAAAATATCTAATCAAAGACGTTTGAATTTTCTCGAGCTCCAAACGATGTGTGCGTCCTGGCATTTATAATGTTTTACCCCATTCTGAACGCAATGGAACTAGTTTCGAGGCCTAATTCGATCGTTAATGGAAGATAGAATTCCAAATTCAATTCAATGAAGATCGCTGGGGTTTATCGTTTCAACCCATAATGATTTTTCTTCTATTCTACAGATCGTACGGGTATGTATCATTTCAATCCATAGGGAATTCTATACTAACAGAGAACTTGCAGAGTGACAATATGTATGATAATAATATAACAGACATATATCATCAACATAAATAACAGATAATGGTGTTAGATGTCACAGGTGAACAGATACAGATAATAGCATATATATATAACAATGTAACAAACTAACAGCAGCATAGTTCAATTGTCGTTTCAATTGAAATCAAATTTAATAAATATAAGAACATTAATCGTGAATGATTGCTCACCTTTCGAGGCTAGAGAGGATAGACAATGAAATTGAGTTACAAAATGTAAGCCGGACATCCAAATCAAAGCTAAATTGGCACGAATTCGACAAACAAGGCCGTAGATAAAATAAAGGGGAGAGGAGAGCAGTGAGTCTCGGCTACAGCCGTGTGCCGTGCCCGGGGTGGATGGCGAGGTGATTTGCAAAAGAGGAGGGGCTGACATGGAGTGATGGTGCAAGGATGGCGGGGTGAAGCAAGGTGGTGGGACAATGGAAATATATGCGTGAAACTGGATACGTGTTATGGCGATCGGGGTTCGGTTGGAGGCAGGATGGGTTTTTGGGAGGCCGAACAAAGAGAAGGGAAAAGGTGGAGAAAAAGAAATGTATAATGGAAGAAGAATACATGTAGGCAAAAGCTAAAATAAATATAACTTATATATAACGTATGCTCAAATGAAAGGTCACAGATAATTTTGAACGAAACAAAATAAAAATCAAAACCAAGGGAAAAGCAAAAGTCATCAGCTGAAATTAATAAGCTCTTCAATTCATGTGGGTAACTGAAAAGACAAAAGAAACCAAAAGATTATAAAACCGATACCGATACGAAATTGTTTTTCATGGATTCCGCTGCTTATCGGACTTCAAAACACAGAATTGAATATATCGCAGAGATCAGCACGATGAGATGATCAAAACGGTATACAGATATTAGTGGTACGACCATCTTATAAAAAGTCGATATTCAGTACCGAAAATACTGTAAATCTGTCGAAAATAAGATAAACGAAGCAATAGTAGTTAAAATTTGGAGAAACGAAATATGACGTCTCACTCAGAAAATGATTTACAAATTTATTGTATAAAAATATTCAGGTTTAGAAAATATTTTATTATCATCTAATATTAACTGATTTAAATTATATAAAATTATACAATAAAATAAACTTTCATATTACCAGATGAAAATTTACCATTTGCTATGTTTAATTAGACGTAATTCAAATATTAATTTTTTATTTTTAAATTCAATTATTTAAAATTTCACAAAAATTCAATAAACTACGTTATAAAAATTATTAAAATATACGGGTCGTTACCCATGATTTCATACAATAGTTTAAAAAAATAAAATAACTAAATAAAACCTGGAGGAGAACGCAGATTTATTTTTAAAAATCAAAGAAGTTACCAACTAGTGTATGTCATAGATTAACTATAAACCAAGAGAACTCCACATATTACATGATCTCGTCAACTTTTGTTATATACCAACTTCAATATTCATACGATAGCATTTCGTTAATAGTTTTAATGATTTTCGTATTCTTAGAAGTTAGGTTGGAAAATTAGTTTTCTTCAACAGTAAATCAGGTTGCTGTTAATTAAGGAGACCACTATGTTCACTTAAACCCCACTTTTGACTATTATTGTCATTAACCTATTGGACACTCACTTTTGGTGATTAGGATACAATTAAAAGATGATATTAAGTCTGTGAATCATTAGCATTAGCTTGCCTCCTTCAACTATAATGAAAGAGACGTAAAAAGGAATTATTATTGCAGTAGAGGTTAATAATGAAACATTATGCAGCGCTCATATGACTGCATAGTATTGTCTATATTTCTAATTTAATCATGCCCACATTACGTCACCGCGCATTAATTTTTTACCGTTAAAAATGTGTCCTTAGCATATCATTAATGTATCCGCTCTTCAATTTATATATGTCAAGAGGTATAGTTGTTCCTCACAGTGGCACATTATATCTCATTGCCTTCTCTTACGCTCTTTCACATATCTGTTTTGTGTTTATCCTACTCGATTCTTCTCACGCAGTTCTAATCAAAATGCCTACCATTTCCGAAATCAACAAATCAGCTGAAATGGAGATGACAGATACATCTCCATTGAACGTTTTCGTTGTTCCACCGCCTTTGCAAAATTTACCCAACAGAATGAGACGAAAGATTCAAGAATTTCGTGAATCCTATTTTATACCAGGTACGATTATGCCAATGATGTTAAAATCATTACAGATGGTGCTAACTATTGTCTTTCTCTCCCACATCAATAAAAACGATCTATGTTACTATATCATACGCTGGTTATATCACACACAATAAACACTTTTCCGACCCATCTAGTATGTTCGACTATCGTATATGCGTCTATCGTATACAATTGTACCAATAATATCTCAAACACGTTAAACTACTCCGGAATTGCAAGTTGCTGCCTTCCTTCTCTGCCTTTTTCTTTCTTGCAAATATCTAAAAAATATCTCAATGCCTTCTGAAGGGGCAAACAGTATATTTCTTCATAATTTCGCCCTACTATTTTGATTGATGGAGAATGGGATTCAGAGATTCCAATTGGATCGAAGTAAAGTCAGGATCCTGCTCTATGATAATGATGCAAAAAGTTCACAGGAGGCTGTGAACCTGCTTTGTAATTGTGATTATCAAGGTATTTTAGATCTGGTTGATTTTATTTTATTTTTTTCTTTCTGTTTTGAGGTGCGTTTTTATTAGGGGTTTAAATTGTTTGTTTCGACTGATCCTGTAAAAGCAATTTGGATGGGTGTATTGACTATTACTAATCATAGTAGATTCCTTTTTTAGTGATGCTAGTTACTTCACCAGTTTTACTTGGTATTTGATCTAGTAGTAAAACTGACGCTGCAAATCAAATCTACTGGTTTACTTCTTTACCTTCATCTTTGCTATAAATAAATAGAACAGAGTTAGCCTATGTTATAATTATACGAATGCGTGAATGAATTGCTAGATGGTCGTTAAAGTGGGAGGATATTATGTAGAGAGCAGGTTGATAAGTTGTGGGGATGTATGAAAAATTATATATCATTACCATGCATATGGCTATAGTATTTTTATTAATAAGAGCAAGTTATTCCATTTTGTGGATAATAATAAGTTTTATTTTAGTTCAACAGTTACTGAAAAACCGGTATTGAGTTTTGAAGTAAAAATCTATATTAGTGAACCATGGATTGGAGAAGAAAATGAGAGAACGATGGAGTAGAGAGAAGTGAGGTAAGAAAAGAGTGAATAGAGTTCAGTTGCTGTTATGGAGAACTTGTGTTTGTGGGTATGCTAGTTGAAATAAAGAAGGCTTTTGAACTTTGAGTTCACATATACCATTGCTTTATTGACTAATTCAACAAAATTTGTCTTAGCTATTGTTTAATATTTTGTAACAGTCATATCATTTGCAGTTCAAATTGATGCTATTGCATCAACTTATCTGCAATTTCAAGACTATTATCTTGTATGATTTTGTATCCAATACATTAATAGCTTTTATGTTATTGACGTTATGGCCTTTAAGGTTTGTGAATGAAATTGTGGGTTCAATTTTATTATTAATTAAGCAAATAAAAACGCAAGGAAATATGAATTAATATGTTATTACAAGAACTGTTAAATAGATGGAAAGAGAACGTGGAGTCCTAGTTTTGATTGATAGCAAACGGTGTTAATATGTTATTATAACATCTGTTAAATTGGGGTGTACAAAATTGTACTCTATAAAAACCACGTTCAAAGATCCCACTAGTTGCGTCACAGCACATTACGTCACTACGCATTAATTCTTTACCATTAAAAGTTTGTCCTTAACATACCATTAATGTATATGCTCTTCAATTTATATATGTCAAGAGGTATAGTTGTTTCTCACAGTGCCACATTATATCTCTTTGCCTTCTCTTACGCTCTCCTCCATATCCGTTTTGTGTCTATACTCGGTTATTCTCACGCGGTTCTAATCAACATGCCTACCATTTTCGAAATTAACCAACCGGCTGAACTGGAGATGACAGATACATCTCCATTGAACGTTTCCGTCGTTCCACCGTCTTTGCAAAATTTACCCAATAGAATGAGACGATGAATTTAAGAATTTCGTGAATCCTATTTTATACCAGGTACGATTATGCCAATGATGTTAAAAGCATTACAGATCGTGCTAACCGCTGTTTTTCTCTCACTCATCAATAAAAACGACAATTTCAATGACATATTTTCTGTTCTCTATGTTACTCTAGTTTCTAAATCCATATTGGTATGTTCCGTGCTAACCTTATTTGTGGATGAAATTCTGTATAATTTCAAATGTCAATCATACAGACTTCTGCTCATGTGGTGCATGCACATCGTTTATAACTTTTCCGTATTGCATCATTTTTTGGTTTTTGTTTAGTTATAGGGACCAATAATCTTGTGGCAGAGAAATATTCTACGACGAGGAGAACAATATATCCATTTGTACCTGCAGTTCTCTTTCTTGTGTGGCTAAGTGTTTTGTCAACTTCTTTATTTTCTTTTTATTGTTTAGCAAGTATGTTGTATTCTATTTCTAGTTCTTATGTGTACTGCTAAATAAAAATAGAATAAACTTTGTATTTTCCTGTTTAAAAAAATCATGCTTATTACAAAAACAAGTTTATACTTAAAATAATACTGATAATAGAAGTTTATACCGACGATGAAGTAATTTTAATTTTCAAATAAATAGATATACGGTTAAACGATGAAATGAGGATTTTATTTGGACCGGGGACCATTAACGGGCTGGTTCGTAGAGCCATCCAATTATTTTTAATGATAGCTGGACTCATCACATGTCGGTATATTTCATCATTTTACTTGTTCATAAGATACAGGTAGAATTTTCAATTAATTTTATTATTGCTATGTATTTCCTAGTAAGGTTGGTTAGAGGAAGCATAATACGAGAAAAAACCTTAATGAATCGACGGTAATAACTCGCCAATCCAAGTAAGCTACGAATCTCATGAACATTCTCAGACCTCTTCCAATTCTGGATAGGAGCGACCATCTATATTCTTGTCTTAAATATCTATTGAATACGTCGACAATGCCATATTGTTTTTTCTATCTCAAGTGGATCGACATATCCAATAAATACTTAATACAAAGCCATATATATAGTAATAATAAAATTAGTTGAAAATTCTACATGTAGCTTATAAACAAGTAAAATGATGAAATATACTGACATGTGATGAGTCCAACTATCATTAAAAACAATTGGATGGCTCTAAGAACCAGCCCGCTAATGGTTTCCAGTCTAAATAAAATTCTCATTTCATCGTTTAACCGTATATCTATTTATTTGAAAAATAAAATTACTTCATCGTCGGTATAAACTTCTATTAACAGTATTATTTTGAGTTTAAACTTGCGTTTGTAATAAGTATGATTTTATTAAACAGAAAAATACAAACACGGTTTATTCTATTTTTATTTAGCAGTACACATAAGTATTAGAAATAGAATAAAACATATTTACATTCTTGCTAAGAGTTAAAAGGAAAATAAAGAAGTTGGTAAAACACTTTGCCACACAAGAAAGAGAACTGCAGGTACAAATGGATATATTGTTCTCCTCGTCTTAGAATATTTGTCCGCTACAAGAATATTGGTCTCATAATTAAACAAAGACAAAAAAATGATGCAATACAGAAAAGGTTATAAACGATGTGAATGCACCACATAAGTAGAAGTCTGTATGATTGACATTTGAAATTATACAGAATTCCATCCACAAATAAGGTTAGCACGGAATATACCAGTATGGATTTAGAAACTAGAGTAACATAGAGGACAGAAAACATGTCTTTGAAATCGTGTTTTTATTGATGAGTGAGAGAAAAACAGCGGTTAACACGATCTGTAATGCTTTTAACATCATTGGCATAATCGTACCTGGTATAAAATAGGATTCACGAAATTCTTGAATCGCTCGTCTCATTCTGTTGGGTAAATTTTTCAAAGGCGGTGGAATGACGGAAACGTTCAAAGGAGATGTATCTATCATCTCCTGTTCAGTTGGTTAGTTGATTTCGGAAATCGTACGCATTCTGATTAGAACTGCGTGAGAAGAACCGAGGGTAGGCACAAAACGGATATGGGGGAGAGCGTAAGAGAAGACAATGAGATATAACGTGCCACTGTGAGGAATAACTATATCTCTTGATATATATAAATTGAAGAGCAGATATATTAATGGTATGCTAAGGATAAACTTTTAACGGTAAAGAATTAATGTGTAGTGACGTAATGTGCTGTGACGCAACTAGTGGGATCTTTGAACGTGCTTTTATAGAGTACAATTTTGTACACCTCAATTTAACAGATGTTATAATAACATCTTAACACTATTTTCTATCATCAAAACTAGGATCCCACGTTCTCTTTTCATATATTTAACAGTTCTTGTAAGAACATATTAATTCACATTTCCTGCATTTTTATTTGCTTCATTAATAATCAAACTGACCTCACATTTTCATTTACAAATCTTAAAGGCCACAACGTCAATAGCATAAAAGCTATTAATGTATTGGATACAAAATCATACAAGATAATAATCTTGAAATTGCAGATAAGTTGATGCAATAACATCAATTTGAACTGCAAATGATATGACTGTTACAAAATATTAAACAATAAGCAAAACAAATTTTGTTCAATTAATCAATAAAGCAATGATATATGTGAACTCATAAAGTTTAAAAGCCTTCTTTATTTCTACTAGCATAACCATAAACACAAGTTATCCATAACAGCAACTGAACTCTCTTCACTTTTTTCTTACCCCCTTATCCATACAGGCCGCATGTTTATCTTGGAATACGTGCCAGGTAATTTGATCCATGTTATTCTTATTATTATTTCGAGTTTTGTAATGTCGAATTAAGTTAAGAAAATGCTGGTATGCACATTGTATTGATTAGATTCATCCATATCATCATGTTTATATATTTAGTTGCAATTTTAATGAGGGACCGTTGTAAATAGCTCATGTAACTTATAACAATATGCTGAATACAAGAGTGGGTGCTTTGTGTCACTATGATAAGTGTGCGATGCGACAATGGCTTAATAGTAGGTGCATCGTGTCACTATGATAAGTGTGCGATGCGACAATGTCTTAGTAGTAAAGTAGAGAGCAATAGTCCCATAGGTCTTAAGCGGTCCCATGGGATACAAATGAGGTATCCTATTTTTTCACCAATCAACACTAGTGTTGGTGTGAACAAAATTCTAATTCTAGCAAAGTACAGTTAGGAGATTTCTATATTTCTAGGCGCACATGATACTGCATAAATTAATTCTTTACCGAAGTAAACACAAATTGTCATCCAGGTATAAGTCAATATATCTGTGGCACATGCATGTGCAATGCACACATTGTTCCTACTCAATTGAAGTTGCAATTTTAATGATGCGAGTTAGAAAATTTGTAGTGATTTTTGTACCAAAATACTCCTAATTTAATTTTGTATATTTGTCCATTCGACAACATTGTTTGGATTTTCCCTCTTCATGGTTATTCTTTTTGAGAGTCGAGCCTTTAACATTGGAAGTTAGCATCATAATAGGCATATGTACAATTCACACGTACTAAATTAGCTGTTCATATTTCAGTTATAACATCATTACAAAATTTTGTTGGTCAAATATAGAAACTTGTAAAACTGTGTGCTGCATGGAGTTTTATTATCAGAAAAATTGTTCTGTAAAAATAGTTGACTTGATTTTGTTGGACGCTGAAGTTGAACTTGTATTATTTGACAAACCAACGGTATTTTATTGCCATAGTTAAGCTTTAGATTACATAGTTATGTATGTCAAGTACGTCTCTTTCACTTTATTAAAGTCATGTATTGTACTTCTCACGATGCACATGAATACTCATGCAGGACGCCAAAGTCATTAATAGCTGGATTGATGTGGCTTGGTATAAAGAATGGAAAATATTTTCTACGTCATGTGTGCCAAGATTCCGATGATCTCAGCAAATATTGCTGGACAGATCACAACAGTCGGAATTATGGAAAACAAACAATTGTTGACCAAGAACTTCATCTAACAAGAAGTTTCTTGAAAGAAAGAGTACACGGTAGCGGTTATGGTGGAGATTGGGCTGTTAGAATTAGTGCACAACTTGAGAAGTATGCTATAAAATTTGTCTTCTTTAATTTATCAATTTGAAAGCATATTGTACCTTAAGAGCATGACATAATACTACTAATCATGTGAGGATTATAGTAGTTATATCATCATAGCGTAATAATCGAAAGCAATAATCGAAAGCAATTATAGCGGTTATTCGACCAATTTTCAAATTACATTTTTTCTTCATCCCAAATCCCTTTTTGTGTTTCTTCAATACGATATTAGCTTTTGGGATTGGGCATAATCTTGTCTCAGTCCACTCCCATATTTCTGCCCTTGTCCGCGAATTGTTTTCACATTTGCATATTCATTATCCCATTACCATTTTTCAGAACATTTTTTTTTGACCATTTAAAGGGCGAGGTTTGATGATGCAAAATGGAGTAATGTACATCTTTTCTTCTATATAGCGGACGAAGAAGGCAATACTCTAAGTTTGTCCTCCAAAGAATATGACTCCAATGAGGATTATCCTCTGGTATCTGCGTTCCGTGAGACATTGGCGGGTGGGAACTTCATTTGAAATCTCAGGTATGTGTTCAGAATTGTATCTCACTATGCTTACATGGAATTAACTTTGTTCAATTCTTCTATTCCGACTCTTCAATCAATTGAAGGTCAAATGTAACACAAATATAACTAAAATGACCTTCTGATGAAACTTCATGATTCATCCGCTTCATGTTAAAATTGTACAAACTACTATTATTTTATGGTTAAAAATGACATGGAGATTTTAGGTTATGTACAGTCGATTAATGTACAGCCATTTTCGAACACATTGTTTTCAAAAATTTAGACTGCTTCGTCTTTGTGTCTGCAAGTAGTGAAACATAAATGACTGCTAAATGAACACAGAAAAAAAAAAAAAACTAAAGTACTCCACATAAGAATGTTATACTAAAGTTACCACTGTATCATCAAAATTAATTTTATGGATGCAATATTTTAGTAAAAGGTTTGAGCTTCGAACTCTTGAAGCTGGAAACCGAGCTATATAGCATTATGCAATGTTTATATGAATCTCAATTTGATAATTCCAGAATTCTTTGATATATGTTGACAACCATGTATGAACTTATATAAGGTCCATGCAAGAAGTTTTGTCAAATCTATGAAATATCCACTTTTCAAATTGGTATCCTCGTATTGTTAAAATTGACTGATGAGATCTGTGGAAGTAATTTAAATTTAAAAGAATGCTGGAATTTTGTTTACAAAAGTTCCTAAAAACCATGTAATTTTTTTAACAACTGTACAGTTACGGATATCAATTGATTCGAACATTTTGAAAAAGTCCAAAATGGGATGCTTTTGCTCCAAGTAAACTTAAATTGTGAAGGATATACCGACCCCTTAATGCACGTGTAGTTGATTTCTTATCAAATCCCTGCAACCATGTTTATTTTCTAAATGAAATTAATATCTTTTACAGGATAATTTGGAAGTGCACCATGCGGGTTTCAAAACACCACACATGCATAATTTGATTGAGCTAATTCAGGGTACTCTTGCAGTCAATGTATGTCTGTAAGACTCGCCTAGTGCTGATAGGATTTAAACACACTATCAGATTCTATTCTTATGATCATTCATAAATGTTTCCATTTTAAATCCACAATGTCCAATGATATGGTAATACTCGTTTTGGTACTATATAGGCAAGAAGAACTGGACAGATACAACTTGCTGATGCATCAGAAGAATCTCGAAACATTGTTTTCATTCAGGTAATTTCCATGTTTACATAAACCCAACAATGTCGTAATATTTGAAATTTATAATCTGCGCTTGTAACTCATTGCTTTTGCAGTTGGAGCAATTTACAATTCTATTCTTATTCACATATGATATTTCTATTATATATGTGTGTGTGTGTAAAATTTTATATTTCTTGTCAAACGCTTCTGCATTCCTACCCCCAATAGCTTGCTAATTTTAACCATTTAAATGCATCCTATAGAACCCTGACCATCTGCTATTGGGGATGGATCCAAGAATTATACATGGGAAGGGATGGACGAATCATATAGGTTTACACAAATTTTGGTTTAATGAAGATTTATATATAACCACTAAAATAGTACTACATCTTCCTTTTTAATATAGAATCACAATGACATTTATTATATTGGAAGTAATTAATGATAGTTTAATTTGGACTACGAAATAGACTATTTCAGTACACACAGTTAAAATATAATTTAACCATTCACTGTTCATTTGATTTAAATGCATCCTATAGAAGCCTGACCATCTGCTATTGGGGATGGATCCAAGAATTATACATGGGAAGGGGTGGACGAATCATATAGGTTTACACAAATTTTGGTTTAATGAAGATTTATATATAACCACTAAAATAGTACTACATCTTCCTTTTTAATATAGAATCACAATGACATTTATTATATTGGAAGTAATTAATGATAGTTTAATTTGGACTACGAAATAGACTATTTCAGTACACACAGTTAAAATATAATTTAACCATTCACTGTTCATTTGATTTAAAGCGAGGTTCTTTGTAATCTTTGTAGCAAAAATGTCCCCTCCATCGTAGCTGTTGTGCCAAAATTATAAACTTATAAACCAACGGGTATGATACCTTTATTTTATTTTTGACCTTTTTTTAAAAGTAATATCAGCTAATTCCTTTCAAATTAAATGTAGGAAACTTACACACGTAGAAGCATAGTTATTAAAGCCCTCGTCTAGACACTCCTAGGCGTCAAAAAGCTCTAGGTGCCAGCTTGGGGCTTTTTACCTTTCAAAGCGCCGACTATGCGTAAGACGATAAAAAACCCCAAAGGCTTCAAAACGTTCGAGCTTTGAAGCGCCAAAAAAGCACGCCTTGTGCAACATTATTGATGAGAAAAAAGTTTCAGTATTTGATCCAATATGGAGCCCAATTACATTTCAAAATTCAACAGCAAGCAAATAAAAAGTGTTTATTCATCTCGACTTCAACGTCGAACAGTAAAAAAACATCGTAATATAGAACAAAAAAATACCATAGGCAATTTCTATATATTAAGTATTTTTGTTGTTTGTAGACTTGAATTGAATGACCTTGTGCTTTTTTAGTTTGATTTATGATGATCGTATGATGTTTTATTCTCAATATTGTATTTATATGCAATTTTTTGAAGCCAAAAATTGAGTTTTAATACATTTTTAATTGCAGTTTCTTTTTTTGCTGTAAAACAGAAAAAGTGTGCTCAAGGCGTTCAAAAAAGCCATGGACGCAAAAAAGCGCTAGGCGAGGGTCTCTGGCTTTTTCGTTGACAACTATGTATAGAATTAATAAAGTTTTCAATTTATTTTAAAATGGCAAAAGCTCGATATCTTAAAATGTCTTCCATAAAATTGATCCAATCAAATCGACTCAATCTCTGCTTGAAAACAACAAAAATGAATTGGATGGATTTAAACATGCAACACAAATCAATAGTTCCGTATTTTACCTCATCAAATCTGTAATTTAGTCATGTAGTTCCATAACACTATTCAACAACCTGTTATGATAATGATGTGAGTTTGTTATTTATCTTTTTAGTTTTAAGTTTCAATACTGTCCCACATACGTATAATAATTTCTATTTGCAACGCTAACATGGAACTTCATGGAAAATGCAAAAACTTCGATCAATAAATTCCATCCATTATTTACTTTATGTTCTTTTTTATATAAAAATACAAATCTTTCAATTATTTGCATTTTTTATACAAATCTTTCAATTATTTTCAATTAAATTCCATCAATAAATTCCATCCATTATTTTTTACATAAAAATATTAACCACCGTCATTGCATTTTCATTATTACGATCTTTTCAATTGCATGGCTAGACAAATCTTTCGTAATATTTGATCAAATGGAAAGTAAAAATACATTCAAATGATTTAGTGCAGATCATACAATGTTAGTCATTCACATTATACAAATCTAATGATTCCTTTATAAATTCAAAATACTTCTTTACAAATATGCAAATCTTAATATCACTTGAAAATAAAAAATCATTTTTTAACTGGTTTAAACATATACAATTTATAAGAAAAACAATTCACGCACGAAGCGCGTGCCGTAGCACTCGTAATTAAAATTAGAATTTTTGTTAATTAAATATTTACAAATAGTTGAATGAATTATAATTTTAGTTAATAAAATAGTTAAATGGTTGAATAAATTCTAAAGAGTTAAAATTGGAATTATAGTTAATAAAATATTTCAGTATTTATAAATAGTTGAAGGAATTATAATTTAGTAACTAAATAGTTAAATAAAATGGTTGTCAACACTAAATTTGTTATTTTTAGTAGTATTCATAGCGTAGTTTTTCCATAAAAAAACTCAGACTTGTATAAAAGCCCAAGGCGCAAGCCTTGTGTCTTTTTGCGCCTGAGCGATATGATGATAAATTCAATCATTTAGATTTGTCAAACCACAAATTACAGATGGTTGAATTTTTTTTAAAATTATCACAACATGTTTTTGAAAATTCATGTAAGAGATTGATTAGCACCATCTAGATAGTATTTTCTTCTAACATTTCACGAATGTTGATAGTAAAATATACAGTTCTAAGTCATATTATTGAATTTGATGGAGTCCAAGTAGTACTACGTTACTTGATAATGATGCCGTTATAGAAAAACGATTAGGAGTCTGTTCGTGGAAATCTGATACCTCACAATCTTTTTTATAGAAGATTGTTCGATGATTTATATTAGAAAGATGTTTCTTCCATGGACAAAATTTATTCCGGCACGTTGGAATTCCAACCAAAATCTGGTTTTGTCACCGACGGTTATAAGTGGAAAAAATAATTTATGTTTATATTAAAGAAAAATCAGTAAAACATTTTTAGCTTTGTTTATTGCCTTGAAAACATTCTCTCTTAAATGCTTATCAGTGTTTTCGTATTTATATAGTGAAAAAAATACCGATTGGTATCAAAATTCAAAATTGGAATGAGAATGGAATTTTCAAAATTTTCAAAATGGAATGGACAAACTAAAAATTTCAAATGATCGAGGAAATCAAAATTTTAAACCTTGGTATCTTCACATTTTCTTTTAAATTACCTAAACATATCTCTATAAATCAAAACCATCAAATGGGAGAAACTAGGTTTGCATTATAGACATATTGTGTAAAATAATAAACCAACAACTAAAAGTGAATACATAATTTGATCAAATCGTAAATCCCACTCATTACTTAATCCTATTTATGATTAATACAATAAGCAATAACAATAATCGTGTAAGTTGCAGGGTTCAAAAAACTCAATCATTGTAAAATCTTCAAATCTGCAAATACTAAATCCTCGTAAATACTATAAATCCTCTCGATGACTAACCTATTACAATTATTTATTAGACTTTTAAAACCTGTAATTTCACAAACTTGAATAAGGCTGAACATTTATTGGTTCAAATGGGAAAGACTAATCATACTGAACAAATTTGGTTAATGGGGCAATGAGGAATCATTTAAGAAGAAGGTAGATTGGTTGATGGGGCAAAATTATAGAGGAATTGAATTTTTTTTTTAAAATTGCAAATCCAGAGGCTTAATGTAAATTTATATTTTATGAAACAAAAGTGTTTAACGCTTCAACTGTTTATTGTATTGGTAGAAATGGAAACTTTGTAATATTTACAAAACGCCAAAGGTATTTTGGTAACTTTACTTTATAAAACATTGGAAGACCAGCTGATTTTTCTTGATTCATGGAAGAAGTACGATACCTGCCATTATAGTACTTATTATTTTTGGTTTCTTATTTGGATCATTGTTAATTTGTAGGTCCATATATTAATGTTATATCATCATATTTTCCAAATGCTAAGCTCACACTCCTATTTTATGAGCGAACAGATATTGGCTTATTGGTGAAGATTGATAAAAAATCGAGTTAATAAATAAAACAATGGATTTCATTGACCTCATTAATAAGGAGTGTATTGTCTCGACTCCTTATAAAAGTGTACTGTCTCACTTTTTGAGTAGTGAGACTTGCACTCCTTAATTTCTTTGTAATGCAAAGTTGTATTTAATTTCCTCTCAAATAGTAATATCATTATCATCCATGTCTGTTTGTTCATCCAGATCACTACTACGCTTCCTTCCACTTTGGATGTTGCTTTTGTTTCTGGAACAAATCTGAAGGTTTCAAGGCATGAAAAACACATCAATAATCTCACTGGTGATTGCTATGCTATTGCATACTCTGTTTCTTTTATTAGTTAATTTCCATATTGTATTGTTTATACGCTAATTCGTGCTTCTACTAATATATTTATATCTTTCTCACTTTGTTCAAATTTTGCAACTAGCAAGTCACTGAATGCCCTTCCTTTTCATAAACGATAAACTCTAAATAGATTCCTTGTTAAAAGTTTTCTTCACTGGCAAAACAACATAAACATTCAACCAAAACAAAGGTAGGTTGCTAGATCTAGTTAAACACAAGCAAATCAAGACTAAAGCGAAACCATAAAAGAAAGTGCCGATACAAACAGAAAACAATACATATCAAAGACTTAGAACATATTACACATCGATCCATTACTGCACAAAAATACATGACAACTAGACCTGTCAAAATATGACTCAACCCATTAACCTGATCCATTAACCCTACTTAAAAATGGGTTGGGTCAACCCATTTATGAATTATATTAAATGAGTTATAATTTGGGTTGACCCATTTTTAAAAGGGATATAAATACGTAACTCATTTATAAAAAACTTAAAATTCGAAAATATAAATTTTTAAAATAAGAATTTTGAACACGCATTGTAGTTTTCCATGAAGACTTACGGTTGTACTTAAAAAATAGCAGGCTCCCGCATCCTCATATTTGAACCTCATCTAGTGCAGAAACCTCTAATTTTTTTGTTCAGACTACAATAACTTGTTCATACTAATTTGAAATCAGGTGAGACTTTGACTGGTCAACTTCCACCTAAATTACAGATAATAGGAACATTCAGATATTGCATCTTGTGAACACACACTGTAGTTCTTCATGGGGATTGACAGTTGTACTTAGAAAATAACATGCTACCACATTCCCATATTTGAACTCCGTCTGATGTAGAAGCCACTATTTTTTTGTTTAGACTGCAATAATTTCTTCATACTAACTCAGAATCAAGCGTGACTTCGACCGATTAACTCCCACCTAAACTACGGACAATATGAAACACTTGGATACTTCATTTTGTGAATGAACACGATAGTTCTCTATGGGGACTGCCAGTTATACTTAGAAAGTAAAAGGCTTCCACATCCCCATATTTGAACTCCCTCTAGTGCAGAAGCCGCTATTTTTTTGTTCAGACTGTAATAGCTTCTTCATACTTACTCGGAATTAGACGAGACTTCGATCGATTAACTCCTACCTAAATTACGGACGATATGGAACACTCGGATACTTCATGCTATTAACGCATGCTGTAGTTCTCCATGGAGACCGATAGTTGTACTTAGAAAATAATAGGCTACCACATTATCATATTTGAATTTTGATGGAAATTAGAATTAAAATTTTAAATCTTGATTTTTATCGAAATTCAAAACGTAAAAATAGAATTAGAAGTATTTTATATTATTTGTTTTTTATCAGTCAAATCAAATTTAAATCTTTAAATGAATTGAATGGATAATCCGCAAATTAAACGTGTTGGATCATAAATGGATCAAAAAAAATGGGTCATAAATGAGTTGGGTCAAACTCGACCCAATTCATTTTGACCCAACCCAACCCGTTTGACAGGTCTAATGACAACACAGATGCTAACCTAATTTGTGGCATGATATAGTGAAGTGATCAATCCGAGGTTAAAAAAACAAGATCTACATAATGAATTGTATATCAAAAGTGACTTAAGAATATGACACCGTTAGGGGGGAAAATCCGATCTAGGTGATTGAAGAGAATAATAATAATCATACAATGTATGCTAATCGTCTTCAAGTACAAACTGTATTAGATAATCAATTTTAGATAAACGATTACAAATTTTCATTGTTGCTATTATAATATTATAGTTCAAACAATATTGTCTTCAAGTAACAATATTGTCTTCAAGTAACGATTAGCATTTTAGATAAACGATTACATATTTTGTAATCATATAATATTATAGTTCAAACAATATTGTGTGTGTAACTGTATAGTAACCATGAGACAATTCAAAAATGTTAAATTTGATTTATTTTATTTTATTATATTGATCTAACTGTTTTATTTGAAACATTCAAACCCTTTTTGAATTCTAATACGATAAATCAAGTACGAATATCTTAAAATACTAATAAAGATGCGTTGTAGCTTGACAGATCCAGTTTTATACAATTTGATGTATTTTGACCTTTACGGAAAGTCATGGCGACAAGGAGGAAAAAGAATATAATGATTATTTGTTATTTTCTGATCTGGTCTAGATCAAATTCTTGGTCGGTTGCATCGCCTCTGTGTACTTCGTATCCAATATAATCGAAACCAAAAAAACAAAAGGCTTCAATTGAGCTTGAAAACGATGACCCAAAATCCATCCGTAAAAATTTGGACTGAATCAATTGTGGTTGTCATTTCTTTTCTCTTCTTATTCTGAATCATTTTAGGGTTTTTTTCCTTAAAAAGTTGGTATTTAATGTATTGTTACATGCTTCTTGCAACATTTAAGCACTTAAAATATTTCACTTCTGATGGTATTTGTTTCTAAAATTTTAGATCAAAATAGCTTGATAATACACACACACACATATGTTGTTTTGAAAGTAGCATAATATTGATCTTAAATAAACTAGCATTGCTTCTATCATAATCATCACAAAATAGATTTAATAATCAATACTCATTATTTATTACATAATGTGAATGAAAGTGATTAACATTTATGAATGGTACTAGAAAAAAAAGGAAAACATAAACTTCTACTTGTAAGTTACTTCTAAGTAACATAGTTAATGTATTTCTTAAACTCTTGTAAAAAATTATTAGTGATAAAATTTGGGTATCTTAATTTATTTGAATGTTAACATCTACAAACAGTTTTTGTGTTGTACTTTTAGAAAGATAAATTTAGAATGATTGGAGTTTTGATTTTTTTTTTAAATTATAATTACGACTTTGCAGAAAATTAAGTATACGGAACATAGTCACGAGAGTTGTTATTCAATATAGATTTTTGCAACAAACTACATAGGCTTTTGTGTAAAAAATTCATAATTCTTCCTCCATGTATAAGAAAGCGAACAAAATAATTGAATTTCGAATAACATGTGTGTCACCTTTTTGGTTATGTGTGTGTGTCTCTCTGTGTGTATACATATTCAAGAGAGTTTTTTTGACTATATAAAAATAATAAATATAACTTTGGTTATCCAGATTTTAGTACAAATGAATAATTTGGATTAATTGTTTTATAGTATTTTGAGCGTAGATCGTTGAAAATGTTGTATTTTGTTTTCTTTATTCACTTCCAGGTTTGTTATCATGTTGTTAAAGACAATTTTATGAAATATGTGCTTCGTGCACAGTTTATTTTAGTTACCGAATTCTTTATTTTTCAAATTATGATTTAAAAAAAAACAATATTTTATTAAAAGAATTGCGAAATGTATGTCACTATTTGATAATATATTCATCAAAGAAAGCTCTTTGGATGACATTAAAAGTTTTAGTTATTTGGAGTTTGATAGAATCGAATAATTTTTATTTAATGTTCTAATATATTTTGGGCACAGAATTATTAAAAAGATATTTTGTTTATTTACTATCTGCTTTGCTATCTTTTAGTTTAAGACAAATGTTTGATATGTGCTCCATGCTTTTAACTAAGTTTACAACAACAAAACCATTATTCCCAAACGATTTGGGGTCGGCTAAAGATGAAACTCAAAACTAAATGACAAAGTCAATTTAAAAGTAACAACAACAATAATAACAAAAACCATGATAATAATAAAAAAATAAAGTAAAAATAATTAAACAAACAATAATAATAAGTAAAATAAAAATAAAGAAAAATAAAATAAAAATATATAAAGAAATTAAAAAAACACGATAATAATAATAATAGTAATAATGGTACTAATAATAGTGTGGACCAAAGACCAAACACTGCCTTTTAGACTTCTATTCACCGGTCCTATAATCTAAAACTTGTAATACTGCCCCTAAATCAACCCTAAGTAAAAAACTTCTAGCTCACGGTTCTATTACGTGGATCGGTAACTTTAACACACTTCTGTCTGACACCAGTTTTTCAGATATATTCTAATCCTTCAAATATCTTTTTACTACTTTCTCTTATGTCAACTTTGGTCGACCTCTACATCTCTTTAAGCATTCGATGCGGTCTGTAATTCCAACTCGCACATGTGCATCGGGAGGCCTCCGTTGGAGATGTCCAAACCATCTTAAGCGGTGTTAGACCAGCTTCTTCTTAATTGGTGCTACTCCAAGTTTATCATGTATATCATTATTTCTAATTTGGTCTCGTCTTGTATGATCGCAGCTTCATCGCAGCATACGCATCTCTGCTATACTTATATATTTTTTTGAAACCAGAGAAACATGTTCAATCACTACCGACATTGTGATTCCTGAACGGTAAACTTAGGGAATGGACGGCTGACCTGCCACAACCGCTATTCTAGGCTAGCCAGACCGTTCGGTTGGCATGGTGCTATACTTATCATCTGCGCGTGTTGTCTTTTAGTAGACCAACATTCTGTACCATACAACTATCGCATGTCTGATTGCCGTTTTGTAGAATTTTCCTTTAAGCTTTTGTGAGATTTTCTTGTTACATAGAATGTCAAACGCCGGTTGCCATTTCACCCATCTCGTTCAAATTTTAAAACTAATATTTTCATCAATCTCACCATCGTATTGATCCTGAATATCGAAAGATTCTTTCTTGGGCACTACTTGTCCAACCAAAGTGACATCTCCATCCTATGACCTAACACCACTGAACTCGCACTTCGTATATTCTGTTTTGCTTATGCTAAGCCTAAAGCCCTTTGATTCTAAGGTTTGCCTTCACAACTCCAGTTGTCCATCAACCTTTATCCTACATCCGTCAATTAGCACATGCTTGTAACTAAGTTTTGTGTCAAAAATATAATGTAAATTAATATTTTATTAAAGGAATTGCAAAATGGTACTAAAAGCATAATAGAAGGAAATATCAATGGAATAATTTGATGAGGAACTCTATGAAAAAATATAGTAAAGAAGAGCATAAGAAATTTAAAATGTTTTTTTTAAGTTTCACTCATCATATGTGGATTCTATTTTATATTTTTACAAGTGCATAATCCGTGTTGGTAATGTTGTGAAGAACAATGTTAATATTTTAAACACTTTGTTTAGAGGATTAATTTTTATTTTGTGATTTGAGTTTAAATAAATAAATTTTTGTAATTTTGTTGATACAAAGATGCATCTATTGAAATTTTTTCTTGACTGTATATTTATTCAAATAAATGAATATTAGCTAATTATGTTTACTTAATTAGTTTAAAAAATATTTTTAATTTTGTTGGGGACAAGCATTCGTGTGGATAACTTTGAATACATTACCAACTGAAACCTTTGATAAAAATGTCTGAAATTGAAAATGTTGTAATTACGTGATGACATTTTTAAGGTTTTGATGCAGTCCCAAACCTAGTAACACCGTTCATCTACATACAAAAGGGTCATGGAAGCAAATCTAGTTTTCTGCATTGGTAACAGGGTCCAATATGGGCTCATGTCAATGACTTCCATCATGAAGCTTTGTTAGTACAACCTAAATATACCCAACCAAATACACTCTCAAACTGAGCATTGCTTTAACTACACGCTGTGAGCTAATGAGCAACATAAACATGTCATTGTCTATTTTGATTGTAGTTGTTTAACTGTAAATTGTAATAACAATGCAAAGTGAAAATCTTCACTCCTGTTTCTGGTTTGTTGTAAAGTGTCTTTTATATACGTAATTCACATTCATCTTATAGCCTATTTACCTGAAATGTTTTAAATTCTTACTAGGGGACGCATTGACCAGACAATTGAAAAGGAAAGACGAGGATTTCGAGGAGAAATACATGCATTGTTTTGCTATAAAGGATAAGGTAGACAATATTGCGGCTTTGTTGATAATTCAATGCCACTTAATATATTTACAGTTCATAAAAATGTTCCTCTATTACTTTGCTTTATGTGCTCTCCGGAGTCTGGAGCACAATTATGTTCACTGCTCTTTTCCCTTATGCTCTCCCTACAACCCTAACTTTCATCACCACAGGAGGCTCTCTGAAACAGTTGGTAAAAAGCAAATAGCTAAGTAGACGATGCCTAGTGTATAATGTCACAAATTTAGTCTTGCCGAGTCATAATCAGCACTGATAGCAGATGCGATTGATTTTTTTCCTTTGAAGCAATAGCATGTGCAGCCTCTAAAAATAATAGATGTTTCCTCCTGTAATTTGATGTTTTTTGTTTATTTGATGGGGGGCAGGGGGTGTATGTTCTTCGGTATGTCGTGGGTTATACATGATGATTTTATTGTATTTTCTGTCGTAATTTTTCTTAATGTAGGTGGATTCAGAATCAATGATTGTTGGAAGGGCCGCTATTGCAAATATGCTTGGTGGCATTGGTTATTTTTATGGTCAGTCAAAAATTTCCTTACCTAAAGGCTTGAAAGCAAGTTGATTTTTTTTTTGTTGGATTAAGTTTTTTAGCAAAAGCAAGCCTACTATAAATGTTATTCACACAATGTTGGATTTGTATATTGTATGCACTTGGTTTAATGATCAAGTTTCGAAAACAGTTTTTTCCAGTAATGAAGGTAAGCTTGCATACATCTTGCTGGTAGAGTGGGTTTGCAATTTGCTCTTCTACGACCATCATTCTTGATTTGCTTCAGTCATATCTCAGATATCTTAAATTCTTTGAGTTGGTTTGTCTAGCAATAGCAGTCATGTTACTTCCGCATTAGGTATATGATTACTTTTGTTCCCCCGTTAGGGCGCTCTAATTTATATACGGGAGGTCAAAGGTTTGAAAATTGCTTACCATGTTATGAACTCTGGACATATATTCACATTTAGTATTTTTATATACTATCTAAGACTAGCAGAATGTACTAAAGTACCCAATTTCAGTACACACGTGCGAGTGCGTGTGTGTATTATGTATGTATGTATGTATATATGCCATCAATTATGATATATATGATATCATATGCAGGTCAAAAATGGAAACCGAAATCTTTATTATTGGCCAGCTGCGCTTTATACCGCTGTCCCAAGTAGAACCTTCTTCCCTAGAGGATTTTTGTGGGATGAAGGCTTCCATAAACTTATTATTTGGTTAGTTGCCTATTGCCTTTGTTTACACAATATGCACACACGCACAAGTACACATAAATGAATTATTGAGAAACGATGAGGGGATTTAAGTGTAAGTCTGTTAAACTACAAAGTTCCATATACTAACAATGTATTTTTTGTCTAGGATCTGTTTAATTCATTTAATTTCATAAATTTACTTCTTAAATAATTATGAAGTGAATATCTAGGCGTTGGGATATCAAGATCAGCATGGATATAATTGGTCATTGGCTAGATTTGATTAATATGGATGGATTCCTCGGGAACAAATACTAGGTGCCGAAGCTCTCAGGTGAAATTCTCATATATAGAAAATGGTCAGCGTACTCTTTGTAACAAGTGAAATGCATATATCCTAAAAGTATGTATACAATGTTCAGTAAAGTGCCTGAGGAATTTGTTCTTCAACATCCATCAAATGGAAACCCACCAACTTCATTTCTTCTATTGTGCGGTGAAGTTACTTCCACCCACCTCCATTTGTCTTATTCTGTTAATTACATTTTCATCCAAAATCAACACAGTTTAAATTGAATTCAGTTACTTGGGGAATTTGGATACTTAATTTCTTATTGAAACTATAAGTTGGAAACATAGTGATTATGCTACTGCTTATTAATTACCCTGTTAAGTAATCTTTCTTCTAGGAGCTGTTTCTGCAGTGAACATTTTATAACTATTCTTTTCGTATTGCCTGACATAAAAATTGATTTGATTTTGAAACTTGAACCAATCAGATTTGATTAGCAGCTCAAAAGCAAATGGGTTTTCACCAGAAGAAAATGAGGAGATTAAAACATTTCTCAATAGAGCTTACAACCGTCTTGGCACATGGTTTGAGTGTTTAATTCTACACAGCGAGGTGAGTTGTTTAAAACATATAGTATACCATATGTTCAGAGAAATGTAGGTATTATATGACAAAATTTATCCAATTTTCTGTTATTATCATATTTCCAACCATTTTGAGATCAAAGGTTTATTAAGGCAATTGATATCCTGAAATGTAATGTATGCATGTTGGGAGGATAAGGGTTAAGATGGGTAGCATGATTTATTGAGAATGTGTGTTATATGTATGGGAACATTGGGAAGGGAAAATTGTCCTGTTTGCTATGCCACCTTTGTAGTATTGTATGTGCCCTTGACTAAATTGTTAGATGAAGTAATAATACAAAGAAAGCTAGCTAGCTCTATCTAACACTTAAATGTTTAAATGTTTTCTTTACACCCCTGCTAAATATGATTTTTTTTTTACAGCATCTTCTTAAATCATAAACCCTCATCAAAGAGTCTGTCCATTGTCAATTATGCATTTGAAGGAAATAAAGAATAACAGTATTTTGAGAAGGAAGATGATATTGCTTTAGAAGATGATTTTTTTTCCAACGTGAGTCTCATTCTTAAGTAACACTTTGATGACGATCATCGTCTTTTTTTGCTTGTCAATGGTAACTACGTCTAATTGGAGTTCAAATATCTAAAAACCGCATGTATCACACTGAAATTTTAGTAACAACTCGTAGTATACCAAGCATTAGGAGTTAATTAAGGATTGTGTGGTGCAAACATGGAACTGATAGAAACCTAGTGCGTTGCAAGCGAGAAATTGATCAATATCTAGCGTGGAGCATTTTTGGAATTGATCAAAACCTATTGTGCTTCACACTAGGAATCTTTGGTATCCATGCGTCACTCATACGTGGTATTATGTAGATGTGGCTAGTATATTCAGCATGCTGATATGGGTGTGTGCATTTTTTCGAGACTACGGTTACAAGGGCCGTGGCATTTTGTTAGTATGGCATGCAAGAAAGGAAGAAGTAAATGAAGAACAATAATATAAACAGGTGGAAAGAGTAATTTATGCGGTGCAATTTATATTTTTAAGAGCAAATGGTTTTTATTTTTTTGTGGGGGGTGGGGTTGGGGGAAGGGGGAATCTGGGTGCTAATAGATGTTTGCCTACGTAAACCCAACAAACATGCATTTATATCCCCTTTGACTAAATGCAAATGTTGTTACCGTTGTGTGTGTTTCAATTACCTTGCTTTTATATGATCAATTTGTTAACCATCTCTTGATTAAATTTTAGGGAAAGATGTAGATTCTTTCTACTGGCATGGCAGAGATGTAACAACAAACAAGGAACTGAATCCTAAGGTTTTCTATTTTGCTTCATCTTTACTATTCAGTTAATAATTGAACTGAATTTGTTAGGCGGGTGATATGAACATTAGTTGTGCTCTTTGAAGCTATGTTTTGTTTTTTACTTGAATGCATCATTGCATTATTCGAATGTGTTCCATTCTATACAATCGCATATTTATACCTGTCTGATCATGAATCCATCATTCTTTTGTTTTTATATTTAAGCATAAAATAAACAATATCTCCATTCATATAAGATGGCATATGGTGGATAAGATATGTAAATCTGATAATACAAAATGGTGCTTAAAGTATTTGTGCAGCGATAGCAAATGATGAGTAATAACTACTTGTTAATGAACTACAAATCATCTGCTTACTCATTTCATTGAAATATGCGGTCATCGCTAACAAACTTGTTGAACTCACGGCACAAGGATTTGATTGTGTTTTAAGTGAATTTTGTTCAGATGCCCCGGATATATTGAAACTACACTAATACACATTATCATGTTTTAGGTTGTTGGAAGAGCGATATTGAAAACACATACATGGTTTTGAAATACAATTCGGGACATGAATTTTACAATGGATAGTCAGACTTATGTAGTTCGTAGGGTTCATGTGGTTGGAGTTGGATAAACTAAAATATAATTTTTTTTGAGGAAGATCTAATCCACACACCCACAGACATCTCTGTGTGTGTACACACATACATGCATACATTTATGTGTGTGTGTGGGGAGGGGGGGGGGGGTTGTGGTTGAGACTTCCTTTTGGAAAACCCACATTATTCCACTTATAAAATATAGGTTGAGCGTCACTAAATCAATTGAAATATCATTTTTTTATTTAATTTCCTTTTGTCCCAGCAACAGTCAAATATTCTGACGATACATTTGCGATGTAAAATTTTGTGTTTAGATTGCAAGTTATGAAAATTCAAATTCACTTTAAAAATCTGAAGTCTTACGTCAAGGACCTCTAGCTTAAGTGGTTAACAAAGGTTTTAAAGGTCATGAGTTCAAACACTTGAGACATCCTAATGAGTGCTCTGTTTGAATAAATTATAACTCTTGCATCAAAAAAAAACCTCAAGTCTTACTTTGTCCTATACGAGCCTATAACCTATTTAAATAGCCATAGGTGTATTTGAATGGTTAGGAACATGCTGATTCATTGGATTATTGAATTTACGAAATTGTAGTATAGAATACTCTAGTATGCAATGTAAACATGTAACAAAAGTTTATTTTTGAAAAGTTTGATGTGATCCAATTGTTGTATGAAATTGTATCAGTGACCACTGCAATTTACGTATTCTAATTGCACAAAAAAGGGTAACATCACAACATATCCTCAACCATGCTAACGATTGCTAGTGCGAAGCACATGTTAAGAATATTAGGTAGCAAAAACATATTGAGTAAAAACTAACAATGCTTTTTTGGTATGATATATATGAAAATATTTTTTTTATATTTGAGGCCATTAATGCCGACTCAGTTAATAAAATAAAATAATAATAGTAAAATAAACAGTATGGAAAGTTTTTAATGTTAATTGAGTCCATGGTTTCCCCCAATCGATGACCCTACGGTAATTGTTGTGCAACGGCGGTTGGACCAAACTCCCCATATTCAACACGTGACGTACGCATATGAGTTGACACACTTTATTGTAACAAAAGGTGTGACGACCCACATTTCGGATGGTTTAAATCAACAGTAATCCACACATGTCCGGCTTAAACAATCCGGAACGTATATAATCTGTAACAGCCCGCCTTTTCGCACGATTTAAACAGACACACGTGCCAATTCAAACCATACGGAAGGGCGGATTGTTATGGGGTAAATAAGAAAACAGAAAAGAAATAAAACAAATAGAATCTCACAGCGGAAGGATAAAATATAATAATAAAATATACAGTTTATAAGCTGTTTACAAAACAATTGATTCTTCTTTATACAATTAAATATCAGAGTTCACATACCAATAATATCAATGCAGCGGAATATAGCGTGAGTGTAGTGCAATACTATAAATAATAATAATACAAATCTTCGTCTCCGTCCTCCAGAGTTAAATCTTCAAATCCTGAAACGCTCGGACTGACCCGAGCGAATTTGAAAAGACAAAACACTCGAGTCAGAACTAAAAGATCTTATGTAAGTTAAATCAACAGAATAAATATGAGTACAATAACTCAAAAGATGTTCGGGATTTACATCTCTTAAGGATCCGTTAAACTATTTACTATGTAGTATATTGCGCTATTATAGTAGTGTCTATTCATAAAATAAACTTACTTTTAAATAGCGTTAAGGGGTACCCATATAGCCCTTAACACAGAATATATTCGCATAGTCTATACAGTACCGTAATCTCCCCCGTACTGGGCGTCGTCAGAGGGCACTCCATAGGTATGGTACAAAACCAAAATCGTATAAGGCGCGCTAGGGTAGATGACACGACACAACTAGGCAATGCCAGGGTAGATATACCAATTGCTATTCGGGCTGATGGTAACGCATAGCCGCAGCTACCGCCCACCTCGAACAAACACCCCCAAAAATCAAAGAAATCAATAGTGGCCACCGAATCAATCCAAAGTCAGAGTATAGTATCGAAGGAGTGCGTTCGATCAGAGGAATGACCTCATTGGCCCGAGAATCGCTCCTGTTTTAGCCACCTTATACCAACTCACGGGAGTTGGGTCCACGTATTTACCTTACAGGAAACGTCGCCACCACCTACTTCATTCTGGAATCTCCACCGCGTACACGGTCAGTCAAAGTGATTTTCGGTATCGACAGAGAGTATGTCCATATCCGATCCCGGTCTCTTTGCCAATCCATCGTTATTATAACACCACGGTCATTTAAAAATAGTTCATACTTTAAAACCAGAATAAAATTTTCCATTTCAAAACTATGAATACGATATCAATTAAACCAAAAACAATATGATATCATTTTATCTCAAATATAATTCTTTTCCAAAATCATGATGGTTTAAAATTTAAAATATCTGGAAACCAAATATTTGAAATATACTTTCAAAGCATAATATTTCGAAATTCAAAATTTTAAAACCATAACTTCTAAAACTTGAATGGTTTGGATATTCAACGAATGTAAAATAAATGGTTTAACTTTAAAGTTACTTTGTAAAGAAAATAAATTCCATGTCTTTTCAAATATATTTCTTTATTTAAAGTTTAAACCATAATTTAAATATCACTTCAAGTTCCAAAAACCCCTTCATTTTGTATATATATATATATCCATTTGGGGTATTAATATTTCAAAACTAAAGTTGGATTTTTTTCTTTCAAAAATTAATATTCTATTATTTAGTCTTGAATATTCATATAAATTCCATAAATAAAACTCCAATTTCTAGCAATTAAATATTTTCTCAAATTTACTTTATACTAGAATTTTCATTTTTAATTCGTCTTGGAAAATCCAGTTATAATATCATACCTTAAAATAAGATAAATTTCCAAATTCCATTTTCTCAATTTTTCATTTTTTTATTTAATAGATTTATACACAGCTTAAATTCAAAAAATTTAACTTCATATGTATATATATATAGAAGAATAACATTTGTAAAATATCCAAATTAAAATTTTTTATAAACCATATCCCATCCAAACCATAGAAATCACTTTAAAATAATTTATATATAGACCACGGTGCCTGTATAAAATTTTCTATCATATGGTCAAGTGATACGGATATTTATCATTTCAATCCGCAATTTAAAAATAAAATTTGCGGTTGTATATCATTTCAAACCACAACCCCAAATGAAATGAAAATGCATGATGACTTGCAGTTTATACAATATAATTATAGCATTCATTCATCCAAATATCAATCATCAATCATCAATTGCAATCATCATCCAATTTTAAACAATCATTGATACATAGCATATGAATTATACAGGAATTAATAACAGATCATTAACTAACAGTTTCTATTCCATAATAAATTTAATGACTGTTAACTAGCAGTTTATGTGCAAAAATAAATTCTAACTGTCAAATTTTATGCAATAAATAAAATTAATTAACAGTTAAATTGAATAAATGTGATTTAACAAATATGATGAATAAAACATGTCAAACAGTCACAAATAAATTTCTACTCATATCTAAAATAAATTTAACAAACATAAAAACTTTTAGAAGTTGTGAGTGGGTTAAAACACTCACCTTTTGAATTTAAATCGAATTTAAATCCGATTTAAACCCAAAAATTTGACGGTCTTCAAATCCATCCAAATCAGCGTCAACAGATCCGAAATTAAATTACGATCCTAACAAAAAAAGATTCGCGTAAATCGGACTACGTATGAGAAAGTTTTAGCGAATAAACGTTTGAAAAACAATATTAAAATAAAATAAATAATAAAACAAACCTCCCACACACGTTCTGCCATGTCACCAAACTCACGCAAGCCAAATCACGTGAACAGCGCCCACTCCATCCTCTCCAGATCGAGACACCACGAGCCGCCACTTGATAAAACCCTAAGTTGAATTTTAGGCGTCGCCTCGGTTGATAATAGTCAGATCCATGGTCATCGTTGCACTCAGAATGACAAGCCGCCCCTAGCCGTACTCATGCCATCGACTTCGGTCCTCCCTGGCCCCACGACGTCGCACGCCTTCTACAGCCAATCACGGCGAATTTACATGCCTCCGATCCAAGTGAACCGTATGGATCTGCTCCATACGTCGAGCTCTACGCTTCAGTGCCCCCTGATCGTCCCAGAAATGAAGATCCACCGTTGAAAACTCGAGATCACCACGGACGGCCGAAACAAATCGCCCAGTTTCTGGTCAAACCTCAAACCGAAACGAAAAACGAGTTGTACCAGCAGATTACGTATCTCGAGAACTCTAACATATATTTTTCTCGAATTTTTCTAGAGAGTTTGAATTTCCATTGAAATTTTGAATTGAAATAGATCTAGGTTTGCATCCATTTGAGGAGGAAAATGAGTTTGAAGAAAAGAATGTACAGACAAATGATAGTAGGGTTTATCACAACATATATATAGACAAATTGTAGAAGGCTAGGTGGGCACGAATTACGAACGTGCTAAGCGGTAGTTGGCCCAAAAAGCCCGTTCTGACCCCGGAACGAAATTTGTTAAACCCATATATCCAAATAGGTATTTTAAAATATCCTGAACGCGATGGAAAAAGTTTCACGTCCAAATTTGATCGTATGAAGAAGTTATGCTGAAAACAAAATTTCCAAATTGATTTCAAATTGATTTTAATTAAATCGATTTCAAGGCGTTCCGCGTCCGTACGATCAAACGACATGTCCGATCGATACGAAACTTGAAACCCTACAATAATTCACCGATACGGATCCGATGAAACTGCTTTCGTCGAAATCCGAGTCCGTGGCCAAAATGGCTATTTTTATATTCATTAAATAAATTAAAATAAATTATAAAATCCAATTTTATATTAAAATTTTAAAATTGACCAAATTTTATCACTTATATATTTCTTAATAAATCTAAATGATTCAACAAATTTAGATGTGAATTAAAAGTTGACAAGTCTATCAATTGCAGTATTATTTCTCCACTTCCTTATATTTAGAAATTATAAATTATTTTCTCAAAACCCATTTATTAGATTTTCAACTTTTATATTCTCACCTTTTATCCAAAATAAGGATGCAACTAACCTTGGTTCATGATTTCACATTATTTTCCTCAAAGTCCATTTTAATTTCAATAACGTAATATTTAACCGTTTAATTCCTTTTTATTATGCAATAAATGCAATGGTTGAATTTGATACTCTAATTAAGTTTATAAATCCTGCTTCCTATACTTTAAAACAACCCATGGTCCTATTATAAATAGAATTAGCATAAATTTCGTCTATAAAATTAACCCTCTTCAATCACAAACCAAATCTACGCTACTGCACAAATTAAGTCAATTAATTTACATTGAGTCTACATTAAATGTTATAAATTATGAATTGGAACCTCAATAAATTCGTTTATTGATTTAAAATCTTTCTATTCAGTAAATAGACATTTTATGGGTATAAATAACATTTGAATTATAATACACTTCATTAGTGCAGGCTTCATTTCTTATAAATTCCCTTTTATTACTAGAACATATTAACAAAACAAAATAAATAAATTTAGATTTATTTCAATTTATTTCCATTCTTAACTTAATATACTCAAAATGGTTAACCTAAATAATTGTTACCCTTTTACATTCAAATTCACTTACAACCATCATTACAACAATGTTGCCATAGATTTAGATTTAATTAAATAAATTAGATAAATGGGTAAAGTTTTGTAATTATCATAAATGCCAAATATATTTATGCATTAATTACTACTTATTATTATGAATTCGTTTATTAATTTACTAGTTGCATTTGTCATCTTATTTCCTATTTACTACCAAACTTCCTACTTAGTTATAGTTTATCAATATATACATACCTAGGCAAATCAAGTTCTTGTCCTTTCTGTTATTTCAATTAAATCGGCTATGCACAAATAGATTGTTAATTAACTTATTCCTACAAAATTATTTACATACATTCAGTTTCAAATTTTATAGAATTAAATTCTAATTACTTACCACTTAATCCAACAATTATATATTCTATCCAACATGCATTTAAATCTTTTTATTTTAAATAAATTTATTCAATGTTGACATCCACTACATAAAATTTACTTTCATTTATATAGTTGTAATTCAATTCAGTTATTATTCCATTAATACTATTTCCGATTTATATCTTTCAGTATAAATCAACAAATTGTAACTTATAACCACAAACGCCAATTTACGTTATTTCAATCTATTGCCATATAAACATTTAAATTGTTAACCTTTAATTACAGTTACTATATCTAATTCCTACATTTACTCAAATAAAATCTTAAGACTTTTATTTCATTCTAAATTAGATTAGAAATCATATTAAATTAACTCATTTAATATCATTGAATTTAACGGGTCGTTACACTCTCCCCCACTCAAAACTTTTCGTCCCCGAAAAGGAAAAAGAAGGGAGAAGGAAGAATTTAAAACAGTACATCTTATTTCAAATATTAACTTATAAATAATAATTTACTAAATTAATTTCCTTAAATAAAATATACCCGTTTTATAATCATTATATCCTTTTATACTTAAATAATTAAAGTTTGGAAAACATTTTCAACATAATTCTAAGTCCAAAATTTACGGAAAATTTTGGCAGAGTCTCCTTTGTACTGAGAGGTTTGGGAGAAAAATATAGTATTAAAATATAACAAATATCATATATAATATTCAAAATAATATATATCCCAATACGGGAAAAAATATATAAATAGCGTTATAAATCGTAATCCGAAACGTACCTATTTGTCGGGCATATTACGCTTATTATTATGAAACCAAAAGCAGTAGCAGTTGCTTCCATAACCTGCATTTCACTTATAAAAATCTAAAAGGTTAACTATTTATATTAAAGTGAAATATTTTCATAGTTTCAACTACTAACAATAATCAATACACAATCATCGATTTCAACAAACAGCACACACAACAAAACAAAACAACCATTCAGTCAAACAAGCAAATAGTTGTTCGGGTTCAAAACTTAAAATGATACGGAATGAAAAATAACTATCCAGTGCATCATTTACTCAACAGTCTTAGATGGAACAGAATAGATTATTTATTCATCCAACTACTTCAAATTTCCTTACCCGACCAACTAAAATCAAACAAAAACAATTCAAACCAACCAATCAATTTAACTTATATCAAATCATTACATACTTTAGTTGTTTGATTTCCTTTCCTTTATTCAAACCACATAAATTTTCCTTTTTATAGTTTACATTTATTTCTAACAACTTCAAATTTTATTTTCTCGTTAGTGGTTGTATCCTTTATTTTTACTTATTACTTACAATTTATTCACTTCTATTATTTATTTATTCCGGTCATGTAAGTTTCTTTTATTTGTATTGTATTTAATACACTTCTCAATTTCAATCTTTTATTCCATGCTTACAATTCTATTACTTATTTATAGTAACCCTTTTTAATTCCCTTAAATTCTTAACCCTAAAATATCCATTCTTATAAGTAAAGGAATTTTCAAATTCTTTAACTAGGGTTTGCAGTCATTTATTTATATTGCCTACTTTCCATTATATTCAGCTAGTAGTATTTAATTCATACTTAAGTTAATAACCCTACACATCAATCCTTATTTATTAAAGAATTCCATTTTATTCACCTAAGTTTAAAATCACCTATCTATAATACTTACCTTTAATTTTGGTAAAATTTCAATTATAACTTAAGTTTATACCATTAAATTCTTATTTATAATAGCAATTCATTGAATACTTCATTATTTCCAAAATTTCCACTTGTATAATATTCTATTCCAATCACTTATTTAACATTTCAACTTTTAATATTTGGTAAGTTATATATGTTAAAGAAAATGCAAAAGAACTTATACAAGTTTTATCTCATCCTTTAATTATGTTCATTGTTCAATAAATCTTTACCTTTTCTTATAAGTTAAAATTTTAACTTCCTTTATAGCTTAGCATTAAAGTCTCTTATTCTATTTAGGTTTCAATTCTTAATTAAATTCTGTTTCACTACCATAAATGAAACAATTAATTAATGGAAATTTTAGAAGTAAATACCGGGTTAAATTTCAATAGATAAATATATCTTTATAACTTATATACCTCTAATTATAATTAAAACAATTAAAAATTCAGATATTTTCAAAATAAAGCTGTAGTAGAATTACTACAGTGGCCTTTCCCCTTCGAAACTCGAAAATGAAAATCGATGATGCGGCCGCCATCACCGAAATTATTTTCCAGCGACAGAGAGGAAAGTACGAAACTTATTTTCTCCAAAATTTTCTTTAAAACAATTCTTCCGAATTATACTAAATATTTATATAAGAAAATACTTATAAACAATTATTTTATTTCATAAATCCTTTGAAAGCAAATTTTCAAAATCCCGGACTTAAGTCCTAAAATTTCCAAATTTTATTGATTTTACTTTCAATCTTATTTTACCTATTATATATAAATTTTATTCCTAACAACCAATCTATTGCAACCAAATATATATCTTTTGGAAAATTTATTTTATATATATAGAAAATATAATAGGCAAAATTATTTCATTTACCTATATTAAAACAAATATTATGTCGGTCTGTCCTATTAAGTGTTTAGAAATCCCTATTGATGTCATAGCGTCCCATGCACCAACCAGAATTTGTAAATACAAACGGAACAGATTAACACAATATCAAAATCTTTTTATAACATTAACAAATACGCTCTCTCATATATATACACTGAGCGACTCCCATAGGGTATTACTACCCTATTACCAAAGAGTCAAACCCCACAAAGCTAAGGTTTATCGCTAAACTAAAGCTCTGATACCAGCTGTAACAGCCCGCCTTTTCGCACGATTTAAACAGACACACGTGCCAATTCAAACCATACGGAATGGCGGATTGTTATGGGGTAAATAAGAAAACAGAAAAAAAAAACAAATAGAATCTCACAGCGGAAGGATAAAATATAATAATAAAATATACAGTCTATAAGCTGTTTACAAAACAATTGATTCTTCTTTATACAATTAAATATCATAGTTCACATACCAATAATATCAATGCAGCGGAATATAGTGTGAGTGTAGTGCAATACTATAAACAATAATAATACAAATCTTCGTCTCCGTCCTCCAGAGCTAAATCTTCAAATCCTGAAATGCTCGGACTGACCCGAGCGAATTTGAAAAGACAAAACACTCGAGTCAGAACTAAAAGATCTTATGTAAGTTAAATCAACAGAATAAATATGAGTACAATAACTCAAAAGATGTTCGGGATTTACATCTCTTAAGGATCCGTTAAACTATTTACTATGTAGTATATTGCGCTATTATAGTAGTGTCTATTCATAAAATAAACTTACTTTTAAATAGCGTTAAGGGGTTACCCATATAGCCCTTAACACAGAATATATTCCCATAGTCTATACAGTACCGTAATCTCCCCCGTACTGGGCGTCGTCAGAGGGCACTCCATAGGTATGGTACAAAACCAAAATTGTATAAGGCGCGCTAGGGTAGGTGACACGGCACAACTAGGCAATGCCAGGGTAGATATACCAATTGCTATCCGGGCTGATGGTAACACATAGCCGCAGCTATCGCCCACCTCGAACAAACACCCCCAAAAATCAAAGAAATCAATAGTGGCCACCGAATCAATCCAAAGTCAGAGTATAGTATCGAAGGAGTGCGTTCGATCAGAGGAATGACCTCATTGGCCCGAGAATCGCTCCTGTTTTAGCCACCTTATACCAACTCACGGGAGTTGGGTCCACGTATTTACCTTACAGGAAACGTCGCCACCACCTACTTCATTCTGGAATCTCCACCGCGTACACGGTCAGTCAAAGTGGTTTTCGGTATCGACAGAGAGTATGTCCATATCCGATCCCGGTCTCTTTGCCAACCCATCGTTATTATAACACCGCGGTCATTTAAAAATAGTTCATACTTTAAAACCAGAATAAAATTTTCCATTTCAAAACTATGAATACGATATCAATTAAACCCAAAACAATATGATATCATTTTATCTCAAATATAATTCTTTTCCAAAATCATGCTGGTTTAAAATTTAAAATATCTGGAAACCAAATATTTGAAATATACTTTCAAAGCATGATATTTCGAAATTCAAAATTTTAAAACCATAACTTCTAAAACTTGAATGGTTTGGATATTCAACGAATGTAAATAAATGGTTTAACTTTAAAGTTACTTTGTAAAGAAAATAAATTCCATGTCTTTTCAAATATATTTCTTTATTTAAAGTTTAAACCATAATTTAAATATCACTTCAAGTTCCAAAAACCCCTTCATTTTGTGTGTGTGTATATGTATATATATATATATATATATATATATATATCCATTTGGGGTATTAATATTTCAAAACTAAAGTTGGATTTTTTTCTTTCAACAATTAATATTCTATTATTTAGTCTTGAATATTCATATAAATTCCATAAATAAAACTCCAATTTCTAGCAATTAAATATTTTCTCAAATTTACTTTATACTAGAATTTTCATTTTTAATTCGTCTTGGAAAATCCAGTTATAATATCATACCTTAAAATTTCCAAACTTAACATATAAGATAAATTTCCAAATTCCATTTTCTCAATTTTTCATTTTTTTTATTTAATAGATTTATACACAGCTTAAATTCAAAAAATTTAACTTCATATGTATATATATATAGAAGAATAACATTTGTAAAATATCCAAATTAAAATTTTTTATAAACCATATCCCATCCAAACCATAGAAATCACTTTAAAATAATTTATATATAGACCACGGTGCCTGTATAAAATTTTCTATTCTATGGTCAAGTGATACGGATATTTATCATTTCAATCCGCAATTTAAAAATAAAATTTGCGGTTGTATATCATTTCAAACCACAACCCCGAATGAAATGAAAATGCATGATGACTTGCAGTTTATACAATATAATTATAGCATTCATTCATCCAAATATCAATCATCAATCATCAATTGCAATCATCATCCAATTTTAAACAATCATTGATACATAGCATATGAATTATACAGGAATTAATAACAGATCATTAACTAACAGTTTCTATTCCATAATAAATTTAATGACTGTTAACTAGCAGTTTATGTGCAAAAATAAATTCTAACTGTCAAATTTTATGCAATAAATAAAATTAATTAACAGTTAAATTGAATAAATGCGATTTAACAAATATGATGAATAAAACATGTCAAACAGTCACAAATAAATTTCTACTCATATCTAAAATAAATTTAACAAACATAAAAACTTTTAGAAGTTGTGAGTGGGTTAAAACACTCACCTTTTGAATTTAAATCGAATTTAAATCCGATTTAAACCCAAAAATTTGACGATCTCCAAATCCATCCAAATCAGCGTCAACAGATCCGAAATTAAATTACGATCCTAACAAAAAAAGATTCACGTAAATCGGACTAGTATGAGAAAGTTTTAGCGAATAAACGTTTGAAAAACAATATTAAAATAAAATAAATAATAAAACAAACCTCCCACACACGTTCTGCCATGTCACCAAACTCACGCAAGCCAAATCACGTGAACAGCGCCCACTCCATCCTCTCCAGATCGAGACACCACGAGCCGCCACTTGATAAAACCCTAAGTTGAATTTTAGGCGTCGCCTCGGTTGATAATTGTCAGATCCATGGTCATCGTTGCACTCAGAATGACAAGCCGCCCCTAGCCGTACCCATGCCATCGACTTCGGTCCTCCCTGGCCCCACGACGTCGCACGCCTTCTACAGCCAATCACGGCGAATTTACACGCCTCCGATCCAAGTGAACCGTATGGATCTGCTCCATACGTCGAGCTCTACGCTTCAGTGCCCCCTGATCGTCCCAGAAATGAAGATCCACCGTTGAAAACTCGAGATCACCACGGACGGCCGAAACAAATCGCCCAGTTTCTGGTCAAACCTCAAACCGAAATGAAAAACAAGTTGTACCAGCAGATTACTTATCTCGAGAACTCTAACATATATTTTTCTCGAATTTTTCTGGAGAGTTTGAATTTCCATTGAAATTTTGAATTGAAATAGATCTAGGTTTGCATCCATTTGAGGAGGGGAAGGAGTTTGAAGAAAAGAACGTACAGAAAAATGATAGAAGATGGAGGCTAGGGTTTATCACAGCATATATATAGACAAATTGTAGAAGGCTAGGTGGGCACGAATTACGAACGTGTTAAGCGGTAGTTGGCCCAAAAAGCCCGTTCTGACCCCGGAACGAAATTTGTTAAACCCATATATCCAAATAGGTATTTTAAAATATCCTGAACGCGATGGAAAAAGTTTCACGTCCAAATTTGATCGTATGAAGAAGTTATGCTGAAAACAAAATTTCCAAATTGATTTCAAATTGATTTTAATTAAATCGATTTCAAGGCGTTCCGCGTCCGTACGATCAAACGACATGTCCGATCGATACGAAACTTGAAACCCTACAATAATTCACCGATACGGATCCGATGAAACTGATTTCGTCGAAATCCGAGTCCGTGGCCAAAATGGCTATTTTTATATTCATTAAATAAATTAAAATAAATTATAAAATCCAATTTTATATTAAAATTCTAAAATTGACCAAATTTTATCACTTATATATTTCTTAATAAATCTAAATGATTCAACAAATTTAGATGTGATTTAAAAGTTGACAAGTCTATCAATTGCAGTATTAATTTCTCCACTTCCTTATATTTAGAAATTATAAATTATTTTCTCAAAATCCATTTATTAGATTTTCAACTTTTATATTCTCACCTTTTATCCAAAATAAGGATGCAACTAACCTTGGTTCATGATTTCACATTATTTTCCTCAAAGTCCATTTTAATTTCAATAACGTAATATTTAACCGTTTAATTCCTTTTTATTATGCAATAAATGCAATGGTTGAATTTGATACTCTAATTAAGTTTATAAATCCTGCTTCCTATACTTTAAAACAACCCATGGTCCTATTATAAATAGAATTAGCATAAATTTCGTCTATAAAATTAACCCTCTTCAATCACAAACCAAATCTACGCTACTGCACAAATTAAGTCAATTAATTTACATTGAGTCTACATTAAATGTTATAAATTATGAATTGGAACCTCAATAAATTCTTTTATTGATTTAAAATCTTTCTATTCAGTAAATAGACATTTTATGGGTATAAATAACATTTGAATTATAATACACTTCATTAGTGCATGCTTCATTTCTTATAAATTCCCTTTTATTACTAGAACATATTAACAAAACAAAATAAATAAATTTAGATTTATTTCAATCTATTTCCATTCTTAACTTAATATACTCAAAATGGTTAACCTAAATAATTGTTACTCTTTTACATTCAAATTCACTTACAACCATCATTACAACAATGTTGCCATAGATTTAGATTTAATTAAATAAATTAGATAAATGGGTAAAGTTTTGTAATTATCACAAATGCCAAATATATTTATGCATTAATTACTACTTATTATTATGAATTCGTTTATTAATTTACTAGTTGCCTTTGTCATCTTATTTCCTATTTACTACCAAACTTCCTACTTAGTTATAGTTTATCAATATATACATACCTAGGCAAATCAAGTTCTTGTCCTTTCTGTTATTTCAATTAAATCGGCTATGCACAAATAGATTGTTAATTAACTTATTCCTACAAAATTATTTACATACATTCAGTTCCAAATTTTATAGAATTAAATTCTAATTACTTACCACTTAATCCAACAATTATATATTCTATCTAACATGCATTTAAATCTTTTTATTTTAAATAAATTTATTCAATGTTGACATCCACTACATAAAATTTACTTTCATTTATATAGTTGCAATTCAATTCAGTTATTATTCCATTAATACTATTTCTGATTTATATCTTTCAGTATAAATCAACAAATTATAACTTATAACCACAAACGCCAATTTACGTTATTTCAATCTATTGCCATATAAACATTTAAATTGTTAACCTTTAATTACAGTTACTATATCTAATTCCTACATTTACTCAAATAAAATCTTAAGACTTTTATTTCATTCTAAATTAGATTAGAAATCATATTAAATTAACTCATTTAATATCATTGAATTTAACGGGTCGTTACATAATCAATGTGGTTAAATAAGAAAAATAAGAAAAGAAGAAGAAAACAAACACATAATCTCCGGAAACAATAAAATATAATAATCAAATAAACAATTCATGAAGATGTTTACTATACATTTGATTATAATCTATACACATTTATCAGAGTTATGTATGTACACACACATATTAGGGATAAATAATCAATACAGTAGAATAACATGATGCAGGGGATAATAATAATATACCAAAATCTTTGTCTCGTCCTTTAGAGAGTAATCTTCAATACGCTGAAAAACTCAGGATTGACCTAAGCGTAATGAAAAGACAAAACACTCAAGTCAGTACTAAAATACTCGTATATAAGTTAAATCAATATCAAAATATGAATGCAATAACTTAGGAGATGTTACGTGATTTTCCATCTCCTAAGGATCCGTTTAACTATTTATATATATATATATATATAATAGTATACGCTATAATAGATAACGTCTATCAGTAAAATAGATATAAAAATAATGTTAAGGCTTTACATTAATCCATGTTAACACATTTTTACAGTTCTAAACCAAAATTGTAATAGGCTCGTCAATGTATGAGGTTCCGGCCGGAACCAGGAGATCCCGACGATCTCGTACCGGTTTCGGCAAGTGGCGGGAAGAGATTAGGGCAAAACCCCGTTCCGTTCAAAGCAGCGTACCAAAAAAAGGCAACTTCGTAAGGAATAATTTACGCAGATAAGAATAGCCACAAAAAAACAAGGAATCAATTAATCGCTAAAAAACAAACCCTTGTTTACTGAACGTGATCGAACAGTGAAAAAGAAAATCGAAATTCGTGTATAAATATAGCAATCGAAATCATTAAATTACCAGAATTAATCTTCAACATCCCAATTCGAGTGACTGTGATACCAATACGAGCGAGCTTCACGTGAAAATCCGAGACGAGCATCATTGAGACGAGCTTCGAATTCTCCTTCGACTTCGACTGTGAGAGCTTCGATCCACGCAGGTGAATTTTTTTTATTTCGCTTTGCCGCCTTTGTTTCATCGTCGACCATTTTGATTTCTTTGTTCGTATGTATGTCTGTTGACTCTGTTCGCAAATTGAACAAGGGAAATGACATTTGGCTCGAAAGGGTTATTTTTATTTTTTAATGCGGTAATGGGCTTTTCACGTGAAGCTTGTATATAAACGTGAAGCTTGTATATAAATGTGAAGTTTGCATTTATTTTTTAAACGTGAATCTTGCATATGTTCTTAGCATAAGCTGTCTGGATAAAATGGTCATAAGCTCACGTGCACTTTTTAGCATTCTTAACGGGAACATTGCGTATATGGTTTGACTTGAATATATTGAACATTTGAACTGACCTGAATATTGACTCACAAATGTTGGACTTAGCATATTGAACATGAACGTGAATATGTTGGACTTAGAATATTGAATGTGAACATGAACGCGAATATGTTGGACTTGCATATCGAACATGAACATTGAACATGAACGTGTTGGATTTGAATATGGAAATATTTGACTTGAATATTAAATTTTGACGACTTCGATGAATATTTTTTATTCATTTTTAGTTTATTTTTGGTTTGATATGAACTATTAATTTGTTTACTAACTTTTGTTTAATTATAATTTCAGGTAGATTATGGCAAATCCAACTGAAATTGGTTGGAATTACGACACTGCGATCGATGACAATCTTCGAAATACAAAATGTAACTTCTGCAATAAAATAATTAATGGCGGTGGTGTGACATGTTTGAAAGAACATCTGGCAGGAGTGAGTGGTGACGTATCAGCATGCTTAATTGTCCCTACAGAAGTTAAACAACTTGTAAGATCACATATCATTCAAAAGAGAAATGAACGAAACAAAGGAAAGTTAGACAAGCAACGCTTACAGAAGGAATTAATGAGTAGACCGCAACAACTATCGGACAATGAAAATCGCACTAGACTCTATTCATAAACATTAAGATGATCTTAGGATGATTGCTTCAAGAGAGTAGACATCAAGAGTTTCTAGACTCAATACTAAAGACAAAAAAACAACAAATATTGTATCTACACTGATTTACAACAATGCTTTTTGGACTGATGCTGCTTCCGTCATCCTTGTTTTTGAGCCATTGGTGAAAGTTTTACGAATGGTAGATAGTGATGACAAAGCAGATATGAGATATCTTTATGAAGCAATGGATCGAGCAAAAGAATCGAATAGAAAAAATATTGGTGGAAGACAATGCAAAAATGGTGGGATATAATAGACAAAAGATGAGGAAGACAGTTACATCGACATCTTCACGCCGTAGGTAATTTGTTTCATTTTATCGTCATACAAATGATAAAATATATAACATTTTAATAATGTTTTAAATCTTTCCTATATAGGTTATTTTTTTAATCATCATTCAATATGGGGATGCAACAAACGATGGAGAAATATTAAACGGATTTAACAATGTCGTTGAAAGAATGGTGCCAGATATTGTAAAACAAATTGAAATTGAAAAAGAGGTAAAACTAACATATGTATATACAATAGTTACGTTAAACATTTAACGTTTAAGACATTAAATATTTAACTTCACATCACAGGTAGAAAGATATAGAATGAAAATTGGTGCATTTGGTTCTGCAAAAGCATACACAGCCGTAAAGACATGTTTTCCCGCTCAATGGTGGTCAATAATTGAAAGAGAGGATGCTCCAAATTTAACACGTTTAGCAATTCACATTTTAAGTCAAACATTTTCCTCTTCAAACTGCGAGAGAAACTGGATTACAGTTTCAACGATCCATACAAAATTATGGAATAGAACAAAAACGAAAAATCTAGAAAAATGAGTATATGTGCATTACGACATGAGATTAAGAGCAAAACATTCAAGACGCCGCGATACTAAAAATCAGTTGATCGATCTGGACTACATATTTCATGAAGATGGACCATTAGCAGAATGAACTACTGAAGTTGAACCGCCCTTGTTGGAAGACGACCCTTGGATGACCAGTCCACTGAATGATGCAGTCGCTGCGGTTGATGGTATACTTGCACGAGCAACAAGAAGTCAAAGCAAAGAAAATAGTAGTCCTTCCTCAAATAATGGTCATGGTAATGCTGGTGGAAGTGGTGCGAGTTTAACTCGTAATTATGGTATTGGTTCTAGTGATCGCGGTGCATTATATAGACCAACGCAAACATAGTCAAGAAGAAGGGGTGCGGGCAACAATCTTAACCGAAGAGACAGTGATTTAAATGTTGAATACGAACATCAACATGATTATGCTCATAATCCATATGCTTCAAATGATCCACCAACCTATAGACATTCTACTTCTGACTATACGAGTGGTAACTCACGTTATGGAACGAACGAAACATACAGTGATATCTCGAGTGATCAAAATAGTCAAGCTACTTATGCAACACAAAATGATGAATCATCGTCTTTTGATAATATGATGGCGATATATATGGGTTCAGGACAAATGCAATATGGTTATCCATCATATTATACAACACAAGACGATGAAGGAAATTATGAAAACAATCCATATGTAGCTTCGAGAAATAGTTTTTTGGATGTAGTAGTGTTGTGTGTATCATTATTATTTTGTTGTATACTATGTTTTTATATAAATGCAAATCTTCGATATTAGGATCGAAACAGAAACAAAAACCGAAATAAGTGAAATTTCCGAAACCGACCGAAACCAACAAAATTTAAAAAAACCGAAACCGAGATGGAACCCGAGTTCTCGAACCTTGAGGCTCATAGGATAAATATGATAAGGCACGTGAGGCAATGCCCAATGTAGGATTCTACCAGTTTACCCTTTCTGGCTGGTCATAGTCCATCCGTGGCCGACCGCGACAATCAATCCAAACAAAATGTGTAACCATCGAGTCAAAAACCACAATAGTAATACGAGTGATCAACGTCGCTAGAAGTAGCTAGCCTCATTGGCCAGACATATGCTCATGTTTTAGTCATTCTAATTATGACACAAGCGTCAAGGCTATCCATCATCGTTCTCTTATTTCATTTCAGTAAACGTCGCCAATTCAACCACTACATTCTGGATATCATCCACTATGTACATTTTTGTCAAATTGGTTTCAGTATTGACATAGGGTATGCTAATAAGAGGCTTCAGTTTTTTAACAACCAAACATCATTTACACACCAATTGGTTCTTTTATATTTCAAAAACAATTCATACTTGATATCAAAATATCGTATTTTCTTCAAAAATCAATTCCATTTCGAAATCATCATATTCGCTTCACAAATCATATTCACTTCAAAATATTAATTTAATTCGATATATCTATTTTACTTCAAAACTTGATTGAACTACAATTTTTGATATACTTCACTTTTAACTCAGTTCGCCTTTAAAACCAAGATTTAAATATAGACATTCCACCCTTTTGCCAGTTTGAATTTTTAGAAAATATTTTAAATAGTTTTAAAATAGTTAAAATAGTTTAATAGAAATAGTTTGAGTATTAAAAATGGTTTATATAATAAAATGGTTTGGAATATCAAAATAATTTAAATATTTAAGAAATATAGATTTAAACCGTTTATACTAAAATAATTCATTTAAAAATAGTTTCAAAGTCAAACCGGTTCACTTTTCAAAATTTTCAATTCAAATCAGATCCAATTTCCATTTCGATTAAATTGATTCGGTTTCAAATTTCAAGTTGAATTTTCTTCAATTCCAAATTAATTTAAGTCCCGATCCCAAATTAATTTCAACTCTAATGCCAAATTACAAACCATTTCGATTTATATCAATTTCGAGTTCGATTTCCAAAATATTGATTTGAATAGTTTTTTTTGAATCAAGATCTCGTTCGTAGCTGATCTATTGGAAAAGAAAGGGGAGAAATAGAGAGATATACGGCTAGAAAAAACGTTGATTTGAATAGTATCGGTTGATTTATATATATTATTATTATTAAATTAGAAAATATCTAACCAAAGACGTTCGAATTTTCTCGAGCTCCAAACGATGTGTGCCTCCTGGCATTTATAATGTTTTACCCCATTCTGAACGCAATGGAACTAGTTTCGAGGCCTAATTCGATCGTTAATGGAAGATAGAATTCCAAATTCAATTCAATGAAGATCGCTGGGGTTTACCGTTTCAACCATAATGATTTTTCTTCTATTCTACAGATCGTACGGGTATGTATCATTTCAATCCATAGGGAATTCTATACTAACAGAGAACTTGCAAAGTGACAACATGTATGATAATAATATAACATACATATATCATCAACATAAATAACAGATAATGGTGTTAGATGTCATAGGTGAACAGATACAGATAATAGCATATATATATAACAATGTGACAAACTAACAACAGCATATTTCAATTGTCGTTTCAATTGAAATCAAATTTAATAAATATAAGAACATTAATCGTGAATGATTGCTCACCTTTCGAGGCTAGAGAGGATAGACAATGAAATTGAGTTACAAAATGTAAGCCGGACATCCAAATCAAAGATAAATTGGCACAAATTCGACAAACAAGGCTGTAGATAAAATAAAGGGGAGAGGAGAGCAGTGAGTCTCGGCTACAGCCGTGAGTATCAGCTACAGCCGTGTGCCATGCTCGGGGTGGATCGCGAGGTGATTTGCAAAAGAGGAGGGGCTGACATGGAGTGATGGTGCAAGGATGGCGGGGTGAAGCAAGGTGGTGTGACAATGGAAATATATGCGTGAAACTGGATACGTGTTATGGCGATCGGGGTTCGGTTGGAGGCAGGATGGGTTTTTGGGAGGCCGAACAAAGAGAAGGGAAAAGGTGGATAAAAAGAAACGTATAATGGAAGAAGAATACATGTAGGCAAAATGTAACGACCCGATATTTTCAACCATTCGTATCCGCACATGTCGGACTTGAATTGCTCAAAATACCGCGTTGTAAATAAAATTTGGCAAATCTTAGAATATACAGTAAATACATAATCACAGATCGCAGACACAGAGTATTTACTAATGCAGCGGAATTTAAAAGAAATAGTAGTTCATGAAGCTACTATATAAAAATAAGATACATCAGAGTTAAACAATATACAGTAGAAGAGTAACAAGATACATCAAGTACAAATCAAAATACATCACTGGAAACACTGGATACTGAAAACAAATAGATGGCTGGATCTTCAAGCAAAGCTCCAACTCCAAAGGTGAATCTTGAATGCTAACTCACTCAATCTGACTCGAGCGTAAAGCAAAACACAAAACACTCGAGTCAGGACATAAATACTTATGAACTGTAAATCAACTCAAGTGAACAGTAACAAAAAATGCATCAGTAACTTAAAGAATGCTTGGGATCGCTCATCCTTTAAGGATCCGTTAAACTATTTACTATGTAGTAATATTGCGCTATTATAATAATGTCTACAGTAAAATAAACATACTTTTAAATAGCGTTCCGGGCTACCCATATCACCCTTCACACATAATAGTCCCAGTAGTCCATCCAATATCATGCCATCTCCACTCCGGGTGACTGTCAGAGGATACCACACGGGCTACGGGAGAAAAACAAACTCGTAGTAAAGGCTCGGTATGGTAGGTGACACGGCACACAAGGCAATGCCAGGGTAGATATACCAATTACGCACACGGGCTGGTGGTGACGCAGCAGCCACATACGCCCAACTCGGAACACACTCCCATATCAAAATCGGAGGATGCCCATCTAATCAATCACCAGTAAGAGTATAGTATCGAAGAAATGTGTCCGATAGGAGGAATAACCTCACTTGGCCCGAGATCGCTCCTGTTTTAGCCACCTTATGCCAACTCACGGGAGTTGGGTCCACGTAATATACCTCAAGAACGTCGCCACCATCCTACTTCATTCTGGAATCTCCACCGCGTACACGGTTGTTAAAGTGGTTTTCGGAGTTGGCAGAGAGTATGACAACTTCCGATCCCGGTCTCTTTAACAACCAAACGTTATTATAACGCCGTGGTCATTTCAAAATAGTTTATACTTTAAAAAGATCAAATCATTTCATTTCAAACTATATTTCTTTCAAAATAGTTTATACTTCGAAACCAAAACCATTTTTATTTCAAAACTATTTATTCAATCAAAATAGTTTATACTTCAAAACCAAAAACATTTCAAAGATATATTCATTTCAAAATCATAATATTTTCAAAGTATAACTCTTTCGAAACCAAAATATTTGAAACAATTACACTTTGAAAATCATAACATTTCAAAATCATACATTTGAAATCATGGGATATTCATTTAATTCTTTACATTTTACAATTCATTCAATTGATACCAAATTTTCAATTTCCAACTTAATTCAATTCAAACCATCAGTTTCAATTAAATTTCCCTATAACCATTTCAAATCATATCATTTTCAAATATAGATTTGATCCACAAATTAAACTATTCAATTTTTAATAAATTTCAAAGCTTTAATATCCCGCATTTCAAAACTAAATTTTATAATTTCATATATCTCAAATCTAGTTTCATTATTACTTAGTTTTGAAATATTCATTTCATAAATCCAATACTATTTAAATAAACTCAATTTACAATTAAACTAAATATCCTTTCATACCAATATAAACTTCAAATATTCATTTATCAAAAGTACATATCATTCTTCATATTCTTTATCAAAATAAAGATCAAATCATTTCCAAACCTTATTATCAAATCATTATTTGAATTCAAATTCAAATACTCAAATTTAAATATCATTTTTAAATCAAATAAGTCATTCATTTGTTATTTCAAGTATCATTACAAAATACATTAAAAATTCCATTCAAAATTCATTTATCTCATTACATTTCATTCCATTTAACACATAACCAAGTAAACCTTACTTAAATTCAAATTCAAATTTAAATTCCTTAAAAATTCAAATTTAAATATTAAAATATATTCAAAACTTCTTAAATTTCACAATTAATCAATTTCCAAAATTTAAATCATTTAACACTTTAAAATACAACTCAAACAGTTAAAACTATAACATTTCAAACATTGTCAAATTATAGCAACGACAGCATTTATAAAGTGCTATCGTAGCTTATAGCTTCCAAAAATGGTTTAGTTCAAGAATAACGGCATTTATAAAATGTCGTAATAGATATTTAGTTATTTCAAACATTGTTAGATTCAAAACAATAGCATTTAAAAATGCTGTCAAAAGACTACAACATTTTGAAAATGCTATGAATTCCAGATTTCATTTTTGCTTTTCAAAAAAATAATAAAACTCCAAATTTTATTATAACTCAAAAATCATATTTCTAGACTTCAAAATTTCACATTTAAAATCATTTTAACATATGATTTAACACAACAAAATTTTTAGATCAAATATTCAATTTAAAAACTCCATTCGTTTATTAAGTCAAAATTCACTGTTTATTAACATATAAATTAAATAAAACTTAAAATTTTACTTCAAATATAATTTTAAAATTTTAAATTTAATTTCCACTGTTTATTTACATTTTAAAATAAAATTTAAAGTCTAAAATCTCAATTATTTCACATTTACGTACTCAAATTCACAATTTCAAGACTTAATATTTAATTTTCTTAAAACCATAAAATATATATTTTTAAATCAAAATTTCATACTTTTAAAAATACATATTTTAATAAATATCATTTAAAAATATACCACGGGGTCTGTATATAATTTTCTAACCTAGGTCAAGTGATACAGATATATATCATTTCAATCCGTAATTTACAAAGAAAACCGGGTTTTATCATTTCAAACCCGCAATCCCAAGTCAAATAAAATACAATAAAAATTGCTCAGGCCTATCATTTCAGCCCATAATGATTTTTCCCTAATCTAAAGTCCGTTTGGGTATGTATCATTTCAACCCATAGTGATTCTATTCTAACAGGGAACTTGCAGTGTGAATATATGCATAAACAATATAAACAATGTCAGTGTCACAATATAATGTCATATATCACATGTCATGTGATAATTAACAGTTTTAACATGGTAATAACATGGCATAGCATATCATATGATCATCATTAACTTGCATAACATTTTATATTACTAAACACTTGTCATCAATTCACTATTTCATAAGTATAAATGTCAGAGTGAGAAAGACTCACCTTTTCAAGCTGAAGACCACTACGACATACAAACATGATTCCAAGGGCACGACAAGCACGACAATGGATTCAAATAAGTGGAGAGAGCCTAGATGATCATCTTGTAACAATCCAATAAACACAAACAAGACAATGCAACACATGAATATACAACACAAAACAATATTGAACAAGTTGAGATACAAAGCAACAAAGACAAGACGGCATAACCTTGCCTTAACCACTCCACTGCTCGACCATAGAGGATCTTTTGCTTGGCCATTGATGTGTGTTTGGGTCAGGTATGGTATCATATAGGTCAGATTTAGCACACCCATGCACGGCAACATGAAGTGATGTGAAGGGGTAGTGGTGATAATATGAAGCATACATGGGTTCAAGGCAAATATGTGAAGTTTTTGATGCATTTTGACTCGGCTATGACTACGTATAGGCTCGGCCATGGGGTCTTAATGTCAGGTCAGATCTGGACAGTAGTGAAAAGGGCAGCCAGAGGTGAAGTAGATGATGGTGGTGGCGGCTAAGGGGTGGCCAAAGGCAACTATGAAGGCAATAGTGGAGTATAGGCTTGGCTAGCATTGTTTTGGTGAAGTGCTTTGCAAATTTGAGGTGGTGGCTTCATCTAATGGTCATGGCTAGAGGCGGTGGTCAGAGGAGAGGGGGTTGGTGCTGCTGTAGATGGTGGAGAGGGTGGTGGTCAGCAAGGAGAGAGGTGAGGCCAAGCAAACATGAAGAAGAGGAAGGCTAAATCAGTGAAGAAGAGGGGAAAATGTGAAAGAAAAGCCATTGTCATTTCTTTTTTGTTTTCTTTTTTTCATACATGGCCGTGATTTTTAGGGGGAAGATGAGGAAGAGTTTTCATGCGAAAAGGAAAACGGAATGTCGGCTGAAGAGTGGAGTTAAGGCAGCCAATTGAAGAGATGTTGATTGAGAAATGAAAAGACAGAATACAAAAAGGCTTGAGCAAATAAAGAGTCACAAACCTTTCAAATTTCCACCATTTCTTTTTAAATTCTAAATACATGTAAAATATATATAAATACAGATAAAAACACGAAAATATTGTAAATAAACAAAAATAAATAAATAAATATTAATTAAATATAATTAAATTAAGAAAATAGCAAAGAAAATGTAAACTAGGCTTGAAAATTTGAAAATAATGAAATGAACTTTTGAAAAATTGTATGTACATGAAACATATTTATAAATAAAGATAAAAACATAAAAATAAAATGCATACATAAAAATGAATAAATAAATTTTAACTAAATATAATTTAAATAAAGAAAATAACAGAAAAATGGAAACTAACCTTTGAAAATAGAAAATAAATTCAATGAGCTTTGGAAAAATTCAAACATCACTTTAAAAATATTTAAAAGGTAAAAATATATGTAACATAACATATAATAGAATTTAGAATAAGATATGACAAGTAAAAAAAAATATTTATTTAATTTGAAATAAACAATATTGTTAAATAAAACAATTTACACCCAATTTTGTAAAAAGCATAACTTCCACAATATTATTCGGATTTCAACGAAATGAAAAGCATTGTTCTTGAAATTTTATTTACTTTCATAACAAAAGGTAAAATTAAAATTTTAAAACTTTTAAAATTTAAATTTAAAAGTCAAAGTTTGACCAGATTGACCAAAATTCACTTTTCTGGAAATATTCAATATATGCATGATTGAAATTCTAATCCACATCAAAATCAACATTTATATTTCAATTAACAAAATATATTCATTTTAATAAATAAAATAAAGTTTTTAAATTAGGAATTTAAATTAAAATAATTAAAATATACAATTACAATAATCAAAAAATACAGGGTTGTTACACAAAAGCTAAAATAAATATAACTTATATATAACGTATGCTCAAATGAAAGGTCACAGATAATTTTGAACGAAACAAAATAAAAATCAAAACCAAGGGAAAAGCAAAAGTCATCAGCTAAAATTAATAAGCTCTTCAATTCACGTGGGTAACTGAAAAGACAAAAGAAACCAAAAGATTATAAAACCGGTACCGATACGAAATCGTTTTTCATGGATTCCGCTGCTTATCGGACTTCAAAACACAGAATTGAATATATTGCAGAGATCAGCACGACGAGATGATCAAAATGGTATACAGATATTAGTGGTACGACCATCTTATGAAAAGTCGATATTCGGTACCGAAAATACTGTAAATCTGTCGAAAATAAGATAAACGAAGCAATAGTAGTCAAAATTTGAAGAAACGAAATATGACGTCTCACTCAGAAAATGATTTACAAATTTATTGTATAAAAATATTCAGGTTTAGAAAATATTTTATTATCATCTAATATTAACTGATTTAAATTATATAAAATTATACAATAAAATAAACTTTCATATTACCAGATGAAAATTTACCATTTGCTATGTTTAATTAGACGTATTTCAAATATTAATTTTTTATTTCTAAATTCAATTATTTAAAATTTCACAAAAATTCAATAAACCACGTTATAAAAATTATTAAAATATACGGGTCGTTACCCATGATTTCATACAATAGTTTAAAAAAATAAAATAACTAAATAAAACCTGGAGGTGAACGCGGATTTATTTTTAAAAATCAAAGAAGTTACCAACTAGTGTATGTCATAGATTAACTATAAACCAAGAGAACTCCACATATTACATGATCTCGTCAACTTTTGTTATATACCAACTTCAATATTCATACGATAGCATTTCGTTAATAGTTTTAATGATTTTCGTATTCTTAGAAGTTAGGTTGGAAAATTAGTTTTCTTCAACAGTAAATCAGGTTGCTGTTAATTAAGGAGACCACTATGTTCACTTAAACACCGCTTTTGACTATTATTGTCATTAACCTATTGGACACTCACTTTTGGTGATTAGGATACAATTAAAAGATGATATCAAGTCTGTGAATCATTAGCATTAGCTTGCCTCCTTCAACTATAATGAAAGAGACGTAAAAAGGAATTAGTATTGCAGTAGAGGTTAATAATGAAACATTATGCAACGCTCATGTGACTGCATAGTATTGTCTATATTTCTAATTTAATCATGTCCACATTACGTCACTGCGCATTAATTTTTTACCGTTAAAAATGTGTCCTTAGCATATCATTAATGTATCCGCTCTTCAATTTATATATGTCAAGAGGTATAGTTATTCCTCACAGTGGCACATTGTATCTCCTTACCTTCTCTTACGCTCTTTCACATATCTGTTTTGTGTTTACCCTCCTCGATTCTTCTCACGCAGTTCTAATCAAAATGCCTACCATTTCCGAAATCAACCAATCAGCTGAACTGGAGATGACAGATACATCTCCATTGAACGTTTTCGTTGTTCCACCGCCTTTGCAAAATTTACCCAACAGAATGAGACGAATGCCCTTCCTTTTCATAAACGATAAACTCTAAAATAGATTCCTTGTTAAAAGCTTTCTTCACTAGCAAACCAACATAAGCATTCAACCAAAACAAAGGTAGGTTGCTAGATCTAGTTAAAAACAAGCAAATCAAGACTAAAGCGAAACCATAAAAGAAGGTGCCGATACATATAGAAAACAAAACATATCAAAGACTAGAACATATTACACACCGATCCATTACTGCACAAAAATACATGACAACTAGACCTATCAAAATATCACCCAACCCATTAATCTGACCCATTAGCCATACTTAAAAATAGGTTGGGTCAGCCCATTTATGAATTATATTAAATTAACTATAATTTGGGTTGACCCATTTTTACAAGGGTTATAAATACGCAACTCATTTATTAAAAACTTAAAATTTGAAAATATAAATTTTGAAAATAAGAATTTTGAACACATATTGTAGTTTTCCATGAAGATTTACAGTTGTACTTAGAAAATAGCAGGCTAACGCATTCTCATATTTGAACTCCACCTAGTGCAGAAGCCTCTATTTTTTTGTTCAGACTATAATAACTTCTTCATTCGAACTCGAAATCAGGTGTGACTTCGACCGGTCAACTTCCATCTAAATTACAGACAATATGAAATACTCGGATATTTCATCTTGTGAATGCACACTGTAGTTCTTCATGGGGATTGACAGTCGTACTTAGAAAATAACATGCTACCGAATTCCCATATTTGAACTCCGCCTGATGTAGAAGCTGATATTTTTTTGTTCAGACTGTAATAACTTTTTCATACTAACTCAAAATCAAGCGAGACTTCGACAATTAACTTCCACTAAACTACGGACAATATGAAACACTTGAATACTTCATCTTGTGAACGAACACGGTAGTTCTCCATGGGGACTGACAGTTATACTTAGAATAGACTTCCATGTCCCTATATATCCCCATATTTGAACTCCATCTAGTGCAGAAGCCGCTATTTTTTTATTCAGACTGCAATAACTTCTTCATACTTACTCGGAATTAGACGAGACTTCGACCGATTAACTCCTACCTAAATTACGGACGATATGGAACTCTCGAATACTTCATATTGTTAATGAATGCTGTAGTTCTCCACGGAGACTGATAGTTGTACTTAGAAAATAATAGGCTACCACATCATTATATTTGAATTTTGATGAATATTAGAATTAAAATTTTAAATCTTAATTTTTATCGAAATTCAAAACGTAAAAACTAGAATTAGAAGTATTTTATATTTATTTGTTTTTTATTAGTAAAATCAAATTTAAATCTTTAAATGTGTTAAATGGTTAACTCGCAAATTAAATGTGTTGGATCATAAATGAATAAAAAAGAATGGGTTATAAATGGATTGGGTCAAACTCGACCCAATCCACTTTGACCCAACCCAACCCGTTTGACAGGTCTAATGACAACACAGATGCTAACCTAATTTGTGGCATGATATAGTGAAGTAATCAATCTGAGGTTTAAAAAAACAAGATCTACATAATGAATTGTATATCAAAATTGACTTAAGAATATGACACCGTTAGGGGGAAATATCCGATCTAGGCGATTGAAGAGAATAATAATAATCATACAATGTATGCTAATTGTCTTCAAGTACAAACTGTATTAGATAATGCATTTTAGATAAACGATTACAAATTTGCAAGTTGCAATAATGAGGAAATGAAATGATCAAATTATAATCTGCCCATATATTTACCTGTTATAGTGCAAAATCCTATAAATGACACTGCACCGATATGGGTAATCCATTAAACATAGATGAACTGCTATGAATATAATGACATACAAACTCGAAAGTATTAATCTTTGTTAAAAATGTTGGGTATAATGTCATAAATTTTCATACCACGTGCATTGCCTAAAATATCAGTAGCAGATACAAAGATGTTAAAAATAAAAACAAAAACCGAAGAGGCAAGATTTGAACAAGAACTCATCATTTATGCATTATATATTAGGTTTCCTCTCAAGCCCAACTATCACGTTACACACGCAATATTGTTTGAACTATAATATTATATGTAATAGTTACCCAGTAATATACTACGAAGATAACATACACCATGGTGATAAATTTTAAAGAAGTAATTTTTTTTAAACTATATATTTCTTTCAATGGAAGATGTGAAATTGAGCCAAAAACTCCTTGCTTATGCATAACATTTACATTTTCCGTTCGTGCCACAAACACAATATTGCTAGTATGACTAATTACATACGTGTATGGATTGTTGGTTAATATTAACATGCATTCAATATTGTTGGTGTGACTGTCACGCATAATAGTTAAAACCAACAATATTAAAATATAAGATTTACGATGGTAGTCCCTTAAAAAATATATAATTGATTTTCATAACCTATATCTCTCATGCAAATGATGGAAGATGCGAAAATCAAACCCAAACGTGCATCTCCATTCATACCAAATAAAAATATCTTTCAAGTTTCAACCATCGTACCCTGGCCTATTATGCTAGTAGTAAATTTACCACTACAGTACCATTATCAATCAATCAATTACCCTTTTCGAGTTGTCTACATACTAGTACAATCGGAATGACAACGGTAAAATTACAGTTTTAATGGTACGAAAATGATAATATTTTTTCGAAATTAGGGATAATGGTAATTGATCTATTTGTATATTTTATTTTATAGTCTTCAAATACATTCACTCGAAGAGAAACAATTAAATGAGTAGATTTAGTTTGGAGATTCAATTTAAATGATGTCAATTATATTATTTTTTTCCTTTTTTGATGTTATCTTTTACTAATATGAAATGATGGATGAAACAACATTGTATTATAAAAAAAATACTAAGCCGATTCTTGAAATGAACGCAAATTTACCATTATCAGTGTAATAGTTACCCATTTATCAACAATACGATAACGGTATGCGATTTAGTATGTTTCGGTAACGTTTTTTTGTGAATCGATAACAGTAACCATTATCATAACAACCATATTCATGCCATACTTTTAACATTGTTCTTATAACCAATCATGTATAGTAACCATGAAACGATTAAAAAAATGTTAAATTTGATTTATTTTATTTTATATATATTGATCTAACAGTTTTATTTGAAACATTCAAACACTTTTTGAATTCTAATACGATAAATCAAGTACGAATATCTTAAAATACTATAAAGATGCGTTGTAGCTTGACAGATTCAGTTTTATACAATTTGATGTATTTCGACTTTTACGGAAAGTCATGGCGACAAGGAGGAAAAAGAATATAATGGTTATTTGTTATTTTCCGATCCATTCCAGATCAAATTCTTGGTCGGTTGCATCGCCTCTGTGTACTTCGTATCCAGTATAATTGAAACCAAAAAAAACAAAAAGCTTCAACTGAGCTTGAAATCGAGACCCAAAATCCCTCCGTAAAAATTTGGATTGAATCAAGTGTGGTTGTCATTTCTTCTCTCTTCTCATTCCGGATATTGCATCTTGTGAACACACACTGTAGTTCTTCATGGGGATTGACAGTTGTACTTAGAAAATAACATGCTACCACATTCCCATATTTGAACTCCGTCTGATGTAGAAGCCACTATTTTTTTGTTTAGACTGCAATAATTTCTTCATACTAACTCAGAATCAAGCGTGACTTCGACCGATTAACTCCCACCTAAACTACGGACAATATGAAACACTTGGATACTTCATCTTGTGAACGAACACGATAGTTCTCCATGGGGACTGACAGTTGTACTTAGAAAGTAAAAGGCTTCCACATCCCCATATTTGAACTCCCTCTAGTGCAGAAGCCGCTATTTTTTTGTTCAGACTGTAATAGCTTCTTCATACTTACTCGGAATTAGACGAGACTTCGACCGATTAACTCCTACCTAAATTACGGACGATATGGAACACTCGGATACTTAATGCTATTAACGCATGTTGTAGTTCTCCATGGAGACCGATAGTTGTACTTAGAAAATAATAGGCTATCACATCATCATATTTGAATTTTGATGGAAATTAGAATTAAAATTTTAAATCTGATTTTTATCGAAATTCAAAACGTAAAAATTAGAATTAGAAGTATTTTATATTATTTGTTTTTTATTAGTCAAATCAAATTTAAATCTTTAAATGGGTTGAATGGGTAATCCGCAAATTAAACGTGTTGGATCATAAATGGATCAAAAAAAAAGGGTCATAAATGAGTTGGGTCAAACTCGACCCAATTCATTTTGACCCAACCCAACCCGTTTGACAGGTCTAAATTGACAACACAGATGCTAACCTAATTTGTGGCATGATATAGTGAAGTGATCAATCCGAGGTTAAAAAAACAAGATCTACATAATGAATTGTATATCAAAAGTGACTTAAGAATATGACACCGTTAGGGGGGAAAAATCCGATCTAGGTGATTGAAGAGAATAATAATAATCATACAATGTATGCTAATCGTTTTCAAGTACAAACTGTACTAGATAATGCATTTTAGGTATACGATTACAAATTTGCAAGTTGCAATAATGAGGTAACGAAATGATCAAACTATAATTTGCCCATATATTTACCTGTTATAGTGCAGAATCCTATAAATGACACTGCTCTGATATGGGTAATCCATTAAACATAGATGAACTACTATGAATATAATGACATACAAAACTCGAAAGTATTAATCTTTGTTAAAAATGTTGGGTATGTCATAAATTTTCATACCACGTGCATTGTCTAAAATATCAGTAGCAAATACAAAGATATTAAAAATAAAAACGAAAACCGAAGAGGCAAGATTCTAACAAAAACTCATCATTTATGCATTATATATAAGGTTTCCTCTCAAGCCCAACTATCATGTTACACACACAATATTGTTTGAACTATAATATTATATGTAATAGTTACCCAGTAATATACTACGAAGATAACATACACCATGGTGATAAATTTTCCATTCGTGCCACAAACACAGTATTGTTAGTATGACTAATTACATACGTGTATGGATTGTTGGTTAATATTGACATGCATTCAATATTGTTGGTGTGATTGTCACACATAATAGTTAAAACCAACAATATTAAAATATAAGATTTACGATGGTAGTCCCTTAAAAAATATAAACTTGATTTTCATAACTTATATCTCTCCTGCAAATGATGGAAGATGTGAAAATCAAACCCAAATGTGCATTTCCATTCATACCAAATAAAAATATCTTTCAAGTTTCAACCATCGTACCCTGGCCTATTATGCTAGTAGTAAATTTACCACTATCGTACAATTATCAATCAATTTCCCTTTTTGAGTTGATACTAGTACAATCGGAATGACAGCGGTAAAATTACAGTTTTAATGGTATGAAAATGATAATATTTTTTCAAAATTAGGGATAATGGTAATTGATCTATTTGTATATTTTATTTTATAGTCTTTTAATACATTCTCTTGAAGAGAAACAATTAAATGACTAGATTTAGTTTGCAGATTCAATTTAAATGATGTCAATTATATTATTTTTTTCCTTTTTTGATGTTATCTTTTACTAATATGAAATGATGGATGAAACAACAATGCATTATAAAAAAATACTAAGCCGATTCTTGGAATGAACGTCAAATTACCATTATCAGTGTAATAGTTACCCATTTATCAACAATACGATAACGGTATGCGATTTTGGATTATTAACAAGTATGGTTCGGTAATGTTTCTTTGTGAATCGATAACCGTAACCATTATCATAACAACCCTATTCGTGCCACACTTTTAACATTGTTCTTATAACCAATCATGTATAGTAACCATGAAACAATTCAAAATTGTTAAATTTGATTTATTTTATTTTATTATATTGATCTAACTGTTTTATTTGAAACATTCAAACCCTTTTTTAATTCTAATACGATAAATCAAGTACGAATATCTTAAAATACTAATAAAAATGCGTTGTAGCTTGACAGATTCAGTTTTATACAATTTGATGTATTTTGACCTTTACGGAAAGTCATGGCGACAAGGAGGAAAAAGAATATAATGATGTTTTGTTATTTTCTGATCTGGTCTAGATCAAATTCTTGGTTGGTTGCATCGCCTCTGTGTACTTCGTATCCAATATAATCGAAACCAAAAAAACAAAAAGCTTCAACTGAGCTTGAAATCGATGACCCAAAATCCATCCGTAAAAATTTGGACTGAATCAATTGTGGTTGTCATTTCTTTTCTCTTCTCATTCTGAATCATTTTAGGGTTTTTTTCCTTAAAAAGTTGGTATTTAATGTATTGTTACATGCTTCTTGCAACATTTAAGCACTTAAAATATTACACTTCTGATGGTATTTGTTTCTAAAATTTTAGATCAAAATAGCTTGATAATACACACATATATATATGTTGTTTTGAAAGTAGCATAATATTGACCTTAAATAAACTAGCATTGCTTCTATCATAATCATCACAAAATAGATTTAATAATCAATACTCATTATTTATTACATAATTTGAATTAAAGTGATTAACATTTATGAATGGTATTAGAAAAAAAAGGAAAACATAAACTTCTACTTGTAAGTTACTTCTAAGTAACATAGTTAATGTATTTTTTAAACTCTTGTAAAAAAATATTAGTGATAAAATTTGGATATCTTAATTTATTTGAATGTTAACGTCTACAAACAGTTTTTGTGTTGTACTTTTAGAAAGATAAATTTAGAATGATTAGAGTTTTGATTTTTTTTTCTCTTAAATTATAATTACGACTTTGCAGAAAATTAGGTATACGGAACATAGTCACGAGAGTTGTTATTCAAAATAGATTTTTGCAACAAACTACATAGGCTTTTGTGTAAAAAATTCATAATTCTTCCTCCATGTATAAGAAAGCGAACCAGATAATTGAATTTCGAATAACATGCGTGTCACCTTTTTGGTTATGTGTGTGTGTCTCTCCGTGTGTATACATATTCAAGAGAGTTTTTTGACCATATAAAAATAATAAATATAATTTTGGTTATCCAGATTTTAGTACAAATGAATAATTTGGATTAATTGTTTTATAGTATTTTGAGCGTAGATCGTTGAAAATGTTGTATTTTGTTTTCTTTATTCACTTCCAGGTTTGTTATCATGTTGTTAAAGACAATTTTGTGAACTATGTGCTTCATGCACGGTTTATTATAGTTACCGAATTCTTTAGTTTTCAAATTATGATTCAAAAAAACAATATTTTGTTATAAGAATTGCTAAATGCATGTCACCATTTGATAATATATTCATCAAAGAAAGCTCTTTGGATGATATTAAAAGTATTAGTTATTTAGAGTCAGATAGGACTGAGTAATTTTTATTTGGTGTTCTAATATATTTTGGGCACGGGATTATTAAAAAGGTATTTTGTTTATTTACTTTCTAGTTTGCTATCTTTTAGTTTAAGACAAATGTTTGATATGTGCTCCATGCTTGAAACTAAGTTTACAACAACAAATCCATTATTCCCAAACGAGTTGGGGTTGGCTAGAGATGAAATTCAAAACTAAATGACAAAGTCAATTTAAAAGTAACAACAACAAAAAAAACCATGATAATAATAATAAAATAAAGTAAAAATGTAACGACCCACCTTTTTGGACAGTTTAAACCGACGATCAAATACACATGTCGATTCCAAACCATTCAAAAGGGCAGATGGTTATTGGGGTAAATAAGAAAAGAAGAGGAAAGAGAAATAAAAGAAAGGAAACAACACAGAATCTTGCAGCGGAACGATAAAATATAATAATCAAATAAACAGTTCATGAAGTTGTTTACTATACCTTGATTATTATTTATACAACATTTATCAGAGTTATACATATACAACAGAACAATTAAAATAATGCAGCAGACAACATGATGCACAAATAATAATAGTAATAGTGTACCAAGTCTTCGTCTTCGTCCTCCAGAATAGATCTTCAAAAATCTGAAAACTCAGGACTGACCCGAGCGTAATGAAAAGAAAAAACACTCAAGTCGGGACTAAAATATCCTTATGAAAGTTAAATCAATCGTAAATAAATATGAGTGTAACGGCGTCAGAGATGTTTACAGGGTTTGACATCTCATATCCAGTGTCAACGTGCGTGCAATAACTTAAGAGATGTTACGGGATTTTCCATCTCTCAAGGATCCGTTAAACTATCTACTATGTAGTAATGTACGCTAAGATAATGCCTATCAGTAATATAAAGTATCAAAATAGCGTTAAGGTGTTACCATAATCTCCCTTAACACATTTTTATAATGCCATAGTCTATACAGCACCGTAAGCCCCACCGTAAACTGGTGGTTATCAGAGGGTACCCCATAGGTATAACACAAAACAAAACATAGTGGTCGCGAATAGGATAATCAGTATGACAAGGTACATGAGGCGATACCAACTAGGATACCAGTAGTTGCGTGATCCAGACTGATGTTGAGCATAGCCAGCAGCTACCCCAACACCGCGAAACAACACTCCCAAATCAAGGGGTGCACCCAAATCGAATCACAAATGTAATAGATATGGTATCGAAGAAGTGTGTCCGCTAGAGATGGCGAACCTAAATGGCCCGGCGCGGCTCCTGTTTTAGTCATGTCAGGGGTCATCCAATATCGTTCTCTTTCTTCAGTCAACGCGTTCACCAAACCATCCACTTCATTCTGAATCAACACTCCCCGTATAATAGTTATTAAAGTGGTTTTCGGTATCGACAGAGAGTATGTCCATATCTGATCCCGGTCTCTTTAATAACTACGTATTATTACACCGTTGGCTCTTTTACATTTCAAATCGATTCATAATTGATATCAAAATATCATGTTCGCTTCAAAAATCAAATCCATTTCAAATATCATTGTATCTATTCAAATGTAAGATTCCGTTTCAAAATCTTTTTCCCCATCAATATCTCATTTCGATTTCAAAATCATTTCGAAATTCAATTTAGGTTGCAACTTCATTTAACTCAATTCATATTTAAATTCAAGATTTAAATATAAACATTTCACTTTATTAACCAGCTTGAAATTTTTAGAAAATAGTTTTAAGTAGTTTAAAAGTAGTTTAAATAATTAAAATAGTTAAAAATACTTAAAATCTCTAAAATGGATTTAAAATAGATAAATTAGTTTAAAATAATTTAAATTGGGTTAAGTAGATTAAAAATAGATTAAAATAGTTTAAGTATTCAAAATGGTTTATATAACAGAGTAATTTGGAAAACAAATTAAAACAGCTTCAAAACCAATCCATTTCAATTATAACTTCCCAATTCAAATAAATTTCAATTTCCAATTTACTGATTCAATTTCGATTTCAATTCAAATCAATGTCAACTTTGACTTCAAATTTATTCAATTTTACATTCACCTTCAACTTATTCAATTCCAATGTATATCGATTTTTAGCTTGATTTTTCAAAATATCAATTTTCAACACTTAACAAAATTTTCCTTCAATATTCAAATTTAAATCCCACCTACAAATATGATTCAATTTCAAATATCATTTTATATCGCTTTTACTTAGTAATATTCAAAGCTCGAATTAAGGTTCAATCTTTTAAAACGAATAAATTTTCGAACTTCAATCATAACCCAATTTTAAATTTCAAAGTCTCAACTTAAATCATTTAACAATTTCTTTTGACCAAAATCTATTTCAACATTCCAAACTCAATTTTCGATAAATTCAATTTCTATAAATTTGATTTCTATTTATAACTTTTAAATCAAAACATTTAAATAAATTTCAAATCGACGATTTTAAAAATTATTAATTTAGCCAATTCGGTGTCCGTATATAATTTTCTATCCTATGGCCAAGTAATTATTTATTTAAATTAAATGTCAGGGATGAATATATATTACTTAAACCGATCACAGTGTCATATGTATGCATAACAATATATATAAGCAAATAGACATCCAAACATTTAAATATCAACCAATAACATCCATCAAAATACATCATCCAATAGACAATACAATTCATGGCAGTTTCATAGTTATCAATGTCAGGTAATTTAATCGCAATTCAATTTTAATTTCAATTCAACTGTCAATTTAGTTTTTCAACGGTTAATTCAAATGACAAGTTATATGACAATTAAATTTTTATCAAACAACGACAAATAAAATCATAAAACTTCATAATATCAAATTTAACCAGCATAAAGATATTTAGTACGTTGTGAGCGTTATAAAACACTCACCTTGATTTTCCGTTGTCACCGAGACGTTCCGGTTTGGAACTAAACCGGACGACTTCCAAATTTAGCCCAAATTTCAACTATCTTCAAATTCATCCAAACCAATTTCATTTCGAAGCTCTCGCCATCACGATCGCAACGCAAAAAGTCTCGTCTCAATCGGACCTCGTATGTGAGAGTTATACATTTTATAAGTTATCGACATTTGAATTTATAAAACAGTTTATATTATATTTAAATGAATTCATACCCAAAGCAAATAAAGCCCAGCCCACTAACTCCATCTTCCCAAAACGAAGCCTAAAGCCATTTCTTGTGCACAAACTCACCATTGTCGTGCACCATCCTTCACTGATACGAAGGTAGACAACTCCGTTCAACGAACCGATAACGCCATCGATCCTCTCTCCTGAATCTCCACCACCCCGTACCATCAACTTCGAGCTCGGTCCACCCCATCAAATCGCGACAACCACCCCCTGCCTTCGCACGCGACCAGGTCGCAACCCCCTAAACGCCGTCGAGCTCCATAAAAATCATGCCGATGATGCTATCTTCGTTGGTGAACTCGAATCAAGGCTCCGTTTCGCGAATCGAAGCCTACATCCTCAACAAATCTTAACCCTAGTTCACAACTCCCACGTTCGTCCTCTCTGGGCTTTCCAAATCATAGCCGCACCCAGAAATGAGCATACCAGGTTGTAGAGAATTCAAAAATAGGATTTTAGGAAGAGGTTTGTGATTTTTCCATTGAAAAATTTGCAAGAAATAAATTTTTAAAGTTTGATTTATGTTTTTCTCACTGCCCTGAAGCTTGCGTGCGAATTTAAAAGGGGGTAGACCTGATTCTTGTGTGTGGGATACTTACTACAGTGATTTGAAAAGAAGCTGATGTGAAAAGTTGACTAGACAATATATAAATTTAAAATTTAAAATATCCCAATTTATGCAACTTAAAATCTTGAAACCCTATCGAGACGTGCCGGCAGGCGTTTCTAAAATTTACCCCGCGTTCCGAACACAATGGAACGTGTTTCGGAGGCTAATTCGATCGTCTGCGCGAGTTACGGAAATAAACGATCGATTTTAAATTAAATCGATTAAACGATTTTCTAGGCGTTTTGGCTCGTCCCGGACAAACGATAAATCCGATTGACTTGAAATTTGAAATCTTACAATAATATCACGTTACGGACCCGATGAAACTAGTTTCATCGAAATCCGAGACTGTTTGAAAAATGGCTATTTTAACTCGTCAATTAAATATTAAAATATTCAATTTTCACAAATTGACTTTAAATTTAATTATAAAAGTTCTACAACATCATTCTAATTTTAATATGATAAAATAAAATTTTACAAATCATTTTTAATCATATTAAACCCGTTATTCAATTATCCAATAAATTCCAATTTTTAAAAATCTTATTAACTCTATTATAATCCCAATATAACTTACATTCACTTTGGAAACCAGTTTGAATCATATTAAATCAAATTTCAATTATTCACTCTATTTTCATATATTAAATTTCAATATCAAATTAATCATATCAAATTCGGAATTTAATTATTCAAGCATTTGTAATATTAGATTTAGTTAAATTTGATTATTCTTAAATCGCTATCTTTTGAAATATTCAAAATGAACTTATAAAATTTAACAAATTCAAATTATAGAACAACCATTTTCATTAAAATAGTTATTCAATTCCCATTATTAAATTATTCAATAAATTGCAAATATTAAATTTAAACAATTTCGCTTATCCAATAATTCATTATCTTTTGAAATATTGGAATTGAACTTATAAGATTCAATTTTTAAAACCAATTCACAATTTTAGAATCCTATTTTCATTTTACAGTTATTCAATAAGTTTTAAATATTTAATTTAAACAATTTACCTGTTCAGTATTCAATATTTGATTTTAGATAGATTTTACTTATCAATCAATTACTCTATTATACCCAATGAATACAACATTTATTATCCTGTTCAACTTTTGATTGCAAAGGCATTCACTAAGTAGCTTTTATTTTTCATTACTTGGATAATTATTGTTCCAATTCATTCCAGTTATTATTATTTCAAACGAGTTACAAATTTTTCTAACATTAAATCACGAAATCTTATTAAATTAGCTATTTTAATTATCGAAAATTTACGGGTTGTTACACTCTCCCCCGCTCAAAACTTTTCGTCCCCGAAAAGGAAAAAGAACTAAGTATAGGATTCAACATTAGATATATTTATTCAAAGTTACCAACTTATAAAGCAATGAAATTCCATTTATAAAGTCATAACTACGCTTCCACTAAGTTACTCTGAACGGCTTTCTAACTTTAAAAGTTAGTTATCAAAACAAGTTAATTTTTTTTTAAAAAAAAAAAACTTGAAAATTTTTCTAACACCCGGATTTTACGGAAAATTTCGGCAGAGTCTCCTTTGGGCGGCTCGATCGGAAAAAAAATGACAGTATATATATCACAAATATACATCTCATCAAGTGATGAGGCATCCCGCAGGGAAAAAGTGTAAAAGTACGGTATGTAATCCGAGATATGTACCTTACATATTATTAGCGAGCATACACGGCTAATATAGCACAAAAGCAAAGCAAGCGCAATCCGCACCTAATAAACACTCAACAAAACATGAGAACATGCATATTATGAAAATAATATCAATATACATCATATAGCAATATAACAACTACATGTGCCAACATAGCAATTGCAACAAACAACAAATGCATCCACCAAATCAATTATCATCCAACTATCATCCAACGAATCCATAACCAATCAATATAAATTCACTTCTCATTAATATTTGTTGACTTGGGTTTCAATTTTAATCACAGTTGATTCATTAACGTTGGATTTTACTAACATTCATTCTCAATTCAATTAGTTAATGTTTGCGCCAAAATTGGCCACAAACCCCAAATACCGTGAAAGCACCAGTGTATGAATACAAATCAGCGATGTTCAAACACAAATCACAGATCTCAGCAAATAACCCAAATATGTTTGCACAAAAAATGGGCAAACACCTCCAAGTCGTATCATTTAGTTGATTTTATGTTGTTCGTAGTGATTTGGGTGGTTTATGCAAATATGTAAAAAAACAGGGACTAAACTGTAAAAGACACACAGATTTATAGTGGTTCGGCCAGAATGTGCCTACGTCCACTTTATATGTTATTCTCCTTTTCCGATCCGATTACAAGTAAAAAGCTTTGATTACAAGTATATCAAAGTTGTTTGAAAGTTCCTTTCAGGCTTGAGCTCTCAAACTTGTCCGCCATTGTTGTACCCCTGCCCCTCTATTTATAGAGTGAGGCTGGGGGCAGAGGTCTTGGATGTATATAGCTGCTGGTGGGTCTGGGTTGATGCAATCTGGCCTGGCAAAGTTGGTTCGGTAGCTCCTTGGATCGGCGGTGAGTGGAGTGTTGACTGGACCGGTAGTGTGTGGAGCGTGGGTTGGTTCGGTAGCCCCAGTCGGTAGTGGTTGGTTTGACTCGGTGGTGAGTTGGTTTGGCGAGGCCTTGGACCGGTGGAGCTTGGTTCGGTAGGAAGGGAAGTGGAGTTGGTTCGGTGGTGAGAGGAAGTGGAGTTGGTTCGGTGGGAAGGGAAGATGGCTGGTTCGGCTATGCTTTGGACCGGCATTGTTTGAAGATGGAGTTTGGACCGGCATTGTTTTGGACTGGTAATAGGTAAAAACGTGCCCAATAGATCATATCTCCTTCATACGAACTCCGATTATCCTGAAAATTGAAACATAGCCTTTCCTAGTCCTTATCATCATTTCCAATCAATTTCGTCCCGATCGAAACTCAACCAAATTTTAATAATATCGACCGTAGCCTTGATCCCAATCGATTTCCAATCCCGACATCCATCATTCCTTGCGAATTTGTTGATATTCCAGTTTTTACCCAAAAAGTGGGATAACAGTTAACATTCACTAATTTATATTTACATTAGTTCACTTCCAATTTGAATCAAATTAAATTCTATTTAAATTCATTTAACTTCCAATTTGGTTTCAATGATTTATAGCTTTCAATTTACACTTATGAATTATATACAATCAACTAACAATCATATAACAACCAAATCATACCCAACATAACCAAATTATTAATTTTACATTCAATTTGGTTTATCTCTTTTATATATATATCCTGTTATATAATTTTAAAAGAATCATTTTATATTTGGCATCTTAAATTTCCAATGTTAACTTTTAATTAAGTCCGTAAGCCGTACATATATCATTCGTGAGCAATATCAATCTAATCGCTTATTCGATCACACAATTTCACTTCCAAACTAGTATCGTTCACCCGACTCTCTAGTGCGGACTCAGATTTGGTTCCTTGATTGGAAACTGTTACTCTCCTTGCATAGCCATATACTATGATAGAGAATTCCAGAATCAAATTAAAAATCCATATCTAGGGTTCGCTGTCGAAAATCGAGTGAAAAATCCTAACTTGGATCGATATAAATCATCTCGAAATTTTGTGTTCGAATTTGGATCAAATCGTTATGCAAATAAAATAATATACGCAAATCTCACGTATTACCTTCCAATGGATTTCTATCCAATTTATCTATACTAAATTATTTTATTGACTTCTTTTTTTTCAATTAATTATTCACAATCTATTATTCAGTTAGTATATTCATTTCTTTACATAGCATGTTCTTTAACATTATCTTTTCTTAAACATCATATCATAGAATTTGCTTACTCATGTTCATTTTAAACATTCTATATAATTTAATTAAATCTAATTTCATTTTCCAATTGATTCTTAGCTATAAGAAATTCCTTTGTTTACATTTACTTCAACTTCATAATTTTAGTTAATAACAAATTTATTTATGTAACATTTTATTAACCAGCACTTTAGTTTATTAATCATCCTATAAAAGTCTAACCTCTCATAAATGACTTTTCTTAGTTTACAGTTATCTTAAAGGTTACAATCCCTTTGCAATTTTATATTTATTTTCTATAACCAATTTACAAAGATATAATACGATCCATTTATCTTCTTTCTTAAGTTCACTTACTTGTTCCATTTATCCATTCATCATTTCATGTTATATTTAAGTATATATAAATTTTTTCACAACCAAATTTTCCATTTATATATATTTTAATTCTTTTTGAGTTTCCTTACTTGTATACTTCAATTATTTTTAGGTTCTGTTTATTTGTACAATATCTCATTACGTATCCAAAACATCTTTTAACTTTTAACATTTGGTAAGTCTTGTTATATGTTATCAGAATGTAATTTTGGTATTATACAAATTTATAGAATTTCATTTTACTTAATTAGAATGTTCACAAATTTAATTTGTTTAAATCCTCTTTCAACTTTAAAGTTTTCCCAAACAATAGCTTAGATATCCTAATCCTCTTATTTTATAAATTTTGGTTATTCACATTTCATTCAAATAATTTGAAATTTTCTAATTTACAGAACTTAGAAATTTAAATGCCCGGTTCTTTTCAAATCATTTGAAATAAACATATACATTTATATCTTTAATATATCAAATCATACCTTTGGAGTTTAAACCAAAACCCATTTACCCAAAATAATTTCGAAGAAAAGCAAAGCTTCTTAGAAGTCTCCCCCACTTTGAGACTCGAAAATGAACGTCGATGATGCTGCGCAGTCATCACCGAAGTTATTTTCCAGCGACATAAGAGAGGATACTGAATTCATTCCTTCTTAAAATCCTTTCAAAATATTTCTCATAAATATTTTCCAACTAATATTACAATATATTTTCTTCAAAGCTTTGAAAACCATTTTTCAAGATCTTCGGGTCTTAAATCCAATATTTTCCAACTTAAATCTATTTTAATTTATAATCACCTTTATAAAATATTCTTATAGGATTTTACTTTCTTGAAGTATTCCACAAGTTGTTGTATCATTGTTTATTTTGTAATAAACCTTATTTATTAAATTACAATACCCAATTAATGATAACCACCAATATTATCATTCCTAACTACCAGGTAAGCTAGATAAGTCACAATAATTTCTGAAAATAAATCCTTTATATACAAAATATAATTAGGGCAAAAATTATTTCATTTACCCAATTTCGAAACAATACTATGTCGAATTGTTCTGTTTAAGTGTTTAGAGATCCCTATCAATGATGTTAATTACTCGTATTTACTAGAATCCATAAGCCACTCAACAAATCAACCGACACAATATAAAACATTTTATATCACTAACAAATACGCTCTCTCATATATATACACTCAGTGACTCATCATAGGGTATTACCACCCTATTTATAAAGAGTCAGACCCCACAAAGCTAAGGTTATCGTTAAACCAAAGCTCTGATACCAACTGTAACGACCCACCATTTTGGACAGTTTAAACCGACGATCAAATGCACATGTCGATTCCAAACTATTCAAAAGGGCAGATGGTTATTGGGGTAAATAAGAAAAGAAGAGGAAAGAGAAATAAAACAAAGGAAACAACATAGAATCTTGCAGCGGAACGATAAAATTTAATAATCAAATAAACAGTTCATGAAGTTGTTTACTATACCTTGATTATTATTTATACAACATTTATCAGAGTTATACATATACAACAGAACAATTAAAATAATGCAGCAGACAGCATGATGCACAGATAATAATAGTAATAGTGTACCAAGTCTTCGTCTTCGTCCTCCAGAATAGATCTTCAAAAATCTGGAAACTCAGGACTGACCCGAGCGTAATGAAAAGACAAAACACTCGAGTCAGGACTAAAATATCCTTATGAAAGTTAAATCAATCGTAAATAAATATGAGTGTAACGGCGTCAGAGATGTTTACGGGGTTTGACATCTCATATCCAGTGTCAACGTGCGTGCAATAACTTAAGAGATGTTACGGGATTTTCCATCTCTCAAGGATCCGTTAAACTATCTACTATGTAGTAATGTACGCTAAGTAGATAATGCCTATCAGTAATATAAAGTATCAAAATAGCGTTACGGCGTTAACATAATCCCCCTTAACACATTTTTATAATGCCATAGTCTATACAGCACCGTAAGCCCCACCGTAAACTGGTGGTTATCAGAGGGTACCCCATAGGTATAATACAAAACAAAACGTAGTGGTTGCGAATAGGATAATCAGTATGACAAGGTACATGTGGCGATACCAATTAGGATACTACTAGTTGCGTGATCCGGACTGATGTTGAGCATAGCCAGCAGCTACCCCAACACCGCGAATCAACACTCCCAAATCAAGGGTGCACCCAAATCGAATTACAAATGTAATAGATATGGTATCGAAGAAGTGTGTCCACTAGAGATGGCGAACCTTAATGGCCCGGCGCGGCTCCTGTTTTAGTCATGTCAGGGGTCATCCAATATCGTTCTCTTTCTTCAGTCAACGCGTTCACCAAACCATCCACTTCATTCTGGATCAACACTTCCCGTATAATAGTTATTAAAGTGGTTTTCGGTATCGACGGAGAGTATGTCCATATCCGATCCCGGTCTCTTTAATAACTACGTATTATTACACCGTTGGCTCTTTTACATTTCAAATTGATTCATAATTGACATCAAAATATCATGTTCGCTTCAAAAATCAAATCCATTTCAAATATCATTGTATCTATTCAAATGTAAGATTCCATTTCAAAATCTTTTTCCCCATCAATATCTCATTTCGATTTTAAAATCATTTCGAAATTCAATTTAGGTTGCAACTTCATTTAACTCAATTCGTATTTATTCAAGATTTAAATATAAACATTTCACCTTATTAACCAACTTGAAATTTTTAGAAAATAGTTTTAAGTAGTTTAAAAGTAGTTCAAATAATTAAGATAGTTAGAAATACTTAAAATCTTTAAAATGGATTTAAAATAGATAAATTAGTTTAAAATAATTTAAATTGGGTTAAGTAGATTAAAAATAGATTAAAATAGTTTAAGTATTCAAAATGGTTTATATAACAGAGTAATTTGGAAAACAAATTAAAACAGCTTCAAAACCAATCCATTTCAATTATAACTTTTCAATTCAAATAAATTTCAATTTCCAATTTACCGATTCAATTTCGATTTCAATTCAAATCAATGTCAACTTTGACTTCAAATTTATTCAATTTTACATTCACCTTCAACTTATTCAATTCCAATGTATATCGATATTTAGCTTGATTTTTCAAAATATCAATTTTTAACACTTAACAAAATTTTCCTTCAATATTCAAATTTAAATCCCACTTATAAATATGATTTAATTTCAAGCTCAATTTCAAATATCATTTTATATCGCTTTTACTTAGTAATATTCAAAGCTCGAATTAAGGTTCAATCTTTTAAAACGAATAAATTTTCGAACTTCAATCATAACCCAATTTTAAATTTCAAAGTCTCAACTTAAATCATTTAACAATTTCTTTTAACCAAAATCTATTTCAACATTCCAAACTCAATTTTTCGATAAATTCGATTTCTATAAATTTGATTTCTATCTATAACTTTTAAATCAAAACATTTAAATAAATTTCAAATCGACGATTTTAAAAATTATTAATTTAGCCAATTCGGTGTCCGTATATAATTTTCTATCCTATGGCCAAGTAATTATTTATTTAAATTAAATGTCAGGGATGAGTATATATTACTTAAACCGATCACAGTGTCATATGTATGCATAACAGTATATATAAGCAAATAGACATCCAAACATTTAAATATCAACCAATAACATCCATCAAAATACATCATCCAATAAACAATACAATTCATGGCAGTTTCATAGTTATCAATGTCAGGTAATTTAATCGCAATTCAATTTTAATTTCAATTCAACTGTCAATTTAATTTTTCAACGGTTAATTCAAATGACAAGCTATATGACAATTAAATTTTTATCAAACAACGACAAATAAAATCATAACACTTCATAATATCAAATTTAACTAGCATAAAGATATTTAGTACGTTGTGAGCGTTATAAAACACTCACCTTGATTTTCCGTTGTCACCGAGACGTTCTGGTTTGGAACTAAACCGGACGACTTCCAAATTTAGCCCAAATTTCAACTATCTTCAAATTCATCCAAACCAATTTCATTTCGAAGCTCTCGCCATCACGATCGCAACGCAAAAAGTCTCGTCTCAATCGGACCTCGTATGTGAGAGTTATACATTTTATAAGTTATCGACATTTGAATTTATAAAACAGTTTATATTATATTTAAATGAATTCATACCCAAAGCAAATAAAGCCCAGCCCACTAACTCCATCTTCCCCAAACGAAGCCTAAAGCCATTTCCTGTGCACAAACTCACCATTGCCGTGCACCATCCTTCACTGATACGAAGGTAGACAACTCCGTTCAACGAACCGATAACGCCATCGATCCTCTCTCCTGAATCTCCACCTCCCTGTGCCATCAACTTCGAGCTCGGCCCATCCTATCAAATCACGACAACCACCCCCGCCTTCACACACGACCAGGTCGCAACCCCCTAAACGCCGCCGAGCTCCATAAAAATCACGCCGATGATGCTATCTTCGTTGGTGAACTCGAATCAAGGCTCTGTTTCACGAATCGAAGCCTACATCCTCAACAAATCCTAACCCTAGTTCATAACTCCCACGTTCGTCCTCTCTGGGCTTTTCCAAATCATAGCCGCACCCAGAAATGAGCAAACCAGGTTGTAGAGAATTCAAAAATAGGATTTTAGGAAGAGGTTTGGGATTTTTCCATTGAAAAATTTGCAAGAAATAAAATTTTAAAGGTGGATTTATGTTTTTCTCACTACCCTGAAGCTTGCGTGCGAATTTAAAAGGGGGCAGACCTGAATCTTGCGTGTGGGATGCTTACTACAGTGATTTGAAAAGAAGCTGATGTGAAAAGTTGACAAGACAATATATAAATTTAAATTTTTAAATATCCCAATTTATGCAACTTAAAATCTTGAAACCCTATCGAGACGTGCCGGCAGGCGTTTCTAAAATTTACCCCGCATTCCGAACATAATGGAACGTGTTTCAGAGGCTAATTCGATCGTCTGCGCGAGTTACGGAAATAAACGATCGATTTTAAATTAAATCGATTAAACGATTTTCTAGGCGTTTTGGCTCGTCCCGGACAAACGATAAATCCGATTGACTTGAAATTTGAAATCTTACAATAGTATCACGTTACGGATCCGATGAAACTGGTTTCGTCGAAATCCGAGACTGTTTGAAAAATGGCTATTTTAACTCGTCAATTAAATATTAAAATATTCAATTTTCACAAATTGACTTTAAATTTAATTTTAAAAGTTCTACAACATCATTCTAACTTTAGTATGATAAAATAAAATTTTACAAATAATTTTTAATCATATTAAACCCGTTATTCAATTATCCAATAAATTCCAATTTTTAAAAATCTTATTAACTCTATTATAATCCCAATATAACTTACATTCACTTTGGAAACCAATTTGAATCATATTAAATCAAATTTCAATTATTCACTCTATTTTCATATATTAAATTTCAATATCAAATTAATCATATCAAATTCGGAATTTAATTATTCAAGCATTTGTAATATTAAATTTAGTTAAATTTAATTATTCTTAAATCACTATCTTTTGAAATATTCAAAACGAACTTATAAAATTTAACAAATTCAGATTATAGAACAACCATTTTCATCAAAATAGTTATTCAATTCCCATTATTAAATTATTCAATAAATTTCAAATATTAAATTTAAACAATTTCGCTTATCCAATAATTCATTATCTTTTGAAATATTGGAATTGAACTTATAAGATTCAACTTTTAAAACCAATTCACAATTTTAGAATCCTATTTTCATTTTACAGTTATTCAATTATTCAATAAGTTTTAAATATTTAATTTAAACAATTTACCTGTTCAATATTCAATATTTGATTTTAGATAGATTTTACTTATCAATCAATTACTCTATTATACCCAATGAATTCAACATTTATCATCCTATTCAACTTTTGATTGCAAAGGCATTCACTAAGTAGCTTTTATTTTTCATTACTTGGATAATTATTGTTGCAATTCATCCAGTTATTATTATTTCAAACGAATTACAAATTTTTTCTAACATTAAATCATGAAATCTTATTAAATTAGCTATTTTAATTATCGAAAATTTACGGGTCGTTACAAAAAATAATTAAACAAACAATAATAATAAGTAAAATAAAAATAAAAATAACAATATATAAAGAAATTAAAAAACACGATAATAATAATAATAGTAATAATGGTGCTAATAATAGTATGGACCAAAGACCAAATGTAACGACCCGTAAAATTTTGTTAATTTTTAATGGTTTTATTTAGCGTATTTAATTTGATTTTTGAGAAATTTTAAATAATAACATTTTGGATTACGTATAGTTAAATGTGGCAAATGATAAATTTTCATCAAAAATTAAGAAAGTGTATTTAAGGGTGAAAATTTTATTTTTCTAACATTTCCTTTCCTACACTCCCTGTTTCCACTTCTTTCATTATGACCGTTCATTATATATACACTGCAGCTGGAAAGTTATAAACGTATAAACTTAGATACGTTTTGTATTTATTAAAAATTTAAAGCTTGCCTTTAATTGTGACCTTTTGGTTTCCTTGCTTTCAAAAAAATTTGAACCATTGTCACGGTAATAAATTATTATAAATTTTTCAACTTAATCTAAGATGACCGTTGCTACTAGAATCGTTACTTTTCTAATATATCCATTCCTACTTTCACTGACCTTTTATTTCTTCATTTTTTCCACCGTCTAAAAAAATAAATAAATGGTTATTCGTTTTATTTTATTCAGTAATCAGCGTGACTCTTGCCATTTACACCGCACCATATTTGACTGTTGATTTTCGTTCAGCATTCTTATTTTAAAAATATAACGCAGAGTAATGTTGCCTTCACAATTTAAAATTTTCTTCAATAGCTCTTGAATAAATGTGTAGCTGTTACTTTTGATATTTTTCCGGAATTGTGACTTTTCTCTTTCCTTACGTTCAAATTTGAAACGTGCTACCATTTATTTGCTTTGATTATTTTCCCGAATCAACGTAAATATTTTGCCTTAAATCCTCCACTAAATCATAGCACGTGATTGTGCTATTTCTTTGGTTACTTTTATTTAGTCGTTTCCATTTACTTCTGTTCGTATTTTCTTCCCTTTGTATTGCTTCTTCCCAGATTTCTCTTCTTTCCCTCTCTATTGTTCTTCCTCTTCTCTATAAACTTGCCTGGCACTACAAATTTTGGCCTCTCCTACACCTTTTTCAAACTCCTCTCCTCCACCGAACCCACTCTTCCCCTTGCGCAATATCCATTGAAGACGCAGCGACTCTCCCCTGTTTCCTCTACTGTTCACATAACCAGGCATAGGTAAGTTAAGTTTATATTTGCAAGTGTTATTTATATATATATATATATATATTATATAGTTTTATATTTAGCTATGATATGGATGGTTTTATCAATACACGTCCCCTGTACGTGCTGTTGATGCATATTCTAGCATTCAAAGTTGGTACACATATTTGTTATATGGAGTATAGTTATGATATATTGATAGTGGTATAAAAATATAAGATGCATACATATAGTGGTTTATATAAAGTTGTTGGATTTGAATACATATATATACCAAACGTGGTTTCCATTTTTTTTGAAAAGTTTGTTTTGTTTCTAGAAGTGTATGCATATTTAATATGTGTGAGTTGTGTTGGATCTGCAAATGGAGTCTGCATATTTGGCAAGTAGATTTATATTCATTTTTGTTTTGACTTTGAGTCCATATATGTATATTTTACAAACCATATTGTATGATTTATTTTATAAGTTTTGTAAATCCGTTATTATATATATATAGTTTTATAATAAACAGGTTTATGACTTTTATTGAAGGTCAATTTACATCTTATTATTATGGAAGTTATATAGGATTTCTGAAGTTGTTTATTTTCCTAAGTTCGTGTATGACATGTATTTATATAAAGTTATAATAATTATAGATATATCTTTATGGCCTTATATATATATATATATATATATATATATATATATGCTTTGCATACACTTATGTATGGAGTTAGTTTTCTAATATATAAGTTTTCATTTCAGTTGGCATGCATGTTTGCATAAAAGTTAAGGGTGTATATGTGTTTTAGTGTAGACCAGTTGCTTTCGCAAAAAAATAAATAAATAAATAAAGTTATATTAGTTGCTATTTATATATATTGTATAAATTTTACATTCTAACTTATACTTTCGGTCTGCACAGGTTACAGTATTATATATATTTATAAAATAAGTTATAATATAAGTTATATAAGTAATTCGTACATTCGTTGTCTAAAATTTTATATAAGTCTGTGTATAGGCTTTACTGTTTATGTATGGGTAGTTATATATTAGTTTATATATATAGGTAAAGTGTTTAAAATTTATAATTGTATTGTGAAGTGGATTTTGTACCATATGTATATAGTAGTGTATAAATGAGATTTGAACAGTGTAATTTGTTGAAGTTTTATATATTAATCTTATTTTAAAATATAAATTTAATGATATTATATACATAGGTCGTATGGGGTGGTTTGGGTCTTAGATTTGTAAATAGAAATTTTGATCTATGTGTAAAAATTAAAATGGTTTGGAAAAATTATAAGGATGTTTATTTAACATATATGTTTTATTTCAAATGTTAAAACTATTGGTTTATGTATGGAAAAAAAGGTAAACTATATATATATATATGTGTGTGTGTGTGTGTGTGATTCGACTTTAAATTTTTCTTAGGGATGCAATTTTGATTTTTATTAAAATAGCAAATATTTCTGTATATATCAGACTGATTCTAATTTAATTCATAAATTCTTGATTATCAGCCTCGTTCGTCCAATTCGTGCCAATCCTACTTTGCTTTGAAATTCGTGCTCGGATTTATAATTCAAATTTTAGTGTCCGTATCAGTGTGCGTATCCATGTCATTTTCTGTATTCTCTAGCCTCGAAAGGTGAGCAATCAATCACGATTAACATTCTTTTATTTCTTAAATTTGATTAAATTGAAACGACAATTGAAATATGATGCTTTAGTTATTTAAATTGTTATATATGTTATTATCTATAACTGTACACTTATGGGATATGACACCATATCCTATTGTTTATATTTATTTTTGATGATATATGCCTGTTGTTATTATTATTTTCATATCTGTTATCACTCTGCAAGTTCCCTGTTAGTATAGAAATCACTATGGGTTGAAATGATACATACCCGAACGGACTTTAGAATAGGAGAATTTCGTTATGGGTTGAAATGATAAACCCAAGCGATTTTCATTTGAATTGAATTTGGGATTACGGGTTGAAATGATATTCACCCGTATATATTTAACTTAGGATTGAAATGATAAATATCTGTATCCCTTGTCCATAGAATAGAAAATTTTACATCGACGCCGTGGTCTATATGAATGTTTTGAAAATAATTTCTGTGGTCTTGAAAAGAATATATGGTTTTAATGAATATTGATTTAAAGTATTATATATAAAGGTTATTTTATATATAGATTTAATATTCAGATAATTTAATTAAGATTGATTTTATTAATATGAAATATGTTTAAGGATATATTAAATTTGTATTTCTGAAATAGATTTGTGGAATAAATTTTATAAGCTAAGGTTTGAAGATATACTTGGGACTTATTTGAATTTGTCATTAATTAAGGACTTTATTTAGTTAAATCAATTTGAAACTATTCAATTCGAAACTTTAACATATGATCCTATAACTTGAATTTTTATTTAAGAAATTTAATGGATGTTTCATGTCTAAAGAAATCGAAGGTAATATATAGAAAATGTAAATTTAAGGTCATATAAATAATATTGAATTTATTAAGTAAATATTTCAAAACTAAATAATAGTGAAGTCAAGTTGGGAGATAAACGCAACTATCAAAGTTTAGTCTTTGAAATGTTGAATATTTAAAGCTTCGAAATATATTAACTTCGAATTATATTGAAATTTAAATGGTTTATTTTGTGGTTCAAATCCGTATTTAAAATAGATAAAATTTGAATTAGTTTAGTCCGAAACTAAATTGAATGGAAATTGATAAATTTTGATTTAATTAAATTTGAACGGGAAGGTCGAGTTGATTTTTGAAGCGATTTGTGAAGTTTGAGGAAATAAAAATACTTTACTTCATAAATTATTGGATATATATATACTAATTTGGAAAATAGAGATATTTGAAAATGAAAATGATATTTTAGTTTGGAAATATAAATAAAATTGAAATGACCACGGTGTTATAGTGTATATTTCTACCCTGTAGATAGTTCCTTGGATCCTTACAGGATGGTTATCCCAAACATCCTCTAAGTTAATTATATTTCAGTTGATATTTCACTTGAGTTGGATTTATAGATATACGAATGTTAATCCTGACTCGAGTGTTTTGTGTTTTTCTTTACGCTCGGGTCAGACTGAGTGACACAGCATTAGAGACTCACCTTTGAAGTTTGGAGCTTCGTTGGAGGTCCAACTATCGATTTAGCTTTCAGCTTTTCTAGTTGATTATTTCAGAGGAGTCATTGGTTCGTACTAAAGACCTCACTGTATTTGAGATATTCGGATGTACTTTATTTCTAACTCTGATGTTTATATAGTAGCTTCATGAACTACTATTCATTTATTCCGCTGCATATTATTGTACTAATTTGTATCTGTGATTTTGTGATGGATTTATTTACTGTATATGTTTAAGTTTTGCCAAATTTAAATTAACAATTCGGTATTTTGAATTATTCAAGTCGGACATGTATGGTTTTGTTGTCGATTTGAATGGTCCAAAATATCGGGTCGTTACAGTTGGTATCAGAGCTTTGACTCTAGGCAAAACTTAGCATATATGGTAAATTTATATACAGAATCACTTTCGTTCGAGTTGAATCCCTTCCTTTTTGACTCGATTTCCTTTGAATTTTGGAATGTCCCTCTGTTCCGAAATTCATTCTTGTCTCTCTCTATTTATATTCTTTTGATTCTACAGTATCCAATGACTCCACTGAATGTTTTGTAAAGGGGTGAAAACTCCTTTACAAATTGGCATTGATTCACCGAAGATTTCTGTATTCTCGGTTTGCGATGCTGCTATGTCTTGATATGCTGAATCCTATCTCTGGCGATCGAATGTCGGTTTATTTTGGAATTCCGCATCAATTATATTCCTGAAGTCACGGTTGACCCAGTTAAGGTCGCCGCGATTTATAGAAGTATATCCATCTTCGATTTTGTAATTTAATTATCTCATCTTCGATCGAGTCTATCTTCGAATCAGGATTCTATTGATTGGAGTTCCTCTAATTTAAATCTCTACCTTTGTTTTGAAATCCATCTGTGAATCACGCTTTCAAAATTGGGTATGTTTGCATTTTTGAAATTGTTTTATATATCGAAATTATTATTTTGAGAAGTATGATTTGATATTTGAAAGGATTTGAATTTTTGAAGATTATATAAGAAATGGATTTATATAAAAATAATTTATAACTGAAGGGTTAAATTTGAAATTCGAGAATTGAATTCCAGTATTTTGAAAATGGTTTTAAGATTTTTGGAAAATATGTAAAAATAATACGATTTAAAAGTATTTTCTGAATAAGAAATGTTTCAAATGAGTTCAAATGAATTCCAATAATTTTGAAGAAATTTCAAAGAAGTTTTCAAGAAAATAGAAGTCCAGAACTCACTTATGTCGCTGGAAAATAATTTCGGTGATGAGTGCACGCATCATCGACATTGATTTTCGAGTTTCAAAGTGGGGGAGATGCCACTTTAATAGCTTCGCTATGCGAGTGATTTTGTAAAACCGTTTTTGATTTCAAACTCCGAAGTAATTTGATATTTTCGAAAGATATATGTATATATTTGAAACAATTTAAAGTGAGACCGGTATTCAGTCCTCAAGTTTCGGATTTGATTTGGTATAATCCTATCTATTGAAATTGATTTATTGATTTATTGTTGATTTTCAACTCTTGAATTGGAAATTTGATTTTCCTAACTATTTTGAATGTTCGAACACTTCCAAATCGAGGTTAAATTTTCAAAGCTAAGAAATTTCCACGAGGATAAAATATTTGATAAAGCATATTAGTTTAGTTTTGTATGTTTAAGTTTGAAACCTTTTGTTAAGTAAGTGAATATGACTATTTTGAATTATACTAATATGGAATTTAGTTTTGAAATGTTTTGAAAAAAAAATTAAGTTTAAATAATGGTTTTCAGAAAGGTAAATTGGATATTTCAAATAGAAATAAATAGTTTAAAGGCTTTAAAGGGATAATTATAAATTTGGAAACCATTTTGAGTATAATTGATTTTGAGAAAAATATATGGTTTTGAAATTAGATTGGAATTAAAACCAGTACTTATATGGTGATTTTGAAAATGAATTTGTTGAATTGAATTATGTTAATTTGGAAACTGAGATTATTTTTCTAAACCTATTATTTTGGAAACTTTGAAATTGAGATATTTAATTTGGAAGAAAATTTGGTGAAATCATATATGATTTTGAAACAGAATTGATATTGAAATAATTTGAAATCGAGAACCTTATATTATTAAGTACTTGATTTGGGAGTGGTCGAACTTATATAAAATGGATTTGTATAAGTATAAAGTTGGTTTGAAATCTATTGATTTGAAAGGTACTCAATTTGGAAAGAGAATTTTATATAATCGAAGTCCATATAAGTGTGATTTGACATTCTATTGATTTGGAAAGTATTCGATTTGAGAATGAAATCCTATATATAATGGACTTTATATAAGTATGATATTTGAAAGTGATTTGAAAAGGTACTATATGATATATATTTTCGAAGTAAAGATATGGAAAGTGCCTTCTGCTTGATATCCGCTTTGTGGCCACATTGTGGATTCATTCTATCGATATTATTCTCTTTGATTTTTGGTTTTCCGGATGTGATACTCGAGTGTTCCCACCGTGGCGTAACCCATGGTTTTTTCTCTCGCGACTGCATAGCGCAGCTGCCTGACTGAGTCTGGCCTAAGGGTACGGATTGTTTTTTTGGGGATCCAGGCGTAACCATTGTGTATCCTGCAATCTGTGTAGGTCGCATTAGTAGCGAAACTGCCTAGCTGAGACGGCCTAGGGGTACGGATTGTGTCCTGGGGGACCCAGGCGTAACCATTGTGTATCCTGCACCCTACTAGTCATCATGGCGTAACTCACAGGGCTGAGAAAGCTTACAGATACGGATTGTTTCCTGGGGGATCCAGGCGTAACCATTGTGTATGTGCGAACCATGGTTGGACAAAGGTTTTGGTTTGATTGTTTTGTTTGGATTGTACTATCCATATCTGTTTTTTTAGATTTTTCAAGTATTTTCACTAGGTGTTGAAACAGGTCTACTAAGTACTTGAAGAATTCTAGCTTTGCGCCTGATCAACGCATGGCCAGAGTCTGCAAGAACGAGAATAAACTTGTTGAAACATCGAGTTATAAAAGTATTTTTGAAAGGAAAAATTCGTTTCGATATAAAAATATTTTATCATAAAGGTATTTCCAACAAAGAAATTTTGTATTAATATTTGAGATTAAAATTTTATGGTTTGATTTAATTATTCGAGCCCGATACTATCCCTTTGAACCTACCTTATTTATTCACCTATATTCCATTTTTCCGAATCTACCCTCCTTTCCGTTTTGAAAATAATCTTTAAAATATTGTTTATTTATATACTACATGGTTTAATAGTAAATCGTTAGTGTCATTAATATTTCAGAAGTTATTAATTTAATATTACATATTTAAGAAATGAGTATTAATTTATCTATGATGTTGAAAGTGTCTTAAGATAAATTAGTAAATTTATAAACTATGGATTTAATGTTGTCAAATAACTTTCTTGAAAATACAACCAAGGATGTGAATAACTGTTCCAAATAGTTTTCATATATATATTTATAAAGGTGTTATTTATAAGGAAAGCAGGAAATTTTACAAATGGGTTTTGAATAGTTTTAAAGTATTAAAGATAATTGAACTGCAAATGAAGTTTTCGAATGAATATTTCTAAAAAATATATATGGTCTTAAATTAATTGTTTATCCTTGTCTTCAATCTATTTATCTTTCTGGTTGTTTCTATTCTCCTACCTTCTTCCTTTTCGGGGACGAAAAGTTTTGAGTGGGGGAGAGTGTAACGACCCGTAAAATTTTATTGATTTTTAATGGTTTTATTTAGCGTATTTAATTTGATTTTTGAGAAATTTTAAATAATAACATTTTGAAATAAAATCTTACATTTGGATTATGTATAGTTAAATGTGGAAAATGATAAATTTTCATCAAAAATTAAGAAAGTATATTTAAGGGTGAAAATTTTATTTTTCTAACCTTTCCTTTCCTACGCTCCCTGTTTCCACTTCTTTCATTATGACCGTTCATTATATATATACACTACAGCTGGAAAATTATAAACGTATAAACTTAGATACGTTTTGTATTTATTAAAAATTTAAAGCTTACCTTTAATTGTGACCTTTTGGTTTCCTTGCTTGCAAAAAAATTTGAACCATAGCCACGGTAATAAATTATTATAAATTTATCAACTTAATCTAAGATGACCGTTGCTACTAGAATCGTTACTTTTCTAATATATTCATTCCTACTTTCACTGATCTTTTATTTCTTTATTTTTTCCACCATCTAAATAAATAAATAAATGGTTATTCATTTTATTTTATTCAGTAATCAACGTGACTCTTGCCATTTACACCGCACCATATTTGACTGTTGATTTTCATTTAGCATTCTTATTTTAAAACTATAACGCAGAGTAACGTTGCCTTCACAATTTAAAAATTTCTTTAATAGCTCTTGAATAAATGTGTAGCTGTTACTTTTGATATTTTTTCGGAATTGTGACTTTTCTCTTTCCTTCCGTTCAAATTTGAAACGTGCTACCATTTATTTGCTTTGATTATTTTCCTGAATCAACGTAAATATTTTGCCTTAAATCCTCCACTAAATCATAGCACATGATTGTGCTATTTCTTTGGTTACTTTTATTTAGTCGTTTCCATTTACTTCTGTTCGTATTTTATTCCCTTTTTTATTGCTTCTTTCCAGATTTCACTTCTTTCCCTCTCTATTGTTCTTCCTCTTCTGTATAAACTTGTCTGGCACTACAAATTTCGGCCTCTCCTTCACCTTTTCCAAACTCCGCTCCTCCACCGAACCCACTCTTCCACTTGCGCAATATCCATCGAAGACGCAGCGACACTCCCCTGTTTCCTCTACTGTTCACATAATCAGGCATAGGTAAGTTAAGTTTATATTTGCAAGTGTTATTTATATATATATTATATATATAGTTTTATATTTAGCTATGATATGGATGATTTTATCAATACACGTCCCCTGTACGTGCTGTTGATGCATATTCTAGCATTCAAAGTTGGTACGCATATTTGTTTATATAGAGTATTGTTATGATATATTGATAGTGGTATAAAAATATAAGATGCATACATATAGTGGTTTATATAAAGTTGTTGGATTTGAATACATATATATACCAAACGTGGTTTCCATTTTTTTTGAAAAGTTTGTTTTGTTTCTAGAAGTGTATGCATATTTAATATGTGTGAGTTGTGTTGGATCTGCAAATGGAGTCTGCATATTTGGCAAGTAGATTTATATTCATTTTTGTTTTGACTTTGAGTCCATATATGCATATTTTACAAACCATATTGTATGATTTATTTTATAAGTTTTGTAAATCCGTTATTATATATATATATATATAGTTTTATAATAAACAGGTTTATGACTTTTATTGAAGGTCAATTTACATCTTATTATTATGGAACTTGTATAGGATTTTTAAAGTTGTTTATTTTCCTAAGTTCGTATATGACATATATTTTTATAAAGTTATAATAATTATAGATATATCTTTACGGCCTTATATATATATATCTATATGCTTTGCATACACTTATGTAGGAGTTAGTTTTCTAATATATAAGTTTTCATTTCAGTTGGCATGCATGTTTGCATAAAAGTTAAGGGTGTGTATGTGTTTTAGTGTAGACCAGTTGTAACGACCCAGAATTTTCGAAGCCGAAAATCCAAGATAGTTAGGAAAAAGAAGAAAGAGATAGAAGAAGAAGAAGAAGAAGAGAAACATCAACAACTCACATTCGCAGCGGATAAAATATAATAATAAATAATAATAGCTTACAATAGAATTCTATATCAGTCGATTACAATTATATACATCAGAGTTTTACATATATACAGTCACTGAATATTTACAATTATTCTGTCTCAGATTAACAATCGTATAAATACAGCGGATATACTTTATACGATATTGCCATCCAGCTCTCCTCCTGAGCTCCAAACGTACCTACCTGAAAATCTGTAATACTCGGTCTGACCTGAGCATTACACCAAAGTAACACCCGGGTCAGGCTGGAAACCAGCGTGAGTAAACCCAACTAACATGGAATACAAACATACAACCTATATAAAACCCGGGTAACATATATCGATTTAACAAATTCACTATATGCTTAAGACAACACCTATTCCACACAACAATTCCTAAGTACCAAACATAGATAAAATAATCCAATTCACTTAAATCTTTTCATTCCAAACTATTTATTTCACAAATCCATTTATAAAATTCGAAGTGGTTTCGGGTATTTCCTAATACCCGATCCCGGCCTCTTCGAAACTCATGTTATCCCGTTCGAAATTATTCAAATGAAATACACAACATTTCATATCAGGAATATCATCACACATTCAAAACATCTAATACCATACAAGTATCCATAACAAAGCTTACTTACATACAACTCAATTCAATTGATTCTAATTGAATTTCAAACCTCAATCACTTAGACTCCTTCATCAATTACTTCCGAATCAATTAATCAATCAACCATCCAATATCCATTCATCTTAATTAATCAGCCTGGATTAATTATCTTTCAATTACATTTAAGTAATTATCCTTGATTAGTTTCACTATATTAATTACCCTTAACCAAAATCAATAAGAAACCTTAATTACTTCATCAATTAATTAACTATATCAATTACATTAATTCTTAATTACTTATCTTACTAATTTTTCTGATAAGTCACTTATTAGGGATTACTTAATCTTAATTAATCCAATCTTTAATTACATCATTTATTATGTGAATTATTGATTTCCAATTAAATTCAATTTATCCAAATCTGAATTAATTATATCAATCAAACCACCGTCTTAACCATACTTGATTTATCTCCACCCGAAATTATCTTCCTTTTTATTTACTTCGTTAAATAGATTCATTTTCCTTAATTAATTATCTTAATTTATCTCTTGCTTAACTTCACAAAGTAATTATATTTTATTAATTGCATTAAATAATTACTTATTAAACCACCAAATGATCATCCTAATTAATTTAAACTTAATTAATTAACCCAAATCAATAATTAATTATCCATTTAATTTATCAATCATTTACCCTTATTGTTTTTGTTTTTTTTTGAAAATGAACCATCCTCTTATTTACGATTCAAGTTTAAAACCCAAATGCTTCGAGGTAAGCAACAATTAACTTGAGAATCCATCAAAATCAAGGTCATCAGAACATCAATACTCATACAATCCGCCCAAATCAATCAACCATTCATTTAAATTTAATCATTTAAAATAAAATAGAAATCCAACAGAGTGAGGCTTACTCACCTTTGCACTTATTTGCAATCCACCTCAAAATTGTCTTGGTTTCCTCATTTTTGACCTTGTATAAATAATTATACAATTTATTAATATTTGAATAGATTGAACAATCAAATCCCCATTTGATATTTTAAATTAACCAATGATCTATTTTTAAAATAATAGTTTGATTTTAAACAAATTCCTTAAAATAAATTTAACAAGTTAATTAACAAATAAACCCCCATTATTTTAAAATCAAATTAGTAACTAAAGTTAGGTATGTGTATATATACATTTCATTTTATTTATTATCTTAAATCTCGCTGAAAATAATTCTCTACATGCATAATTTTTTTAAAAAAAAATAAAAATAAAAATAAATTGAAAGCTTCATATATATATATATATATCTTCAATCCAGATTAAATCAAATTTTAAAGTTCAGATTATTATACCTTTTAGAAAAACGACTCCAGGCCATACACCTCGTCGCCACCACGAGCAGTGCACTCTTCCCAATGCCAGAGCTCGAGCACGAGCTCCCACTCACGATCCTCCGCCTTCAACCATTGCCACGGATAGATTCGATCAAACCCTTCACCCCAGATGCGACTTTCAATCCAGCACCCCTCTCGATTTGAGCACCACCGCAACCCAACATCGAAGCTTCCCAGCCTCGTCATCTGCCTCGAACACACCACCACGCGACACTACAGCATACACGCCCTAGGTTCACAAACTCGTCGATCTCGAGCGACTCAGAATTCTAAAGCTTTGACAAGTTCGCCGAACATGCTCTGATCGTAAGAGATTCAAACGAGAATTTTTGCTTGTCTTCAACTGATTCGAACGAAATTCGTTCGTTCGTTAATTAAATTTCGATTTGCATTAAAGAAGAGAGCGGTCAAGGTTATTTCGATGCGAAAATGAGAGAGAGAGAGAGGTTCTTCGAACTGGAAGAAGTAATAAAAATATCACCGAAAGAACAAGGGTTATCGGCATCCCCCCTTCCCTTTTTTTTTTTTTTAGTTCGATTTCTGCCTGAAGCTTAAAGAGGAAGACGGTAAAAAAAATAGAGATTTGGAGAAGCTTCCTGAGAACGATTGTGAATAAAATATCTTTGACTTTAATTATATTATAAAATATTCAAACATCTCGTCTATTGCCATTTAAAATTTCGAACTCCTCTTAAGGAATGCCGCTAGACGATTACAAGGCTTTACCCGTATTCCGAACACAATGGAACGTGATACGGAAGCTAATTTGATCGTATGCGCAAGTTACGGAAGTAAACGATCAATTTCAATTAAATCGATTAAAATAATTTCCAAGCGTTTCGAGCTTCCAGGGTCAAATGACAACTCCGATTGCTACGAAAATTGAAAGCCAATAGTAATTAACCATTACGGATCTAATGGAACCGGTTTCGTCGAATTCCAAGACTGTGCCTCGAAAGGCTATTTTAAATTCAATTTAAACGATAAAATTTCCAAACCGAACAAAATATCTTTAAATTAAATTCCAATCATTCTATTATCTCCAGTGTTATCATTATAAATTTTATAAGCCTTCAAATTATTTAAACAGGCTTAGAAATATCAGATTCAACAATTTACCCAATCTTCAATTATTAAAATCAATATTTAAACTATACTATCCAATGATTTAATTATCAAGTAAATATCAATATCAGGAATTCAAGTTAAAATTAACTTTTAAATATTTAAAATCGATTCATTATTCCAATTTAATTTGTTAAAAATTTCCGGGTCGTCACATTCCTCCCCCCTTAAAAGAATTTCGTCCCCGAAATTACTAGTTAGGAAGAATGGACCAATACCCGTTTGCCTCTTTCCGAAACTCACTATTCAACATTCTACCAACTATCTTTTATTGAAAACCTATTATCACATCAACCAATTTCTCAAAACCTTCCATAGTTTCAAATCATATCCTTTTGCTCACTTACCTAAATTTCAATTTTAACTCTAATTGTGAATTATCAAAATTTTCTCAAAATTTTTCTAACTCTCTAAATTCCCGAAAATTTTTGCCAGCGTCTCCTTTGCGCGGCTAGCTCGGTACTACTACAAAAGGCCTCTACGGGCTCCCAAATTCCAAAAAGAAAACAAAAGCCAAGTGGCTACATCAAAAACCCAATCCAATATCATACGGAATCAAAATACTTACCTTTTTTAGTCGGGCAATTCAAATTTATCATTTGGACTCAAATCCAATTTCCTTCTCTTTTATAATACCTGCATATCCTGCTTAGCACTAATATTCAGACACAATATCCCAAAATCATTTTATACATCTCTTCAGATAAGTTTCATATCCACTTCTAATCAAATTAGTTTTCGCCATTTCATATGAATTCAATTCATTTTCGATTTCTAATATTGAGTTATATCATTCATTTAAATTGATTCATATTAGTTTCATTTACTAGTTTATTTTAAGTTTCCCGTTTGAAATTGTTTTGTCGTTAACCAAAACTTTCCAAAAATTTTCTAACTCCCAAAATTTTCAGAAAATTTTGGCAGAGTCTCCTTTGTACGGAGGAGCTTTGGCAATTTGACAATAGATATAAATATGTATACATCGACCCACACGGTCGGAAAAAGCAAAAACAGTTCATATTTCCTATTTTTATTGCGTAGGCGTACCTTATTTAGCAATTTAAGCAAGCAGCTTATAAATTTTAGCAATTAGCATACCCAAATCTAGCCGAACGGCTTCCCTGTACCTGTACTTACTCAATTTAAATATGTAAGTGCCATATATAAAAATTCTATTAGCATTACACTTACTTTTAATAGCTAACCCAAGAACTACATAAACAACAAGTATTATGAAAGCAATAAGCACCAAACACTTACTAGAAACGATTTATATGGTTTTTAAAGCTAATTTAAATGCTTCCATCCAATTCATATGCTATTTCATTTAATTTCTAATGGTTTACAACGCAATTGTTTACATTCATTTCATTTTTAAGCAAAACAAACTCATAGTCATATCAATTGATTCAAAAATCAATTATATTTGCTTCCACTACTTCATAGAATTTAATTAAATCTCGTTTACGTTAAATGACAATCATTTCTACGCAATTAGATAATATCCATGTGAATAAATAATTACTTAGGTTTTATAACCAACTAAAATTGATCCCAACTTAATTTTATTCCATTCAATTCCATTCTAACTTATTCACACCCATTCATTCAGTTCGCCACATTCCATTCTTGTATACTAGTCATTCCCAAATTACTTCAATCCAAGCTTTTATTAATGGGCTTTCATTCTTATTCGAAGCCAAGCTTCCATGCATTTTAAACTTAAGTTAATTACTTTAATTTATTCCAACATTAACTTAAGTTCACTTCTATTAAATTTGATTCTCATTAAATCAAATTCCATCTAATTCAGTTAGCCCATCCATTCTAATTTTAATTTTAATTCACCTACTCAACTTATCAAAATAATATGCAACACATACTTAACTCATTTATACCTCAAATTAATATGTCACCGAACTTAAATTCAGTCTAATAATCCAATTCCAATCACATCTTTGATTTAGTCTTTATTAAATCAGACTTCATCCATTATTATCTAATTCAATTAACTCATTTTATATTTCACTTTCTTAATTCATTTGCGAATTTATTTATTAATACAAAGCCATTCTCAACTTATCTCTACCCACCTGGGTTTTAGATGCAATTCGAACCATTACTATTATAGTTCACTTTAATTTCATTCTACAACTTTTCCATCATATCAAATTTACTTGCAAATTTCATTAAATATTATTCAAATCACACTTGGATTTTATTTGCAATTCAAACCATCACATTTTTCAATCCAACTCTATTTCATTTTTATTTTACAATTACAATATCTTCTCTTATTTAATTCATTATCAAATCCAAGTCGAATTCTATTTATAACTCGAATTCATTTCCAAACTTCATTATCTACTTACAATCCATTTTAGTTATCCAGGTTAAATTTTATTAACATTCTCTATTAAATAATTTATTTAGATAATTAGCTTACTTCCACTTTTAATCCAACATTGGATTTTTTTTTTTTTTTTTTTTTTTTATTTTTTATTTTATTACAAAGAATCACTTCATTAAAATTTCCCGAGTTTCAATTTTATAATTTCAGTTTGAACTTCCCTTGATTTTCCAAAATTTCATCTCCTTTATTTTAAAATTTTAGAAATGCCTATAAAATCTCATAATAATATTAAAATAGTTTTTATAAAATATTTCTTATAACCCGATGTCTCAACCAGTCCATCCTTGTTCTCACAGAAATTCAGTCATACGTTGATCAGGCGTAGGACCGAAAATCTATAAGTACTTGGTAAACCCGTTTTCAACACTCAGTGAAAATATTTGGAAAATAATTTTATTGAAAATATTGAAAGCATTTTGAAATAGAGGAAATATCCTTGGTGACAATGCTCTGAAAATCATCACCCCCATCCATGGTCACAGTTACATACCAGGGTTACGTTGCAGTCACAACAAAAGTCCATGTAACTGCAGGCTCTCCGCGGCCTCTCGATTACGCCATGGATCCCACACAACAGATCACAGTTACATCCAGGGTTACGTTGCCGTCGCAGCAAAAGTCCATGTAACTGCAGGCTCTCAGCGGCCTCTGACTTTCGCTGACGAAATGAAACTTCTCCACTCCAACATAAGTCGCAGTCTACCGAGATAAACTCAACCGCAGACTGTTGGCTCTCAGCGGCACACACGACTTTCGCAATGTTACCATAGGTCGCAGTTACATCCTGGGTTACGTTGCCGTCGCAGCAAAAGTCCATGTAACTGTTGGCTCTCCGCGGCACACACGACTTACGCTATGGTAACTCACCTCATAATCCTCAGGAACTAGTTTTGTCCGGACTCCTCACAGGATCAACTTTAGAACCCCCCCTTGGGGCTCAAGGCAGCGCCACCCAGTGGCACTCCTAAGAAGTCCATTCCAAGGGAGCGCCTTTTTCCCCAGAGCTATCATCAAAACACTTTATGCTATACACATATAGTATCTTTCAAATCATACACCTAGTATGAATTTTATCAAAGCTCTTTTACACAACATCGATTATTTCCAAAATCGATAATTCTCAAACTAGGCTTTCCAAATTCAATATTGATTTTACCCAAAAATCAAAAGCCTTTTTCAAATCCAAAGGTTCCCAAAATTTTTTCCAAAATCCTCATAGGATCCTTTATATATATTCTGATATATATATAAATAAATTTTAAAACTTTGGATCCTTACTTTCTTGTAGAAAACACCTTTTATACTCCAAACACTACTCAAAAACCATAGAAATATCCCATTTCCATCTTTATTCATTTCATATTTCTCAAAATATTCTTTCAGTTCAAAAGAACCATTTCATATTCCTTATTCACCTTTACATTAATCCCCATTTGGATTATTACTTCAATCTTTATCTCAGTTGGGTACTTAATCAATAACAGTTTGAACTCCGACCAGTTTATATCTAGAAAATAGCTTGAAAATTCTAAAAATAAATAAATAGTGGAAAATTAATTATTAGTTTGTAAAATAGCTATAAAATAGGTAAATAACTGTAAAATAGTTAAGAAATAGTTGAATATTTTCAAAATTTGTAGATAATTACAAAATAGTTGTAAAATAGAAATTAGTTTGTGAAATAGTTGAAAAATAGTAATTAGTTTAGGAAACAGCTGAAAAATGGTTAGAAACCTCCAAAATAATTATAAACGAGTATAAAATAATTTGGCTTTAAGAAAGAAAGTTTGTATATATTTAATAGCTTAGAAAAATAAGTTTATATGAAAACAATTTATATTAAAAATAGTCAAGAGTCAAACCGTTCACTTCTCCAACAATTCAATTTTAATCTCCATTTAAATTGATCCAATTCCAATCCAAATAACTCCAAATTCCATTGGACTTGATTAATTCCCAATTCAAGTTGAATCAATCTTGATTCCTTCCCAAATTTAAATCAAATTCTAATTGATTTTAATCCTGTTCAATTTTAATTATAATTTCATATTATTCCAATTAATTTGAATTATTATCAATTTAATTCTAGAATCCAAATCACTTCAATTTAATCCATTACAATTTCCCATTTAAAATTTTTAAACTTATACAACTTTAATTATAATTTACATTTTTCAACTTCTATTTATAAATCAATTACATTCACATTTTGCTTTTAACTTGGAGTTATACTTTTTATTTATCTAATATATTTTATTATTCCATAAATATTTTAAATCCAGATTCCAAAGTTTAAACAATTTTCCAAAACTTAAACATCACCTTAGAATTTATCTATATCCAAAATTCTTTGACAGATTCTATTATCCCTTTGAATTTCAAAACCAAACTCAATTCACAAACAATTCCAATTTAAAACAATTTGGTAGCAATTTCTCTTCTAGAAATTCGAAAATAAACATCGATAATGCTGCAGTCATCACCGACGTTATTTTCCAGTGACCGAAGAGTTCAATGCTTTTATCTCTTTAAAACACTTCTAAACATTTTAATTTTAAATCTTCCAGATTTCAAGTTCAACACCAAAAATATTTTTGAAACAATATTATTATTTCATTCCAAAACCTCTGGAAACCACTTTCAATCCAAAGGAATTTTAAATTTCCCAAAAATTCCAAATTCCCAATCCATCCAATTTATATTTAAACATTACTCTAGAATTCATCTTACTCTATTTCAAATATTCTCTGGAATTCTATTTCAACTTATAACCTCAATTTATTTATAAAGTTTATTTCAATTTATAAATTACATTTACAATCTATATTTCAAATTCCTTTTTTTTTGATTATAAACCAATTCCATTGTTTTCAACCAATTTACATTCCATTTCATTCTATTTTAATGATTTACTACTGTAAGTGTTTACATTCAATTGATTTTAAATCCAAACAAACACATATTCACATCAAATGATTCAAATCAATTTTATTTAATCTCTTTCAACCCATAAAATTTTAATTACTTTTGTTTACATCAATGACAACTATTTTTATGCAAATTCGACGGTACTCTCTTAATATAGTATCTATTCCAATTCATAACCACCTTAAATTAATTTTAACTCATCCTGTATTTAATTCCGTTTCATTCTTAATTAAATTTAATTTTAATTTGGTTGTATTTTCTGTTACCACTTAATTTAATTCCAATTCAAGATTTCAATTTGGTTGTATTTTATATTACTTCTTAACTTATTCCCAATAATTCAACACACAATCACCTTAATATTTATTAGAATGAAATATTGCTTTATATATCAAAATATACTTTTATATAAAACCATTTAAAATCTTTATAAGCAAATAACAAGTACGCGCTCATATATATATATATATATATATATATATATATATATATACACACACACTCAACTCATTCTAGAGTTCTACGAACTCTATATAATGAGTAATCCCCACCAGAGCCAAGATTCTCGCTTAACCTTCAGCTCTGATACCAAATGTAACGACCCAGAATTTTCGAAGCCGAAAATCCAAGATAGTTAGGAAAAAGAAGAAAGAGATAGAAGAAGAAGAAGAAGAGAAACATCAACAACTCACATTCGCAGCGGATAAAATATAATAATAAATAATAATAGCTTACAATAGAATTCTATATCAGTCGATTACAATTATATACATCAGAGTTTTACATATATACAGTCACTGAATATTTACAATTATTCTGTCTCAGATTAACAATCGTATAAATACAGCGGATATACTTTATACGATATTGCCATCCAGCTCTCCTCCTGAGCTCCAAACGTACCTACCTGAAAATCTGTAATACTCGGTCTGACCCGAGCATTACACCAAAGTAACACCCGGGTCAGGCTGGAAACCAGCGTGAGTAAACCCAACTAACATGGAATACAAACATACAACTTATATAAAACCCGGGTAACATATATCGATTTAACAAATTCACAATATGCTTAAGACAACACCTATTCCGCACAACAATTCCTAAGTACCAAACATAGATAAAATAATCCAATTCACTTAAATCTTTTCATTCCAAACTATTTATTTCACAAATCCATTTATAAAATTCGAAGTGGTTTCGGGTATTTCCTAATACCCGATCCCGGCCTCTTCGAAACTCATGTTATCCCGTTCGAAATTATTCAAATGAAATACACAACATTTCATATCAGGAATATCATCACACATTCAAAACATCTAATACCATACAAGTATCCATAACAAAGCTTACTTACATACAACTCAATTCAATTGATTCTAATTGAATTTCAAACCTCAATCACTTAGACTCCTTCATCAATTACTTCCGAATCAATTAATCAATCAACCATCCAATATCCATTCATCTTAATTAATCAGCCTGGATTAATTATCTTTCAATTACATTTAAGTAATTATCCTTGATTAGTTTCACTATATTAATTACCCTTAACCAAAATCAATAAGAAACCTTAATTACTTCATCAATTAATTAACTATATCAATTACATTAATTCTTAATTACTTATCTTACTAATTTTTCTGATAAGTCACTTATTAGGGATTACTTAATCTTAATTAATCCAATCTTTAATTACATCATTTATTATGTGAATTATTGATTTCCAATTAAATTCAACTTATCCAAATCTGAATTAATTATATCAATCAAACCACCGTCTTAACCATACTTGATTTATCTCCACCCGAAATTATCTTCCTTTTTATTTACTTCGTTAAATAGATTCATTTTCCTTAATTAATTATCTTAATTTATCTCTTGCTTAACTTCACAAAGTAATTATATTTTATTAATTGCATTAAATAATTACTTATTAAACCACCAAATGATCATCCTAATTAATTTAAACTTAATTAATTAACCCAAATCAATAATTAATTATCCATTTAATTTATCAATCATTAACCCTTATTGTTTTTGTTTTTTTTTGAAAATGAACCATCCTCTTATTTACGATTCAAGTTTAAAACCCAAATGCTTCGAGGTAAGCAACAATTAACTTGAGAATCCACCAAAATCAAGGTCATCAGAACATCAATACTCATACAATCCGCCCAAATCAATCAACCATTCATTTAAATTTAATCATTTAAAATAAAATAGAAATCCAACAGAGTGAGGCTTACTCACCTTTGCACTTATTTGCAATCCACCTCAAAATTGTCTTGGTTTCCTCATTTTTGACCTTGTATAAATAATTATACAATTTATTAATATTTGAATAGATTGAACAATCAAATCCCCATTTGATATTTTAAATTAACCAATGATCTATTTTTAAAATAATAGTTTGATTTTAAACAAATTCCTTAAAATAAATTTAACAAGTTAATTAACAAATAAACCCCCATTATTTTAAAATCAAATTAGTAACTAAAGTTAGGTATGTGTATATATACATTTCATTTTATTTATTATCTTAAATCTCGCTGAAAATAATTCTCTGCATGCATAATTTTTTTTTAAAAATAAAAATAAAAATAAATTGAAAGCTTCAGATATATATATATATCTTCAATCCAGATTAAATCAAATTTTAAAGTTCAGATTATTATACCTTTTAGAAAAACGACTCCAGGCCATACACCTCGTCGCCACCACGAGCAGTGCACTCTTCCCAATGCCAGAGCTCGAGCACGAGCTCCCACTCACGATCCTCCGCCTTCAACCATTTCCACGGATAGATTCGATCAAACCCTTCACCCCAGATGCGACTTTCAATCCAGCACCCCTCTCGATTTGAGCACCACCGCAACCCAACATCGAAGCTTCCCAGCCTCGTCATCTGCCTCGAACACACCACCACGCGACACTACAGCATACACGCCCTAGGTTCACAAACTCGTCGATCTCGAGCGACTCAGAATTCTAAAGCTTTGACAAGTTCGCCGAACATGCTCTGATCGTAAGAGATTCAAACGAGAATTTTTGCTTGTCTTCAACTGATTCGAACGAAATTCGTTCGTTCGTTAATTAAATTTCGATTTGCATTAAAGAAGAGAGCGGTCAAGGTTATTTCGATGCGAAAATGAGAGAGAGAGAGAGAGAGGTTCTTCGAACTGGAAGAAGTAATAAAAATATCACCGAAAGAACAAGGGTTATCGGCATCCCCCCTTCCCTTTTTTTTTTTAGTTCGATTTCTGCCTGAAGCTTAAAGAGGAAGACGGTAAAAAAAATAGAGATTTGGAGAAGCTTCCTGAGAACGATTGTGAATAAAATATCTTTGACTTTAATTATATTATAAAATATTCAAACATCTCGTCTATTGCCATTTAAAATTTCGAACTCCTCTTAAGGAATGCCGCTAGACGATTACAAGGCTTTACCCGTATTCCGAACACAATGGAACGTGATACGGAAGCTAATTTGATCGTATGCGCAAGTTACGGAAGTAAACGATCAATTTCAATTAAATCGATTAAAATAATTTCCAAGCGTTTCGAGCTGCCAGGGTCAAATGACAACTCCGATTGCTACGAAAATTGAAAGCCAATAGTAATTAACTATTACGGATCCAATGGAACCGGTTTCGTCGAATTCCAAGACTGTGCCTCGAAAGGCTATTTTAAATTCAATTTAAACGATAAAATTTCCAAACCGAACAAAATATCTTTAAATTAAATTCCAATCATTCTATTATCTCCAGTGTTATCATTATAAATTTTATAAGCCTTCAAATTATTTAAACAGGCTTAGAAATATCAGATTCAACAATTTACCCAATCTTCAATTATTAAAATCAATATTTAAACTATACTATCCAATGATTTAATTATCAAGTAAATATCAATATCAGGAATTCAAGTTAAAATTAACTTTTAAATATTTAAAATCGATTCATTATTCCAATTTAATTTGTTAAAAATTTCCGGGTCGTCACACTAGTTGCTTTCGCAAATAATAATAATAATAATAATAAATAAATAAATAAAATAAAGTTATATTAGTTGTTATTTATATATTTTGTATAAATTTTACATTCTAACTTATACTTTCGGTCTGCACAGGTTACAGTATTATATATATTTATAAAATAAGTTATAATATAAGTTATATAAGTAATTCGTACATCCGTTGTCTAAAATGTTATATAAGTTTGCGTATAGGCTTTACTGTTTATATATGGGTAGTTATATATTAGTTTATATATAGGTAAAGTGTTTAAAATTTATAATTGTATTGTGAAGTGGATTTTGTACCATATGTATATAGTAGTTTATAAATGAGATTTGAACAGTGTAATTTGTTGAAGTTTTATATATTAATCTTATTTTAAATATAAATCTTAATGATATTATATACATAGGTCGTATGGGGTGGTTTGGGTCTTAGATTTGTTAATAGAAATTTTGATCTATGTGTAAAAATTAAAATGGTTTGGAAAAATTATAAGGATGTTTATTTAACATATATGCTTTATTTCAAATGTTAAAACTATTGGTTTATGTATGGAAAAAAAGGTAAATTATATATATGTGTGTGATTCGACTTTAAATTTTTCTTAAGGATGCAATTTTGAATTTTATTAAAATAGCAAAAATTTCTGTATATATCAGACTAATTCTGATTCAATTCATAAATTCTTGATTATCTGCCTCGTTCGTCCAATTCGTGCCAATCCTACTTTGCTTTGAAATTCATGCTCGGATTTATAATTCAAATTCCAGTGTCTGTATCAGTGTGCGTATCCATGTCATCTTTTGTATTCTCTAGCCTCGAAAGGTGAGCAATCACTCACGATTAACATTTTTTATTTATTAAATTTGATTAAATTGAAACGACAATTGCAATATGATGTTGTAGTTATTTAAATTGTTATATATGCTATTATCTATTACTGTACAGTTATGGGATATGACACCGTATCCTATTGTTTATATTTATTTTTGATGATATATGCCTGTTGTTATTATTATTTTCATATCTGTTATCACTCTGCAAGTTCCCTGTTAGTATAGAAATCACTATGGGTTGAAATGATACATACCCGAACGGACTTTAGAATAGGAGAATTTCGTTATGGGTTGAAATGATAAACCCAAGCGATTTTCATTTGAATTGAGTTTGGGATTACGAGTTGAAATGATATTCACCCGTATACATTTAACTTACGGATTAAAATGATAAATATCTGTATCCCTTGTCCATAGAATAGAAAATTTTACATTGACGTCGTGGTCTATATGAATGTTTTGAAAATAATTTCTATGGTCTTGAAAAGAATATATGGTTTTAATGAATATTGATTTAAAGTATTATATATAAAGGTTATTTTATCTATAGATTTAATATTAAGATAATTTAATTAAGATTGATTTTATTGTTATGAAATATGTTTAAGGATTTATTAAATTTGTATTTCTGAAATAGATTTGTGGAATAAATTTTATAAGCTAAGGTTTGAAGATATATTTGGGACTTATTTTAATTTGTCATTAATTAAGGATTTTATTTAGTTAAATCAATTTGAAACTATTCAATTCGAAACTTTAACATACGATCTTATAACTTGAATTTTTATTTAAGAAATTTAATGGATGTTTCATGTCTAAAGAAATCGAAGGTAATATATAGAAAATGTAAATTTAAGGTCATATAAATAATATTGAATTTATTAAGTGAATATTTCAAAACTAAATAATAGTGAAGTCAAGTTGGGAGATAAACGCAACTATCAAAGTTTAGTATTTGAAATGATGAATATTTAAAGCTTCGAAATATATTAACTTCGAATTATATTGAAATTTAAATGGTTTATTTTGTGGTTCAAATCCATATTTAAAATAGATAAAATTTGAATTAGTTTAGTCAGAAACTAAATTGAATGGTTGATAAATTTTGATTTAATTAAATTTGAACGGGAAGGTCGAGTTGATTTTTGAAGCGATTTGTGAAGTTTGAGTAAATAAAAATACTTTACTTCATAAATTATTGGATATATATATATACTAATTTGGAAAATAGAGATATTTGAAAATGAAAATGATATTTTAGTTTGGAAATATAAATAAAATTGAAATGACCACGGTGTTATAGTGTATATTTCTACCCTGTAGATAGTTCCTTGGATCCTTAGAGGATGGTTATCCCAAACATCCTCTAAGTTAATTATATTTCAGTTGATATTTCACTTGAGTTGGATTTATAGATATAAGAATGTTAATCCTGACTCGAGTGTTTTGTGTTTTGCATTACGCTCGGGTCAGACTGAGTGACACAACATTAGAGACTCACCTTTGGAGTTTGGAGCGTCGTTGGAGGTCCAACTATCGATTCAGCTTTCAGCTTTTCTAGTTGATTATTTCAGAGGAGTCATTGGTTCGTATTAAAAACCTCACTGTATTTGTGATATTCGAATGTACTTTATTTTTAACTCTGATGTTTATATAGTAGCTTCATGAACTACTATTCATTTATTCCGCTGCATATTATTGTACTAATTTGTATCTGTGATTTTGTGATGGATATATTTACTGTATATGTTTAAGTTTTGCCAAATTTAAATTAACAATTCGGTATTTTGAATTATTCAAGTCGGACATGTATGGTTTTATTGTCGATTTGAATGGTCCAAAATAGCGGGTCGTTACAGTTGGTATCAGAGCTTTAGCTCTAGGCAAAACTTAGCATATATGGTAAATTTATATACAGAATCACTTTCGTTCGAGTTGAATTCCTTCCTTTTTGACTCGATTTACTTTGAATTTTGGAATGTCTCTCGGTTCCGAAATTCATTCTTGTCTCTCTCTATTTATATTCTTTTGATTCTGCAGTATCCAATGACTCCACTGAATGTTTTGTAAAGGGGTGAAAACTCCATTACAAATTGGCATTGATTCACCGAAGATTTCTGTATCCTCGGTTTGCGATGCTGCTATGTCTTGATATGCCTGATCCTATCTCTGGCGATCGAATGTCGGTTTATTTTGGAATTCCGCATCGATTATATTCCTGAAGTCACGGTTGACCTGGTTAAGGTCGCCGCGATTTATAGAAGTATATCCATCTTCTATTTTGTAATTTAATTATTTCATCTTCGATCGAGTCTATCTTCGAATCAGGATTCTATTGATTGGAGTTCCTCTAATTTAAATCTCTACCTTTGTTTTGAAATCCATCCGTGAATCACCCTTTGAAAATCGTGTATGTTTGCATTTTTGAAATTGTTTTATATAACGAAATTATTATCTTGAGAAGTATGATTTGATATTCGAAAGGATTTGAATTTTTGAAGATTATATAAGAAATGGATTTATATAAAAATAATTTATAACTGAAGGGTTAAATTTGAAATTCGAGAATTGAATTCCGGTATTTTGAAAATGGTTTTAAGTTTTTTGGAAAATATGTAAAAATAATACGATTTAAAAGTATTTTCCATATAAGAAATGTTTCAAATGAGTTCAAATGAATTCCAATAATTTTGAAGAAATTTCAAAGAAGTTTCAAGAAAATGTATTCCAATAATTTTCAAAGAAATTTCAAATGATTTCCAATAATTTTCAAAGAAATTTCAAAGAAGTTTTCCATGTCAACTTTGGTCGACCTCTACATCTTTTTGAGCATTCGATGCAGTCTATAATTCCAACGTGCACATGTGCATCGGAAGGCCTCCATTGGAGATGTCCAAACCATCTTAAGCGGTGTTAGACCAGCTTCTTCTTAATTGGTGCTACTCCAAGTTTATCACGTATACCGTCATTTCTAATTTGGTCTCCTCTTGTATGATCGCAGCTTCATCGCGACATATGCATCTCTGTTATACTTATCACCTTTTTTTTTGAAACCAGAGAAACATGTTCAATCACTACCGACATTGCGATTCCTGAACAGTAAATCTACGGAATAGACGGCTGACCTGCCATAACCGCTATTCCAAGCCAACCAGACCTTTCGGTTGGCGTGGTGCTATACTTATCATCTGCACGTGTTGTCTTTTAGGAGACCAACATTCTGTACCATACAACATCGCATGCTTGATTGCCGTTTTGTAGAATTTTCCTTTAAGTTTTTGTGAGATTTTCCTGTTACATAGAATGTCAGACGTTGGTTGTCATTTCACCCATCTCGTTCAAATTTTAAAACTAATATTTTCATCAATCTCACCATCGTATTGATTCCGAATATCGAAAGATTCCTTCTTGGGCACTATTTGTCCGGCCAAAGTGACATCTCCATTCTCTAACCTAACACCGTTGAACTCGCACTTCATATATTCTGTTTTCCTTATGCTAAGCCTAAAACTCTTTGATTCTAAGGTTTTCCTCCACAATCCAGTTGTCTATCATGTTGATTCATGGGTTTTGATTCATGACACAAGCTTCAGAGATCATAAGACGAACTAGAAAGAGAATACTATACAAAGGCGACAAAAAGAGAATAAAAGTAAATTGTGCATTACAAAGGAGACAAGACTACAATCCAGAGATTAGTATTAATATTTTATTATATTGAGTATTAGAATATTGTTAAAATCATTCCTCAACAATCATCATTCACATTCAAATAAACTTGTTTGCATATTTCAATCAAAATCAAGTTTAAAAAAATGCATGGAGCGGGGATCGAACCCAAGTCACTAGTTTGAAAGGCAAATACTCTAACCAAATGAGATACTACTGTTTTTGTTTAACAACAGGTCGGCTGACCGACCAGTATCTTCGGTCGACCGACCCTGTAGTCAGTGCATAGATACTCTCTGTTTTGTACACAATTTCAAACTCAGCTGACCGGCCAGTTTTTTCGGTCGACCGACCTGCATATAACGGCTAGTTTTCTGAAGAGTTGCGATTGTTTCATGAAGAGATACGTCCCTCAATTCAAGAGATACGGACACAACTTTTGATTGAAACTCTTCATGAAAGATTGTAACTATTCTACAACTATATAAACATGTTCAAATCACTTCTACAATTACCGATTCTTGTTTATAATTCTGCAATCTATTCTCTATTTATTTATGCAAATAAATGCATTCATTCTAATTCAATATCTCCAGAATCTCTGAATTAATTTATATACTTCGATTCTACGAGATTATCTTCCTTTTAAATCTTCACATACACTACATATTCTTGAGGATTTGATTATAGGAAAGTTGTACTATCAAAAGACAATCAGTGTTATTCAGAACACATTCGTCAACAAACTATTTGTATTGAAGTTAAAGTCCTCTTCGGCTGTTGAGGCGGAAAAATTCCTGTTCGGCTGCTCAGGTGTCGTATACCTATTCCTCCGGGTGAAGTGAGGGGTTTAGTTTAAATCCAGAGGGTATTCTGGGACTGGACGTAGAACGGGAAGTTCGAACCAATATAAAAATTCCTGGTGTTCTTACTTTAATTTTTATTTTACTGCTATTATTAGTTTCCGCATTTATATACCATATTACACGATCCTTAGTACTACACGTACACTTTCATTTGGTATCAGAGCAAGGTCATCCTATAACCGTCACAAAGTTATTTGATATTTATTTCTAGTAATATGGCAACGACACAAACTAACGATTTTGGCACTAACACTAATTTCACAGAGGGTCGATCAACTTCACGACCTCCATTTTTTAATGGTATAAATTATAATTATTGGTCACCTAGAATGAGAATCTATATACAATCTAATGGATTTGATATCTGGAATATTATACAAAGAGAGTACATAACTCCTACTGGAGAATACTCAACTTGGAGTAACACACAAAAACTAGATGCTACATCAAATGCAAAGGCTATGAATATTTTATTTTGTGCATTAGATAGAAATGAATTCAATAGAGTTAGCATGTGCACTTCAGGTTATGAAATTTGGAGAACACTTAAGATAACACATGAAGGTACAAACAAAGTTAAATTAAGCAAAACCTCTATGTTGAAAAATCAATTTCAAAATTTCAAAATGAGGCCAAATGAATCTATAAATGACATGTACTCTAGATTTTAGGATATTTATCATGCTTTATTATCACTAGAACAAAAGTTTACTGATTTTGATGTTGTTACAAAAATTTTGAATTCTTTAACGGACGAATGGGAAAGAAAAATCTTAGCCATTGAAGAAGCAAGTGATTTGTCAACATTAAAACCAGAAGAATTAATAGGTAATTTAATGTCCTACGAAGTAAATTTGCAGGCAAAAGAAATGGAGCACAAGAAAAGAAAAATGTGGCTTTTCAAGCAGAAAAAGATGATTCCGACTCAGATAACGAAGATATAGCAATGATCGCTAAAAATTTCAAAAAGTTTTTGAAATTCAACAGAAATAAATTCAAGGGAAACAAAAATAATTCCAACAACATTTCTAATAGCAGCAAACCATCATCTTCAGCAATGGAATGTTATGAATGTCACAAGAAAGGTCACATGAAGAAGGATTGTCCAGAACGCAAAAAGAGCAATTTTAAGAAGGACAAAACCAAACGAAGAGCTTTTTCTATCACTTGGGACGACACTGACTCATCATCCTTTTCAGAGAGTGAAAGTGATAATGAACAAGCAAATGTGTGCTTCATGGCTTCATCAGACGATGTAAGTGATTTTACTTTTGAAGATTTAATTGAAATAAATTCTGAATTAGTAAATGTAACAAAGCAACTTAAAAAGAAAAATAAGGAGTTGCAAAGAAAATTAGATAGAACAGTCTTAGAAGTAGATATGCTGAAAGATAAGAAGAAAATATTAGAAGAAGAACTTGAAAGTTCTCAACAATCAAATTCTAACTTATCCTCTCAAATTTCGTCAATATCTGAAGAACTAGAAATTCAAAAGTATAAAAATGATGATTTACTTTTCAAAAATAATAGTTTAAACTCTATGATTAAGGACTTAGAGTTAGAAAAATATAGTCTTAAAATAAAATTTGATGATATATCTAAAAATGTATCTAATTTTAATAAAGGGAGAGAAAATTTATCCTGTATTATTGAAAATTCTCAACCTGCTTCAAATAAAAAGGGATTAGGTATGTTAAGAATTCAAAAGCTCACAATGATAAAAATGGTTTAGGATATAATAAAATCGATCGTAGAAATAGCACTAGATATGCTTTCATGTATAGTAAAAATGATAGTGCTAGTACTAAATTTCGAGTAAAGCCTAAATCCAATTTTTATAGAAATTCAAATACTACTATGACCTATAATGTTGATAATTTCTTTAGAAGTACAAAATCATTAACAGAAAATATGAATAAAAAATATCTAAGTATATGGGTTCCTGTTAATTGGAAAAATAGAGAAAAATACATTGATGATTATTTTGATATGGTAGTCAATAACGAAAATTATACTTATAAAGGTTTAACCACACCCAAATGGGTATGGTTTCCTAAAATTTAGGAAATTATAAGAAGTCTGGGTATCGCATGCTTTAAATGTTAATTTTTCTGATACCTTACGTTATAAGTAGTAGTTATTTTGTTTTATATTGTTCTATGTTAACACTTATGTGAAATATAATTTTCATCATCAGTTAAACTCTCCTTTTTGTCGATGACAAAGGGGGAGAAATATATAAAAGCTAACAAGTTTTTGCAGAAAAGTCGTCATATATTCAGGGGAGAATTACAATATATACTACTTCGTCACATAAGTATTGTCATCAATCAAAAAGGGGGAGAATGTTGATTCATGGGTTTTGATTCATGACACAAGCTTCAGAGATCATAAGACGAACTACAAAGAGAATACTATACAAAGGCGACAAAAAGAGAATAAAAGTAAATTGTGCATTACAAAGGAGACAAGACTACAATGCAGAGATTAGTATTAATATTTTATTATATTGAGTCTTAGAATATTGTTAAAATCATTCCTCAACAATCATCATTCACATTCAAATAAACTTGCTTGCATATTTCAATCAAAATCAAGTTTACAAAAAATGCATGGAGCAGGGATCGAACCCAAGTCACTAGTTTGAAAGGCAAGTACTCTAACCAAATGAGCTACTACTGTTTTTGTTTAATAACAGGTCGGCTGACCGACCAGTATCTTCGGTCGACCGACCCTGTAGTCAGTGCACAAATACTCTCTGTTTTGTACACAATTTCAAACTCGGCTGACCGGCCAGTTTTTCCGGTCGACCGACCTGCATATAACGGCTAGTTTTCTGAAGAGTTACGATTGTTTCATGAAGAGATACGTCCCTCAATTCAAGAGATACGGACACAACTTTTGATTGAAACTCTTCATGAAAGATTGTAACTATTCTACAACTATATAAACATGTTCAAATCACTTCTACAATTACCGATTCTTGTTTATAATTCTGCAATCTATTCTCTATTTATTTCTGCAAATAAAAGCATTCATTCTAATGCAATATCTCCAGAACTCTGAATTAATTTATATACTTCGATTCTACGAGATTATCTTCCTTTTAAATCTTCACATACACTACATATTCTTGAGGATTTGATTATAGGAAAGTTGTACTATCAAAAGACAATCAGTGTTATTCAGAACACATTCGTCAACAAACTATTTGTATTGAAGTTAAAGTCCTCTTCGGCTGTTGAGGCGGAAAAATTCCCGTTCGGCTGCTCAGTTGTCGTATGCCTATTCCTCCGGGTGAAGTGAGGGGTTTAGTTTAAATCCAGAGGGTATTCTGGGACTGGACGTAGAACGGGAAGTTCGAACCAGTATAAAAATTCCTGGTTTGCTTACTTTAATTTTTATTTTACTGCTATTATTAGTTTCCGCATTTATATACCATATTATACAATCCTTAGTACTACACGTACACTTTCATTTGGTATCAGAGCAAGGTCATCCTATAACCGTCACAAAGTTATTTGATATTTATTTCTAGTAATATGGCAACGACACAAACTAACGATTTTGGCACTAACACTAATTTCACAGAGGGTCGATCAACTTCACGACCTCCATTTTTTAATGGTATAAATTATAATTATTGGTCACCTAGAATGAGAATCTATATACAATCTAATGGATTTGATATCTGGAATATTATACAAAGAGAGTACATAACTCCTACTGGAGAATACTCAACTTGGAGTAACACACAAAAACTAGATGCTACATCAAATGCAAAGGCTATGAATATTTTATTTTATGCATTAGATAGAAATGAATTCAATAGAGTTAGCATGTGCACTTCAGGTTATGAAATTTGGAGAACACTTAAGATAATACATGAAGGTACAAACAAAGTTAAATTAAGCAAAATCTCTATGTTGAAAAATCAATTTCAAAATTTCAAAATGAGGCCAAATGAATCTATAAATGACATGTACTCTAGATTTTAGGATATTTATCATGCTTTATTATCACTAGAACAAAAGTTTACTGATTTTGATGTTGTTACAAAAATCTTGAATTCTTTAACGGACGAATGGGAAAGAAAAATCTTAGCCATTGAAGAAGCAAGTGATTTGTCAACATTAAAACCAGAATAATTAATAGGTAATTTAATGTCCTACGAAGTAAATTTGCAGGCAAAAGAAATGGTGCACAAGAAAAAAAAAATGTGGATTTCAAAGCAGAAAAAGATGATTCCGACTCAGATAACGAAGATATAGCAATGATCGCTAAAAATTTCAAAAAGTTTTTGAAATTCAACAGAAATAAATTCAAGGGAAACAAAAATAATTCCAACAACATTTCTAATAGCAGCAAACCATCATCTTCAGCAATGGAATGTTATGAATGTCACAAGAAAGGTCACATGAAGAAGGATTGTCCAGAACGCAAAAAGAGCAATTTTAAGAAGGACAAAACCAAACGAAGAGCTTTTTCTGTCACTTGGGACGACACTGACTCATCATCCTCTTCAGAGAGTGAAAGTGATAATGAACAAGCAAATGTGTGCTTCATGGCTTCATCAGACGATGTAAGTGATTTTACTTTTGAAGATTTAATTGAAATAAATTCTGAATTAGTAAATGTAACAAAGCAACTTAAAAAGAAAAATAAGGAGTTGCAAAGAAAATTAGATAGAACAGTCTTAGAAGTAGATATGCTGAAAGATAAGAAGAAAATATTAGAAGAAGAACTTGAAAGTTCTCAACAAACAAATTCTAACTTATCCTCTCAAATTTCGTCAATATCTGAAGAACTAGAAATTCAAAAGTATAAAAATGATGATTTACTTTTCAAAAATAATAGTTTAAACTCTATGATTAAGGACTTAGAGTTAGAAAAATCTAGTCTTAAAATAAAATTTGATGATATATCTAAAAATGTATCTAATTTTAATAAAGGGAGAGAAAATTTATCCTGGATTATTGAAAATTCTCAACCTGCTTCAAATAAAAAGGGATTAGGTTATGTTAAGAATTCAAAAGCTCACAATGATAAAAATGGTTTAGGATATAATAGAATCGATCGTAGAAATAGCACTAGATATGCTTTCATGTATAGTAAAAATGATAGTGTTAGTACTAAATTTCGAGTAAAGCCTAAATCCAATTTTTATAGAAATTCAAATACTACTATGACCTATAATGTTGATAATTTCTTTAGAAGTACAAAATCATTAACAGGAAATATGAATAAAAAATATCTAAGTATATGGGTTCCCGTTAATTGGAAAAATAGAGAAAAATACATTGATGATTATTTTGATATGGTAGTCAATAACGAAAATTATATTTATAAAGGTTCAACCACACCCAAATGGGCATGGTTTCCTAAAATTTAGGAAATTATAAGAAGTCTGGGTATCGCATGCTTTAAATGTTAATTTTTCTGATACCTTACATTATAAGTAGTAGTTATTTTGTTTTATATTGTTCTATGTTAACACTTATGTGAAATATAATTTTCATCATCAGTTAAACTCTCCTTTTTGTCGATGACAAAGGGGGAGAAATATATAAAAGCTAACAAGTTTTTGCAGAAAAGTCGCCATATATTCAGGGGGAGAATTACAATATATACTACTTCGTCACATAAGTATTGTCATCGATCAAAAAGGGAGAGAATATTGACTCATGGGTTTTGATTCATGACACAAGCTTCACAGATCATAAGACGAACTACAAAGAGAATACTATACAAATGCGACAAAAAGAGAATAAAAGTAAATTGTGCATTACAAAGGAGACAAGACTACAATGCAAAGATTAGTATTAATATTTTATTATATTGAGTCTTAGAATATTGTTAAAATCATTCCTCAACAATCATCATTCACATTCAAATAAACTTGCTTGCATATTTCAATCAAAATCCAGTTTACAAAAAAAGCATGGAGCAGGGATCGAACCCAAGTCACTAGTTTGAAAGGCAAGTACTCTAACCAAATGAGCTACTACTGTTTTTGTTTAACAACAGGTCGGCTGACCGACCAGTATCTTCGGTCGACCGACCCTGTAGTCAGTGCACAAATACTCTCTGTTTTGTACACAATTTCAAACTCAGCTGACCGGCCGGTTTTTTCCGGTCGACCGACCTGCATATAACGGCTAGTTTTCTGAAGAGTTGCGATTGTTTCATGAAGAGATACGTCCCTCAATTCAAGAGATACGGACACAACTTTTGATCGAAACTCTTCATGAAAGATTGTAACTATTCTACAACTATATAAACATGTTCAAATCACTTCTACAATTACCGATTCTTGTTTATAATTCTGCAATCTATTCTCTATTTATTTATGCAAATAAAAGCATTCATTCTAATTCAATATCTCCAGAATCTCTGAATTAATTTATATACTTCGATTCTACGAGATTATCTTCCTTTTAAATCTTCACATACACTACATATTCTTGAGGATTTGATTATAGGAAAGTTGTACTATCAAAAGACAATCAGTGTTATTCAGAACACATTCATCAACAAACTATTTGTATTGAAGTTAAAGTCCTCTTCGGCTGTTGAGGCGGAAAAATTCCTGTTTGGCGGCTCAGGTGTCATATACCTATTCCTCCGGGTGAAGTGAGGGGTTTAGTTTAAATCCAGAGGGTATTCTGGGACTGGACGTAGAACGGGAAGTTCGACCAGTATAAAAATTCCTGGTGTGCTTACTTTAATTTTTATTTTACTGCTATTATTAGTTTCCACATTTATATACCATATTACACGGTCCTTAGTACTACACGTACACTTTCATTTGGTATCAGAGCAAGATCATCCTATAACCGTCACAAAGTTATTTGATATTTATTTCTAGTAATATGGCAACGACACAAACTAACGATTTTGGCACTAACACTAATTTCACAGAGGGTCAATCAACTTCACGACCTCCATTTTTTAATGGTATAATTTATAATTATTGGTCAACTAGAATGAGAATCTATATACAATCTAATGGATTTGATATCTGGAATATTATACAAAGAGAGTACATAACTCCTACTGGAGAATACTCAACTTGGAGTAACACACAAAAACTAGATGCTACATCAAATGCAAAGGCTATGAATATTTTATTTTGTGCATTAGATAGAAATGAATTCAATAGAGTTAGCATGTGCACTTCAGGTTATGAAATTTGGAGAACACTTAAGATAACACATGAAGGTACAAACAAAGTTAAATTAAGCAAAACCTCTATGTTGAAAAATCAATTTCAAAATTTCAAAATGAGGCCAAATGAATCTATAAATGACATGTACTCTAGATTTTAGGATATTTATCATGCTTTATTATCACTAGAACAAAAGTTTACTGATTTTGATGTTGTTACAAAAATCTTGAATTCTTTAACGGACGAATGGGAAAGAAAAATCTTAGCCATTGAAGAAGCAAGTGATTTGTCAACATTAAAACCAGAAGAATTAATAGGTAATTTAATGTCCTACGAAGTAAATTTGCAGGCAAAAAGAAATGGAGCACAAGAAAAGAAAAATGTGGCTTTTCAAGCTAGAAAAAGATGATTCCGACTCAGATAACGAAGATATAGCAATGATCGCTAAAAATTTCAAAAAGTTTTTGAAATTCAACAGAAATAAACTCAAGGGAAACAAAAATAATTCCAACAACATTTCTAATACCAGCAAACCATCATCTTCAGCAATGGAATGTTATGAATGTCACAAGAAAGGTCACATGAAGAAGGATTGTCCAGAATGCAAAAAGAGCAATTTTAAGAAGGACAAAACCAAACGAAGAGCTTTTTCTGTCACTTGGGACGATACTGACTCATCATCCTCTTCAGAGAGTGAAAGTGATAATGAACAAGCAAATGTGTGCTTCATGGCTTCATCAGACGATGTAAGTGATTTTACTTTTGAAGATTTAATTGAAATAAATTCTGAATTAGTAAATGTAACAAAGCAACTTAAAAAGAAAAATAAGGAGTTGCAAAGAAAATTAGATAGAACAGTCTTAGAAGTAGATATGCTGAAAGATGAGAAGAAAATATTAGAAGAAGAACTTGAAAGTTCTCAACAATCAAATTCTAACTTATCCTCTCAAATTTCGTCAATATCTGAAGAACTAGAAATTCAAAAGTATAAAAATGATGACTTACTTTTCAAAAATAATAGTTTAAACTCTATGATTAAGGACTTAGAGTTAGACAAATCTAGTCTTAAAATAAAATTTGATGATATATCTAAAAATGTATCTAATTTTAATAAAGGGAGAGAAAATTTATCCAGGATTATTGAAAATTCTCAACCTGCTTCAAATAAGAAGGGATTAGGTTATGTTAAGAATTCAAAAGCTCACAATGATAAAAATGGTTTAGGATATAATAAAATCGATCGTAGAAATAGCACTAGATATGCTTTCATGTATAGTAAAAATGATAGTGCTAGTACTAAATTTCGAGTAAAGCCTAAATCCAATTTTTATAGAAATTCAAATACTACTATGACCTATAATGTTGATAATTTCTTTAGAAGTACAAAACCATTAACAGGAAATATAAATAAAAAAATCTAAGTATATGGGTTCCTGTTAATTGGAAAAATAGAGAAAAATACATTGATGATTATTTTGATATGGTAGTCAATAATGAAAATTATATTTATAAAGGTTCAACCACACCCAAATGGGTATGGTTTCCTAAAATTTAGGAAATTATAAGAAGCCTGGGTATCGCATGCTTTAAATGTTAATTTTTCTGATACCTTACATTATAAGTAGTAGTTATTTTGTTTTATATTATTCTATGTTAACACTTATGTGAAATATAATTTTCATCATCAGTTAAACTCTCCTTTTTGTCGATGACAAAGGGGGAGAAATATATAAAAGCTAACAAGTTTTTGCAGAAAAGTCGCCATATATTCAGGGGGAGAATTACAATATATACTACTTCGTCACATAAGTATTGTCATCAATCAAAAAGGGGGAGAATGTTGATTCATGGGTTTTGATTCATGACACAAGCTTCAGAGATCATAAGACGAACTACAAATAGAATACTATACAAAGGCGACAAAAAGAGAATAAAAGTAAATTGTGCATTACAAAGGAGACAAGACTACAATGCAGATATTAGTATTAATATTTTATTATATTGAGTCTTAGAATATTGTTAAAATCATTCTCAACAATCATCATTCTCATTCAAATAAACTTGCTTGCATATTTTAATCAAAATCAAGTTTACAAAAAATGCATGGAGCGGGATCGAACCCAAGTCACTAGTTTGAAAGGTAAGTACTCTAACCAAATGAGCTACTACTGTTTTTGTTTAACAACAGGTCGGCTGACCGACCAGTATCTTCGGTCGACCGACCCTGTAGTTAGTGCACAGATACTCTCTGTTTTGTACACAATTTCAAACTCAGCTGACCGGCCAGTTTTTCCGGTCGACCGACCTGCATATAACGGCTAGTTTTCTGAAGAGTTGCGATTGTTTCATGAAGAGATACGTCCCTCAATTCTAGAGATACGGACACAACTTTTGATCGAAACTCTTCATGAAAGATTGTAACTATTCTACAACTATATAAACATGTTCAAATCACTTCTACAATTACCGATTCTTGTTTATAATTCTGCAATCTATTCTCTATTTATTTCTGCAAATAAAAGCATTCATTCTAATTCAATATCTCCAGAATCTCTGAATTAATTTATATACTTCGATTCTACGAGATTATCTTCCTTTTAAATCTTTACATACACTACATATTCTTGAGGATTTGATTATAAGAAAGTTGTACTATCAAAAGACAATCAGTGTTATTCAGAACACATTCGTCAACAAACTATTTGTATTGAAGTTAAAGTCCTCTTCGGCTGTTGAGGCGGAAAAATTCCTGTTCGGCTGCTCAGGTGTCGTATACCTATTCCTCCGGGTGAAGTGAGGGGTTTAGTTTAAATCCAGAGGGTATTCTAGGACTGGACGTAGAACGGGAAGTTCGAACCAGTATAAAAATTTCTGGTGTGCTTACTTTAATTTTTATTTTACTGCTATTATTAGTTTCCGCATTTATATACCATATTACACGATCCTTAGTACTACACGTACACTTTCATATCAACCTCTATTTTACTTCTGTCAATTAGCACATGCTTGTAACTAAGTTTTGTGTCCAAAAATATAATGTAAATTAATATTTTATTAAAGGAATTGCAAAATGGTACTTAAAGCATAATAAAAGGAAATATCAATGGAATAATTTAATGAGGAACTCTATGAAAAAATATAGTAAAGAAGAGCACAAGAAATTTAAAATGTTTTTTTTAAGTTTCACTCATCATATGTGGATTCTATTTTATATTTGTATGAGTGCATAATCCATGTTGGTAATGTTGTGAAGAACAATGTTAATATTTTAAACACTTCGTTTAGAGGATTAATTTTTATTTTGTGATTTGAGTGTAAATAAATAAAATTTTGTAATTTTGTTGATACAAAGATGCATCTATTGAAATCTTTTCTTGACTGTATATTTATTCAAATAATGAATATTAGCTAATTATGTTTACTTAGTTTAAAAAAATTGTTAATTTTGTTGGGGTCAAGCATGCGTGTGGATAACTTTGAATACATTACCAACTGAAACCATTGATAAAAATGTCTGAAATTGAAAATGTTGTAATTAAGTGATGACATTTTTAAGGATTTGATGCAGTCCCAAACCTAGTAACACCGTTCATCTACATACAAAAGGCTCATGGAAGCAAATCTAGTTTTCTGCATTGGTAACAGGGTCCAATATGGGCTCATGTCAATGACTTTCAACATGAAGCTTTGTTAGGGCAACCTAAATATACCCAACCAAATACACTCTCAAACTGAGCATTGCTTTAACTACGTGCTGTGAGCTAATGAGCAATATAAACATGTCACTATCTATTTTGACTGTAGTTGTTTAACCGTAAATTGTAATAACAATGCAAAGTGAAAATCTTCACTCCTGTTTCTGGTTTGTTGTAAAGTCTCTTTTCTATACGCAATTCACATTCATCTCATAGCCTATTTACCTGAAATGTTTTAAATTCTTACTAGGGGACGCATTGACCAGACAATTGAAAAGGAAAGAAGAGGATTTCGAGGAGAAATACATGCATTGTTTTGCTATGAAGGATAAGGTAGACAATATTGCGGCTTTGTTGATAATTCAATGCCACTTGATATATTTACAGTTCATAAAAATGTTCCTCTGTTACTTTGCTTTATGTGCTCTCCGGAGTCTGGAGCACAATTATGTTCTCTGCTCTTTTCCCTTATGCTCTCCCTACAACCCTAACTTTCATCGCCACGGGAGGCTCTCTGAAACAGTTGCTAAAAAGCAAATAGCTAAGTAGACGATGCCTAGTGTATAATGTCACAAATTTAGTCTTGCCGAGTCATAATTAGCACTGATAGCAGATGCGATTGACTTTTTTTCTTTGAAGCAATAGCATGTACAACCTCTAAAAATAATGGATGTTTCCTCCTGTAATTTGATGTTTTTTGTTTGTTTGATGGGGGCGGGGGGTGTATGTTCTTTGGTATGTCGTGGGTTATACATGATGATTTTATTGTATTTTCTGCCGTAATTTTTCTTAATGTAGGTGGATTCAGAATCAATGATTGTTGGAAGGGCCGCTTTTGCAAATATGCTTGGTGGCATATTGGTTATTTTTATGGTCAGTCAAAAATTTCCTTACCTAAAGTCTTAAAGTAAGTTGATTATTTTTGTTGGATTAAGTTTTTTAGCAAAAGCAAGCCTACTATAAATGTTACTCACACAATGTTGGATTTGTATATCGTATGCACTTGGTTTAATGATCAAGTTTCGAAAACAATTTTTTCGGTAATGAAGGTAAGCTTGCATACATCTTGCCGGTAGAGTGGGTTTGCAATTTGCTCTTCTAGGACTATCATTCTTGATTTGCTTCAGTCATATCTGATGTGATATCTTAGATTCTTTGAGTTGGTTTTTTATTTAGCAATAGGGGTCATGTTACTTCCGCATTAGGTATATCATTACTTTTGTGCCCCCGTTAGGCCGCTCTAATTTATATTTAGGAGGTCAAAGGTTTGAAAATTGCTTACCATGATATGAACTTTGGACATGTATTCACATGTAGTATTTTTATATACTATCTAAGACTAGCAGTATGTACTGAAGTACCCAATTTCAATACACACGTGCGAGTGCATGTGTGTATTATGTATGTATGTATATATGCCATCAATTATGATGTATATATAATATCATATGCAGGTCAACAATGGAAATCGAAATCTTTATTATTGGCCAACTGTGCTTTATACCGTTGTCCCAAGTAGATCCTTCTTCCCTAGAGGATTTTTGTGGGATGATGGCTTCCATCAACTTATTATTTGGTTAGTTTCCTATTGCCTTTGTTTACACTATGCACACACGCACAAGTACACATAAATGAATTATTAAGCAACGATGAGGGGATTTAAGTGTAAGTTTGTTAAACCACAAAGTTCCATATGCTAACAATGTATTTTTTGTCTAGGATCTGTTTAATTCAATTTAAATTTACTCCTTAAATAATTATGAAGTGAATATCTAGGCGTTGGGATATCAAGATCAGCATGGATATAAATGGCCATTGGCTAGATTTGATTAATATGGATGGATTCCTCGGGAACAAATACTAGGTGCTGAAGCTCTCAGGTGAAATTCTCATATGTAGAAAAGGGTCAACGTACTCTTTGTAACATATATCCTAAAAGTATGTATTTTGTGTTCAGTAAAGTGCCTAAGGAATTTGTTCTTCAACATCCATCAAATGGAAACCCACCAACTTTATTTCTTCTATTGCGTTGTGAAGTTACGTCCACCCACCTCCTTTTGTCTTATCCTGTTAATTACATTTTCATCCAAAATAAATACAGTTTAAATTGAATTCAGTTACTTGGGGAATTTGGATACTTAATTTCTTATTGAAACTATAAGTTGGAAACATAGTGATTATGCTACTGCTTATACGTTACCCTGTTAAGTAATCTTTCTACTAGGAGCTGTTTCTGCAGTGAACATTTTATAACTATTCTTTTCGTATTGCCTGACATAAAAATTGATTTGATTTTGAAACTTGAGCCAATCAGATTTGATTAGCAGCTCAAACGCAAATAGGTTTTCACCCGAAGAAAATGAGGAGATTAAAACATTTCTCAATAGAGCTTACAACCGTCCTGGCACATGGTTTGAGTGGTTTAATTCTACACAGCGAGGCGAGTTGTTTAAAACTTATAGTATACCATATGTTCAGAGAAATGTAGGTATTATATGACAAAATTTATCCATATTTCTGTTGTTATCATATTTCAAACCATTCGTTTGAGATCAAAGGTTTATTAAGGTAATTGATATCCTGAAATGTAATGTATGCATGTTGGGAGGATAAGGGTTAAGATGGGTAAAATGATTTATTAAGAATGTGTGGTATATGTATGGGAACATTGTGAAGGGAATATTGTCATGTGTGATATGCCACCTTTGTAATGTTGTATGAGCCCTTGAATAAATTGTTAGATAAAGTAATAATACAAAGAAAGCTAGCTAGCTCTATCTAACACTTAAATGTTTAAATGTTTTCTTTACACCCCTGCTAAATATGATTTTTTTTACAGCATCTTCTTAAATCATAAACCCTCATCAAAGAGTCTATCCATTGTCAATTATGCATTTGAAGGAAATAAAGAATAACAGTATTTTGAGAAGGAAGATGATATTGCTTTAGAAGATGATTTTTTTTCCAACATGAGTCTCATTCTTAAGTAACACTTTGATGACGATCATCGTCTTTTTTTGCTTGTCAATGGTAACTACGTCTAATTGGAGTTCAAATATCTAAAAACCGCATGTATCACACTGAAATTTTAGTAACAACTCGTAGTATACCAAGCATTAGGAGTTAATTAAGGATTGTGTGGTGCAAACATGGAACTGATAGAAACCTAGTGCGTTGCAAGCGAGAAATTGATCAATATCTAGCGTGGAGCATTTTTGGAATTGATCAAAACCTATTGTGCTTCACACTAGGAATCTTTGGTATCCATGCGTCACTCATACGTGGTATTATGTAGATGTGGCTAGTATATTCAGCACGCTGATATGGGTGTGTGCATTTTTTCGAGACTACGGTTACAAGGGCCGTGGCATTTTGTTAGTATGGCATGCATGAAAGGAAGAAGTAAATGAAGAACAATAATATAAACAGGTGGAAAGAGTAATTTATGCGGTGCAATTTATATTTTTAAGAGCGAATGGGGTTTTTTTTTGTGGGGGGTGGGGTTGGGGGATGGGGGAATCTGGGTGCTAATAGATGTTTGCCTACGTAAACCCAACAAACATGCATTTATATCCCCTTTGACTAAATGCAAATGTTTTTTTTTGAATTACCTAGAGAACCAAGCTTCGCTTGTAAACTCTAGGGAAGTTAATAATTGAACTGAATTCGTTAGGCGGGTGATATGAACATTAGTTGTGCTCTTTGAAGCTATGTTTTGTTTTTTACTTGAATGCATCATTGCATTATTCGAATGTGTTCCATTCTATACAATCGCTAAATTATTCGTTGAAATATGCGGTCATCGCTAACAAACTTGTTGAACTCACGGCACAAGGATTTGATTGTGTTTTAAGTGAATTTTGTTCAGATGCACCAGATATATTGAAACTACACTAATACACATTATCATGTTTTAGGTTGTTGGAAAAGCAATATTGAAAACACATACATGGTTTTGAAATACAATTCGGGACATGAATTTTACAATGGATAGTCAGACTTCTGTAGTTTGTAGGGTTTGTGTGGATTGAATTGGAAAAACTAAAATATAATTTTTTTGAGGTAGATACACACCCACAGACATCTCCGTGTGTGTACACACACATACCTGTGTGTGTGGGGATATGGTTAAGACTTCCTTTTGGAAGTATTTGGAAAACCCACATTATTCCACTTATAAATATAGGTTGAGCGTCACTAAATCAATTGAAATATCATTTTTTTTTAATTTAATTTCCTTATGTCCCAACAGCAGTCAAATATTCTGATGATACATTAGCGATGTAAAATTTTGTGTTTAGATTGCAAGTTGTTATGAGAATTCAAATTCACTTTAAAAAACTCAAGTCTTACGTCAAGGACCTCTAGCTTAAGTGGTTAACAAATGTTTTAAAGGTTATGAGTTCGAACCCTTGAGACATCCTATTAAGTGCTCTGCTTGAATAAATTATCACTCTTGGATCAAAAAAGAAAACTCTCAAGTCTTACTTTGTCTTATGCGAGCCTATAACCTATTTAAATAGCCATAGGTGTATTTGAATGGTTAGGAACATGCTGAATCATTGGATTATTGAATTTACGAAATTGTAGTATAGAATACTAGTATGCAATGTAAACATGTAACAAAGGTTTATTTTTGAAAAGTTTGATGTGATCCAATTGTTGTACGAAATTGTATCAGTGACCATTGCAATTTACGTATTCTAATTGCACAAAGAAGGGTAACATCACAACATATCCTCAACTATGCAAACGATTGCTAGTGTGAAGCACATGTTAAGAATATTAGGTAGCAAAAACATATTGAGTAAAAACTAACAATGTTTTTTTGGTATGATAATTATATTTGAGGCCATTAATGCCGACTCAGCTAATAAAATAAAATAATAAAAATAAAAATGAACCATATGGAAAGTTCTTAATGTTAATCGAGTCCATGGTTTCCCCCAATCGGTGACCCTACGGTAATTGTTGTGCAACGGCGGTTGGACCAAACTTCCCATCTTCAACACGTGGCGTACGCATATGAGTTGACACATACTTTATTGTAATAAAAGGTGTGACGACCCATATTTCAGAAGGTTTAAATCGATAATAATCTACAAATATCCGGCTTAAACAATTCGGAACGTAGATAATCAATGGGGTTAAATAAGAAGAATAAGAAGAGAAGAAGAAAACAAACACATAATCTCATAGCTAAACAATAAAATATAATAATCAAATAAACAATTCAGAAAGATGTTTACTATACATTTGATTATAATCTATACACATTTATCAGAGTTATGTATACACACACACACATTAGGGATAAATAATCAATATAGTAGAATAGCATGATGCAGGGGATAAAAAAAATATACCAAAATATTTGTCTCGTCCTCCAGAGAATAATCTGCAATACGCTGAAAAACTCAGGACTGGCCCGAGCGTAATGAAAAGACAAAACACTCGAGTTGGTACTAAAATACTCTTATATAAGTTAAATCAATATCACAAATATGAGTGTAATAACTTAGGAGATGTTACGGGATTTTCCATCTCCTAAGGATTCGTTTAACTATTTATATATAATAGTATACGCTATAATAGATAATGTCTATCAGCAAAATAAATATCAAAATAGCGTTAAGGCTTTACATTGATCCACATTAACACATTTTTACAGTTCTAAACCAAAATCGTAATGGGCTCGTATAGGATAAATATGACAAGGCACGTAAGGCAATGCCCAATGTAGGATTCTACTAGGTCACCATAAACCATCGTGTCAAAAACCACAATAGTAATACGAGTGATCAACGTCACTACAGGTAGCTAGCCTCATTGGCCAGACATAGGCTCATGTTTTAGTCATTCTAATTATGACACAAGTGTCAAGGCTATCAATCATCGTTCTCTTATTTCATTCCAGTAAACGTCGCCAATTCAACCACTATATTCTGGATATCATCCATCATCTACACGGTTGTCAAAGTGGTTCCAGTATTGATAGAGGGTATGCCAATAAGAGGCTACGGTCTCTTTAACAACTAAACATCATTTTAGACACATGTTGGTTCTTTTATATTTTGAAAACAATTCATACTTGATACTAAAATATCATTTTTTTCTTCAAAAATTAAATTTATTTTGAAATCATCATATTCGCTTCACAAATCATATTCGCTTCAAAATATTAATTCAATTCGATATATCTATTTTACTTCAAAACTTAATTTGAATTACAATTTTTGACATAATTCACTTTAACTCAGTTTGCCTTTAAAACCAAGATTTAAATATAGACATTCCACCCTTCTGTCAGTTTGAATTTTTAGAAAATATTTTAAATAGTTTTAAAATAGTTTAATAGAAATAGTTTGAGTATTAAAAATGGTTTATATAATAAAATAGTTTGGAAAATAAAAATAATTTAAATATTTAAGGAATATAGATTTAAACTGTTTATACTAAAATAATTCATTTAAAAATAGTTTCAAAGTCAAACCGGTTCACTTTCCAAAATTTTCAATTCAAATCAGATCCAATTTCCATTTCGATTAAATTGATTCGATTCCAATTTCAAGTCGAATTTTCTTCAATTCCAAATTAATTTAAATCACGATCCCAAATTAATTTCAACTCCAATTCCAAATTATAAACCATTTCGATTTACATCAATTCCGAGTTCGATTTCCAAAATATCGATTGAATAGTTTTTTTTGAATCAAGATCTCGTTCGTAGCCGATCTATTGGAAAAGAAAGGGGAGAAATAGAGAGATATACGGCTAGAAAAAACGTGGACTTGAATAGTATCCTTGATTTATATATATTACTATTTTTAAATTAGAATATATCTAACCAAAGACGTTCGATTTTTTTTCGAGCTTCAAACGAAGTATGCCTTCTAGCGTTTATAATGTTTTACCTCCATTCCGAACGCAATGGAACTAGTTTCGAGACCTAATTCGATCGCATGTGCAAGATAGCTTTTCAACAATTTATTTTATCGAATTCCTTAAATTGATTTATACACATTTCAAGCTCAAACAGCCAAACATCAAGTCCGATCGCTACGAAACTTGAAGTCCTACAATAATTCACTATTACGGATCCGATGAAACTGGTTACGTCGAAATCCGAGACAGTGATTAAAAAGACTATTTTTTTACTTGTTGATTATAATATAAAATTTCCAATTTCTAATTATTCACTTTTAAATTAAAATTTGAAAGTAAACGATCTTCATTCATATTTAGATAAAATTTAAATCAACTGTTGACATCATTTTCATTCATAATAATTCAAAATTCCATTATTTAAATAATTTTCAACAATAGATTTAATTAATTAAATTATCCAATAAATCAATATTAAAAATCATTAAATTTTTATTTCTATCCATATTTATCCAATAATTACGTTAAATTTAATAACTTGCAATAGTCAAAAGCACGGGTCGTTACAAAAGGAATTTCCAATATTACGTGTCTACCAACCTATATTTATACACAATTTCTCCAAGTTATTTAACGATGAAGGACTACTTCAATTCCTCCTTGTCACATGCTAGACGACCCTAACAGTAATGCCTACAACTTCCCCCAACTCAACCGGATCATCGTTAAATCTATGTTATCATAAGCTCTGATTAGTCTCTTCTAGCATTATATTTTAGCTTGGTGCTCAGGCAAGTTGTGTTATAGCACTCCAGATTAGTTTTGACAGTGTCGCTTACTGACATGTCTTTTTTCTGAAATATCAATAGTTCACTGTGATGGTAATAATTACAAACTTAATAAAAAACAATCCAATTGTTCTATGGAAAAAAAAGAGAATGAAATTGATTTAGTCTAGTTCGGAATTTTTTTTTTGTTTACATTCCAAGTATAAAAGTTGATATGTTTTTGGAACAAAATGAATTTTGCATAGTCAATGAAATAAGACAAAAAAAACGCTAAAGAAGTTGAGGCTTTTTGGATTTGGAGCTACGTGGAAAAAATGCAAACCTCTAGTTTAAAAGGAAAAAGTTTTTCATGATAATTTGCTTGCATCAAATATTAAAGCGTTTATATGTAGTTTCAGTATGTTTGGCTTGGGATTACCGATTGGTGCATGTAATCCATTATACCATTGAGATGACACGACCTATAGATGCGGTTCTAGAGTAGAGACCGAGAGAGATCGAGAAGCCAGTCTAGAGTAGGCCACATACTGTTGCTTTATACGGACGGGTACCGCGACATGATCTACACGCCAACTTCTTTTGCGGTGTGTTGGTTTTTAGGGAAGTCCACAATATAGTTATGGCTCTTGATAGGTCTCTTTGACAGCTAATGACAATTCGATGTGATTTATCGATATACAATTTAAGCGTATATGTAATTTCAGTATGCCCGACTTGGGGTTATTGAAGAGTGGAAAAATTATATTATATAGATATATAAATATGTGGTTTAATTGATTTATATATATAGTTATAGATGCACGGTTTGGATGATCAATATACATTAGTTTGGTATGACTGACTTGTGGCAACCAGGTAGCGTGAGGCACTTCAAGAACGAATCACGATCCACACAGGGACGACAATACTTCAGTGTTGTGTATAAGTGTGAGATGGGAAGAGTGTACGTAAGGTAGCTTGAACCCAGATTGTTTATCCATAGAGAAAGTAATGATATCGGCTTTTAAAAAGGAATCCATTGTACTATTGAGACTACACGATCTGCATACGTGGTTCTAGAGCAGGAGCGGAGAGAAACTAGGGGCCAGTATAGAGTAGGTCACATATTGTTGCGTTGTATGGATGGGTATCGCGATAAGACCTGCATCCAACTTCTTTTGAGGTATTAGTTTCCATGGGAGTCCTCAATATAGTTATGGCTCTCGATAGGTCTCTTTGGTAGCTAATGACAACTCGGGACGGGTATCGGTTATATATATCCGTATTTAGTTTCTGGGTATGGAGGTGCTATGTTAGTATCATTATTATATCATCATATTTATTTTGCATTTGAGATGCTTTGATGAGGATCATTGAATTGATTGGTTGTAGCAGACTTCACCCATCAGCGGAAATAAAAGATAGTAGTTCATGAAGCTACTATATCAATAACAGAGTTAAATAAGTTACAACAGAAGTCTCGAATTCAATAGTCAAATACAAGAATCAGAATACAACACTAGAATCAACTGAATATCTGATGGCTGGATAAATAGCTTGATCTCTAAGCGAAGCTCCAACTCCAAAGGCGAGTCTCGAATACTGGTACACTCAGTCTGACCCGAGCGTAAGCAAAATACAAAACACTCGAGTCAGGATCAACATTCTTATATTAATAAATCCAACTCAAGTGAAATAACAACTGAAATACAGGTAACTCAAAGGATGTTTGGGATAACCATCCTCTAAGGATCCACTAAACTATCTACTATATAGTAGTGTACGCTATGTAGATAATGTCTTACGGTAATATAAAGAATCAAAATAGCGTTAAGGCGTTACAATTATCTCTCCTAACACATTTTATATAAGCGTCATAGACTATGCAGCACTGTAAACTCCACCGTAACTAGTGGGCTATCAGGGAGTACTCCATAGGTATAACACAAAACAAACTCGTAGTAGTCGCGTATATAGGGATACAAGTATGACAAGGCACATGAGGCAATACCCAAGGTAGTGAAACAACCGTTTGCCTGATCCGGACTGGTGAGAACGCATCGCCGCAACGATCGCAACACCGCGAAACAACACTACCAAAATTTTAAGGAAGCACACCAATCAATAACAAGTAATGAGTAGTTTACGAAGAAGTGTGTTCGCTCAAGGTGGCCAACCCCATTTGGCCCGATACGGCTCCTGTTTTAGTCATTTCCAATTTGACACAAGTGTCAAGGCTATCAATTATCGTTCTCTTTCTTCAGTCATCACGTATATCATTCCAACCACTTCATTCTGGATCACACTCCGCGTATAGTTATTAAAGTTGTTTTCGGTTTAGACAGAGAGTATGTCCATAACCGATCCCGGTTTCTTTAATAATTTTCGTAATTATTACACCGATTGGTCGTTTAATAAATTTCAAAACCAAATCAATTTCAATTTCAATTAAAATTTGTAAACCAACATTGCATTTGTCATTCTATATCAATTTTCATAATTTACGTTTCAAAATTTCCAAATTACTACTTCAAAATCTTATAGTTCAATTTCAATTTTTATTTAAAACAATTCAAATATTGATTCAAGTTCGTATATACATTTCTTTCCGTAATCATTTAAATTAATTTAATTTAACGTTCAAATCAATTTTAATTCATTGATTGATTTCATTCAATATTCGTTAAATTAATTTATCATTCAAAACAATTTCTATTTAATTTTCAATTCATTAAATCAATTACTTAAGTTCAATTCATTATATCAAAACTTACAAATTGAATTAAATTGAATTCGCCAAATCAAATTCTTTAAATTACAAGTCTTATAATAATTTCAATAAATCACATTTTATTTCTTGTTAAACAAATCCCATTTCACTTATTTATTTACTTAGTTATAAATTTCAAAACTCAATTAATAAAGAAACTTAATTTCACTTAATCAAAAGAGGTTCAACTTCACTTAATTATTAAATAATTCAATCTTATTTAATTATTAAATAACTTCAAAACTTAATTATTAAATAATTTCAAACTTAATTATTGATAATTTCAAATTCTAAAACAACGTTCTTTCATCAACTACAATGTTCATATTTTGATTCAGATTATTAAATATTAACATTTCCTTCCATAAAAATTCAATTTCTAACTTCATTTCAAAACCTTATTATTTATTCAAATAAAATATTTATTTTATTTTTAAATCAAATTATTGACCAATCGGGTTTTTATTTAATTCTCTATCCTAAGTCAAAGTTTATTTGGATATTTATCATTTCAACCTGATTCCATTTTAATTCAAAAATCAAAGTATAAGAAAGGGAACTTGCAGTGTGATAACTGGGATGGTGTCAAAGTAAATAAACAAGCAATAACAACAATTAATAACAATCCTATAATTAATTCAAATAATCCCGAAATAATCGTATTAATTCACATTGTTGTTTGTGTAAATTAATATAATTATTTCTAGAATCTACACTATCATTTCATGTGGATTAAAGATTATTGCACTAATATTTATATGGTTCTTCACTTGATATTCATTATTCAATTTCATGCTACATCAATTTAAACAACATACATTTAAATGGTTCAAGGTGTAATTAACCATATTTCTACATGTCAAATAATTAAACATTAAAAGGGGTCATATTATGCAAATGTCATCTAATCAAATTTAACACATACATCAATTTCAAATTGTTAACTCCTATGTCACTTTCAATTGTAAATTATTTATCACTTCATACATTAACAATTTAACGTCCAATATCAACATCAACAATCAATCATTTACCAACCAAACTGGATTATCATCGTATAAATAACAAATAATGGTGTCAGATGTCACAAGTGAACTGATACTGATAATAAAATATATATATATATATATATATATATATATAACAGAATAAATAAATAACAGCCGCATATTTCAATTGTTGTTTCAATTGAAATTAAATTTAATAAATAAAAAAACATTAATTGTGAGTGATTGCTTACCTTGCGAGGTTAGAGAGAGATTCGACGATAGAGTGAGTTACGATTCCAGGCACAGATTTGACGGACAAGGCTGATAGATAGGGAATTAGGAATCAAAATCAGTTTGATATAACAGAAATAAAATGTATATTATGTTATTTTATTAATATTTCATTAAAATCAATATGGCAATTTTAAACAAAATATATATATAAATATATACATACTATTATCATCCTTATTTTATAAAATCAACATTTGAATTAAGACAAATATGTATAAAATTTTAGTTAAATGTTTATATAACTGGTATAGATTTCAACTTATTATAAAACTGTTGAAAACTATCGTTAATATAAGTTTGTGCAAACAGATAATATAAAATACAAATATACATGTTATACTCAGACTCACATATATATCTAACTCAGCCTATATATATATATATATATATATATATATATATATATATATATATAACAACTCAAACAGACTCTATAAACTGGTACACACTTATATTTCTAAGCAACATTTATATGCAGACTTGCTTTATATAATATCCTTCATATTTTCAGAACCAAATTAAACATGCTAAAGTAACTTACAAAATCAACATAAAAAGTAAAATATAAAGAAACATATACATTTATATCTGTTATATATAAACTGTTATATACGAAATATTATATACTATAGACATTAAGCTGTTTCAGACATTTATATCTCGACCAAATATGCAAGCTTTTATATATAAGATCTAAAAAAAATTATAAAGGAGAGGGAGGCTGGCGCTTATGCATGGAGGAGCTCAAGCAGAGGGTTGTTGAGGAGGGGACTTGCGGCTGCAATGGCGTGGTCTGCAGCATGGATAAGGCAGAGGAGATGTGGTCGCGGGTGGCAAACGTGGATCGGTTACGTGAGCTCGAGGAGGTGGAAGGGGTGGCTGATGCTCGCAAGCGGTGAATGGTCGGAGGGTCAAATTGTTGAGTGGAAGGTAGCGGGCGCGTTTGGGAGGGTAGCAGGCTTCGGAGAGGGAAGTGTGGGCGACCGTGGGTTCGAAGTGGCTGTCGTGGCCGAGTTTTGGCTGTAGCCATAGGGAGAGAGAGGAGAGAAGGGAAGAGGGTGCGGTGAGGCCATGGAGGAAGGGGATGGTGGTCGCGGTCTTCGTCGGTGGCTGCTGATGTGCGGCATGAGGAAGGTGGCGAGGGACGAGCAGACAAGATGGAATGAAAGGTGGAGTAGGAATAAGGAGAGGTGACTGCTGCATGTGTCACTAGAAGCCATAGGTTGCGTGATAAATGAAAATGTAGGTTGCGTGATAAATGAAAATGCAGGTGTTTCAGATTGTACACTAAATAACCATATTTTATATTATCACAAAAATAGACAGATCTAAGAATAAAATGGGATGATGAACCAAATAGTACTATAAAAAAGAAACATTATATTTTGAAACCACAGAATGTAGAAAGTCAACACGAGATTCAATGAATAGTAAATTAAGTGGTTGATTGAATTCACCGGATGAAAATAGGGAATAGGAAAAGTAAATTCAGAAAATTATTAAAACCAACGCAATTCATTTTCTGACTGTTGAAATAAACGAATGGTCAGTAGAGAAACAAAAGGCTCAATGTGTACCGGTGCAGTTGCCGTTACACAGATTCCGTCGCACGTCGGACTTCAAAACACAGAATTGAATATACCGCAGAGATCAGCACGACGAGACGATCAAAACGGTATACAGATATCAATGATAAGATTGGATTATAAAAATTCGAAATTTCTATTAGCGGAAAATGCAGGAAAAACGTAGGAAAATAAGATCGACGGAGCTAAAAATGTCCGAATTTGGAAAAACGAAAAATGACGACTTGCTCAGAAGATGATTTAGAATTTTTCGATTTAAAAGTATTCAGGTTTCGAAAACATTTTATTTTCATCAATTACTAACTGATTAAATTGAAATAAAATTACACACGAAATAAACTTTCATATCTTCGGATGAAAATCTACCGGTTGCTATATTTTACTAGACGTATTCTAAATATCAAATTTATATTTCAAAATTTTATTGTTTAAAATTTCACAAAATTTCAATTAAATATATTAATAAAACAAATAAAATTATTAAAAATTTACTAGTCGTTACATTCTCCCCCACTCAAAATTTTCGTCCTCAAAAAGGAAGGAGGTAGGAGAATAGAACAACCAGAAGAAAATAGACTTGAATTCCAGAATAAAACAATTAATTTAAACCATATAAATTTCAATTGAATTTTTAATTGATTTTTAAACTCAAGGAATTTCATTGAGTTGGTTTATTTTCAATTTGTTGTTGTTTGTTACAAAATTTATTTCAAACAACCATTTATTTTATTAATCCATTTAATATTCGACTAACTTAGTATTCTATTTATCATTATTAATCATTTTATAATTAAACTTTAAGTGTATAACATTTTTATACGTGCTCAAATTTTATTTATAAAGACAATTTATATTGTATACTATCCAATTACATAGTTAATTTTTTTTGAGCAATTTAGGTGAGTTATATTGAATGCAATTGAGTATTATACTGGTAAATTTCTAATTTAATTTTCTCAAGTTTAAATATTAATTCAAAATTTTGGTTTCATTTATAATTGAATCATCTTTTACCCAAATTTTAAGAATTAAATTTCCGATTAACTTCAAACAATTTAGAGATAATTATATACATACAATATATCCAAGTCAAATCTAAATCAAAATACTAATATACATATTTTAAATCAAGTCATACTTTAGAAATTCAAATCAATTCATTTCAATACAAAAGTGTAGCAAGCTACTGATGGTCACTCCACTTCGAAACTTGAAAATAAATGTCAATGATGCGGCGGTCATTACCGAAATTATTTTCCAGCGACAATGGAGGAGCGCATTGATTTAAACATTTTAAATTCTTTGAAATGATTTCTATTTGAGAATATTTAAATACTATACACTTTAAAACTTTCAAATCGAAGTTTAAAATCACCGAAAATTAAATTCTCAAATTCTAATTTAAATTCATTTCAATTCTTAATTAAAATTTTGAACCATGTTCTATAATTTCATTTATTTATCATATTGGAGTAGTCAATGGTTTACAAAACAATAAATAAAATCAAATATTATTATTTTCGACAACAAACTCATTAACAATCTAGTTACAGAGAAATTTATACTTATATATAATATAATCATACAAAACTGTTTTGTTTGCCAAATTTGAAAACAATATTGTGTCAGTTTGCTCTGTTCAAGTGTTTTGGAAATCCTATCGATAAGGTTGATCAGACGAATCGATATAAAATCCAAAGCAACATCAACTACTCAAACACCACAATATATATTAAAACATTTAAATATTAATTCACAAATACATTTCATCGCTCGATGATACAAGAATGGATTTCCAAAGCAAGGTTAGAGATTCAAATTTGATGGTCTTAAATCAAATAGAATTTTGATTCGAAGATAGGTTTGAAATAAGGATAGGATAGTTAAATAACAAAAGAAGGAGATGGGTAAGTTTATATAAATTGCGGACAACCTCAACCGGGTCAGCTGTGACTTCAATAATAAGATCGATGCAGAATTCCAATGTAAATCAACATCAGATCACAAGAGATAAAATCCGGGTATGGTAAAAGATAACAACATCGTAAACCGATGATACAGAAATCTCCAGTAAGTCAATGCCTATTATAAAGAAGTTTCTCACATTTACAAATCATTCGAAGATTGACGAGACCGCCGATTCATTATAAGGGTCATTCGAAGTGGAGTTATGGGATGCTCCAGAATTGAAAGAAGATGAATAGTGAGGGACACGAATGGATTTTGGAACCGTAGGGAATGTTCCAAAACTCAAAGGAACGAGACAAAAGGAAGAGATTCAAACTCAAATGAAAGTGTTTCTGTAAATACATTTACCCTATATGCTGGGTTTTGCCTAGAGCTACCAATGCACTGATACCAACTGTAATGACCCGCTATTTTGGACTATTCGCATCCGCACATGTCAGACTTGAATAATTCAAAATACCAAATTGTTAATTTAAATTTGGCAAAACTGAACATATGCAGTAAATAAATAATCACATATCACAGACACAGAGTAATAAATTCAGAGGAAATAAAAGATAGTAGTTCATGAAGCTACTATATAAATAAGAGAGTTAAACAAGTTACAACAGAAGTCTCGAACTCAATAGTCAAATACAAGAATCAGAATACAACACTGGAATCAACTGAATATCTGAAGGTTGGATAAATAGCTTGATCTCCAAGCGAAGCTCCAACTCCAAAGGTGAGTCTCGAATACTCGTACACTCAGTCTGACCCGAGCGTAAAGCAAAATACAAAACACTCGAGTCAGGATCAACATTCTTATATTAATAAATCCAACTCAAGTGAAATAACAGCTGAAATACAGGTAACTCAAAGGATGTTTGGGATAACCATCCTCTAAGGATCCGCTAAACTATCTACTATATAGTAGTGTACGCTATGTAGATTGTAACGACCCATAAATTTCGACGATTTAATTTATTTAATAGAATTTTGTAATAAAAATTTAGTAGCAATAAAAAGGTGATAAATATATATTGAACGCTAATTTAACAATGGTAATTTAAGCCTTTGTTTGTAATATGAATAAATTTTTCAATAAAAATTGGTGTAAGTATTGTACCTGAATATAATGGGAAGATAGAGAATATAGGTAAGGCATTTAATTAGTTAAGTGTAAATTTATGGGTATAATAACAATTCGTATACATTACCTAATTAATCTGTCAATTAATTTGTTAAAAAAATCAAAACCTTTTAATTTGGTAAATAATTTGATGCGTATTGATAAGCGTTACTTTAACGATTAATTTTAAAGTGATGGGAAGAAAATAAGTAAAGTTATGCAGTAATAAATAAATAAAAATATCGCAATAAATAGGAAACTGACATAACATTTATTTATATGAACGTTACTTATTGATTTGAGAGTAACGGAAGTGTGAACGTAGAATAAAATAAGCGTAGATTTATGTTAGGTAATTATTGAGAATATGGGGAATAAGTTGAAATAATATTAATTAAAAATTTATGCGTAAAACATGTTATGTAAGATACATTGATTCTATTTAATAAATTGAGGATTAATATTATCGAAGAGGATTAAATATGGTCTCAATGTAAATTTAGATAAGTTTTGAAATAAAGACTAATTCCATTCAGAAGATGACAATGGGTGCAATATTTTGATTTGTAAGCAATAGTAATAGGTTACATTTTAATTGGTTGATAGAATTTGAATTGAAATAAATGTTAATACACTAAATAAAGGTTACATTAATATGATAAATAATACAATGTCTAGAAGTTTAATATAGAGTGTGTTAAGACGTATAAATGAAAATTAGGAAGCAGTTGGAATTAAATGAAATTTTAGGTGTATTTATGAGAAATTTACGTACAATTAAAGAGGCGAATGAAATAAATACCAACCAATTTTAGTGAATAACGGGATCTAAACCTAAATAAATAAATTCCTTGAAATTTAAGTTTTAATTTTTGATAAATTGGATTTGTACTTTAATATTGAAAATTTTGGGATTATTCAAAAATAAATTAATGTAGGAAGTTGTTAAAGGATTCTGAATTTACCAAGTGGTCCAAACTGACAAAATTTGCAAATAATTAAAGTTGGATTGTAAATCTGATTCAATCAACCTATTATTAATTTATTTGTTTGGAATATAAAAAGTAATGATAGGGTTAATTGAAATTAAGGGTAGTTTAATTTGTATGTTATTTGGGATTAAGGCAAGATGGGTGGATATTAGGAGTTATATACTTAGATCATTCAATTTATTTGGATAACATTGTAATAAATGTAATTAAATGTACATTTACGTGAAATATAATACCATGCTTAATAGATTGCTAAGTTGTATATATATTAAAGGGAATTTTATTAATTGTTTTAAAAAAAACCTTAATTAATATGGTTGATAAATTTAATATAAGAAAAACCAATGAAATTCTTGGGAATAATGTAGGTTAATATGAGTTAGTAGTTAGGGTAGTGACTAAAATTGGTAATACATTGCAATTAATGTTAATAGTGTTGACATAAGCTAATAAATTTAAATGTTAATGCAATACCAATTTATGTATTTAAGGTGATTGCGAAATTGGAATTTGATAAATACAGTAACTAACTCAGGACAAATAGATTTTATGGAATCAATAAAAGATAGGTAAATTTAATGATTGTTTGGTGGTAATTTAAGCATGAATGGGAATAAATCGGGTAATAGTGAGAATTATTAATTATTACCCATCAATTTATTTAGAATCTAAATCAAATGCAGCATTCGTTGTTATTTGTAGCTTATAGGTGGAAATAACGTAAACTTTATTCAGAATATGATAATTAGTTAGATTAAAAGAATGGAAGGCAGGATATATGGATTCATTTGGATTTAGAACATGATAATTTGAATTTATTGAATTTATTGGAAACTGAATAGAACATTTTGTGTGATTGAAATTAAAGTTGGAATTCGGAGATGTTTTAGGAATTCCCATCTATGGGATACCAATAAATAGGATAATTAAATGAAAGGTCAACTAAAGGATTTCTGCAAAGTTAATTTATAATTTGTAGATAAAATAAAATTGAAGTTTTACGTTGAAGTTAATAATGTACTCAGCATTTAAGAAACATCTTAAATTGTCTAAATTTGAATAAACAATGAAGTAATAAATAATAATTATTAATAAAATCCAAAATTTGGTAACCCGTTTTTAAATTAATGATAATTAGTGTTGGTATAGGCTATTTATTTAAGTAACAGTGAGATGCCAAAAAAAATGGATTGGAAGTAATTGCGAAATATAAATAAAATATTTTAGTAGGGAATTCAAATGTATATATACATAGAAATGTGGATTTTTATAGTATGAAAACTTAGTCAATTTACAATAGTTAAATCTATTGAGAATGAATAAAAATCTAAGATAATTATTACGGTAATTTAGAAATTTAGTTGAAAATGGAAACTTATCTATGAATTTGGAATTTAATGAAATTTGTGAATTTATATTGAAACTTATAAATGAAGCATCTAAATTTACATTTGTAAATACGTTTAAAATTCAATGTAAATGTCTGAGGAAGAAATTAATTTATTTACTAATCCGTAACGTATCCAATTAATATAAAATATTCTGGTGGGCCAACAACCGTTTTGCGCGTTTATGATTCGTGCCCACCTATCCTATTTCACTTTGTCTATTTATAGGCTGTGTAAACCCTAGCCTCCATCTATCTTCATTTCTCTCTGTGTGTTCTTTTCTTCAACTTCTTCTCTTCCAATGGCTGCGAAATTTCTAGATCCAATTACAGTCCAAAATAAAATAATAATATATATATATATATATATATATATATATATATATATATATATATATATATATATATTTCAAACTCCTCTAAAAATTCCAGAAAAATTATATGTCATAATTCTCGAAGAGCGTAATCTGTTGGTACTGTCCGTTTTTTTTTGATTGGTGCTGTAGCATGCTCGAATTTGAGAAGAAGGACGTGGCCTGTGACGTGGCATGGTGATGGGGTATATTTGTTTATTTTGTTTTATTTAATTTTTGTTTCAATCGAAATTTTCGAATAACTTTCTCATACTTAGTCCGATTCACGCGAGATTTTTTTTGTTAGGATTGTAATTAAATTCCAGATCTGTTGACGCTGGTTTGGACCAATTCGGAGACCATTGAATTTTTGAGTTTAAATTTAATTTATATTCGATTTAAATTCAAAAGGTGAGTGTTTTAACCCACTCACAATTTCTAAAATTTCTTGTGTTTGTTAAATTAATTTTAGATATGAGTAGAAATTTATTTATGACTGTTTGGCATGTTTTATTCATTATCTCTGATAAATCGCATTCATTTAATATAACTGTTAATTAATTTTATTTATTGCATAAATTTGACAGTTAGAATTTATTTAATTGCATATTAACTACCAGTCATAGTTATGTTAAATTTTTATTTCATTTTAACTGCCAGTTAAATTTACGTTTATTTTTGCATATAAACTGCCAATTAACAGTTATTAAATTTATTTTGAGTATAAACTGATAATTGATACCATTATTTATCACCTGTTATGTATTGATGATTGTTGAAGTTGGATGATGACTGTGATAAATGGATGTATGATTTGTTGGATGAATGGATGATTAATTTTATTAATTGCAAATTGCTATGCATTTCATTCATTCGGGATTGCGGTTTGAAATGATATACAACCGCATTTTTATTTTAAATTGTGGATTGAAATGATAAACATCTGTATCACTTGACCATAGGGTAGAAAATTTTATACAGGCACCGCGGTATATATATATAAAAAAATTTGAAATGTTTTTCTATGGTTTTGCAAAGCTATATATATATGGTTTATGGGTTTTGATTTAGTTATTAATAAAGGTTATTTATATATAGTAATTTCCGGTTTTAAGCTGTGTATAAATTGTTTTGAAGTATAAAATAAAGTTTGATTTTTAAGATCAAATACGATTAAGCATTTATTTAAAATTTAAGTTCTGGAGTTTTATTGACTTAAATGGGAATAAGGTCGGAAGATGAATATTGAGTAAAATTTGAAATTAAATAAAAAGGTTATTAATTTTTAAAGGGTATGATTTTTGTGTAGAGTGATTTAAATGAATATATCAAGTTTAATAAATTGAAAGATTATCCAGTTATGTGAAGTTAAAGGTTTTACTTAAATTATATTGAATTCATTAAGTAAACATTTCAAGTCTAAATAAGAAGTAATTGAATTTGATACATATGGATTTGTCAAATGAGTTGTTTTTTTGAAATGGTGAAATATTTAAAGCCTTGAAACATAAGAATTGAAATGGTATTTGGAAGTGTAAATCGATATTTGAAATTGATTTGTGAAATCTAAAGAAGCTATTTTGTTTTATAAAAGTAGTTTAATATTTAACCATTTAAGAGATAGAAATTTGTTTCAAAGCTATGTTTTTCAAGGTAGTATAATTTGGAAATATTATGTTCAAGCGTCTTATTTATCCCATAACAATCCGCCCTTACGTATGGTTTGAATTGGCACGTGTGTCTGTTTAAATCATGCAAAAAGGCGGGATGTTACATAGATAATGTCTAACAGTAATATAAAGCATCAAAATAGCGTTAAGGCGTTACCGTTATCCCCCTTAACACATTTTATATAAGCATCATAGACTATGCAGCACTGTAAACTCCACCGTAACTAGTGGGCTATCAAGGAGAACTCCATAGGTATAACACAAAACAAACTCGTAGTGGTCGCGTATATAGAGATACAAGTATGACAAGGCACATGAGGCAATATCCAAGGTAGTGAAACTACCGTTTTCCTGATCCGGACTGGTGAGAACGCATCGCCGCAACGATCGCAACACAGCGAAACAACACTACCAAAATTTTGAGGGTGTACACCAATCAATAATAAGCAATGAAGCAGTTTACAAAGAAGTGTGTTCGCTCGAGGTGGCTAACCCCATTTGGTCCGGCATGGCTCCTATTTTAGTCATTTCCAATTTGACACAAGTGTAAAGGCTATCCATTATCGTTCTCTTTCGTCAGTCATCACGTACGTCATTCCAACCACTTCATTTTGGATCACACTCCGCGTACAGTTATTAAAATGGTTTTCGGTTTAGATAGAGAGTATGTCCATAACCGATCCCGGTTTCTTTAATAACTTTCGTAATTATTACATCGAGTGGTCTTTAATAAATTTCAAAACCAAATCAATTTCAATTTCAATTAAAATTTGTAAACCAACATTCCATTTTTCATTCTATATCAATTTCCATAATTTACGTTTCAAAACTTCCAAATTACTATTTCAAAATCTTATAGTTCAATTTCAATTTTTATTTAAAACAATTCAAATATTGATTCAAGTTCGTATATAAATTTCTTTCCGTAATCATTTAAATTAATTTAATTTAACGTTCAAATCAATTTTAATTCATTGATCGATTTCATTCAATATTCGCTAAATTAATTTATCATTCAAAACAATTTCTATTTAACTTCCAATTCATTAAATCAATTACTTAAGTTCAACTTCATTATATCAAAACTTACAAATTGAATTATATTGAATTCATCAAGTCAAATTCTTTAAATTATAAGTCTTACAATAATTTCAATAAATCACATTTTATTTCTTGTTAAAGAAATTCAATTTCACTTATTTATTTACTTAGTTACAAATTTCAAAACTCAATTAATAAAGAAACTTAATTTCACTTATTCAAGAGGTTCAATTTCACTTAATTATTAAATAATTCAATCTTATTTAATTATTAAATAACTTCAAAACTTAATTATTAAATAATTTCAAACTTAATTATTAATAATTCCAAATTCTAAAAGAACGTTCTTTCATCAATTACTATGTTAATATTTTGATTCAGATTATTAAATATTAACATTTCCTTCCATAAACATTCAAATTCTAACTTCATTTCAAAACCTTATTATTTATTCAAATAAAATCTTTATTTTATTTTCAAATCAAATTATTGACCAATCGGGTTTTTATTTAATTCTCTTTCCTAAGTCAAAGTTTATTTGGGTATTTATCATTTCAACCCGATTCCATTTCAATTCAAAAATCAAAGTATAACAAAGGGAACTTGCAGTGTGATAACTGGGATGGTGTCAAAGTAAATAAACAAGCAATAACAACAATCAATAACAATCCTATAATTAATTCAAATAATCCCGAAATAATCGTATTAATTCACATTGTTGTTTGTGCAAATTAATATAATTATTTCTAGAATCTACACTATCGTTTCATGTAGATTAAAGATTATCACACTAATATTTATATGGTTCTTTACTTGATATTCATTATTCAATTTCATGCTACATCAATTTAAACAACATATGTCTAAATGGTTCAAGGTGTAATTAACCATATTTCTACATGTCAAGTAATTAAACATTTAAAGGGGTCATATTATGCAAATGTCATCTAATCAAATTTAACACATACATCAATTTCAAGTTGTTAACTCCTACGTCACTTTCAATTGTAAATTATTTATCACTACATACATTAACAATTTAATGTCCAATATCAACATCAACAATCAATCATTTATCAACCAAACTGTATTATCATCATATAAATAACAGATACTGGTGTCAGATGTCATAGGTGAACTTATACAGGTAATAACATATATATATATATATATATATATATATATATATATATATAACAGAATAAATAACTAACAGCCGCATATTTCAATTGTCGTTTTCAATTGAAATCAAATTTAATAAATAAAATAACATTAATCGTGAGTGATTGCTCACCTTTCGAGGTTAGAGAGAGATTCGACGATAGAGTGAGTTACAATTCCAGGCACAGATTTGACGGACAAGGCTGATAGATAGAATTAGGAATCAAAATCAATTTGATATAACATAAATAAAATGTATATTATGTTATTATTATTAATATTTCATTAAAATCAATATGGAAATTTTAAATCAAAATATATATATATATATATACACACATACTATTATCATCTTTGTGTTATAAAATCAACATTTGAATTAAGACAAATATGTATAAAATTTTAAATAAATGTTTATATAACTGGTATAGATTTCAACTTACTATAAAACTGTCGAAAACTATCGTTAATATAAATTTGTGCAAACAGATAATATAAAATACAAATATACATGTTATACTCAGACTCACATATATATCTAACACATCATATATATATATATATATGTATGTATGTATGTATGTATATGTATAAATATATAACAACTCAAACAGACTCTATAAACTGGTACGCACTTATATTTATAAGCAACATTTATATGCAGACTTGCTTTATGCAATATACTTTGTATTTTCAGAACCAAATTAAGCAAGATAGAAACAGGCTAAAGTAAGTTACAAAATCAACATAAAACATAAAATATAAAGAAACGTATACATTTATATCTGTTATATATAAACTGTTATACACGAAATATTATATACTATAGACATTAAGCTGTTTCAGACATTTATACCTCGACCAAATATGCAAGCTTTTATATATAAGATCTAAAAAAATTATAAAGGAGAGGAAGCTGGCGCTTACGCGTGGAGGAGCTCAAGCAGAGGGCTGTCGAGGAGGGGACTTGCGGCTGCAATGGCATGGTCTGCAGCATGGATAAGGCAGAGGAGATGTGGTCGCGGGTGGAAAACGTGGATCGGTTGCGTGAGCTCGAGGAGGTGGTAGGGGTGGCTGATGCTCGCAAGCGGTGAATGGTCGGAGGGTCGAGTTGTTGAGTGGAAGGTAGCGGACGCGTTTGGGAGGGTAGCAGGCTTTGGAGAGGGAAGTGTGGGCGACCGTGGGTTCGAAGTGGCTGCCGTGGCCGAGTTTTGGCTGAAGCCATGGGGAGAGAGAAGAGAGAAGGGAAGAGGGTGCAGTGAGGCCGTGGAGGAAGGAGATGGTGGCCGCGGTCTTCGTCGGTGGCTGCTGATGTGCCATGAGGAAGGTGGTGAGGGCCGAGCAGACAAGATGGAATGAAAGGTGAAGTAGGAATAAGGAGAGGTGACTGCTGCATGTGTCACTGGAAGCCATAGGTTGCGTGATAAATGAAAATGTAGGTTGCGTGGTAAATGAAAATGTAGGTGTTTCAGATTGTACACTAAATAACCATATTTTATATCATCACAAAAATAGACAGATCTAAGAAGAAAACGGGATGATGAACCAAATAGTACTATCGAAAAGAAACGTTATATTTTGAAACCAGAGAATGTAGAAAGTCAGCATGAGATTCAATGAACAGTAAATTAAGTGGCTGATTGAATTCACCGGATGAAAATAGGGAATAGGAAAAGTAAGAAAATTATTAAAAGCAACGCCATTCATTTTCTGACCATTGAAATAAACAAATGGTCAGTAGATAAACAAAAGGCTCAAACGTGTACCGGTGCAGTTGCCGTTACATAGATTCCATCGCGCGCCGGATTTCGAAATACATAATTGAATATACCGCAGAGATTAGCACGACGAGACGGTCAAAACGGTATGCAGATATCAGTGATAGGATTGTATTATAAAAATAAAATTATTAAAAATTTACGGGTCGTAAAAATATTAACGTAATTTAAATTAAAAATAAGAATTTTAAGATTATTATATAAATAATAATATATTTGGTGGATATGTTCTTTTAGAATAATTTAAGTTTTTGTATTTGGTTTAATTCAAAAACTGAAAATCCAAAAATATTATAAAGCCAAATAATATGAAAGTAAAAGCCAAATGCAACCAATTAACTAATACAATTGAATCAAACCGACCATAATTATTTGGTTTGGTTGGTGTATTCACTTCGAACAAATAAATGTTTAATCTTATATGTAACCCTTACCTAGCTCCTTTTCGTCTTTTGTGCTAAAATGTTCTGGAACAAAACAAAACTTTATTTACAAAATCTTAATTGGTTATTAAACTTTTTAGAATAAAAGACGAGAGAGGTGGTAAGTTGGGGCAATGGATCCTTTTTCACATGCATACATACAATTATAATTATACACCAATTTTTTGTTAACATCGATTAAGAATTCAAGGATTAAAACTATCAAAAGAAATCGTGATATAATGTTCATAATCCTTTTATAGGTGGTAGAGATGGTAGGAAAGAGTTGCTTGAAAAATCACAAGGCAAAGCAGTTGAAATTTTAAATGGATGTAGTGCTTGAAGATTTGAAGTTGGGAACGATCAGAAGTACATAGAGAAAGTGGCACTAAAGAAGTGCAAGGTAGGATGCTCGAAAACCAGAGCTTAAAGATTAATCAAATTCACATGTTATAAAGTAGTTATCTTATATTATAATATTATACACGTCATATCTACATATACATCAAAATATAAAATATATTTTAAATTAAAAATAAAATATAATTTAAATTGTAGATTGGATTTAAACGCTAACTAGTAATTTATGTAAATCCATTTTTTTTAATATTACCTCACTCATTCGCCGGCTAGATCCAACAAGCATATAACATAGAATAAAAGCTTAGGAGGTGTATACTAAAATTTTGATTTTATAACCCATCATCTAAGACTCCTAAAAAGGTATTTTCGTTATGGAATCCAAGGGTAAATCTAAATTTTAGAAAACAAATACAAAAATATTGTATGAAAGCGTGCAGAAAAGGGAGTGGAATATTTGCAATAAAAGAGCTTCACCATTAATTTTGAAACCAATAAAATCAAAACTAGAATTAATAAGAATGATCGTAAAAAATATTGGATAAAAAATAAAGCCAATTTTATAAAATACAGAATAAATAAATAGGTTCCACAATTAAATAAAAGGCAATAAAATGAACAGGCAGGAATAAGATTTAACTTTTATCATAGGAGGAAAAGGTCATTCAAAGAATTGGCGTGGAAGGCAAACCTAAAGTAGGGAAGCCCTAGCACGCGCATAGAAAGTGTGTTCGCTTTCGTTGGATGTCGGCACGACCAGCCGCCTCTCATCCCCCGACATATTCCATATTTCTAATTTAGCAATATGGGACTAACCAATACCGATTTAAAACCCTAGCTATTTTTCTCTTTTTTGCATTTTTTTTTTAATATGAAGAAAACAGGTATCATGAGGAGAATATATGCTGGCAAAAATCAGTCAGGGATAGATATGAAGTGATTTGAGCGGTTAGATTGTTTTTCTGAAATTATTTGATTGTTTCTGCAATTACTTACTGGTGTTTATGGTTTTTTTGTTCTTTTTTAGATCGGAGTAAGAATCAATTGAAGTTCTGAGATCTCAGCAGCATCAGTTTTTGTTTTCATAGCTTAGTTACGCAACTGTTTATGCATATATTATAACATCAATGCAATATTCCTTTTTTTTTAAAGCGTCAATTTAACAAATGATGTTATGTGGAATGTACTCTTTTACCTTTTTTTAAGGAAACAGAACCTGGTTTGAATATTCGTATTTGTCTCCACCTCCAAACGAACAGTTGCTGCCTTTCAAGCCATGTAACTTAGGCCGCGGTTTTTTAAAATGATGAATTCTAAACGCTAATCGTTGCTTTAAAGGTTGATTGTTAAATGTTGAATTCTAAATGTTGTTGTTAAATGTTGACTTAATGTTGATTGCTAAATGCTGACTTCTCACTAACTTGATTTTTTGGGTTTAAAACTTCTTGTATGAATTAACAAATTTTTTGTACATGGTTCAACGATGCCATCAAGTATCGATCTTGGAAATCGAACTCGTGACCTTTTATCTCACAGTCCACACCACCAACCACTGAGCCTATTGATTCTGATTAGAATTAGCAGTTATATTTATTTTGACAATAATGTTCTCTATAACAATTTGTTTGATGATTATCAAAAGGAAAATTTTAAATTTTAAAATGTTAATTTTTTAACACTTTCGAATACAATAAGATTTGAAATAAGAAAATTTTGAACATTAGAAAATGTTTATTTTGAAAGATCAAATTTGCAAATCATTGATTACGGATTTTATGATGCTTGAAATTATAGTACTTAAAAGTAATGAATTTTTGAACTTTTAATTTTAAAACTTACGAAATTTTTACTAAAACAAATAATTTTTGAAAGTTTTAATTTAGAAAATTCGTATTTTAAAATCTTGGATTTTCATATTTAGAATTATCAAAAGTGTACATTTTTAAAGTATACTGGATTTTGGAGATTTGAAGTTTTTTAAATTTGAAAATTTCAAGTGTTAATATTAAAATTTTAAATTTGCGTTAGATTAGTAGATTTTTAATAAGGCTTAAAGGGAATAAATCATCATTCAGAATTAAGAACATGCAAAGAAAAAGTTTTGATTTTTTTTGTCTAAAGAACCGGTTTTAATTAGAAAGGACTAGTTAAAAATCAAACAACAAAAAGTTCCGATTTAAATTTGAAGGTTTATTAAACACTTTGTATTTAGAAACAAAAATAGCCCTAGTGGGTTCCAATAAAAAAAAGAGTAAGACGTGTATTAACTTCTTAAAGTACATCATGATACATGAAAGTTAACTGAATCCGTTGAGAGTCAAATATTACTTTACTACATAGTTTCGAAGAGCACAAATTAAAGGTAAAATCCATTAATTCTCTTAGTATTTAATTGGAGTTAAATGTTACATTTTTATTTACTATAAGCTATCTTTGGCATGAATTTATGATTTTCTTTTATGGACTTGCATTGGGATACTAATATGTTTAGGGTGAATATGTCAGGGGGAGAGAGGGGGCCCTTTGTTTGATAGCTGGACTGCAATTAAAGTACCTATGAAGTATACTTTGGCATATGACGTAAAACGTTAGAGCGTTGATAAATTTAGCAACTTGATTCAACCACTTGTTCTAAAACTCCATCCACTTCATCATTTTATAACAAAGTCAATTTTTATAATCATTATATCTATTATAACCTTGTTGCTGCATTCCTATCTGCTCATGTGCAAGCATGATGCCTTCAACAACGCTTCTTTTAGGGATAAAAGCTCGAGGGAGATCAGGCCTTATAACATGGGTTTAATTTTGAGACAGGATAGTACAGCAATAAATTGGTAAAACATATTGCGGCCGGACTATTCTCATCGATGAGGATCCTAGATTGCATGTGGCTTTTCTTTTGCTCATTTTTGTTTCATCTCCACCCTTCAACCATTCGTATTTTGATTATTGTCAAATGTCGATGTGTAACATTAACTAATTCTTGCAGGGATTTCTGTTGTAAACAATATGTGGCAGTGGGTTGGGGGTCAAAATCAGTTAGATGTCGTGTTTCTTTTATTAATGTTTTCTTACTAGCATCTTCAACTTGATTGTTTAACCTGGTTGGTCTGGTTTGATCTGTTGAGTAAGCCCCACATCATGGGATATTGTAGGTGTGGCTGATACTTCAGGCTATCTATACGGTTTTGACCTTTGTCTTGAAATTGTTGGGAAAAAATTAAAAATAAGAGCAATTCTCCTTCTAGATTGTATTTTTATTTTCTTCTGTGTGGATTGCTGAATATTTTTACCTTGTCCAATTTACTGTAATATGTTGTAGGCCACTGGTTGATATTTAAGTTGTGTAAGGCGCAACATCCAGCTTGATTTGGATTTAGATCTCCTTCACTAATTTAAAATTAGAGAAGTGGTTCGCTTCACTTGTCTTTTTTCAGTAGAGACCATTGGGTGGTTATATGCAATGGTTCATCTCAAATTAACCTTGTTAGTATTTTTGAAAATTTCACATTACATAGAGGCATTAATTTGTGATGGATTATTGGAAGTAAATATGCATTTATCCCTATTTAAGGGTGAACCTCTACAAATTTTGAGCTAGAAAAAATAACATCAACCATGTTAAATAGACTGCATTTTAACTTGAGATTTGTCGATTGCATTTTAGAGGTTTTTCTGATGAAAAAATAAAAAATGATGTTGGAAGCGCACTAATGTTGGTGGTAAACATTTAGGTCTTTGATCTTCCCTGTTCACCCAAGTAGATATTGGTATTCATGTTTACTATTTTTTAAATACTATATCTCCTAGAAATTGCTTAAAAATCAAACAGGAATGGAATTGCCTAAAATATATGTCATAATAAAAAGTAGTTGAATACTTCTAGTATTGTTGAATGGGATGAAAATGTATATTTTATGTTTTGAAACTGGCCCAAGTTAGCTACAAAATTTAAAATGATATAAAGTGGCAAATGAGACTTGAGATAACAGAGAGGCGGATCTAGCGTCTAAACCTCGGTTGATCCGCCCCTGTTTTGACCTGCTAAGACCCGCTTCATCGGATTGTCGAGACGGGTAGACTTATGACCCGTTCTTGAAAACTTTGGTTCTAGGGTCGGGTTGGGGTTTGGATGCCCCGCTCCAACCCGACCTGCACTGCTGATATATCATAAAATCACTTTAATAATATAATGATGATTTGTTAATCCTTTTACACATAACTAGTTATATCATGGATATTATAACGTTCATTCAACAAGTTATGAATTATTATGATATTAAATTGTGACACTAATAATTATATATTAAGATATGTGTACGTTTTGAACTATTATTTTACATCTTAATTTTATTATTTTTCATTATTATTGTAAATATATCGTAATTTATATTCAATGTCATTTAGTGATAATGTCTCTTACAAATAATATATATGTGTGTGTGTGTACGTTAATACACAATTCTGAACGAATATATAAAGTCTTGTCGGGTCTTGGGGTGGGGCGGGTCTACCCTTACTCGAACGGGTTTCGGGTAAACCGGAGCAAAAATCTAGACCCGCACCGGGACTACGGGACGGGTCTAGGTCAGTGTTTGAAAAATCCAGGACGGGTCTGGAGCATGAAAAGCCCTCCCCAACCCACTTTATTGTCATCCCTAAATGAGACCTACAAACAAAATATAAAAAGTAAGAAAAGACACCTCCACAATCCAACACAATACGTTTTGACAGCTGGATCTCATGATACGGCTACAATTACCTGCGACCCGACCCATCTTGTGCGTCTGCCAAGAAGGTTCATGGACTGAAGACAATGCAAGTGGAGACTGCAAGTTGCTAAAAATATGTTGTATTCCTTTATTTCTATTTTTACTTTTGTTTGTTATTCGCTTAACACTTTTTGCAAAGCTGCTGTAGGTATTGGTCCCATGTGGCCACGTAGGCAAGGTTGTTAGGAATAAAAAGTATTATATGTATGCAAAACCGTGAAAAAATGTTAAGCAATTTCAGAAAAATTCTTCTTCTTTGTACATTCTTCTCTATCTCCTCCTCTCCAAATCTCAGATCTACAACAACACTCTATCATCTCATTGTGTCTACATTACCGTTGAAATCAATGAGATATTTAATGGTTAAAATATGTTGTGTCACCAATTTGTGTTCCACCAGACTTCCCCATATGATAATGGTTATTTAGAGGAGATGGCATAAAGTATGGAGTTGGTCGTATTTAATATATGAACAACTTTCCATCTGTTTTATTTATTATGTAGGAGAGGGCAACTACAATGTTCAGGTACGTTCTAATATCTGCCTATTTTCTTTGGGTTTTGGACAATAGCAACCTATCTTTCGCCGTTCTTTCTAAACACAGTGGTTTAGTTGATTTTTTGCTCTTGAAATGGTAAGCTTGATGCATATAAATGAACTTATGGTTATCAGCAACCTATATAGTTCAATGGACTGTTATTGGCCATCGTTGGGCATGATATTTTTTCATTTTCTTATTAACACACCCATGCCGACCCAAAAGTTTTGCTGCCCAAGTCCATTTGACCAATTCTGAAAGAAACTTAAAAAAAAAGTTGAAATTCAATTAGTTGCCCTTCCAGATTTGAACCTGGGACATCGAAACATATTTGAATTCACTTACTTATGTACTACACAATGTTTGATAACTTGATTAACATACAATTTTTATATCAAGTGTTTATTACAGAAAATTTATGTTGCCCAAGCCCACTGGGTTGCCTTAGTCCAAGGGCTTGTGGGCTGTCCTTTGGACCGGGCCTGTTACACCCATTTGATTTTTTAGACTTAACATTATATTATCACACCAGAGGTATATAGTACAATAATCACATGTATGGTAATTTTAGCAGGATATTTTATTTCAATCATATGGTTAGAGCGGTCGGTTTGGGCAGTATTATGACTATAACTCATCTTTCCTTCTTTATCGTATTCCAGTATAATTCAAATGTCGTACTGATTATATAGAAGGAACAAGATTTGTATTAAGTATTGAGTAAAACAAGCAATACAAGCAAAAGTAAAATAAACTCAAAACGATAAAAGAAGCGACTCTTACATGGTGCTTCTACTGAAAAAATAAACAAACCGACTTGTGATGCAAATAACGGCATTTGGTCATTTAAATGCTCCTAAACTTATTCCATAACTCTCAAAAGACTATTTCAAACAAAGACTTGTTCAATAACCACTGCACTAATTTGCGAACACTCCTCCTGAGTGTCCTGTGTCAAGATGAGATACATATTATTTTAGACATGCTCAGACGTTGAAACTTATTTGCGTTGATCCAAAATAGTGTATATGAGAGATCGCTTCTTCTCTGTCTATTGATTCAAACTATCGGATGACAAATTCCTCTAATATTTTGATCACTGGTGTCAGGGCGTTACAGTTTGGTATCAGAGTTTAGGTTAGAATAATAAAGAGATAGAGATATATACTTTAGTGTTAGTGAAGTGAGAGTTGTTTATCCATTTTAATACGACCCCCACTTGGCGTGAGTTGTGAATGATCTAAACGGTTGACCTTCGGGTAGAATATTTATATAGGTGTATGTACGGTGGCTAAATTAATATGGCGGTTGTGAATAAGAGATTTTGTTGTGGGCGCTTTCAATCGTGCTTACGCCCTTTATAAATCATAATAATAATAATAAATATATTGTAGTATAAATATTCCTGTTATTTCATTATCTCTTTTTGCTCGAAACTTAGCTTCTCCATAGATTCTCAGAAGAAAGCAATCGGCTTTTGGTTGTGCGAAGCGAGGCGACCGAAGGCGACCAGCGGGTCCAGTACCAATCGATGAAACCACCCGGACACCTGACCGCAGCTGCTTCTAACGGATCTCTTGCCGACATTCCCAACGTATTTGTATTGAAAATTTGTTAAGTAAAACCTTAACTATTCTTTGGAAGGGAAAAAAAACATTCACACCTATAATGTGAATATTCATGTGTGCTTAAACCCCTGCTATTAAGGATGTAAAATGTTATAAGTTCTATGCTGTTGGATATGCTCTTAAAAAGGAGTTAGATGGAATATTTCATTGTTTAAAGGCAGCTGCTTTAAACTCTTTTGCATGCAGTTTAACCGCAGATAGCTACAGATTATACAGTAATAGGAAAAAAAGAAAAAGGTTGCAGTTTTATTAACCAGTTTAAGCTAACATCTTCAGTTGTTGGGTACTAAGTTTAAAACATATATGATGCAAAGCATGAATTGATTCTTGTTAACTATTTCGAATCTCAGGCAAGCTGAATTTGTTAACCAATAAGCTATAGATGGGACTGCCATAAACTTATTTTTACCAAACTTCTAATTTCCACCTCTATTGCTTACAGCAAATTGATGGTTCATAATAATTGTGATTTTTTTTCATTTCATTAATACTGACTACCATTTATGTTAATATTAATTGCATTTAAAATTGTGGTTTTTACTGCAACCACGATTCGGGAAAAAACGGAAGAAGTATAAAAGGCAACTGTATATTTCATATTCATCCATGTGATGTAGCATGCAAGTATGGTGAAGTAAATATGCATTACCTGTACAAAAAAAAGTGTTAGTCGCTTTGCATGATTTTATAAAAGCACCTAAAAAAAGGCAGCAGGCTGTAGGCGAAGCAAAAAAAAATCACAGTTCTTAGGCTTAATTTTTTGGAAAAATCAAGGAAAAGGGTTGAAATAATTAAGTCTTTCAAAAATATGCGGTGATGCGAAATGTAAGTAAAATTTAATTTTGAACTCATTTTTTTTGAGTTGAATGCATTGGCAAATGACTTGAATAACATAAGTTTAAGAAGCATCGTACCATTTAAACATAAATACATGAAGCTTAGAGATTTAATTGCTTTGTGACGTTTGGTTAAAATATATAATGTATCAAACCATCGAAAATTAGGTAGTGTTTGATTTGTTATTTTTGTTTTTGGGTTTTTATCCATATAAAAATGCACACGACGCATTTATATTGCCAAAAACGACCGATTTAAAAAACGAAATTAATATAAATAGTAGAAAATAATTTCTTTTATTTTCCGCGTTTTGTAAAATAAACAAGCACATGAAGCAATATATTCTTCCGTCATTATTTAATCCCCTTTGTTATCTCATCCGTCCTTCTTTCATCTCCTACGTCGTCCCTTCATTCTTTTTGAGATACATATTAAAAATTGAAAACACAAAATTCGTTTTTAAACCAAACACTACCTTAGATTTTGAAAAGGTTTCAAAGAAGAATACCAACGGTTATGACCCGAAGTATTGTAGAGGGAACAAAATATGACGTCTAAGATGATTTACAAATTTATTGTATAAAAATATTTACGTTTGAAAAATATTTTATTATCATCTAATATTAACTGATTTAATATACAATATTACATAATAAAATAAACTTTCATATTACCAAATGAAAACTTACCATTTGCTATGTTTAATTAGACATATGCCAAATATTAAATTTTTGTTCCAAATTCAGTTATTTAAAATTTCACAAAAATTCAAGAATCGCCTTTGTAAAATTTACCCAACAGAATGAGGCAAGGGATTCAAGAATTTTGTGAATCCTATTTTATGCAGGTACAATTATGCCAATGATGTTAAAAGCATTACAGATTGTGCTAACCGCTGTTTTTCTCTCCCTCATCAATAAAAACGACGATTTCGATAACATGTTTTCTGTCCTCTATGTTACTCTAGTTTCTAAATCCATGCTGGTGTGTTCCATGCTAATCTTATTTGTAGATGGAATTCTGTATAATTTCAAATGTCAATCATACAGACTTCTACTCATGTGGTGCATGCACATCATTTATAACTTTTTCTGTATTGCATCATTTTTTGGTCTTTTTTTAATTATAGAGACCAATATTCATGTAGCAGAGAAATATTTTACGACGAGGAGAACAATATATCCATTTGTACCTGCAGTTCTCTTTCTTGTGTGGCTAAGTGTTTTGGCAACTTCTTTGTTTTCTTTTTATTGCTTAGCAAGAATGTAAATATCTTGTATTCTATTTCTAGTGCTTATGTGTACTGCTAAATAAAAATAGAATAAACCGTGTTTTATTTTCCTGTTTAATAAAATCATGCTTATTACAAACGCAAGTTTATACTCAATATAATACTGTAAATAGATGTTTATATTGACGATGAAGTAATTTTGTTTTTCAAATAAATAGATATACGGTTAAATGATGAAATAAGAATTTTATTTAGACTGGGGACCATTAGCGGGCTGGTTCTTAGAACCATCCAATTGGTTTTAATGATAGCTGGACTAATCACATGTCAATATATTTCAACATTTTACTTGTTCATAAGTTACAAGTAGGATTTTCAACTAATTTCATTATTGTTATATATTTTTGAGTAAGGCTGGTGAGAGGAAGCACAATATGAGAAAAATCCTTAATAAAACGACGGTAATAACCTGCCAATCCAAGGAAGCTACGAATCTAATGAATATTCTCAGGCCTCTTCCAATTCTGGATAGGAGCGATCATCTATAGCCTTGTCTTAAATATCTATTAAATACGTCGACAATGCAATATTTTTTTCTATCTCAAGTGGATCGACATATCCAATAAATACTTAATACAAAGCCATATATAAAACAATAATAAAATTAGTTGAAAATTCTAACTGTAACTTATGAACAAGTAAAATGATGAAATATACTGACATGTGATGAGTCCAGCTATCATTGAAAACAATTGGATGACTCTAAGAACTAGCCCGCTAATGGTCCTCGGTTCAAATAAAATCCTCATTCATCGTTTAACGGTATATCTATTTATTTGAAAAATAAAATTACTTTATCGTCAATACAAACTTCTATTAACAGTATTATTTTGAGTATAAACTTGCGTTTATAATAAGAATGATTTTATTAATCAGGAAAATATAAACATGGTTTATTCTATTTTTATTTAGTAGTACACATAAGCACTAGAAATAGAATACAACATATTTACATTCTTACCAAGCAATAAAAAGAAAATAAAGAAATTGGCAAAACACTTGGCCACACAAGAAAGAGAACTGCATGTACAAATGGATATATTGTTCTTCTCATCGTAGAATATTTCTTTGCTACAAGAATATTAGTCTCCAGGAAACAAAGACCAAAAAATGATGCAATATAGAAAACGTTATAAATTATGTGCATGCATCACATAAGTAGAAGTCTGTATGATTGACATTTGAAATTATACAGAATTTCATTCACAAATAAGGTTAGTACAGAACATACCAGTATGGATTTAGAAACTAGAGTAACATAGAGGACAGAAAATATGTCATTGAAATCGTCGTTTTTATTGACGAGGGAGAGAAAAACAACGGTTAGCACGATCTGTAATACTTTTAACATCATTGGCATAATCGTACCTGGTATAAAATAGGATTCACGAAATTCTTGAATCCCTCATCTCATTATGTCGAGTAAACTTTGCAAAGGCGGCGGAACGACGGAAACGTTCAATGGAGATGTATCTGTTATCTCCAGTTCACTCGGTTGGTTGATTTCGGAAATGGTACGCATTTTAATTAGAAGTGCGTGAGAAGGACCGAAGGTAGACATAAAACAGATATGGGGGAAAGCGTAAGAGAAGGCAATGAGATATAATATGCCACTGTGAAGAACAACTATACTTCTCGACATATATAAATTGAAGAGTAGATACATTAATGATATGCTAAGGAAAAACTTTTAACGGTAAATAATTAATGCGCAGTGACATAATGTGCTGTGACGCAACTAGTGGGATCTTTGAACGTGGTTTTATATAGTACAATTTTGTACACCTCAATTTAACAGATGTTATAACAACATCTTAACACCGTGTAACGACCCTGAAATTCAGACCCAGTTAAAAATTTTAAAATTGCTTATTTAGTGTAGAATTTCAAAATTTTCACAAACAAATTCCAATGCTATTCAAACTTCATATTTGGAATGCGTCTAATTAAACATAGCAACTGGTAAATTTTCGTTCGAAAATATGAAAGTTCATTTCGTGCGTAAATTTACTTCAATCTAAATCAGTTAGTAATCGATGAAAATAAACCGTTTTCGAAACCAAAATATTTTCACATAGAAAAATTCTAAATCATCTTCTGAGCAAGACGTCATTTTTCGTTTTTCCAAATTCGGACTTTTTTAGCTCCGTCGTTCTTATTTTTCAACGTTTTACTGCGTTTTCCTTTAGTAGAAAATTTCAAAATTTTATAATTCAATCGAATCACTGATATCTGTATACCGTTTTGATCGTCTCGTCGCGCTGACCAAAACGGTATATTTATTTGTGTCAATTGGGGTTCGGCGTTGAAAATTATAATTGGTTAACGGAGTACAAACTGGTCCGTTACGCAGCACAAACCGGTACCCAACTTTCCAACGTTCAAAATTCTAGGAGCCTTGACCCTTCAGAAGCCTAATAGTCGTCATATATTTACAGATGAATCATTGCATTGGCATGGGGACTCTAAACCTATCTGCTACCCTCTGCCTGCATTAACTACTCTGCCCTCATTTATTGCTCACCGCTTCTCTGGTACGCACATTTACTTTACATCATCTTCTTCCATATATTTTGAAACCCATTTTCCAATTTGCTCTAACCCACCTGTACAACAGAGAAAAAAAGTTCTCACAATTATGAAAGCATGCAAACATTCTTTTGCCTGTAACAACATCATCACTCTCTTCTTCCTTTCCCACCCTCTCTCATGCGTGCTTCCTCCCTTCCATCGCCCACGCACGACCCATCCTCACCCACTTGACGCGCCACTTCCCAACACCCACCCACGCCTTTAACGTCCGCCCCACGCAGATGTGCCGAGACCCTCCTTTCTCTCCTCCTCGGCCGATTTTCCATCATCTTCACCGAGATTTTCGAGCTACCCATCCGAGCTTCACTGGCCTCCTTCATTACACAACACTTAATAGCCATGTTCATCATCCCGAGTAGTCGCTGCCTTGCCTACCTTGGTCACTACTGCCGCGGGCCCTGACACCGCCTCCAGCTACCTCCGCTCATTCCTCCATCACCGCCCTCCAAGAACCGCGAGCAGCCCCTCTCCACCATCAGACCACGACCACCACTCCCACACGACAGCCGCATGGCCACCCTACCTCTACCACCCGACTCAAGCAACACACGCCACCACATGCCGACAGCCCACCGCTACCCTAGCCTCCATCAGCCGCCTTCTTTCCTCCCACCATGCCTTGAAACCACCGCACACAACCTCCTCTCGACCTTACAAGCCTGGCCGTGCTGACCACACCCGCCTTCACTTCCTTCCGCAACCCAAAACTCCACCTCCACCATTGCAACAATCTGCACCTTCCATCACATCACCTTGCTCGGCCTTCCTCCCCTCCTCCGTTGATTGTAACCCGCTTCGCTCAACCCCAGCAGCTGTCGACCCAACTGAAGCCACCTTCTCTTGCCTCCCTGCCGTTTGCTTGTCTATGCGAATGTTCCAGCGAGCAAGCATGCCTCTACCTTGATGGCTTCATCTCATAGCAAGCCTAGTTAGGCCTCTGTTTTGTTAGGTATAGTATAATATCATTTTATTTAATTTATATAATGGGTTATTTAAGTTATGCCTATGTCATATTTATGTGTCTTTCATATACTGTTATCATTGTTTTCATACATAAGTCTTAATATACATATTAGTTGTTATGTTTTTAATGAAAATGATTTGTTATAGTTTATTTTATATATAAGGGGCTGTGCATTCACATGCACATATAGTGTTACAGTAGGTGTTATAATGATGATATAATATTATATTTATGTGTGTAGCTGATAGTATGGGTTTGTTATATATAAAAAAAAATTTGGGTTATGTTTAGATTTTCCAAAACTTTATAGTAAGTAAACATATATTTATGTTGTTATATGTATAAACATATGTTTGTATGTATGTTAGTCGCGTGAGTTATATACATGGGTTGCTTCAGATATTTTATATATTTGCAACTATGTACATATCAATGTTTTATTCTGTAATATAAGTGTTACAATCTGTTACTTATAATATGTATATATTCAAACCTTGCTTGTGTCAGTAGGCTACAGAGATTGAATTTTTAAAAGTAAGTATGGACATATATATATATATATATATATATTATATTGATTTTGAAACTTTATAATACTTACTGTATGAGTCATATGTGTTTATACGTACATTGTAGATCTTGTATTTATGTTTTGTGTGTTGTTAGTTGCAGTTTTCTATGTATTTATATATTAACTTGCATAGTACACTAGTCGTAATTACTCACGGGTCTGCATATGTTGTGGAGTATGTAATATTTGCATCTTTTATTTGCATATAATCTTGGTTTAAAATGTTATGATTTGGTAAGTTATTTATTTTATATGTATGTGGCTAAACATGATTTCGAAATTTTATATTTAATATTTGTCTTAAAAAAAAAGGAAATTTAAATTATTGAAAATATATAATATAATAATAATATTGGTGCTCGATTAAATTAATTCGGACGCGTTTCTCATCGATTTCTATTATCAGCTTTATTCGTCGGATTCGTGCCGATTCTGTTTTGCTTGGATTTGCAATTCAAATTCTGTATCTGTATCAGTGTGCGTATCCGTGTCATCTCTTGTTCATCATCTAGCCTCGAAAGGTGAGCAATCACTCACGATTAATATTCTTTTATTTTATTAAATTTGATTTCAATTGGAACGACAATTGAAATATACTGCTGTTATTTATTGCACTGTTATTTATGTATCAGTTCATCTCTGACATTGTTATCTATTATGTATGCAATAATAATCCAGTTTGGTTGATAATTGATTGATTGTTGTTATGTTGGATGTTAAGTTGTAATGTATAAAGTGATAAATATTATGCAATTGAATTTGACGTAGGATAATTAAAATTTGAACCGACATATATATTGAATTTGATTAGTTAAGACCCTTTAATTATTAAATTAATTGACATATAGAATAGTGATAAATTACACTTTGAACCATTGAACGTATATTGGATTGATTGTTGTAGTATGAAATTGAAATTTAATGACAAGTGGAAAACCGTATAAAATAATAGTGTAATAATCTTTAATCTACATGAAATGATAGTGTAGATTCTAGAAATAATTATATTAATTCACACAAATAACAATGTGAATTAATACTATTATTTCGGGATTATTCGAATTGATTATTGAATTGTTATTGATTGTTATGGCTTGTTTATTTATTTTAACACCATTCCTGCTATCACACTGCAAGTTCCCTTTGCTATGCTTTGATTTTGAATTGAAATGGAATCGGGTTGAAATGATAAATACCCAAATGAACTTGACTTAGGATAGAAAATTTAATAAAACCCGATTGGTCAATGATTCGATTTGAGATAAAATAAAGATTTTATTTGAAAAACAAAGTTTTGAAATAAAATTGAAACGTAAATTTTGATGAAAGGAAAATGTTAATACTGGAATCTGAAACAAAATATTAATGTAATAACTGGTCAAAGAACGTTGTTTGAAAGGAAGTATTTAACAAGTAAATTTGGAATTATTCATTGAACTAAGTTTGAAGTGATTCAATAATTAAATTTGAATTTATAATTAAGTTGAAATTATTAAGTTTTGAAATTATTAATAATTAAGTTGAAATTATTTAATAATTGAATAAGATTGAATTCTTTGATAAGAGATTTAACTTTTGAATAAGTGAATTTGAATTTCGTTAATAAATGAAATTGGGTTTCTTTATTTATTAAGTTTTGGAAATTTTATTTAAGTGAGTTAAAGTGAAATTTGATTTCTCGAATATATGAAATTTAGTTTCGTTATTAATTGAGTTTTGAAATTTGTAACTATGTAAAGAATAAGTTAAATTGAATTTCTTGGCAAGAAATAAATGTGTTTTATTGAAATTAATGTAAGAATTGTAATTTAAGGATTTTGATTTGACAAATTTAATTTAATTAAATCTGTAAGTTTTGATATAATAAAGTTAACTTAAGTGATTGATTTAATGACTTGGAAATTAAAAAGAATTGTTTTGAATGATAAATTAACTTAACAAATATTGAATGAAATCGATAAATAAATTTAAATTGATTTGAATGTTAAATTTAATTAATTTAAATAATTTCGGAATGAAACCCTTGTACGAACTTGAACCAATATTTGAATTGTTTAAATATGATTTGAAATAGAATTATAAGATTTTGAAATGGTAATTTGGAAGTTTTGAAATGTAAATTACGGAAATTGATATAGAAAGACAAATGGAATGTTATTACAAATTCTAATTGAAATTGATTGTTTTGAAATATATTAAACGACCAATCGGTGTAATAAATACGTAGTTGTTAAAGAGACCGAGATTGGATATGGACATACTCTATGTCGATACCAAAAACCACTTTAATAACTATTATGCGAGGAGTGTTGATCCAGAATGAAGTGGATGGTTAGGTGAACGCGTTGACTGAAGAAAGAGAACGATATTGGATGACTCCTGACATGACTAAAACAGGAGCCGCGCCGGGCCATTGAGGTTCGCCGCCCCTAGCGGACACACTTCTTCGATACCTTATCTATTACAGTTTGTGATTCGATTTGGGTGCACCCCTCGATTTGGGAGTGTTGTTTCGCGGTGTTGAGGTAGCTGCTGGCTATGCTCAACATCAGTCCGGATCACGCAACTACTAGTATCCTAGTTGGTATCGCCTCATGTACCTTGTCATACTGATTATCCTATTCACGACCACTACGTTTTGTTTTGTGTTATACCTATGGGGTACCCTCTGATAACCACTAGTTTACGGTGGGGCTTACGGTGCTGTATAGACTATGGCATTATAAAAATGTGTTAAGGGGGATTATGGTAACGCCTTAACGCTATTTTAATACTTTACTTTACTGTAGACATATTATAATAGCGTATTATACTACATAGTGGATAGTTTAACGGATCCTTAGAGGATGGTCATTCCAACGTCCTTTGAGTTACTTGTATTTCGATTGCTATTTCACTTGAGTCGGATTTATTGATATAAGAATATTAATCCTGACTCGAGTGTTTTGTGTTTTGCTTTACGCTCGGGTCAAACTGAGTGTACCAGTATTCGAGACTCACCTTTGGAGTTGGAGCTTTGCTTGAAGATCCAGCCATCTATTCTGCTTTCAGTATTTGATGATTTCAGTGATGTATTCCGATTTGTAACTGATGTATCATGTTTTTCGTTGTATCTGGTATAACTCTGATGTATCTTATTTATTTATATAATAGCTTCATGAACTACTATCTCTTTTACTTCCGCTGCATATTATTACTCTGTGTCTGTGATCTGTGACTATTTATTTACTGTATATCTCAGTTTTGCCAAATTTTAATTAACAATTCGGTATTTTGAATTATTCAAATCTGACATGTGCGGATGCGAATAGTCCAAAATAGCAGGTCATTAGACACCGTTTGCTATCAATCAAAAGTAGGATCCCACGTTCTCTTTCCATCTATTTAACAATTTTTATAATAACATATTATCAATTCACATTTCCTGTGTTTTTATTTGCTTCACTAATAATCAAACCGACTCCACATTTTCATTCATAAATCTTAAAGGCCACAACGTCAATAACATAAAAGCTATTAATGTATTGGATATAAAACATACAAGATAATAGTCTTGAAATTGCAGAAAATTTGATGCAATAACATCAATTTGAACTGCAAATGATATGACTGTTACAAAATATTAAACAATAGCCAAGACAAATTTTGTTCAATTAATCAATAAAGCAATGATATATGTGAACTCATAAATTTCAAAAGCCTTCTTTATTTCTACTAGCATAAGCACAAACACAAGTTTTCCATAACAGCAACTGAACTCTCTTCACTCTTTTCTTTCCTCACTTCTTCCTACTCCATCATTTTATTCTCCAATCCATAGTTCACTGATATAGATTTTCACTTCAAAACCCAATACATGTTTTTCAGTAATTGTTGAACTAAAGTGAAACGTATTATTATCCACAAGATGGAATAACCTGCCCTTATTAATAAAAATACTATAGCCACATGCATGATAAGGGTATACAATTTTCCCTACATCCCCACAGCTTATCAATCCGCTCTTTACACGATATTCTCCCATTCTACTTATCGCTCTTTCTATTTAACGACCATCTAACAATTCATTCACGCGTTCATTTATAAGTTATAACATAGCCTAACTCTGTTCTATTTATTTATAGCAAAGATGAAGGTAAAGAAGTAAAGCTGTAACGACCCGTGATTTCGCTACTTCGAAAATGAGAGATTTCGTTTGTTTTAAATTTAAAAAGGAGTTTATGTTATATATAAAAACAATTATCTATTCTTATAGTTAATAAGTTTAAAAAGTATAAATTTGGATTTTGGAACAAATCGAAAAAAGTTAATAATCGTTTTACAAGTATGTTAAAAGATTTAAAAGTTTGTTAATAATCGTTTTACAAAAATAACCAAAAATTTGTCGCATTTGTCAGTTTTACATACACTGTAAAATTAGAGATTTTGATATTAATTTAATATGGTTTTAAAATATGAAGAGACTTGTTTTATTTTATTTAAAGAAGAAAAAAGTTCATTTTAAAATTTGGTTTACTCCAATATATAGCTTAATAAAAAGGTCAAATTTTGACTGTATAATTTGTCGTCAAAAAACGCCGTTTTTAACCAAAACAAGTTTTTGACAAGTTGTTGCAACTTGATACTTTTTCTAACATATACAAATGCATAAATACAAACTTTTAAAACACTTTACAATTAATCACATCAAAAGATAAGAAAATATCTAAGATATTTTCATAATATAATAAGCATACTTAAAAGTTAAGTAATTAAAAAGCAAACTTACCATCACCTTTCATCTACTTACACATACTTTCCATCATCATTAATGAGATGTTACTAATCTATATGGAAAAGGAGCAAAAATAAATGATTTAACAACTACAAACCATAAGAAGATGACACCACTTTACCTCTTAACACACTTTTCCATAACCATCATTTACACCATTAATGCTAGTCAAATCAATGCAAAAGTCTTCCCTTTAAAACACAAACTTTAAGAAAGAAAGAAAAGTAATCATTTCACAAATTCAAATCACATTAATGAGATGTTGTAACATCCCACCCTTTTGGACGATTTAAATCGACAATAAACCACACATGTCAACTAAAATCATTCAAATGGTAAGACTGTTAATGGGGTAAATAAGAAAATAATAGAAAAGAAGGAAAGATAAAACACAGAATCTCACAGCGGAATGATAAAATATAAAAATCAAATAAACAGTTCATGAAGCTGTTTTACAAATAACATTTGATTACACCTTTACAATACAAATCAGAGTTATACATACAGTAGAAATAAATAAATAATGCAACGGAACACTTGATGTAGTGGAATAATTAATAATAAATAGTAGACTCGTCTCCGTCTTCATTCTCCAAAATATAATGGTCTTCAATACACTAAAAAAAGCTCAGACTGACCCGAGCGTAATAAAAAGACAAAACACTCGAGTCAGAACTAAAAGATCTTATGTAAGTCAAATCAAAATAAGTTGAATAGAAATATTACTATAATGGATTCAGAGATGTATAACAGGAATTTCATCTCCTATCAAGTGTACGATGTGTATTTAATTATTTAAAAGATTTCAAACGATTCAAAAATACCAATCTTAATCATTTTAATTAAAATAGATCCGAATTTTAAATTTAAAACTTAAATCTTTCAAATAATTCAATCCTAATAAATAATCCAAATTAAAGAAATTACACGGTTATATGTCATTTCAACCAGTATCCAAATCAAAATTTCCAAATCAATGGAAACCGCTCGAGTTATCATTTCAATCCATAGTGGTAACAAAGTATATACATAAATAAACATCCAATCATCCAAAATGACAACCAATAACATCCATCACAATCCAACATCCAAATCAGCCAATAAATCACAACAATCAATTGATTATCATTATCAGGTGTATAACTCGCAATTTATATTCATTATTAAATAAATGACAAATTCAATTCAATATAAATTCAAATTTAACTTAAATGACAATCTAATAATACCAAAAGCAATTAATAAATTTCTAATCACATTATAAATTTAATTTAACTAGCATAAGATAATCTAGTATTCGTGAGTGGGTCAAAACACTCACCTTTGATGTTTAGAACGCAAAATTCCAAACAAAGATGCCTTTTCCAATAGTCTCCAAACTCAGCCAAACCTATTTTATGTTATTAGGAATTCCAATACGAGTCCAAGGGAAGAAACTACGCATATATCAAAGCTCGTATGAGGAAGATATTCAGGTTATAAGGATATAAAATAAAATAAAATACATACATATTTAATTATTAAAATAAGAAACTTTAATAACTCACGTTTTCAAATTTGAAGTACCCAAAACAAAGGCAAGAAGTGGAAAGCCAAAACCATTAAGGCAAATTCTCATTGTTCAATTTTTTTGAAGGCTTCTTGCAAAAGAAGGCAAGGCGATGAGGAAAGGTACGGATGTGGTTAAGGAAGAAATGGATGCTCACACTTTTTTATTCTTTTCTTTTTCTAAACATAGCTTCAGTAAAATGAATTAGCAGCAATTAAGTAGAGGTATAAAGCTATGTTGACATTGAGACTTTGAGGGAAACAATTAGAGGTCTGATGTTTGAAAAATAAGAAATTTCTAGGGGAAAAAATGATATATGATATAAAACAAAAGAAGAACGGGAAGTGACAAATGAAATATGTGTGGAAGGGACAAATAAAACAAAACTGTATGATCTAAGTAGATGCTTTGGGAAATAAATAAACGAAACGGAAGAATAAGAAAGGATACAAATTCACGTTTCAATTACATCAAAGAATTGCAATAAAACCAAATGTGGAAATGGTGGCATGTGTATTGAATAATAAGGAAATGAAGGGACCACTTAGGATCTAGTTAATTGCATGATCCACTCAATTAAATATATTATCACCGAATATACCCTTTTTCACCCTCGTTTACATTTAATTAACATATATTAAATAAATTTGAATACAATAACCAGTGTAACGTTACAAAAAAATAAAAGATGATCTAGAACTCAAATTCAAGTTTTTTCTTTTTTTCAAAATAATGCTTTTCTCATAGGGGAATTGCATAACCTAAAAAGTCAATTAAATTTAAACTTCAAGATTAGTGTTAAAATCACTTATATACAGCCTCAAATGTATACTTAATGACTGTAAAATATTGTTTTAAAATTCATTTTTCTTCTTCTTTATATAGAATTATTTTTACCTTAAAATTGAAAATGTTCGTTTTATTTTCATTAAAATGTTCTTTTTATTTTTTTACAATAATATATGTTTCTTTCGTTAAATCCAAAAATTAATATTAATGTTTCTTTTTTTTTTTAAATTGAAAGATCCCAAATCGACATAATTGTAATTAATTTCAAAATTACACTTATAACGGATTATAACAAACGTACATTTCTTTCATTAAACGCCATTAATTTCAAATAAATTCTCTTTCCCTTTTATTAGAAGATTCCTAGTCAAATTAACGGCAATAAATTCATTAATTAATTTAAATTCCAACATATGCTTATTTTGTTTTTTTTTTAATCTTATTATTCAATCAATCACCATATTATATATATACTTAACGTTGGTTTACCATTTCATTACCTCAATCTTCTATATTTATCACTTTAGTTCATATTAACTGTAGTAGGTAATTAGATTAACTGCAATTGATTTTCAATTTAATTTCAACGGATTAAATAAATAGGTGATGAATGACAAATGTTACCTTTTACTTACTTAATCGCATTTACAAGATTATTATTAACAACAAATACTATGACTACTTACACAATCCTGATTATACTCAATTTTCCATTAATTTCATATAATTTCCCCTTTTATATAACATTTAATTCATTTTCTTATTTCAACTTATCATCAAATAACGTTACAATTATTTTAATCACTAACATACAATTCCAACATTAAACCCAACATTCAATTGCCTTAATTCAATTAATTACCCATTCAATATTAAAACGATAAATTAATGAGAAAATAGTTAATACAATCGTTTATAATAATAATTCATACCCCTTATCTTATTCTTTACAACCAAGGGTTATAATTTGCTTACCCAAAAAGGTTTTATATTCAATATTAACCTATTTCAATTAACTACATACAAGTTCACCATCTACATCATTTAATTTATTTCATTATTTACAATCATAACCAAGTCAACCTACAATGTATTTCAATTAGTTTGAAATTACTTTAAATATTTATCAGTAGCGTTCAGACAACACCATTGATTTCATATTCAATATTCGCCAATTCTAATTGATTACATATAATTTCAACGTTCAATGTATTTCCTTATTTTTAGTTATAACTAATTATAACCTTAAAGTCACTTCAATTAATTGGAAATTAGATTAAAATAGTTACTAATTACCTTATATTAACATTACTAACATTACATTCTAGTTATTCTTCTCCTTGTAACATCAATTTTTTTTAGTTTTATTTCAATATAAAATTATAAAATATTATTTAATTAATATTTTAATAATCGAAAATTATGGGTCGTTACACTCTCCCTACTCAAAACTTTTCGTCCTCGAAAAAGGAAAAGGAGGAAATTAGGAAAAGGAGAAAATAAGGAATCATTATATTTTATTCAAAGTATTCAATTTATAAACAATTAATTTTCATAACTATAATTTAAATAGAATATACAATTAATTACAAGTAATTCTTCATATTCAAGTCTACCAAAGTTTGAAAATATTTCACTTTTCACAAAATTTCTAAGTCCAAAATTTACGAAAAATTTCGGCAGAGTCTCCTTTGTACGGAGAGGTCGCAGAGAAATAATAATATCTATAATCATCATATATATATCATATTAAAAAAATAAACATCCCAAACCATGGGAAACAATATAATATTGCTAGAAACCTGTAGTCCAAAAATATACCTATTAGTCAGGAAAAGAACGCTTAATTTATGAAACCAAAAGCAGTAGCTATTATTTCCATAAACTTGTACTTCACTTGTAAAATCCAAAGAAGTTAATAATACGTGAAAAGAGATATATTTAAGTTGCTTCAATTAATAACAAACAAATCAACACAATATAATAATAGTCACATGCAAACAAACAACATGACCATCATATGTAATAAATGAATCAATCATATGTCCATAACGACCAAACTGATGATTTGTTCAGGTTCAGACATTTTTAGTCGTACAAGATGATAAATAGACTATTAAGTGTACCCTATGCTCAATAGCCTTAGATAAATACTTGATATATTATCTATACATCCTTATAGAGTTAGAAGTATCCTTTCCTATCATCTCAAAAGCCAAAATAACCAATAATTTCAACACAATATTTAAGTTTATTCAATTGGTTTCTTTTTTTTTACATCATTACCAACTTATTAAACATTTTTGGTAAATATATGTGTTTTAAGAATGTAATTGAGTGTTATACAAGTTTATTTTATTCATGTTAGTTAACAAAATATTCAATGATTACATATTCTAAATTTTTATATCTTTTGATTTACAAGTTACAAATTTCTAATTTCTTATATATTTTATTCGTAAAATTCCATTCTTATTTATTTAATTAATTATTATTTATATAAAGGCCAATCACTTACATAATTTGTTTTCCATTAAAGATTTAAGCCATTAATGAATCATTTCACAAAATATTACTTAAGCTTCTACAGCCTTACTTAATTTTATACCTTAGTTTAGTTATAGAATAAAAATTTAAGTTTTTGGTGTTCGCCCTTGAAGAGAAAAGAAATACTTCAATATATCTAAAAATTCAATTAAAACATTTAACCTCATTCACTTAGTAGGAATATAAGATAAATTTAAAACATCCTTATAGCATCATGCAAGGACTTTCCCAAAGTTTAAACAATGTTAGAAATTTTTATCAAAAATTTATATTAAAACATTATGATAAGATTTTAAAAATAAAGTTCCTTAAATCTGATAATTTATTAGACTCAATATTCCAAAATAAGTATAAACTCTAGATTATTAAAGTGAAACTAATAGCATACTCAAATCTTGCACTAAATATCTAAATAAAAGTATATATATTCATAGATTCATGATTAATTTTACACACTTGGTTTAAAATGAATATTCAAATCATGGGAAAAACATTTATCATGGTTTAATACAAAATTCAAATAGTAACTAAACCTATAAATTTACTACTAGTACTTCGAAATCAAGTAATTATTTAAAACCATACTTCCAAAATTGAGATTCTAATTTATTTTCCAAGTATATTTAAAACTTCGCAAATCATTTTTTCCATTTATATAATATATCTTCAAATTATACATTCAAAGAAACTTATAAAAAAATTTACAAAAAAAAAATTTATTTGAAAACTTCATTTACAAATCAATCATCTTTAATGTTTTAATACTTTACAAAAAAAATTCTATAAATTTTCTTTCTTCATTTATTAATACCATTTCTGTAATTCTAAATAACATCTTTTTAAATATATGTAAATTATTTGAAAACAATTACTTACATCATTACTTATATTTAAAAAGAAGCTATTGAAAACCTTAAATCCATTATGTTTAAATTTTATTAGTTTTAAATCTCAAAATACTTTTAAACATCATTAATAAATCAATAATCATTAACTTTAAAATGTTTTATTTAACTAATAACTTCTGACAATATTTAGAACACTAATAATTTACTACTAAACCATGTTGTACATAAATAAACAATATTTAAACATTTTAAAGTATTTAGAAAGGAAAAATGATCAAAATATCTTTTATATAATACTTTATCAAAATATTTTTATAACTCGATGTTTTAACATGTTTATCCTTGTTCTTGCAGACTTTAGCCATGCGTTGATCAGACGCATGGCTAGAATTCTCCAAGTACTTAGCAGACCTGTTTCAACACCCAATGAAAATACTTAAAATCATTGAAAATAGATATGGAAAGTACGTTCCCCCATGGATTGCAGTTACGCAATGGTTATGCCGCTATCCCAGCGGAATCAATTGTAGCTGTAGGCATCTCACCCTTCGATTTACGCTATCCAATAATATCAAATGAATATAATAAGTGACCCACCAAAGGGATCCGATAATGACCAACCAAAGGGATCCGATAAATGACCAACCAAAGAGATCCGATAATGACCCACCAAAGGGATCCGATAAATGACCCACCAAAGAGATCCAACAAATGACCCACCAAAGGGGTTCGATGGAAGGTGCTTCCCATATCATTTATTTCAAAATATATCATACCATATATAGTCACCATTCAGAATCATAGCTTCAAATATCGCACTTATATAAATTCCATCATATATAAGATTTCATTTTCAGATAGAGTATTTTCCAAAATCAATAGTCTCAAATATATCAAATCATTCTTATATAAATTCCGTTATATATAAGATTTATCTCTTCAGATCAAAAACCTTCCAAAATCAACATTTTTAAAAATCACCTTATACTTATATAAAGTCTGTCTTATGCAAGAAATAAAAAATTTGCAAATCAATTATGCTGCATGAAGATCCATACGGAATTGAACATTTTTGCTTTGCAAAAGGTTTTGAATTTAGAATATTTTTTTTTATATACAATCATTTTGTGAAATAGTTTGGTATATAAAATGGTTGTGGAAAATAGTTTGTAAATAAAATAGTTTGTAAAATAGTTTGAAAATAAAATAGTTTGTAAAATAGTTTGTATAAGAAAAATTAAAGAAAATAGTTTGTATAAGGAAAATAAAAGAAAGTAGTTTGTAAAATCGTTTTAAATTAATAGTAGTTTTTCATAAAAGAAAATCCCAATTTAAATTACAAAGATATCCAACCCAACAACTTTCAATTTCAATGCCAAAGCATATCAATAATATTAGAACATAAGATGTACACATGTCATCATTTCGCAACATTACATTCGATCGTTCGCTCGATCACACAAGTTCGCTTTCGAACTAGTATTGTCCATTCAACTTCCTAATGCGGACTTCAATATGGTTTCTTGACTAGAAACCATCATTCTCCTTGCATAGCCATATACTATGATAGAGAACTCTATAATCAAACCAAAAATCCATATCAATATTCACCATCAAGAATCGAATGAAAAATTCTAATGCGAAATGGTGTAATTCACCTCAAACTTACGTACTCAAATCCGGATCAAATTAATTATGCGAATAAAATAATATACGCACAACTTACGTATTTATTTCAATTTGATTCATCACAATTATACTTCAACTAAATTCATTATTAATCTCATTGATTAATGAAAGTATCATTTCATACTTTAATATTTGTTTCACATAATTTCTCCATTTAACATATAACATTAATTTATTCGTTCTCATAATATTGCTTATATTTCTCTTCAATTTAAATTACATTCATTCCACATGTAATATTTCTCATTTAATATTACATTTATTACCAAATCATTTCATAAGGAATTTTCTTAAGTTTATAACCAAATTATAAAAACATAATTCCTTTTTACAAGACATTGTTCAGGTTTAAAATTATCACAACTTTATTTATAACCATTTATTATAACATCCATTTATTTCATAACAATTTACAAGTTATGGTTTTATTTATAATCAATTCACATTAAATTCATACTAATTCAGAAGGTTTTGATTATCCAAAATATCCAAATATTTTGTTTTTCAATAGTTGAACTACGGTCAAAAACAACAAAATTCACAACAACAATAATTAGCCAATGCTTTTAAACTGATAAAACGCAACTAATCAACAATAAACAATAATAACTAAATATTACCATTTCATAAATCAAACACATTACAAATAACTATATTAGTTATAAAAATTTAATCCTCTGCATATCATATAATATTAGGAAAAAAATTCATTTCAAAACTTATATAAAACACTTTTATAAAACTAACAAATACACGCTCTCATATATACACTTAGACAACTCATTCTAGGGTATTACTACCCTATCTCTAATGAGTTAACCCCAACAGGCTAAGGTATGTCTAAACCAAAGCTCTGATACCAACTGTAACATCCCACCCTTTTGGACGATTTAAATCGGCAATAAACCACACATGTCAACTAAAATCATTCAAAAGGTAAGACTGTTAATGGGGTAAATAAGAAAATAATAGAAAAGAAGGAAAGGTAAAACACAGAATCTCACAGCGGAATGACAAATTATAAAAATCAAACAAACAGTTCATAAAGCTGTTTTACAAATAACATTTGATTACACCTTTACAATACAAATCAGAGTTATACGTACAGTAGAAATAAATAAATAATGCAGCGGAACACATGATATAGTGGAATAATTAATAATAAATAGAAGACTCGTCTCCGTCTTCATCCTCCAAAATATAATGGTCTTCAATACACTAAAAAAAGCTCAGACTGAACCGAGCGTAATAAAAAGACAAAACACTCGAGTCAGTACTAAAAGATCTTATGTAAGTCAAATCAAAATAAGTAGAATAGAAATATTACTATAATGGATTCAGAGATGTATGACAGGAATTTCATCTCCTATCAAGTGTACAATGTGGATTTAATTATTTAAAAGATTTCAAATGATTCAAAAATACCAATCTTAATCATTTTAATTAAAATAGATCCGAATTTTAAATTTAAAACTTAAATCTTTCAAATAATTCAATTCTAATAAATAATCCAAATTAAAGAAATTACACGGTTATATGTCATTTCAACCAGTATCCAAATCAAAATTTCCAAATCAATGGGAACCGCTCGAGTTATCATTTCAATCCATAGTGGTAACAAAGATATATACATAAATAAACATCCAATCATCCAAAATGACAACCAATAACATCCATCACAATCCAATATCCAATTAGCCAATAAATCACAACAATCAATTGATTATCATTATCAGGTGTATAACTTGCAATTTATATTCATTATTAAATAAATGGCAAATTCAATTCAATATAAATTCAAATTTAACTTAAATGACAATCTAATAATACCAAAAGCAATTAAAAAATTTCTAATCACATTATAAATTTAATTTAACTAGCATAAGATAATCTAGTATTCGTGAGTGGGTCAAAACACTCACATTTTAGAACGCAAAAATCCAAACAAAGATGCCTTTTCCAATAGTCTCCAAACTCAGCCAAACCTATTTTATGTTATTAGGAATTCCAATACGAGTCCAAGGGAAGAAACTACGCATGTATCAAAGCTCGTATGAGGAAGATATTCAGGTTATAAGGATATAAAATAAAATAAAATACATACATATTTAATTCTTAAAATAAGAAACTTTAATAACTCACGTTTTCAAATTTGATGTACCCAAAACAAAGGCAAGAAGTAGAAAGCCAAAACCATTAAGGCTAATTCTCATTGTTCAATTTTTTTGAAGGCTTCTTGCAAAAGAAGGCAAGGCGATGAGGAAAGGTACGGATGTGGTTAAGGAAGAAATGGATGCTCACACTTTTTTATTCTTTTCTTTTTCTAAACATAGCTTCAGTAAAATGAATTGGCAACAATTAAGTAGAGGTATAAAGCTATGTTGACATTGAGACTTTGAGAGAAACAAATAGAGGTCTGATGTTTGAAAAATAAGAAATTTCTAGGGGAAAGAATGATATATGATATAAAACAAAAGAAGAAAGGGAAGTGACAAATGAAATATGTATGGAAGGGACAAATAAAACAAAACTGTATGATCTAAGTAGATGCTTTGAGAAATAAATAAACAAACGGAAGAACAAGAAAGGATATAAATTCACGTTTCAATTACATCAAAGAATTGCAATAAAACCAAATGTGGAAATGGTGGCAGGTGTATTGAATAATAAGGAAATGAAGGGACCGCTTAGGATCTAGTTAATTGCATGATCCACTCAATTAAATATATTATCACCGAATATATCCCTTTTCACACTCGTTTACACATAATTAACATATAGTAAATAAATTCGAATACAATAACCAGTGTAACGCTACAAAAAAATAAAAGATGATCTAGAACTCAAATTCAAGCTTTTTTTCTTTCAAAATAATGTTTTTCTCATAGGGGAATTGCACAACTTAAAAAGTCAATTAAATTTAAACTTCAAGATTAGTGTTAAAATCACTTATATACAGCCTCAAATGTATACTTAATGACTGTAAAATATTGAAAATTCATTTTTTTTCTTCTTTATATAGAATTATTTTTACCTTAAAAATGAAAATGTTCGTTTTATTTGCATTAAAATGTTCTTTTTATTTTTTTACAATAATGTATGTTTCGTTCGTTAAATCCAAAAATTAATATTAATGTTTTTTTTTAAATTGAAAGATCCCAAATCGACATAATTGTAATTAATTTCAAAATTACACTTATAACGGATTATAACAAACGTACATTTCTTTCATTAAACGCCATTAATTTCAAATAAATTCTCTTTCCCTTTTATTAGAAGATTCCAAGTCAAATTAATGGCAATAAATTCATTAATTAATTTAAATTCCAACATATACTTATTTTTTTTTAATCTTATTATTCAATCAATTATCATATTATATATATACTTAACGTTGGTTTACCATTTTATTACCTCAATCTTCTATATTTATCACTTTAGTTCATATTAACTGTAGTAGGTAATTAAATTAACTGCAATTGATTTTCAATTTAATTTCAATGGATTAATTAAATAGGTGATGAATGACAAATGTTACCTTTTACTTACTTAATCGCATTTACAAGATTATTATTAACAACAAATGCTATGACTACTTACACAATCCCGATTATACTCAATTTTCCATTAATTTCATATAATTTCCCCTTTTATATAACATTTAATTCATTTCCTTATTTCAACTTATCATCAAATAACGTTACAATTATTTTAAACACTAACATACAATTCCAACATTAAACCCAACATTCAATTGCCTTAATTCAATTAATTACCCATTCAATACTAAAATGATAAATTAATGAGAAAATAGTTAATACAATCGTTTATAATAATAATTCATACCCCTTATCTTATTCTTTACAACCAAGGGTTATAATTTGCTTACCCAAAAAGGTTTTATATTCAATATTAACCTATTTCAATTAACTACATACAAGTTCACCATCTACATCATTTAATTTATTTCATTATTTACAACCATAACCAAGTCAACCTACAATGTATTTCAATTAGTTTGAAATTACTTTAAATATTTATCAGTAGCGTTCAGACAACACCACTGATTTCATATTCAATTTAGCCAATTCTAATTGATTACATATAATTTCAACGTTCAATGTATTTCCTTATTTTTAGTTATAACTAATTATAACCTTAAAGTCACTTCAATTAATTGGAAATTAGATTAAAATAGTTAGCAATTACCTTATATTAACATTACTAACATTACATTCTAGTTATTCTTCTCCTTGTAACATCAATTTTTTTTAGTTTTATTTCAATATAAAATTATAAAATATTATTTAATTAATATTTTAATAATCGAAAATTATGGGTCATTACAGATGTGATGTGTATGGATGGAAAATGAGCAAATGTTATTTTAACATTTTAAAAGTAAGAAAAAGAGGCAAAATCATTTCATAAGTACATAAATCAAATCCAAACATCATTTCGTAAGTACAAATTCAAATCAAACCATTTCTTCTCCATTAAGAAAATGTCAAATCAAGGGTAGAAAAGTAAATAAAAAAGTCAAAAAGTAGAGAATGGTATTTTAGTCATTTGCCATCCAAAGCTCAAATATAAATATGCATCAATACCTTTCATTTTTCACACTTCATTCTCTACCTTCTTCTCCACTTTCTCCTTCTTCTTCACCTTTATTTCCATGGCATCTAACTTCTCTTCCACCTCCATTCTTCCTTCTACCTCTAAACCATCGCCTAAACCACCTTACCCCTCTCCAAAATCACCTACCCACCTCCTCCTCACCCCTACACCCCACGGCCTACCTCCAAACCCCAAGGCGGAGCTCCAAAGCCCAAGGCCGAGCCCAACAAGCCAAGCCGAGCCCATACCCTCCTATACCCCCCTCCTACACGCCTAAACCCCAAGGCCACACCCTCTCCTCCTCCCAAAAACTCACGTCCTCTATAAAAAAAGAGAGAAGAACATAAAAAAAGAAAAGAGAAAGAAAAAGAAAGGAAAACAAAAGCGTTCGGAAAGGAAACGGCAAAAGGCGAGACGTTGGAAATAACACGTTAGCGAGAAACGCATATCTCACATTAAAGATTGACGGAGTGGCTATGAAGGTGAGAAATTCTCACCGCTTTTTAAATTTATTGATTATCATGCTTAATTGTTATGTTAAATAATCACCATTTGATGATATGGATGTTTGATTGAATGTTTAAATATGTTGGATAATCCGTAGTAATGTTATGACATTTACCGTATGGAAAATATTGATGTTATATGGATGTTGTATGGTTGTTATGATAATTTGGATATCAAATTCCTATTAGTTAAGTAATCGCTTTGTTTAGTAAGACCATATTTTAGTAATATGATAAATTGTGGAAAAATAAGTCTCTTTCCATTTAAAAGTGAAATTAAAGTTAAAATGAAAGAGAATTAGAAATTTGAAGTAAAACGGATTTGAAAAGAATAGTTAATTAGAAATTGAAATTTAGATGGATAGTGAAATTGAAATCGATTTTGAAAAACTGAAGTTTAGTTTGAGATTGATTTGAAGTTTAAATTGAAATTAGATTTAAAATCTAAGTTTAAATATGTTTAATTTGAGATTAGAATTTGAAATAGAGTTGAAATTGGAATTTAAAATTTAATATTCAAATAATGGGAATATAATAATATGGTAATGGTGAAAATATATTTTAAATACTTTAAAAAGTGAAAATATTGATTTAAAATAGTTTCTAATGATTTTATAAGTATTGAAATCCAATTTGAATAGATTATTTCAAATATTAAAAAATAAGTTAAAACTAGGTGCGTCGCGCAACGGTAGTTCGCGATTTCACGCTGAAAAGTTCAAATGAGTGTATAGAGTGGAATATGGCTCGGAATTCTTCGAGATAAGAAAATTCTGGACTATTATATCTATATCTTCTAAACGAAGAAAGAAAATCAAAGTTTCGATAAGTAGATTTTAAAATAAGTCCAAATCAATTTTCTAGAAAAATCGCGCTAGTGCAGTTAAGTGACCATAACAGAAAATCTGTTTAAATGAATGTTTTTAATTATGGAAAAATATGGAATAAATTTGATAAATCTATGTAAATGATTTAAAAGAGATTTGAATTGGAAAATATGAGTTTTCAAATATTTAAAAGTGGTTTAATTCAAATAAACTTATTTAGCACTTTCGGCAGCACTTTTCTGCTGTGGAATTGTATAACTTTTGGAATATAAGTTTAAATATAAAGACGTTTTCCAGAATCAATTGTGAAAGTTTTAAAAAGGATAATTAAGCGTTTTGAAAGATAATTTGGGATATTTATAAGCAATTTCAAAATAAAGTTGAAAATCTGAGTATGCGGAAACGACTAGTACATTTGTCCCGCCTGTGAGATCTGGGAAGATAAAATAAGGTGTTTCACTAAGGTTAGGGATGAAGAAATCAATGCCCTAAACTTACCTGGCCTATGTTTTCTTTTCTTTGGCGAGGGTGGAACAGATGGAAAGGAAAGCCCGGATGCTCTTAAATAAAAAGATTCTGTATTAAGTTTTTGAATTAAAAGAAGATTGCTATTATCCAAAAGTTAAGTAATCTCCAAAATGAATTATTTCTGCGATCCTATTTACTTCAAAATGTTTGTTAAGATTGATTTAAGGTTTATCGTAAACGATGTCTTAAATAAAATTGTTTTTGACCCGCTTAAAAGTTAAGAAATTTGGATCAAGAATTAAGTAAGGAAATTTGAGATATTTTCCAAAAGCAAAAGAATGAATTACTTAGAATTACTCTAAGTCAAAAGAAAGAGATTTCGAAATCATCCGAAAAGAATTAAAGTGAAAAGAGACTTAATAAATCCTATATACTCGTATTCACTTTTATCGATGATTGGATTTCAAAGGAACCGGAGTCGGATTTGGTTAATTCCTATCCGAAAACCTCTTCGAACCAATGTATACGTTCGAACGTGAAGACATATTGAAGATGGTGATTGAAGACCGTGGATCTGCCTAGCGTGAAGACTGCTTGTTGAACATACTCTGGTTGGCCCTCATTATAGAGTTATTTATAGCAGTGGTCTCCTCGTGTTGGAGATTTTACAGATTGCAAGGGCTTCTCGTCTAGTAATGGCCGAGGAAAGTGCCTTCGGTTTGTCCTGTTACTGGACAACTTGAATAGACGTTTGTCTGACATTGCATTTCTAACGATTACGTACATTGGTTTTTACAAACGTACATCAGTGGTGGCAGAGAAGGCAACTTCTCTTAGCTTAACACCCTCCTTGAGACTTACGAGCTCAAGTGTTGTATTTTTGTGGAAGACAATTAGTAGTTAAATGAAAATGATAATGTGGCATTCAACGATGTGATATGTGCTTTGTGAAAAGGTAATCGTGGCCTCAAGCCTCATCAAACCGGAAATGACCGAAACAGGATTAGATGCGGCAAGGCTAAGTGAGTCATTCCCAATTAGGGTATGATCATCCCCTTCTAGATATATTTATTCCCGCTATGACGTTCGGGATGTATATTAATGTGGTGTATGGAAAACGAGCGCTCGGTTAAAGGTCGATAACGACCGGGGGATGACATATTCGGTACTGTCCAGTTAAAGAGGTAGGCCGGTCTTGTGTTGGTAGAGGGTAGATGTTCTGTGCCTCGGGACATCCATCTAGAGGTGTACCCATTTCGGAAGGTAGATCCTACACCTGGTCATTTGTATGGAAATCCATTCTCCAATAAGAACCTACAGTTTTGTTTGTAGAGCCTAATATGCTGGAATTTAATAATGGCAACAATTTCAGCTAAGATTAATAAGTTTATTTGCAAATATTTTCAAAGAGATGTCATTAGAAATAATATCAAATGTTTTGATATAAAAGTGTTTTAGTTATCATAAGGTAAAAAAACCCGTCCGTGTTTATGTGTGGGCGTAGTCTTATGAGATACTCTTTATTTCCAAAGGATTTATAACAAAGGCTGATATGTGACACTGCCATTTATTATTGAGTTTTTCTCACGCTGGTTTATCAAGCCTGATCCATGTATTTTCAATACTTGGGTCAGATCCGAGTAGTTTCAGGACAGTCGAAGACGGTTGGAGTTTCCAGAGGAGAGCTGGAGATATTCATCGACGTATGGACATATTCTGTTATCCGCTTTGCTTATGTTTGTCAGCAATTGTAAGGGCAGGTTTTATAACTGTCCAAGATGAATTTAGGTTAGACTCCGATATATGTATTTAAAAGTTTTCCGCTGTAAAAATATTTGTTCAATATTATATATTATTTCATTCGTGTGAGATTCTGTTCTGTCTACTTTTCTTTATCACCCTTAATGATCCGTCTTTTCATGCAATTTGAGTTGGACATGTGTGGTTTATTGTCGATTCGAAGGGTACGGGAAAACGGAACGTGACAAAAGCAGTAGATTTGATTTGCAGTGTCAGTTTTACGACCTGATCAAATACCAAGTAAACGTGGTGAAGTAACTAGTATCATCAAAATTTTGAAATTTTCGTCTCATTCTGTTGTTTAAATTTTGTAAAGGCGGTGGAACGACGGAAACGTTCAATGTAAATGTATCTGTCATCTCCAGTTCAGCTGATTGGTTGATTTCGAAAATGCTAAGCATTTTGATTAGAACTGCGTGAGAAGAACCAAGGAGGGTAGACACAAAACGGATATGGGGAGAGCGTAAAAGAAGGTAAGGAGATATAATGTGCGACTGTGAGGAACAACTATACTTCTTGACATACATAAATTAAAGAGCAGATACATTAATGGTAAACAAAAATTGATATTCTTAATTGCTAAGGACAAACTTTCAACGGTAAAGAGCAGATGAATCAAATTCTTGATTGACGGTATATGTTATTCTCATGTAAGTTTGCTGTCATAATTGCACATTTGAATTAGTGACGTAATGTGCTGTGACGCAACTAGTGAGATTTTTGACATGGTTTTTATACTTGAAGTAAATTTAGAAGATGAATGAGCTCAGATGGAACAAATTCTTGATTTGATGGTATATGTTATTCTCATACAAGTTTGCTGTCATAATTGGACATTTGAATTCTATATATGGTTGGGTTAGAATTTTGTTGAACCCGATTTGTTCTTCGTGCCGTGCCGCTCATTCAGAATTTAAGATGTAGGGTTTTGATCGACAAACGAAACAAGAGAAGCTATAGGTAAAAAAAGAGAGATTTCTTTTTCAAAGTTGGGTTGGGAAAGTTTGTTTGTTAAAATGCTCTATCCGCTCCCAATCGGAGCCGGACCCAAAACCCCAATTATGGTCTCTACGTCTGATCAATGTCAGGATCCGACTCCTTTTATTTTTAGGTTTCAGTTTCCTAATCCTCCTATGTGCCACATTTTTGATTTATTCTGTCACTAATGGATCAAGTGAAGAATCAGAAGACATGAAGAAGATCACGAGATTTGTCACGCCATTAAACGTGCCAAAAATGATGGATCTTGCACATGTTTGTAAAATCTTGAATTTTTGAAGGATGAGATGTGTGACAATTTGTTCTTTTTTAAGTTTCAAGGGGAGCACAAGGAGAGTTTGTATTGAGGAACTTACAGGCCGTATGTTTATCTTGGAATACGTGCCAGGTAATTTGATCGATATTATTCTTATTGTTATTTCGAGTTTTGTAATGTCGAATTAAGTTACGAAAATGCTGGTATGCACATTGTATTGATTAGATTCATCCATATCATTATGTTTATATATTTAGTTGCCTGTGCAAGTGCCTTCTAATGAGGGACCGTTGTAAATAGCTCATGTAATTTATAACAATATACTGAATACAAGAGTAGGTGCTTTGTGTCACTATGATAAGTGTGCGATGCGACAATGGCTTAATAGTAGGTGCATTGTGTTACTATGATAAGTGTGCGATGCTACAATGTCTCAATAGTAAGGTAGAGAGAAATAATCCCATAGGTCTTAAGCGGTCCCATGGGATACAAATGAGGTATCCTATTTTTTCACCAATCAACACTAGTGTTGGTGTGAACAAAATTCTATTCTAGCAAAGTACAGTTAGGAGATTTCTATATTTCTAGGCGCACATGATACTACATAAATTAATTCTTTACCGAAGTAAACACAAATTGTCATCGAGGAATAAGTCAATATATCTGTGGCACATGCATGTGCAACAGGTAGAATTTTCAACTAATTTTATTATTACTATATATTTCCGAGTAAGGCTGGTGAGAGGAAGCACAATACGAGAAAAATCCTTAATGAATCGACGGTAATAACTCGCTAATCCAAGTAAGCTATGAATCTCATGAACATTCTCAGACCTCTTCCAATTCTGGATAGGAGCGACCATCTATAGGCTTGTCTTAAATATCTATTGAATACGTCGACAATGCCATATTGTTTTTTCTATCTCAAGTGGATCGACTTATCCAATAAACACTTAATACAAAGCCATGTATATAGCATAGATGGCCCAATTAAGCCATATATATAGCATACATATCCAATAAATAATCGATGGGCGTGATCGAGTTCAATAATATTTGTGCTCGTCAAATATAAATTTAGCCCAATTAACCCTTGTTCCGCTAAATATATCATACATGACCTTGTGCTCTAACTTCATTATCCGCTTATGACTACCAAGGCAAAGAATGATAGAGTTGATAATCATTCGAGCTAGAAGTCTCGCCTTAGGTCTTAGGTATTTGGATGCGAACTTAGATATTTCATCTTCCCACATTTGATGTGTGATATTGTCTCTCGGTTTGAAACGCATATCGAGAATATTATATAAATCTTCGCCGGTGTCAGAACATTCGAGAGTTCTGCCTATGATTCTTGGAGTGAGCCTAATTGTGTTTCCATAAACTCTAGATCATTGCCAATTATCGTCGTTTTCTGTGTTCCAAACTGCCGTGCTATCCAAATCAACGTAGAAGAGAAATATGGCTAACCGATCAATTTGGATGTTATTGGAATTAAAATATATCAAAGTTTCTAAACAAGCACTTTCACACATTTCGTGTAAATCGTACATTGGGAACTTAAGTAAATTATAAAATGGATCCGTATGAAGTTTTTTCTTTTGAATGTCCTCGTATCTCTTGAGCGAATGCGGTACACGATTCATCCATCATTCTGTTTGATCATTAGAGCAAACTTGAGGATTGGATGAAGTTGCCTGGTCTTGCTTTCGCTTAGATATCTTATGATTTTTTATTTTAGGAGCCATTGAATTCGAGATATATTTGAAGACGAAGTATTTTTGAGAATTGAAAAATCGGCCTTGCTGTAGAAACAAATTAAAATTTAAGTGAGGTAAGCAAAAAATAGACGTTATCTGGTTATTTAAAGCATCGATTGAATTTCAAACGTCTGGAAGGTAGTTCAGACGTCTGATTTAACCTAATTTGAAGATAATAAATAGAATCAGACGTCTGGAAGGTAGTTCAGACGTCTGATTTAACCTAATTTGAAGATAATAAATAGAATCAGACGTCTGGTTGGTTGAGTTAGACGTCTGGATTTGATCGATTTGTAAATTCTAATAGTCAGAGAGAATTATCAAACGTCTGTTTGTATTATCAGACGTCTGGAACAGTCGAAATTTTATTTTTGTAGGACAGATAGTTTTCTCAAACGTCTGGCTATGATATTAGACGTCTGAAAATGATGTGAGATTTTATAATATGGAGGAAGAGACTTTGTTCAAACGGTTGGTCAATAGTTCAGACGTCTGAAATTAGTTGAAAATTCTATTTGTAGCTTATGAACAAGTAAAATGATGAAATATACTGAAATATGATGAGTCCAGATATCATTAAAAACAATTGGATGGCTCTAAGAACCACCCCGCTAATGGTCCCTGGTCCAAATAGAATTCTCATTTCATCTTTTAACCATATGTCTATTTATTTAAAAAATAAAATTACTTCATCGTCAGTTTAAACTTCTATTAACACTATTATTTTAAGTATAAACTTGCGTTTGTAATAACCATGATTTTATTAAACAGGAAAATACAAACACAGTTTATTATATTTTTATATAGCAGTACACATAAGCAGTAGAGTAGAAGTTTGTATGATTGACATTTGAAATTACACGGAATTCCATCCACAAATAAGGTTAGCACGGAAGATACCAGTATGGATTTAGAAACTAGAGTAACATAGAGGACAAAAAACATGTCATTGAAATCATTGTTTTTATTGATGAGGGAAAGAAAAACAGTGGTTAGCACGATGTGTAATGCTTTTAACATCATTGGCATAATTGTATCTGGTATAAATAAGGATTCACGAAATTCTTGAATCGCTCGTTTCGTTCTGTTGGGTAAATTTTGCAAAGGCGGTGGAACGACAGAAACGTTCAATGGAGATGTCTCTACATCTCTAGTTCAGCCGGTTTGTTGATTTCGAAAATGAAAAGAATTTTGATTAGAACTGCGTGAAAAGAACCGAGGGTAGACACAAAACAAACATGGGGAAGAACGTAAGAGAAGGCAAGGAGATATAATGTGCCACTGTGAGGATCAACTATACTTCTTGACATATATAAATTGAAGGGCAGATGCATTAATGGTATGCTAAGGACAAACTTTTAAAGGTAAATAATTAATACGCAATGAAGTAATGTGCTGTGACACAACTAGTGGGATCTCTTAACGTGGTGTTATAGAGTACAATTTTGTACACCTCAATTTAACAGATGTTATAATAACATCTTAACACCGTTTGCTATCAAATAAATCTAAGATCCCATGTCCTCTTTCCATCTATTTAACATTTTTTACAATAACATATTAATTCACATTTTCTACGTTTTTATTTGCTTCACTAATAATCAATCCGACCCCACATTTTTATTCACAAACCTTAAAGGCCACAACGTCAATAACATAAAAGCTATTAATGTGTTGGATACAAAATCATACAAGATAATAGTATTGAAATTGCAGATAAGTTGATGCAATAGGATCAATTTGAACTGCAAATGATATGACTGTTGCAAAATATTAAACAATAGCCAAGACAAATTTTGTTCAATTAATCAATAAAGCTATGATATATGTGAACTCATAAAGCTCAAAAGCCTTCTTTATTTCTATTAGCATAACCACAAACACGAGTTCTCCATAACAGCAACTGAACTCTCTTCACTCTTTTCTTACCCCACTTTTTCCTACTCCACCATTCTCTCATTTTCTTCTCCAATCCATAGTTCACTGATATAGATTTTTACTTTAAAACCCAATACAGGTTTTTCAGTAACCGTTGAACTAAAGTAAAACTTATTATTATCTACAAGATGGAATAATTTGCCCCTATTAATAAAAATACTATAGCCACATGCATGATAAAGGTACACAATTTTCCCTACACCCCCACAGCTTATCAACCCGCTCTCTACAAAATATCCTTCCACTCTACTTATCGCCATCTCTATTTAACGACCATCTAGCAATTCATTCACGCGTTCATTTATAAATTATAACATAGGCTAACCCTGTTCTATTTATTTATAGTAAAGATGAAGGTAAGAAGTAAAGCAGTAGTTTTGATTTGCAGTGTCAGTTTACTACTAGATCAAATACCAAGTAAACGTGGTGAAGTAACTAGTATCATTCATATCATTCTGTTGGGTAAATTTTTCAAAGGCGGTGGAACGAGGGAAACGTTAAATGAAGATGTATCTGTCATCTTCAGTTCAGCTGATTGGTTGATTTCAGAAATAATAGGCATTTTGATTAGAACTGCATGAGAAGAATTATTCCTATTGACATATATAAATTGAAGAGCAGAACCAAGGAGGGTAGACACAAAATGGATAGGGGAGAGAGCATAAGAGAAGGCAAAGAAATATAATGTGCGACTGTAAGGAACAACTATAAATCTTGACATATATAAATTGAAGAACAGATACATTAAAGGTAAGCAGAAATTGAAATCCTTAATTGCTAAGGACAAACTTTCAATGGTAAAGAGCAGATGAAACAAATTCTTGATTTGACGGTGTATGTTATTCTCATGCAAGTTTGCTGTCATGATTGCACATTTCAATTAATGCGTAGTGAAGTAATGCGCAGTGACGTAATGTGCTGTGACACAACTAGTGGGATCTGTGACGTGGTTTTTATACTTGAAGTAAATTTAGAAGATGAACGAGCTTAGATGGAACAAATCTTTGATTTGACGGTATATGTTATTCTCATAGAAGTTTGCTGTCATAATTGCACATTAAAATTTTGTCAAACCCAGTTTGTTCTTCGTGCTGTGCCGCTCATTTAGAATTTAAGATGTAGGGTTTTGAACGACAAACGTAACTGGAGAAGCTATACGTAAAAAAAGAGAAATTGCTTTTTCAGATTTGGGTTGGGAAAGCCTGTTCGTTAGAGCATTTGCTCTATCTGCTCCCAATCGGAGCCGGACCCAAAACCCCAACTATGGTCCTTTACGTCTGATCAATGTCAGGATCCGAATCCTTTTATTTTTAGGTTTCGGTTTCCTAATCCTCCTATGTGTCACATTTTTGATTTATTCTGTCACTAATGGATCAAGTGAAGAATCAGAAGACATGAAGAAGCTGACGAGAGTTGTCACGCCATTAAATGTGCCAAAAATGATGGATCTTGCACAGGTTTGTAAAATCTTGAATTTTGATGTAGTTTGAGTTTCTAAAGGATGAGATGTGTGACAATTCATTCTTTTTAAAGTTTCAAGTGGAGCACAAGGAGAGTTTGTATTGGGAAGCTTACATGCCGCATGTTTATCTTGGAATATGTGCCAGGTAATTTGATCTATATTATTCTTATTATGATTTTGAGTTTTATAATGTCGAATTAAGTTACGGAAATGCTGGTATGCACATTGTATTGATTAGATTCATCCATATCATCATGTTTATATATTTAGTTTCCTGTGTAAGTGCCTTCTAACGAGGGACCGTTGTAAATAGCTCATGTAATTTATAACAATACACTGAATACAAGAGTAGGTGCTTTGTGTCACTACGATAAGTGTGCGATGCGACAATGGCTTAATAGTAGGTGCATTGTGTCACTATGATAAATGTGCGATGCGAAAATGTTTTAGTAATAAAGTAGAAGCAATAGTCCCATAGGTCTTAAGCAGTCCCATGGGATACAAATGAGGTATCCTATTTTTTCACCAATCAACACTAGTGTTGGTGTGAACAAAATTCAATTCTAGCAAAGTACAGTTAGGAGATTTCTATATTTCTAGGCGCACATGATGCTATATAAATTAATTCTTTACCAAAGTAAATACAAATTGTCATCCAGGAATAAGTCAATATCTATGGCATATGCATGTGCAATGCACACATTGTTCCTACTCAATTGAAGTTGCAATTTTAATGATGCGAGTTAGAAAATTCGTAGTGATTTTTGTACCAAAATACTACTAATTTAATTTTGTATATCTGTCCATTCGACAACATTGTTTGGATTTTCCCTCTTCATGGTTATTCTTTTTTGAGAGTCGAGCCTCTAACATTGGAAGTCAGCATCATAATTGTTATGTGTATAGTATACCAAAACAGAGAATAATCAATTGTAAACTCATTTCACAAGTTTATCAATCAGATTTCCACTACTCCGAAAGTCTATATTTGCTAAATTAAGCAATATGTTGTAATTAAATTACAACCACAATCTAACAACCATAGTAATAATAACTATAACAATATATCAAATGTTATACTATTTAAAGAAACAGTACAAGGTAGAAACAAATATGATATATATATATATATATATAAGTACATAAATTAATTATAACCCTAACCGGTTTGAAGAAGAAAATTCCGTCTGAGGCTTGTCGTAACAATTTCCTTAAGACTTTATTTAAAGTATCACAAGATACAACAGAAGTAATCTGCACGAGATTGTAATGAGTATGTCTGTGATATATTGTATAGAGCAGTAGAAAAGAAGAAGCAAAAGAAATTAGAATTGGAATGAGAATGTGATCAGGATTCTCTCCTATTTATAATTTTGTCCGCATCACTTCAAACAGTCGCGTCCGCTTGACGGATCGCACCCGTTGCCTTTTGAACCGTTACTGTTCGTTAAAAGGTTGCACCCGCCTGCTCCTCGCATCTGTTCGGTCGCATCCGTTCTGTTCCCCCATGGGTCGCGCCTCTTCAGTCATTTGCATCCGTTTTCGAATAGATCCGCACCAGTTCGTTTAGCTTGCAACTGTCAAAAAGCCCGGTCCAGTTTTGCCGTAAAATAAAAATCATATTAGACCCAATCCCGGTCCAGTCGAATGGTGGCGACGCGCGTGTGTGGTGGAGATGTTTGATCTCCCTCCTCACAACGAAGGATACATTTGGGTGTCCCTAGGCCCCAACCCCTTTATTGCAAAGATATTAATATATTGGAATAGCTTTGCAATTTTGGCGATGTGGGACTTGATGTATGTTTCATTCAATAGGAATTTCAACAATAATAGGCTTATGTACAACTCACATGTACTAAATTTGCTTTTCATATTTCAGTTATAACATCATTACAAAATTTCGTTGGTCAAATATAGAAACTTGTAAAACTGTGTGCTGCATGGAGTTTTATTATCAGAAAAATTGTTCTGTAAAAATAGTTGACTTGATTTTGTTGGACGCTGAAGTTGAACTTGAATTATTTGACAAACCAGCGGTCTTTGATTGCCATAGTTAAGCTTTAGATTACACAGTTATGTATGTCAAGTACATCTCTTTCACTTTATTAAAGTCGTGTATTGTACTTCTTACGATGCACATGAATACTCATGCAGGACGCCAAAGTCATTAATAGCTGGATTGATGTGGCTTGGTATAAAGAATGGACAATATTTTCTACGTCATGTGTGCCAGGATTCCGATGATCTCAGCAAATATGGCTGGACAGATCACAACGGTCGGGATTATGGAAAACAAACAATTGCTGACCAAGAACTTCATCTAACAACAAGTTTCTTGAGAGAAAGAGTACACGGTATCAGTTATGGTGGAGATTGGGCTGTTAGAATTAGTGCACAACTTGAGAAGTATGCTATAAAATTTGTCTTCTTTAATTTATCAATTTGAAAGCATATTGTACCTTAAGAGCATGACATAATACTCCTAATCATGTGAGGATTATAGTAGTTATATCATAATAGCGTAATAATCGAAAGCAATGATATTCATACTCTTTACTCCACTCTTTATGGATTCCATCTTCATAGAAGCTAAGTCATTGATTCCCAAACATGGAATCTGGATAAGAAATATTCCTAGTTGTCTTCCACATGTCATTTTATCATGTGTCCATCAAGCTTCTCATAACAAAATTCAATGAAAAAATGCACTTTTGAATTATGCGTGGTAATCATTCTAAATAATAATAGTGAGTTTAGGCATGTTTTATTGTTTAAAAACAGAAATACGAATTTGATTGGATGAATGGAAGATTTTGTCATATAAGAATACGTACATCAAGCCTTAAAACAGGACATTATTTCCTGACGTGGTCGATTCAAGTATCGTAAAAAATTAGTTTGAGTGAACTGTACTTGAATTATTTAATTATTAAGACATGTTATTGTTGTATCTGTTCATTCCGTCCTTTTGTTTTAGCCATGTTCCTTTTCTTCTTATTCGACCAATTTTCAAATTACATTTTTTCTTCATCCCAAATCCCTTTTTGTGTTTCTTCAATATGATATTAGCTTTTGGGATTGAGCATAATCCTGTCTCCGTCCACCCCCATATTTCTGCCCTTGTCCGCGAATTGTTTTCACATTTGCATAATCATTATCCCTTGACCATTTTTCAGAACATTTTTTTTTGACCATTTAAAGGGCGAGGTTTGATGATGCAAAATGGAGTGATGTACATCTTTTCTTCTATATAGCAGACGAAAGAATACGACTCCAGTGAGGATTATCCTCTGGTATCTGAGTTCCTTAAGGACATTGGCGGGTGGGAACTTCATTTGAAATCTCAGGTATTTGTTCTGAATTGTATCTCACTATGCTTACATGGAATTAACTTTGTTCAATTCTTCTATTCCGACTCTTCAATCAATTGAAGGTCAAATGTAACACAAACATAACTAAAATGACCTTCTGATGAAACTTCATGATTCATCTGCTTCATGTTAAAATTGTACAAACTACTATTATTTTATGGTTAAAAATTAACATGGAGATTTTAGGTTATGTTCAGTCGATTAATGTACAACCATTTTCGAACACATTGTTATCAAAAATTTAGACTGCTTCGTCATTGTGTCTGCAAGTAGTGAAACATAAATGACTGCTAAATGAACACAAAAAAAACCTAAAGTACTTCACTTAGTAATGTTATACTAAAGTTACCACTGTATCATCAAAATTAATTTTATGGGTGCAATATTCTAGTAAAAGATTTGAGCTTTGAACTCTTGAAGCTGGAAACCAAGCTATATAGCATTATGCAATGTTTATATGAATCTCAATTCGATAATTCCAGAATTCTTTGATATTTGTTGACAATCATTTATGAACTTATATAAAGTCCATGCAAGAAGTTTTGTCAAATCTATGAAATATCCACTTTTCAAATTGGAATCCTCATATTGTTAAAATTGACTGATGAGATCCATGGAAGTAATTTGAATTTAAAAGACCGCAGGAATTTTGTTTACAAAGAGTTTCTCATCTATTTATAAACATAGCAAGTTTGTTTTGTCAACATGCGAAGTTCCTAAAAACCATGTAATTTTTTTAACAACTGTACAATTATGGATATCAATATTTGAACATTTTGAAAAGGTCCAAACTGGGATGCTTTTGTTCCAAGTAAACTTGAATTGTGATGGATATACCGACCCCTTAATGCACATGTAGTTGATTTCTTATCAAATCCCTGCAACCATGTTTATTTTCTAAATGAAATTAATATCTTTTACAGGATAATTTGGAAGTGCACCATGCGGGTTTCAAAACACCACATGCATAATTTGACTGAGCTAATTCAGGGTACTCTTGCAAACAATGTTTGTCTGTAAGACTCGCCTAGTGCTGATAGGAGTTAAACACACTATCAGATTCTATTCTTATGATCATCCATAAATGTTTCCATTTTAAATCCACAATGTCCAATGATATGGTAATACTCGTTTTGGTACTATATAAGCAAGAAGAACTGGACAGATACAACTTCCTGATGCATCAGAAGAATCTCGAAACATTGTTTTCATTCAGGTAATTTCCATGTTTACATAAACTCAACAATGTCGTAATATTTGAAATTTATAATCTGCACTTGTTACTCATTGCTTTTGCAATTGGAGCAATCTACAATTCTATTCTTATTCACATATGATATTTCTATTATATATATATGTGTGTGTGGGAAAGTCTATTTAGACACAATTGGTGACACAAAGAATCTCCACCATTGCATTGCCCTTTGAATTCCACCTTCCTCATAAAGACAAAAAAATTCCAATGGTCCGGATCTTTTGTGTCACCATTTTGTGTTTTTATAGCCGGCCTCTATATGTATGTATGTATGTATTATTTTATATTTCTTGTCAAACACTTCTGCATTCCTACCCCTATAGCTTGCTAATTCTAACCATTTAAATGCATCCTATTGAACCCTGACCATCTGCTATTGGGGATGGATCCAAGAATTATACATGGGAAGGGGTTGACCAATCATATAGGTTACACAAATTTTGGTTTAATGAAGATTTATATATAACCACTGAAATATTACTACATCTTCCCTTTTTAATATAGAATCACAATGACATTTATTATATCGGAAGTAATTAATGATAGTTTAATTTGGACTATGAAATAGACTATTTCAGTACACACAGTTGAAATATCATTTAACCATTCACCGTTCATTTGATTTAAAGCTAGGTTCTTTGCGATCTTTGTAGCAAAAAATGTCCCCTCCATCGTAGCTGTTGTGCCAAGCAAAGCAAAGATCCAAAATTATAAACTTATAAACCAACAGGTATGATACCTTTATTTTATTTTAGACCTATTTTTAAAAGTAATATCAGCTATTCCTTTCCAATTAAATCTAGGAAACTTACACATGTAGAAGCATAGTTATTAAATCCCTCGTCTAGGCACTCCTATGCGTCAAAAAGCTCTAGGTGCCAGCTCGGGGCTTTTTACCTTTCAAAGCACCGACGATGCGTAAGACGCTAAAAAAGCCCCGAAGGCTTCGAAACGTTCGAGTTTTGAAGCGCCGAAAACACGCCTTGTGCAGCATTATTGATGAGAAAAAAGTTTCAGTATTTGATTCAATATGGAGCCCAATTACATTTCAAAATCCAACAGCTAGCAAATAGAAGTGTTTATTCATCTCGACTTCAACGTCGAACAGTAAAAAACATCGTAATACAGAACAAAAAAATAACCATAGGCAATTTCTATATATTAAGTATTTTTGTTGTTTGTAGACTTGAATTGAATGGCTTTGTGCTTTTTTAGTTTGATTTATGATGATCGTAAGATGTTTTATTCTCAATATTGTATTTATATGCAATTTTTTGAAGCCAAAAATCGAGTTTTAATGCATTTTTAATTGCTGTTTTTTTTGTTGTAAAACAGAAAAAGTGATGCTTAAGGCGTTCAAAAAAGCCCTAGACCCAAAAAAGCGCTAGGCGTGGGTCTCGGGCTTTTTCGTTGACAACTATGTATAGAATTAATAAAGTTTTGAATTTATTTTAAAATGACAAAAGCTCGATATCTAAAAAGTCTTCCATAAAATTGATCCAATCAAATCGACTCAATCTCTGCTTGAAAAAAAAAAAATGAATTGGATGGATTTAAACATGCAACACAAATCAATAGTTCCGTATTTACCTCATCCAATCTGTAATTTAGTTCATGTAGTTCCATAACACTATTCAACAACCTGTTATGATAATGATGTGAGTTTGTTATTTATCTTTTTAGTTTTAAGTTTCAATACTGTCCCACATACATATAATAATTTCTATTTGCAATGCTAACATGGAGCTTCATGGGAAATGCAAAAACTTCAATCAATAAAGTCCATCCATTATTTACTTTATATTCTTTTTTGTACAAAAATTCAAATCTTTCAATTATTTGCATTTTTTATACAAATCTTTCAATTATTTTCAATTAAATTCCGTCAATAAATTCCATCCATTATTTTTTATGTAAAAATATTAACCACCATCATTGCATTTTCATTATTACGATCCTTTCAATTGCATGGCTAGACAAATCTTTCGTAATATTTGATCAAATGTAAAGTAAAAATACATTCAAATGACTTAGTGCAGATTATACAATGTTAGTCATTCACATTACACAAATCTAATGATTCCTTTATAAATTCAAAATACTTTTTTACAAATATGCAAATCTTAATATCACTTGAAAATAAAAAATTATTTTTTAACTGGTTTAAACATATACAATTTATAAGAAAAACAATTCACGCACGAAACGCGTGCCACAGCATTCGTTATTAAAACTAGAATTTTAGTTAATTAAATATTTAAATATTTACAAATAGTTGAATGAATTATAATTTTAGTTAATAAAATAGTTGAATATAATATTTAAATGGTTGAATGAATTATAAATAATTAAAATTGGAATTATAGTTAATAAAATATTTCAGTATTTATAAACAGATGAAGGAATTATAATTTAGTTAATAAAATAGTTAAATAAAATGGTTATCAACACTAAATTTGTTATTTTTAGTAGTAATTCATAGTGTAGTTTTTCCACTAAAAAAACTCAGACTTATGTAAAAGCTCAAGGCGCAAGCCTTGTGTCTTTTTGCGCTTGAGCCCCTTAACTACTTTGGTTTCATCTCATTCTTAAAAGAATCGCAGTGAAGATAAAATGTTGTATCTTTATCTATATGATGATAAATTCAATCATTTGATTTTTCAAACCACAAATCATAGATGGTTGAATTTTTTTTTAAAAATGATCACAACATGTTTTTGAAAATTTATGTATGAGATTGATTAGCACCATCTAGATAGTATTTTCTTCTAACATTTCATGAATGCTGATAGTAAAATATACAGTTCTAAGTCATATTATTGAATTTGATGGAGTCCAAGTAGTACTACGTTACTTGATAATGATGCCGTTACAAAAAAAATGATTAGGAGTCTATTTTTGGAAATCCGATTCCTCACAATCTTTTTTATAGAAGATTGTTCGATGATTTATACACTACTAGAAAAACAGTAAATTCCAACGCCCCTGTTCCAACGGCCGCCAACGGCATTTCCAACGGCTTCCAACGGCTCGTTAATTTTTTACGTAACCGTCTTAAACCGTTAGAAACCGTTGGAAAATAGCCGTTTGCGGCTGTTGAAAGCCGTTGGAAAATTTCCTGCATATTTCCAGAGACCGACCTTAAGCTCATTATTCATCTTCTCAACCGAAAATTACCCCCAAATCCACCATTCCATCATCTCCAATCTTCATTTGCCGGCCCAAACACCATCCCAACAACCCCCGACGCCATCTAGAAGCTACTCCGGCACATCTCCACCGTTCTAGCTCTCCAAATCGGTAATTTTCCTAAAGCTAATATTTATGTTTTTTTTGATTTAGGGTTTAATTTGAATGTTGATTGATTCCTACTTGTTAGTGTATGCATATTACATTATATTATCCTCTAATTGCAACCATTATAACATAATGAACAAGTTATTATAATTGATTGAAAATTTTGTAATTTAAGATATTGCATTAGTTTATGTTATTTGGTTAGTATATTAAACGTATGTGTGTGATAGAGTTTATTACATTTGGAAGCCGTTAAAACGGATATTTCATATGTGCGAATACGAGCTTTGTATTTGTGTGAACACGCGAATTAATTTAGTTTATAAATGAATTTTGTGTACAAATTTAGCGTATAAAATGAATTTAGTACTTATGTAATAAAACGGTAAAATATAAACCAATATTAATTAAACGAATTATATATTCGAATTTAATGTAAACAAATATTTAAATCCTTAGATATTATTCGGCCCCGTCTGACAAGTGTTGTATATGATCGTTTTAGGGATATTCGTTTTTTCCACAAAACGGACAACTCTATTCATCTGATACATCATTTGTCGGATTTGTCCCAGTATTGGACAAGTTACAAGCACTATAAAGTAATTATATTCCGTCAATCATATCACTTTAAACGGTTCACAAAATTTCGACGGCATTTCCTTTACGTTCCTTGTGTACACGCATTTGTGTACGATACAAGGAACAAGGAGGAAATGCTGCCGAAATTTTGTGAATCGTTTAAAATGATATGATTTACGGAATATAATTACTATTATGTTTGTAATGGGAAGTATGATGACCGACCATCAAAGAAAGACACATAAGTGGCAATGAAACAATAGTTGCTTATTTAAAATATTCAGTTTGTGAAATAAGCAGTTTGCGGCCGTTGGAAAATTTTGTGCAAAATTCAGTACTTGGTTTTCGAAATACGTTTCTGATCCCACAAATAATGTGCTCGATAAAGGACTGAAACATTTGGCGTTTGGACCGAAAAGAAAAGTTAATACGTATCCAATATATTTTGTTAATGGATATAAATTCAACACCAAAGAATACGGTGCTGAAAAATTAACAAACAATACTGGTGTATTTGTTAAAGGCAGTGATGACCCTAATAATCATATAAATGATTTTTATGGCGTGTTAACTCAGATATTGCAGTTGACATATTTTACAAGACCCGTGGAGGATGTTTATTTGTTTAGATGCAACTGGTTCAGCAATGTTTCAGGTTCTGGTATCAACGTTCATCCAAAATATAATCTTATAGAAATTAAACATACCTCGCATTATCAAAAGTACGACCCATTTATACTAGCCAAACAAGCCCTACAAGCTTATTATGCCCCTTATCCATCTCTAAAAAGGGATAAAGCAGATTGGTCTGCGGTTTTTAAAACCAAAGCAAGATTTACGTTTGATGGACAAAATATTCTAGACGAACAAGCCTATCAAGCAGATCTGGAGGAAAATGCTGAAATAGAAATTACAGACGATCAAACCGATTTTGGACCTTTAAATGACGAGACAAATGTATTAGTCGAAGCATTTGAGAGTGTAGAGGAAAACGACATAGAGCACGAAACCGAGTCTGAATCAGAAAACGATGAGGACGACTGAGTAATATCCGGTAATTTTTAAAAGTATTCACATTACATTGATCTCTGATTAATAATGCATTTATCTAATTTATACAATTTTAATGACAATAAGTGTATACTCACACACTCAACACGTACACAACATGACACATTTGTAGCATATTGTATTACATTTTTTAATGGTTCATCATATCATGATTATTATAATGTGTATATGTATGTATATATGGCAGGTATATATATTATGTCCGGTTCCGGTTCTGGTTCTGGATCTCGGCGACGTGGCTCTTCACGTCATATTGGAGAGAGTAGTGGTGAGCCACCAGCTCGGCCACTTGTTTACTTACAGCCTAAGGCTGATGAGACGTAAGTATCATAATTAGCGAGCATAGCATTTTAATTTTTTAATTGTACATGATATATCTACAATTGTCTAAAGTTCAATTTTATATTTAACGCAGTGGATTTGAGTTGGAGCCATCCAAAGTGGTTCTGAGCACTTCGAAGCAGGCGTACATGGCTAGGATGACCGATTGCTGGCCCAAGTGGGGCAAGATCCCCGACGACGTGAGAGAGACGATTTGGCAAGATTTTCTGGTAAGTTTATACCGCTTTACAAGATGATTAATTAAATACAAATAAATAATTGGTAATATTTTCTCATTGTACAGGGCGCCGTAGATTTGCAAGAGCCTGACGTCAATTTAGTTCAGCGACATTGGAACTCCAGGATCGCGAAGAACTATAGAGAGACTATGTCGGAGATTAAAAAAGTAGGAAAGAAGCCCAAGCGGATGAGCGCGACTGTATGGGAGAAATGAGTTGATTGGTGGAACTCTGAGGAGTTCAAGGTAAATCTACAATAAATCTCAGCATTTTTTTACTGTTTAATAAATAATTAATCATTGTAAATTTGCAGGGGGAGTCAGCTAGGAACTCGGCAAACAGGAGCAGGAATCCTGTATCACACCGTGGAGGCTCCAAATCTTTCCAGCATCACCGCGAAGATTTGGTAAATTTATCTATTATCACATTTGTATATTGATCAGTTCAGTAATTAGTTATGTACAGTTAAATTATCCAAATTATCAATTGCAGGAACGAGCTCGTGGAGGCTCTGTTGGCTTAGTGGACGTGTTTGCTCACACCCACGCGTCTAGGCAAGTAGATGAGGCTGGCAATATCATATATCAGTGGGGTGAGCAAGATAGGACGACCGAGGCATATGTATGCATTTTTTAATTTTTAATACTTACACCGATAAGTTTATTAATTTCTAGCTACGCAAAATAATTACATGCTACTATTTTTCAACTGAAATTATTTTTTTTCATTATAGTCGAGGTTGTAGGAGGCACAGGCTTATGCGCTTGAGCAGTCTGGTCGTGATGCGCTGACACAAAAGGAGCAGGATAACATTTTTACCGCTGTTATGGATCCGATGCAACGGGGTAGACGTTTTGGCTTCGGGAACCTAACGGTAATTAATCCTTTTACATATGTACAAAAAATCAGCGTTTAGATATATAATGTTATAATATTGTATATGCTGAGACAACCCTTTTGCTATTAATTTTATTTGCAGGCTCGACAGGCTCGACAAGCTCAAAAAGACCGAGACAAAGAAGAAATCAAGGAGCTTAGAGCTATGGTTGAGCAGCTACGGGAGGAGAATCGTCTACGAGCCATCCAGGTGGAGCAGTTGGATCAAAAGCTTGCGTAGTATTTGCAGAATCATGGTACCCTTCCTTCGTCGTCTGGTGCTTCTGGAGGCGACGAGGATCCTTGAGGAGGTATGTTTTTGAGTATTTGTGTTTGAACAATGTATATATTGACTTGGAGATGTTTTGATGTTGATGGTGATGTTGTATATATTGGTACGGAGTGGGTGAGAAGTATTTTGATGGTATGATCATGGTTTAGTGACATTTGTTGATGGTATGTACGTTGATGGTATATTTTGTGATGTTTGATCGGTTTGGTTTGTTTATATTGGTGTTTTATTGATTTATGTGCGTTGTTTGTATTGATATTGATATATATATATGTGGAATTGATTGGAAATGGAATGGAAATTGAATGGATTGGAAATGGTGTGGTGGAAGGTAAATAGGCTTGCTGTTGTACAGCAAAATAAACTCAGTATTTCCAACGGCTTCCAACGGCGTATTGACCATTTTATTATAACGGTTTCTAACGGTTTCCAATGACTATAAGCCGTTAGCGGTCGTTGGAAACGCCATTGGAAATGGTCCGTTGTTTCCGTTGTAAAGCGTTGGAAGTCGTGGGATATATTCCAACGGCTATTCCAACGGCTTCCAACGGCCGCCAACGGCTAAAAGCCGTTGGAATAGCCGTATTATCTTGTAGTGATATTTGAAAGATGTTTCTTCCATGGACAAAATTTATTCCGGCACGTTGGAATTCGAACCAAAATCTGGTTTTGTCACCGATGGTTAAAAATGGAAAAAATAATTTATGTTTATATTAAAAAAAAACCATTAAATTTTTTTAGCTTTGTTTATTGCTTTGAAAACATTCTATCTTAAATGCTTACTAGTGTTTTCGTATTTATACAGTGAAAAAGGTACCGATTGGTATCAAAATTCAAAATTGGAATGAGAATCGAATTTTCAAAATTTTCAAAATCGAATGGACAAACTAGAAATTTCAAATGATCGAAATGGGATTGGAAATCAAAATTTTGAACCTTGGTTTCTTCACATTCTCTTTTAAATTACCTAAACATGTCTCTGTAAATCAAAACCATCAAATGAGAGAAACTAGTTTTGCATTATAGACATATTATGTAAAATAATAAACCAACAACTAAAAGTGGATACATAATTTGATCAAATCGTAAATCCCACTTGTTACTTAATCCTATTTACGATTGATACAATAAGCAATAACGATAATTGTGTTAGTTGTAGGGTTCAAAAAATTCAATCATTGTAAAATCTTCAAATCCGTAAATACTAAATCCTCGTAAATACTAAATCCTCTCGATGACTAGCCTATTACAATTATTTATTAGACATTTGCAACCTGTAATTTCACAAACTTGAATAAGGCTGAACATTTATTGGTTCAAATGGGAAAAGACTAATCATACTGAATAAATTTGGTTAAATTAGTTCAGCTCAGTTAGTTGATTGATTGGCTTTGATATTTTTTCTAATATTTATTAGTTGAGACGAATTTGGTTTTAACCATCTTAAAACTGAAAAAACCAACTAAACTGTGTATAAAACTTGAAATATTTTACAAATAAACATAGTTGTTAATGTCAGTACTGTTCAGTACTATTACTTATATTTTACTATCTGAATATGTTACATTTATTTAAATTCATTCACCTATCCCTAGGAAAGGAAAATATATTTTTTCTTGAAATTGTAACGTAATAACATCTTTACATATGGATGCACCCAACCAGTTATTTCGACTTCATGATATGTTGCCAAGGTCACAACTTATCTCCTTTAAAATTTAACCAATTAAACCAACTGAACAGAATTGATTATTTTATGTTTGGTTTGTGCTGATTTTGGGGAGATTCAGTATGGTTAGTTTTTTAATCGAATGATTATTGATTTTAATATTATCGGCAAATTCAAAACAAATGTCTATTTTCTTGCCTCTGGATTTGTGAACAAATAAAATCTAATCAAATACGAACAAGTTTACCTACTTGAAGAAGCACTACTAGTCCTCAGATGGAGGTTTAAAGCGTCAATGAGGAATTGAAAAGTTTTTTAAAAATTGCAAATCCAAAGGCTTAATGTAAATTTATATTTTATGAAACAAAAGTGTTTAACACTTCAACTGTTTATTGTTGTAACGACCCTTATAAATTCGATGTTTAAAATGAATTAAATTAATAAGATTGTAATTTAAATTTAGAAGGAAATAAAAATCCTATTAATTTATATGAAAGCGAATGTAGAAATTTGATGTACCAAGGGTAATTAAAATTTACAAATTTAATTTTATTTGCAAGAAATTGTAATAGTGAATTTTTTTGGCATTTGGATATAAAGTTAAAAATAATTAAGTAAAGGCAAGTATTGAATTTATCAATAAAATTAAATATTGATTTATGGAAAGGGAATGTAAATGAAGGTAATAAAGTAATGCAGGACAATAAATAATTTATTTAGCACAATTCCCTTTTATTTGTAAACTATTGTAAGGTGTTAATTAATTGAAATACGAAAATTAGGAAATAGATTCAAAATTTATGTTAGACAATGAATTGCAATAATTAAAGTTAATAATTAATGGATTAAACGGAATACCAATTTACTCATAAAGTGAATATAAGTGAATGTAACAAAATGAATAGGAAATGCTAATTTATTCGTAAGTGATGGTTGATGTAAAAAGGAATGGAAATTGATTGGTTTTATTAATTGAATGGAATTCAAATTTATTGGGAAAGGTAAATGTGTATTTGACAATAAATTTAAACAGACTTAAATATTGAATTTATTTGATTAATATATATAATAAATAATTATTTAATGAAAACAAATACTCTGTAGATATCTATAATATTTGAGTGTAAATAGCAAACTTATAAATGTGAGATTTAGAGTTTTGACAACCATTATTATGAGCTATATGTATATTTAGTTCTTTCAATTTAGTTTGGAAATCATTGAAATAAATGTTACGTTAAAATAAATTTAGATAATAATGGGGAATAACGTGAATAAATTCTTCATAAAATGATGATTAGTGTATATGGAGAATGGAAATAAAGCTTTATAAATTGATTTGAATCTAAAATTTAATGAAAGGATTAATTGCAATTAAATGGATTAAATGTTTGAAGTTACGAAAATTTTAATTTAGATAAAAGGGTATGCATTTATGTAATAGAGTATGAATCTATGGTTAAGTTTATTTATAAAATGGCAGTTGTGTAAATGAAAGGGTGCAAAAGTAAGCCATGTCAGTATTGGAATAATGTATGATTATAGGTTAAATTGAAATAAATGAAAAGTTAACATCTAAATATTACGTTAATGGGGATTTAAGTGTAATCGAATAATATTAAGATAATAGATTTTGAATCCAATATCAAGTCCATCTATTTGAATATATGAATGAAATAATCATTGATTTCTTTGATTTAATAGAATTATTAGAAAGTTCATTTATAATTTTGAATTTAATGAAATTGAGAATTAATATTGAAATTTATAAAGTAAGCTTCGCTAAATTGACATTTAAATTTGTTAAATCATTGTAAAGGTTTGAGAAACATAAAGGTGATAAAATTAACAAATTTTTGAATTGGAATTTAAAATTTTGATTTAATCAAGTAATTGTAAATTTAATTAATATAAAAGTAGCCATTTTGGCCACTGTCTCGGATTTCGACGAAACCAGTTTCATCGGATCCATAACGATGAATTATAATAGTGTTTCAAGTTTCGTAGCGATCAGACTTGTCGTTTGATCGTACGGACTCGAAACGCCTTGAAATTTATGCAGTTGAAATCAATTTGAAAATATTGATTTCAGCATAACTTCTTCATACGATGGAATTTGGACGTGAAACTTTTTTCATCGCGTTCAGAATATTTTTAAACACTTATTTTGATATATGGATTTACCCAATTTCGTTCCGGGGTCAGAACGGGCTTTTTTGTGCCACGTTAGCGTTAGCACGTTTGTTTATCGGATCCATCTACTCTATTTCTAAACCTGTCTATATAAACCCAGTTATAAACCCTAGCCTATTCTCATTTGTTGTACGTTCATTTTCTCAACTCTTTCTCTTCCTAAACGCAATTGTAAATCAAAATAAAAGCTAAAAATTCAAAGTCTTCAGAAAAATTCGAAAAAAATATATGTTGGAGCTCTCGATGAGCGCAACCTAAATCTGAAATTCGTTTTTCATTTTGGTTCATCGTCTGATCAGTAAAAATCAAAGAATTCGCGGCCGTTCATCATCGCCGCGACAAAATTCGTCGGATCGGGAAACGATTTCTGGATTTTGAAGAGAGGACCGAGGGGAGTTCATCCATGCAGTTTGTTTCGCGAATCGATGGTTAGATCGTCATGAAATCTCGATTAGGGTTGCAAATTAATAGGCGGCGGCGGCCTCTAGGGCGGTGCGCAAGGGGACAGGCAGGTGCGGCTCGTCGAGCTAGAGCCGATGGTGGTGGTCGGCTTGAAGGTGGGCGGCCGTAGGTGGCGAAATTGTTGGTCAATATCTCTGTGAAGGCACGGTAGTGGGTTCCTTTGCTTGCGTGTTTCGCGTGAAGGCTGGAAGAAGAGCGTGCGCAACAGCAAGATGGTGACGTGGATAAGTATGTGAATGTGTTCAATTTTGTTTTTTTTTTTTTTTTTGAAATTCAATCACAATTATCGCCATTACTTTCACATACAACATCCGATTTACGCACGGTTTCTTTTGTTAGGATCGTATTGAAATTTCGGACTTGATGACGCTGGTTTAAATGAATTCTGAGACGGTCGGATTTTTGGGTTTAAATTGGATTTAAATTCAATTTTAATTCAAAAGGTGAGTGTTTTAACCCACTCACAACTTCTAAAATTTCTTATGTTTGTTAAATTGATTTAAGATTTGAGTAGAAATTTGTTTATGATTGTTTGGCATGTTTTATTCATCATCTTAGTTAAATCGCATTTATTTAATTTAACTGTTAATTAATTTTATTTATTGCATATAATTTGACAGTTAGAATTTATTTATTTACATATTAACTGACTGTCATGATTATATTTATTTTTATTTCATATTAACTGCCAGTTAAATTTACATTTATTTTTGTATATAAACTGCTAGTTTAACAGTAGTTAAATTTATTATTGAATATAAATTGTTAGTTAATACATGTTATTTATTACCTGTATAATTTATATGCTATATATTTTGATGTTTGTTTAAATTGACGATGATTGAATTAAATTGGTTGATGATTGATATTGGATGAATGGATGATGTGTACTATCTTATAAAATCTGTAAGTTATCATGCATATTCATTTCATTCGGGATTGCGGTCTGAAATGATGTACAACCGCATTTTTATTTTAAATTGCGGATTGAAATGATAAACATCCGTATCACTTGACCATAGGGTAGAAAATTTTATACAGGCACCGCGGTATATATATATATATATATATAAATATTTTGAAATGATTTTCTATGGTTTTTGTAAAGTTATATATATGGTTTATGGGATATTGATTTGGTTATTGATAAAGGTTATTATATTTATAGTAATTTCCGGTTTTAAGCTTTGTATAAATTTGATTTGAAGTTTGAATAAAATTTGATTTTAAGATCAAATAAGATTAAGCATTTATTTAAAATTTAATTTCTGGAGTTCATTGACTTAAATGAGAATAAGGTTGGAAGATGAATATTAAGTTGAATTGGAATTAAATAAAAAGTTAGAATTTTTAAAGGATATGATTTTATAACTTGATGTTTGTGTAGAGTGAGCTAAATGAATATCAGGTTGATTTAAATGAATATATAATAAATTGAAAGATTTTCCAGTTATGTGAAGTTAAAGGTTTTTCTTAAATTATATTGAATTCATTAAGTAAATATTTCAAGTCTAAATAATAAGTAATTGAATTTAATATATATGGGATTGTCAAATGAGTTTGTTTTGAAATGGTGAAATATTCAAAGCTTTGAAACATAAGAATTGAAATGGTATTTGGAAGTTTAAATCGATATTTGAAAATTGATTTGTGAAATCCAAAGATGCTATTGTGTTTTATAAAGTAATTTAATATTTAACCATTTAAGAGATGGAAATTTGTTTCAAAGTTATGATTTTCAAGGTAGTATGATTTGAAAATATTATATTCAAGAGTTTTGATTTCTAAATAATTTACTTTGAAAATCCTATGATTTTGGAAAAGAATATATATTGGAAAATAAAATGACATTATATGATTTTGGGTCTAAATGATATCATATTGATTTGGGGTTCTAAAAATAATAAATGATATCGTATTTATATGGGTTTAAAATGGATATTTTATTCTGGTTTTAAAGTTTAAATTATTTTAAATGACCGCGGTGTTATAATAACGTTTGGTTGTTAAAGAGACCGGGATCGGAAGTTGTCATACTCTCTGCCAACTCCGAAAACTACTTAACAACCATGTACGCGGTGGAGATTCCAGAATGAAGTAGGTTGGTGGCGGCTTTTCCTGTAAGGTAAATACGTGGACCCGACTTCCGTGAGTTGGCATAAGGTGGCTAAAACAGGAGCGATCGACGGACCAATGAGGTCATTCAACGCACTCCTTCGATATTATACTATGACTTTTGGATCGATTCGGTGGCCACTTTACTTCTGATTTTGGGGGTGTTGTTCGAGGTGGGCGGCAGCTGCGCGCTGCGCGTTTCCATCAGCCCGGAAGCGTAATTGGTATATCTACCCTGGCATTGCCTAGTTGTGCCGTGTCACCTACCCTAGCGCGCCTTCTAAGAGTTTCTATTTGTGTCGTACATATGGAGTATCCTCTGGTAGCTTCCCGATTAGGAGGTATTACGGTACTGTATAGACTATTGACATTATTTGTGTTAAGGGCTATATGGGTAACCCCTTAACGCTATTGAAAAGTAAGTTTATTTTACAATTAGACACTATTATAATAGCGCAATATACTACATAGTAAATAGTTTAACGGATCCTTAGGAGATGTAAATCCCTAGCATCTTTTGAGTTACTGTACTCATATTTATTTCTGTTAATTTAACTCACATAAGACTTTTAGTTCTGACTCGAGTGTTTTTGTCTTTTCAAATTCGCTCGGGTCAGTCCGAGCGTTTCAGGATTTGAAGATTTAGCTTTGGAGGATGAAGGCGAAGATTCGTATTATTATTATTTATTCTATTGCACTACACTCATATTGTTCCGCTACATTGATATTTATTGGTATGTGAACTCTGATATTTATTGTATAAAAAAAAAGAATCAAATGTTTTGTAAAAAGGTTTTATAAACTGTATATTTATTATTATATTTTATGCTTCCGCTGTGAGATTCTGTTTTGTTTTTTTTCTTTCCCTGTTCTTTTTATTTACCCCATTACAATCCGCCCTTCTGTATGGTTTGAATTGGCACGTGTGTCGATTTAAAGCGTGCGAAAAGGCGGGACGTTACAATTGTATTGGTAGAAATGGAAACTTTGTAATATTTACAAAACGTCAAAGGTATTTTGGTAATTTTACTTTATAAAACGTTGGAAGACCAGCTGATCTTTCTTGATTCATGGAAGAAGTACCATTACCTGCCATTATAGTACTAATTATTTTTGGTTTCTTATTTGGATCATTGTTAATTTGTAGGTCCATACATTAATGTTATATCATCATATTTTACCAAATCTAAGTTCACACTCCTATTTTATGAGCAAGCAATTATTGGCTTATTGGTGAAGATTGATAAAAAAATCGAGTTAATAAATAAAACAATGGATTTCATTGACCTCATTAATAAGGAGTGTATTGTCTTGACTCCTTAAGAAGTGTACTATCTCACTTTTTGAGTAGTGAGACTTGCACTCCTTAATTTCTTTGTAATACAAAGTTGTATTTACTTCCTCTCAAATAGTAATATCATTATCATCCATGTCTGTTTGTTCATCGAGATCACTACTAAGCTTCCTTCCACTTTGGATGTTGCTTTTGTCTTTGGAACAAATCTGAAGGTTTCAAGGCATGAAGAACGCATCAATAATCTCACTGGTCATTGCTATGCTATTGCATATTCTGTTTCTTTTATTAGTTAATTTCCATATTGTATTATTTATATGCAAACTCGTGCTTCTACTAATATATTTATATCTGTCTCACTTTGTTCAAATTTCGCAACTAGCAAGTCACTGGATGCCCTTCCTTTTCATAAACGATAAACTCTAAAATAGATTCCTTGTTAAAAGTTTTCTTCACTAGCAAAACAACATAAACGTTCAACCAAAACAAAGGTAGATTGCTAGATCTAGTTAAACACAAGCAAATCAAGACTAAAGCGAAACCATAAAAGAAGGTGCCGATACATATAGAAAACAATACATGTCAAAGACTAGAACATATTACACACCGATCCATTACTGCACAAAAATACATGGCAACTAGACCTATCAAAATATCACCCAACCCATTAATCCGACCCATTAACCATACTTAAAAATGGGTTGGGTCAACCCATTTATGAACTATATTAAATGAGTTATAATTTGGGTTGACCCATTTTTACAAGGGTTATAAATACACAACTCATTTATTAAAAACTTAAAATTTAAAAATATAAATTTTGAAAATAAGAATTTTGAACACATATTGTAGTTTTCCATGAAGATTTACAGTTGTACTTAGAAAATAGCAGGCTACCGCAGTCTCATATTTGAACTCCACGTAGTGCAGAAGCCTCTATTTTTTTGTTCAGACTACAATAACTTCTTCATACTAACTCAAAATCAGGTGAGACTTCGACTGGTCAACTCCCTCCTAAATTACAGACAATATGGAACACTCGGATATTTCATCTTGTGAATGCACACTGTAGTTCTTCTTAGGGATTGACAGTTGTAATTAGAAAATAACATGCTACCGAATTCCCATATTTGAACTCCGCCTGATGTAAAAGCTGCTATTTTTTTGTTCAGACCGCAATAACTTCTTCATACTAACTCAGAATCAAGCGAGACTTCGACGATTAACTTCCACTAAACTACGGACAATATGAAACAATTGGATACTTCATCTTGTGAACGAACATGGTAGTTCTCCATGGGGACTGACAGTTATACTTAGAAAGTAATAGGCTTCCACGTCCCTATATATCCGCATATTTGAACTCCGTCTAGTGTAGAAGCAGCTATTTTTTTATTCAGACTGCAATAACTTCTTCATACTTACTCGGAATCAGACAAGACTTCGACCGATTAACTCCTATCTAAATTACGGACGATATGGAACACTCGGATACTTCATACTGTTAATGCATGCTGTAGTTCTCCATGGAGAATGATAGTCGTACTTAGAAAATTATAGGCTACCACATCATTATATTTAATTTAGATGAATATTAGAATTAAAATTTTAAATCTTGATTTCTATCGAAATTCAAAATATAAAAACTAGAATTATAAGTATTTTATATTTATTTGTTTTTTATTAGTCAAATCATATTTAAATCTTTAAATGGGTTAAATGGGTAACCTTTAAATTAAATGTGTTGGATCATAAATGAATCAAAAAGAATAGGTCATAAATGGGTTGGGTCAAACTCGACCCAATCCATTTTGACCCAACCCAACCCGTTTGACAGATCTAGTTTGATATCACTTATCTCCCTTGGAGAGCTATCCAAGGACAAACACTGGCGGACTTTATAGTAGAATTCACTATAGAAGACAATTCTCTAGAGAGTAGTGAAGAACTTAACATTTAAAGAAAGATGCACATGGATAGAGCATCCAACGATCAGTGTTTTAATGCCTGATTCATACCAGTAACTTCTAAGGAATGCTGGGTCTACTATGCCTTGAAACATGACTTTCATGCAATGAGTAACGAGGTTGAATATGAAGCCTTGATCGCTGGGCTTAAAATGGCTAGAGAGGTGGAAGTAAAAGCTTTGCAAATTTTATATGATCCAAGCTAGTAGTGCATCAAGTCAAGAGCTAATATTAGGCCAAAGGAACGCGAGTGGCTCCTTACCTCAACTGGGTCCAAGAACTGCTAACCGATTTCAAGCACTACACTATTACACACATCCCTAGAGCATAGAATGAATAAGCTGACTTGCTGGCCAAGCTGGACCGTACCAAGGATGCACAGCAAATAGGCATGGTTCTAGTTGAAATACTCATCGCTTAGAGCATTGAATAAATGGAGATTGATCGAGTCTTAGAGATGGATTTGGATAATGTGTCATGGATGACTCCGATTAGAGACTATTTGCAGAGGCGAATCCTTCTTAATGGAGGAATGAAACATGAAAGATCCTTCGTAATGCTTCACAATACATCCTTCAAGAAGGAATCATGTACATGAAGGATTTTTCCTTCCCTTACTTCGGTGTATCGCCAATGATGAAATCAAGTGAGTGTTAAGAGAAGTCCATGAAGGAGAATTTGGCTACCACACCGGTAATAAAACCTTGGTGAAGAAGATTCTCTACTACGATTATTTCTAGTCATCTGTCAATCGAGACATAGTTTATTATGTTAGACGATGTGACAAGTGCCAAATGTGTGCAAAGATTCTAAGAGTCCCACCAATGGAAATCGATTTGATGGTTAGTCCATGGCCGTTTGCTACTTGAGGTATTGATATTATTCATTCCTTGCCGATTTCCAATAGGGTACAAAGTAAAGCCATCTTAGCAGTTTATTACTCCACTAAATAAGCTAAAGCCTAAACTTTGGCCACGATTGCTATGAAGAAAGTTACCAATTTTGTTTTTTCGGTCTCCCTTGAACAATCATAATCGACAATGCAACCCAATCTAATAGTGGTGAATTCAAAGATTTCTGTTATCGATATCAAATTAAGAAAATATTTGTGGAAATTGCTCACCCTCAAGCTAATGGATAGGTTGAAGCTGTCAACAAAATCATAAAGCACAGTCTGAAGTAGTATTTGGAAAGGGCTAGAGGCAAGTGGTTCAATGAACTCTCATCGGCATTATGGGCATACATAACTACCCAGATATCCACGACTAGCCGTACCCCATTTTCCCTTGCTTACGGCTCTATATCTTATAGAACTTAAAGTCCCTTATCATAGATTGACTTATTATGACCATAGAACTAACAAAGATCTCCTTTTGGAATCTCTAGACATGGTCGATGAGAAGCGTGAAGAAGCTGATTTGAGGACAGCTGCACAATAACATTAAGTTGTCCAATACTATAATGTTCAAGTCTGAACTAGTACCTCTGAAATTGGCAGTCTTGTCCTTAAACGGATCTTTCCTAGCCCTGAAAGCATGGGTCCAAGATGGGAATGGTCCTATGTCAACAATCTGAAGCTTGGAGATGGAACTTTCAAGCTAGCGACTACCGGTGGTGTTACACTCCCTAGAGCATGGGATAGCGGGCATTTACGATGCCATTGAACTTATTTTTATTTCATTCAGTTGTATTTAACTTTGAATTTGTTTTTGCAGTTGAATTCAAAGCTATATAATAACACAGAATCTGTCGCTTCCTTTTCAATTTGCAATAAAATGTGATATTTGCTCCATATTTGTTAATTGTTTGTGCATAATATAATAGTTTCAATATACGACCAACATGCATCAACATATGCCAAATATAAACTGATAAGTACCTAGAGTTTGGTGCCAACCAAGAACTTGGGTCCATAATCGAATTAAACAAAGTGAATGTGACTAGACCGTTCATCCATTAACTCTTATTTGTATCCCGATGGGTTAAGTATAAAGTAGAGAACGGGTGTGACTCGATCATCCATTAACTAACTCTATTTCCCAATTTGAGAGGAAGAATGTAAAGTAAAAGTGGTCATGATACGATTGACCACACTTTGACTTATCCCCCAAACTTGGGGGCAAGGCAATTAACGAAAGAAAATATGATTCGACAATTTTCAAGAACAACCTGAGTCCCTATAGTGCGGGTAAGATTATAAACATCAAACATGAGTGATTTATCATCCATCAACTAACTCTAATTCCTGGAGTGCGGTTAAGAGTATAAAAAACGAATGAGTGCGATTTGACCATTCATTCTACAACTCTGGTTTGAACCCAAAAGAATGAGTATAAACCCATTATGGCTGGGCCTCGTTCATCTCTAGACCTTCTACATCAGATCGGGATCTATCTACGAGGGTGGGACCTGACCATCCACGAACTAACTCCGCCAACCCAAGACTAGGGGCATGAGTATAATCACTTAACTGCTGAACACGACAGCTTAACGCTTTGGCTCGTGCATAAAGTTTGATATGGCTTAAGGCCATGACCTAAAGGTGGCCTTGAGATGGATTTGTCAGATGGTTCCCGAAGTAACGAGAGATCGAAAGTCATTGCAACTTGAACGATGAGCAATGAGTTACAAGTACATTGAATGGAAATTGTAATAGCTCGAACACTTAAACAAGTTTTGTACAATAGATGAACAGAAACGATAAAGATTTTATTCACATACTAGAAATTGGAAACTAAGTATAAGTTTATTTCAGAAACTAAAAGCAAAAAATAAGGGTCGTACCCGCACAATTGCAGCCAAGAAAACGGAACTAACTACCGAGCTACAAACTATTCATGCCGATTTGATGGCTATTTCTCGTCTTTTTGAGGCTTCTTCAAGGTCTTCTTCAGGGTGGGGTCCTTAGAGTTACCGCCTCGTCCTTTCCTCATCGACACTCTTTTGTCCTTGCTATCCTAAAAAAAAATGCTTTTAGAGATAAAAGTAGAAGTAGTATCACTTTAGGATGCAGAAGGGTCGACTTCCTCGGTAGTGACACCACCCGACAGTGTAGTCTGTAGTAGAGTAATATCCATTTTAGCACTCTCCTTCTTTTCTTGCAAATCCATCTCTTCCTTTTCAAAGCCCTCCTTTATGCTAAGTTTACCAATGTGTTTAGGACATGAGTCACTATGATGTCCTTTGCTTCATTCTGGCCCTATTGTCATCTGTATTTTCTTCGTTCAAAACTCTTATATCCTTACCATACGAGCCGAGTGTCTCGGAAGATTGTTCAGTAGGAGCCACCTATACAATAATGGCAGTAGTGGACTCCATAGTCAGTGCCTGATATCCAAGGGTAACATCATCATCGGGAGCATGGATAGGTGAAGACAAACCTACAATTTCATGAAGACTAAGGGGTAAGTCCACGTCTATCTAGTGCGATATGTTAATCTTCTCGAATGTCAGAGAAGTAAGAGATATACCATTGTTAGATTGGCCAGCGATCATAGTTGGAGTGTCACTTCCAAAATCGGAGATAGCCCAAAGGATTTATGCATCTCTAGCTGATTTGGATCATGGCCGACATCCTTTTCCGAGGCATGAGAAATTGAAGCATCGGCTGCTGAGGATCTTGGGAACTAGATCTCGAGGCTTCACCGCTATCTTTCTCTTTTTTGGTGGTCACTGGATCATGAGTAAATTGAGCCAAGTAGCCCTGAGTTCATCAAGCTCTTCATTGTGTAAGATTTCACGCATGAGCCGCTCTTCGTCCACTTCAGCACCACCAAGGGACTTCTTCTTCAGATCTATAATATGGTCCCAGGCTTCGACAAGTAACTCAGGATACCCCTTTCCAAGGAAGCAGATGTTGCAATTCATGAGAACGCATGCAATGTAATATATCGTCAATGGATTGATCTCATCCTTTATCTTTATCCGATCATCATCCATGTCTACTTCCTTTAGGGCCTCTATCTACGCAAGTTGTCTATCAGCCTTTATTTTAGTTCCTAGCCTCGACGATCTCCACATAGTATTGTTGAGATTCTAACAGAGCCTCAAGTTTTTCTTGCTTTTCCTTCACAAGCTCCTCCTTAAGCTGTTTAATACAAAGAGCCAAAGCATCATTTTCTTTTTTTAGCACATCATTCTCCTTCCATTAAACTTTTTCCAAAGGATAAAGCACAACTACAGTGAAAGACTATTTTTAGTTCAGCTTGGTGCACTTTCATTAAACGCTCAAATGGCTTCAGATGACTCGTTGGCTCTTTTCTTAGCATCAACCAGCTTTGTACCCAACTGCTTGACCTCCTCGTCTAAGTGCTTAATAATGTCTCTGTCTTAGAGTACCTTAAAAATTAAGTGATCAATTTCGCGTTTCCTTTCCATCGACACCTCAGAAATTCTCTCAGCCACATGGAGAGTCGTACTGTGCTGGACATAGACATCAGTAACATAAGAGAGCATTGTGTTCTTAGCATATAGAGGAATTAAATACATAGAAGGAACAAACATGAACTCAACAAAATACAATTTTGGAAGTGTAGCCGTGAGCTTGGACATCTTCTCAGCAGCGGTGGCATCAAGAGTAGTTGTGGCTGAGAGGTCCGTTTATCGTGCCTACGGAATGAATTATTTAGACCTATTCCAGATTGACATTCTAAAGATTGATGGATGTCGGATGAACCCAAATGTGGCTTGAGTGTAGTAGTGAAGTGGAAGCATGAGGCAACGAATTACAACTACTATGCATAGTGGAGTGTTCACCAACACTCTTGTGGTGATAAGATTGAGATCTTGACTTATGCTTGGATGATGAGTCCCTTGGATCGATAATTTGGTCCCAGTCTTCTCTTTATTTATGACCTTCTCTACCTTAATCTGGTCCGAATCTTGACTGGGCCCAAAACAAGACAACTGGATTATGCTAATCTGTTCAAGTGATCATAGATCTAAGGGCATCCTATCGAGCCTACAAACAAAAAAAAGTGTGTAAGGATCACCAGAGTTAATGGTGGATAAGTGTCGTGCGGTGTAGTGCATGTGATCGTGAGTGTCCTAATCTCCTCCCAACCGACCAGTTACTAGAGCTTTAAACACTGGAGTAGTCTCTCCCATGCTAGTGGAATGTCAACACCAAATCGAATATGTGATTCAGACCACCTAAGGCTTACGTTGTGAAAATCATAATTCCCAACATCATTTAGATTTGGGATGTCCGACACCCACTAAAATAAATTTTCTACAGGCAGAGAGCTAGACTGATCCGTAGCAGTAGAGGTTGACTTGGATTTCTTGAAGACCTGCCCTCTATGATGCTTATAAATGAGCCTTTTTCTTCTTCTCTTCTTTGATGTAGGAAGCTGTGGGTTTTGGGTGGATCCAATCGCGGGCTCATTCATTGAGATCAATTCGTCATGACCAGGTTTATTAGCATCATCCCTTACCCCGCCTTCTTCGGTGATATCATAAGCCCTTTCAATTCAAGGCACGATAGGATCAACTTCATCGCCTCCCAGCCCAACGATGCCTCTTCTTTCTATAACTTACTTCTTGGTTTTTCTTAGTAGTCCTATGCTGCTTCTTTTCTTCTTGTAAGCCAAAGATAAAAACGCACTCATTCGTAAGAAGAGATCTAATGTCCTTCTCCACTACCGCTATATTTTTTAGCATTGAAACCGCATTCGAGCACACATCTTCGATGGGACGTGGATGACTACCTACAATGTTTAATAAAAAAAACACTTAGTTTAGGACACAACTTGAATAAAAGCACTTAAATTTGAGTTTGAACTGACAATTACGTCCTTCCATCTACCGTCCTACAATACCAAGTGGGCAGTGTAGGTAGAACCATTCATTCTTGAAATCACTCATCTTGTTTCAAGCGCCCGTTACGACCTAGTAGTTAGTGACTAACTCAAGGAAAGTGTACGAGATGGTTCCCTTTCGCCACTTGAGACTGTAAATAAATTTGATGTCATTTGGAGTTGGCTCACGATATAAATAATGGAGGATTATCAAACACGTGCTGTGTAGAAACGTATAGCTATTCGGATGCAGTTGAGCCGACGCTAGTCTTAATAATGTAGCATTTTTCGAATGAATGGATTGAAAGGCGAAACACAAACTGTCTAGCACATAAACATGTTGGATGTAGTATACCCTTTCGAGGGAAAGTGAGCCTTATCGTTGCAAGATGGGACTTGCATATCCTCGTACAGAATTCCGTGTTCAAATCACAGTTTATGTAGAAAGGCCTCATCGACCCTTGAAGCCACTAAATCCTCCACATCATTTAAAAATTTAGCATCTTTTAGAGCATTAGGAGCTAGATCGATTTCTACTTCTAAGTTCAAAGGAATTTTTAGCACTTGTTGAGAACTTTTGGGCTATTCAAATTGATGGCCTGGAGTGTTTCGAGAGGATATTGTTTTAAAATGTGACTCAGCATCGGGATTGTCATGAGAAGTAGTTTGTTCGGTACCCATAGCAGCTAAATGCTCCATGGGTCCGGAACCCCATAGTTATAAAACTTAGTAGACAGTCATTGTTAGAGGAAATAGACATGCTTTCCTCATGAAAAGTGTAAATTAGTGTGGTGATTTGCGGTGTTGTGCAGTGCATTGATGCGTAGTTCAAAATTAAAATAATGACTCTGACAAGACTCTAGGATTCGACTGAAGTGACCGTCATTACTGACCGTCCCAACCGACTTTCACGTTGATAGTTGTGGATTGTATCTATGATCCAGGATCAATCGTCAACATATCAGAGTATGATATTTTCATTCAGGTCCATATTTCATATGTATTCAAGCTAGAGTTCAAGTTTGGAGTTCATGCATTCAGTTAAATATTTCCAATAAAATTCTAAGTCATATGCCTTGGTACTTAAATCAAAGTGCTAAAATCACATTTGAGTCCCATTCTAAAGTTTGGTCAAGTTCAGGTCCAGATATGTAAACATTAATATTCAAGTTTATTTACATGTTCATGATCCCATGGAAGGGTTCAGGTTTGATCATGCATGCAAGTCCAAATTTCGAGTCCACGGTCGTAAGTAACACATGTTCAAGCTCAACGCAAATGTCCATATTCAAGTTCGAATTCATGTGGGCTCATATGCAAGCGTTAAAGTTCTTAAGTTTAATAGGCCAAATTCGCTTCATTCTCCCTAGGAAAAGGGTTCGTGCTTGATCCCTCACCTAGGGGGCGCTATAATTATGCACTTTCAAAGTCCAATACGCCTGAACTGATCCCTATCACCAATTGATACCCTAAATTCTATCATTTCACTTCCTTCCCTTCGACCATATCCACAATCGATCCCACACTTTAGTTCATCTCTATCATACTAACATCGATCCTTACATTCACTTCCTCGGTCCTACAATTGACTACAATTATCTGTAATTTCTTCATCATTTTCTCCGATCCACTCGTAGAAAACGATCCCTCCATATGATTCATACATCGCAATTGCTCTGATCTAACCATCACACTACAACCGATCCCTGTACTCACTCCATCTTACGTCATCCTATATCATCATCTCTCCAATCCTCCTTGGCCATACCCATCGTCTCATCACAGTAAAATACTAACTCATGTAATATAAGATCGCAAAGCCCACATATATATGTAAAATCAAATACAAACACGGGATCAAGGGTCGGGTTAACTAAAGAAGGTCGAGGTCAATGTGCATTCAAGCTTGGATCTAGGATTAAATAGAGAGATCGTAAGCGAAAACAATTTGAAGTAGTAGTAGAGGGTTCTGGTTAGGTGGAAACTTGGATTTACTAGTAGATTTAATGGATCAATAGGTTTCTCATGATCAAGATTTGTTAATGGTGGTTCTGAAGCGAAGTAAGGGTCAGTTCGGTGGAAAAACAAACGTGCAACTAATAAAAAATAAGAAAAGTCCATAGCTTATATACTCAAGCATGTGATAGTGTATACGACCCACTTCTCTTAAAGCCCAAAACTGGCTAACTCTGTAGAGGTAGGGGGATCGAGTACAATCCCCTACCTAGGGGATTTATATCGATCCCTTCCAAATAAAAGAGAGAGAGAGAGGGAAAAGAAATGAAAATAGAAGATTGCAATGCCCTTATACTTCAACTACATGATATCGGCAATGACCCATGAATGTGTAAACATGATCGAGAGCTAATGACAAAAGTGTATAGATGAATGAATATGCGTGTTTATACCCAACATTCAATTTACTTAATCGAAAAAGATTGATTTATTACTTGGATTTCACAGAAAAGATGTCACTATAGATATCCAAGGCCTACTAACTCTATCGATGGGACCGAACACAGACAAAGATTAGGGAATGCATTCCAGATTTATACTGGTTAACATCGACCAAGCATCTCAAAAAATAAAGTAAGATACAGCCCTTAGGAAGGACAATTTGTAACGACTCGGTATTTTCAACCATTTGCATCCATTATAAGTGCATAGGCAGACACTCATGCCGGAATTGAATTGCTCAAAATACCGTGTTGTAAATAAAATTTTGGCAAACCTCAGAATATACAGTAAATAAAAATCACAGATCACAGACACAGAGTATATAAAAATGCAGCGGAAGAAAAAGAGATAGTAGTTCATGAAGCTACTATATAAATATGAGATACATCAGAGTTAAATAAGATACAACAGAAGAGTAACTGGATACATCAGGTACAAATCAGATACATCACCGAACCACTGGATACTGAAACAAAATAGATGGCTGGATCTTAAAGGAAAGCTCCAACGCCGAAGGTGAATCTTGAATGCTAACTCAATCAATCTGACCCGAGCGTAAAGCAAAACACAAACCCTCGAGTCAGGACATAAATACTTATAAACTGTAAATCAACTCAAGTGAACAGTAATAAAATGCATCAGTAACTTAAAGGATGCTTGGGACCGCCCATCCTCTAAGGATCCGTTAAACTATTTATTATGTAGTAATATATGCTATATAGGGTAGTGTCTAATCAGTAAAGTATAATCATATAGAAAATAGCGTTTAGGGGATGGTGAACCTTAACGCGGTCGGATCTTTAAAACCAAAATCGTAGTGGGCTCGATATAAGGAAATGACACGGCATGCAAGGAAATGCCAGGGTGGATACACCGTTTGCACTCCCGGACCGGTGGTGACGGCAAGCCAGCAGCTTCCGCCCACCTCGAACAATACCCCGAATCAAAGTGGCGCCACCGAATCGAATCACAACAGTAATAGAATAGTTTTCGATGGAGCATGCTCGATGAAAGGGTGCGACCCTTTGTGTAGCCCGGTATAGCTCTTGTTTTAGTCATATATGCCAACTCACGGGAGTTGGGTCCACGTAATATACCTCGAGAACGTCGCCACCATCCTACTTCATTCTGGAATCTCCACCGCGTACACAGTTGTTAAAGTGGTTTTCGGTATTGGCCGGCTATAAGACAATATCCGATCCCGGTCTCTTTAACAACCAATCGTTATTATAATCCGTAGTTATGACTTTTTAAAACAATATTTATACTTCAAAATAAAATATTATTTCAACCCAAATCTTTATCAAAATAAAGATTAAATCATTCCAAAATATCATATCTTTCGGATCTTCTTTTCAAATCATTTTAATATCAAAATTCATATCTTCCAAAACTTCGTTTCGAATCATTTTAATATATCAAAATATCATATCCTTTCAAAACTTCATTTTCAAATCATTTTAATATATCAAAATATCATACTTTTCAAAACTTCATTCATTTCAAATCATTATTCATTTTATTCAATCTAAAATACCATTTCAATTCATATTTTAAAACAGTTTATATTCCAAAAATTCCTTTTTTTTTCATTTCAATGAAGTTATTATGCTTAATAATTAAATTATTAAATTTCCAAAAATTTCAACTTTCAAAGTTCATTTATCCACTTAAGCAAAACAGTGAAAATTCACCTTTCGCATCATTTAGAAAACTCTACGGAAAGTTACATTCAAAACAGTTCAATTTAACAAAAGACAACGTTTAAAATATTGTAATAGAGTTTTCTTAAATTTCAAATAAACTTAGTTAAATTCAAAAATTATAGCACTTACAAAGATTGCTATAATAGTTTTTTTCAATAGCTTTTTTTTTAAAGTTCATTATCATCAACTACAGTATTTACAATTGCTGTAATATCATTTACATTGTAATTAATATCATTTCAAAAATGCAGTCAATTAACTTCAAATATTCAATAAAATTTCTCAACCAATTATATTTTTATTCAAAACATTTTTAACTTATAAAATCATACATTTTCACATTTATAACATCATTTAATTTTCCTCAAGTTCATGATTTTATAAAGTTAAATTTCCATTCAAAATCAAGATTTAATAATAATTCACTTATTAAAATGCAATGTTGAATTTTTAAAATCCATTACATTAAATTTCAACTTAACACTTAAGTTCAAATTCTCAAATATAACTTAGTTTTAATTTTTATTTGCTTAACTAAAAGTTCACTTTACGTCAATTTCATAATTTCCAATTCTAATTATATTTCAAAGTTTCAACTTAAAATATTTATTCATTTCACATTTCAACTTTATTTAAAATCATAAATATGATAAAAATCATTTTAAATTCATTTAAATTCAAATTATCATAAATTTATCATAATTTCATACTCAATTAAATTTCCAATTAAAATTAAATCAAAATTTTCAAAATAACTTACGTTCAAAATTTCTAACTTTTCATTAATTCATTTCACTTATAATTATTCAGAAAATCAATAATATTTTACAAATTTTTCTTTTTATTAAATTTCAAATCAAAATATTATAATAATTAAATTTCTAAAATATTTTAAAATTTTTAGAAAAGCATATTTTAACTACGGGCCTGTATAAAATTTTCTACACTAGGTAAAGTGATACGGTAATATATCATTTCAACCCATAATTTACAAAGAAAATCCGGGTTTTATCATTTCAAACCCGCAATCCCAAGTCAAAATGAAAATTTTAAAACCATTCAGGCCTATCATTTCAGCCCATAACATTTTTTTTCTAACAGGGAACTTGCAGTGTGATCATATACAGAAATAATATAAACAAGGTCGATATCACAATATACAGTCATATATCAGATGTCAGGTGAAAATTAACAGTTTAAACATGGTAATAACATGGCATAACATATCATATGATCATCATTAATTTGCATAAACATTTTATATTACTAAACACTTGTCATCAATTCACTTTTCATAAGTATAAATGTCAGAGTGAGAAAGGCTCACCTTTTTTTCAAGTTGAAGACCAAAACAACTAACACAAGTGCGATTCCAAAAGCATGACAAGCACGATGACAATACTATGGACATGAGGGGAAAACGTATCCAATCTACAACTCTTGTGTACAACCCAAAACAAACAATCAAAACAACAAAATTCAATACTACTTTAAAATGCAATAACATTAAAATAAAAGGAGATACGACTACGCAGTCTTTTGCTTTGCTTTCTCTATTGTTTGGTATGGCTTTGGGGTCTGATGTGGTTCAGATGTGGTCAAGTTTTGGGTCAGGTTTGGGCTAACATAGCTCGGGTTCAAGGGAAGACAAGGTGGAGTTTGCACATGAGGAGGTGATGTGGTTTTGAAGGCAATTAGGTGGTTTTTGGTCAAAACAAGGGCTCAGCCTTGGGGATTGGGCTCGGCCTGTGATGTGTCATGAATGGACAGAGGTGAGGAGGGGCGTGTTGTGGTCAGGTCTGGGGAGTGGCGGCGGCTATGGTGGTGGTTTTGGTGGTGGTTGAAGTGGATGAGCATGTAGAGGACAAATAAGCATGGATCTAGGCATCTAGGTTGTAGTTTGAGGGGTTTGACCATCAAAAGGGGTTCGGCCATGGTCAAATCTGATGGGATAGATGGTGGTGATGGTTGGGAAGAGATGTAGGAGGTGGTGGCCGTGGCTATGGAGGAGAGGCCAAGCAATACACATGAGAAAACAAGGCAAAATATAAGAAAACAATGGAAAAAGAAGAGCAAAAAGAAGAGGAAAAGAGGAGCCATTACCAAACCTTTCTAGCCGTGAAAAATGAAGTGGAGAGAAATGTTATCACGTGAAAATGAGGTAAGAAATGCACAGCTACAATAAAGAAAGGAACGGTCAAAGGAAATTAAATCTATTAATTGGAAAAGAAACGGAAGAAGAAACGTTAAAACGGTTTTACGTTTCTTTGCTTTCAAACCTTTTAAACTTCCTATATATATTCATATACATCTTAAATAAATGAAAACACTTATAAGTTTCAGTTAGAATTCAAAAATATAACAGATAAACAAAATATTAATAATTAATTATTAATTAGATATGATTAAAATAAGAAAAATGACACAGAAATGAAAACTAGACTTAGGAATTAGAAATAACTTCAATATACTTTGAATTTTTTTTATTAAATTTAAATACATGTAAAATGAATAAAATAAAGTAAAACACAGCAATAAAAGTGAATGTATAAAATAAATCAATAAATTTTAATTATATATAATTAAATTAAGAAAATGGCTTAAAATTGCAAACTAGGCTTTAAAAATTAGAAATAATTTCAAATGAACTTTAGAAAATCTTCGTGGACATGTAAAAATATTTATAACAAATAAAATAAAATGCATTCACAAAAATAAAAATAAAATTAATTAAGTAAAATTTATATGAAGAAAATAGCAGAAAATTATAAAACTGCCTTTAAAAATAGGAAATAAATACAGTAAATTTTGGAAAAATTCTATTATCATTTAAAAATATTTAAAAGTCAAAATATACATAATAAAACATATTATTACATATTAAAATAAAATATAACATAGAAGAAGTAATTTATTCAATTTAAAATAGTCATTGTTAAATAACCCTATGTATGCACAATATTGTAAAGGGTATAACTTTCACAATTTACATCCAATTTCAACGAACGAAAAGTGGTGTTCTTAGAATTTTATGTACTTTCATAATAAAAGAAAAAAATTAAAATTTTAAACTTTTAAAATTTTAAGTTGAAAGTCACAGTTTGACTATTTTGACCAAAATCAACATTTTAGGCAAATATTCAACTTACACAAGTTTGGAATTATAACTCATACAAAAATCAAGATTATATTTTAAATAATAAATTTAATAATTTCAAATAAGTAAAATAAGTTTTTAAATCAAAATCTTACATTAAAAATAATTAAAATATACAATAAAATAATTACAAAATACAGGGTTGTTACACTCTCCCCCACTCAAAACTTTTCGTCCCCGAAAAGGAATGAGGTATAGAAGGGAACAGAAAAGATAGAGTGAAATAGGATTAAGATAAGATGACAAGAAGATTGAAGTTATACCTGATAACTGTTGTTGTAGGTAAGTTTTACAAGGTGGAGGTGATCTTTCCAAGATCCTCCAGAATCAAGAACACAAGCACGAAAAAGGTGGATTCAAAATGATTACCAAAGGTCTATCAAAGATTATAGAAAGATTTCTAAACAGAAAGATTATAGAAAGATGACTATACCGGTCTATAGCAAGATAAGGATGATAAGGACAACCAAAAGATAGTTTGAAAAACAAAATAAGGAAATGAATTTGAAAGCATGGAGATTTCAACTTAAACAGAGAATAAATCTTTACACAAGTTAAATAAATCTTAACTATCTCAAATTTCATTATCTTATTATCCAATCATCTTAAATTAACAATTTTTAGAACCATGGGTTTGAAAAATAATCATTTATTACACTCACATTGTACTTAATAAATTTAATTCTTCTTTATTCCTAATTAAACTTAAATTTATTCCTCTCACTATATTTATCACTTATGTTAAACATACTTACACTTATTATAACTGCTTTCTTTCGTTCTTAGATCTTTTAACATCGTTTTATTGTAAGTTATTCAATTCCCTTTATTATATTTACCTCTGTTAATCATTTTATAATTAAAATTTAAGTGTATAACATTTATTATAACTACTCAAATTTTATTTATAAAATCTTTTTATATCGTATACTATCCAATTACATTTTTAACTTCTGAAATTTTGGTAAGTTATATTTGAATGCAATTGTACTATACAAATAAAATTTCCAATTCAATCATTTCAGGCTTAAATCATTTATTCAAATTTTTTTTTTGGAATTATTCTTTAAAATAAAATTTAAGAATTAAATTTTCGATTTCTTCAAACCATTTAGAGATAAGTAATAATATATGTCAAATCAAATTTCAATCATATATATATATATATATTACAAATCAAGTCATATTTTAGAAATTCAAATCAATTTAATTTCCCAAAACAAAGCTGTAGCAAGACTACAGAACAGTCTCCTAACTTCGAAACTCGAAAATGAACGTCGATGATGTCGCGATCATCACCGAAGTTATTTTCCAGCGACAAAGAGAAGAGCACTAATTTTAAACCTTTAAAATTCTTTGAAAACAAATTCTATTCAAAATACTTTAAATAATATAACCTTTTAAAACTTTAAACCAAAGTTCGAAATAATCGGAATTTAAATCATCAAATTCTTGTTTTAATTTCATTTCAGTTTCCAAATAAATTTATAAACAAATATTTGTAGATCTATTTGTAGAACAATAAATGATAAATCAAGTATTATCATTTCAAATTATCAATTTAAATCATTTCATTAAGTTCCATAAATTTACTTATATATCAAAATTTATTTCATTAACCAAATTTTTTTTTTTAAAATATATTGTGTCCGTTTGTTCTGTCAGAGTGCTTTGGAAATCTTATCGATAGCGCTGATCAGACGTATCGATCAGAAACCCAACTCAACATCAACAACTCAAACAACACAATATATAAACCATTTTAATTTTAAATATTAGTTTACAAAAACACTATACATGAATAGATTTTCAAAGAAGGATAGAGATTCAAATTTTTGATTAACACAAATCAAAGGAGATTATGATTTAAAAATAAGTTGGAAACAAGGATGACATGATTAAATAACAGAATAGGAAGATGGATAAGCTTATATAAATCATGGGCAACCTTAACCGGGTCAACCGTGACTTAAAGAATAAGATCAATGTTGATTTTTCTAGGGTAAATCTACATTCGATCTCAAGAGTTAGAGTTTGAAATAACAAAAGATATTAGCATCTTAACCAAGGATAGATAAGAATCTCTGGTGAATCGATGCTGATTTGTAAAGGAGTTTTCACCCTTTTACAATTCAATTTGAAATTGGCGTGACTGCCGACTTACTAGAAAGATCATTCAAAGCGGAGTTATGAAATACTCCAGAGTCAAAAGAAGATGAATAGTGAAGGATACAAATGGATTTTGGAACCGTAGGGAACGTTCCAAAATTCAAAGGAATCGAGTCAAAAAGGAAGAGATTCAAACTCGAATGTAAGTGGTTCTGTAAATACATTCACTCCATATACTGAGTTTTGCCTAGAGCTAACCTGGCTCTGATACCAACTGTAACAACTCGGTATTTTCAACCATTTGCATCCATTATAAGTGCATAGGCAGACACTCATGCCGGAATTGAATTGCTCAAAATACCGTGTTGTAAATAAAATTTTGGCAAACCTCAGAATATACAGTAAATAAAAATCACATATCACAAACACAGAGTATATAAAAATGCAGCGGAAGAAAAAGAGATAGTATTTCATGAAGCTACTACATAAATATGAGATACATCAGAGTTAAATAAGATACAACAGAAGAGTAACTGGATACATCAGGTACAAATCAGATACATCACCGAACCACTGGATCATGAAACAAAATAGATGGCTGGATCTTAAAGGAAAGCTCCAACGCCGAAGGTGAATCTTGAATGCTAACTCAATCAATCTGACCCGAGCGTAAAGCAAAACACAAACCCTCGAGTCAGGACATAAATACTTATAAACTGTAAATCAACTCAAGTGAACAGTAACAAAATGCATCAGTAACTTAAAGGATGCTTGGGACCGCCCATCCTCTAAGGATCCGTTAAACTATTTATTATGTAGTAATATACGCTATATACGGTAGTGTCTAATCAGTAAAGTATAATCATATAGAAAATAGCGTTAAGGGGATGGTGAACCATAACGCAGTCGGATCTTTAAAACCAAAATCGTAGTGGGCTTGGTATAAGGATATGACACGGCACGTAAGGAAATGCTAGGGTGGATATACCGTTTGCACTCCCGGACCGGTGGTGATGGCAAGCCAGCAGCTTCCGCCCACCTCGAAAAATACCCCGAATAAAAGTGGCGCCACCGAATCGAATCACAACTGTAATAGAATATTTTCCGATGGAGCATGCTCGATGAAAGGGTGCGACCCTTTGTGTAGCCAGGTATAGCTCCTGTTTTAGTCATACATGCCAACTCACTGGAGTTGGGTCCACGTAATATACCTCGAGAACGTCGCCACCATCCTACTTCATTCTGGAATCTCCACCGCGTACACAGTTGTTAAAGTGGTTTTCGGTATTGGCCGGCTATAAGACAATATCCGATCCCGGTCTCTTTAACAACCAATCGTTATTATAACCCGTAGTTATGAATTTTTAAAACAATATTTATACTTCAAAATAAAATATTATTTCAACCCAAATCTTTATCAAAATAAAGATTAAATCATTCCAAAATATCATATCTTTCGGATCTTCTTTTCAAATCATTTTAATATCAAAATTCATATCTTCCAAAACTTCGTTTCGAATCATTTTAATATATCAAAATATCATATCCTTTCAAAACTTCATTTTCAAATCATTTTAATATATCAAAATATCGTATCTTTTCAAAACTTCATTCATTTCAAATCATTATTCATTTTATTCAATCTAAAATACCATTTCAATTCATATTTTAAAACAGTTTATATTCCAAAAATTCCTTTTTTTTTCATTTCAATGAAGTTATTATGCTTAATTAAATTATTAAATTTCCAAAAATTTCAACTTCCAAAGTTCATTTATTCACTTAAGTTTATCAAAACAGTGAAAATTCACCTTTCGCATCATTTAGAAAACTCTACGGAAAGTTACATTCAAAACAGTTCAATTTAACAAAAGACAACGTTTAAAATGTTGTAATAGAGTTTTCTTAAATTTCAAATAAACTTAGTTAAATTCAAAAATTATAGCACTTACAAAGATTGCTATAATAGTTTTTTTCAATAGCTTTTTTTAAGTTCATTATCGTCAACTACAGTATTTACAATTGCTGTAATATCATTTACATTGTAATTAATATCATTTCAAAAATGCAGTCAATTAACTTCAAATATTCAATAAAATTTCTCAACCAATTATATATTTATTAAAAACATTTTTAACTTATAAAATCATACATTTTCACATTTATAACATCATTTAATTTTCCTCAAGTTCATGATTTTATAAAGTTAAATTTCCATTCAAAATCAAGATTTAATAATAATTCACTTATTAAAATGTTGAATTTTTAAAATCCATTACATTAAATTTCAACTTAACACTTAAGTTCAAATCCTCAAATATAACTTAGTTTTAATTTTTATTTGCTTAACTAAAAGTTCACTTTACGTCAATTTCATAATTTCCAATTCTAGTTATATTTCAAAGTTTCAACTTAAAATATTTATTCATTTCACATTTCAACTTTATTTAAAATCATAAATATGATAAAAATCATTTTAAATTCATTTAAATTCAAATTATCATAAATTTATCATAATTTCATACTCAATTAAATTTCCAATTAAAATTAAATCAAAATTTTCAAAATAACTTACGTTCAAAATTTCTAACTTTTAATAATTCATTTCACTTACAATTATTCAAAAAATCAATAATATTTTACAAAAATTTTATTTTTATTAAATTTCAAATCAAAATATTATAATAATTAAATTTCTAAAATATTTTGAATTTTTTAGAAAAGCATATTTTAACTCCGGGCCTGTATAAAATTTTCTACGCTAGGTAAAGTGATACGGGTAATATATCATTTCAACCCATAATTTACAAAGAAAATCCAGGTTTTATCATTTCAAACCCGCAATCCCAAGTCAATATGAAAAATTTAAAACCATTCAGGCCTATCATTTCAGCCCATAACATTTTTTTTCTAACAGGGAACTTGTAGTGTGATCATATACAGAAATAATATAAACAAGGTCAATATCACAATATACAGTCATATATCAGATGTCAGGTGAAAATTAACAGTTTAAACATGGTAATAACATGGTAATAACATGGCATAGCATATCATATGATCAACATTAATTTGCATAAACATTTTATATTACTAAACACTTGTCATCAATTCACTTTTCATAAGTATAAATGTCAGAGTGAGAAATACTCACTTTTTTTTTCAAGTTGAAGACCAAAACAACTAACACAAGTGCGATTCCAAAAGCATGACAAGCACGATGACAAGACTACGGACATGAGTGGAGAACGAATCCAATCTACAACTCTTGTGTACAACCCAAAACAAACAATCAAAACAACAAAATTCAATACTACTTTAAAATGCAATAACATTGAAATAAAAGGAGATACGACTACCCAGTCTTTTGCTTTGCTTTCTCTATTGTTTGGTATGGCTTTGGGGTCTGATGTGGTTCAGATGTGGTCAAGTTTTGGGTCAGGTTTGGGCTAACATAGCTCGGGTTCAAGGCAAGACAAGGTGGAGTTTGTACATGAGGAGGTGATGTGGTTTTGAAGGCAATAGGTGGTTTTTGGTCAAAACAAGGGCTCAGCCTTGGGGATTGGGCTCGGCCTGTAATGTGTCATGACTGGAAAGAGGTGAGGAGGGGTGTGTTGTGGTCAGGTCTGGGGAGTGGTGGCGGCTATGGTGGTGGTTTGGGTGGTGGTTGAAGTGGATGAGCATGTAGAGGTCAAATAAGCATGGATCTAGGCATCTAGGTTGTAGTTTGAGGGGTTTGACCATCAAAAGGGGTTCGGCCATGGTCAGATCTGATGGGATAGATGGTGGTGATGGTTGGGAAGAGATGTAGGAGGTGGTGGCCGTGGCTATGGAGGAGAGGCCAAGCAATACACATGAGAAAACAAGGCAAAATATAAGAAAACAATGGAAAAAGAAGAGCAAAAAGAAGAGGAAAAGAGGAGCCATTACCAAACCTTTCTAGCCGTGAAAAATGAAGTGGAGAGGAATGTTTTCACGTGAAAATGAGGTAAGAAATGCACAGCTATAATAAAGAAAGGAACGGTCAAAGGAAATTAAATCTATTAATTGGAAAAGAAACGGAAGAAGAAACGTCAAAACAGTTTTACGTTTCTTTGCTTTCAAACCTTTTAAACTTCCTATATATATTCATATACATCTTAAATAACTGAAAACACTTATAAATTTCAGTTAGAATTCGAAAATATAACAGATAAACAAAATATTAATAATTAATTATTAATTAGATATGATTAAAATAAGAAAAATGGCACAGAAAATGAAAACTAGACTTAGAAATTAGAAATAACTTCAATACACTTTGGAAAATTTTTCTTAAATTTAAATACATGTAAAATGAATAAAATAAAGTAAAACACAGCAATAAAAGTGAATGTATAAAATAAATCAATAAATTTTAATTATATATAATTAAATTAAGAAAAAGGCTTAAAATTGCAGACTAGGCTTTAAAAATTAGAAATAATTTCAAATGAACTTTAGAAAATCTTCATGGACATGTAAAAATATTTATAACAAATAAAATAAAATGCATTCACAAAAAATAAAATAAAATTAATTAAGCAAAATTTATATGAAGAAAATAGCAGAAAATTATAAAACTGCCTTTAAAAATAGGAAATAAATACAGTAAATTTTGGAAAAATTCTATTATCATTTAAAAATATGTAAAATTCAAAATATACATAATAAAACATATTATTACATATTAAAATAAAATATAACAAAGAAGAAGTAATTTATTCAATTTAAAATAGTCATTGTTAAATAACCCTATATATGCACAATATTGTAAAGGGTATAACTTTCACAATTTACATCCAATTTCAACGAAACGAAAAGTGGTGTTCTTAGAATTTTATGTACTTTCATAATAAAAGAAAAAAAATTAAAATTTTAAACTTTTAAAATTTTAAGTTGAAAGTCACATTTTGACTATTTTGATCAAAATCAGCATTTTAGACAAATATTCAACTTACACAAGTTTGGAATTATAACTCATATAAAAATCAAGATTATATTTTAAATAATAAATTTAATCATTTCAAATAAGTAAAATAAGTTTTTAAATCAAAATCTTACATTAAAAATAATTAAAATATACAATAAAATAATTACAAAATACAGGGTTGTTACACTCTCCCCCACTCAAAACTTTTCGTCCCCGAAAAGGAATGAGGTATGAAAGGGCACAGAAAAGATAGAGTGAAATAGGATTAAGATAAGATGACAAGAAGATTGAAGTTATACCTGATAACTGTTGTTGTAGGTAAGTTTTACAAGGTGGAGGTGATCTTTCCAAGATCCTCCAGAATCAAGAACACAAGCACGAAAATGTGGATTCAAAATGATTACCAAAGGTCTATCAAAGATTATAGAAAGATATCTAAACAGAAAGATTATAGAAAGATGCCTATACCGGTCTATAGCAAGATAAGGATGATAAGGACAACCAAAAGATAGTTTGAAAAACAAAATAAGGAAATGAATTTGAAAGCATGGAGATTTCAACTTAAACAGAGAATAAATCTTTACACAAGTTAAATAAATCTTAACTATCTCAAATTTCATTATCTTATTATCCAATCATCTTAAATTAACAATTTTTAAAACCATGGGTTTGAAAAATAATCATTTATTACACCACATTGTACTTAATAAATTTAATTCTTCTTTATTCCTAATTAAACTTAAATTTATTCCTCTCACTATATTTATCACTTATGTTAAACATACTTACACTTATTATAACTGCTTTCTTTCGTTCTTAGTTCTTTTAACATCGTTTTATTGTAAGTTATTCAGTTCCCTTTATTATATTTACCTCTGTTAATCATTTTATAATTAAAATTTAAGTGTATAACATTTATTATAACAACTCAAATTTTATTTATAAAATCTTTTTATATCGTATACTATCCAATCACATTTTTAACTTCTGAAATTTTGGTAAGTTATATTTGAATGCAATTGTATTATACAAATAAAATTTTCAATTCAATCATTTTAAGCTTAAATCATTTATTCCATTTTTTTTTTGGAATTATTCTTTAAAATAAAATTTAAGAATTAAATTTCCGATTTCTTCAAACCATTTAGAGATAAGTAATAATATATGTCAAATCAAATTTCAATCATATATCTATATATATATATATTATAAATCAGGTCATATTTTAGAAATTCAAATCAATTTAATTTCCCAAAACAAAGCTGTAGCAAGACTACAGAACAGTCTCCTAACTTCGAAACTCGAAAATGAACGTCGATGATGTCGCGATCATCACCGAAGTTATTTTCCAGCGACAAAGAGAAGAGCACTAATTTTAAACCTTTAAAATTCTTTGAAAACAAATTCTATTCAAAACACTTTAAATAATATAACCTTTTAAAACTTTAAACCAAAGTTCGAAATAATCGGAATTTAAATCATCAAATTCTTGTTTTAAATTCATTTCAGTTCCCAAATAAATTTATAAACAAATATTTATAGATCTATTTGTAGAATAATAAATGATAAATCAAGTATTATCATTTTAAATTATCAATTTAAATCATTTCATTAAGTTCCATAAATTTACTTATATATCAAAATTTATTTCATTAACCAATTTTTTTTTTAAAATATATTGTGTCCGTTTGTTCTGTCAGAGTGTTTTGGAAATCTATCGATAGCGCTGATCAGACGTATCGATCAGAAACCCAACTCAACATCAACAGCTCAAACAACACAATATATAAAACATTTTAATTTTAAATATTAGTTTACAAAAACACTATACATGAATAGATTTTCAAAGAAGGATAGAGATTCAAATTTTTGATTAACACAAATCAAAGGAGATTATGATTTAAAAATAAGTTGGAAACAAGGATGACATGATTAAATAACAGAATAGGAAGATGGATAAGCTTATATAAATCATGGGCAACCTTAACCGGGTCAACCGTGAATTAAAGAATAAGATTAATGTTGATTTTTCTAGGGTAAATCTGCATTCGATCTCAATAGTTAGAGTTTGAAATAACAAAAGATATTAGCATCTTAACCAAGGATAGATAAGAATCTCTGGTGAATGGATGCTGATTTGTAAAGGAGTTTTCACCCTTTTATAATTCAATTTGAAATTGGCGTGACTGCCGACTTACTAGAAAGATCATTCGAAGCGGAGTTATGAAATACTCCAGAGTCAAAAGAAGATGAATAGTGAAGGATACGAATGAATTTTGGAACCGTAGGGAACGTTCCAAAATTCAAAGGAATCGAGTCAAAAAGGAAGAGATTCAAACTCGAATGTAAGTGGTTCTGTAAATACATTCACTCCATATACTGAGTTTTGCCTAGATCTAACCTGGCTCTGATACCAACTTTAACGACTCGGTATTTTCAACCATTTGCATCCATTATAAGTGCATAGGCGACACTCATGCCGGAATTGAATTGCTCAAAATACCGTGTTGTAAATAAAATTTTGGCAAACCTCAGAATATACAGTAAATAAAAATCACAGATCACAAACACAGAGTATATAAAAATGCAGCGGAAGAAAAAGAGATAGTAGTTCATGAAGCTACTATATAAATATGAGATACATCAGAGTTAAATAAGATATAACAGAAGAGTAACTGGATACATCAGGTACAAATCAGATACATCACCGAACCACTGGATACTGAAACAAAATAGATGGCTGGATCTTAAAGGAAAGCTCCAACGCCGAAGGTGAATCTTGAATGCTAACTCAATCAATCTGACCCGAGCGTAAAGCAAAACACAAACCCTCGAGTCAGGAGATAAATACTTATAAACTGTAAATCAACTCAAGTGAACAGTAACAAAATGCATCAGTAACTTAAATGATGCTTGGGACCGCCCATCCTCTAAGGATCCGTTAAAATATTTATTATGTAGTAATATACGCTATATACGGTAGTGTCTAATCAGTAAAGTATAATCATATAGAAAATAGCGTTAAGGGGATGGTGAACCTTAACGCGGTCGGATCTTTAAAATCAAAATCGTAGTGGGCTCGATATAAGGATATGACACGGCACGTAAGGAAACGCCAAGGTGGATACACCGTTTGCACTCCCGGACCGGTGGTGATGGCAAGCCAGCAGCTTCCGCCCACCTCGAACAATACCCCGAATCAAAGTGGCGCCACCGAATCGAATCACAACAGTAATATAATAGTTTCCGATGGAGCATGCTCGATGAAAGGGTGCGACCCTTTGTGTAGCCAGGTATAGCTCCTGTTTTAGTCATATATGCCAACTCACGGGAGTTGGGTCCACGTAATATACCTCGAGAATGTCGCCACCATCCTACTTCATTCTGGAATCTCCACCGCGTACACAGTTGTTAAAGTGGTTTTCGGTATTGGCCGGCTATAAGACAATATCCGATCCCGGTCTCTTTAACAACCAATCGTTATTATAACCCGTAGTTATGACTTTTTAAAACAATATTTATAATTCAAAATAAAATATTATTTCAACCCAAATCTTTATCAAAATAAAGATTAAATCATTCCAAAATATCATATCTTTCGGATCTTCTTTTCAAATCATTTTAATATCAAAATATCATATCTTCCAAAACTTCGTTTCAAATCATTTTAATATATCAAAATATCATATCCTTTCAAAACTTCATTTTCAAATCATTTTAATATATCAAAATATCGTACCTTTTCAAAACTTCATTCATTTCAAATCATTATTCATTTTATTCAATCTAAAATACCATTTCAATTCATATTTTAAAACAGTTTATATTCCAAAAATTCCTTTTTTTTTTCATTTCAATGAAGTTATTATGTTAATAATTAAATTATTAAATTTCCAAAAATTTCAACTTCCAAAGTTCATTTATTCACTTAAGTTTATCAAAACAGTGAAAATTCACCTTTCGCATCATTTAGAAAACTCTACGTAAAGTTACATTCAAAACAGTTCAATTTAACAAAAGACAACGTTTAAAATTTTGTAATAGAGTTTTCTTAAATTTCAAATAAACTTAGTTAAATTCAAAAATTATAGCACTTACAAAGATTGCCATAATAGTTTTTTTCAATAGCTCTTTTTTTTAAGTTCATTATCGTCAACTACAGTATTTACAATTGCTGTAATATCATTTACATTGTAATTAATATCATTTCAAAAATGCAGTCAATTAACTTCAAATATTCAATAAAATTTCTCAACCAATTATATTTTTATTAAAAACATTTTTAACTTATAAAATCATACATTTTCACATTTATAACATCATTTAATTTTCCTCAAGTTCATGATTTTATAAAGTTAAATTTCCATTCAAAATCAAGATTTAATAATAATTCACTTATTAAAATGCAATGTTGAATTTTTAAAATCCATTACATTAAATTTCAACTTAACACTTAAGTTCAAATTCTCAAATAGTTTTAATTTTTATTTGCTTAACTAAAAGTTCACTTTACGTCAATTTCATAATTTCCAATTCTAGTTATATTTCAAAGTTTCAACTTAAAATATTTATTCATTTCACATTTCAACTTTATTTAAAATCATAAATATGATAAAAATCATTTTAAATTCATTTAAATTCAAATTATCATAAATTTATCATAATTTCATACCCAATTAAATTTCCAATTAAAATTAAATCAAAATTTTCAAAATAACTTACGTTCAAAATTTCTAACTTTTCATTAATTCATTTCACTTACAATTATTCAGAAAATCAATAATATTTTACAAAAATTTTATTTTTATTAAATTTCAAATCAAAATATTATAATAATTAAATTTCTAAAATATTTTAAATTTTTTAGAAAAGCATATTTTAACTACGGGCCTGTATAAAATTTTCTACGCTAGGTAAAGTGATACGGGTAATATATCATTTCAACCCATAATTTACAAAGAAAATTTGGGTTTTATCATTTCGAACCCGCAATCCCAAGTCAAAATGAAAAATTTAAAACCATTCAGGCCTATCATTTCAGCCCATAACATTTTTTTCTAACAGGGAACTTGCAGTGTGATCATATACAGAAATAATATAAACAAGGCCAATATCACAATATACAGTCATATATCAGATGTCAGGTGAAAATTAACAGTTTAAACATGGTAATAACATGGTAATAACATGGCATAGCATATCATATGATCATCATTATTTTGCATAAACATTTTATATTACTAAACACTTGTCATCAATTCACTTTTCATAAGTATAAATGTCAGAGTGAGAAAGACTCACTTTTTTTTCAAGTTGAAGACCAAAACAATTAACACAAGTGCGATTCCAAAAGCATGACAAGCACGATGAAAAGACTACGGACATGAGTGGAGAACGAATCCAATCTACAACTCTTGTGTACAACCCAAAACAAACAATCAAAACAACAAAATTCAATACTACTTTAAAATGCAATAAAATTGAAATAAAAGGAGATACGACTACGCAGTCTTTTGCTTTGCTTTCTCTATTGTTTGGTATGGCTTTGGGGTCTGATGTGGTTCAGATGTGGTCAAGTTTTGGGTCAGGTTTGGGCTAACATAGCTCGGGTTCAAGGCAAGACAAGGTGGAGTTTGTACATGAGGAGGTGATGTGGTTTTGAAGGCAATTAGGTGGTTTTTGGTCAAAACAAGGGCTCAGCCTTGGGGATTGGGCTCGGCCTGTGATGTGTCATGACTGGACAGAGGTGAGGAGGGGTGTGTTGTGGTCAGGTCTGGGGAGTGGTGGCGGCTATGGTGGTGGTTTGGGTGGTAGTTGAAGTGGATGAGCATGTAGAGGTCAAATAAGCATGGATCTAGGCATCTAGGTTGTAGTTTGAGGGGTTTGACCATCAAAAGGGGTTCGGCCATGGTCAGATCTGATGGGGTAGATGGTGGTGATGGTTGGGAAGAGATGTAGGAGGTGGTGGCCGTGGCTATGGAGGAGAGGCCAAGCAATACACATGAGAAAACAAGGCAAAATATAAGAAAACAATGGAAAAAGAAGAGCAAAAAGAAGAGGAAAAGAGGAGCCATTACCAAACCTTTCTAGCCGTGAAAAATGAAGTGGAGAGGAATGTTTTCACGTGAAAATGAGGTAAGAAATGCACAACTACAATAAAGAAAGGAACGGTCAAAGGAAATTAAATCTATTAATTGGAAAAGAAACGGGAGAAGAAACGTTAAAACGGTTTTACGTTTCTTTGCTTTCAAACCTTTAAACCTTCCTATATATATTCATATACATCTTAAATAACTGAAAACACTTATAAATTTCAGTTAGAATTCGAAAATATAACAGATAAACAAAATATTAATAATTAATTATTAATTAGATATGATTAAAATAAGAAAAATGGCACAGAAAATGAAAACTAGACTTAGGAATTAGAAATAACTTCAATACACTTTGGAAAATTTTTGTTAAATTTAAATACATGTAAAATGAATAAAATAAAGTAATACACAGCAATAAAAGTGAATGTATAAAATAAATCAATAAATTTTAATTATATATAATTAAATTAAGAAAAATGCTTAAAATTGCAGACTAGGCTTTAAAAATTAGAAATAATTTCAAATGAACTTTAGAAAATCTTCATGGACATGTAAAAATATTTATAACAAATAAAATAAAATGCATTCACAAAAAATAAAATAAAATTAATTAAGTAAAATTTATATGAAGAAAATAGCAGAAAATTATAAAACTGCCTTTAAAAATAGGAAATAAATACAGTAAATTTTGGAAAAATTCTATTATCATTTAAAAATATTTAAAAGTCAAAATATACATAATAAAACATATTATTACATACTAAAATAAAATATAACAAAGAAGAAGTAATTTATTCAATTTAAAATAGTCATTGTTAAATAACCCTATATATGCACAATATTGTAAAGGGTATAACTTTCACAATTTACATCCAATTTCAACGAAACGAAAAGTGGTGTTCTTAGAATTTTATGTACTTTCATAACTAAAGAAAAAATTAAAATTTTAAACTTTTAAAATTTTAAGTTGAAAGTCACAGTTTGACTATTTTGACCAAAATCAGCATTTTAGGCAAGTATTCAACTTACACAAGTTTGGAATTATAACTCATATAAAAATCAAGATTATATTTTAAATAATAAATTTAATCATTTCAAATAAGTAAAATAAGTTTTTAAATCAAAATATTACATTAAAAATAATTAAAATATACAATAAAATAATTACAAAATACAGGGTTGTTACACAATTCAACAGAAGGCTAACAACTATTCGGGGAAATTAATGTAATCCTTCTTGGTGACTCTAACTTGCTTCAACTCAAAACACATCATGTTTGAAACAAGACGTACTTTCGGTACATGTGTTACCCGGTCTTTTGACCTGGATATATCCAGACTATTTGAATAAGTGAGACTCAATTATAGACAAGGAAAACAACATAGAGAGGTGATCATAGAGGCTAGAGATCAAGAAAAGGAAATGATATGAAGCAACGATCAAGCGAGACCAAGAGGCAGACTCTCTGTAATATTTTAAACATGAATTTATGCTTTCCCCTAGGCAGAGAATCAGGTTGAACCACTATGGATATGAACAGCTTGAATCGGTAATTCAAATCAAGGGGAATCGATAATATCTCTAAAACCTGAAGACGATTATGCAAAAAACATTGAAAACATTAAGCTAACATGGAAAAGGACCTACATTACTGATCGTAGCAAACCACATGCACGACTTAACTGATCGGAGCCTGTAATAACCCTAGTTTTGTGGTTACCTGTGAAAATAAATAATAAAGATGGTTATATTTAAATTGTAGAAATAAGAACAATTAATTTTGAGAAAGGAAATTTTTTCAAAATTGTTTATTTATAATAAACAATGGTTTTAATAAATAAAATGGAGTTATGTTGTTTTAGTTGTGAATTAAATGAGAAAAAAAGAATTATGTTTATTTGGTGGTGAATTAATATAAATAAAAGATGATAGAATTTAATTCAACATTAATTTGTTGTAAATAAATATAAAATGTAGGAAATAAAGTTTCAGAAACTTTATTATGATAGCTTGGGGTAAAAATGAGCACTAAATGACTTTAATTTTTTAAAATGCAATAATTGTGGAAATAATGGTCAAATATTGATTTTTGCTAATTTTAATGATGTGTCAAAAATCAAATATGGTTAATATTGTAAACAAAATGTGAAATATTGGTTAAAATCCATATTTTGGTGTGGAAATATTTTTAACATGGTTTGTTATGTTAAGATAAACAAGAAAATGGTTTTCAATGTAATTTTGTTGTTAAAAATATTGATTTGTGAAAATAAAGAGGGGAAATTAAAGCGTTCATGTCACGACTCGAAATCCAATGTTCGAAAATTGACATCAAATATCTCACTTGTATTCGACTGTCGAAGATTCAAACATCGAACTCTAGTCGGATGGAGCTTGTAACAACATTAGATGAATATAAAACAACGGAAATAAAATGAATATCATGCATTACATCACAGATACAACATCATCATAATATCCATTACAACATCAGAGTATCATTATACATATATCACAACTTCAAATAGAACATCACAATAGAACAACAAGTGATCATATGCCAAAAAGTCTTCAAAGAAATGAAGTGATAGCAAACTTCCAAAACTAAGCACCTTGAGATCCAAAAGCTTTCAAAATATCACCAAGACAAAAGCCTCAAAAAATCGATAGCCTCCAACGCCAAAAAGACTTCAAAATCCAGCTAACACCAAAACACGGAAAACCTGCTACTAGGCTGCCCGTGTGGAAATTATGGGCACCCAGAGTTTTGAAAGGAAACAATAAACTCTTGGTCAGTCATGGAACTGGTATGAGTAAACTAAAATAGTTTCTTTTAAATAAAACAAGATTTATAAAAGAAAATCCGGTATGCTTTTTGGAAAATGAAACTACCATAAGACCTTCCGCCACACACACAATGCAATCGTAGAATTGGAGGAGATTTCTTCTTATGATAGTCAAATATGCTAGATACGGGATTTTTTTTTGATATTATTACTAGTGCATGGTGGAGAAAACCATTTCGAAAGTATAATATTAATATTAGCCAGCATAGACATTCCGTACTATGCCTACTATAGCTACCATCTAAACAGTGGTGACCACCATAAGTAAATGACAGGTTATACAACTGAAACCGTACTGGGTTTGTATTGGGACTTGGATTTCCAACAAATGGTTAGACTAAAGAACTTCCTACTGCCACATGGGTATGCCTGTGGAGGGACGTCTCAAGAGCTTAACTAGTTATCTGCCAACACAAGGCCAGGCTACCTCTGTAACTATGTAACTACTACATGACTATGCCATTCCCTGGTCGTTTGCGACCTTTATCCGAGGGCCCTCTACCAAAAAGCAACAACCACACAGAGATTGCAGCAACCACATAGGTAAAGTATCTGGGCTCCATACCATGATACCACCTTTTTCCAGAAGGAAATGACATACCCTAAAGGGTGCGACCCTCATAACCTTGCTGCATCTTTCCTATTTCGACCATTTCCAGCGTGTGAGGTCCGATGAGGTCTCGTCCACAAAGCTATGCTTTACATGAAAGCTATGCCTTGATCAACAAATGATCATCAACAAACAACAACACTTAGCATGCCACACTACAAAATTGGGAGTATATCGCTGATAACCTTCAACTACATAACCTCTGAGCTCATACGTCTCAGAGAAGGGTGATAAGCTAAGAGAATAAATTCTCTGCCACCAACATATATGTATTTGAAAGAAATCTTCTTTATATCTCAAGGTGTAGTGTCAGACATACAACCATACATGTCTATTCTGGTTCGAACAGAACCGAAGGCACTTCGTCCAATAAAGGAAGAAGCCCTTGAAAATTTGGGTATCCACAATTCCGATCCGGCTCCCCATCACATGTGAAGGTCTCTATACCGGAGCAACTCAGTGCAGAGACATTCGATAGGTTATCCTATCGTTTTCGAAAACACCCGGTCTTCATCACCGCTTTCAAATGCTATTCATTTCGTCGTACCATTATTTGGAATAGGTTATATGACACAAAGGTCCTCCCTCGGCTAATCCAAATAGTGGGCGCTTAATTTTAAAACATGTGGGTGTATCAGTTACAAAGATTCACATTCAGGGTTCGATGTGGGTTTTGAATAACTAACTGGAATCCAACTCCCTGTCGCATCGATATTTAAATGCCGTTTTACGGGCAAAAGGGTTTGCACAGGAACAAATCACGAATCACAGTTCAACACAAAACAATTCCATCACACAGTATCTCAATCACAACAGAAATATCAATCCAATACACAACATTTGGTAATAGTTAATCATCTTCAGTTAAGGTGAATGTGATTTAAGTGAATTAACCACATAATTATCTTTATTAATTATTTTAAATCAATGATTAGTTATTCTTAACTATGAATTAATTAAATCTTAATTGGCTTTATTAATTAATTATTCTTTAATTAATTATTTTAATTTATTAATTGTTAATCATTATTAATTAAATCTTAATTACTTTTATTAATTATTCTTTGATTAATGAATTATCAATTACAAGGTAATTACAAATCATTAATTATTTTATCATTATAAATAATTTTGTTTTAAGTTAACACTTTGAATATTTGATTTACTTCTCAATTTTTATTAAGTTAAATGTAAAACAATTTTATTTAAAAATATAAATTTGAAATATCTTTTAACTTCATTAATTTCAAATAATCATTTCAATACCATATACTTCACTTTCATTAACAAACTATCTTTATTTGATAAAGAATGGATTCAGAAAATTGTTTAAACTTATGTTTTCAAAAATTTCAAAACTGGAGTTTGCTGTTTCCAACGTCCAACCCGAGGCCGTCTCGAGTCATCCCCGAGAAGAAATGCCTCCGCTTCGAGTTTTTACCCAGATCGACCCGAGTATAATTTTTCCAACTAAAATTTTATTTAAGTTTAGAAACGACTCGGTGCAACGCCAAACGACACGACCCACTCTTCGAGTCTTCTCCCCCAAACCCCGAGTAATGCTTCGAATCAAACATCATCCCTTCGAAAAAAACGAACTGCTGATACAACGAAACCGTTTGCACGTTGCACACCGTCCCAATCATCGCTGGTCGAAGCTACGATCGTCGTTAGGTCGACGACTAAGTTCTCGACGCATCGAGCCACCCCAAAGCACGAACCATCGCCACGATCGAAATCGAGCTCCATGACCTGTACTTCATCGAAACCCATCACCAGAAAATGGCCTTGCCCCACCTCCTCTAGCCATTAGCGATCACCAAAACTCGACCGAAGCTTCATCAACGTACGACGTCGCGATTGGCACTGGTGTCATGAAGTCCGATCACCTAACGACGACGCAACACCCTTTTTTTCAATTACGAGCAGAAATGGGTTTTGAACCCTACTTCGCTGCCGTATGATCGCCACGGTGAATATAAAAATTTCCGAGCATTTTTCTTACAAACTACAAGCTTCCAACAAGACTCAACCACGATCTCGAGGCCCACAAACGTACCGATCAACATAATTTTACAAAACTTCTTTTTTTGATCAAGTTAAGATTTCTCACTAAAAAATGTATTAAAAATTCATTTAACTTTCTAAAATCATTATTTTCAAGTGTGATTCAGATAGCATTACTGAATTTAAAACTTATGATATTTGAATTCTTGCCTAATTAGATTGTGACTGTATTTTCACATTTTCAAGAAAAAAACCATATTGTTTTGCTTTGATTTATTACTAAACATAATGCATGATTAAAACAACACTCTAATTTGTTTAGATTTTAATTTCAGAAGAGAATATAGAGAGAGATTTTGAATTTAGCATGGGTTTACTCTGTAAACCATAGGCTAAGAAGAACAGGGATGAAACCTTAAATATAAACATTTGCAGGCAAAAACACATATGCACACAAATTTGATCTCGTGCTAAGGTTTTCAACATCATTCAGGCATGCACACGACAATAAGAAATTGGATTAAACAGAAGTTCACTCACCTGCTGCCTGAGAACAGAAAGCTCATGACTATTTTTAAAATAAGGATGGAAGCCTGAATATTTTTCCTACTTTAATCTTGAAGTTAAATATGCAAAGTTTGTTAATACAAATCTTTGCTTAATCTCTGTTGTATTTGTTTAATTAATTCATCAATAACAAACAAAGATCCAAGCTTTACTTACAATTTTGAATTTAACGCAATAGAGAATAGGGTCTGCAGCTTGAAACCCAGAAATTTGTTTAGTCTTTAAACTTGATATTTTTTTCCTGCAACTGATTGATATAATTTGCTTAAATTCTTGCTTTATTACTGATTAACAAATTCAAATTCAAATTTTTAAAAGAAATTCACTTGCCTTAATTCATTTTAGAGAATCCCTACACTGTTTTCTGGCCAAAACTGAGGCTTTGATTTCACTAATCTGCAGTTCGAAACCTTTGTTAAAACTTTATTTTAAAATTACAGATTCACTTAACTATGAAGTTTAAAATTTACCTGAGAGATGGAATTTAAAACTACTACTTGATGTTGGAGATGATTCTCAGATTTTAAATTTGGAATCCAAGAAAATGTTGCAGCTTTCTGATTTTCTCTTTTTTTCCTTTAGGTGTTGAAGTTTGAAATGCTCAAAATCTTTTTACTGTTCTTTCAGAAATTTGAGAGGCTAAATAATTGAAAATGGGAAGCTGAAAAGGCTTTATGATTTTAATTTTTTTTTCAATCAACTATATTGAATGCCACTTGTTAAAATCAATCATGAGATCTCTACACTTGTAAATTTTTACACCATCTCCCTTATGCATGTTTAACACTTGTAATTTTACAAAGACAAAAGATTTTTTTTAAGTAAATTTCATATATTATTCACTTTATTAATAATTATACCCCTTATTCATTTGTATATATATACAATGTTGAAAGAAGAAATGTTTAACCAATCTTTTACATTATATAAATTACACCTTTATGATTTCAAATGCCAATTATTTTTCTAAAACATTTATTTTAAATTTAAATTCAAATTCCAGTTCAACTTGAATTATAATCCATTGATGTCTATTTATATACTCATACATATACTTGTACAATTTAAAATCAAATTCAATGTATACATTCCAAACTACTCATATATGCATTATATATATATATGTATATACATAATTTAAATGCAAATGGTTTTTAAAACATTTATTATTTCAAAATTTTAAACTCAAAAGAAATTGGAATTTTATTCATACAAATCATCACTTATTTTATTTGTTTGTGATTTTTCAATTTATTTTCAAATTAAATCCCAAAAGTTTAAATATATTACCAATTTAAATTGATAATTTTGGGATGTTACAGATATCACCCTTAAGAAATTTTGTCCTCGAAATTTGAAAGAGAGAGAAAAATAAACAAAGAATATATGAATTCAGGAAAGGATAGAGAAATGGCTTACCAGTTTAAGCCGAGATGTCCACTCTGCAATTGGGATATGATTTATGCATATTATCTTTAGTTTCCCAAGTGCAGTCCTTTGGATCGCCACTCCACTGTACTTTAACTAGTTTCACAGTTTTGTTTCTTAATTGCTTTTCATCACGATCCACAATCTTTATCGGTTCTCTTTAACTGTTAAATTGGGAGTGATGTCGAGATCCTGTTGAGAAGTTTCTTCAATAATACTATCCGGATCGTGCACATACTTCCAAAGGTTAGAAATGTGGAATACATCATGCGCGCCAGATAACCAGCTAGGCAACTGCACTTGATAGGCTAAAGAACCGATCCTCTCCAGAATAGGAAAAGGACCAATATACTGTGGTGCAAGCTACCAGTCTTCCCAAACCTTAATACACCTCGCATTGGAGATACTTTGAGAAAGACAGAGTCTCCAATCTGGAATTCCATATCCCTTCTTCTACGATCATAATAACTCTTTTGACGACTTTGAGCCATTTTCAATTTCTTCTTTATAAAATCAAGTTTCTCTATGGCTTCTTTAATCATATCCGGTCCAAGGAGGAGTCTATCACCAGCCTCGATCCAGTATGCAGGTGATCGACATGGACGACCATATAGAGCTTCAGAGGGAGCCATCTCGATACTGGCCTGATAGCTATTGTTATAAGAGAACTCGACCAGATGCAAATGGTCCTCCCAAGAACCTCCAAAATCATACAAGCACGCAATAGGTCTTCTAAGATTTGGTTAATCCTCTCAGTCTGCCCATCAGACTGTGGGTGATAAGCAGTGCTGAAATTCAGTTTTGTTCCCAATACATCTTGAAATGCCCCCTAAAATCTACTAGTGAAGATCGGATCACGATCACTCACTATGCTGCTAGGAATGCCGTGGAAACGGGCAATTTATTTCACATATAACTTTGCTAAACTTGTTGCCATGCAAGTAGATTTCAATGGCAAGAAGTGGGCTGTCTTAGTCAAACGGTCCACAATGACCCAAATTGCTTCATTGCCTTTCTGAGTACGAGGCAACCCATCGATGTAATCCATCTATACTTGGTCCCATTTCCACTTGGGTACCTCTAAAGGATGAAGTAAACCCGCCGTTTTCTTTTGATCACTTTTGATTTGTTGGAAAGTAGCACAACGGCTCACATATATAGATATGTCCCTTTTCATTGTCTTCCACCAGAAAGTTCTTTTGATATCACGATACATTTTATTGACTCCTGGATGGATGCAAAGCTTAGATTTGTGACATTCATCTAAAACTTCACATTTCAGATCAAGGATGTCTGGGACACATATTCTGCCTTTTAATCTTATAACTCCTTGATGCAGCTAAGGTCAGAGAAGAAGTTGTACAATTTTTAAGCAGGAGTCTCACGCAGTGTAGTATGATGAGTCGTCCACAACTCAATGCAGGTTTGAGTCGTTTCCGACCTAAGGAGTTACAGGGGGGAGTGATAACCATAAGTCGCATAGAGAAGGTATCGGATTTGAGTCGGTCGCGAGTCAATGATAGCTTGAGTCGGTTACGAGCTAAAGAAGGATGGCAGCGACCTAAGGAAAGACTGAAGGAAGAGATAACTGGATACAAAGAGGAAGGGTGCCGAGTCAACGAGTTACGACTCATGATGAGTCGACCTAATTTGAGTCGTGAACGAGTCAGTGAAGATATGAGTCGTTCCCGAGCTAACTGGCTATCAAAAGGAGACTGTGCCGAGTCAACGAGTCACAACCTAGATGAGTCGGCCAGAGTTAACTCGCTTGAAGAGACATGCCGAAGGGAGGCTATGAGTCGGTGAAGCCTTGAGTCGTATGAGTCGTTGTACCTTTAAGTCGTATATGTATTCATGAGTTGGTGATGTGTTAAGTCGGTATAGTACTAAGTCGTGTACGACCTAAATGTTGAGTCGGCAATAGCCTGAGTCGGTCCTGTAAGTAGATAAGTTGAGTCGTACATCTTTGAGTCGTGTAAATTGTGTTGTGTCGTTAAGTCGGCAACGACTTATGATGAGTCGGGGGGGGGGGGGGGGGGGTTTCATGAGTCGCATACGACTTAAGAAGTGGCGTGAGTTGTAAATGCTATAAATAGCCGTGTGTGTCATTTGTAAAGAGGTTGATTTTTGAATAAAATTCTCTTTTGTTAGCTTTGTGCTTTCATACCAATTGGTAGTTGAGTGTAATCTCCTATCTCCTCTTTCGGTTAATCGAGTGCGCTCGATTCAACGATCGTAGAAGCCGATTCACGGAATCTAGTGCGCTAGATCAACGTGCGAAGAATCGTAGATCTTTGAACACGGTATAGTGCGCTATCAACGTGTTTGAGATAGCTAGAGTTCGGTATCTTTGGATCAACGAACTTGGGCATTTTGGTATCTTCAACTCACCGATTGCTACATTTCATCGATTGAAGTTTTGTTCGAATTATCCGCTGCGTCATTATTGGTATCAGAGCCATACTTAGCCAATCATAGCTAAGTTGATTCTTGGAGCCAAGTTTTTGAAGTTTGAAGTTGTTCATCGTGTTCATATTAAAGTTGCATCAAGTTTGGAGTGTTTGATCCATTTCATTTTGGATCGAGGAGTTGGAAATTGTTTGGATCTAACTTGGAGTTTTGCGCGCCAAGATTTGAAGTGTGGGGCCGTGTGTACTTGTGAAGTAGCCGAGCCTAGGGAGGATCATTAGAAGTTTGTGTCGAACTAAAGAAGTGTTGAACCGTGCCTTGTGCTTGAATTGGAGCCGACCTCACTTGAGCCGTTTCATATTGCCGAGACAAGTGGAGGCCGAGACAAATTGTTGAGCCGTAACTTGAAGTTTTTGTTGCATTGTTGAAGCTTTGAAATTTTGTGTTCAATTGTTGAAGTGTTTGTGAGAGATTTTCAATCATGCCACCAAGGAGAGCTAATCGTCATCAAAACGTTGAAGCTTTGTATCGTCGAGAAGAAGCCGAGCTTATGGAACAACGTATTAATGAGAAATTTGATGAAGGCATTGGTAAATTGGAGAAATTGATGAATGATTTGAATCAAAGGAGGAGATCACCAAACTCGAACCATGGAGGAAACCGAGTTTCGCCATCGGTTACGGAAGCGAGGAGGGTATCGCCACATTCTTGTAGAGATAGAAGAGAAACATCAATTTCATCACGAAGAGATCATCATGACTATGCACATGAAGAGAGGAGAAGTCAACGTGAATTTGACAATGAAGCATATAGAGATGAAGAGAGACATAGTCAAAGAAGCATGCATGAACGAAGGGATGATAATGGTCGAGATCGATGTCGGCGTACTTTTGATTTTGTTGAAGAAGGTGATAGAGCTAGTATTCATTATCGAGATCGAGACCAAGTTCGAAATTCTTATCGGGATGTTGAAGATGATCGTCGATGGGAATCGGGTATGAAGATGGAAATTCCGGAGTTTAAAGGCGGGATGATTGCTGAAGAGTTCTTAGATTGGATTTCTAATGTTGAAGAGATCTTTGATTTCAAGGAGGTTCCTGAGCATAGAAGGGTGAAGTTGGTTGCTACTAGGTTGAGGGGAAGAGCTTTGGCTTGGTGGCAGCAAACTAAACTTACCAGGGAGAGAATGGGGAAGTCAAAGATAGAATCATGGGAAAAGATGAAAAAGTTGATGAGATCTACTTTCTTACCTTACAACTACCAATCACTTATGTACCAGAGGTTGCAGAATCTGAGGCAAGGGACGAAGTCTGTTAATGATTATGCTGATGAATTTTACCAACTCATTGCCAGGAATGATATTATGGAAACGGAAGAACAGCTAACTGCTAGATTCATTGGGGGATTGAGAATGCAGATCCAGGATATGGTTAATATGTTTGATCCTAGATCAGTTGCAGAGGCACATCAGAAAGCGTTGGCTTGGGAGAAACAAGGAAGGCGTGGAGGTGGTGTGTTTACTAATTCCAATAATCAAGCAAGGGGTGTTGGTGGAAGTTCTAATGTTCCTAAACCTGTTTCAAAGCCAGTGATGAAGGAGACTGAGAAGGCGAAGGTTAGCAGTGGGTTCAAATGTTATAATTGTCAGGAGTTGGGTCACAAAAGCAATGAATGTCCGAAGCCGAAGAAGAGAACCATGGTTGCAGAAGTTGAGGAGGATGATGGTGAGGAGGCAGAATGTACAAATACACCTTATGTTGAGGAGGAAGAAGAATTGTTTGGAGATGAAGGTTGTAATCTTATGATGAGGAGAAGTTGTTTGACACCAAAGCAAGAGGAGGATTGTAGTTGGTTGAGAAGCAATATTTTTCAGTCGACATGCACTATTCTGGGAAAAGTCTGCAAGTTCGTTATTGATGCGGGGAGTTGTGATAATATTATTTCTACAGAAGCAGTGAGGAAATTGAACTTGAAGACTGAGAAACATCCTAAACCGTACAAGCTAGCATGGTTAAGGAAGGGTGGTGAAGTGAAAGTGTGTCGAAGGGCTTGTGTTAATTTTTCTATTGGGAAGAAATACAAAGATGAAATTTGGTGTGATGTAGTAGACATGGACGTGTGTCATCTGTTGTTGGGCAGACCGTGGCAGTTTGATAGAGCAGTACAGCATGATGGTCGTGCCAATAGTTACAGTTTCATGTTCGAGGGTACTAAAATCACTTTGGTCCCCAAGAAACAGCAACAGAAGGAGAGCAAGCTAGAAGAGATTGAGGAATTGAAAACTCTGTTGACTTTGAAGGAGTTTGTCAAGGAAGTTGAGGAAGAGACTGAAGTAATTTTGTTGATTGGGAGAGAGAGTAGTGGAGAAGTTGAAATACCAGAAGCAGCAAAGCCAATTTTGAAAGAATTTGAAGATGTCTTTCCAGAGGAGTTGCCTAAGGAGTTACCGCCACTTAGAGACATTCAACATCAAATTGATCTTGTTCCGGGAGCAGTGTTACCACATCGACCACATTACCGAATGAGTCCGAAGGAACATGAAGAGTTACGAAGGCAGGTGGAAGAGTTGTTGGAACAGGGACGTGTTCAGGAAAGCTTGAGTCCTTGTGCCGTGCCAGCATTGTTAGTACCAAAGAAGGACGGAACTTGGAGGATGTGTACTGACAGTCGAGCTTTGAACAAGATTACTGTTCGTTATCGATTTCCTATGCCAAGGTTGGATGACTTACTGGATCAGTTGAGTGGGGCAACTATATTTTCGAAGATTGATTTGAAGAGTGGTTATCATCAAATTCGAATCAGACCTGGAGACGAATGGAAGACAGCTTTTAAGACGAGAGAAGGGTTATACGAATGGTTGGTTATGCCATTTGGTTTGTCAAATGCACCTAGTACATTCATGCGGGTGATGAATCAAATCTTTAGACCATTCATTGGGAAGTTCGTCGTGGTTTATTTCGATGATATTCTGATATATAGCAGGAGTATGGAGGAGCATGTTCTACATTTGAGGGAAGTGTTGATTATTCTTCGTGAAGAACAATTTTATGCTGCTACGAAGAAATGTGTGTTTATGACGCACAGTGTTTTATTTCTGGGTTATGTTGTTTCAGGAGAAGGTATTCAAGTTGACCAGAGTAAAGTTGAAGCAGTCAGGAATTGGCCACAGCCAAAAACAATTGCGGAAGTGAGGAGTTTTCATGGGCTAGCGTCATTCTACCGAAGATTCATTCCACACTTCAGTAGCGTGATGGCTCCAGTTACTGATTGCATGAAAGGGAAACAATTTGTATGGTCAGAAGAAGCGGAGGTTGCTTTTGAGAAGATCAAGGAATTGTTGACATCTGCACCAATTCTTGTTCTACCTAATTTTCAGTTATTGTTTGAATTGCATACTGATGCTTCGAAGGTTCGTATTGGAGGAGTTCTGAGTCAGAATGGGAAGCCAGTTGCTTATTTCAGTGAAAAGTTGTCAGGAGAAAAGATGAGATACAGTACATATGACGTTGAATTTTATGCTGTTGTACAAGCTGTTAAGCATTGGAGACACTATCTATTTCAGAAGGAATTTGTCCTTTATACAGATCATGAAGCATTGAAGCATTTACAGGGGCAGGATAAGATTTCAACGAGACATGCATCTTGGATTGCATATTTACAGCAGTTTACTTTTGTTGTTAAGCACAAATCAGGGGTGACAAATCGAGTAGTTGATGCTTTGAGTAGGAGGAGTCATTTATTAACGACAATGAAAGTTGAAGTGACGGGTTTTGAAATGTTGCCAGAGATGATTAATGAAGATCCTTACTTTGTGAAATATGTTGAGAAAGTGAAGGATGGGAGTACCGATGAATTTATGTTGGTTGATGGATTTCTGTTTAAGGGGAATCGTTTATGTATACCAGACTGTAGCTTGAGATTGAAAATTGTCAAGGAGTTACATGAAGAAGGGCATATGGGCCGTGATCGTACTTTGCAGTTGATTTCACAGTCTTACTTTTGGCCGTCGATGAGGAAAGAAGTGGGACGGTTTGTGGAGCGGTGTCATATTTGCCAAGTTTCGGAAGGAACCGCGACCAATGCTGGTTTGTACATGCCATTGCCTGTACCGGCTAGACCATGGGTTGATATGAGTATGGACTTTGTATTGGGATTGCCGAGAACACAGCGTGGTAATGATTCGATATTTGTTGTAGTTGACAGATTTTCTAAAATGGCACATTTTATTGCTTGCAAGAAGACGACGGATGCTGTTCGTGTTGCTCAACTATTTTTCAAGGAAATCTATAGACTTCATGGATTGCCAGAATCTATCGTTTCTGACAGGGATACTAGATTTTTGAGTCATTTTTGGCTTAGTTTGTGGAAGATGGTGGGAACGAAGCTGAAATTTAGTAGTGCGTATCATCCGCAAACAGATGGGCAAACAGAGGTGGTGAATAGATCATTGGGAAATTTGTTACGATGTTTGGTGAAAGATAATCTGAAGAGTTGGGACATGAAGTTATGCCAGGCAGAATTTGCACATAATCATGCAGTGAATCGTAGCACGGGATTCAGTCCATTTCAGATTGTATATTCAAATTTACCCAGGGGACCGTTGGATTTAGCAGTGGTACCACAACCGAAAGGGACGGTTAAACGAGCTGCTGATTTTATTGAAGGATTGACAAAATGTCATAGAATCGTTCAAGAACGATTAGAAAAGTCAAATGAGAAGTATAAGCGGGCTGCTGATTTGAAACGACGGAATGTTGAATTTAACGAAGGTGATTTAGTTTACGCTGTGTTAACGAAGGATCGTTTTCCAGTAGGTGCTTATAACAAATTGAAAGCCAGAAAAATTGGACCTGTAGAAGTTGTGAAACGGATCAATGAGAATGCTTATAAGTTGAAGCTGCCGGAGGATGTATACACTTCTGACGTATTCAATGTTAAGCATCTTATGCCATATTATGGAGATGGACAATCTGAGAGGGAAGAATTTACAAATTCGAGGACGAATTTTTCTCAACCAGGGGAGGATGATGCAGCTAAGGTCAGAGAAGAAGTTGTACAATTTTTAAGCAGGAGTCTCACGCAGTGTAGTATGATGAGTCATCCACAACTCAATGCAGGTTTGAGTCGTTTCCGACCTAAGGAGTTACAGGGGGGAGTGATAACCATAAGTCGCATAAAGAAGGTATCGGATTTGAGTCGGTCGCGAGTCAATGATAGCTTGAGTCGGTTACGAGCTAAAGAAGGATGGCAGCGACCTAAGGAAAGACTGAAGGAAGAGATAACTGGATACAAAGAGGAAGGGTGCCGAGTCAACGAGTTACGACTCATGATGAGTCGACCTAATTTGAGTCGTGAACGAGTCAGTGAAGATATGAGTCGTTCCCGAGCTAACTGGCTATCAAAAGGAGACTGTGCCGAGTCAACGAGTCACAACCTAGATGAGTCGGCCAGAGTTAACTCGCTTGAAGAGACATGCCGAAGGGAGGCTATGAGTCGGTGAAGCCTTGAGTCGTATGAGTCGTTGTACCTTTAAGTCGTATATGTATTCATGAGTTGGTGATGTGTTAAGTCGGTATAGTACTAAGTCGTGTACGACCTAAATGTTGAGTCGGCAATAGCCTGAGTCGGTCCTGTAAGTAGATAAGTTGAGTCGTACATCTTTGAGTCGTGTAAATTGTGTTGTGTCGTTAAGTCGGCAACGACTTATGATGAGTCGGGGGGGGGGGGGGGTTTCATGAGTCGCATACGACTTAAGAAGTGGCGTGAGTTGTAAATGCTATAAATAGCCGTGTGTGTCATTTGTAAAGAGGTTGATTTTTGAATAAAATTCTCTTTTGTTAGCTTTGTGCTTTCATACCAATTGGTAGTTGAGTGTAATCTCCTATCTCCTCTTTCGGTTAATCGAGTGCGCTCGATTCAATGATCGTAGAAGCCGATTCACGGAATCTAGTGCGCTAGATCAACGTGCGAAGAATCGTAGATCTTTGAACACGGTATAGTGCGCTATCAACGTGTTTGAGATAGCTAGAGTTCGGTATCTTTGGATCAACGAACTTGGGCATTTTGGTATCTTCAACTCACCGATTGCTACATTTCATCGATTGAAGTTTTGTTCGAATTATCCGCTGCGTCACTCCTCTACTATCCATCTCAAAACTAGTGTCTTCTCCTTGGCATATTCTTTTATAAATTCCCCGAAGAAACTCGTCTTCATTCTGCTTACTCGCGATCCACTTAAGAAGAGTAGGAGCGATAACAAGGTGAGCAAGAATATCATGCTTTCTACTCAAGGCATCGGCGACTACATTGGCCTTTTCGTGCGTATATAGAATGTCTGGTCATAAGATGCCAGAAATTCCAACCAACGTTGTTGTTGTAGATTTAAATCTTTCTAGGGAAGAGATATTTCAAAAATTTATGGTCGGTGAATAATTCGAATTTTTCACCTAAAGAAAGAGAGTTCAATAAGTATATTGTTAAGTTAAGTTAAATTCATAAATTGTTAAGAAGGCTGAAAAAGATTCTTACCCAGAAGATAATGTCGCCATATTTTCAAAGCGAAGATAACATCTAAAAGCTCCAAACCATGGGTTGGGTAATTTCTTTTATGTGGACGTAATTGTCTGCTCGCGTAGGCAATTACCTTCCTGTTTGGCATTAATACCGCACTCAAACCTTCACCATAAGCATCGGTATAAATAGATAAACCCTGGTTCCCGTTGATAATAGCGAGAACAGGAGCGGTGGTTAATCTCTTCTTCAACTCCTGAAAAGCTTCGTCACATTTCGGAGTCCAATTGAATTTTGTATTCTTCATTGTTAGCTTAGTCAACGGACTATCTATCTTGGAAAAGTCCCGAACAAACTTCTAGTAATAACATGCTAAACCCAAAAAGCTTCAAACTTCCTTTGGGATAGTGGGTTTCCTCCAATCAAGAATACCAGAAATTTTGCTAGGATCAACAGAAATCCCTTCTTCATTAACAATATGGCCGAGAAACTTAACTTCTTTGACCCAAAAATGGAATTTGGAAAATTTTGCGAATAGAATATTCCTCCTCAATATCTCCAAAACGATTCTAAGATGCTCGGCATGCTCCTGATCGGTCTTGGAATAGACCAAAATATCGTCAATAAACACGAGCACAAATTTATTTAATACTTCCCAAAACACACGAGTCATAAGATCTACGAATTATGCTGGAGGATTGGTTAGCCCGAAAGGCATGACTAACCATTTGTAGAACATATTAGGACCCCTGAAAGTGGTCAAATGAACACAATCTTCGACGATTCGTAGTTGATGGAACCCCTGGGCTAGATCCATCTTCGAAAAGAAACGAGCGCCGTGCAATTGATCAAATAGATCATCAATTCTAGCTAGAGGAAATTTATTCTTGAGAGTCAGCTTATTGAGATCGCGGTAATCCACACACAATCTCAAAGATCCGTTCGATTTAGCAACAAACACGATGGCTGAACCCATTCAGAAACACTAGGACGAATTAACCCTTTATTTAGCAAATCATTGGTTTCATTGACTAATTCAACACTTTCCCTGGGTGCCATCCTACGACTTGCGTGAACGACAGGACGAGCATTGTGTACTAGGTCAATTCTGAATTCTATTTCTCGATGTGGAGGTAAGGATTTCACTTCTTCAAACACATCTGGAAAATCTCTAACAGTGGGTATGGACTCCAGACTGGGTTCGGGATAACCCAAATTATACATTAACCCTTCTCTTTGAGGACTAGGGTCCTCACAAGAAATCTCAATGGAATCTTCAAATTTGGTTTTAATCGAAATCAATCGATTATTGCAATCCAATTTGGCTTCGTATTTTTCTAGCCAATCCATTCCGAGTAAGACTTCAAACTCGTTAAAATCAAGGACAAAGAGACCTATAGGGAATTGGTAACAAGAATATGAGATAGGAGCGTCTCTACATCGAAGACAAAGGTTCGCGAGACCTCCAACTGGATTCTTTACGCATATAGACTCATCAACAAAATTAGATTCAAGATTTAATTCATCAATAGCTTGCTGAGAGATAAAACTGTGTGTAGCGCCCGTGTCAAACAGAACTCTAACAATGCTATCATAAATAGTGAGGTTACCTTCCACAACTCCTTTCCCTTTTTCTGCTTTGGAAGATGCGGGTTTATCTTTGACTGTGTACACCTTGGCTGTCTGAGCTTGCTTCATGGATGGACAGTCTTTAACTTCATGTCCCAATTTCTGACAATAATAACATTTCTTGGGCTTCGCTTGAACGGATTAATTGACTTGTCTCTTAGGCTTCGTACATCTGCTGGAATAATGGCCCTTTTCTAAGAAATTAAAGCAAGTGACATTCTCTGATGTGCTTCCCTGATTGCTCTTCTTTTTCTCCTTACCCTGGCATGGTTTCTTGCCTCCAAATTTCCACTTCTTCCAATTTTGATTGCTCGAATTTCCTTTCTCCACCGGGGCTTCTTGTATATAAAGTGTAGCATATCTGCATCCCATATGAATCAAATCTGAAAAGGATTCTTTGACGTGGCTAGTCATCCTTTCGTGGAACTTCTTATTCATCCCACGAATGAACCTTTCACTCTTCTTTAAAGGTGTGTTCACTAATTTTGGACCGAAACGAGACAATTCATTGAATTTTTTTAGATACTCCTCGAATGACAAACTCCCTTGCTTTAAGTCCATGAATTCCTGGTACAATCGAGAAATCCCTGCTGATGGCATATAGCACTTCTCAAATACTTCTTTGAATCTCTCCCAAGTAAACTCGTCTTTTGGATCATCTATAGTGACTGTCTCCCACCATGCTAAGACTTCTTCTTGAAGTTGCCAAGAAGCTATGAGTCGCATCTGATCGTCTCAAAAATCGACTCCTTGCCGGTGAACGACTTACCACCAAGCCTTGAGAAACTCTTATATAAATCAGCCAGATTCGGCTGATGCTGAGTAGATAAAGCTTCTTCTGCTGTTGGGAGAACTTGGCTAGGTGTTGTGGCATTTCCCCGCCCCTAGCTCTTCCTCTTCGTCCGCTCATCCTTACTATCTATAATTAGTAAGAAAATTGATTTTAAATATTCGGACGAGATATCTTAAGGAATAAGTTTTAAAAGAATTAGACTAAGAAAATTTAGGGTTTCGGTCTCGGTTATACTCATTCTAGGGTATACTTCACCCTATCTCTAATGAGCCATCTAATGTGTTATACTCCGTAGCTAAATTTCTTACTCAACCTTTAGCTCTGATACCACATGTCACGACCCAAAATCCAATGTTCGAATATTGACATCTAATACCTCACTTGTATTCGACTGCCGAAGATTCAAACATCGAACTCCAGTCGGATGGGGCTTATAACAACATTAGATGAATATAAAACAACGGAAACAAAATGAATATCATGCATTACATCACAGATACAACATCATTATAATATCCATTACAACATCAGAGTATCTTTATACATATATCACAACTTCAAATAGAGCATCATAATAGAACAACAAGTGACCATATGCCAAAAAGTCTTCAAAGAAATGAAGTGATAGCGAACTTCCAAAACTAAGCACCTTGAGATCCAAAAGCTTTCAAAATATCACCAAGACAAAAATCTTCCAAAAACCGATGCCTCCAACTCCAAAAAGACTTCAAAATCCAGCTAACACCAAAACTCGGAAAACCTGCTACTAGGCTGCCCGTGTGGTAATTATGAGCACCCAAAGTTTAGAAAGGAAACAATAAACTCTGGGTCAGTCATGGGACAGGTATGAGTAAAAAAACAGTTGCTTTGAAATAAAACAAGATTTATAAAAGAAAATCCGGTATGCTTTTTGGAAAATGAAACTACCATATGACCTCCCGCCACACACACAATGCAACCGCAGAATTGGAGGAGATTTCTTCTTATGATAGTCAAATATGCTTGATACGGGAAAAATTATTTGATATTATTACTAGTGCATAGTGTAGAAAACCATTTCAAAAGTATAATATTAATCCTAGCTAGCATAGACATTCCGTACTATGCCTACTATAGCTACTATCTAAACAGTGGTGACCACCATAAGTAAATGGCAGGTTATACAACTAAAACCGTACTGGGGTCGTATTGGGAATTAGATTTCGAACAAATGGTCAGGCTAAGGAACTTCCTACTTCCACATGGGTACGCCTCTGAGGGACGTCCTGAGAACTTAACCAGTTCTCTACCAACACAAGGCCGGGTTACCTCTGTAACTAGGTAACTACTACACGACTAGGCCATTCCCTGGTCGTTTGTGACCTTTATCCGAGGGCCCTCTACCACAAAGCAACAACCACACAGTAAATGAGATTGCAGCAACCACATAGGTAAAGTATCCGGGATCCATACCATGATGCCACCTTTTTCCAGAAGGAAATGACATACCCTAAATGGTGAGACCCTCATAACCTTGCCGCATCTTTCCTGTTTCGACCATTTCCGGGGGCGTGAGGTTCGATGAGGTCTCGTCCACAAAGCTACGATTTACACGAAAGCCATACTTTGATCACAAATGATCAAGAAATGATCATCAACACACAATAGCACTTAACATGCCACACTACCAAATTGGTAGTATATCGCTATAACCTTCAACTACATAACCTCTAAGCTCGCACGTCTCAGAGAAGGGTATTAAGCTAAGAGAATAAATTCTCTGCCACCAACAGATATGTATTTGAAAGAAATCTGCTTTATATCTCAAGGTGTAGTGTCATACATACAACCATACAAGTCTGTTCTGGGTTCGAACAAAACCGAAGGCACTTCGTCCAATAAAGGAAGAAGCCCTTGCAAATCTGGGTATCCACAATTCTGATCCGACTCTCCATCACATATGGAGGTCTCTATGCCAGAGCAACTCAGTGCATAGACATTCGATAGGTTATCCTATCGTTTTCGAAGACACCTGGTCTTCATTACCGTCTTCATATGCTATTTATTTCGTCGTATCACTATTCGGAATGGTTTATATGACATAAAGGTACTCTCCCGGCTAATCCGAATAGTGGGCGCTTAATTTTAAAACACGTGGGTGTATCAGTTATAAGGATTCACATTCAGGGTTCGATGTGGGTTTCAAATAACTAACTGGAATCTGACTCCCTGTCGCATCGAAGTTTAAATGCCGTTTTACGGGCAAAAGGGTTTTCACAGAAATAAATCACGAATCACAGTTCATCACAAAAAAAATTCACATCACACAGTATCTCAATCACAACAGAAATATCAATCCAGTACACAACATTTGGTAATAGTTAGTCATCTTCAATTAAGGTGAATGTGATTTAAGTGAATCAACCACATAATTATCTTTATTAATTATTTTAAATCAACGATTAGTTATTATTAACTATAAATTAATTAAATCTTTATTGGCTTTAATAATTAATTATTCTTTAATTAATTATTTTAATTTATTAATTGTTAATTGTTAATTAATTAAATCTTAATTACTTTTATTAATTATTCATTGATTAATCAATTATCAATTACAAGGTAATTACAAATCATTAATTATTTAATCATTATAAATAAATTTGTTTTAAGTTAACACTTTGAATATTTGATTTATTTCTCAATTTTTATTAAGTTAAATGTAAAACAATTTTATTTAAAAATATAAATTTGAAATTCTTTGAACTTCATTAATTTCAAATAATCATTTCAATACCATATACTTCACCTTCCATTAACCAAATATCTTTATTTTATAAAGAATGGATTCATAAAATTGTTTTCAAAAATTTCAAAATTGGAGTTTGCTGTTTCCAACGTCCAACCCGAGGCCGTCTCGAGTCATCCCAGAGAAGAAATGCTCCCTGCTTTGAGTTTTTACCCAGATTGACCCGAGTATAATTTTTCCAACAAAATTTTTGTTTAAGTTTAGAAACGACCCAGTGCAATGCCAAACGACACGACCCTCACTTCGAGTCTTCTCCCCCAAACCGCGAGTAGTGCTTCGAGTCAAACGTCATCCCTTTCCAAAAAAAGAACTGCTGATACAACGAAACCGTGTGCACGTTGCACACCGTCTCGATCATCGCTGGTCGAAGCTACGACCGTCGTCAGGTTGACGACTAAGTTCTCGACCCATCGAGCCACCTTAAAGCACGAACCATCGCCACGATCGAAATCGAGCTCCACGGCCCGTACTTCATTGAAACCCATCACCAGAAAATGTCCTCGCCCCACCTCCTCTAGCCATCAACGGTCACCAAAACTCGACCGAAGCTTCATCAACATACGACGCCTTGATTGGCACTGGTGTCATGAAGTCCAATCACTTAACGATGACGTAACACCCGTTTTCAATTGCGAGCAGTGTAACGACCTAGAATTTTCGATCCCGAAAATTCCAGATAGTTATGAAAAAGAAGAAAGAGATAGAAGAAGAAGAAGAATATCAGTGCCATCAACATCTCACATTCGCAGCGGATAAAATATAATAATAAATAATAATAGTTTACAAAAGAATATTATACCCGTCGATTACATTTTAGTACATCAGAGTTACACATATACTCAAACACTGGACATATACAAATCAACATGTCTCAGATATACAACAGTATAATACCGCGGAAACACTCCATACGTTCTTGCCATCTAGCTCTCCTTCTAAGCTCCAGAACATCCTAACCTGAAAATCTGTAATACTCGGTCTGACCCGAGCATTACATCAAAGTAACACCCGGTCAGACTGGAAACCAGCGTGAGTAAAGCCATCTAACATGGAATACAAAACATACAACTTATAAAAAACCTAGGGTAACTCGTTTCAGTTCACAAAGCCACAATTTATCATAGACATCACTTATTCCACACATCCATTTTCTAAATACCAAGATTTATATTTAAATAGTCCAATTCCTTTAAATCACTTCATTCCAGCCTATATATTTTACATATCAATCTATAAAAATTCGAAGTGGTTTCGGGTATTTTCTAATACCCGACCCCGGTCTCTTCGGGTCTCATGTCATCCTAATCCAAGTTATCCAAATGAAACACACAACATTTCATATCAGAGATATCAACTCATTCAAAGCATCCAATACCATTCAATCATCCATACGAAAAGCTTAATCACATACAAATTTAAATTAATTAATCCTTATTGAATTACTAACCTCAGCCACTTAGATTTCTTCATTTAACATTAATTAATTTCAAATCAATTAATCAACCATCCCTTCATTATTCATCTTAATTAATCACCCTGGATTAATTATCTTTCAATTACATTCAAGTAATTAACTTTAATTAATTTCACAATATGAATTATTCTTAACCAAAAATCAATAAGTAATCTTAATTACTTCATGAATTAATTAACTATTTTAATTACATTAATCCTTAATTGCCTATTTTAATTAATTTCTCATAAGTCACTTATCATTGATTTCTTCATCTTAATTAATCAATGTTTAATTACATCATTAATTATATAATTTAATGATTTCTCATTTACATTTCAATTTATCCTAATCTAATTTAACTACGTTTAATAATTAATCATTAATTAAACCACAAATATTAATCACTCTTGATTTATCTCATCCTGTAATTATCTACCTCTTTATTTACTTCATTAAATAAATCAATTTCTCCTTAATTAATCCTCTTAATTTATCTTTTGATTAATTCCATAAAGCAATTATATTTTATTAACTACATTAAGTAATAACTTATCAAACCATCCAACGATTATTCTGAATTACTTACACTTAATTGGTTAACTTAAAACTTAATCGATTAATTAATTCAAACCCTTAATTACTAAATTAATTAAACCAAATCATTAATTAATTGAATTAATTAATTATCCATTTTAATTACCCTACTAATTTAATGAATCACAAATCATTAAGTCTTTATTAACATTAAAATGAAAACATTTTCTTATTTGTGATTTAAGTTTAAAACAATTTAAAACTCGAATACTTCGAGTCAAGCAACAATTAGCTCGAGAACCAACCAAAACCAAAGTCACCAGATCATCCGTTCACAGTACACATCAAATCAGTTCAATCAATCAACTAATTATTTGAATTTAACCATTTAAATTTAATAAAAATACAAAAGAGTGATATTTACTCACCTTTTATTTTGCTGTTTGCAATCCATTCCCGACTGGCTTGTTTCCATGGTTTTGACCTTGTATAACATTATATAATTTATTTATATTTGAAACAAGCGAACGGTAAATTTCCATTTATTAATTAAATTAACGATTTAATTTTAAACTAGAAATTTTCCTCTTGAAACTACTTATACATTTTTAAAAATAATTTATAGATTTCAAAATCTAACTTTTATAAATTCTCTTATATTCGAAAATCGTATTCATATATATATATATATATATATATATATATATATATATATATATATATAAAATAACCTTTACATATACTTTACTGTAAATGAATTTATATAAAAAAATTTTCTGATTAAACACAGTGATGAATAAAATTATCAAAGCTATACCTTCTGCCTCGCAATCGGTCTCAACTCGCCCTCCGGATCATGGCTCAAAACTCGAGCAGCTTGCTTTGCCTTCGGCCAAGCGATGCTTCTTATTCAGTCGAATCGCCCTGATGCCAGAATCGCCTCACGACCATCTCCAATGTCTACTTCATCTATCGCGACTCCCAAGCGCGATGACGCCGCTATCTGATTTTCAACCCCCTTCTATCGATGCAAATCTCCTTCATACGGTTGTGCCCAAGCTCGCGCCCCCCAGATCTGAATTTGAACGCCCTCCTTGATTCGTTCGCGTCCTCCATTTTCCCCTTTTTTTTATACCGGGTCGCGATTGCCTGAAGAGAAGGAAGTGGGGATGGGTTCGATTATAGTTGTTTGAATGATTTTTAGGAAGAGGAGATTTTCGATTCTCGGATTCCACCTTCCCTAAACGATTTCGGCATCAATCTCGAGTGGAAGGGAATGGAGAGAGAGCCTGGTTTTTTTATAAGTTCAATTTCTGGTTTTTTAGATTAGAGAGGGAGACGGAGATAAGATATAGATTTGGGAAGCTTCTTGAGTAAGCATTTTTGTTCATAAAAATATATTTGACTAGTTGACTTTAAATTATATTATAAAACTTCCAAAACATCTCGTTAACTGCCATTTAAAAGTTTGAACTCCTCTTAAGGAGTGCCGCTAGGCATTTATAAGGTTTTATCCGCATTCCGAACACAGTGGAACGTGTTTCGGTACAGAAGAAAACGATCAATTTTAAATTAAATCGAATAAAATAGTTTCTAAGCGTTTTGAGCTGTCAGGGTCAAACGACAACTCCGATTGCTACGAAAATTGAAATCCGATAATAACTAACTATTACGGATCCAATGGAACTGGTTTCGTCAAATTCCGAGACCGTGCCTCGGAAGGCAATTTTTAAATATCAATTTAAACGATATATTTTCAAAACTGAACAAATCACCTTTAAATTAAATCTCAACCATTCTATTATCTTCAGTATCATCATTATAAATTTTATAAACCTTCAAATTATTTTTAACAGGCTTACAATTCCATATTCAACATCTTACCCAATTTTGAATTTATATAATTGAATAATTTAATTATCAAGTATATATTAATATTTGGAATTCAAGTTAAAATTAACCTTTAAATATTTAAAATCAATTAATTATTCCATTTCAAATTGTTAAAAATTTCTAGGTCGTCATAAGCAGAAATGAGTTTTCAACCCTACATCGCTTCCGTACGATCGCCACGGCAAAAAGAAAAATTTCCGAGCATTTTTCTAACGAACTACAAGCTTCCAGCAAGACTCAATCGCGATCTCGAGGCCAACAAACGTATCGATCAACAGAATTTTACAAAACTTCATTTTCTGATCAAGTTAAGATTTCTCACAAAAAACCGTGTTAAAAATTCAGATTTAGCTTTCTAAAATCATTATTTTCAAGGGTGATTCAAATAGCATTACTGAATTTAAAACTTATGGTATTCGAATTCTTGCCTAATTTAGATTATGACTGTATTTTCACATTGTAACAACCCGGATATTCTAACGATTTTAAATTAATTTAATTAACTGAATTTGTGTGAAATTTAATAAAAATAAAAATAAAATTTTGAAATATAAATTTGATATTTGGAATACGTCTAGTTAAATATAGCGACTGGTAAATTTTCGTCCGAAAATACGAAAGTTTATTTCGTGCGTAAATTTACTTCAATTAAATTAGTTAAAAAGCGATAAAAATAAAACATTTTCGAAACCTAAATATTTTTACATTGAAAAATTCTAAATCATCTTCTGAGCAAGCCGTCAATTCGTCGTTTTTTCAAATTCGGACATTTTTAGCTCCGTCGATCTTATTTTTCAGCGTTTTTCTTGCATTTTCCGCTATTAGAAAATTCGAATTTTTAAAATTCAATCGTACCACTGATATCTATATACCGTTTTGATCGTCTCGTCATGCTGATCTCTACGGTATATTTAATTCTACGTTTTGAAGTCAGATACGCTACGAAATCCGTGAAAACGGATACATGTATCAGTAAACATTTTGAGGTTTAATATTCAGCGACTATTCAATGTTCCAAGCTGCTTAATACAAAATGGCCACTACGTTCAAATCTCCAACATTTAATAATTCTGACATTAATCATTCCCAACGTGTAACTATATTATTCCCAACGTGAAACTTTATTGTCTGGCTCATTATTCATTTACTTGGTTCAACGTTTTTGAGCTGGCGCCATTTCATTTTCTTTCTTCTCAAAATTGACAACCACTGAAAATGTACCCAGCAACCTTCATTTTAAATGAAGTTCAAAAACTATTGTCCCTTACTTTTCTTTGCTGCAAGTGAGCAGGCACCACTTCTCCGCCTGCACAACCGCCTTCATCCCAAAAGCCCGACCACTACCGCGCGTCAACATCCACAGCCGAGCAACCCAGCATGCCCTCCACCTGTCCTCCTTCACTCCTCCTGCCGACTCAGACAACCACAAACCCCTCCAGATCCGCCGCCGACCGTGCTTCCACCTTCCACCATAGCTCCGCCGTAATAACCCGCGCCTCCACCACAAGTGCTCACGCTCACCACCGTATCTGTGGATCTGCCATCACAGCCTCCAACTGCTCCAACCAAGTTCCTCTTTCTCAGCCTAACCCCGAGCATACCGTCACCGTCAGCCACTTGCTACCAGTATCAAACCCATCTTTTTGCTTACCACCCAGAGGAACCCCACGTCTCCTCTCTCTCTCACGGTGCCTTGCCATGCTTCTCTCCCCTTAGCCGTGCCTATATATATAAAGGTATTGACTATTTCTTTTTTGTATATATATAAATCAATATAGATATATGCTCAGCATACAGTCTCTCTGTTTTAAGTAAAATATATGAATATATTTATCTATATTTCATTTGGATCTGTTATTTGTGTAACGATTGCGGATTTTCGTTGCCGAAAAACCGAGATGTTATGGGTTTTAAAAAGAATTTAGGAAAAGAAAAGAAAGAAGAGAGAAAAAGAAGAAAGAAAAAGAAAAATAGAGGGAAAAGAAGATAGACAATTTTTTTTTAGAAAACAGAGAATTAGAAAAACAGAAGATAGAAGAATTTTAAAAATAGAACGGGACAGAAGAAAACAGAACAACAACAGAATCTCACAATTCGCAGCGGAACAACATATAATAATAAATGAATAATCTTTAAACAAAGAACTATATCAGTTATTACATCACATTTCATTTCATTACATCATATCATCAGAGTGTACAACATACAACATCAAACAATGCAGCGGAAAAAGAAATACTATATAGTAGTAATACGTCATGCCATCCAGCTTGCCTCCAGCAACTCCTGAATATCCAGAATATCCTGATAAACCTTAAACTCTTGTCTGCCCGTGTGGAAATTGGTGGGCACCCAGAGTTTAGGAAGGAAAACAATAAACTCCGAGTCAGTCATGTGACTGGTGTGAGAACTCAAAACAGTTTATTTATCTTTAAAATCAAAATAGAGGAATATTTTTAAATTAATTCGCAATGCTTTTTTAAAAATGAGACTACCATAAGACCTCCTGCCACACACACAATGCAAACGCAGACTTGGAGAAGATTTCTCCTTATGATAGTCAAACATGCTTGATACGCATTTAAAAAGAGCATTTGATATTATTATTAGTGCATAGTGTAGGAAAAATTCATTTCGAAAGTAGAATATAAATCTTAGCCAGCATAGGTACCATTATATTATGCCTACTATAGCTACCTCCTGAGGAAGCAGGTTCTACAACTAAAACCGTACAAGATCGTATTGTTTCTTTGGATTTCCAACAAATGGTCAGGCTAAGGAACTTCCCATTGCCACATGGGAACGCCTCTGGCTGGACGTCCCCGAGAACTTAACCAGCTCTCTGCCAACACAAGGCCGGGTTACCTTTATCACTAGGTAACTACTACACGAATATGGCATCCCCCGGTCCCATCGGACCTTTAACCGAGCGCTCGTCACCAACAACACCACACAGAAATAGATATAGTGTATCAACATGAGTAAGTATCTGGGCTCCATACCATGATACCACCCTTTCCAAAAGGAAATGCACATACCCTAAAGGGAGCTACCCCTCATAACCTTGCCGCATCATTCCTGTTTTGACCATTACCGGGATGTGAGGCTCGATGAATTCACGTCCACAAAAACATACTTTATACAAAAGCCATGCTTTGGGTCAATAAATGATCAACACAATGATCACAAGGATAGACGATCAAATAAACGATCCTATCACAAATAATCAACACAATGATCATTTCAGCATCACTCAGCATGTCACATTACCAAACTGGGAATATATTGCTGATAACTTCAACTATATAACCTTTGAGCTCGTACGTCTCAAAGAAGGGTGTTAAGCAAAGAATAAATTCTCCGCCACCAACAGAAATATATTTGAAAGAAATCGGCTTTATATCTCAACTTGTAATGTCAGACATACAATCCATACAAGTCTGTTCCGGGCTCGAACAGAACCGAAGGCACTTACAAAGAAGTCCTTGCAATCCGGATATTCACAATCCTGATCGGATTCACCATCACATATGGAGAACTCAATACCGGAGCAACTCGGTGCAGAGTCAATCGATAGTTCATCCTATCGCTCTCGCAAATATCGGTCTTCAACACCGATCTTCAAATGCAATTCACAACGACGTATCACATATTCGGAGTGGGTTATACGACCCCATGGTCCTTTCCCGGTTAACCCGAATAGTGAGCGCTTATTCAAAAATAAGTGTGCATTCAAATTCAATCATATTCACATCAAATACCCATTCAAAGGGAAATATTGATAGTCGGTTATTGAACTATCAATGGATATGCATACATCACCAGATTCCAAATAATTTTCCAAATTATTTACATTTCCAAAATATCTTTACAAGATATAAAATTCCAACACTTCAAAAATAAATCAATATTTATTTTTAACAAGTTCCACTTTCACATATAAATTCCATAATGAATTTATATTTCAAAATATCATGCATATACGATTTCAATTATCCATTTTCAATTTATCTTCAAAAAGATAAATTCTAAATATTCATTTCATATTGGAAAACATTTCCATACTTATTTATTCATAAGTAATTCGCAAATCTCTTTTATTTTCAACACTTAGAAAATATTCAATATACTTAAATCGAATTAAGTATATATTTCATTCTTTAAGGAAATTATTCACTTAAACATATTTACTTGGGCCAAAACGAATGTTACGTAAAACATCGTTACGACAACCCAAAATCACTAGTATAGGGATTCGAATTTAAAATAGATATATAAATCCCAATACTATTAAAAACATTTCCTTTTGGAAATCATTTACTATAACAACAGTGTTATAGTCTACCATTTCCTTTTATTTCTCGAAAACGTCTATTTCAACAATAAATGTTGAAATCTATGGTTTCGAATCTCAACACCTTTTAAAACATCACTAGATTGTTTTAATTCTATTTAAAACATCAAATCTAAAATATTTCCTTTAACGTGTTATTCACTATTCAAAAACGTGAATATACTACGTTAACAATTTCATCCTTTTATTCATTTTAATTCAAAGGATTATTCACTATTTAAAAATGTGAATATAACTCCATTTATAAGTTATAACAATTAACTTATCAAAATAAGTCGTTTGCGAATTTATAAAACAACGTTTATAAATTCTATTTCTATTTATATATAAAAACTTCCTTTTACAAATTCCTTTATTAACCTATTCCAGTTTATAACTCAATTTTAGATTAAAAGTTCATATTATAAGTTAACTACTTATAAAACGATTATTTTACAAAATCGTTCATTTAACTTCCCAAATTATTAACCTTAACTTATAAGATTGTTTATTTTATCCAAAATTCATTCTTTTGATAACTTTATAAATTTTATAAACCTACTGCTTATAAAATTTCATTTATAACTTCACAGTTTAAAATTCTATAAATTTCATTCTATTATGAAATTCATTTTCACTTCATTCAAACACTTATAAAAACTCGTTTTAAAATGTCAATATTTCAATTTATAAATGTCCATTTATAAATCTCTTAATATAAATCAATTTATATTATTCTTTAAAAACATCTTTAAATTCCTTTATAATTTCATCATTCTGATTTATAAAATAATTAAATTTTATAAATCCTATATTTAAACTTTTCATAATAAATTCAAAAATCCTCATTAAAATTATTTTATAAAGTCATTAATTCATATTTCTCAAAAATCAGCTTTTAACAATATTTCACAAAAATCATAATTTTTATAACTTTTAAAAATTTTAACATTTATTTATTTAAAATGGATTAATTCTAAAAATATAGTATATTTTCAAAAATCACTTTAAAACCATTTTAAAATCCCAAAATTTGGGTCCAATGATGCTACACACCAAATAGTCAATCACGACTAACAACGATATCATATATCGATATGATAATCCATCAAATATCAAAATATCTGAAATAAAATAAATACTGTTGAGGAATCCAGTTGGATCCCTCCAACCTGTTTCCTGCATCCAAAAACATTAGCACAATACCAATTTCGCTCCAGTACGAAATTATCGCGGTATATGTTCTTAATAAATATTATCCGCTTAATAACGGCGTAATAGGGTCTCATCCGCTAAACAAATAAATGCGGGAAATCAACAACTGCAATATATACATATGCCAATATATATATATTGATATTATATATAATACCAATTTCACTGTTTATGAAATATTCGCGGTATATGTTTTTAATAAATAACATCCGCTTACTAACGGCGTATAATGTCTATTTTAACAATCAATAATTTACAGTCATCATTCAAACATGCATTCAAATATTTTAAATCTAACTATTTAAAATAAAATCGAAATCTATTCGATTGAGTGAGAAATTCTCACCTTGGTTTTAATTTCCGTTTAAGCTTTTATTTCGAATAAAATTAAACGCGCGTTTAATTTTACCCGAAATTCTCACTAACTCCAAACGACTCCAAACCAACTCCATCGCGTAGTGCTCGTCCATACGATTCCAACGCAACTGAGTTTGCATTTTTTCGACCTCGTATGAAAAAGTTATGCATTTTATAAGATCGTACACGATTTAAATAACTTAATTCACAACTAACTTAATAATTTAAACCCTCAACTCATATGGACCCTTGGATCCACTGCAAACAGATCTTGGCCGTGACTTCCCTCATCTCTCCCTCTCGTATATCCTCCAGGAACAAGAACACGGCTATGAACCCATTCATTAGCTTTTAGGGTTAAATAATTCAACCTAATTACTCGATGCAAACTCGATCGGGGAGTTGCAACTTGAAGCCCCTCTCCTCCTTCATGTTCGCCCCCAACTGTAGTGCACTCGGCCTCATGTGCTGCCTTGGGACGCGTGCGAAAACTGATGGGAACGGCCTCACCTAGCTCCTCCTCCTTTGCACCATTTCCGATCAACTCCGTATGAAATCAAAGCTCTCTTCGTGCTCTCCAACCTTCGTGTTGAACACATCGGCTAAATCTTGATGGATTGGAAGAGATTAAGGATTGAAATTGGGACAATTCTGGCCATTGAAAAATTAGTGGCGGCTACAGCAAATTATTAGGGTTTAGTGATAAATTTTTATCAAATTTATGAAGGGGTAGGGCTATTTATAAGGAACGAGCGACACTATTCATCCCGGAAATTCCGAACTCCGATTTAGACGCCGTAACCAGCGTACCTAGGGTTTATCCCGCGTTCCGGACACAATGGAACAGGTTTCGGAAGCTAATTCGGAAGTATGTGCGAGTTATGGCTGAAAACGCTCAATTTAAATTAAACCGATTTAAACCGATTTCTAGGCGTTTTAATTCGTACCGGACAAACGGTAAATCCAAACGACTTGAAATTTGAAACCTTACAATAATATCACATTACGGATCCGATGAAACTGGTTTCGTCGAAATCCGAGACTTTTTGAAAAATAGCTATTTTGACTCGCCAAATTTAAATTAAAAATAAATCGATGCGTTTCGAGCTGCCACGATCAAACGATAGCTCCGATTGACACGAAAATTGAAATCCGGTAATAACTAACTATTACGGACCCAATGGAACTGGTTTCGTTCAATTCTGAGACTGTTCAAAAATTGGCTATTTTACAGTCGATTATTAAATATTAAAATATTCAATTTTCACAGATTAACTTTTAATTCGATTTTAAAAGTTCTAAAATATTTCTATAACTCCAGTATGATTAAATAAAATTTTCCAAATTATTTCTAATCATATTTAACTCAATTTTAATTTATTTCCATAATTTAACGTATTAAATTATCGATTTAATAATCCAATTAAATCCAAAAATTCAAATAAAAATTTATTTGACTTATAAATTCACTTATAAATATTTAAAATTAATTAAATATTCAAATTTAAATTATTAAAAATTCTGGGTCGTTACAATCTTTCCCCCTTAAAAGAATTTCGTCCTCGAAATTACAAGTAAGAAAAGTTAGAGAATCTATTAATTTTCCACAATTCATAGTTAAACTTCTTACAATACTTTACTAAGTTTTCAAATCATACTTAGTTATCTTTTCAAAAACAAACTATATCATTTAACTTTCAATTCCAAAATCAAAGTTAAAGTTTTCAAAATTTTCCTAATTTTCTCAAAATTTTTCTAACGCCTTAAATTTTCGGAAAAATTCGCCATGTCTCCTTTGCGCGGCTCGATCCGAAAAAAAATGACAGTATATATATCACAAATATACATCTCATCAAGTAATGAGGCATCCCGCAGGGAAAAAAGTGTAAAAGTACGATATTTAATCCGAGATATGTACCTTATATTTTATTAGCGAGCATATACGGCTAATATAGCGCAAAAGCGAACTCCAAATGCGAATCAAACGCGATCCGCACCTACTAAACTCAACAAACAACATGAGAATTATGCATATAGACAATAATCTCAATATACAACATATAGCAACATAACAACTTATATGCTAACATAGCAAATGCAACCAAACAACAAATGCAAACATCAACCAACTACCATTCATAATCAAATAAACATTCATTCATATTCTTATTAATATTCAATGAATTGGTTTTCACTTTAAATCACATTTGATTTATTTACATTGGATTTACTAACATTCATTCTCAATTCAATTAGTTTACATTACTAATTAAATCCAATTTACATTCAATTCTATTCAAATTTATTTACTTTCCATTTGAATTCAATTTCATAGCTTTAAATTTCATTAATACTTAATGAATTATATATAATCAATCAACAATCAACTAACAACCAATGTATATTAATTTCAACCAAATTCCTTTGCTTATATTCATTCATTTTTTTTTTCAACTTCTAATAAAATTAGATTTTAATGAATTAACACTTACATTCATTATTTCATATCAACTTTATTCACATTCAATTGATTAACATTCAATCCATCCATTCAATTCAATTACAAAGTTGAATTCTATTACATAACTCAAGTTCATATTCATTTAATCCACTTGATTATTTACTTCGATACCAAAATCAACTTAATTCAATATCTCTTAAGTTATATTCCATTTAACTTTAAATTCACTTTTATTTACAACTCATATTAATAGATATATCCATAAAGTTTCACTTCTTATGTATATAAGTTTATTTCACAATTGTAATTCACTTTAATTATAACTCAATTCTTATAATTCTTTTGCTTATACAATTATTCTTTTATTTAGATTATTCAAACAACCTAACAATCAACTTATATACACTTTAATAATTTTGAAAAATTATTCCTTTATATATAAAATATAATCGAGGTAAAATTATTTCATTCACCCAATTTAAAAACAATATTGTGTCGAATTGTTCTATTCAAGTGTTTAGAAACCCCTTCGGCTCAGTTTCGAGGCTGTGCTGACGAAAGTTCATATACCACTCAATAAACCAATCATCACAATATAAAACAATTTTATATTCACTAACAAATACGCTCTCATAGCTATTATTACACTCAACTCATTCTAGAGTACTGCTGACTCTATCTCTAATGAGTAATACCCTACAGAACCATGGTTGTCGCTTAACCATCAGAGCTCTGATACCAAATGTAACGATTGCGGATTTTCGTTGCCGAAAAACCGAGATGTTATGGGTTTTAAAAAGAATTTAGGAAAAGAAAAGAAAGAAGAGAGAAAAAGAAGAAAGAAAAAGAAAAATAGAGGGAAAAGAAGATAGACAATTTTTTTTTAGAAAACAGAGAATTAGAAAAATAGAAGATAGAAGAATTTTAAAAATAGAACGGGACAGAAGAAAACAGAACAACAACAGAATCTCACAATTCGCAGCGGAACAACATATAATAATAAATGAATAATCTTTAAACAAAGAACTATATCAGTTATTACATCACATTTCATTTCATTACATCATATCATCAGAGTGTACAACATACAACATCAAACAATGCAGCGGAAAAAGAAATACTATATAGTAGTAATACGTCATGCCATCCAGCTTGCCTCCAGCAACTCCTGAATATCCAGAATATCCTGATAAACCTTAAACTCTTGTCTGCCCGTGTGGAAATTGGTGGGCACCCAGAGTTTAGGAAGGAAAACAATAAACTCCGAGTCAGTCATGTGACTGGTGTGAGAACTCAAAACAGTTTATTTATCTTTAAAATCAAAATAGAGGAATATTTTTAAATTAATTCGCAATGCTTTTTTAAAAATGAGACTACCATAAGACCTCCTGCCACACACACAATGCAAACGCAGACTTGGAGAAGATTTCTCCTTATGATAGTCAAACATGCTTGATACGCATTTAAAAAGAGCATTTGATATTATTATTAGTGCATAGTGTAGGAAAAATTCATTTCGAAAGTAGAATATAAATCTTAGCCAGCATAGGTACCATTATATTATGCCTACTATAGCTACCTCCTGAGGAAGCAGGTTCTACAACTAAAACCGTACAAGATCGTATTGTTTCTTTGGATTTCCAACAAATGGTCAGGCTAAGGAACTTCCCATTGCCACATGGGAACGCCTCTGGCTGGACGTCCCCGAGAACTTAACCAGCTCTCTGCCAACACAAGGCCGGGTTACCTTTATCACTAGGTAACTACTACACGAATATGGCATCCCCCGGTCCCATCGGACCTTTAACCGAGCGCTCGTCACCAACAACACCACACAGAAATAGATATAGTGTATCAACATGAGTAAGTATCTGGGCTCCATACCATGATACCACCCTTTCCAGAAGGAAATGCACATACCCTAAAGGGAGCTACCCCTCATAACCTTGCCGCATCATTCCTGTTTTGACCATTACCGGGATGTGAGGCTCGATGAATTCACGTCCACAAAAACATACTTTATACAAAAGCCATGCTTTGGGTCAATAAATGATCAACACAATGATCACAAGGATAGACGATCAAATAAACGATCCTATCACAAATAATCAACACAATGATCATTTCAGCATCACTCAGCATGTCACATTACCAAACTGGGAATATATTGCTGATAACTTCAACTATATAACCTTTGAGCTCGTACGTCTCAAAGAAGGGTGTTAAGCAAAGAATAAATTCTCCGCCACCAACAGAAATATATTTGAAAGAAATCGGCTTTATATCTCAACTTGTAATGTCAGACATACAATCCATACAAGTCTGTTCCGGGCTCGAACAGAACCGAAGGCACTTACAAAGAAGTCCTTGCAATCCGGATATTCACAATCCTGATCGGATTCACCATCACATATGGAGAACTCAATACCGGAGCAACTCGGTGCAGAGTCAATCGATAGTTCATCCTATCGCTCTCGCAAATATCGGTCTTCAACACCGATCTTCAAATGCAATTCACAACGACGTATCACATATTCGGAGTGGGTTATACGACCCCATGGTCCTTTCCCGGTTAACCCGAATAGTGAGCGCTTATTCAAAAATAAGTGTGCATTCAAATTCAATCATATTCACATCAAATACCCATTCAAAGGGAAATATTGATAGTCGGTTATTGAACTATCAATGGATATGCATACATCACCAGATTCCAAATAATTTTCCAAATTATTTACATTTCCAAAATATCTTTACAAGATATAAAATTCCAACACTTCAAAAATAAATCAATATTTATTTTTAACAAGTTCCACTTTCACATATAAATTCCATAATGAATTTATATTTCAAAATATCATGCATATACGATTTCAATTATCCATTTTCAATTTATCTTCAAAAAGATAAATTCTAAATATTCATTTCATATTGGAAAACATTTCCATACTTATTTATTCATAAGTAATTCGCAAATCTCTTTTATTTTCAACACTTAGAAAATATTCAATATACTTAAATCGAATTAAGTATATATTTCATTCTTTAAGGAAATTATTCACTTAAACATATTTACTTGGGCCAAAACGAATGTTACGTAAAACATCGTTACGACAACCCAAAATCACTAGTATAGGGATTCGAATTTAAAATAGATATATAAATCCCAATACTATTAAAAACATTTCCTTTTGGAAATCATTTACTATAACAACAGTGTTATAGTCTACCATTTCCTTTTATTTCTCGAAAACGTCTATTTCAACAATAAATGTTGAAATCTATGGTTTCGAATCTCAACACCTTTTAAAACATCACTAGATTGTTTTAATTCTATTTAAAACATCAAATCTAAAATATTTCCTTTAACGTGTTATTCACTATTCAAAAACGTGAATATACTACGTTAACAATTTCATCCTTTTATTCATTTTAATTCAAAGGATTATTCACTATTTAAAAATGTGAATATAACTCCATTTATAAGTTATAACAATTAACTTATCAAAATAAGTCGTTTGCGAATTTATAAAACAACGTTTATAAATTCTATTTCTATTTATATATAAAAACTTCCTTTTACAAATTCCTTTATTAACCTATTCCAGTTTATAACTCAATTTTAGATTAAAAGTTCATATTATAAGTTAACTACTTATAAAACGATTATTTTACAAAATCGTTCATTTAACTTCCCAAATTATTAACCTTAACTTATAAGATTGTTTATTTTATCCAAAATTCATTCTTTTGATAACTTTATAAATTTTATAAACCTACTGCTTATAAAATTTCATTTATAACTTCACAGTTTAAAATTCTATAAATTTCATTCTATTATGAAATTCATTTTCACTTCATTCAAACACTTATAAAAACTCGTTTTAAAATGTCAATATTTCAATTTATAAATGTCCATTTATAAATCTCTTAATATAAATCAATTTATATTATTCTTTAAAAACATCTTTAAATTCCTTTATAATTTCATCATTCTGATTTATAAAATAATTAAATTTTATAAATCCTATATTTAAACTTTTCATAATAAATTCAAAAATCCTCATTAAAATTATTTTATAAAGTCATTAATTCATATTTCTCAAAAATCAGCTTTTAACAATATTTCACAAAAATCATAATTTTTATAACTTTTAAAAATTTTAACATTTATTTATTTAAAATGGATTAATTCTAAAAATATAGTATATTTTCAAAAATCACTTTAAAACCATTTTAAAATCCCAAAATTTGGGTCCAATGATGCTACACACCAAATAGTCAATCACGACTAACAACGATATCATATATCGATATGATAATCCATCAAATATCAAAATATCTGAAATAAAATAAATACTGTTGAGGAATCCAGTTGGATCCCTCCAACCTGTTTCCTGCATCCAAAAACATTAGCACAATACCAATTTCGCTCCAGTACGAAATTATCGCGGTATATGTTCTTAATAAATATTATCCGCTTAATAACGGCGTAATAGGGTCTCATCCGCTAAACAAATAAATGCGGGAAATCAACAACTGCAATATATACATATGCCAATATATATATATTGATATTATATATAATACCAATTTCACTGTTTATGAAATATTCGCGGTATATGTTTTTAATAAATAACATCCGCTTACTAACGGCGTATAATGTCTATTTTAACAATCAATAATTTACAGTCATCATTCAAACATGCATTCAAATATTTTAAATCTAACTATTTAAAATAAAATCGAAATCTATTCGATTGAGTGAGAAATTCTCACCTTGGTTTTAATTTCCGTTTAAGCTTTTATTTCGAATAAAATTAAACGCGCGTTTAATTTTACCCGAAATTCTCACTAACTCCAAACGACTCCAAACCAACTCCATCGCGTAGTGCTCGTCCATACGATTCCAACGCAACTGAGTTTGCATTTTTTCGACCTCGTATGAAAAAGTTATGCATTTTATAAGATCGTACACGATTTAAATAACTTAATTCACAACTAACTTAATAATTTAAACCCTCAACTCATATGGACCCTTGGATCCACTGCAAACAGATCTTGGCCGTGACTTCCCTCATCTCTCCCTCTCGTATATCCTCCAGGAACAAGAACACGGCTATGAACCCATTCATTAGCTTTTAGGGTTAAATAATTCAACCTAATTACTCGATGCAAACTCGATCGGGGAGTTGCAACTTGAAGCCCCTCTCCTCCTTCATGTTCGCCCCCAACTGTAGTGCACTCGGCCTCATGTGCTGCCTTGGGACGCGTGCGAAAACTGATGGGAACGGCCTCACCTAGCTCCTCCTCCTTTGCACCATTTCCGATCAACTCCGTATGAAATCAAAGCTCTCTTCGTGCTCTCCAACCTTCGTGTTGAACACATCGGCTAAATCTTGATGGATTGGAAGAGATTAAGGATTGAAATTGGGACAATTCTGGCCATTGAAAAATTAGTGGCGGCTACAGCAAATTATTAGGGTTTAGTGATAAATTTTTATCAAATTTATGAAGGGGTAGGGCTATTTATAAGGAACGAGCGACACTATTCATCCCGGAAATTCCGAACTCCGATTTAGACGCCGTAACCAGCGTACCTAGGGTTTATCCCGCGTTCCGGACACAATGGAACAGGTTTCGGAAGCTAATTCGGAAGTATGTGCGAGTTATGGCTGAAAACGCTCAATTTAAATTAAACCGATTTAAACCGATTTCTAGGCGTTTTAATTCGTACCGGACAAACGGTAAATCCAAACGACTTGAAATTTGAAACCTTACAATAATATCACATTACGGATCCGATGAAACTGGTTTCGTCGAAATCTGAGACTTTTTGAAAAATAGCTATTTTGACTCGCCAAATTTAAATTAAAAATAAATCGATGCGTTTCGAGCTGCCACGATCAAACGATAGCTCCGATTGACACGAAAATTGAAATCCGGTAATAACTAACTATTACGGACCCAATGGAACTGGTTTCGTTCAATTCTGAGACTGTTCAAAAATTGGCTATTTTACAGTCGATTATTAAATATTAAAATATTCAATTTTCACAGATTAACTTTTAATTCGATTTTAAAAGTTCTAAAATATTTCTATAACTCCAGTATGATTAAATAAAATTTTCCAAATTATTTCTAATCATATTTAACTCAATTTTAATTTATTTCCATAATTTAACGTATTAAATTATCGATTTAATAATCCAATTAAATCCAAAAATTCAAATAAAAATTTATTTGACTTATAAATTCACTTATAAATATTTAAAATTAATTAAATATTCAAATTTAAATTATTAAAAATTCTGGGTCGTTACAATTTGAGAAGCTATATATATATATATATAGTATATAGTTTTAATATGTTCGGTTATAAAGTTTGCCTAAAACTTATACTTTATTGTGTACGTGTTTTGTTTAGTCTGTACATGTTTTAACATGTATTGATGTGTTTTTTTAAAAGTACATAGCATATAGTATATAAGTATGTGTTTGTTTATAAAAGGGAATCTGTTTTACTGTAACCAAGAAAAAATATATATTAAGTTATAGTTACAAGTAGACAAAATTTAAAGGAAACACTATATATAAGCTATTTTATATTGTATGAGCACTATATATATAAAATGTACTGTCTATATTGGTACAATATTTGTAAGGGGCTGTAACTTGTTCACCTATATATGTTTTGGTATACTTAGTTTGAGCATATATAAACAGTTCATTTATTTTCTGAAACACATATATTATGTGTGTGTTTAGGAGCATATGCGTTTACAGTTGATTTATTCTATTTTATATTTTTTACTTACTATATAGTATATCTATTATATGAATATATATATATATTGAATTTGTCTATATTAAGTAAAATGTTTTCGGTGTGAGCTTACGTTGGTTAGTGTTGGATTTATATACAGTATAATATGCATACTTGTTCACAGTCTATATAAGTGTATACGTGTCTGTGTCAGCATATAATCATTTCGTTGTTTAAATGTATGAATTGGTCCAAGCATATACATCTGTGTGGTATTTATAGATTTTATTAGTTTATATGAGTATAAATATCAGTTTACATGTTTGTTCATTTATATTGTTTAAAAAGCTTGCATGTATATAATACCTAATATATATTCCTATTTGTGCGCATAAACACGTGCGCTTAAAACAGTTATAAATAGTGTGTTTTAGATTGTAGTATGTGTCACGGTGAGGGCAAGTTTATATTTATTATAATATACGTTGATGTTGAAAACTTTAGTTAAAATTATGACTTATATTTTAAGTTTTATATATATGTATATTGTTTGCGTATTTGTTTGATTTATGGTGTAGGATGTATATATGCTAACCTGCATTTGTATATGGTTGATTTGATGTATATATTCAATGTAAAACAATGATTTTAATTATATATATGTTATTTTAATACTTGTTTTAACTTAAATATTGACTTACTGAAAATAATAATATATGTATATATAATTTCTATTCTATCAAGATGATTCTGATTATCTTCATCGACCTGTCCTGATTTGTTCCATCTATTCTTATTATCAGCTTCGATCATTGAATTCGTGCCGGCGTTTGCTTTGCTTCAATTTGTCATTCAAATTTCAGTGTGCGTATCCGTGTCATCTTCTGCATTCTCAAGCCTCGAAAGGTGAGCAACCACTCACGATTAATGTTCTTTTATTTATTAAATTTGATTTCAATTGAAACGACAATTGAAATATGCTGCTATTAGTTGTTTACACTGTTATATATGCTATTACCTGTATTAGTTCACCTGTGACATCTGACACCATTATCTGTTGATTATACGATGATAATCCTGTTTGGTTGGAAATTGATTGATTGTTTGTTGTTTATATTGGACGTAAATTGAAATGTATAAAGTGATAAATATTATGCAATTTAATTTGACGTGGAATAGTTAAAAATTTGAATCGACATATGTGTTGAATTTGGTTAGTTAAATTGGTTTAATACGACCCCTTAAATGTTAATTATTTGACACGAAGAAAATAGTTAATTACCCTTGAACCATTTGAATTTATGCCGCATTAATTGATGAAGTATGAAATCGAATAATTGATGTCACTTGAAGAACCGTATGAATATTAATGAATAATCTTTAATCTACATGAATTGATAGTGTAGATTCGAGAAATAATTGTATTAATTTGCACAAACAACAATGTGAATAATATGATTATTTCGGGATTATTGAATTGATTATCGGATTGTTATTGATTGTTGTTATTGCTTGTTTATTTAATTTGACACCATCCCTGTTATCACACTGCATGTTCCCTTTATTATGCTTGATCTTGAATTGAAATTGGAATCGGGTTGAAATGATATATACCCAAATGAATTTGACCTAGGATAGAGAATTAAATAAAATCCGATTGGTCAATAAATTGATTTAAAAATAAAATATTGATTTTATTCGAGCAAAGAATAAGTTTTGAAATGAAGTTGGAATTTGAATTTTATGAAAGGAAAATGTAAAGATTGAATTCTGAACAAATATTAACGTAGTAATCGATGAAAGAACGTTATTTGAAATTTAACTATTTAATAATTAAATTTGGAATTATTAGTAAATAATTTGGAATTTGTAATAATTGATTTTTGAATTTATTAAGTTTGAAATCATTTAATAATTAAATTTGAAATTATAATTAAGTTTGAAATTATAATTAAATTTGAAATTATTAAGTTGAATTTATAATTAAGGTGAAATGATTTGATGACTAAGTTTGAATTCGTATTTAAGTGGAATTGATTTAATAATTAAGTTTGAATTTGTAATCAAGTTTGTAATTATTAAGTTTTGAAATTATTAATAATTAAGATTGAAATTATTTAATAATTGAACGAGATCTAATTATTTGATAATTTAATAAAGATTGAATTCTTTGATAAGAGAAATTGAACCTTTGAATTAGTGAAATTCGAACTTCGTTAATAAATGAAATTGGGTTTCTTATTTATTAAGTTTTGAAAAATTATTTAAGAAAGTTAATAAGTGAAATTGAACTTCTTAAATATGTGAAATTTAGTTTCTTTATTAATTGTTTGAAAGTTGTAACCAAGTAAATAAATAAGTGAAATCGAAATTCTTTAACAAGAAATAAAAATTTGACATATTGGAATTAATGTAAGACTTGAAATTTAGAGAATTTGATTTGATGGATTTAATTAAATTTAATTTGTAGTTTTGATATAATGAAGTTGAACGTAAGTAATTGATTTTATAAATTGGAAATTTAATGGAAATTGTTTTGAATGATAAATTAACTTAATGAATATTGAATGAAATCGATAAATGAGTTTAAATTGGTTTGAATGTTAAATTAAATTAATCTAAATGATTTTGGAATGAAATTTATATACGAACTTGAGTCAATATTTGAATTGTTTAAATAAAAGATGAAATCGAATTATAAGATTTTGAAAGGGTAATTTGAAAGTTTTGAAACGAAAATTTTGTAAATTGATTTATAAAGACAAATGAAATGTTGATTTATAAAATTCTAATTGGAATTGAAATTGATTTGGTTTCGAAATTTATTAAAAGACCAATCGGTGTAATAATTACAAAAGTTATTAAAGAAACCGGAATCGGTTATGGACATACTCTCTGTCTAAATCGAAAACCACTTTAATAACTATACGTGGAGTGATGATCCAGAATGAAGTGGTTGGAATGATGTACGTGATGACTGAAGAAAGAGAACGATAATGGATAGCCTTGACACTTGTGTCAAATTGGAAATGACTAAAATCAGGAGCCGTGCCGGGCCAAATGGGGTTAGCTACCTCGAGCGAACACACTTCTTTGTAACTACTACTCATTACTTGTGATTGATTGGTGCACCCTCAGAATTTCAGGAGTGTTGTTTCGCGGTGTTGCGATCGCTGCGGCGATGCGTTCTCACAAGTCCGGATCAGGCAAACGGTAGTTTCACTACCTTGGGTATTGCCTCATGTGCCTTGTCATACTTGTATTCCTATATACGCGACCACTACGAATTTGTTTTGTGTTATACCTATGGAGTACTCCCTGATAGCCCACCAGTTTACGGTGGAGTTTACAGTGCTGTATAGACTATAACGCTTATATAAAATGTGTTAAGGGGGATAATGGTAACGCCTTAACACTATTTTGATACTTTATATTACTGATAGACATTATCTATTTAGCGTAAACTACTACATAGTAGATAGTTTAATAGATCCTTAAAGGATGGTTATTCCAACGTCCTTTGAGTTACTTGTATTTCAATTGTTATTTCACTTGAGTTGGATTTATTGATATAAGAATGTTAATCCTGAGTTGAGTGTTTGTGTTTTGCTTTACGCTCGGGTCAGACTGAGTGATTCAGCTTTCGAGACTCACCTATGGAGTTGGAGCTTTGCTTGAAGATCCAGCCATCTATTCTACCTTCAGTATTCGATGATTCCAGTGATGTATTTTGATTTGTATTTGATGTATCGTGTTACTCTTTTGCTGTAAACTCTGATGTATCTTATATATTTATATAGTAGCTTCATGAACTACTATCTCTTTTACTTCCCCTGCATATTATTACTCTGTGTCTGTGGTTCTGTGATTATTTATTTACTGTATATTTGAGTTTTGCCAAATTTAAATTAATAATTCGGTATTTTGAATTATTCAAGTCCGACATGTGCGGATGCGAATAGTCCAAAATAGCAGGTCGTTACAGTTGGTATTAGAGCTTTTGGTAGCTCTAGGCAAAACTCAACATATAGGGCAAATATATTTACAGAATCACTCTCATTCGAGTTTCAATCTCTTCCTTTTAACTCAATGTAACAACCCTAGATTTTTATGTATATCTTAATTTTGACTTTATTTCATTTTTAAATTTTTTTACTGGTTCCATTTCATACTTTTCATTTTAAATATAAACTTTGATTATTATGTGAATTATAATTTCAAACTGGTATAAATTGAATATTTTCCTGAAATGTCGATTTTGGTCAATTTGGGTCAAATTTTGATCTTTTAAATTTCAAATTTAAATATTTAAATTCTTAAATTTTATCTTTTATTATGAAAATATATTTAATAACTTGAATACTGCTTTTTGTTTCGTTGGAAACGGAGATAAACCGTGAAAGTTATGAATATTTCAATAATGAGTGTAAATTGATTTATTTAGCAATATTATTTGTACTAAACTATATAAATAATATTTTTATTTGTCATATATTATTAAATTTTGTATTATATGTTATGTTACATATATTTTTGTCTTTTAAATATTTTCAAAGTGATGTTTGAATTTTTTCAAAGCTTATTGCATTTATTTTCTATTTTTAAAGGCTGTTTTCTATTTTTATGAAATTTTCTACATATAAATTATATTTAATTAAATTTTATTTATTTATTTTGTGAATAAATTTTTACTTTATGTTATTATCTTTATTTATAATTATTTTCCATGTCCATATAAATTTTCCAAAACTTATTCTGTTTATTTCCAATTTTTCTTGACTAGTGTGCATTTTCTGAGCTATTTTCTTATTTTTATCGTATATAATTATTATTTATTTTATTTTATTTTATATTTTGTTGCATTTTCGAAACTTAAACTGAAATTATTATATTTTCAGTAATTTAAACTTATATAAAGAAATTAAGAGAAATTTGAAAAGCTTTTGACTTTTGATTTTCCTAAGGCCTTTTACCTTACACCTTTTCACATTTTAACTTAACTCTTCATTCAATTGGCCATTACTTCTCATTTCTTTCAGCCGACTATCATTTTTATCATTCATGTAAACATTTTTCTCATTCCTGAAGAAAAAATTACGGCCATAGCTTTTGAAGAAAGTTTGTTAAACTTTATTTCCTTTTTCCATTTGTTTATGCTTGAATTCATGGTTTTTGCACTTGTTCTTCTTCATCATAGGTTCGGCCTTGATCCTCCACCACCATAGCCTCCTCCACCATCACCACATCAGGTCACCATCTCCTCCAGTCCACTGACCAAGCCATGCCGTGGTCATCTATGACTAGATCCACCAAAGTTTATGCAAACACTACACTTGTTCAGCCTAGCCGAACCATTTATGCACATACCCTTCATTTTTCACCTAAACCACCTCCTTGGCCGCCACCACCAGTCCCTCCACCACCTTTGGCCGACACTCCAGACCCCACCTGACCTTCACCTTGTAGGGGGCGAGCCCAATGGTCCTTTGGTTGAGCCATGGTTGCACAAAAGCCACTTATTTGCCTTAAACCCTTTGTATTCACACCTTGTAACTTCCACCACTTCACCACACCCTTAGCCGCCCTTTGCACCACCTTCTCCAGATCATACCTGAACCAAAACCAATGCCACACCATCTCCTAGCCTCCAGCAGGTCTGGCCATGCCATTTGTAGCCTTGCCCGAAGCTTGAAATTGCACAAAAATCCACTTGTTTGCCTTGTACTTGTATTTTCATACATAACAACTTCCATACCTTCACTACCCTTGCTAGGCCGACCATATATGACCAATACCTGACCAAATACACCCCATGGAAGTACCTTATCACGCTATAGGCTGAGCATAGTGATGGTGGAAGCAAGTGCAAGTGTTTGATTAATTGTTGTTCCTTAATTTCTAGCATCGTTTATCGTATTTTTGGTCTGAAACCTTATAATTGTTATATTGTTTGTTTGATTTGTATTCAAGGTAATTAATCCTTGGTTCCTCCATTTCATATCTGTATCTTGCTTTTGTGCTTATGTAGATCCCGTTGTGCAATTCGTCGTTGTGTCATCAGCTCAAAACAGTGAGTAAATCTCACCAGACTAATATGTACTTATATAGTGATAAACTGACATCACCTGGATCTGTAAATGCATATCATCCTGTTATAACTGCTATATTATATTCATATGAAGTTCACACCTATATTTACACTTGTTATACCATATGTTACTGTTATTTCATGTTATTCTATTATTTTCATCAGTTTATCACACTGCAAGTTCCCTGTAGACTAGAATCACTATGGGTTGAAATGATACATACCCGTACGGACTTTAGAATAGGAGAAAATCGTTATGGACTGAAACGATAGGTCTGAATGATTTTCAATTATTTTCATTTACTTAGGATTGCGGGTTTGAAATGATCAAACCCGGGTTTTCTTTGTAAATTACGGGTTGAAATGATATATTACCCGTATCACTTCATCTAGGCTAGAAAATGAAATACAGACCCGTTGTTAAAATATGTTTTTCTAAAAATTTTAAATTATTTTAGAAATGTAAATATTATAATATTTTGATTTAAATTTGATTAAAAATAATTTTTATAAAGCATTATCGATTTTTGAAAATTTATAAGTGAAATAAATAAATGGTAAAGTTAGAAAATCTGAAATGTAAGTTATTTTGGAAATTAGAATTTGGTGATAAATGGAATTTAAATTAAATATGAAAATATGATAAATTTATGATATTTTGAATTAAATGAATTTAAAATGATTTTATAATATATTAATGATTTTTGAATAAAGTTAAAATGTGAAATGAATGAATATTTAGGTTGAAATTTGGAAATATAACTAAAATTGGAAATTTGTGAATTTGGGTTAAAAGTGAATTTTAAGTTAAGTAAATAAAAATGAAATTAAGTTATATTTGAAAATTTTAAACTTAAATGTTAAGTTAAATTTAATTTAATATGAATTTAAAATTAAATGTTGGAATTTAATAAGTGAAGTATTATTAAATTTTGATTTTTGAATGGAGATTTAACTTTATAAAATCATGAATATAAGGGTATTTGAATGACTGTTTTAAAAGTGAAATTATATGATTTTATAAGATAAAAATGATTTAAATCAAAATATAATTTTTTGTGAAATTTCATTGAATACTTGAAGTTAATTAACTGCATTTCTGAAATGCTATTAATTCTAATGTAAATGATAATACAACATTTGTAAATGCTGTAGTTGATAATAATGAACCAAATGGCTAAGTTTAATTAAAGGTTATTATAGTATTTTTGTAAATGCTATAATTGTTGAATTTAACTAAGTTTTATTTGAAACTAATGTAACCCTATTACAGCATTTTTAGATGCTATCTTTTGTTAAATTGAACTGTTTTGAATGTAACTTTCCGTAGCAATTTCTAAATGCCGCGAAAGTTGAATTTTTATCTGTTTTAATAAATTAAGTGAATAAATGAATTTTGAAAGACTAAAATTTTGGAAATTTAACAATTTAATTATTAAATATAATAACTTCATTTTATGATTTAAAATGAAGTAATTTGTTTCGAAATATAAACTATTTTGAAATGTGTTTTGTAATGGTTTTTAAATTAAATAAAAATGAATGTGGTTCGGAAGATATGATATTTTGAATGATATTGAATTTTGAAATTACATTTGATTTTGAAGTATAAAATACCATTTTGAAATTTTAACCACGGGATGTAGTTAATTTATAGTTTAACTGATTCTTAAAGGATGGGCGGTCCCAAGCATCCTTTAAGTTATTGTGCATTTCTACTACAGTTCACTTGAGTTGGTTTACATTATATAAGTATATATTGCCCTGACTCGAGTGTTTTGTGTTTTACTTTACGCTAGGGTCAGCCTGAGTATTCACAGCTTTGGATTCTCTTTCTGGAGCTGGTCTTTGCTGGAGTTTCTGCTTATCTACATTTATATCTACTCTCTGTTTCAGCTGGTCTAGTTTATCTCATGTATTAGTGAACTTCTATGTAATTGGGATTTCTATTATGTTGTTTTCAGACTGTATTATGTATTTGGTTTGAGACTCTGCCGTAGTAGCTTCATGAACTACTATGTATTTTATTTCCGCTGCGAGTTATTCTGGTATTTCTGTGTCTGTGATTCTGTGATTGTATTTCATTTGCTCCAAATTTATTTACAACGCGGTATTTGAGCAATTCAATTCCGACATGTGCGGATGCGAATGGATGAAAATATCGGGTTGTTACAGTTGGTATCAGAGCTTTGGTTTTTAGGCAAACCTTAGCCTGCGGAGCAAAAACTCATTAGAGATAGGGTAGAAATACCCTAGAATGAGTGAAATCAATCTAAGCATCCTTTCTTTGTGAGAGAACGTATTTTCGAAGTATAAAATGATTTTTGAAAGATTTTTCAAAGATTATTTTGGTATAAAAATGTTCTTATTTCGAAATCAAGATTTTCTAAACTTCATCTCTTCGTTATCCACCTTGTTAGAAATCTTTCAGTTAAGATTCTTATCGACTAGGATTCCTTGAACTTTGGAACACTCCCACTTGTTCTGGAACCCAGTCTTGTTTTCCCCATTTTTCCTTTTAATTTTGGAGCATTCGTAACTCTACTTTGGAATGACCTCTCTAAAGAGCGATGATTCCGTAAATCTTTGAATGATTTGTAAAGGGGTGAAACTCCTTTACAATTGGCATTGATTCACTGAAGATTTTTGTATCCTCGGATGTCGATGCTATCTATCTCCTGCTCTACCCGGATTCTATTCTCTGGCGATCGAAGGTCGATTTGCCTTCGATTTCCATATTGAATATATTCCTAAAGTCTCGGGTGACCGGTTAAGTTCGCCCGCGATTTATATTGGCTTATCTATCCTCTATTTGGTAATTAAATTATCTCATCTTCGTTTGAGTTTATCTTCGAACTAGAATTCTATTTGATTAGAGTCCCTCTAATTTTGAATCTTTGTTTGTTTGAAATCCTTTCCTGAATCATCCTTTGGAAATTTGTATTTGGTTGTATTTTGAAATTGTGCAAACATCGAAATTATTAAGGATGGCCATATTTTTATATATAAAAGTGAAATGTTTTCGATAAGGATTATATACCTTTCAAAAATGAAAATTTGAAATTCGAAAGAATTTGAAATTTTGAAAATTTTATAAGAACTTGATTTATACAAAAATGATTTATAAGTGAAGGGTTTTGAATTTGAATTTCGAGGAATCGAATTCCGATATTTTGAAATCGGTTTTAAGATTTTGGAAAATATATATAGTAATATGATTTAAAGATATATATATATATATATATATATATATTTCAAATAAGAAATGTTTCAAATGTAGTCGAATGAATTTCAATGATTTCGAAGGAATTTCAAAGAAGTTTTTCAAAGTTAATTGAAGTCCAGAACTCAATTATGTCGCTGGAAAATAATTTCGGTGATGAATGCATGCATCATCGACATTGATTTTCGAGTTTCTGAGTGAGAGAGAGGCCACTCTAGTAGCTCTGCTCTGCGAGTGATTTTGTGAAACCAATTTTGATTTCAGATTTTGAAGTATGGTTTGATATTCGAAAGATATATGTATGTATGTATATATTTGAAAAGATTTAAAGTAAGCCGGTGTTCAGTTCTCGAGTTTCAGATTTTGAAACCTAACTTTTGAAATTGATTTACTGATTTAGTGTTGATTTTCAACTCTTGGATTGAAAATATGACTTCTTCGACTATTTTAAGATTCGAGCACTTCCAAATCAAGGTTAATTTTTCAAAGCTAAATTTTTTTTGAAAGGTATAAGGTATTTGATAAAGAATATAAGTTTAGTTTGTATATTTCAAGTATGAAATAATATGGTTTTTATAAGTTGAAACTGTTTTGTTAAGTAAATAAATAAGACTATTTTGAATTATACTAATATGAAATTTAGTTTTGAAATGTTTTGGATAAAAATTAGTCTTCAAATGTTTGAGAAAAATTTGGTTTTAAATGTTTTAACTTAAGAACATCTTTATGAAACTATTTATTTAACAAGTTGGAATAGATACATAAGTTGTACGTATGCTGTTTTATTCGCATGATTAATTTGATCCAAGTTTGAGTACACAAGTTCGAGGTGAATTACACCATTTAGTGTTAGGATTTTTCATTTGATTCTTGGTGGCAAATATTTGATATGGATTTTGGGCTTAATTCTAGAATTCTCTATCATAGTATATGACTATGCAAGGAGACTGATGGCTTCTAGTCAAGAAACCATACCGAAGTCCGCATAAGGGAAGTTGAATGGACAATACTAGTTCGAAAGCGAACTTGTGTGATCAAACGAGCGATCGAATGTAATGTTGCGAAATAATGACATATGTAAGTAATAATGTAACGTCCCGCCTTTTCGCACGATTTAAACCGACACACGTGCCAGTTCAACCATACGGAAGGGCGGATTGTTATGGGGTAAATAAGAAAAACGAGAAAGAAATAAAAGAAAACAGAATCTCGCAGCGGAAGGATAAAATATAATAATAAAATGTATAGTTTATAAATCTGTTTACAAAACATTTATATACTACATATCAGAGTTACACATACCAATAACAATGCAGCGGAATTAAATGGTGTAGTGGAATAATATAGTAGATACTAGTAATACAAATCTTCGTCTTCGTCCCCTAGAGCTAAATCCTCAAATCCTGAAACGCCCGGACTGATCCGAGCGAATTGAAAAGACAAAACACTCGAGTCAGAACTAAAAGATCTTATGTGAGTTAAATCAACAGGAGTAAATATGAGTGCAGTAACTCAAGAGATGCTCGGGATTTACATCCCTTAAGGATCCGTTAAACTATTTACTATGTAGTATATTGCGCTATTATAATAGTGTCTAATTGTAAAATAAACTTACTTTTTAATAGCGTTAAGGGGTTACCCATATAGCCCTTAACACCAAATATATTCCCATAGTCTATACAGTACCGTAATCTCCCCCATACTGGGCGTCGTCAGAGGGCACTCCATAGGTATGGTACAAAACAAAACTCGTAGTAAAGGCTCCGTATGGTAGGTGACACGACACAACTAGGCAATGCCAGGGTAGATATACCAATTGCTATCCGGGCTGGTGGGAACGCGTAGCCGCAGTTACCGCCCACCTCGAACAAACTCCCCCAAAATCAAAAATAGAAGTGGCCACTGAATCAATCCAAAGTCAAAGTATAATATCGAAGAGGTGCGTCCGATAAGAGGTATGACCTCATTGGCCCGAGAATCACTCCTGTTTTAGCCACCTTATGCCAACTCACGGGAGTCGGGTCCACGTATTTACCTTACAGGAAACGTCGCCACCACCTACTTCATTCTGGAATCTCCACCGCGTACACGGTTAGTCAAAGTGGTTTTCGGTATCGACAGAGAGTATGTCCATATCCGATCCCGGTCTCTTTGCCAACCCATCGTTATTATAACACCGTGGTCATTTAAAAATAGTTTATACTTTAAAACCAGAATAAAATTTTCCATTTCAAAACTATGAATACGATATCAATTTAGACCCAAAACAATATGATATCATTTTATCTCAAATATAATTCTTTTCCAAAATCATGCTGGTTTAAAATTTAAAATATCTGGAAACCAAATATTTGAAATATACTTTCAAAGCATAATATTTCGAAATTCAAATTTTTAAAACCATAACTTCTAAAACTTGAATGGTTTGGATATTCAACGAATGTAAAATAAATGGTTTAACTTTAAAGTCACTTTGTAAAGAAAAATAATTTCCATGGCTTTTCAAATATATTTCTTTATTTAAAGTTTAAACCATAATTTAAATATCACTTCAAGTTCCAAAAACCTCTTCAATTTCTATATATATATATATCCATTTGGAGTATTAATATTTCAAAACTAAAGTTGGATTTTCTTCTTTCAACAATTAATATTCTATTATTTAGTCTTGAATATTCATATAAATTCCATAAATAAAACTCCAATTTCTAGCAATTAAATATTTTCTCAAATTTACTTTATACTAGAATTTTCATTTTTAATTCATCTTGGAAAATCCAGTTATAAATATCATACCTTAAAATTTCCAAACTTAAACATAAGATAAATTTCCAAATTCCATTTTCTCAATTTTTCATTTTTATTCAACAGGTTTATACACAACTTAATTTTCAAATTTTTAATTTCATATGTATATATATCGAAGAATAATATTTTATAAAATATCAAAATCAAATTTTATAAACCGTATCCCATCCAAACCATAGAAATCACTTTAAAATAATTTATATACAGACCACGGTGCCTATATATAAATTTCTATCCTATGGTCAAGTGATACGGATATTTATCATTTCAATCCGCAATTTAAAAATAAAATTTTGCGGTTGCATATCATTTCAAACCACAATCCCGAATGAAACGAAAAATGCATGATAACTTGCAGTTTAATGATATAAAATAAAACATCCATTCATCAACATCATCCATCATCCAAATCACAATCATCATCCAATAATAATTCAATATCAATATATATCTGATAATATATATCAGGTAATAACTGGCGGTTATATTCAAAAATAAATTTAATCAACTATTAAACTAACAGTTTATATTTAGTAATAAATTTTATAACTGTTTACTAGCAGTTCCTATGCAAATAAATAAATCCTAACTGTCAATTAATATGCAATAAATAAAATAAATTAACAGTTAAATTAAATAACGCGATTAAGCAAATCTGATGAACAAAACATGCCAAACAGTTATAAATAAATTTCTACTCATATCTAAAATAAATTTAACAAACATAAAAACTTTTAGAAGTTGTGAGTGGGTTAAAACACTCACCTTTTGAATTTAAATCGAATTTAAATCCGATTTAAACACAAAATTTGACGGTCTCCAAATCTGTCCAAACCTACGTCATCAGACCCGGAATTTAAATACGATCCTAACAAAAGAAATTTCACGCGAAACGGATAACGTATGAGCAAGTTATTCGAGTTAAACGATAAAAAAAAATCAAAATAAAAATTGAATTATAAAAAAACAAACCTAATTATAATAAAGCCACGTCAACATAACTGGAGACTCACGTGAAACCATTTTGCAAATAGTCGCTCCAAATCAAAACGCCCAAATTGACTTAGGTTTCGAATTTCCTGATTTTGACCGCGATTTGCTGTTGACTCGAGTATCGATTTCGAAAACAGAGACTGCGCGTAGATTCGTATGGATGAAATCTACAACATATATTTTTTTGGAATTTTTCTGGAGACTTTAAATTTTGACTTTTGATTTTTGAACTGTAGATAAATCTAGGTTTTGGAATTATTAAGGAAGAGAAAGAGACGAAGAAAAGAACGTACAGACAAATGATAGAAAATGGAGGCTAGGGTTTATGATCGTCTATTTATAGATAGATCGCAAAAGAATAGGTGTGCACAAATTTTAACGTGCAAACGGAAGTGGTCCCAAAAGATAAATAATATTAATTACACACGTTACGGATTTAGGAAATAAATAAATTCCTTATCATTTACATTTTATTTTAACGTATAAACAATGTAAATCTAGACGTTTCGTTTACGTTTCAAAATATATCCACAATTTTATTAATTTCCAAATTGATCTAAACAAATTTAGATGTAAATTAAAAGCTGATAAGTCTATCCATTGCAGTGTTAATTTTTCCACTTCCTTATATTTAGAAATTATAAATTAAGTTTTCATAAACCTAATTTTTGATTTTCAAACTTTTATATACTCATCTTTTACCAGTAATAAGGATGCATTAACATTTGTTCATGGTTTCACCTTATTATCCTCAAATTCCATTTTAATTTTCAATAATTACAATTGTTGAATGTTGATACTTTAATTAAATTTATACATCTTGCTTTCTATAATCTATATCAACAAATGGTCCAATTATAAATAGGATTAGAATTAACTTCATCTTATAGGATTAACTACTCCAATTACAAAACAAATCTATGCTAACTGCACGATTTAAGTCAATTAATTGTAATTGGGTCTACATTAAATGTTATAAATTATAAATTGGAATCTCAATAAATTCGCTTATTGATTTAAAACCTTTCTATTCAGTAAATAGACATTTTATGGGCATAAATAACATTTGAATTATAACACATGTCATTAGTGCATGCTTCATTTCTTATAAACTCCCCTTTATTAACTAGAACACATTAACCAAAACAAAATAATTAATTTAGATTTATTTCAATCGATTGTCATTCTTAACTTATCATACTCAAAATGGTTAACCTAAATAATTGTTACCCTTTTACATTCAAATTCACTTACAACCATCATTAAAACAATGTTGCCATAGATTTAGATTTAATTAAATAAATTAGATAAATGGGTAAAGTTTTGGAATTATCACTAATGCTAAATATATATGCATTAATTACTACTTATTATTATGAATTAATTTATTAATTTACTAGTTGCCTTTGTCTTCTTATATCCTATTTACTACCAAACTTTCTATTTAGTTATACTATATAAATATATAAATGCCTAGGCAAATCAAGTTCTTGTCCTTTCTGTTATTCCAATTTAAATCGGGTATGCACAAATAAATTGTTTATTAACTTATTCTTACAAAATTATTTACATGCATTCAGTTACACCTAATTTAATGCATTGATTTTCATTTATAAATTAAAGGTTTTTCCTTAAAAAGCTTTTATTACTAACCATACTCCAACCTCTACAGGACATTGATTTATTAAATTTGCACTTATTATGCATACTTTTAGCAACTCATATATACTTTGCGTCTATTCCCCAAATTTCACATTCTATTGTTACATAATTTGCATTGATTACTATTTATTATTATTGCTTTATTGATAAATTAGATATTTGCATTGGTTTTGCTTATGCTAAATCAATTTCTCATAATAAATAAGGTTTCAAAACAATCAATAACATTTCCTTAGCCCAAACCCCGTTTACCAATTATTTTCGTTCAATAATTCATGTTGCTATAAATACGTACATTTACACTTTTTAGTTATTCTAATATACCTATTCCAACACTCTTAACCCTTATCTTTACGTTCACCCACTTGTAATATTAATTATATTTATTACAATTCAGTGTTGGCATTTATTACTATTAATTTATACAATGTTTATTGCCCTTATTTCAATTTCTTCCTTTTCAGTTGCTACTCTACTATTCACAGTTTCTTTTGTATACTCCTTTCCTATATAATCCAACATACACAAATTCCAATTAAATCCAATTATTACCTTTAAATAAACCATAACATTCGAATACCTCTTATTAAATTGGAATGTTTCATTTAAGTTTATAATTGATCCACTTGTATTAACATAAATTTTTATTTTCAAATTTATTCCCATTTACGGTTAATCAATGTTATTTTACATTAACCAATTTTAATATTCACCTTTAATTTCACATCTTCAAAGTATATCTAGGGAAAAATCTTTCCACCGCTTAATTTACTGAATCTTATGCAGCCTTACTATAAATAAGTTTTAAATTATCATTACTGTACATTCAATTACTATCCAAAGTATTTATTCATAAATCAATTCGATATATACGTTTGTTTCCTTCTATTTGATTTATACCTAGTATACATTTTCCTAAATCCTGTTTCATTACCTTCATTAAATGGTTATCGCATTGAGATCAAATTTATTAGCTTATATCGCATTATTACCATTAATTAAAATTGGCTTAATTTTTTTTTAATTCAATACTCTAAATAAATAACATATTATTCCATAATTACTCTTGTTTTCACATATTCCATTCAAAAATTAAACCACAATAATTACATTATTTTATTGAATTGGAAATCTCATTTTAAATTGTTAACTTTTAATAAGAACAAATGGCAACACCAAATTCCTAACATTCATTTTATTAAAAATTATGGAAAATATGACAAATTTAGTTAACGAAATTTTCGGGTCGTTACACTCTCCCCCACTCAAAACTTTTCGTCCCCGAAAAGGAAAAGAAGGGAGAAGAAAGAATTAAATAACAATACATCTTATTCAAAATATTTAACTTATAAACAGTAATTTACTAAATTTATTACCTTAAATAAAATATATCCTTTTTATAATCATTATATCCTTTTATACTTAAATAATTAAAGTTTGGAAAACATTTTTAACATAATTCTAAGTCCAAAATTTACGGAAAATTTTGGCAGAGTCTCCTTTGTACGGAGAGGCTCGGGAAAATATAATACCAAAATATAACAAAGTGTCATATAGAATATTCAAAATAGTATATCCGAACACGGGAAAATATATAAAAATAGCGCTACAAAACGTAAACCGGGAACGTACCTATTTGTTGGGCAAATTACGCTTAATTTATGGAAACAAAATCAGTAACAATTGCTTCTATACCTGCATTTCACTTATATAATCTAAAAAAGGTTAACTATTTATATAAAGTGAAATATTTTCATGGTTTCAACTACTAACAACAATAAATACACAATCATCAATTTCGACAAACAGTATACACAACAAAACAAAACAACCATTCAATCAAACAAGCAAATAGTTGTTCGGGTTCAAAACTTGAAATGGTACGGAATGAAAAATAACTATCCAGTGCATCATTTACTCAACAGTCTTAGATGGGACAAAAATAGATTATTTATTCATCCAACAACTTCAAATTTCCTTACTCAGCCAACTATAAAGTAAACAATATCGATTTAAACCAACAAATCAATTCAACTTATATAAATTCATTACATACTTTAATTGTTTGATTTCCTTTCTTTTATTCAACCCACATAAATTTTCCTTTTTATAATTTACATTTATTTCTAACAAACTTCAAATTTTATTTCTCATTCAATGGTTGCTTCCTTATTTCTACTTATTACTTACCATTATTCATTTTTATTTTATTTAGGTTATGTAAGTCTCTTTTATTTGTACATTTAATGCACTTCTCACTTTCAATCATTTATTTAATGCTTCCATTTCTATTACATTTAATTATAGTAACTCTTTTTAATTTCACTTAAATTCTTAATCTTATAACATCCATTCTTATAAATAAAGGATTTTATTAACTCATTAACAAGGGTTTGCAGTCATCTATTTATATTACCTACTTTTATTATATTAAACTAGTAGCATTTATCATACTTAGGTTTATAACCCTACACATCAATCCTTATTATTAAAGAATTTCATTTTATTTACTTAAGTTTAAAATCACCTATTTATAATACTTACCTTTAATTTTGGTAAAATTTCAATTATAACTTAAGTTTATAACATTAAATTCTCATTTATAACAGAAATTCATTTAATACTTTATTATTTCCAAAATTTCTACTTGTATAATATTCTATTCCAATCTCTTATTTAACATTTCAACTTTTCATATTTGGTAAGTTATTTATGTTAAAGAAAATGAAAATGAATTTATACAAGTTTTATCTCTTCTTTTAATTAAATTTAATGTTCAACAATATTGCTTTTTGTCTCATATGTTAAAAATTTCAAATTTCCCTTTATAACTTTGCATAAATTTTCTTACCTAAATTAGAGGTTTAAATTCATTAATTACTTACCTTTTATTTCACTAAAATAATTTAAACTATTAATTAATGGAAATTTAAGAATTAAATACCGGGTCAAATTTCAATTTTTTTTAAAAATAATAGATAAATAATTTCTTACAACTTTTATATCTCTATTTATATTTAAAACAATTAAAATTTTAAATAATTTCAAAAAAAATATGCAGTAGAATTTACCGCAGTGGCCTTTCCCCTTCGAAACTCGAAAATGAAAGTCGATGATGCGGCCGCCATCACCGAAATTATTTTCCAGCGACAGAGAGGAAAGTACAAAACTTATTTTCTCCAAAATCTTCTTTAAAACAATTCTTCCGGATTATACTGAAATATTTATATCGAAAAATATTTATAACAATATTATTATACTTCAAAATCCTTTGAAAGCAAATTTCAAAATCCCAGACTTAAGTTCTAAAATTTCCAAATTTCATTGATTTCAAATTCAATCTTATTTACCTATTATATATAAATTTTATTCCTAACACCCAATCTATTGCAACAAAATATATATATAATATCATTTAAAAATTTATTTTATATATAGAAAATATAATAGGCAAAATTATTTCATTCACTTATATTAAAAAAGATATTATGTCGGTCTGTCCTATTAAGTATTTAAAAATCCTTATTGATGACACAGCGTCCCATGCATCAACCAGAATTTATAAATACAAAACGGAACAGATTAACACAATATTAAAATCTTTTTATAACACTAACAAATACGCTCTCTCATATATACACTCAGTGACTCCCATAGGGTATTACTACCCTATTAATAAAGAGTCAAACCCCACAAAGCCAAGGTTTATCGCTAAACGAAAGCTCTGATACCAACTGTAACGTCCTGCCTTTTCGCACGATTTAAACCGACACACGTGCCAGTTCAACCATACGGAAGGGCGGATTGTTATGTAGTAAATAAGAAAAACGAGAAAGAAATAAAAGAAAACAGAATCTCGCAGCGGAAGGATAAAATATAATAATAAAATGTATAGTTTATAAATCTGTTTACAAAACATTTATATACTACATATCAGAGTTACACATACCAATAACAATGCAGCGGAATTAAATGGTGTAGTGTAATAATATAGTAGATACTAGTAATACAAATCTTCGTCTTCGTCCTCCAGAGCTAAATCCTCATATTCTGAAACGCTCGGACTGACCCGAGCGAATTGAAAAGACAAAACACTCGAGTTAGAACTAAAAGATCTTATGTGAGTTAAATCAACAGGAGTAAATATGAGTGCAGTAACTCAAGAGATGCTCGGGATTTACATCTCCTAAGGATCCGTTAAACTATTTACTATGTAGTATATTGTGCTATTATAATAGTGTCTAATTGTAAAATAAACTTACTTTTTAATAGCGTTAAGGGGTTACCCATATAGCCCTTAACACAGAATATATTCCCATAGTCTATATAGTACCGTAATCTCCCCCGTACTAGGCGTCGTCAGAGGGCACTCCATAGGTACGGTACAAAACAAAACTCGTAGTAAAGGCTCGGTATGGTAGGTGACACGACACAACTAGGCAATGCCAGGGTAGATATACCAATTGCTATCCGGGCTGGTAGAAACGCGTAGCCGCAGTTACCGCCCACCTCGAACAAACTCCCCCAAAATCAAAAATAGAAGTGGCCACTGAATCAATCCAAAGTCAAAGTATAATATCGAAGAGGAGCGTCCGATCAGAGGTATGACCTCATTGGCCCGAGTATCACTCCTGTTTTAGCCACCTTATGCCAACTCACGGGAGTCGGGTCCACGTATTTACCTTACAGGAAACGTCGCCACCACCTACTTCATTCTGGAATCTCCACCGCGTACACAGTTAGTCAAAGTGGTTTTCGGTATCGACAGAGAGTATGTCCATATCCGATCCCGGTCTCTTTGCCAACCCATCGTTATTATAACACCGCGGTCATTTAAAAATAGTTTATACTTTAAAACCAGAATAAAATTTTCCATTTCAAAACTATGAACACGATATTAATTTAAACCCAAAACAATATGATATCATTTTATCTCAAATATAATTCTTTTCCAAAATCATGCTGGTTTAAAATTTAAAATATCTGGAAACCAAATATTTGAAATATACTTTCAAAGCATAATATTTCGAAATTCAAATTTTTAAAACCATAACTTCTAAAACTTGAATGGTTTGGATATTCAACGAATGTAAAATAAATGGTTTAACTTTAAAGTTACTTTGTAAAGAAAAATAATTTCCTTGGCTTTTCAAATATATTTCTTTATTTAAAGTTTAAACCATAATTTAAATATCACTTCAAGTTCCAAAAACCCCTTCAATTTCTATATATATATATATATATATATATATATCCATTTGGAGTATTTATATTTCAAAACTAAAGTTGGATTTTCTTCTTTCAACAATTAATATTCTATTATTTAGTCTTGAATATTCATATAAATTCCATAAATAAAACTCCAATTTCTAGCAATTAAATATTTTATCAAATTTACTTTATACTAGAATTTTCATTTTTAATTCATCTTGGAAAATCCAGTTATAAATATCATACCTTAAAATTTCCAAACTTAAACGTATAAGATAAATTTCCAAATTCCATTTTCTCAATTTTTCATTTTTATTCAACAGGTTTATACACAACTTAATTTTCAAATTGTTAACTTCAAATGTATATATATCGAAGAATAATATTTTATAAAATATCAAAATCAAATTTTATAAACCGTATCCCATCCAAACCATAGAAATCACTTTAAAATAATTTATATATAGACCACGGTGCCTGTATATAATTTTCTATCCTATGGTCAAGTGATACGGATATTTATCATTTCAATCCGCAATTTAAAAATAAAATTTTACGGTTGTATATCATTTCAAACCATAATCCCGAATGAAACGAAAAATGCATGATAACTTGCAGTTTAATGATATAAAATAAAACATCCATTCATCAACATCATCCATCATCCAAATCACAATCATCAATATATATCTGATAATATATATCAGGTAATAACTGGCGGTTATATTCAAAAATAAATTTAATCAACTATTAAACTAACAGTTTATATTTAGTAATAAATTTTATACCTGTTTACTAGCAATTCCTATGCAAATAAATAAATTCTAACTGTCAATTAATATGCAATAAATAAAATAAATTAACAGTTAAATTAAATAACGCGATTTAGCAAATCTGATGAACAAAACATGCCAAACAGTTATAAATAAATTTCTACTCATATCTAAAATAAATTTAACAAACATAAAAACTTTTAGAAGTTGTGAGTGGGTTAAAACACTCACCTTTTGAATTTAAATCGAATTTAAATCCGATTTAAACACAAAATTTGACGGTCTCCAAATCTGTCCAAACCTACGTCATCGGATCCGGAATTTAAATACGATCCAAACAAAAGAAATTTCACGCGAAACGGATAACGTATGAGCAAGTTATTCGAGTTAAACGATAAAAAAAAATCAAAATAAAAATTGAATTATAAAAAAACAAACCTAATTATAATAATGCCACGTCAACATAACTGGAGACTCACGTGAAACCATTTTGCAAATAGTCGCTCCAAATCAAAACGCCCAAATTGACTTAGGTTTCGAATTTCCTGATTTTGACCGCGATTTGCCGTTGACTCAAGTATCGATTTCGAAAACAGAGACTGCGTGTAGATTCGTATGGATGAAATCTACAACATATATTTTTTTGGAATTTTTCTGGAGACTTTAAATTTTGACTTTTGATTTTTGAACTGTAGATAAATCTAGGTTTTGGAACCATTAAGGAAGAGAAAGAGACGAAGAAAAGAACGTACAGACAAATGATAGAAAATGGAGGCTAGGGTTTATGATCGTCTATTTATAGATAGATCGCAAAAGAATAGGTGTGCACAAATTTTAACGTGCAAACGGAAGTGGTCCCAAAAGATAAATAATATTAATTACACACGTTACGGATTTAGGAAATAAATAAATTACTTATCATTTACATTTTATTTTAACGTATAAACAATGTAAATCTAGACGTTTCGTTTACGTTTCAAAATATATCCACAATTTTATTAATTTCCAAATTGATCTAAACAATTTTAGATGTAAATTAAAAGCTGATAAGTCTATCCATTGCAGTGTTAATTTCTCCACTTCCTTATATTTAGAAATTATAAATTAAGTTTTCAAAAACCTATTTTTTGATTTTCAAACTTTTATATACTCATCTTTTACCAGTAATAAGGATGCATTAACATTTGTTCATGGTTTCACCTTATTATCCTCAAATTCCATTTTAATTTTCAATAATTACAATTGTTGAATGTTGATACTTTAATTAAATTTATACATCTTGCTTTCTATAATCTATATCAACAAATGGTCCAATTATAAATAGGATTAGCATTAACTTCATCTTATAGGATTAACTACTCCAATTACAAAACAAATCTACGCTAACTGCACGATTTAAGTCAATTAATTGTAATTGAGTCTACATTAAATGTTATAAATTATAAATTGGAATCTCAATAAATTCGCTTATTGATTTAAAATCTTTCTATTCAGTAAATAGACATTTTATGGGCATAAATAACATTTGAATTATAACACATGTCATTAGTGCATGCTTCATTTCTTATAAACTCCCCTTTATTAACTAGAACACATTAACCAAAACAAAATAATTAATTTAGATTTATTTCAATCGATTGCCATTCTTAACTTATCATACTCAAAATGGTTAACCTAAATAATTGTTACCCTTTTACATTCAAATTCACTTACAACCATCATTACAACAATGTTGCCATAGATTTAGATTTAATTAAATAAATTAGATAAATGGGTAAAGTTTTGTAATTATCACTAATGCCAAATATATATGCATTAATTACTACTTATTATTATGAATTCATTTATTAATTTACTAGTTGCCTTTGTCTTCTTATATCCTATTTACTACCAAACTTTCTATTTAGTTATAGTATATAAATATATAAATGCCTAGGCAAATCAAGTTCTTGTCCTTTCTGTTATTCTAATTTAAATCGGGTATGCACAAATAAATTGTTTATTAACTTATTCTTACAAAATTATTTACATGCATTCAGTTACACCTAATTTAATGCATTGATTTTCATTTATAAATTAAAGGTTTTTCCTTAAAAAGCTTTTATTACTAACCATACTCCAACCTCTACAGGACATTGATTTATTAAATTTGCACTTATTGTGCATACTTTTAGCAACTCATATATACTTTGCGTCTATTCCCCAAATTTCACATTCTATTGTTACATAATTTGCATTGATTACTATTTATTATTATTGCTTTAGTGATAAATTAGATATTTTCATTGGTTTTGCTTATGCTAAATCAATTTCCCATAATAAATAAGGTTTCAAAACAATCAATAACATTTCCTTAGCCCAAACCCCGTTTACCAATTATTTTCCCTCAATAATTCATGTTGCTATAAATACGTACATTTACACTTTATAGTTATTCTAATATACCTATTCCAACACTCTTAACCCTTATCTTTACGTTCATCCACTTGTAATATTAATTATATTTATTACAATTCAGTGTTGGCATTTATTACTATTAATTTATACAATGTTTATTGCCCTTATTTCAATTTCTTCCTTTTCAGTTGCTACTCTACTATTCACAGTTTCTTTTGTATACTCCTTTCCTATATAATCTAACATACACAAATTCCAATTAAATCCAATTATTACCTTTAAATAAAACATAACATTCGAATACCTCTTATTAAATTGGAATGTTTCATTTAAGTTTATAATTGATCCACTTGTATTAACATAAATTTTTTATTTTCAAATTTATTCCCATTTACGGTTAATCAATGTTATTTTACATTAACCAATTTTAATATTCACCTTTAATTTCACATCTTCAAAGTATATCTAGGGAAAAATCTTTCCACCGCTTAATTTACTGAATCTTATGCAGTCTTACTATAAATAAGTTTTAAATTACCATTACTGTACATTCAATTACTATCCAAAGTATTTATTCATAAATCAATTCGATATATACGTTTGTTTCCTTCTATTTGATTTATACCTAGTATACATTTTCCTAAATCCTGTTTCATTACCTTCATTAAATGGTTATCGCATTGAGATCAAATTTATTAGCTTATATCGCATTATTACCATTAATTAAAATTGGCTTAATTTTTTTTTTTTTAAATTCAATACTCTGAATAAATAACATATTATTCCATAATTACTCTTATTTTCACATATTCCATTCAAAAATTAAACCACAATAATTACATTATTTTATTGAATTGGAAATCTCATTTTAAATTGTTAACTTTTAATAAGAACAAATGGCAACACCAAATTCCTAACATTCATTTTATTAAAAATTATGGAAAATATGACAAATTTAGTTAACGTAATTTTTGGGTCGTTACAAATAATGAAGTAAAATTTGAGATATATGAAATTATGAAATTTAGTTTTGAAATATGGTATATTTAAGCCTTGAAACATATTTAAGATTTAATAGTTTATTTTGTAAATCAAATCTGTATTTGAAATTGATAATATTTGAAATGGTTTTGTTGGAAAACTAAATTGAAACTTATGGTTTGAATTGAATTAAAATTGGAAATTTTAGATTTTGGTTTAATTGAAAAAATTGAAATGTAAAGAATTAAGGGCTTGTTTTATGATTTCAAATATATGATTTCAAAATGTTATGATTTTCAAAGTGAAATGATTTCAAGTATTTGGCTTCGAAAGATTCATAACTTTGAAAGTATTATGACTTTTGAAGTGAATACATGTTTGAAATGGAAATGAATTTATTTGACCTAAATTTTGTTGATTTGGAAATTTGGGTTATTTTCTAAACCTATTGTTTTAAGAAATTTTGAAACTGAATATGTATAACTTGAAAGAAATGATTTGGTGAAATCATATATGATTTTTAAACTGAAATACTATTGAAATGAATTAAAATTTAGAACCTGTTTTATTTAATACTTGATTTGGGAGCTATCAAACTTATATAAAAATGATTTGTATAAGTAAACCATTGATTTGAGAACTGTTGATTTGAAAGGGTACTCAATTTTGAAAAATGAAATCTTATATAATCGAAATTTATATAAGTGTGATTTGATATACTATGGATTTGAAAAGTATTTGATTTGAAATGAAACCTTATATAAAATGGACTTTATATAAGTATGATATTTGAAAGTGATTTTGAAAGGTACTATATGGTACATATTTTCGAAGTAAAGATATGGAAAGTGCCTTCTGCTTGATATCCGCTTTGTGGCCACACTGTGGATTCATTCTATCGATATTATTCTCTCTATTTGATTTGGGTTTTTCGGATATGATACTCGAGTGTCCATCGAATTCCATGGCAATCTCCATGGTCTTATGATCGCGACTACATAGCGCAACTGCCTGGCTGAGTCTTGCCTAGGGGTACGGATTGTTTCCTGGGGGATCCAGGCGTAACCATTGTGTATCCTGCAATCTGTGTAGGTCGCGAAGAGTAGCGCAAGTGCCTGGCTGAGTCTTGCCTAGGGGTACGGATTGTTTCCTGGGGGATCCAGGCGTAACCATAGTGTATCCTGCATTCTACTCGTCATCATGGCATAACTCGCAGGGCTGAGAAAGCTTACGGATACAGATTGTTTCCTGGGGGATCCAGGCGTAACCATTATGTATCTGCGATCCATGGTTAGACAACTGTTTCGGTTTGGTTGATTTGTTTGGATTGTACTTTCCATATCTATTTTAAATGATTTTTCAAGTATTTTCACTGGGTGTTGAAATAAGTCTACTAAGTACCTGGAGAAGTGTAGCTTTGCGCCTGATCAACGCACTGCCAGAATCTATAGGAACGAGGATAAACTTGTTAAGACATCGAGTTATAAAAGTATTTTGAGAAATGTATCTTGATAAAGTACTATATAAAGAATATTTTGATCGTTTATTTTCCCTTCTAAAGATTTTAAAATGTTTAAAAATTGTTTACTTTGAACCATCAGATTTGAATCAAATGACTATTCATCATATTATAAAATGTTTAAAATATTATGAATTTTAATTGAAATGTATAATGGTTTAAATAATGGTTCATCCTTGTCTTTCAACCTGCTTTCCCTGCTAGCTACTTTCTCCCTACCTTCTTTCGAATGTCTTCTAACCTATTTCTCTTTCTAGTTGTTTCTCCACTTCCTTCCTTTTCGAGGACGAAAAGATTTGAGTGGGGGAGAGTGTAACAACCCTAGATTTTTATGTATATCTTAATTTTGACTTTATTTCATTTTTAATTTTTTTTACTGGTTCCATTTCAAACTTTTCATTTTAAATATAAACTTTGATTATTATGTGAATTATAATTTCAAACGGGTACAAATTGAATATTTTCCTGAAATGTCGATTTTGGTCAATTTGGGTCAAATTTTGATTTTTAAATTTCAAATTTAAATATTTAAATTCTTAAATTTTATCTTTTATTATGAAAATATATTTAATAACTTGAATACTTCTTTTCATTTCGTTGGAAACGGAGATAAACCGTGAAAGTTATGTATATTCCAATAATGAGTGTAAATTGATTTATTTAGCAATATTGTTCGTTCTAAATTATATAAATAATATTTTTATTTTTCATATATTATTAAATTTTGTATTATATGTTATGTTACATATATTTTTTTCTTTTAAATATTTTCAAAGTGATGTTTGAATTTTTTTCAAAGCTTATTGCATTTATTTTCTATTTTTAAAGGCTGTTTTCTATTTTTCTGCAATTTTCTTCATATAAATTATATTTAATTAAATTTTATTTATTTATTTTGTGAATAAATTTTTACTTTATGTTATTATCTTTATTTATAATTATTTTCCATGTCCATATAAATTTTCCACAATTTATTCTGTTTATTTCCAATTTTTCTTGACTAGTGTGCATTTTCTGAGCTATTTTCTTATTTTTATCGTATATAATTATTATTTATTTAATTTTATTTTATATTTTGTTGCATTTTCGAAATTTAAACTTAAATTATTATATTTTCAGTAATTTAAACTTATATAAAGAAATTAAGAGAAATTTGAAAAGGTTTTGACTTTTGATTTTCCTAAGGCCTTTTACCTTCCACCTTTTCACATTTTAACTTAACTCTTCATTCAATTGACCATTACTTCTCATTTCTTTCAGCCGACTATCATTTTTATCATTCATGTAAACATTTTTCTCATTCCTGAAGAAAAAATTTCGGCCATAGCTTTTGAAGAAAGTTTGGTAAACTTTATTTCCTTTTTCCATTTGTTTATGCTTGAATTCATGGTTTTTGCACTTGTTCTTCTTCATCATAGGTTCGGCCTTGCTCCTCCACCACCATAGCCGCCTCCACCATCACCACATCAGGTCACCATCTCCTCCAGCCCACTGACCAAGCCATGCGTGGTCATCTATGACCAGATCCACCAAAGTTTATGCAAACACTCCACTTGTTCAGCCTAGCCGAACCATTTATGCACATACCCTTCATTTTTCACCTAAACCACCTCCTTGGCCGCCACCACCAGTCCCTCCACCACCTTTGGCCGAAACTCCAGACCCCACCTGACCTTCACCTTGTAGGGGGCGAGCCCAATGGTCCTTTGGTTGATCCATGGTTGCACAAAAGCCACTTATTTGCCTTAAACCCTTTGTATTCACACCTTGTAACTTCCACCACTTCACCACACCCTTAGCCGCCCTTTGCACCACCTTCTCCAGCTCATACCTGAACCAAAACCAATGCCACACCATCTCCTAGCCTCCAGTAGGTCTGGCCATGCCATTTGTAGCCTTGCCCGATGCTTGAAATTGCACAAAAATCCACTTGTTTGCCTTGTACTTGTATTTTCATACATAGCAACTTCCATACCTTCACTACCCTTGCTAGGCCGACCATATATGACCCATACCTGACCAAATACACCCCATGGAAGTACCTTATCACCCTATAGGCTGAGCATAGTGATGGTGGAAGCAAGTGCAAGTGTTTGATTAATTGTTGTTCCTTAATTTCTAGCATCGTTTATCGTATTTTTGGTCTGAAACCTTATAATTGTTATATTGTTTGTTTGATTTGTATTCAAGGGAATTAATCCTTGGTTCCTCCATTTCGTATCTGTATCTTGCTTTTGTGCTTGTGTAGATCCCGTTGTGCAATTCATCGTTGTGTCATCAGCTCAAAACAGTGAGTAAATCTCACCAGACTAATATGTACTTATATAGTGATAAACTGACATCACCTGAATCTGTAAATGCATATCATCCTGTTATAACTGCTATATTATATTCATACGAAGTTCACACCTATATTTACACTTGTTATACCATATGTTACTGTTATTTCATGCTATTCTATTATTTTCATCAGTTTATCACACTGCAAGTTCCCTGTAGACTAGAATCACTATGGGCTGAAATGATACATACCCGAACGGACTTTAGAATAGGAGAAAATCGTTATGGGCTGAAATGATAGATCTGAATGATTTTCAATTATTTTTATTTACTTGGGATTGCGGATTTGAAATGATCAAACCCGGGTTTTCTTTGTAAATTACGGGTTGAAATGATATATTACCCGTATCACTTCATCTAGGCTAGAAAATGAAATACAGACCCGTTGTTAAAATATGTTTTTCTAAAAATTTTAAATTATTTTAGAAATGTAAATATTATAATATTTTGATTTAAATTTGATTAAAAATAATTTTTATAAAGCATTATCGATTTTTGAAAATTTATAAGTGAAATAAATAAATGGTAAAGTTAGAAAATCTAAAATGTAAGTTATTTTGGAAATTAGAATTTGGTGATAAATGGAATTTAAATTAAATATGAAAATATGATAAATTTATGATATTTTGAATTAAATGAATTTAAAATGATTTTATAATATATTAATTATTTTTGAATAAAGTTAAAATGTGAAATGAACGAATATTTAGGTTGAAATTTGGAAATATAACTAAAATTGGAAATTTGTGAATTTGGCTTAACAGTGAATTTTAATTTAAGTAAATAAAAATGAAATTAAGTTATATTTGAAAATTTTAAACTTAAATGTTAAGTTAAATTTAATTTAATGAATTTAAAATTAAATGTTGGAATTTAATAAGTGAAGTATTATTAAATTTTGATTTTTGAATGGAGATTTAACTTTATAAAATCATGAATATAAGGGTATTTGAATGACTGTTTAAAAGTGAAATTATATGATTTTATAAGATAAAAATGATTTAAATCAAAATATAATTTTTTGTGAAATTATATTAAATACTTGAAGTTAATTAACTGCATTTCTGAAATGCTATTAATTCTAATGTAAATGATAATACATCATTTATAAATGCTGTAGTTGATAATAATGAACCAAATGGCTAAGTTCAATTAAAGGTTATTACAGCATTTTGGTAAATGCTATAATTGTTGAATTTAACTAAGTTTTATTTGAAACTAATGTAACCCTATTACAGCATTTTTAAATGCCATCTTTTGTTAAATTGAACTGTTTTGAATGTAACTTTCCGTAGCAATTTCTAAATGCTGCGAAAGTTGAATTTTCATCTGTTTTAATAAATTAAGTGAATAAATGAATTTTGAAAGGCTAAAATTTTGGAAATTTAATAATTTAATTATTAAATATAATAACTTCATTTTATGATTTAAAATGAAGTAATTTGTTTCGAAATATAAACTATTTTGAAATGTGTTTTGTAATGGCATTTAAATTAAATAAAAATGAATGTGGTTTGGAAGAAATGATATTTTGAATGATATTTAATTTTTAAATTACATTTGATTTTGAAGTATAAAATACCATTTTGAAATTTTAACCACGGGATGTAATTAATTTATAGTTTAACTGATTCTTAAAGGATGGGCGATCCCAAACATTCTTTAAGTTATTGTGCATTTCTACTACAGTTCACTTGAGTTGGTTTACATTATATTAGTATATATTGTCCTGACTCGGGTGTTTTGTGTTTTACTTTACACTCGGGTCAGCCTGAGTATTCACAGCTTTGGATTCTCTTTCTGGAGCTGGTCTTTGCTGGAGTTTCTGCTTATCTACATTAATATCTACTCTCTGTTTCAGCTGTTCTAGTTTATCTCATGTATTAGTGAACTTCTATGTAATTGGGATTTCTATTAAGTTGTTTTCAGACTGTATTATGTATTTGGTTTGAGACTCTGCCGTAGTAGCTTCATGAACTACTATGTATTTTATTTCCGCTGCGAGTTATTCTGATATTTCTGTGTCTGTGATTCTGTGATTGTATTTCATTTGCTCCAAATTTATTTACAATGCGGTATTTGAGCAATTCAAGTCCGACATGTGCGGATGCGAATGGCTGAAAATATCGGGTTGTTACACTCAATTCCTTTGAATTTTGGAACGTTCTCTACGATTCCTAAATTCATTCATGTCCCTCACTATTCGTCTTCTTTCAATTCTGAAGCATCCCATAATCCACTTCGAATGATCTTTATAATGAGTCGGCGATCTCGCCAAACTCAAATTGATTTATAAAGGAATGAAACTCCTTTACAGTAAGCATCGATTTATCAGAGATTTTTGTATCCTCAGTTTACGATGCTATCTATTTCATACTATACCTGAATTCTATTCCTTGAGATCGAATGTTGATTTACCTCGGAATTCAGCATCGATCTTATTCTTGAAATTACGGTCGACCCGGTTAAGGTTGCCCGTGAATTAAATAAGCTTATCCATCTTCCGTTTTTTTTAATTGAACTTATTTCTGAATCAAATTCTCTTTGATTTGATATCCATCAAATTTGAATCTCTATACTTATTTTGAAATCCATCCTTGTATCGTCGAGAGAGAGAGTGTGTTTGTATTTATACTGAAATGCTTTATATATATATTGTGTTGTTTGAGTTGTTGATGTTGATTTAGATTTTCGATCGATTCGTCTGATCAACGCTATCGATAGAATTTCTAAAACACTTGAGTAGAGCAAACTGACACAATCTTGTTTTCAAATTTAGTAAATAAAATATTATTGAATGATTTTATTATATATAAGTATAAATTTTTATGAAATTAAAATGTCAATGAAACTGTTGTCCAAAATGTTAAAATTTAAATTTTTATTTATTGTTTTATAATTCAATGAATATTTCATAATATAAATAAATGAATTTATAAAATTCGATTATAAATTGATTTGGTGTTTGTAATGAATTTAAATCAAGAATTTGAGAATTTAATTTCCGGTGATTTCAAAATTCTATTTGAAAGTTTTAGAGTGTAACGCATTTAAAATATTTTCAATAGAAATTATTTCAAAGAATTTTAGATGTTAAAATTAGCGCTCTCTTATTTCGTCGCTGGAAAATGATCTCGGTGATGACGGCCGCATCATTGACATTCATTTTCGAGTTTCGAAGTGTAGAGACCATCATTAGCTTGCTACACTTTTGTTTTGAAATGAATTTGAAATTTCTAAAGTATGACTTGATTTAATATATATATATATATATATATATATATATATATATATATATATATATATTAGTATTTAATTTAGATTTGACTCGGATATATTTTATGTATATAATTATCTCTAAATTGTTTAAAGATAATCGAAAATTTAATTCTTAAAATTTGGGTAAATGATGATTTCAATTATAAATGAAACCAAATTTTGAATTAATATTTAAACTTGAGAGAATTGAATTAGAAATTTACTTGTATAATACTCGATTGCATTCAACATAACTTACCTAAATTTTCAAAAGTTAACTATGTAATTGATATTATACAATATAATTTGTCTTTAGAAATAAAATTTGAGTGCGTATAATAAATGTTGTACACTTAAAGTTTAATTATAAAATGATTAATAGTGATAAGTAGAATACTAGGTTAGTTGAATAATAAATGGATTAATAAAATAAATGGTTGTTTTGAAATAAATGAGACAAATAAAATTAAGTTGTTTTGAAGGAATCTCTTGGCATCAAATATTAATAAATTGAATCAAATCAACTTAATGAAATACCTTGAATTTTAAATCAAATATTGAGTATTAATGTAACAGCCCAATTTTTTTTACAAGTATTTTTCACTTGTATTTTTTTTTTTTTTTTTTTTTTGAAAAAAAAAAACTTTGGGGTTTATTTAAAGTGATTAAAACAAAATATGAAAAAAAAAATTAGGACTAACTAATAAGATCTCTGAAAAAATCAAGTTTTAATTAAGAAAACATTTATAGCTTAGGTGGTTAAGACATCTGGGCTATTCACGACAGGTCACGAGTTCGAGTCTCAACACGGTCAGAATTTCGAATTTTTTTTATGTATAAATGAACTGGGTAATCACGCGTTAAAAAGGGCGCGTAAATCTAGGGAATAAGTACCGTGTATATATATATATATATAAAATATGAAGAATGTAAACCAATTTAAATTTTAGTTAAGTATTATTTTTGAAGGATTTAGTGTATTTATAAACTGTTAAATATCGCGTTTAAAAGGACGCGTAAAATTTATGGTAAGTAATGTAATAAAACGTGTAAAATTTAAAACGTTATTTTATATATATATTTTTGATGTTTTGTATTACGTCAGTTTGACGTACTTTTAAAATCATATATAAACACCTTTATGTATTAAAACATCAGTTAGTGATTTTTAAGACGAACGTTACTTTTGGTTGTAACTGACAGTTTGGTTTTAAATAAAATGTGTATATACGTTTCCATTTCCAAAAGCTTTGAAAAATTCTTTCCGTCATTTAATTAAATCAAACTAAAAAAAATAATATATCAATTCTCATATAATTGGAACGGTTCATATTTTGCCATTCCTCTGATCACGAAACCTTATCTGCCTAAATCTACAATCACGCATATATCATTTGAAAGAAAATCAATTTTGCCTTCCTTTGCGCGTGACACAAAATTTTATTCTTTTAACATTTTTGGCATTTGCCTCTTACCTTTTTGTTTCTTGAGCATGTCACTGTATTCATTTATTCACGCAACCTAAATGGACTAATATATTTGATTGCCTAAAAATCAACTCATGCATTCAATTTAACCTTGCCTATCTTTTCAAATTCTCACATTCCTATTTATATCTCTCTGTTTCCACTGCCTTTATTTTGCAAGATAAAAATTTTTTTCGTTCCTATAATCACGCATATAAAGTAAAAAAATCGTATTTAAATATCTTTATGGAGAAAAATATCAGTCAGTGATTTTAAGACGGACGTTATTTTGTTTTAAAGGACCGTTTGATTTCTTTTAATAAATGGTATACATTCTTTGCCTAAAGCTTACATAAATATTCACCTTTTCATTTATGGGTATCAAACTAAAATCAAGATTTTAGCTAAAATAAAATGGATCACACGTGAGCAACATTAGTGCATTTGTATATATGTAACGTTCGCATTTTTGCTTATTCCTCTTACCCTCTGTTGTCATCAGCTTTACCAAACATCACGCTTGCCCTTCCTTTGATCAATATTCCCCTTAAGTAACGTACAAACTTTATAAATCAAACCATGTATCACGCAAGTCATTTATTTCCCATAATCCAAGCTGCCATTTTCTCTGCCTTTTTGTTTACAAATTTTCGAATACTGATCAAACTTTATACGTTGGAAAAAAAAAATTTATCCTTTTGCAAAACTGAAATGAGTTAATCACGCCACATCCCTTGATCACTGCCTTGCCGTTTCACAAATTCGTGTATAAATATGCCAGAGATCCACATCTCAAAAAAAAAAAGAAAAAAAAACTCACCACTCTTCAAAGCATTGCAAATTTTCCTCTGGCAATTTCGTTCGAAGCATCAGGTAATTGTCTTATTGTTTTCTCTTTCTTTTCCTTCCAGTTTTTCCTTTCCTCAGTTTTTTTTGTTCTCATTTGATATGCTCGGCCACTCCAACCCATCTACTTCACCCGATCTAGTTGACAAACTTTGGAAATTTATGAGTCATCACATCTGTAGAAATCTAATATGTGTGTGCAAAGAGATGGTGTAGTTGACCCAGATTTAATTTAATGCTAGCTTAAAGTTTACGCGTACTATCACTACGGAAAAATGGGTTATTCATTGTATATATCATACTTAGTTTTGGGTCAAACAAAATAGAAAGTCAATAATGTTCATTGAAAAAAAAAAAGAAAAAAAAAAGAAAAAAAAAGAAGAAAGAAATATATATGTAAAACAGAGGAAGGAGAGGAAGGGAAGAGGGAGAGGAGAGATTTGAGGGTACCTGTACATGCGTGTATCAGTGAGAAGCTTTGCCTTTTTGCATATATTAGATAATTTACCTGTACTAAATGCATATCATATAGGAAGCAGTGCCTGCATATTTTTAACATAAATATAGTTCAGACCATATAGTGTGTGTGCAAGCATCTATTAAAAAAGATCCATGCATTTAGTCGAAAGATTGGGCGAATTGTGCATGTGATATATATATTTATAAAAAAAAAAAAAAAAAAAAACACACACACTGATTTCATTTGTAAATTAAATGCTTACAATTTATAAGCTTTCATTCCAAACAATATTTCAATTTGTACCGGACATTGATTTAATTTAATTTACTATTTAATATTATTAATTCATTAACTAAATTCACTACTTACCTTTGTTCTCTTATATGCAACTCTTAGCCTAATATAACAATTTACATCACTTCAATTTATTCGTCATTTTGTTTCAACTGTAAATACTTAGCCTTATATTCCCATGGTTTCATTTCCTTCTCAACGTTTGCTTCATTATTAATTTTAAAATCTTTATTTCTTCTAAAGTAAATTTGCGTAAATCTTATTAAAATGACAAATTTAATTAACGAAAATGACAGGTCGTTACACATATAAAAAAAAAAAAGAGAATATTTATAATTTAGAAATGATATAATAAAATTTTATAAAGGAAGTAACGTGCAGATCAAATAATGTACTATCCATGCATTAGTTTGTAGTATAGGCTGGGTGAAAACTTTTGCATGTGTACACGCAAATCTAGTAGGAAATAGGCAGTGTGTTTTTGCGTGAAGGGAAAAAATTAAGGGAGTGAAGTATTTGCATTTCTTTGGGTTACAGTGAGCGTACATTCTTAGTTGATATAGGCTTGGGCCGTGACCTTATGCATACTTCCAGTTGAAGTTTAGTAATGTGGTGGTTGTGCGTTTTGTTTAATTAAATAATAGAGTATATATATAAAAGGTAGAAAAAAAAAAGATTTTATTTTGGGCCGAGTTGTTCGTCAAGTAGGGTGGTGTAGTGGTCGAGCGTATCGTGCCAAATTTCTTTGACTCTATTCGTTCCAATTGTTTCAAATATTTGCGTTGACCATAAATTTTAAAAGTCACGTATTCGGTATTTGGATCTTGTTATAGATTTGAATCTAGACGTGACATCCAGGGAAATTTGATCGCTACCCTCTGTGCGTTTCTTTTTTTTGGTGGATTTTTCATTTTCGCTTGAATCAAATTTTCTGCAGCTTTCAGGTGAGTATTTCTCACCAGACATACGTATTTATATTTTGGTAAATTATTGCAAGTGTATGTGTAAAATTGTATTTCACTATTATCTGTCTGTAATGTAATATAGAGTGATGGACCCCATTTAAATTGACACCTCATCAGTATTATCTGTTATATTATTTCTGCAGTTATATTATTAATTGTTATTTACTGCTTAAATCACCACTGCAAGTTCCCTGTTAAAGTTGGATTGTTATGGGCTGAAATAATGATTATTGTTAAACTAGTCTGTTAACTGCTTAACTGATAACTTGGGATTGCGGGTTTGAAATGATAGAACCCGGGGTTTGTAAATTACGGATTGAAATGATATAAATCCGTATCACTTGACCTAGGCTAGAAAACTATATACAGGCCCGTGGTCCTTATAATATTTTCTGAAATATTTAAAATTATTTTGGAAGTTAAATATTTGATTTAATATCTTTAAAGGATTTTATATTGATTTTGAATGAGTTATAAATGTTAATAAATAAATAAATAAATATTTGAATAAATTTTTGGAATATAACTTATTTTGGAAATTCTGGATTTTTGAAAGGATAAGATTTCAGTTAAGAAATATATATATAAGTTATATTTGGAAATATTTATTAAGTTAAACAATCTACTAAAGCATTTAAATGCTGTCTTTTGAAATTGGACTAGTTTTACCCGTAACTTTAGGTAGCATTTCCTAAGTGCTATAGAATCTGGAATTTGATTGTTTTGAAATTTAAGGAATTTGATAAATTATATTTATGTTTAAGTTTTGGAGACCTTTAAGATATGAGATTTATAACTGGATTTTTCTTAATAAATTTAAGATGAACATTCTAGTGTTAAGTAAATTTTGAAATTATTTAATGGCATAATTTTGGAGTTTTATCTATGGAATTTATGGGAATATTCAAGACGAAATAATAAACACTAATTTGTTGAAAGAAAAAAATATCCAACCTTAGTTTTGAATATTAATACTCCAATTGGATATATATATAGGAATTGAAATGGTCTTGGGAACATGAAGTGATATTTAAATTATGGTTTAAAATAAAGAAATATATTTGTAAAGCTATGTAAATTATCTTCTTTACAAAGTAACCATAAAGTTAAACCATTTATATCCAAACCATTTGTGTTTTGGGAGTTATGTTTTTTTTTTTAAAGAAAAATTTCCAATATATTATGGTTTAAAGGTATAATTCAAATATTTGGTTTCCAGATATTATAAATTTTAAGCAGTATGGTTTTGGAAAAGAATTATATTTGAATATAACGATATCATGTTGTTTTGGGTTTTAAATGATATCGTATTTATAGTTTTGAAATGGAAATGTTTATACTGGTTTTAAAGTATAAATTGTTTTTAAATGACCACGGGTTATAATAACGATGGGTTGGCAAAGAGACCGGGATCGGATATGGACATACTCTCTGTCGATACCGAAAACCACTTTGACCAACCGTGTACGCGGTGGAGATTCCAGAATGAAGTAGGTCGGTGGTGGCGTTTCCTGTAAGGTAAATACGTGGACCCGACTCCCGTGAGTTGGCATAAGGTGGCTAAAACAGGAGCAATTCCAGGCCAATGAGGTCATTCCTCTGATCGGACGCTCCTCTTCGATATTATACTATGATTTTGGATTGATTCGGTGGCCACCTCTATATTTTGATTTTGGGGAGTTAGTCCGAGGTGGGCGGTAACTGCGGCTACGCGTTTCCACCAGCCTGGATAGCAATTGATATATCTACCCTGGCATTGCCTAGTTGTGCCGTGTCATCTACCATACCGAGCCTTGTACGAGTTTAGATTTCTCCCGTAGCCCGTGTGGTATCCTCTAGTTGCTTCCCGATCAGGAGGAGCTATGATATTGGATGGACTACTGGGACTATTATGTGTTAAGGTGGAAAATGTAAAGCCTTAATGCTATTTAAAAGTATGTTTATTTTATAAATAGACACTATTATAATAGCGCAATATACTACATAGTAAATAGTTTGACGGATCCTTAGAGGATGGGCGGTCCCAAGCATCCTTTAAGTTACTTGCTCTATATTACAGTACACTTGAATTAGCTTACATTATATAAGTATGTATGTCCTGACTCGAGTGTTATGTTTTATTTTTCGCTCGGGTCAGCCTGAGTTGCAGCTTCAATTTCTTCTCCGTAGCTAGGACACTCAGTAGATCATTCGCGCTGCTGGAAGTTGTTTCAGCCTTTATCTTTTCTGGAATTCAAGACTTTGAAGACTCTATCTCTATTTATGTCTTAAAATTTGTATTGAGGATTATAGACAATGTAAGTTCTGTTTTGTTGAAGTTATATCAGTGGCTTCATGAACCACTAAATTTTTAATTTCCGCTGCGAGATTCTGATATCTGTGTATGTGATTCTGTGATCTATTTATTGTATATTCTGAGTTTTGCCAAATTTATTCTACAACGCAGTATTTTGAACAATTCAAGTCCGACAATGTGCGGATGCGAATGGTTGAAAATATTGGGTCGTTACATTTGGTATCAGAGCTTTGGTTCTAGGCAAAACTTAGAATGTATGGTAAATTTGATTTACAGAATCACGTTCATTCGAGATTGAACCACTCTCTTTTCGAATTTTGGAACATTCCCTACGGTTCCAAAGCTCATTCGTATCCCTCACTTTTTCATCTGCTTTAGATTCTGGAGTATCTCATAACTCCACTTCGGATGATCTTTATTGTAAATTGGCGGTCTCGCCATTATTCTAATAAAGGGGTGAAACTCCTTTACCATTAGCATTGATTCACCGGAGATTTATATTTATCCTCGGTTTATATGCTAGTATCTTTGGTTATTCCAAATTCTATCTCTTCGGATCAAATGTAGATTTACCCCAACCACATCGATATGGCTCTTTAAGTCACGGATGACTAGGTCAAGGTTGTCCGCGACTTATATAGACTTACCCAGTTTCCTTATTCTGATCTTCTGATTTCAATTTATCTTGAATTCTATTTGATTTGAGTTCATCAAATTTGAGTCTCTATCCTGGTTTGAGAAGTTTATTCCTATATTTGAAATTAAAATCTAATATTATATATATGAGTATAATTTTAAAAATTTTATAATTAATTTAACTAGTTGTCAAGAGATAATAGTTTTGATTTTATTTATGGTGTTGTAAGCCATGTGTTTGTCTAATAAATAAGTGAATATAAAACAATGGTTATAAATTAATTTGGAAACAGAAATGAATTTAAAACTAAAACTTGAGAATTAAATTTCTGATGATTTCAAACCTTGTGTTTAAATTTTAAAAGGATGTAATAAGTATTTTTGTATAGAAATTTGTTTCCAAAGAAATTTTAAAATTAGTGCTTTTCTCTTTGTCACTGGAAAATAATTTCGGTGATGACTGCAGCATCATCGACATTCATTTTCGAGTTTCGAAGTGAAAAGACCATTCTGTAGTCTGGCTACAGTGTTTCCTTGAGATTTTAATTGATTTGAATTTCTAAAGTATGACTTAATATATATAGATATATAATTTAAATTTGATTTGACATATTAGGTATATATATTTAGTTATCTCTAAATGGTTTGAAGGGAATCAGGAATTTAATGCTTAAAGTTATCTTGAGGAAGGAAAATAAATATAATAACAAAAATTTGAATAAAAAGGTTCCAATTGGAGATAATTAAATTGAAAGTTTTATTTGTATAACACCCAATTTCATTTAATATAACTTACCTTGATTTTCAAAAGTTAACATGTAATTGGATAATATACAATATAAAAGGATTTTATGAGTGGTTATAATAAATATTATACACTTAAATTTTAGTTATAAAAGATTAATGGGGATAAATAAGGAAAAGGAATTTAAGGAATTTTATTCAAATGTCTTAATAATCAAATTAATTTAATATGGATCCGTAAATCTAACCAAGAGATTTTAATAAAAGGTTATTTCCTGAAATGAATATGTTTGTGTAATAAACAAGGTATCTTTGAATAAGGAAAATATATTTGAAAGGGATATTTTTGGAGTAAGGATTATATATCTTCAAATCATAGTTTAATTGATGTCTAAATAAATAGTTAAGACGTATTCTAATATCACTAAATTTTGATAATTGAGAATTGGTTTTAAAATGGAAATTCAAGGGTAACTTATTGAAGGAATATCTTATTTATAAGATAAGTATTTTTAATAAAGTGTTAGGTTATTTGTTAAAATTCAGAGTTAAGTACATAATAAACTGATTAGGAATACTATTATATCTACTATAGCATATTATGAGTGCTGCTGTTTCTAAAAATAAAATGTTTTGGAATTTTTTTTTATAAATGAACTTAGGAATATTTCAACCTTGAAATGAATATTGTTTGGCATTGAATTTAAAAGGTATAAATGAAGATTATTTTAAAGGTATTATGATTTTAGTAGCATGATTTCCAAATGATAATATTTATAAATTTAATGATTTCAAAGCATTATGATTGCAAATTTATTATCTTATTTGTTTTCAAACTATCTTTAAGTGTCCTTGGTTTCCCTATCTGCTACAGAATGAGGAGGCTATTGCTTATACCAGTCTATTTAGAAATCTTTTCTATAATCTTTAAAAATCTTTGTTACTCATCGGGGCCTGAGCACCGCTTACCACCCATAGACCGACGGTCGAACTGAAAAGAGTAAAACCGATTCTAGAAGATCTTCTTTGTGCTTCAAATCTGGAACTATTCGTTTAAAGTTCTTGTTTATCTAGCTTATCTTCCTTTGTTTCTTTTCTTTTGTTCCTTTTCGAGGACGAAAAGTTCTTAAGTGGGGGAGAGTGTAACAGCCCAATTTTTTTTACAAGTATTTTTCACTTGTATTTTTTTTTTTTTTTTTTTGAAAAAAAAAACTTTGGGGTTTATTTAAAGTGATTAAAACAAAATATGAAAAAAAAATTAGGACTAACTAATAAGATCTCTGAAAAAATCAAGTTTTAATTAAGAAAACATTTATAGCTTAGGTGGTTAAGACATCTGGGCTATTCACGACAGGTCACGAGTTCGAGTCTCAACACGGTCAGAATTTCGAATTTTTTTTATGTATAAATGAACTGGGTAATCACGCGTTAAAAAGGGCGCGTAAATCTAGGGAATAAGTACCGTGTATATATATATATATATATAAAATATGAAGAATGTAAACCAATTTAAATTTTAGTTAAGTATTATTTTTGAAGGATTTAGTGTATTTATAAACTGTTAAATATCGCGTTTAAAAGGACGCGTAAAATTTATGGTAAGTAATGTAATAAAACGTGTAAAATTTAAAACGTTATTTTATATATATATTTTTGATGTTTTGTATTACGTCAGTTTGACGTACTTTTAAAATCATATATAAACACCTTTATGTATTAAAACATCAGTTAGTGATTTTTAAGACGAACGTTACTTTTGGTTGTAACTGACAGTTTGGTTTTAAATAAAATGTGTATATACGTTTCCATTTCCAAAAGCTTTGAAAAATTCTTGCCGTCATTTAATTAAATCAAACTAAAAAAAATAATATATCAATTCTCATATAATTGGAACGGTTCATATTTTGCCATTCCTCTGATCACGAAACCTTATCTGCCTAAATCTACAATCACGCATATATCATTTGAAAGAAAATCAATTTTGCCTTCCTTTGCGCGTGACACAAAATTTTATTCTTTTAACATTTTTGGCATTTGCCTCTTACCTTTTTGTTTCTTGAGCATGTCACTGTATTCATTTATTCACGCAACCTAAATGGACTAATATATTTGATTGCCTAAAAATCAACTCATGCATTCAATTTAACCTTGCCTATCTTTTCAAATTCTCACATTCCTATTTATATCTCTCTGTTTCCACTGCCTTTATTTTGCAAGATAAAATTTTTTTTCGTTCCTATAATCACGCATATAAAGTAAAAAAATCGTATTTAAATATCTTTATGGAGAAAAATATCAGTCAGTGATTTTAAGACGGACGTTATTTTGTTTTAAAGGACCGTTTGATTTCTTTTAATAAATGGTATACATTCTTTGCCTAAAGCTTACATAAATATTCACCTTTTCATTTATGGGTATCAAACTAAAATCAAGATTTTAGCTAAAATAAAATGGATCACACGTGAGCAACATTAGTGCATTTGTATATATGTAACGTTCGCATTTTTGCTTATTCCTCTTACCCTCTGTTGTCATCAGCTTTACCAAACATCACGCTTGCCCTTCCTTTGATCAATATTCCCCTTAAGTAACGTACAAACTTTATAAATCAAACCATGTATCACGCAAGTCATTTATTTCCCATAATCCAAGCTGCCATTTTCTCTGCCTTTTTGTTTACAAATTTTCGAATACTGATCAAACTTTATACGTTGGAAAAAAAAAAAATTTATCCTTTTGCAAAACTGAAATGAGTTAATCACGCCACATCCCTTGATCACTGCCTTGCCGTTTCACAAATTCGTGTATAAATATGCCAGAGATCCACATCTCAAAAAAAAAAAGAAAAAAAAACTCACCACTCTTCAAAGCATTGCAAATTTTCCTCTGGCAATTTCGTTCGAAGCATCAGGTAATTGTCTTATTGTTTTCTCTTTCTTTTCCTTCCAGTTTTTCCTTTCCTCAGTTTTTTTTGTTCTCATTTGATATGCTCGGCCACTCCAACCCATCTACTTCACCCGATCTAGTTGACAAACTTTGGAAATTTATGAGTCATCACATCTGTAGAAATCTAATATGTGTGTGCAAAGAGATGGTGTAGTTGACCCAGATTTAATTTAATGCTAGCTTAAAGTTTACGCGTACTATCACTACGGAAAAATGGGTTATTCATTGTATATATCATACTTAGTTTTGGGTCAAACAAAATAGAAAGTCAATAATGTTCATTGAAAAAAAAAAAAGAAAAAAAAAAAGAAAAAAAAAGAAGAAAGAAATATATATGTAAAACAGAGGAAGGAGAGGAAGGGAAGAGGGAGAGGAGAGATTTGAGGGTACCTGTACATGCGTGTATCAGTGAGAAGCTTTGCCTTTTTGCATATATTAGATAATTTACCTGTACTAAATGCATATCATATAGGAAGCAGTGCCTGCATATTTTTAACATAAATATAGTTCAGACCATATAGTGTGTGTGCAAGCATCTATTAAAAAAGATCCATGCATTTAGTCGAAAGATTGGGCGAATTGTGCATGTGATATATATATTTATAAAAAAAAAAAAAAAACACACACACTGATTTCATTTGTAAATTAAATGCTTACAATTTATAAGCTTTCATTCCAAACAATATTTCAATTTGTACCGGACATTGATTTAATTTAATTTACTATTTAATATTATTAATTCATTAACTAAATTCACTACTTACCTTTGTTCTCTTATATGCAACTCTTAGCCTAATATAACAATTTACATCACTTCAATTTATTCGTCATTTTGTTTCAACTGTAAATACTTAGCCTTATATTCCCATGGTTTCATTTCCTTCTCAACGTTTGCTTCATTATTAATTTTAAAATCTTTATTTCTTCTAAAGTAAATTTGCGTAAATCTTATTAAAATGACAAATTTAATTAACGAAAATGACAGGTCGTTACACATATAAAAAAAAAAAAGAGAATATTTATAATTTAGAAATGATATAATAAAATTTTATAAAGGAAGTAACGTGCAGATCAAATAATGTACTATCCATGCATTAGTTTGTAGTATAGGCTGGGTGAAAACTTTTGCATGTGTACACGCAAATCTAGTAGGAAATAGGCAGTGTGTTTTTGCGTGAAGGGAAAAAATTAAGGGAGTGAAGTATTTGCATTTCTTTGGGTTACAGTGAGCGTACATTCTTAGTTGATATAGGTTTGGGCCGTGACCTTATGCATACTTCCAGTTGAAGTTTAGTAATGTGGTGGTTGTGCGTTTTGTTTAATTAAATAATAGAGTATATATATAAAAGGTAGAAAAAAAAAAGATTTTATTTTGGGCCGAGTTGTTCGTCAAGTAGGGTGGTGTAGTGGTCGAGCGTATCGTGCCAAATTTCTTTGACTCTATTCGTTCCAATTGTTTCAAATATTTGCGTTGACCATAAATTTTAAAAGTCACGTATTCGGTATTTGGATCTTGTTATAGATTTGAATCTAGACGTGACATCCAGGGAAATTTGATCGCTACCCTCTGTGCGTTTCTTTTTTTTGGTGGATTTTTCATTTTCGCTTGAATCAAATTTTCTGCAGCTTTCAGGTGAGTATTTCTCACCAGACATACGTATTTATATTTTGGTAAATTATTGCAAGTGTATGTGTAAAATTGTATTTCACTATTATCTGTCTGTAATGTAATATAGAGTGATGGACCCCATTTAAATTGACACCTCATCAGTATTATCTGTTATATTATTTCTGCAGTTATATTATTAATTGTTATTTACTGCTTAAATCACCACTGCAAGTTCCCTGTTAAAGTTGGATTGTTATGGGCTGAAATAATGATTATTGTTAAACTAGTCTGTTAACTGCTTAACTGATAACTTGGGATTGCGGGTTTGAAATGATAGAACCCGGGGTTTGTAAATTACGGATTGAAATGATATAAATCCGTATCACTTGACCTAGGCTAGAAAACTATATACAGGCCCGTGGTCCTTATAATATTTTCTGAAATATTTAAAATTATTTTGGAAGTTAAATATTTGATTTAATATCTTTAAAGGATTTTATATTGATTTTGAATGAGTTATAAATGTTAATAAATAAATAAATAAATATTTGAATAAATTTTTGGAATATAACTTATTTTGGAAATTCTGGATTTTTGAAAGGATAAGATTTCAGTTAAGAAATATATATATAAGTTATATTTGGAAATATTTATTAAGTTAAACAATCTACTAAAGCATTTAAATGCTGTCTTTTGAAATTGGACTAGTTTTACCCGTAACTTTAGGTAGCATTTCCTAAGTGCTATAGAATCTGGAATTTGATTGTTTTGAAATTTAAGGAATTTGATAAATTATATTTATGTTTAAGTTTTGGAGACCTTTAAGATATGAGATTTATAACTGGATTTTTCTTAATAAATTTAAGATGAACATTCTAGTGTTAAGTAAATTTTGAAATTATTTAATGGCATAATTTTGGAGTTTTATCTATGGAATTTATGGGAATATTCAAGACGAAATAATAAACACTAATTTGTTGAAAGAAAAAAATATCCAACCTTAGTTTTGAATATTAATACTCCAATTGGATATATATATAGGAATTGAAATGGTCTTGGGAACATGAAGTGATATTTAAATTATGGTTTAAAATAAAGAAATATATTTGTAAAGCTATGTAAATTATCTTCTTTACAAAGTAACCATAAAGTTAAACCATTTATATCCAAACCATTTGTGTTTTGGGAGTTATGTTTTTTTTTTTTAAAGAAAAATTTCCAATATATTATGGTTTAAAGGTATAATTCAAATATTTGGTTTCCAGATATTATAAATTTTAAGCAGTATGGTTTTGGAAAAGAATTATATTTGAATATAACGATATCATGTTGTTTTGGGTTTTAAATGATATCGTATTTATAGTTTTGAAATGGAAATGTTTATACTGGTTTTAAAGTATAAATTGTTTTTAAATGACCACGGGTTATAATAACGATGGGTTGGCAAAGAGACCAGGATCGGATATGGACATACTCTCTGTCGATACCGAAAACCACTTTGACCAACCGTGTACGCGGTGGAGATTCCAGAATGAAGTAGGTCGGTGGTGGCGTTTCCTGTAAGGTAAATACGTGGACCCGACTCCCGTGAGTTGGCATAAGGTGGCTAAAACAGGAGCAATTCCAGGCCAATGAGGTCATTCCTCTGATCGGACGCTCCTCTTCGATATTATACTATGATTTTGGATTGATTCGGTGGCCACCTCTATATTTTGATTTTGGGGAGTTAGTCCGAGGTGGGCGGTAACTGCGGCTACGCGTTTCCACCAGCCTGGATAGCAATTGGTATATCTACCCTGGCATTGCCTAGTTGTGCCGTGTCATCTACCATACCGAGCCTTGTACGAGTTTAGATTTCTCCCGTAGCCCGTGTGGTATCCTCTAGTTGCTTCCCGATCAGGAGGAGCTATGATATTGGATGGACTACTGGGACTATTACGTGTTAAGGTGGAAAATGTAAAGCCTTAATGCTATTTAAAAGTATGTTTATTTTATAAATAGACACTATTATAATAGCGCAATATACTACATAGTAAATAGTTTGACGGATCCTTAGAGGATGGGCGGTCCCAAGCATCCTTTAAGTTACTTGCTCTATATTACAGTACACTTGAATTAGCTTACATTATATAAGTATGTATGTCCTGACTCGAGTGTTATGTTTTATTTTTCGCTCGGGTCAGCCTGAGTTGCAGCTTCAATTTCTTCTCCGTAGCTAGGACACTCAGTAGATCATTCGCGCTGCTGGAAGTTGTTTCAGCCTTTATCTTTTCTGGAATTCAAGACTTTGAAGACTCTATCTCTATTTATGTCTTAAAATTTGTATTGAGGATTATAGACAATGTAAGTTCTGTTTTGTTGAAGTTATATCAGTGGCTTCATGAACCACTAAATTTTTAATTTCCGCTGCGAGATTCTGATATCTGTGTATGTGATTCTGTGATCTATTTATTGTATATTCTGAGTTTTGCCAAATTTATTCTACAACGCAGTATTTTGAACAATTCAAGTCCGACAATGTGCGGATGCGAATGGTTGAAAATATTGGGTCGTTACAATTAATTAAGGTAAATTGAATTTATATGGTTTGAATTAATTTTTTACTCTGTTTTGAATCTATTTTCTTCCTTGTTGTTTCTATTCTCCTACCTCCTCCCTTTTCGAAGATGAAAAGTTTTGAGTGGGGGAGAGTGTAACAACCTGGATATTCTAACGGTTTTAAATTAATTTAATTAACTGAATTTGTGTGAAATTTAATAAAAATGAAAATAAAATTTTGAAATATAAATTTGATATTTGGAATACGTCTAGTTAAATATAGCGACTGGTAAATTTTCGTCCGAAAATACAAAAGTTTATTTCGTGCGTAAATTTACTTCAATTAAATCAGTTAAAAAGCGATGAAAATAAAACGTTTTCGAAACCTAAATATTTTTACATAGAAAAATTCTAAAACATCTTCTGAGCAAGTCGTCAGTTCGTCGTTTTCCAAAATTCGGATATCTTTAGCTCGGTCGATCTTATTTTTCAGCATTTTTCTTGCATTTTCCGCTATTAGAAAATTCGAATTTTTAAAATTCAATCGTACCACTGATATCTATATACCGTTTTGATCGTCTCGTCATGCTGATCTCTACGGTATATTTAGTTCTGCGTTTTGAAGTCTGATACGCTACGAAATCCGTGAAAACAGATACATATATCAGTAAACATTTTGAGGTTTGATATTCAGCGACTATTCAATGTTCCAAGCTGCTTAATGCAAAATGGCCACTACGTTCAAATCTCTAGAATTTAATAATTCCGACTTTAACCATTCCCAACGTGTAACTATATTATTCCCAACGTGAAACTTTATTGTCTGGCTCATTATTCATTTACTTGGTTCAACGTTTATGAGCTGGCGCCATTTCATTTTCTTTCTTCTCAAAATTGACAACCACTGAAAATGTACCCAGCAACCTTCATTTTAAATGAAGTTCAAAAACTATTGTCCCTTACTTTTCTTTGCTGCAAGTGAGCAGGCACCACTTCTCCGCCTGCACAACCGCCTTCATCCCAAAAGCCCGACCACTACCGTGCGTCAACATCCACAGTCGAGCAACCCAGCACGCCCTCCACCTGTCCTCCTTCACTCCTCCTGCCGACTCAGACAACCACAAACCCCTCCAGATCCGCCGCCGACCGTGCTTCCACCTTCCACCATAGCTCCGCCGTAATAACCCGCGCCTCCACCATAAGTGCTCACGCTCATCACCGTATCTGTGGATCTGCCATCACAGCCTCCAACTGCTCCAACCAAGTTCCTCTTTCCCAGCCTAACCCCGAGCATACCGTCACCGTCAGCCGCTTGCTACCAGTATCTAAACCCATCTTTTTGCTTACCACCCAGAGGCACCCCGCGTCTCCTCTCTCTCTCACGGTGCCTTGCCATGCTTCTCTCCCCTTAGCCGTGCCTATATATATAAAGGTATTGACTATTTCTTTTTTGTATATATATAAATCAATATAGATATATGCTCAGCATACAGTCTCTCTATTTTAAGTAAAATATATGAATATATTTATCTATATTTCATTTGGATCTGTTATTTGAGAAGCTATATATAGTATATAGTTTTAATATGTTAGGTTATAAAGTTTTCCTAAAACTTATACTTTATTGTGTACGTGTTTTGTTTAGTCTGTACATGTTTTAACATGTATTGATGTGTTTTTTTAAAAGTACATAGCATATAGTACGTAAGTATGTGTTTGTTTATAAAAGGGAATCTGTTTTACTGTAACAAAGAAAAAATATATATTAAGTTATAGTTACAAGTAGACCAAATTTAAAGGAAACACTATATATAAGCTATTTTATATTGTATGAGCACTATATATATAAAATGTACTGTCTATGTTGGTACAATATTTGTAAGGGGCTGTAACTTGTTCACCTATATATGTTTTGGTATACTTAATTTGAGCATATATAAACAGTTCATTTATTTTCTGAAACACATATATTATGTGTGTGTTTAGGAGCATATGCGTTTACAGTTCTGATTTATTCTATTTTATATTTTTTACTTACTATATAGTATATCTATTGTATGAACATATATATTGAATTTGTCGATATTAACTAAAATGTTTTCGGTGTGAGCTTACATTGGTTAGTGTTGGATTTATATATAGTATAATATGCATACTTGTTCACAGTCTATATAAGTGTATACGTGTCTGTGTCAGCAAGCATTTCGTTGTTTAAATGTATGAATTAGTCCAAGCATATACATCTGTGTGGTATTTATAGATTTTATTAGTTTATATGAGTATAAATATCAGTTTACATGTTTGTTCATTTATATTGTTTGAAAAGCATGCATGTATATAATACCTGATATATATTCCTACTTGTGCGCATAAACACGTGCGCTTAAAACAGTTATAAACAGTGTGTTTTAGATTGTAGTATGTGTCACGGTGAGGGCAAGTTTATATTTATTATAATATACGTTGATGTTGAAAACTTTAGTTAAAATTATGACTTATATTTTAAGTTTTATATATATGTATATTGTTTGCGTATTTGTTTGATTTATGGTGTAGGATGTATATATGCTAACCTGCATTTGTATATGGTTGATTTGATGTATATATTCAATGTAAAACAATGATTTTAATTATATATATGTTATTTTAATACTTGTTTTAACTTAAATATTGATTTACTGAAAATAATAATATATGTATATATAATTTCTATTCTATCAAGATAATTCTGATTATCTTCATCGACCCATCCTGATTTGTTCCATCTATTCTTATTATCAGCTTCGATCATTGAATTCGTGCCGACGTTTGCTTTGCTTCAATTCTTCATTCAAATTTCAGTGTGCATTTCTGTGTCATATTTTGCATTCTCAAGCCTCGAAAGGTGAGCAACCACTCACGATTAATGTTCTTTTATTTATTAAAGTTGATTTCAATTGAAACGACAATTGAAATATGCTGCTATTACTTGTTTACACTGTTATATATGCTATTACCTGTATCAGTTCACCTGTGACATCTGACACCATTATCTATTGATTATACGATGATAATCCTGTTTGGTTGGAAATTGATTGATTGTTTGTTGTTTATATTGGACGTAAATTGAAATGTATAAAGTGATAAATATTATGCAATTCAATTTGACGTAGAATAGTTAAAAATTTGAATCGACATATGTGTTGAATTTGGTTAGTTAAATTGGTTTAATACGACCCCTTGAATGTTAATTATTTGACACGAAGAAAATAGTTAATTATCCTTGAACCATTTGAATTTATGCCGCATTAATTGATGAAGTATGAAATCGAATAATTGATGTCACTTGAAGAACCGTATGAATATTAATGAATAATCTTTAATCTACATGAAATGATAGTGTAGATTCGAGAAATAATTGTATTAATTTGCACAAACAACAATGTGAATTAATACGATTATTTCGGGATTATTGAATTGATTATCGGATTGTTATTGATTGTTGTTATTGGTTGTTGTTATTGCTTGTTTATTTAATTTGACACCATCCCTGTTATCACACTGCATGTTCCCTTTATTATGCTTGATCTTGAATTGAAATTGGAATCGGGTTGAAATGATATATACCCAAATGAATTTGACCTAGGATAGAGAATTAAATAAAATCTGATTAGTCAATAAATTGATTTAAAAATAAAATAATGATTTTATTCGAGCAAAGAATAAGTTTTGAAATGAAGTTGGAATTTGAATTTTATGAAAGGAAAATGTAAAGATTGAATTCTGAACAAATATTAACGTAGTAATCGATGAAAGAACGTTATTTGAAATTTAACTATTTAATAATTAAATTTTGAATTATTAGTAAATAATTTGGAATTTGTAATAATTGAGTTTTGAAATTATTAAGTTTGAAATCATTTAATAATTAAATTTAAAATTATAATTAAGTTTGAAATTATAATTAAATTTGAAATTATTAAGTTGAATTTATAATTAAGGTGAAATGATTTGATGACTAAGTTTGAATTCGTATTTAAGTGGAATTGATTTAATAATTAAGTTTGAATTTGTAATCAAGTTTGTAATTATTAAGTTTTGAAACTATTAATAATTAAGATTGAAATTATTTAATAACTGAATGAGATCTAATTATTTGATAATTTAATAAAGAATGAATTCTTTGATAAGAGAAATTGAACCTTTGAATTAGTGAAATTTGAACTTCGTTAATAAATGAAATTGGGTTTCTTATTTATTAAGTTTTGGAAAATTATTTAAGAAAGTTAATAAGTGAAATTGAACTTCTTAAATATGTGAAATTTAGTTTCTTTATTAATTGTTTGAAAGTTGTAACCAAGTAAATAAATAAGTGAAATCGAATTCTTTAACAAGAAATAAAAATTTGACTTATTGGAATTAATGTAAGACTTGAAATTTAGAAAATTTGATTTGATGGATTTAATTTAAATTTAATTTGAAGTTTTGATATAATGAAGTTGAACGTAAGTAATTGATTTAATAAATTTGAAATTTAATGGAAATTGTTTTGAATGATAAATTAACTTAATGAATATTGAATGAAATCGATAAATGAGTTTAAATTGGTTTGAATGTTAAATTAAATTAATCTAAATGATTTCGGAATGAAATTTATATACGAACTTGAATCAATATTTGAATTGTTTAAATAAAAGATGAAATCGAATTATAAGATTTTGAAAGGGCAATTTGAAAGTTTTGAAACGAAAATTTTGTAAATTGATTTATAAAGACAAATGAAATGTTGATTTATAAAATTCTAATTGGAATTGAAATTCATTTGGTTTCGAAATTTATTAAAAGACCAATCGGTGTAATAATTACGAAAGTTATTAAAGAGACCGGAATCGGTTATGGACATACTCTCTATCTAAACCGAAAACCACTTTAATAACTATACGTGGAGTGATGATCCAGAATGAAGTGGTTGGAATGATGTACATGATGACTGAAGAAAGAGAACGATAATGGATAGCCTTGACACTTGTGTCAAACTGGAAATGACTAAAATCAGGAGCCGTGCCGGGCCAAATGGGGTTAGCTACCTCGAGCGAACACACTTCTTCGTAACTACTACTCATTACTTGTGATTGATTGGTGCACCCTCGGAATTTCAGGAGTGTTGTTTCGCGGTGTTGCGATCGCTGCGGCGATGCGTTCTCACCAGTCCGGATCAGGGAAACGGTAGTTTCACTACCTTGGGTATTGCCTCATGTGCCTTGTCATACTTGTATCCCTATATACGCGACCACTACGAATTTGTTTTGCGTTATACCTATGGAGTACTCCCTGATAGCCCACCAGTTTACGGTGGAGTTTACAGTGCTGTATAGACTATAACTCTTATATAAAATGTGTCAAGGGGGATAATGGTAACGCCTTAACACTATTTTGATACTTTATATTACTGATAGACATTATCTATTTAGCGTAAACTACTACATAGTAGATAGTTTAACGCATCCTTAAAGGATGGTTATTCCAACGTCCTTTGAGTTACTTGTATTTCAATTGTTATTTCACTTGAGTTGGATTTACTGATATAAGAATGTTAATCCTGACTCGAGTGTTTGTGTTTTGCTTTGCGCTCGGGTCAGACTAAGTGATTCAACTTTCGAGACTCACCTTTGGAGTTGGAGCTTTGCTTGAAGATCCAGCCATCTATTCTGCCTTCAGTATTCGATGATTCCAGTGATGTATTTTGATTTGTATTTGATGTATCGTGTTACTCTTCTGTTGTAAACTCTGATGTATCTTATATATTTATATAGTAGCTTCATGAACTTCTATCTCTTTTACTTCCGCTGCATATTATTACTCTGTGTCTGTGGTTCTATGATTATTTATTTACTGTATATCTGAGTTTTGCCAAATTTAAATTAATAATTCGGTATTTTGAATTATTCAAGTCCGACATATGCGGATGCGAATAGTCCAAAATTGCGGGTCGTTACACACATTTTCCCAAAAAAAACCATATTGTTTTACTTTGATTTATTACTAAACATAATGGATGATTAAAACAACACTCTTATTTGTTTAGATTTTAATTTCGAAAGGGAATAGAGAGAGAGAGATTTTGAATTTAGCATGGCTTTACTCTGTAAACCAGAGGCTAAGAAGAACAGGGATGAAACCCTGAATATAAACATTTCCAGGAAAAAACACACATGCACACAAATTTGATCTCATGCTAAGGTTTTCAACATCATTCAGGCATGCATAAGACAACAAGAAATTGGATTAAAAAGAAGTTCACACACCTGTTGCCTGAGAACAGAAAGCTCCTAACTATTTTTAAAATAAGGATGGAAGGCTGAATATTTTTCCTACTTTAATCTTTAAGTTAAATCTGCAAATTTTGTTAATGCAAATCTTTGCTTAATCTCTGTTGTATTTGTTTAATTAATTCATCAATAACAAACAAAGATCCAAGCTTTACTTACAGTTTTGAATTTAATGCAACAGAGAATAGGGTCTGGAGCTTGAAACCCAGAAATTTTTTTAGTCTTTAAACTTGATATTTTTTTCCTGCAACTGATTGGTATAATTTGCTTAAATTCTTGCTTTATTACTGATTAACAAATTCAAATTCAATTTTTTAAAAGAAATTCACTTGCCTTAATTTATTTCAGAGAATCCCTACACTGTTTTCTGGCCAAAACTGAGGCTTTGATTTCATTAATCTGCAGTTCGAAACCTTTGTTAAAACTTTATTTTAAAATTACAGATTCACTTAACTATGAAGTTTAAAATTTACCTGAGAGATGGAATTTAAAACTACTACTTGATGTTGGAGATGATTCTCAGATATTAAATTTGGAATCCAAGAAAATGTTGCAGCTTTCTGATTTTCTCTTTTTTTCCTTTAGGTGTTGAAGTTTGAAATGCTCAAAATCTTTTTACTGTTCTTTCAGAAATTTGAGAGGCTAAATAATTGAAAATGGGAAGCTGAAAAGTTTTTATGATTTTAATTTTTTTTTTCAATCACCTATATTGAATGCCACTTGTTAAAATCAATCATGAGATCTCTACACTTGTAAATTTTTACACCATCTCCCTTATGCATGTTTAACACTTGTAATTTTACAAAGACAAAAGATTTTTTTTAAGTAAATTTCATATATTATTCACTTAATTAATAATTATACCCTTATTCATTTGTATATATATACAATGTTGAAAGAAGAAATGTTTCAACCAATCTTTTACATTATATAAATGACACCTTTATGATTTCAAATGCCAATTATTTTTCTAAAACATTTATTTTAAATTTAAATTCAAATTCCAGTTCAACTTGAATTATAATCCATTGATGTCTATTTATATACTCATACATATACTTGTGCAATTAGATTCAAATTCAGTGTATACATTCCAAACAACTCATATATGCATTATCTATATATAATTTAAATGCAAATGGTTTTTAAAACATTTATTATTTCTAAATTTTAAACTCAAAAGAAATTGGAATTTTATTCATACAAACTATCACTTATTTTATTTGTTTGTGATTTTTCAATTTATTTTCGAATTAAATTTCTAAAGTTAAATATATTAACAATTTAAATTGATAATCTTGGGATGTTACAATTCAAGTAAAAATGTAATTTAATAATGGAAATTGATTTTAAATAGCTAAAATAACTTCCATGTGTTGTTTAACAATTTATTAAACATGAAACATGAAATTTTGATAATTATTTGGTTGAATATTGTGAATTAGTGTAAATATATGGTAAAATATGAGATAAAAACATGAAACATAGCCTAAATTTGTCTAAGTATTTAACATAGCCTTGTTGGGTGGTTTTGGGTCCAAACCCATAATAAATTTCTGGAAAAGGGTAGGAGGTGAGAAAAGTCTGTACGTACATCTCATTCTCCTACTTCCTCATACTTTTCTCTGGAAACTCCAACAATGGCCTCCTTTAAAAAAAAGAAAACTCTCCAAAATCAAAAGGAAAATTCAAGGAAAGTTTAGTAAATAAAATTCCAAGTAGGTAATCAATATCAAAACCACAAATTATTTGATCCATTTTCTTATTTTGAGAAATCAGTAATTGTAACTAGTTTTGTTTGGTTTGCATGTCTGTTTCTCCTTCTTTTACTAGTTCATGCTTCATATCTGGGCCTAAAGACTCCATCTTACTTGCTAAATCGTAAAAGTCAAATAAAGTGAGTTTTAAACTGACTATTCGAATCTAAACAAGCTCTATATGTTGTCTAGTTGTTGAATTCTTGTGTTTACTATATACTCTAGTGAAATTAGTCAATATAGCTAGTATATAACTTCGCACTGCCACTTTGTGATCCATTTGCTGTTGAATCTTGCACTGAATCCATGTCGAAATTCATTCAAATTGTTGTCTAAGTGTAGTTGTATGTGCATGCCAAAATTTATGTCTCGGTTCGTCCAGAAATTATGTCAAAATCCGCTACAAAAATCAATACGTTCGAGTTGGGAAAGGAAAAAAAATATAAGCCGCGACAATACACTACTTAGGTCGACCCTAAAGTTCGACCTAAGCCATTGAATGGTCAACGATTACAGTCGACCATTCAAGGGAAAAGGTCGACGAATGGGTCGGCGTAAGCCTGGTGCTCTGTGACGTGTTATGGTGTGTCGTTCCGAGCCCGTTCTCCAGTTTTCTAAGCCTGATTTTGCACTGTGTTGAGCTCAGTTTTGAATGCAATTTTCGGAAAATTTAAACGCTAATATTTGATCTGATTTTGTGTTGTAAATGGGAAGTTTTTTTTATAGATTTTATTATGCAGATTTTTAGTTGTATTTGCTATGATTTTGATGATTTCGTGCACGAGTTTCTAAATCGGTTTTAAATGAAATATTCAAAATTAAAATGAATTTTGAAATGGAAATTTTCTAGATAAATTTGTATGAGATTGAAACTATTTTCAAGCTTATTTTTATTATTTAAATAATATATTTCATTATTTAAAATGATTATGAAGGATATAATTTCCAAAAAAATTCTGAAAACCGTTTTCAACTCATTTTCTCGAAGTAAATTATATTTTATAAAATTACCCGTTTTTGCTCACTTCGAGAGAACGAGGAAGTTACTTAAATGATTCACTAAAACATATGGTATAGGACACATGCATTCACTTTTTCAGTTAATTCCAGACTTGTTCGATTGAGGTCGTACACGAGAGTTAAATTAACTACCTTATAATAAACGATTAAGTGAGAACATGTCGTATGGGACGCACTGTTGTTACAGATTTGGTTACTATCTTGAACTTGATGACACTTTATGTTGGACCTTCGGGTATGTTGATTTCTAGTACTAGACCTACGGGTCATTTGTTGGGTTTTTGAGTCATTTGTTGGACCTTCGGGTCATTTGTTGGGCTTTTAAGCCAATTATTGGAACTTCGAGTCAGTTGTAGGCGCCAAATTTGTTATTGATAGTACTTGGCAGGCTTCGGCCGTATGTTGTTGTTGCACGTGAGGCATAGCTTAGACTCGCCATTTGTTAGGATCCAACTTTTGTTTTCATTTTCTAGATTTCATTATTTTTTCTAGAATTTGTTAATTTTCAATTGTTTTCTCCATTTTGTTAGATGTTTGTGCTATTTTAGTGACATGGCTCATATACCTTATGATGTTTGGTGATTTGTCTTTTACGCCTCATATTACATGTTGATTTGGCTCACAAGCCTTATGTTGTATGTTGATTTGGCTCTTGTGCCTTATGTTGTTGCATGATTTGGCTTATATACCATACGTTGATTTGAGAACAAGGAGTTCATCTCCATGGTGAGTTATTATCCTCCCCGTATATCTTATCTTCACCTATAATGTACTAATTATCTTGATTAGGTTAGACTGACCCGTTTGTTTATATTTTTATATGATGCCCGGATCAAACCGAGTCATTACAAGTCCTTTGACTGTAGTTTGACCTGCACCTTGCTTTGCTCCGCTGTGATCTTTCCTCTTTATTGCTTACTGTATGTTTTCATATAACCCCTTTTTGTTGTAGTACTCTGAAGTACATATTTTTTCGTGACTTTGATGTATATTTGGTTCATAAGAACCAAAATCATGTAGCATGTTATGTGTACTTCTGTTGACTCTGTATTTGTATATATATGTGTATGTTCTTGTTCTGTGATATGAGGTAATTTGATGTTATTATATTTGTTCTGAATATGATCCTTATCCACTGGAGTTTTATGTTAAGTTTGAATCGAATTTATCGATCCACTTAAGAAATAAAGAAAGGAAAAGAAAATGGACACTCAATCGACGCATTCGATACTCGTATAAGACAAAGCTCACGGATGGTCCCTCCTAACCAGCCCTATTCTCTTCACTAGCAAACAGTATTACCTAGTAATGCTCTTTGTTAGTGTGGATCTCGAGGTAGGGTGTCATAATTTGGTATCAGAGCTGAATTCAAAGAAAATATGATAAATACAGCGCAGAACTAGAATAATACATATGATATAGAGCTTCTGAAGGACAATATTTGTGCTAACCCAATCTTCCCCTTGTCATTGTCCTTCAATCTAAATCTTTGGGGGTAGATAATAGGTTTACGAATATGTTTAGGAATGCATTTTTAATTTCGTAGTATTCCATATATTTAATTATATTATCAATGTATAACCCTATGGTTAATCTTTATATTGTCTTAGTACTTTCAGCATTATGACTGGAAGAAGTAGAGCTAGCCGTTCCGGTGCTGGGCAGTCCAGCAGCTCGCATCTGGATGGAGTATATATGTCTCCTAATCAGTTTATGGAGCTATTTCATAGTACTCAACCTCCAGCTCCTACTCCTACACCTCCACCTCACAAGTCACCATTTGCATGCATGTGCAGCGACTTTTCACACCTTGGAGGCAAGCCTGTCAAGGGTTCGGAAAGTATGTTGGTGGTTCAGGCTTGGTTGCACACATGTGATCATACATTTCCTCACGGATCTTTTTGACCACTATCGCATACTCGTAGCATCTAGTATGTTGCAAGAACGTGCTCTGGATTGGTTTGAGCTTTTGATTGCGCAAGTTGATGAGTCCTCTCTTTCTAGGGATCAGTTCAAAGAACGATTCAAGTAGAAGTTCATTGTCAAATAAGAGAAAGCCCTCCTTCCTCAACGTTTCCTTGAGTTGAAGCAAGGGGAAGCTTCTATCTCTGAGTATATTACCTCTTTTGAACCATTATCCAAGTACGATCTTGAGCATATTAATACACCGTATAAGAAGAATCGGAAGTTTGGGAATGATTCTAAGAAGTACTTGAAGAAGGCCTTAGTGCTTCAGCTTAGGATCACTTTTGAGGAGCTAGTTAACTTGGCACTTCACCTTGAAGATGTCGAGAAGGATAAGGATAGTAATGATGAGGTTGGGGTTCATTCGAAGCCCAATAAGAAGAAGCAGTTTCCTTTTCATAAGTCCACATCTTTTTAGCATAATAATAAGAAGAAGCAGGTTGGTTCTAGTTCTCATTTCAAGGTAGCACACCTTCAGAAGGGATGTTACAATTGTGGTTCTCATGATCATTTGGTTAGGGAACGTCCCAAGACTTGCATTTGTCATTATCGCAAGCAAGAGGGACATTGGTCTTCATTGTGCCCTAGAACTCCCAAGGGTCCTATTTCTGGGAAGCTGAATGTTATTGATGCTTCTGGTGGTTCTTCTCAGCCCAAAGGTTCTTTTTCTTCTATTTTGGAAGGTCCTATTTTATTCCATGGTCATTTTATTCGAGTTCTATTCGATATGGGTGCGTCACACTCATTCATATCGAAGGAGCTTGTTGACGCTATTCCTTTGGATGTGATTTGTCTTATAACTTCTTTAAGGATTGCGAATCCTATTGGGAGATCCGCAACACTTAATCTATTTTGTGAAGATGTTGAGATTGTTCTTTGTGGTTATTCTTTCCATGCGAATCTGCACGTTATACATTATCTTTGTTTTGACATGATTTTGGGGATGGATTGGCTTATCTGTTATGAAGGCCAAATCCTATGCTTCGAAAGGATTCTATATCTTAAGCATCACAATTCTGTTGATCAGTTATATATTATTCTTCAAGATTTTGATAATAGTTCTAAAGTTTCACTGTTTTCTCTCGAATTTCGAGATGATTATGACCTATTTCGAATTCCTGTTGTTTGTGAGTTCTTCGATGTTTTTGAGCCTGTTTCTAGTTTGCCACTCAAGTGGGTAACTGAGTTCCACATTGGTCTTATTCCAGGTTCTCAGCCTGTCAGTCATCCTCCTACGAGGATGTTTGCCAAGGAAAATGTGGAACTCAAGAAGTAGTTTTTGGAACTAGAAGCCAAGAAGTTTATCTAGTCTTGTTCATCTCCTTGGGGCGTTGTTGTTGTTTTCGTTAAGAAGTCTGATGGTACTCTTAGGCTTTGCATTGAATATCGCAAGCTTAACTTGTTGACTATTAAGAATAAGTATCCCTTGCCTAGAATCGATGATATGTTCGACCAATTATCTGGTGCCAAAGTTTTCTCTCAGCTCGATCTCGCCATCGGTTTTCATCAGTTACAAGTTGCGGAGATAGTATTTCTCTTACCACATTCCACAGTCTTTATGGTTCTTATGAGTAGCTCGTGATGCCGTTTGGTTAAACAAACGATGTTGTTTATTTTGTTAATTAAATGAATCGAGTATTCCGAACGAATCTCGATAAGTTCTGTTGAATATGCGATTATATGATTTTTGTTTGATGATAATAAACATATATATATATATATATATATTCGTTTAAATGTGTTAATGTACTATTTTATTTTTCATAGGTTAAATAAATATTTGCTGAATAAAATTAAATAACACAGAATTTGAATTCAAACAGAAATTTTATTCAAACAAATATTTATTACAATTTTGAATAGTACAAATTCAAGATCTCACTATTCACTATACAACTTTGATACAAATTCAATTACATCACAATTTTACATTTACAGTTGACCTCACTACATATCGCTCACACTCGTATTTATCTTCAACTTCATTCCAGTTAGAATCCAGCATCTGAGCAATCTGCAAAAATATTCACTAACGCAGTAAAATTGAAAAAAAAATATTTTTGCAATATAAAATAAAATGTGAATTTTGAAAATAATATTTGCCTTAGTTATTTGGGTTGTTTGTCATCATTTAAATTTGAAATCATCATACACGAACAACTTGTGACATACACAGTGTATCACTGTATACGCCACAAGGCCGTGCACACCGATATATACACTTGATAAATTTACAGGAACATGTGAGCACAAGGTCAAACCCAAAATAAAAGGACGGGTTCAACTCAGGTGCAATATAAATAAAATTTCGACACGAGCACAAGGTCAAACCTGAGCGTTTAAGCTGGATTCAACTCAATGTACAAATCATAATACAACAGTGCCAACAGACCAGAGAAAAAAATGATACCAGAGACTCGAGAAGCTACAGATATCAGTGCACATGATATGGCAATCAAAACATGCGTGAAGAACAGCAGCCTCAACATATATGACCAACACAACAACACTACAAGCAAATAAACTCAAGGCTACAACACAAATGCAAGCTGCTGAATTCCAAGAAAGGAAACTACAACACCAAGTATACATGTGACAATGCCCAATGCACAGTGCAAACAAATGCACCAAGTAAGAGACACAGCAGTGACAAATCAAGTGCATAAAGATTGCATCAAGATGCAATCATACGTATATGCAGAGTCAAGGCAACATGAAGTATGCAAGCTCGACTAACAGGTTCAACCTCTTCATCAAGCAACAACCAGACAAATATACACAGTGAAGTACAATATCAATTTCAATTAATTGAATGAACAAAACTCAACTGTATACAAATTGTTTCAGTGATGCACAAGAACTGGACAAGCTACTATGAATGAAAAAAGACAAAAATAAAAAAAGAACAAAGTCAGGTATAGCCATGAAACAAATTAAAGTTAAGCCATAAAACCATCAACTGGGCATATGAAGACCAACAGCAGCAAGTGAAGCCGCAAATCAATCATACTCAAATCTATGGACTTCAAACCAGACAAGGTATGTTTCGAACCGAGTATAGTTACTGATATCAACGCAATGGAATTGAGATTCATGGACTGAAATTCACAAATGAAAATCAAGACATCATGTATATACACAATGTCAACCAAAGTAGTGGAACTGCAACAACTCAAATGAACGCAGTGAAATGCACAAAGACAGAGCAACATCACAAGTCCAGCTATACAATGAATTCATAAGGCCGAAGCAGTACAATGAATTCACAATATCAATATCAAGTTTGTACCAAATCAAAACAATATCGAGCAGCCAATTTTTCAAAAGAAGCAACAGAGTAACCACGGTCAAAATCAAGTGACCGAAGTCAAAAGCAAACCAGTGCCGTGATAGCCAGGTAAACAAAACAAGTCAAATTCGAAACCGTGGTAGCAAAGGTAATTGACCAAGTTAAACATCAAAGCCATGGGAAGCAAGTATACGAAAATATATGAATTTGAATAAGTCGGTGAAATCTCAAGCATCCAAACGAAATCGAATGGCCGAAGCAAATTGTTGAACAAATCAGACGAACGCATACGAACGAATATTCAGGGACTCAATCCATATATAAACTTTATCATCATCGGCAAAATAATCGATCGAGTGAAAAGCGAATCAATTTAGAAAAAGTAAAAAGTAAAATCATTCAGTAATCAATTGCACTCGATCAAGTTCGAAGCAGACGAGCATCACACAAGTAATCAACGAACCAGTCACGAGTTCGCTATTGATAAAACGAGCTGCTTCGAAAAGCCCTAATTTTCAGAGAGGAACGAAGATTGAAAGGCCACCATTTTTCTCAAGATAATAAAAGGATCGGGCTGGAATGAAGTAAAAAGAGGGCCGACCTTTTATTTTAAATTTATAAGGGTTATAGTTTTTAAAATTAGGGTTATTTTAATTTTAAATTGTTTTTAATTTGTATTTTCTTTTTAATCCGTTTAAATTTCTAGTCCTGTGACTAGGGGACAAACTACATGGCGTAGTTTGAGGATTCGCAACTCAGTGGCTGAGTTGTGGCAGGGTTTTGAGCGTAGAGTTAGGTTTAGTGGATAGCGGGTGTCGCGAGTTTACGTGTGTAAGCGTCTGACTATCTTATTTCTAGTAGAAACCTTGAGGGCAGCATGTAGGCAGGGTTTTGCCGAAGCTGGGTAAATTCCGTGTCGTTCTATTTCTGCATTTTTATTATTTTGCTATTTTTCTGTGCTGCTATTATTCTGTGATCTGTGTTGAAACAATTTTATAAGCTTCCGCAATTAATTTTTATAATTAATACTATCACCATATTCACCCCCCTCTAGGGTGAAATCGATCCTACAAGTTTGTCTTGGTTTTCATTGTTGATATCCTTGTTTATTCAAAATCCGAAGCTGATCATGCCTAACACTTGAGGATTGTCTTAAGTACCCTCCATCAAAATCAACTTAAGGCAAAATTTGCTAAGTGTCATTTCCAGGAGAAGAAGGTGAAGTTTCTCGGCCACGTTGTTTCTTTTGATGGCATCTCTGTCGATTCTTCAAAGATCTGGGCTATTCAAAATTGGAAGAGACCCGAGAATGTTTTTGAGATTCGTAGTTTTCTTGGATTGGTGGGTTGTTACCGTCGGTTCACTAAAGATTTCTTTCGCATTGTCCTACCTCTTACTAGCCTCATGGGGAAAGGAGTTCATTTCGTTTGGTCCGATAAGTGTGAGTCTACTTTTTAGAAATTAAAAGAACTTCTTACTCATGCTCCTGTCTTAGTAGTTCCCGAAGGGAAACAAGATGTTGTTGTTTATACCGATGCTAGTCATTGTGGTCTCGGTGCTGTTCATAGGCAGAAGGATCGGGTGGTTGCCTATGCTTCTAGGTAATGGAGGCCGAATGAATTTGGTATGATACCTACGATTTGGAATTTGCCACCATAGTCTTTGCCTTAAAGATTTGGCAACATTATCTTTTGGGCGTGCGATTTTTTTTCCACCGATCACAAATCATAGAAATATCTATTCACTCAGAAAGAGCTTAATATGCTCCAATAGCATTGGCTCGAGTTCCTTGCTTCTTATGGTTTTGATATCCAGTATACGCATGGAAAGGGAAACTGAGTTGCTGATGCGTTGATTCGCAAACAGCAAGCCGTCGTTTCTATGATGTTAATGGAGTGGAATATGTTGGAAGCTTTATCTTATTGCGATATTTGTGATTGTGCAGTTACATCTGATTCTCCTATTCTATTATTCAGCATGGAAGCTGATCCTAGTTTATTGGATCGTATTTTCGATGCTAAGAGGTAAGATCCTGATCTTGTTCATCTTATTTAGCTTTGTAAATCGGAATCCCATGGCGATGAGTTGAAGGATTTCTATACCGATGCTCGTGGTTGTATTCGTTGGAAGGGTAGGTTAATTATGACGACCCACCTTTCATTCCAAAGAAAGACCTATTATCATTAAGAAAGAAATAGGTAGAAAAAGAATAGATAGAAAGAAGAACTAAACAATATCAGAATCTCACGGCGAGAACGGAAAAATATATTATATCACATAGATATTACATAGTCATTACACATTAGAGTTATATAGTTACATAACATTATATTAGACAGTCGTGAAGACCTGTATATCCATTACATTCCAAATACAAACAGATGGTACCAACACAGTAGAAAAGATAAATATAGAAACGCCAAGTCTTCTGCTCCAGCCTTACCAAAATTCGTCATGCCAATCCGATCACTTGGCTACTCATAAAAATTTGAGTACCCCAGAGTTTAAGAAAAATAGAATAAACTCCAGATCAGACAAAGGTCTGGTGTGAATAAATAGTTAAGTCATTTAACTTGAAAAACCTTTGAAATAAAAGGTATGTCATAAGGCTGTCGGCAAATAAACACGGACAAGTTTTTCCCTTACGATAACCAAAAGGTTTGATAGGAAATCCAGTTATATTATCCTAGTGTCTAGGGTTTTCAAATAAATATTCACATAGCCGAAATTGTTACATTCATTAAATTCCAGCATACATAGGTATACAATCAAGTCCAAGATCACTTGTTGGAGATTGGATTCCATACAATGGCAGCGCTACTGGGGTACCGCCCGTCACCGTACATGGTCTAGATCACTGTGCCGAGGATCCACCTTGATCCCCTGCAACACAAGACTAGAGCTACCCCTTACTTGATAGTCCGAATAAGACAACCCCATGGTTGTGGCTAACAACTGCCCACGCAGCCGAATAAGGGGACCGATAGATAGACATGGGAAATCTTATCGTACGTGGGTGCTACCCACTTCACCTTGCGCGGACCTCCCTTGTTTTAGCCATTTTCGGTTGATGAGGCTTGAGGCTACGATTACCTTTTTATAACACAAATCTTGGAATGCTTATTGTCCTCCATTGATGATGGTCTGATAACATTCATCCATACAAGTTCGTTCCGGGTTCGAACGAAACCGAAAGGCACTATCTCCGTTATACTCGTTTTGGAATCACCCTTAGACTTAACGAAAAATAGCCCTTGCACTCTGAATCTTCACTTGAGATTTCACGACCTATCGTTTAACTTGGATCGATGTGGTTTTCGGATAACAAATTTGATATCTGATCCCGGTCTCATCGAAATCCAAACGTTTCCTTTAAGGCCAAGTTGTTTAAGTGAAACAGTTTAATTCAATTCAGAACATTGTATTCACACAGCATTCATTATAGACAAATAACTTACATTTTTCACAGCTATATCCAATGTATTGTTCATCACAGAACATCACAGATTAACATATTATAAATATTAATCAACCCAAGACACTCAATATAATTAATCATCTATAAGCAAAAATATTAATCACATAATCATAATTAACTTAATTAACTCAAAATAAATTAATTACTTGTGAATTAATTACTTAACCCTGCTTAATTAACATTAATTAATTACAACCCACTTGTTATTATCTAATTAATTAATTAAATATATTGACTCGAAATTTTCGACTTCGAAAATTCGACACTAATACGTTCACTGTAGAAGTGCCGAGCAATCGAATGCCGGAAATTCCAAATTGTTAGGGTAAAGAAGAAAAGAGGTAGAAGAAGGAACAGAAAAATAGCATAGAATCTCGCATTCGCAGCGAATCCAAAATATAATATCAAATAACAACATCTATACAAGAAAAGCTATAATTTTCAATTTACATACAAATATCAGAGTACAATCATTCACAAATAAACTGGACAGTTTTAACAACTTGTCCCCGACTACTATCAATATAATCTCAAATGCACAATGTATACTCTATACGTTCTTGCCATCCAGCTTGCCTCTTGAGCTCCAGAACATCCGAACCTGAAAATCTTTAATACTTGGTCTTATAATATAGTTATTCTAAGTTAAATATAAAACAAATATTTTTCTGTAAATTATTATAGTTATATATGGTTGCTTGGTTGTTAGGGAATGATAATATTGAATTAATATCATTATGTATGGAAATTGAATAAGAAATTGAAAACCATAACTAGAGGTTGAGAAGTAAATGAATATACAAATGGGATTTGTAAAAGTGAATTGTTAATGTGATTTATACTAGAAATAGAATTCCAGGGAAATATTTGAAAATTAGATTGAAAGGATTTGAAATTTTGAAATTTGGGAAATTTAAATTCCTTTGGGTTTGAAAATGATTTTTCAAGGGTTTTGGAGAAAATAATGGTGATATTATTTTGGAAATATTTTTGAATTCGATTTGAAATCTGGTGAGATTTGGAATTTAAAAATATTTGAAGGGATTTTAAAGAGATAAAAGCATTGAACTCTTTTCGGTCGCTGGAAAATAACTTCGATGGTGACTACAGCATCATCGATGTTCATTTTCGAGTTTCCAAGAGAGAGATTGCTACCTAGATGTTATGGATTAGCATTTGTTTGCAAAATTGGGTTTGATTTTTGAAATAAATTGATTTGGATATATATGTTTTCAAAATTTATTTTGAATATTTAAGTAATAACTTAAAACTCTGGAATCTTATTTACCTTATAAAATTTGAAATTTGTTTAGAACAAAATTTAACTTAAGATGAGTCAATTAAAGTAAATATGAGAACAAAATAAGCTAGTGGAGTAAACCAATTAAATGAAGCAAAAGGTTAGTGAATGAAATGCAAATAAATTTGGAAAACTTATAGAAGTTTAAAATTTTGAATTAAATCGGAATGTAATTAAATCTAGTTAGTGGACTAAGTGAAATGGTTACTTAAATAAAATTTATTAAGGTGGAAATAAGATGTAAATGAATAAATGAATTTACCATTGCAAGGAAATTGAAATATTAAATTGATTTTAAATATTTTAACGTTATTTTAACTTTAATTTCAAATATCACTATTTATTGGATAATGTAAATATTGAATTAACAACTGGAAATTGTGAAAATTGTTGAATCGGGAGTTCTAAGCTTGTTAAAAATAATTCGAAAGCTTGTAAAATTTATATTAATGATATGAAGATAGGGAAAGCTTTAAATTTGAATTTAAAAGTGTTTTGCTCAGTTTTAAAAATATATTGTTTAAATTGAATTTAAAAGTAGCCTTCCGAGGCACAGTCTTGGAATTCGACGAAACTGGTTCCTTTGGATCCGTAATAGTGTATTATTATCGAATTTCAATTTTCGTAGCATTTGGAGATGTCGTGTGATCATACGGCAGATAAATGCGCTGAAATTTTATATCGGAAATTCAATATAATAACTAGGTTCAAAAAGCTATCTTCTCCATACGATCGAATCAGAACTCGAAACCTTTTGCATCGTGTTTGTAATAGGGGTATGACATTATAAAGGCCTAGCGGCACGCCTGATGTCACGCCTCGATTGGGTTCGAAATTTTAGAGTGTGTATATCGAGATGTTGAAGTTGAATTTGAATTATATATATGTGTATATATATATATGTGTGTGTGTGTATATATATATATGTATATATATATATATTTTCACAAATTTGAAACGTTTTTAACCTAAGAACACGTGTCCACTGTTTTTCTTCGTCATGCTCCAAATGTCCTTCGTTCTTTTTTTAAAAAGATATAAAATTCATACAGAACTCAATAAAAAAAAATGGACGAAAACAAAAATCAACTAAAAAAAAGAGAATGTCCGCTCTCTATTCAAATCAAACCCAGCTATCTTCATCCCTTTTCACTTGAATCGAAAACTTTTCTCTCCGCCTCATTTCAATAATCATATTTGTTTGAAAAAAATTAGCAGAAGGAATTCGAAACATATCAGAAATTAACCCTTCTCGTTCAATAGAAATCATCAACATTCGAATCGAGTATTGAATTAGGGCCGGGTCGTGAGGCATTCGAATGTTGTCGGAGATGGAAGGGATCGTCGCGCGTCTCGATTTCGACTGAAAGCTAGAGCCGTTCACTTTGGATGTGACATCAGGTGAGGCGAGATCTAGGAATTGATGACAATCTTCGTGAATTGGCGAGACCTGCAGCCTTAGGTGTGAGCTCCTGCATGCTTGGCATCGGCATTGAACTACTGGAATTCAAAGATTTGCCAGAGGTTTGAATTTCGAGTTTAATAATAATCTGTTGATGGTGATTAAATTTTTAAAACATCTTAAATTCAATATTACTTGAGTTTAAACTTGTGAATTGATTGTTGGTTATTACTTCGCTTATTAGAAATTTACAGAAGTTATAAACAGTTGTTTAAAATTTAAGCAGTAAGGTATTTTTATTTTTATTTTATCCTATTATACCTTATTAAATTACATATATGCGCTACAGTAAGGAAAAGTACAATGTAGATATAAATATATATTTATAGATAAGGTTTTGAAAAGGGCGGGAATTTTAAATACGAGAAGTTTATATAAAAATAGAGATATAGGGATTTTAAATATTTGAGTTTATATAAATTATATTTTTATCTATATGGATTATTTTATAAGTATATACATATACATCGAGCTTCAAAATAAAAAGGAAGAGAATATATATATATATATATATATATATATATATATATATATATATGAATAAAAATTATCTCTATAAAAATATATACACACAAATAAAACCTACTTGTTATTTTATAATGTATTAGAGAGATTAATTTGAATAAAAACATTTTTTCCCTCCATGATGGTTTTCAGCTTGTTTTTGAAATTTTAATGGCGTTCTCATCGTCATCTTTCTCTTCTTCTTCTTCTTTCTCCTTTGATTCTGCCTCTTTTCCTCCTCTTTCTTCCCTATCATCCTCAACATCTGCATCTGTTCTTTCCTCTTCTAATCTTTCTGCATCTACTGCTAATCAATCAAATCCAGTGGTATCTTCCAATAGCAATGATTCTTGTTCTTTGAATTCAAACTGGTCGTCTCTTTTCAAATCTTTACCTCGTAATGCAGGGTCGTATAAACCTATACATTTTGATATTTTGCGAGACAAATCTTCTACTGATTTACCAGATCTTGTTAAAGAGGAAGGATTAAAATACTGGAATAATCATTTAGTCGGTTTCTTTCTCGATGGTACGCTTTTTTTCTTGTCTATTGTGAATTTCCTTAAAAGATATTGGAAACTTAAAGGTGAAGTTGAATTTAAATCGGATGGGTTTAATTTTTACTTCAATTTTTCCAATCAAGAAGATAAGGACCATATTCTTAACTCGGATCCTATTTTTATTAGAGGTAGGATGTTCATAATTACAAAATGGGATCCTTCTATTGGTTTATCTCAAGCTCAGGTTAAGAAAGTGCCGGTGTGGATACATTTTCATAGGATTCCAATTATTTTGTGGACGTTAGTTGGTATCAATTGGTTGGCATGTCACATTGGTAGATTAATATGTTTTGATAGTAGCACTGAGAAGTTGCAAAGATTTAAGTATGCAAAAGCATTGGTGGAGATTTCGCCTGATTCTGAATTACCTGACACTATTCATGTTCCACAGCTAGGAAAAAATTGTCCTAATGTTCAATTATCTTATGATTGGAGGCCTAAAATTTGCACTCATTGTAGAATTTTTGGACATGATACTGCAACTTGTGAATTTGTTAATAAGGCCAATGTTACTAATATTAATATAGTGCATGATTTGGGTGAGAATGAAGTTAGGACTCAAACTGGTCATGATGTTAATTCTATTGATCAAAGCTGGAAAGTTGTTAATAAAAGAAATAAAGGGGTATGGAAGAGGAAAGACTCGGTGGTTAAGGAAAATATTCAATCAAAAATTGACTCTAGGAGTAGTATGGAAGTTGGCAAGGCAATAGACAATGAACTTCATATTGTAAATAGTTCTTGCCCTTTAGTTACTGCTAACTCATTTTCAGCTTTATCAAACTCTTCTATTGATATGGTCAGGGTTAGTGTATCTGATTCTTTATGTGATGCAAGTCTTTCTATTTCATCTTTATCAGTTGAAATCCTTCCAATCCTTTATCTGATTCTGTTGCTAAGGTTGTCTCAACTGTTTCTTCTAATATTTCAAATTATATTTCAACTTCATGTAGTTCTCATTTCAGTTCTAAATCACCATCTCCTAATTCTTCTCCATATTTGCATTTGTCACCACCTAATAATATTTTACTTCCGCCTCCTCTTGGGACAAGTGAGTGTGTAGTTGTTATGAAGAATACTGGTAGTATTAGTAATGTGGATACTGTTGACCTTAATAAAGGAAAGGAATATAAGCCTCATGAGGTTCAACCTTTATCTTCATCCAAAAATAGTTCTCATCCAAGGCATACTAGGAAAAATCCTTCACCATTGTTTCCTCCTCTTCCTAATAAATGAATAACATTGCTTTTTGGAATATTAGGGGGGGGGGGGGGGCTAACTTACCCTTTAAACAATTAGAAATTAAGAATCTTATTGAAACTAAAAATATTCATTTGAAGTGTGTTTCTGAAACTAAGCTTGACATTCACTCAACTATTAAGGCTATTCGTTTGATTGCTCCATCTTGGTTACATGATAATAACTTTGTTGAATCTAATTATGGCAGACTGCTCACTCTTTGGAATCCACATTTTTTAAACTTTCCAGAATTAGTGCCTCTGATCAATATATTCATTACAATTGCATTCATTTACCTTCCAATACAAACTTCCATCTTACTTCTGTGTATGCTCAAAACTCATCATCTTTAAGACAGGATTTTTTGGATTATCTTTCATTTTTAAATTCATCTTCTATTCCTTGGCTTATTGGTGGTGATTTTAATCGTATGTTTGCTAGTAATCAAAAAATTGGTGGCTGTCCATTATCTCTTAAGGATATCTCTCCACTAAACAGCGCTTTAATTCAATCAAATCTTATCCCTGTTAAATATTTTGGTTCTGATTTTACTTGGTCTAATAGTAATAGGAGTGGTAATCCAACTTTATGTAAGCTTGATCATATTTTCATAAATCTTCCTTTTCTTCATCTTTGGTCAAAATCTTTCTATCACATTGTTCAGCCTTCTTTATCTGATCATTGCCCATTAATTTTTCATTGGGGAGTTGACGATCTTTGTGAAGGGAAACACACTTTTTAATTTTTTAATTTTTGGACTAAGCAGGTGGATTTTTATGATATTTTAAAGCAGGATTGGAGTATGCAATTTGGCAAGGATCCTCTTACAAATATTATTCTCAAGATGAAAGCTCTTAAATTTCAACTAAGGAGTTGGTCTTCAGCAATTTTTGGTAAGGATTCAAAACTCTCTTCTCAGATTAGGAATCAGCTAACTAGGATACAGGAAGAACTGAGTGCTAGACCATTTGATACTATTTTACTTCATACTGAACCACAATTAAAGAATTCTCTTGAACAAGTTATTCAAAAGGAAGTGTCTTCACTCAAGCAGAAAATTCATTTGAGAATGGAAAAAGAGGCTGATAGGAATACTAAATATTTTCATAATTACCTAAAAGTTAAAAGGAATCGTGAATGCATTTTTCAGATAAAGGATATGTTTGGAAATTTGGTGGAAACTTTGGATGGAATTAATGAAGCTTTTGTGAAGTATTTTACATATATCTTAGCTCCAAACAATTTTTTCATTCCTGATATAAAACCTCTCTATGATATTACTCTTCCAACCTTAACTAATCTCAATCCAATTCTCCGATTTGTGCTATTTCTAATAATGAAATTGAAGCTGCAGTCTTTAGTTTGGATAGTGATAGTTGTGGAGGTCCAGATGGTTTTAATGCACATTTTATTCAACTGAGTTGGAAGATAATTGGGTCTGGCATTATTAAGGCTATTCAATAGTTTTTTCTTAATAACAAACTCCCTGTTGGACTTGCTGCCACTGCTATTGCTCTTATACCCAAGATTGTCAATCCATCGTCTATTACTGATTTTAGACCAATTTCGTGTTGTAATATCATTTATAAAATCATTTCAAAGGTTTTAGCTAATAGATTACAATCGGTCTTGCCATCTATCATCTCCAACAATCAGGCTGCTTATATTAATGAAAGATCAATAAGCGATAATATTCTCTTGACCCAAGAATTATTGTATGGTTATGAAAGGAAAAATATTTCACCAAGGTGCATGTTAAAGCTTGACATTAAGAAGGCATTTGACTCTATTGCTTGGAACTCTATTTTAGCAATCATGTCTAGGATGAATTTCCCAAAGCCTTTTCTTGCATGGATTTACACTTGTATATCATCACCTATGTATTCTATTTCAAGAGAGGGTGGGCTGTATGGTTATTTTAAAGGTGTACAAGGTGTTAGGCAAGGCGATCCAATTTCTCCATACTTGTTCATAATAGTTATGGAACTTCTTAATCCTATTTTGATGGATCTTGTTGCTAAAAGAGAATTTCAGCTTCATCCTAAATGTAAAAAACAAGTTATTACTCACCTTCTTTTTGCTGACGATCTTATCATTTTTACAAAGCCTTCTTATCATAATATTCGTTCTCTAGATCTTTTCTATTCTATCACTGGCTTACAGATTAATCTTCATAAATCAAATATCTTGGTTGCTGGTTTGAATTCAATTCAGAAAAATGATATTATTAAGTGTTCAGGTCTTCAGGAGTTATCCAAAAACTCTTTCTACTTGGGTTTGCCTATCTTTTTCTCTAGAATTACTAAGCAAAATTGCCTACCTCTTTTTGAGAGGATTATTGAAAGGCTTCAGTTATGGCCAGTGGATAAACTGTCACAAGCTGGTAGGCTTACTATCATTCAATCAATTGCAGTGGCTATGACAACTTATTGGGCTAGACATTACATACTTCCTATTAAGCTAATTAATATGATCTCTAGTGCTCTTAATGAATTTCTCTGGCATGGTGACCCTTTCTCCAGAAAGCTGATTCCTATTTCTTTTTATAAACTATTTGAATCCAAAAAGAAAGGTGGTCTTGGTATTACTAATATTTTACTATGGAATAAAGCTGCTATATCAGTATATTTTAATAAGATCTTTGAATCTGATAGGAATTTATGGTCACAATGGGTCAATAACAACCTTATTGGTAAAAAGAATTTTTGGACTATGCCCATACCACAAAACTGCAGTTGGAGTTGGAGATGTATTCTCAAGCTTAGGGAGACTTTCATTCCTCTTTTACAATGTAACTATGTTTTCATTAAAGGTTTATCATTCTGGCATTCACCATGGGCTAAACAAGGGTTGATCTTAAGTTCTGTAGTGGATTATAACTTGAGAAGAAACTCTGGTATTTCTGAACAGGCAACGGTTGAAGAGTTTTTACATGATGATGGTATAGTTTTACCTTATTCTAGTTCCTCTCTTCTTAGGAACTTATGGAATGTTATCACTGGCAATCCCATTAAGAATAATGACAGTGTTTTAATTTGGTCTGACAAGGGTAAGTCTCATTCCATTAGACTTGCTTATAATTCTCTCTGTCAAAATGGTTATCATTTTCCCTGGAATTCAAGAATATGGAATATCGGAGGTAGTGCAAAAGAAAATTTATTGTTATGGAAAGTGATGGCTAATGCTTTAAATACCAAGGATAAGCTAAGTAAAATGGGTATTATTTCAGAAGATATATGTGTTTTATGCAAATCAGAAACTGAAAGTAATACTCATTTGTTTTTTGAGTGCTCCTTTGTGTATCGAATTTGGTATAGATTACTTTCTAATGGTGGATTTTATAAACCATCACCTGTTAGTTCAGTTGAATGGTTTAATGTGTTCAAAGCTACAAGATGGAAGACTCAAATGACCAGGTTGCTGCTTGAACTTCTAAAGAGATTGATATATGCAGTATGGTCTGAAAGGAATAATAGAGTTTTTGGTATTGGTTGTAATAATTTAGCACGTCTCTATAATTTGGTTCATGGCAGCATTCTCAGAGATATTAAAGCAGATCATATTTGAAGTTCATGGCAATATTTTACATGCAGATGGCCTTTCTCTGGATTGTTGTGCATAAAGATTCCCAGGACTGTATGCAGTGTTTTATATAGTTTGGTCTTTGTAATGATTTTTAATTGTATTTGTTGTTTTATTATCATTGTATTGGTCAAGATGGTTGTAATTGAGTGAAATTTCGTGGATCTGTAATTGTTCTTGTAATATTACATAAGTCAATAAAATGAGTTCATGCTCTTGCTTTTCAAATAGAGAGATTAATTTATTTAATTATTTTTGTTACTTAAAACTTATTTATTTAAGGTAAAATTTGTTTAAATAAAATAATTTGGTAATTTAATTTACAAAATGGTAATTGATCATTCTATTTCTCCAAATATTAATAAAACATATAATGTATGTACAAGGTCTAAAATCGACGAACAAGCCGGAATAGGAAATGGGTTGGAATGGACTGCAAATTAAAGTCAAAAGAGATTTAGTCTCACTCAATCAGATTACCTGTTAAATTTAAATTCGTTAAATTTAAATCATTGGTTGATTTCTTGAATTGATGATGTAATATTATATATATATATATATATATATATATATATATATATATATTGGAGTGTGATTGATTTTCCGCATTATATAGCGGACGAGACCCTATGCGCCTTGCATAATAGCGGATGACACCATATATCGCGATATTCCACCTCAAAGTGGAATTGGTATCTTTATATTGTGCTAACATCTGCGGATGCAGGGTGTAACGTCCCGCCTTTTCGCGCGCTTTAAATCGACACACATGCCAATTCAAACCATACGAAAGGGTGGATTGTTATGGGGTAAATAAAAAAAACAAGAAAAAATAAAACAAAACAGAATCTCACAGCCGAAGGATAAAATATAATAATCAATATACAGATCATAAAACTATTCACAAAACATTTGATTCTTCTTTATACAATAAATATCAGAATTCACATACCAATAAATATTAATGCAGCAGAATACAGTGTAGTGGAACCATATAGTATATAATAATAATAAAATCTCCGTCTTCGTCCTCCAGAAATAAAATCTTCAAATCCTGAAACGCTCGGACTGACCAGAGCGAATTGAAAAGACAAAATACTCGAGTCAGAACTAAAAGATCTTATGTTAGTTAAATTAACTGGAATAAGTATGAGTGCAGTAACTCAAAAGATGCTCGGGATTTACATCTCTTAAGGATCCGCTAAACTATTTACTACGTAATATATTTCGCTATTATAATAGTGTCTAATTGTAAAATAAACTTACTTTTTAATAGCGTTAAGGAGTTACCCATATAGCCCTTAACACAAATAATGCCAATAGTCTATACAATACCGTAATACCTCCTGATCGGGAGGCTACCAGAGGATACTCCATAGGTACGACACAAATATAAACTCGTAGTAAAGGCTTGGTATGATAGGTGACATGGCACAACTAGGCAATGCCAGGGTAGATATACCAATTACGCATCCGGGCCGGTGGAAACGCGCAGGGCGCAGCTACCGCCACCTCAAACAAACTCCCCTAAAATCAAAAAATAAAGGTGGCCACCGAATTAATCCAATGTCAAAGTATAATATCGAAGAGAAGTGTCCGATCAGAGGAACGAACTCATTGGCCCGAGAATCGCTCCTGTTTTAGCCACCTTATGCCAACTCACGGGAGTCGGGTCCACGTATTTACCTCAAAGGAAACGCCGCCACCATCCTACCTCATTCTGGAATCTCCACCGCGTACACGGTTGTTAAAGTGGTTTTCGGAATTGGCAGAGAGTATGATAACTTTCGATCCCGGTCTCTTCAACAACCAAAGGTTATTATAACACTGCGGTCATTTAAAAATAATTATACTTTCAAAACCAAAATATAATTATCCATTTCAAAACCCATAAATACGATATCATTTCCTTTTAAAAATCCAAATAAATATGATATCATTTTATCTCAAATATATTTCTTTTCTAAAATCATGTCGCTTTTAAGATTTATAATACCTCGAAACCAAATATTTGAAATTTATCTTTCAACATAATACTTCGAAATCCATAACTTTAAAACCATAACTTTCAAAACTTAAATGGTTTGGATATTCAGAAGTATATAAAATAAAACATTTGAATTTAAAATTCCTTTATAAACTAAATAATTTCCACGTCTTTACAATTTTATTTACTTTAAATTCAGTCTAAACCCATAACCTTTGGATTCACTTTCTGTTTGAATAAAAACACTTCGATTTCAATATTTTCAAACTTTGAGTATTTAATTACTTTCAAAACTAAGGTTGGAAATTCTATTCAACAATATATTGTCCTATTATTTAGTTTGAAATATTCACATAATAAATCCATAAATAAAACTTAAATTCCTAATAATTAAATATTTCCTTCAATTTATTTATACTAGAAATATTCATTTAATTTAACTTAAATAAAAATCCAGTTATAAATATCATACCCTTAAAATTCCAAGTTTAATAAGTTTACAACAACTTGTGGAGTTTAATTTTTAAATAAGCTCAATTTCAAATAAATTTCCAATTTATTTTCCAATCTTAATTGCTTTGAACCATTTATACTCTCTCTATATATATACACAATATCTTAAACCCGTACTTAATCATATAATATAAATGATCAAACTCCATTATTCAACTTATTTATTTTCATTTAACAAATTCATACATAGCTTAAATTCAATAATTTAACTATATATATGTATATATAAAATTAGATTTTATCTAAGATTCAAAATTAATGTCTAGTAAACCGTATCTTATCCAAACCATAGAAATCATTTCAAAATAATTTATATACATATACCGCGATGCCTGTATATAATTTTCTATCTTATGGTCAAGTGATACAGATATTTATCATTTCAATTCGCAATTTAAAAATAAAACATGCGGTTGTATATCATTTCAAACTGCAATCCCGAATGAAATGAAAATGCATAATAACTTACAGTTTATAAAATATAGAACACATCATCCATTCACCCAATATCAATCATCAACCAATTTATTTCAATCATCATCAATTTAAACAAACATCAATAGAGCATATAAAATATAATAGGTACCAACGAACAGTTTATATTCAAATAAACAAATATCTGTTTAACTAGCAGTTTATATGCAAAATAAATAAATTTTAACTGTCGATTTATATGCAATAATGACATTAATTAACATTTAAGTTAAAAGAAATGCGATTTAACTGAGATGATGAATAAAATATTCAAAACAGCCATAAATAAATTTCTAGTCATATCTTAGATCAATTTAACAAACATAAGCAAACTTAGAAGTTGTGAGTGGGTTAAAACACTCACCTTTTGAATTTAAATCGAATTTAAATCCGATTTAAACCCAAAAATTTGTCAGTCTCCAAATCCGTCCAAACTAGCGTCAAAGTGTCTGGAATTTCGATACGAACGCAACGGAGAAAACCGTGCGTCAATCCGAGCTCGTATGCAAAAGTTATTCGAGTTAAAAGATTTAAATTTTAATATAACATAATTAATTAGTACATAAAAAAATAACGTACCATCCTCTTCTTCCTTATCCACGAACCTACTAACCCATCACGCACGCGCCACTTTCTTCCGTGCGCACGCAACTCGAGACATATAGAGTTCGATCAGCGACTACCAGTGTGTGCGCCACCTTGAGAGCCACCTACGGACCAAGTTTCACATTACCGCTCGCTACCGTTTGCATGCAATCCAAGAAAATACGTCCATGCTTCCAAGCCAGATTCTAGCGAATCCGTGGTCCAATAGTATAGATCAACCGTATGGATTTGAAGAATCGCCGAGATCTACAACTTTGCTTTTGGAATTTTTCAATTTCGTTGAACGGATTGAAAGATATTGAGGAAAGAAGATAAGTAATTTCTGGCCATTGAATAAGTGGCGGCCATGGTATAGAATTAGGGTTTCTGAAATAAAATAATAATAAAACTGTCTCCGTTTGCGTGCGTATTTATAGAGTTTAATGTCAAAAACAGGCCAGAGTCCAATTTAAGCGTGCTGACAGGCGATCCTAACATAAAAAGGCCTTCTAAACGCAATGGTACTAGTTTCGAAACCCAGTTCCATCATTTTCGTAGGTTACTGTTCAAGTCAATTTGTTTGAATGACAAAAATGCCCCTGAAAAGTCCGTTTCGGCTCCGGAACGAAAATGAATCATCCCATATATCAAAATAGATGTTTTTAAATATTTTAAACGCGATGGAACAAGTTTCAAGCCCAAATTCCGTTGCATGAGGAAGTTATGTTAAAAACAATATTTTCAAATTGATTTCAAATTGATTTCAATTAAATCGATTTCAACGCGTTTCACATTCGTACGATCAAACGACAAGTCCGATCGCAATGAAACTTGAAACCCTACAATAATTCACTGTTATGGATCCGATGAAACTAGTTTCGTCGAAATCCGAGTCCGTGACCAAAATGGCTATTTTTTATATTTATTAATAAATTAAGAATTAGTAAATAAATCCAATTTTTATATTTCAGTTTTAGAATTTAAATTTTTTATCACTTAAAAATTCTCAAACATTTAAAATGATTTAACAATTTTTAAATGTCAATTTATTAAAGATTAAATCAATATAAATTTTCGATTTCATAAAATTAAAATTATAGATAAATTTCCAAAATTTCCATTAAATTGAATTTACCCCTAATTATTCCATTCATCATTTCAAATAGAAGGGTTTACCATTGGATTTAAAAATTATCACATAAATATTTTTTGTTTTCAACTTAATTTTTAAATTAACGTAATAGTTAAATATTTGATTTCATTTATTGGCAATAAATCCAACTATTATAAATTTAATAAATTAACTCACTACTAAAGACTCAAATTCTATAATTCATAAATTTCATCATCTTGATTTACTTATTAATTTATAATTCTTTAAACCAATTCCCATCTCTATTTAAAGTAACTTAATTCACCAATTATAGAATTTATTTCAATTTCTTAAAATAACCTACTTATTATACATTGAATCCAATTTATTTTGATAAGTTTCCAATTGAATGGATTAGATTCAATTTCAACCTTTAACTTACACTTAAATTTAGGTCATAATAAATTTATAACGTATTACCTTTCTTAGTTATTACTTTACATACTTCTCGTATTAATTTCACCATTAATCATAATTATTAAAGTAACGCTTATAATAAATACGATCCTATAATTACTCAACATTTAAATGAACCTTATTTCATTTTCCATTAGTGTAACATTCATTTATTTTATTATCACTTATTACAATTCCTAATTCCATTACCAAATAAGCAGGTAATTTATAATATATGTTACAATTTTTGAATTAATCACTATTCATTATTATTGACTTTAATTTAGCATTAATTATCTTGCATTAACATTGTTACTAAAAATCCCTATCCAATTGCAATTAATATTCTAATGAGTACACTTACCCTTTCCGTTATGTTATAAATTATCAACAAAGAAACGTTTATTACTTTCAACAATATTGCAATTACTAATTACCTACATTGATTGTATACGTTTTCCATTATTATCATTTGTTGGACAAAAAATGGCAAACACCTCCAAGTCGTATGATTTAGTTGATTATATATGGTTCTTAGCGATTTGGGTGATTTATGCGAATATATAAAATAGATGGACTAAACTGTAAAAGACACATAGATTTATAGCGGTTCGGCCAGAATGTGCCTACGTCCACTTTATATGTTATTCTCCTTTTCTCTTCAAATTATAAGTACAAAGCTTTGTATACAAGAATATGAAAGTTGTTTGAAAGTTCCGTCCGTGCTTGAGCTCTTAAACTTGTCTTCCATTGTTGTTCCCCTGCCCCTCTATTTATAGAGTGAGGCTGGGGGCAGGGATCCTGGATGTACATAGCCGTTGGTGGGCCTGGGCTGAAGCAATCTGGCCTGGCAACTTTGATCCGGCAACACCATGGTTCGGTGGAGAGTGGTATGTTGTTCGGACCGGTGATAGGTTGGGATTGAGTTTGGTTCGGTGGTGGTTGGTCCGGTTAAGTGTGGAGGTAGGTTGGTTCGGTGGTGAAGTGGTTCGGTGATCTGGTTCGGTGGCGTTGGACCGGTAGTGGATGGAAGGTGGCTGGTTCGGTAGTGAATGGAGTGGGTTGGTTTGGCTATGAGGGGAAGGGAGTTGGCCCGGCAATGCATGGAGAGGAGATGGTTCGGCAATGCATGGAGAGGGACGGTTCGGTAGTGAAAACATGGCCAACATTTGCCCCCCAAAGTAGGGCATATGCCTGTATATGGCGTGCTTTGTTTTGAGTAATGCCGAACCAACTGGTCCGGTCATTGATTCTTGCTTATAAATAGGGGCCCAACGCTTTCATTATTCAGCCGAGCCAACCCCTTGTTTATGCCGAATCGAAATATTATCTTTGCCGAACCAAACGTGTTAGTCGAATCAAACTCCTACCCTTGCCGAACCAGGTGAGAACCTTTTTTTTGCCGAATGGGTTTTAATCTTGAACTACCGAGTGTGCTTGAATGCTGGATGAGCTGAGGAGTATAGCGCCGAATGGCCTTCTGCCTTGCTCTACCGAATGGGCTCGGTAGTTTGAGTGCCGAATGGCCTTTCGACCTTGTACTAACGGATGGACTTGGGAGTTTGAGAAGTGCGAGGCCGAATGGATTTTAGCCTCAAAATTTTATTTTTCGCATTGAGAATGAGACTCCAGGCCGCATGTACTTGTTTGTTTATATTTCCATACTCCTTGTTTTAACAGTGTGTTTGTTTTTGGTGTTGCAGATAATGTCTCACAAAGTGGAAACTTGATCGGATAAGAAGAAATCTTCGGACAGAAGAGAGTCCACCGTAGTGCCCCCAGCTCAGCCAGGGCCTGAACGTCGTGGACCCACCCCGAGATCGCTAGTAGATGGGTATGTTCCCCAAGAGCTTCTGATTTCTCCGTCTGACTGCTTTCCTAGCTCTCTCAGAGAGGAGCAGCTTGATGTTATCTCCTGCTCCTTTGGGATTGATAGAGCACGCATACTGTTGCCAGGGAAGGGGGTCATGCCATATAATCCCCCCGAAGGATACTTCGCTTATAGTAGGTACCACTGCATGTGCGGGGCCATTCCTCCAATCAATGCTTGGATAGTTAGCTTCGTCACCTATTTGAAGGTGGCCCCTTTCCAACTCCAGCCCTACTCCTACGCTATCTTGGTGTGCCTATTCGTGATTTTCCAGAGAAAGTACGGGCGCCCCTTCTAACCGAGAGATTCAGTATCTATATAACTTGAGAGGTTACAAGAAGGGGTCCCCATATATCAGCTTGGAATTAGCCGTGTCCTTCAAGCCGGTCTTGGACTTGTATTCAAAGTTCACCATGTTTAAGAAGGAATGGTTCTTCGTCCAGGATGACACCGTTTCGATCCACCGATTCACCTCTGGCTGTAAGTTGCAGCTTATTTATAATTTCCATTTTTACTGGGATGCTTCTTCTTATGTGCTTTTATTTCTTGCTAGTGACAGGTGGCTTTGCGGTCATGGAGAATGATCACCTAGTTCAGATGGCCGCAGAGATAGAGGCCATTTCGGGAAGGGATAGCTCAGCTTCTTACCTAATCAGGAATGCCACTCTTCTAGAACACAACTTGATTCTACCACATCAGTCTGTGGTCAAGCAGAGGGATACGGCTGAGGAAAGAGCTGCCAAAGCCAAAGGAGGGCCATGACAAAGAGCAGCAAGAGGAGACCCTTCTCGATACCTCCAGTCGTCGGGGGGAAGAAGCTCAAGAAATCTGATGGGCCCTCTCCCAGCACATGCCCAGATGTTCCGGAGGAGGAAAGTGGAGAGGAGGAAAGAGGCGAGGAGGAGAGCGGAGGTGATGGAGAAGGTGATGGTGGTAACGGTGGCGAAGGACAGAGTGGTAGTGGAGTTGGTGCCTTGACCTCTGGGCAAGCAGGTGAGATTCAAGAGTGGACGGATGATGCTTTCCTCCAAGCCTTTAAGGGGTTGGAGGGAGGGTCGGTCTTGGTGGAGAAACCGAAGAAATCTGATAAGGCCGGAACTGGTACCAGTCCATCTTCTGAGAGCATTTCAACTAGGGCAACTCCGGCGGTTCAAGGTGAATTTTCGACTCCTCTCTTAACTTCACATGTTTCTTGGATTATAGTCTCATGCACGCTTGTAACACTTGGTTTTTATTCCAGGAACGGGTAAGGCGGCCAAGACATCAGACATTCGGCACCGCCTCGAGCAATTCAAACTTTTCAAAGCTTCTGCTAAATCGAAGCCCTCGACTGACCGTTCCGGGGGCGTAGTCGGCTACCGTCCTCTTCTCGGAGTCATTGAAGAGGACGTTCAAAAGAGAAAGAGGAGGCGCTCCATGTTTGAACCTTCACTTGGACCTCAGCCCCCAACCCAGCCTATTCATGACATCACGAGGGAGGATACTGAATCCATACCATCTCCGCATCCATTAGAGAATCCTTCCGTTACTCATGTTGATCGTCCTGGCTTGGCTCGTAACCCATTTGCAGGCCATCCAGATCTAGACCCGAGTTCTCATGATATTTCCTTCGATGAGGTTACCGGTGAGCACCTCCTACCCCACAATCCTATGGTAAGGGTGCTTGATGAGGCTAAGTCTTTGGATCTCGACTTGTTGACCACTTGGATTGTGCCTATGGTGGATGAGGCCAATGCAAACATCGATCGGGTGGCTGAAGAGACCAAGAAGTTGATGGGGCATCACGCCCGACTGGTCAAGGCTGGAGAGGAAATCGGAAGTGCTAACATTCGGCTGCGGCTAATGGTTTCCGATCAGGTCAAACAGCTTGCCGATCAGGCCATTTAGATCTCCCAGCATGAGGTGGCCTCCAGACGGCTAAATAAAACTGTGGAGGAGGCTACCAGAGCCGAGCTGCGAAAAATGGAGGCCACCTGCAAGGAACGAATCGACATGGCCATTGCCACTGTGGATGAGGTTCGGGGAGCGCATCTTGAGCAGATAGAGGAGTTATCTGAGAGGCTTGAGGCCGCAGAGCTTTCTCAAGCCAAGCTGAAGGAGGAGATGGAGGCGATGCGGAAATCCCTTTAGGCTGACTGCTCGAGATACCGATTGGAGAGAGATGCTGCCGTTGCAAGGCTGTCGGCTTCCGAGGCCCGGATGAGGGATTTTGAGGAGAACGAGAGGATGATGGATGAGATGCTCCAGGACATGTACTTCCGTACTTGGAAGCAGGGCAACCTGTCCTGAATGGACGATTATCCTCGGGTCATGGCTAGGATATATCTCCGGGCTTTGGAGGAGGACAAGGCTGAGGCGGATAAGGAGGGTGGTGTAGCTTTCAGAATGGATGTGGTCACGGCCCAGTTTACTGAGGAGGAGAAAGTGGCAGTGAAGGAGGGCATACGGCTGCTTACCGCCGAGGAAGTGGGTGTGCAGTTGGGGGATGATGATCAGGGAGCATATGCTGGTAAGTCTTCCTTCTCAATCTTTTCTTAACTTGATTGCGTATTATTTATCTGATTGATTCTTCTCCTGAATCGGACAGGTGGGACCACTGGCCAGCATGTTGGGAGTTCTGATCCTATGGTCAAGTAGATCCCGGAGGGCTAGCAGGATAGAGGCGGAGCCCTGCTGCAGCCGACTACTTTTTTGGTTTACTTGGCATTCCTGAATATACTAGTCCAAAACATTAATGTACTTTCAGGCTATAGTTATGTAATTATGCCGTTGTAGCGAATGATTTTATTCTTATATAATTTCATAACATAAGCTGATTTTGTCGTATTTGAATACTGTCGTTATTTTGATGTGTTGCGTAAGAAATATAGCTGTGTATATGCATGTTCTTCAATCATGTTTGATGCTATGCTCTTGCTTGAAATATAATTTCATGTCTCGCAATGTTAGTGTGATGTGTGAATAGGCTATAGCTACATGTTTATGTACAAGAGAAGGAAGTACCGCCCTTCATGTTTTAGTTGTAGATGGTAGCTTTCAATGTCTTGTGTGACTGAGGATGGAATGCAGCTGAGCGACCTGTTATTCAGTTGTGAGTTCTCATTTCCACTAGCGAGTGTCTCCTATTTTGTGTCCTGTACTTTAATGATCGTTATAGAGCATATGAGGAAAGTTTTTTATAAATAAAATGGAAATATAAGAAATAGTAAAACTTCCAATCACGGAAGGCCTTCGATATACTTAAGTTCGTGGCAAACGGGTTTTGTAGTCACTTTCCCTAGCTGTGGGTCTTGGAGACATTCGTCACCCAACTTACGCCTCCACGGGGAGTTTTGTTTTTCACCACAGCCGTACTTAAGACACATCGGAGCCGAGATCGCGCACAGTAACTACCCGGGCCATTATGGCCCATAATCGTGGGTATTACTCGATTTACCATGGCCGGCTAGCGTGGGTGCCGATCGTCAACTGTGAATTGCCCCTGGCTGGCCACACCTTATGTTGGGGCTTATAATCGGTTCACAGTCGCCGGCGAGCCGAACGCCGTAATGAGCTGCCTTGGCTATAGTCGGCCTTTTCGGTGGCTTACGATCGGCTCTTTACAGTTGGCTTTAAGGGCCGTCCGAGCAATGAGTTAACCCGCAGCAGAGGGATGTTGGAGCAAAGTGTCTCATTGACGAGGGCATAGATTCGTATAGTACCTGTTAGGTCTTGTTCAGGTGGAGTTGTGCCGTGAAGTGTCCAGAATGGAAATGCCGTTATACAGGATTTTGTTCAACAGAAAAAGATAAAGCTTAACAAGCAGCCAAGATATAAAGGAACAAGTTGAAAAGGAGACAAGATTTTTAGAGTGGTTCGGCAAGAAAATGCCTACGTCCATTGATTCTCTTTATTAATTCACTTCATATGGGCAGTACAAGTTAAGAAAAGTATCGACGAAGGTGTTGAATGTTCCATGCCCTCTGGAACACCTCTCCGTCCACTGTTGACAAAATATAAGCTCTGTTGTGGAGAAATTTATGAATTACATAGGGTCCATCCCAGATTGGATCTAGTGCTCCGGGACGCGGAAAGATCCGTTTGAGGACAAGATCTCCTTCTTGTAAGCTGCGGTGTGTGACTTTGGATTTGTATTATGCTGCCACTTTTTGCTTGTGAGCTGCCGCTTTGAGTGCTGCATCATTTCTTCTTTCTTCAATTAGGTCCAAAGACATGTGTAGGAGTTCTTCATTCTGTTCTGGGTTGTAGTGGATCCTACGGTGGAAGGACACTACAGTTTCAACTGGGAGCATGACTTCCGATCCGTATGCCAAAGAGAAAGGAGTATGTCCTGTTGACGTTCTGTGAGATGTGCGGTAGGCCCAAAGTGCCGTAGGAAGTTCATCCACCCAAGCTCCTTTTGACTTTTCAAGTTTCTTCTTGATTCGAGTTTTGAGAATTTTGTTGACAGCTTCGACTTGTCCGTTTTCTTAGGGATAAGCTACAGATGAGAAGCTTTTGTGAATTCCGTGCTCTCGGCACCAGTCGGTGAATTCCTCGCTGTCAAATTGAAGTCCATTGTCCGATATGATTTTGAGTGGAACCCCGTAACTGCATAAAACATTTTTGATCAAGAAGTTAATAACTTTTGCCGAAGATATTTTATTTAAAGGTTCCGCTTCCACCCATTTGGTGAAATAGTCGACTGCCACTATAGCATATTTGGCTCCGTCTCGGCCCATCGGCAGTTCGCCAATCAGGTCAATTCCCCATACCACAAAGGGCCAAGGACTGGTCATCTGAGTAATCTCATTGGTTGGTAGTCGAGGGATTTTAGCAAATTTTTGACATCTGTCGCATTTTTTGACGAAGTCGAAGGCGTCTTTGTTTAAGGTGGGTCAGAAATATCCATATCGGAGTATCTTCTTTGCCAGAGTCTACCCTCCAGTGTGGTCTCCGCAACTTCCTCGATGGATGTGGGATAAGATTTCCTTGGCTTCCCTTCCGGCGACACATCTTAAAAAGGGGTTAGAGAAGCCACGCCGATAGAGGATGCCTTCTTGTATCGTGTAGCGGGAAGCACTCCTTAAGATTTTCCTAACTTCGTTACGCTCGTTGGGTAGTGTGCCATCTTGCAAGTATTTCCTGATAGGAGTCATCCAAGTTTCTTCTTCGATTGCAGCTATCAGATCCTCTTGTTCGAAACTTGGGGCTAGTTGTTTTGAGATGGCTACCATTCCAGAAATGGTGCTGTTCTTCATGCTAGCTTGCTTTGCCAGTTCGTCGGCCTCTTGGTTCTCCTCTCGAGGAACGTGTTTGATTAAATATTGATCCAATTGATTGGGCAACAGCTTGGTCTTCTTAAGATATGCTGTGAGTCGTTCTCCTCGAGTCTGGAATTCTCCCAGTATTTGATTTACAATAAGTTGAGAATCGCTATGGAGACATAAAGAACTGACTCCAATTTCTAAGGCAAGTTCCAGTCCTGCTATCACTGCTTCATATTCTGCATCGTTTTTGGTGGCAGCGAATTCCAACCTTAGGGCCTAGTGCAGCTTCCTTCCCCTGGGGGTGATTATCACAATACCTGCCCCCGAGCCCTGTACGCTCGATGCTCCATCTATAAAGAGATTCCTTTTGATATCTTTTGCTATTTCAGATTGAACCTTACCTTCGTTGGTAGTGAATTCGGCAATGAAATCGTCCTTGGCTTGTCCTTTGATGGTGGTGCGAGGATGGTAGGTGATATCATATTGACTCAGTTCAATGCACCATTTAAGTAGTCGCCCAGAAGTGTCGGGGCGATGGAGTACCTGCCTTAGCGGTTGATCGGTTAAAACTCTGATGGAATGAGATTGGAAATAGTGTCGCAGCTTCCGTGACGTGATTAGCAGACGGTATGCTAGCTTCTCAAGTTTAGGGTACCTGGCTTCTGCCCTTGTAAATCTCTTACTTACAAAGTATACGGGCCGCTGCGTGCGGTTGTCTTCTCTCACCAAAGCGGCGCTTAAAGCATGGGACGATACAGCAAGGTATAGGTATAGTTCCTCGCCTTCATTTGGAGTTGAGAGTACTGGTGGTCTCTGGAGGTGTTCGATTAAGTTAAGGAAGGCTGTCGAGCATTCGTCAGTCCATTCGAACTTTCCTTTATCTTTCTTTAGATCTTCAAAGAAAGGGATGCATTTATCGGTTGCTTTAGAGATGAACCTGCTTAGGGCGGTCACTTTCCCGTTTAGGCTTTGCATCTCTCTTCGAGTGGATGGTATCTTGATATCTTGCAAAGCCCGGACTTGTTCGGGGTTTGCTTCAATCCCCCGGGCATGGATGATGAATCCCAAGAACTTTCCCAATGATACTCCGAAGGATCACTTTAGAGAATTCAGCTTCATTCCATATTGGCGAAGTACTTGAAACATCTCGTCCAGGTGGTTTATATGATCGTTAGCTTTTCTCGATTTTACCAGCATGTCATCCACATAAACTTCCATAGTTCGTCCTATTAATTTCGCAAACATCTTGTTGACGAGGCGCTGGTAAGTAGCTCCGGCGTTTTTAAGTCCAAAAGGCTTTACTCTGTAGTAGTACAATCCTCGGTCAGTGATGAAACTAGTGTGGTCTTGATCGGGGGCATGCATAGGGATCTGGCAATATCCTGAGTATGCGTCCATAAAGGATAAGAGTTCGTGTCCGGCTGTGTTGTCCACGAGTTGGTCGATTCGGGGGAGTGGGAAGCAGTCCTTCGGGCAAGCGTCATTTAAGTTGGAGAAGTCGATGCATGATCGCCACTTCCCATTAGCCTTCTTTACCAGTACCGGGTTGGCGATAGATGGCTTCTCGTATGAAGTTATTGGCAAGTAGATTCTTTACTTCTTTCTCGAGGGCTGCTGATCGTTCTTCCCCCATGCTTCTCTTTTTCGTTTTTACTGGCACCTTGGTGGGATCGATGTTCAGTACTTGGCATGCTACGTCTGGGGAGATTCCAGTCATGTCAGTGTGCGTCCATGCACATCCATGTAATGGCGAAGAAAATCGACGAGTTGATCCTTCAATTCCACTCTTAACAGAGACCCAACTCTCAGCAGTTTACCTGGATCGTGTTTGTCTACAGATACAAATTCCATAGCCTCTGCAGGCTCGGTGGTGGCCTCCTCCTCCTTGTCCCTGGGGTCTAATTCATTGAAAGGATTGCTGGTATATCGAAGAGGAGGGGCTTTCTTTAATTGCTATGCTTCTAATTTTTTCTTGCAGAGAGAAGTCTCTGCATCCTTCCCTTTATCCTTCCTGCGGTTATTGCGAAGTTCAGTCACATAGCAATCTCGAGCGGCGCCGTGATCTCCCTCTATTTCTCCTATTCCATTGTCCGTTGGAAATTTCATCTTCAGGCCCATGGGGCTAGGACAATTTGGAAGTCAGACAAGGCTGGCCTTCCTAAAAAGGCGTTGTAGGCCGAGTGGTTCTCTATTAGCACAAATGTTTGTTTTCGCACAACGGAGCGGGGATGACTTCCTATTGACAAAGAGGTCCAGTTGCCCGAGGGGCATCTTCGCATCTCTAGTGAAGCCATGTAACGGTTTGCTGCAGGGAGACACATCCTTCATTGACAGCTTCATTTTGTCGAAAGCATGCTTGAATAGGATATTTTCTGAGCTTCCAATGTCTACTAGAATTCAAAAAACCTTGGCTGGACCGAACCAGGCAGAGATGACCATAGGATCCATGTGAGGGTACTGCCTTCCCTCTAGATCATGCCTACTGAATGTGATGTCATCATTCTCTTTCCGTTTCGGGTGGCGTTCTTCTGTAACAGAATTAACGTAGCCTTCATTGTTTCTAAGTGACTTACCGTATCTCTCCATCTCTGCCCAGCTTCCGTCGGCGATGTGTGGTCCTCCTGATATAGTAAGGACCACTATCTTCTCTTGACTGGAGCCGCTGGTGTTGCGATTTCCTCCACCTACTTCCGTGAGGGGCAGTCCTGGGTTTTCATTGACATGAGTTGAAGTCCTGTTCTGACCTTTCACATAGCGCTCTAGTCTCTTCCTTCTGATGTGTTTTTCAATCAAGTCCCAGAGATGATGGCATTCATTGGTGTCATGCACATGAGATTCGTGGAATCGGTAGAACTTTCCAGACTTAATTGCATTATCTGATTCCTTCTTGTGCGGGGGGCGCTTGTATATAACTTCATCCTGGGTGGCCAAGAAGATGTTTTCGATTGTTTCATTTAGAGGAGTGCAAGAGTCAAATCTCGGTCCTGGCCTATATAAGCGCTTTTCCCCCTTCTTGCCCCCAACACTATCTCTGGAGTCATTTCTTCGAACGTCCTTTGCTACTGCGGATGTGTTGCCATGAGCTGCCTTGGTTTGTTGCCATGTCTGCCTTTCAATGGAAGCGTCTTCAAGTCTCATATATTTCCCGGCTTCGTGGAAGAAATCGGGTAAGGTAGCTGGCTTTTCTTTCGTTAGTCTCCTAGCAAACTTAGTATCCGGATGCACACCACTGCAGAGGGCCATTAGGATAAGTTTCTCGTCGGCATCTTGGACTATGGCTGCTGCGGCGTTGAATCGGGTTAGATATTGTTGCACTGTCTCCCCGGGCTTCTGTTTGATATTAGATAGGGAATAAGCATCCTTGGGTTGTTCCACATGAATGCGGAACTGGCTTATGAACTTCTCTTTCAACATTTCCCATGAGCTGATGGATCCTTGAGGCAGATGGCAGAACCAGGAGGTGGCCAGATCTGCCAAGAATAGTGGAAAGCATTTACACAACACTCCCTCTGTTGCTCCGCTCATTAGCATATGCTGCGTGTATCTCTGCAAGTGTACAACAGGGTCAGAGGTTCCCTTGTAAGGTTCCATTGTTGGCATTTTCCATTCCCGGGGGGTGATGGCAGTTTCGATATTGCGGGTGAAGGGACTGGTTCCCCTAGCACCGATCCCCCGATCCCTTTGTTCCCGTTGGACGCACTCTCTGAACAATCGCACCATCCTTTCATCAGAGCTTAGAGCGGATAGAAATGAGTTTGGTTCTTCCCTGCGGGATTGATTCCGTCCAGATGACCTGTAGGGATGGTATCGTCTATCACTCCTAACATTCTCCAATGGCTGCCTCTGGTCTTCCGGGGGCATGCTGGGGTCAGCCACAGTTGGTCCTTGCCTTGATCTTTCTCTGCTAGATTCTCTTCTCAGCACTTCCTCGGGTCCAACTTCGGGCTGGACTCCAGCTCGGCCCCGCCCTTGGGGTTTCCATGGTTAGGTAGCATGGCGGGCTCAGCTACATCCGACCCTTGCCTGGTACCTCCCCCGTTGGGTTTGGTTCCAAGCGTTTCCTCGGGTCGGAATTCGGGCTGAGTCCGGGCTCGGCTCCTACCATAGCTGTTTCTGTTGTTAGCCTCTTCGAAGAAGAAAGACCTTTGTCGTCTCCTAGATCCTCCAGACCGGGACTCACCCCATGATTCAGTGTTGCGGTTGGTTTCTTCAACATCCCTTAAGCGTGATATGAGTTGATCCACCAAGGCTTCTTGTTGAGATGCGAAGCGGTTAGTTACTTCAGCCACAACCCTGTCCAGATCTGCCCTTGTAATTGGTTGTTCCATAGCAGGAGCTGTCGGTTTTGCCTGATTTCCATTTGCTGTTGGAACTGGACGATTGTCTTGATTTCTGGTCACTGGATCTGCAATACTGGTAGTTGCGATGTTCTTTCCTTTGTTAGCATCATTCTTTCGTCCGGGAGGCATGTTTTCCAAGCAATGAATGACGCTGATAGGAAAAGGGGTTAAGTGGGAGAAGCTGAAGCTCCTGAGTTCATCTCTTAATGAAAGCACCAAAAATGTTTGCAGAAAAAATGGGCAAACACCTCCAAGTCATATGATTTAGTTGATTATATATGGTTCTTAGCGATTTGGGTGATTTATGCGAATATATAAAATAGATGGACTAAACTGTAAAAGACACACAGATTTATAGTGGTTCGGCCAGAACGTGCCTACGTCCATTTTATATGTTATTCTCCTTTTCTCTTCAAATTACAAGTACAAAGCTTTGTATACAAGAATATGAAAGTTGTTTGAAAGTTCCGTCTGTGCTTGAGCTCTCAAACTTGTCTGCCATTGTTGTACCCCTACCCCTCTATTTATAGAGTGAGGCTGGGGGCAGGGGTCCTGGATGTATATAGCCGTTAGTGGACTTAGGCTGAAGCAATCTGGCCTGGCAACTTTGATCCGGCAACGCCATGGTTCGGTGGAGAGTGGTATGTTGTTTGGACTGGTGGTAGGTTGGGATTGAGTTTGGTTCGGTGGTGGTTGGTCCGGTTCAGTGTGGAGGTAGGTTGGTTCGGTGGTGAAGTGGTTCGGTGATCTGATTCGGTGGCGTTGGACCGGTAGTGGATGGAAGGTGGCTGGTTCGGTAGTGAATGGAGTGGGTTGGTTTAGCTATGAGGGGAAGGGAGTTGACTCGGCAATGCATGGAGAGGAGATGGTTCGGCAACGTATGGAGAGGGACGGTTCGGTAGTGAAAACGTGGCCAACATCATTTATTAGAATTCTATTCAACTTTCCATCTTATGCATATAGTTAACCTTTCTATTGATTTTACCTTCAAAATTTTCAGTTATTTTCTTAACTTACAAAAGGCAATGATTAATTACATTTAATCGCTATTAATTAAATGCATTGGTAACGAACAATAGTTGTCACCATTATACAATTTATAACATTTGTAATTTATTCACTACAACAATTATTTCAACAACTCTCATTAAATACATTTATTCCAATTTCCGTTTCAACATTTTTATTACAAAATCAATTAAATACTTTCCTTTCTCGCATTAAATTATACACCTGTATAATCCTTTCCACTATTCAATATTTAGAATTCTATTTAAATTTCGATCTCTTGTAATCACTCATTTATTATACATTCGCATATCAATAAAAAAAGTTCCAATAAATAGGATTTATTCAATTCACCTTATATACAGGTACAATACTTACCATTTTATTTATTGAAATTTTATTCATATTACAAATAAAAGCTTTAATTACCATTCATATATTTTATTTTAGCCTTCATTTCAATATTACTTTGCCCCCTTAATTATTTGTACTAAAATTAAAATTAAAAATCCTATTAAATTAACAAATTAAATTGTCGAAATTTACGGGTCGTTACACTCTCCCTCACTCAAAGCTTTTCGTCCCCGAAAAGGAAAGGAAGGGAAAAGAAGCATTAGGAATCAATATATCTTACTTGAAATATTAACTTTATAAACAGCTAAATCTACAATAATTATTTTAAATAAAATATACAAATATAACCATTAAACCCTTTATACTCAATTTAATAAAGTTTGGAAACACTTTTCAAAAAAAATTCTAAGTCCAAAATTTACGATTTTTTTTGGAAGAGTCTCCTTTGTACGGAGAAGCTCGGGAGAAAATATAATATCAAAATATAACAATTATATAACATATATTATCCAAAATATTACATCCCAACCCGGGAAAATATATGAAATAGCGCTATAAACCGTAATCCGAAATGTACCTATTTGTCGGGCAATTTACGCTTAATTTATGGAACCAAAAGCAGTAGCAATTGCTTCCAAAACCTGCATTTCACTTATATAATCTAAAAGGTTAACAATTTATGTAAAGTGAAATGTTTAAGTGGTTTCAATCACAAACAACAAATGAATACAACAACCAACAGTTTCAACAAACAGCATACCCAACAAATACAAAACAACCATACAATCAAACAAACACATAGTTGTTCGGATTCAAAACCTTTAAATTGTATGGAATGAAGAATAAACCATCAAGTGCATCATTTACTCAACAATCTTAGAGTAAACACAATGGATTATTCATCCATCCCAACAAAATTAAAGTTTCCTTACCCAACAACCACAAACCACGACAAACAACAATTTCAGCAATAGATTTAGTCTATTCTTATTCATTCCATTCATACATTTGTTGTTTGGTTCTTTTCATTCATATAACAGTTTATCTTTTTATTTCATTTATTTCTTTCAATTTTATTTAGAAATAACTTCAACCCTATTTCTTAAATTTACAATTTCTCTTTATTTATATTACAATCATTTATTTTCACTTACTACTTACTATTTTCATTTATAATTGCATGACCTCATCTATTTACACTTTAATTACTTAAGTTTATAATCATCTATTTGTCATACTTACCTTTAATTATATTTACTTGGTAAAATTTCAATTGTAACTTAAGTTCATAACATTAAATTCTCATTTAATAACGATTTCATTAAATACTTTCATTATTTCAAATTTCTACTTGTATAATATTCTATTACAATCTCTTATTAAATATTTCAGCTTTTAATTTTTGGTAAGTTATATATGTTATTTAAGGGTGTAATTGAAAGTTATACAAGTTTCTCATTTCTTTTAATTGATTCATTGTTCAATAAATCTTTATCTTTTGCCTTATAAGTTACAATTTCAACTTCCTTTTTATTTCCTTTATAACTTAGTATTAAATCTCTTACCTAAATTAGAGGTTTAAATTATTAATTACTTACTTTTCATTTCACTACACTAATTGAAACAAATAATTAATGGAAATTTAAGAATCTAATACCGGGTTAAATTTCAAATTATTTTAAAATAATAGGTAAATATATTCTTACAACTTATATATCTCTAATTACATTTAAAACAATTCAAAATTTATATACATACATATATATATATATTTAATCAAAAATGAATTTGCAGTAAAATTACTACAGTGGCCTTCCCCTTCGAAACTCGAAAATGAAAGTCCATGATGCAGCCGCCATCACCGAAATTATTTTCAAGAGAGGAAAGCTCAAAACTTATTTTCTCAAAATCTTCTTTAAAACAATTCTTCCGAATTATACTGAAATATTTATGTTAGAAAATACTTACAAACAATATTATTATATTCCACAATTTATTCGAAAGAAATTTCAAAACCCCAGATCTTAAGTTCTAAATTTCCCAATTTTCATTTATTTTATTTTTCAATCTTATTTCTATTATTATTTATACACTTTATTACCTAACAACCAGTCTATTGCAGCCAAATATAGATATCATTTGAAAAAAAGCTATTATATATATAGAAAATATAATAGGCAAAATTTTTCATTCACATATATAAAACAAATATTATGTAAGGCCTGTCCTATTAAGTGTTTAGAAACCCCTATTGATGCCACAGCGTCCCATGCATCAACAAGAATTTATAAATACAAAACGGAACAGATTAACACAATATAAAATCTTTTTTTAACACTAAAAAATACGCTCTCTCATATATATGCACTCAGTAACTCCCATAAGGTATTACTACCCTATTAATAAAGAGTTAGACCCCACAAAGCTAAGGTTTATCGCTAAACCAAAGCTCTGATACCAGATGTAACGTCCCGCCTTTTCGCGCGCTTTAAATCGACACACGTGCCAATTCAAACCATAGAGAGGGGTGGATTGTTATGGGGTAAATAAAAAAAACAAGAAAAAATAAAACAAAATAGAATCTCAAAGCGGAAGGATAAAATATAATAATCAATATACAATTCATAAAACTATTTACAAAACATTTGATTCTTCTTTATACAATAATATCAGATTTCACATAACAATAAATATTAATGCAGTGGAATACAGTGTAGTGGAACCATATAGTATATAATAATAATAAAATCTCCGTCTTCGTCCTCCAGAAATAAAATCTTCAAATCCTGAAATGATTGGACTGACCCGAGCGAATTGAAAAGACAAAACACTCGAGTCAGAACTAAAAGATCTTATGTAAGTTAAATTAACTGGAATAAATATGAGTGCAGTAACTCAAAAGATGCTGGGGATTTACATCTCTTAAGGATCCGTTAAACTATTTACTATGTAGTATATTTCGCTATTATAATAGTGTCTAAGTGTAAAATAAACTTACTTTTTAATAGCTTTAAGGGGTTACCCATATAGCCCTTAACACAAATAACGCCAATAGTCTATACAGTACCGTAATACCTCCTGATCGGGAGGCTACCAAAGGATACTCCATAGGTACGACACAAATAGAAACTCGTAGTAAAGGCTCGATATGGTAGGTGACACGGCACAACTAGGCAATGCCAGGGTAGATATACCAATTACGCATCCGGGCTGGTGGAAACGCGCAGCGCGCAGCTACCGCCCACCTCGAACAAACTCCCCCAAAATCAAAAAATAAAGGTGGCCACCGAATTAATCCAAAGTCAAAGTATAATATCGAAGAGGAGTGTCCGATTAGAGGAATGACCTCATTGGCCCGAGAATCGCTCATGTTTTAGCCACCTTATGCCAACTCACGGGAGTCGGGTCCATGTATTTATCTCAAAGGAAATGCCGCCACCGTCCTACTTCATTTTGGAATATCCACCACATACACGGTTGTTAAAGTGGTTTTCGGAGTTGGCAGAGAGTATGAAACTTTCGATCCTGGTCTCTTCAACAACCAAACGTTATTATAACACCGCGGTCATTTAAAAATAATTATACTTTCAAAACCAGAATATAATTATCCATTTCAAAACCCACAAATACGATATCATTTCCTTTTAAAATCCCAAATAAATATGATATCATTTTATTTCAAATATATTTCTTTTCTAAAATCTTGCCGCTTTTAAGATTTATAATACCTCGAAACCAAATATTTGAAATTTAACTTTCAACATAATACTTCGAAATCCATAGCTTTAAAACCATAACTTTCAAAACTTAAATGGTTTGGATATTCAACAGTATATAAAATAAAATAGTTGAATTTAAAATTTCTTTATAAACTAAATAATTTCCATGTCTTTACAATTTTATTTACTTTAAATTCAGTCTAAACCTATAATCTTTAGATTCACTTTCAGTTTGAATAAAAACACTTCGATTTCAATATTATCAAACTTTGAGTATTTAATTACCTTCAAAACTAAGGTTGGAAATTCTATTCAACAATTTATTGTCCTATTATTTAGTTTGAAACATTCACATAATAAATCCATAAATAGAACTCAAATTCCTAACAATTAAATATTTCCTTCAATTTATTTATACTAGAAATATTCATTTAATTTAACTTAAATAAAATCCAGTTATAAATATCATACCCTTAAAATTCCAAGTTTAATAAGTTTACACCAACTTGTGGAGTTTAATTTTTAAATTAGCTCAATTCCAAATAAATTTCCAATTTATTTTCCAATCTTAATTGCTTTGAACCATTTAAACTCTATATATATACACACAATATCTTAAACCCGTAGTTAATCATATAATATAAATTATCAAACTCCATTATTCAACTTATTTATTTTCATTTAACAAATTCATATATAGCTTAAATTCAATAATTTAACTATATATATGTACATATAAAATAAGATTTTATATAAGATCCAAAATTAATATCTAGCAAACCGTATCTTGTCCAAACCATAGAAATCATTTCAAAATAATTTATATACATATACCGCGGTGCCTGTATATAATTTTCTATCTTATGGTCAAGTGATACGGACATTTATCATTTCAATCCGCAATTTAAAAATAAAACATGCGGTTCTATATCATTTCAAACCGCAATCCAGAATAAAATGAAAATGCATAATAACTTACAGTTTATAAAATATAGAACACATCATCCATTCACCCAATATCAATCGTCAACCAATTTATTTCAATCATCATCAATTTAAACAAACATCTATAGAGCATATAAAATATAACAGGTATCAACGAACAGTTTATATTCAAATAAATAAATAACTGTTTAACTAGCAGTTTATATGCAAAATAAATCAATTTTAACAGTCGATTTATATGCAATAATGACATTAATTAACAGTTAAGTTAAATAAATGCGATTTAACTGAGATGATGAATAAAATATGCTAAACAGTCATAAATAAATTTCTAGTCATATCTTAGATCAATTTAACAAACATACGAAAACTTAGATGTTGTGAGTGGGTTAAAACACTCACCCTTTGAATTTAAATCGAATTTAAATCCGATTTAAACCAAAAAATTTGACAGTCTCCAAATCCGTCCAAACTAGCGTCAAAGTATCTCGAATTTCGATACGAACGCAACGGAGAAAACCACGCGTCAATCCGAGCTCGTATGCAAAAGTTATTCGAGTTAAAAGATTTAAATTTTAATATAACATAATTAATTAATACATAAGAAAAATAACGTACCATCCTCTACTTCCTTATCCATGAACCTACTAACCCATCACGCACGCGCCACTTTCTTCTGTGCGCACGCAACTCGAGACATATAGAGTTCGATCAGCGACTACCAGTGTTTGCGCCACCTTGAAAGTCACCTACGAACCAAGTTTCACATCACCACTCACTACCGTTTGCATGCAATCCAAGAAAATACGTCCATGCTTTCAAGCCAGATTCTGAAGAATTCGTGGTCCAATAGCATAGATCAACCATAAGGATTTGAAGAGCTCGCCGACATCTACAACTTTGCTTTTGGAATTTTTCGATTTCGTTGAACAGATTGAAAGATATTGAGGAAAGAAGATAAGCAATTTCTGGCCATTGAATAAGTGGCGGCCATGGTATAGAATTAGGGTTTCTGAAATAAAATAATAATAAAACTGTCTCGGTTTGCGTGCGTATTTATAGAGTTTAACGTCAAAAACGGGCTAGAGTCCAATTTAAGCGTGTTGACAGGCGATCCTAACATAAAAAGGCCTTCTGAACGCAATGGTACTGGTTTCAAAACCTAGTTCCATCATTTTCGTAGGTTACTGTTCAAGTCAATTTGTTTGAATGACAAAAATGCCCCTGAAAAGTCCGTTTCGGCTCCGGAACGGAAATGAATCATCCCATATATCAAAATAGATGTTTTTAAATATTTTAAACGCGATGGAACAAGTTTCAAGCCCAAATTCCATCGTATGAAGAAGATATATTAAAAACAATATTTTCAAATTGATTTCAAATTGACTTCAATTAAATTGATTTCAAAGCGTTTCACGTTCGTACGATCAAACGACAAGTCTGATCGCTACGAAACTTGAAACCCTACAATAATTCATTGTTACGCATCCAATGAAACTAGTTTCATCGAAATCCGAGTCCGTGACCAAAATGGCTATTTTTTATATTAATTAATAAATTAAGAATTAGTAAATAAATCCAATTTTTATATTTCAGTTCTAGAATTTGAAATTTTTATCACTTAAAAATTCTCAAACATTTAAAATGATTTAACAATTTTTAAATGTCAATTTATTAAAGATTAAATCAATATAAATCTTCGATTTCATAAAATTCAAAATTATAGATAAGTTTCCAAAATTTCCATTAAATTGAATTTACCCATAATTATTCCATTCATAATTACAAATAGAAGGGTTTACCATTGAATTTAAAAATTATCACATAAATATTTTCCATTTTCAACTTAATTTTTAAATTAACGTAATAAGTAAATATTTGATTTCATTTATTGGCAATAAATCAACTATTATAAATTTAATAAATTAACTCACTGTTAAAGATTCAAATTCTATAATTCATAAATTCCATCATCTTGATTTATTTATTAATTTATAATTCTTTAAACCAATTCCCATCTCTATTTAAAGTAACTTAATTCACCAATTATAGAATTTATTTCAATTTCTTAAAATAACCTATTTATTATACATTGAATCTAATTTATTTTGATAAGTTTCCAATTGAATGGATTAGATTCAATTTCAACCTTTAACTTACACTTATGTTTAGGTCATAATCAATTTATAACGTATTACCTTTCTTAGTTATTACTTTACATACTTCTCGTATTAATTTCACCATTAATCATAATTATTAAAGTAATGCTTATAATAAATACGATCCTATAATTACTCAACATTTAAACGAACGTTATTTAATTTTCCATTAGTGTAACATTCATTTATTTTATTATCACTTATTACAATTCCTAATTCCATTAACAAATAAGCAGGTAATTTATAATATATGTTACAATCTTTAAATTAATCACTATTCATTATTATTGACTTTAATTTAGAATTAATTACCTTGCATTAACATTGTTACTAAAAATCCCTATCCAATTGCAATTAATATTCTAATGAGTACACTTACTCTTTCCGTTATGTTATAAATTATCAATAAAGAAACGTTTATTACTTTCAACAACATTGTAATTACTAATTACCTACATTGGTTGTATACGTTTTCCATTATTATTATTTATTAGAATTCTATTCAACTTTCCATCTTATGCATATAGTTAACCTTTCTATTGATTTTACCTTCAAAATTTTCAGTTATTTTCTTAACTTACAAAAGGCAATGATTAATTACATTTAATCGCTATTAATTAAATGCATTGGTAACGAACAATAGTTGTCACCATTATACAATTTATAACATTTGTAATTTATTCACTACAACAATTATTTCAACAACTCTCATTAAATACATTTATTCCAATTTCTGTTTCAACCTTTTTATTACAAAATCAATTAAATACTTTCCTTTCTCGCATTAAATTATACACCTGTATAATCCTTTCCACTATTCATTATTTAAAATTCTATTTAAATTTCAGTCTTTTGTAATCACTCATTTATTATACATTCGCATATCAATAAAAAAAGTTCCAATAAATAGGATTTATTCAATTCACCTTATATACAGGTACAATACTTACCATTTTATTTATTGAAATTTTATTCATATTACAAATAAAAGCTTTAATTACCATTCATATATTTTATTTTAGCCTTCATTTCAATATTACTTTGCCCCCTTAATTATTTCTACTAAAATTAAATTTAAAAATCCTATTAAATTAACAAATTAAATTGTCGAAATTTACGGGTCGTTACACAGGGAAACAGGTTGGAGGCATCTGTAACGTCCCGCCTTTTCGCACGCTTTAAATCGGCACACGTGCCAATTCAAACCATACGGAAGGGCGGATTGTTATGGGGTAAATAAAAAAAATAGGGAAAGAAAAACAAAATAGAATCTCACAGCGGAAGGATAAAATATAATAATAAATGTACAATTCATAAACTATTTACAAACATTTGATTCTTCTTTATACAATAAATATCAGAGTTCACATACCAATCATAATCAATGCAGCGGAATTAAATAGTGTAGTGGAATATAATATATAATAATAGTAGTAATGAAATCTTCGTCTTCTTCCTCCAGAAATAAAGTCTTCAAATCCTGAAACGCTCGGACTGACCCGAGCGAATTAAAAAGACAAAACACTCGAGTCAGAACTAAAAGATCTTATGTGAGTTAAATTAATAGAAATAAATATGAGTGCAGTAACTCAAGAGATGCTCGGGATTTACATCTCCTAAGGATCCGTTAAACTATTTACTATGTAGTATATTGCGCTATTATAATAGTGTCTAATTGTAAAATAAACTTACTTTTAAATAGCGTTAAGGCTTTACATTTTCCACCTTAACACATTTATATATTCCCATAGTCTATACAATACCGTAATCTCCCCCGTACTGGGCGTCGTCAGAGGGCACTCCATAGGTATGGTACAAAACCAAAATCGTATAAGACGCGCTAGGGTAGGTGGCACGACACAACTAGGCAATGCTAGGGTAGATATACCAATTACGCTTCCGGGTCGGTGGTAACACGTAGCGCGCAGCTACCGCCCACCTCGAGCCACACCCCCAATAAAAAAGTGGCCACCGAATCAATCCAAGAGTCAAAGTATAATATCGAAGGGATGTGTCCGATCAAAGGTGCTACCTTATTAACCCGTCAATCGCTCCTGTTTTAGCCACCTTATGCCAACTCTTGGGAGTTGGGTCCACGTATTTACCTTGTAGGAAATGTCGCCACCAACCTACTTCATTCTGGAATCTCTACCGCGTACACGGTTGTTAAAGTGGTTTTCGGAGTTGGCAGAGAGTATGACAACTTCCGATCCGGGTCTCTTTAACAACCAAACACTGCGGTCTTTTTAAAATAATTTTACTTTCAATACCAGAATATAATATCTATTTCAAACCGTATAAATACGATATCCTTTTCTTTTCAAAACAAACTCATTTGATATTTTTTAAAAACCCAAATTAATAATATCTGTAACGACCCGTATTTTTACGGATCGAAATATTGTAAATTTTATGCTTTAGGTTGTATTGAAGGCCGGGTCGGTTGAGCGACTTAGTGGAATGGAGCGACTTAAGTTATTGACCTACCTATAGGAATGAGCCACCCAGAGTTAGCTCGTGTGGAAGTTAGGTCGTGTGAGCGAGTTAGGGGAAGCTAGCGACCTAAGGAGTTGGAGCGAGTTAAGGAGATAAAGCAACTAAGGGGTTGGATCGTGTAGTGCTTAGGTCGGTAGAGCGACCTATAGGATTTGGAGCGACCTAGGGTATTGACCGACCTATGGAGTGACCGACCTATGGAGTGACCGACCTATAGGAGTGACCGACTTAAGGTAGTAAGCGAGTTTGTGGCTAGCGGCTTAGGGATAGGTCGGTTGAAGCGATTTAGCGACCTAGTGGTTAGTGCCGGGTTATAGTTAGGTCGTAAGACGACCTAAGGTTGCAAGCGACTTAGGGTTAGGTTGTAAGTCGTTGGGTCGTTTGCGACCTATGGTGGTTTGCCTTCTGTGGTTAGGACGACATCTCAGTTAGGTCGTAAGCCGTGGGGAGGCTTAGGTCGTAAGACTTTCTGTGTTTAGTTAAGTCGCGTGAAGGTTGAGTCGTAAGTCATTAAGTCACTAAGCCGCATAAGGTGTTAGGTCGTTAGGTCGGCCGCGTTTGTTAAGTCGCTTGGTTGCACTGTGGTATTTATTATTAGGTCGGCAGTGCTTTAGGTCGTAGGTCGGCAATGTTATAGGTCGTGAGCGACCTAATATCGAGTAAGCGACTTAAGGTGGCCTGAGTATTAGGACGTAAGTCGTTAGGTCGGCGATGACTTATGGGGGCAGACGACTCATGGATCTGCGTATAAATAGAGGGGTTTGATTCACTTTTTAGCATCGGATTTTGAAGCGACGAAGTGCTGCTATTTTGAGAGCTCGACTACAACACTTCTTCACTTCTTTTCTCCATTCTAATCTAGTGCTTCCTTCCATCCAAGATTGAAGATCAAATCGAAGATCCATGAGCTAAAGTTGAAGATCTCCATCCATTGAAGAGAGATTTCATCATTTGAAGCGGAATCTTGTCGGATCAAGCTAGATCCTTTGCTGTCCAGATCTGAAGTTAGCTGCTTTTGAGGTGTTTAGGTGATTCGGTGAGTGGTAGTTATCTCTCACATGGACCCAAAGGAGTATATTGGATTGGTGGTTTGTTTGTGTGTTAAAGATAGTGATTCATGCATTTTCCTTAAGTCTGCATGTAGATCCATTGTTTAGGAAGTTTTGATATCCATTTTATTATATGTTAACCTATGCTAGTTCATTCATGCTTGTTAGGTTTGGATCCTTTAATTACAAAATTACCATTATTGTTATAACTGTTTATTTAGATCTTGTTTGAATGATTGATTACTTGGATTAATGTTTGATTTGATTGATTATTAGAAGTAAGTTGATTGATGATTTGATGTGGACAAGTTGGTCGAAGATGATTCAAAAGCTAAGTGGAAAGGCTCTTGAATAAGGAAAGCTGCCGTGGCATATGAAGCGGATGATAAAGCTCATATGGATAGATTTGATCTTGATGTTGAGATGGGACTTCGCTATGATGCGATGAAGCAAAGTATGATATGAGAAAGCCTTGGTTTAATCCCGACGGGATCATTCTAAGCATGTTGATAACTCGGTGATGTGGTCCGAGTTTGTGGATAATGGTTGGCTCGAGAGGCGCTTGAGCTAGTATGTGAATAGTCGTCGAGGAGGATGACTAGAAGGCTGAGATTTCATCGTTATTGAAGGTTCTAGCATGCTCAAAGCAAGAGTACGTTGGGACGGGTCACGACGACGTTCTAGACACGGGTCACGATGACGTGTTAGTACTCTGGGCAGATTCGATAGTCCTAGGCACGAGTCACGACGACGTGCGGAGTTATGTCTAGAACCGGGGTTACCATTAGCCCTTGACAGACGGATGAAAGAATGAGCTGGTCATTCAATTAACGGTGATATCGAGGCAATGATAACAGTGATAGCCAGAGTCATGGATGTTTGGTTGTATTGTCACTCGGTCTCAAGAGCGATGTTTTGTGGGTGCTTATCTGATCTTGGTTTAGGCCTTGGGGGTCTGTACTTGGAAAACATCGACCTTGACTCGAGTGATAATTGCTTTACTTTAATTGTCTGCTTTGCTATGTTTGTTTCTGCTTGGTGTGTCTGGCGGCTATCACTGTAGACAGAGGTGGAGTGGGATGGTTGGGTTCCTATTCCTTTGTACCCTTTATGCTCTTTTGGTATGTTTGATAGTTGATTTACTGCTCACTAAGACTATTGTCTGACTCAAGGTTTTATGTTTAACTCTTATTACCTTGGGCTGTTCATCCATGTTGGGATGGGCAGACTAGGAAGCAGGTGGCAGGTGTTGTTCTTAGTGACTAACGTTGTTGATGACGAAGACGAGCTGGAGGCTTTTGCATATTGTTTTCTTACCATATGTACTGGGTGTTCGGTTGTTTGTATGATTCTCTGAGTGTTATGTAGTGAGGCTTGATGTTTTGACTATTCAGATGTTTGTATCAAATTGTTATGAGCTTATAAGATGAGAATTCTATTCTATAGAGCTTCACCATGTATACTTTCTATTGTATTTTATCCATGCGCTGTAAGTAATACGATAGACTATTCTGTGTTTACTCTACCCTAACGATCATCCATGGTTGCCTGACACACTTTACAGCGCACTATTTCCTTGTTGGTGCAGGAGCCATGGGCGGTCGTCACAATATCACTTTTATTCCAAATATATTTCTTTTCCAAAACATATTTCTTTAAATTTTAAAATATGTGGAAACCAAACATTTGGATTTAACATTCAAAACATAATACTTTGAAACTCATAGTTTTAAAACTATACTTCTAAAACTTGAATGGTTTGGATATTCAATAGTATATAAAATAAAATAGTTTGAATTTAAAATCTCTTTATAAAATAAAATAATCTCAGCGACTTACAATTTATTTCATTTAAGATTAAGTCAAAATCCATCAATTTAAAATCGCTTTTAGTTTCAATAAACCACTTCAGTTTCAATATATTTCAAACTTTGAATATTAAACAATTGGAACTAAGGTCAGAAATTTCTATTTCAAAAATTTAAAGTCCTATTATTTATTTTGAAATATTTGCATAATAAATCCGAAATCCTTTTAAATAAAACTCAAATTAGTATTAACAATCAAAATTTCCTCCAATTTATTTATACTAGAAATATTCATTTGATCCATCTTGAATAAAATTTCAGTTATAAATATCATACCTTTTAAAATTTCAGGTTAATAAATTCTCCATTAACTTATGAAGTTAAATTCTCAATTAAGCTCGATTCCGAATAAATTTTCAATCTAACTTCCACTATTACTTTATTTAAATCATTTAAAAATCTATATATTCTCAATATCTTAACATGTACTTAACAATATAATATAAAATAGTCAAACTCCATTTTTCAACTTATTTATTTTATTCAACGAAACCATACGTAGCTTAAATTCAATATTTCAACTATATATATATATAAAATAAGATTTTATATAATATCAAAATTATATTTATTGACCGTATCCTATCCAAACCATAGAAAAATTATTTCAAAAATTATTTTATATATATACCACGGTGCCTGTATATTATTTTCTATCCTATGGTCAAGTCATACGGATATTTGTCATTTCAATCCACAATTTAAAAATAAAATTATGGTTATATATCATTTCAAACCGCAATCCCGAATGAAATGAAATGCATAGCAACTTGCAATTAATATGAATAATTATCCATTCATCCATCAAATCATACATCCATTTATCACAATCATCGTCCAATTTCAAATAATACATCAATATATAACAGGTGATAAATAACTGGTATCAATTATCAATTTATACTCAAATAAATTTAATAACTATTAATTGGCAGTTTATATGAAAAAAGTAAATATAATTTAACTGGCAGTTAATATGCAATAATAAATTAAATAACGCGTAAATTAAATGAATGCAATTTAACTGAGAAAATGATGAAATATATACCAAACAGCTACAAATAAAATTTAAAACACATCATACATCAATTTAACAAACACAAGAACTTTTAAAAGTTGTGAGTGGGTTAAAACACTCACCTTTTGAATTTAAATTGAATTTAAATCCAATTTAAACCCAAAAATTTGACCGTCTTAGAATTTGTCCAAACCAGCGTCATCAGGTCCGGAATTTCAATATGATCCTAAAAAAAAACCGCGCATGAAACAGAGTTCGTATGCAAGAGTTATAGCGAAAATTTCACTTGAATTTTAAATAAAATAAAATAGAAAAAAGAACACATTTAATCCATACTTGCCACGTCATTCTTTCCCCAAAGTCAACACGCGAGCCTTCTTCCAGATCCACGCAACGCACGGGACACGCATGCAAGGGCCCCTTTGACCGAGCTTTGACCGCCCCATACTCCTACCATCGGCCACCATATGGTCGCCGACCACCACCACTGAACGGCCCTTGGCAAACCGCACGCAACCCCCTAGGTCCGGTCCCCCCTTGTCACGACCGGCCGCCACCCAACGTTAACCTTAATCGCACATTTCTGTCGATCCAGCCGTTGATCCACTTTCAATTTCCACCGATGAATTCCTCTTGCCGAACTCTACAAAACCCAAAAGGGAATTTTCGATCCGACGACGTTCGTCGTCGAGCGATGAAAGACCGAAACTAAACGCCCAATTTCTGGTCAAACTACAACCCGAATCGGAAAAACGAATTACACCATTGAATTACACTCGTCGAGAGCATCAACATATATTTTTTTAGAATTTTTCTGAGGACTTTAAATTTTAGGCTTTGGATTTGATTTTTGAATTTGAATTTAGATCTAGCGTTTGTAGCCATTGGGAAGTGGAGGAGCTGAGGAAATGAACGTACAACCAAATGAGAATAGATGGAGGCTAGGGTTTATAACTGGGTTTATATAGGTATGTTAGAATTAGAGTAGATGGATCGGGTTGGATACGTGCTACCACTAACGTGGCCCAAAAAGCCCGTTCTGACCCCGAAACGAAATTGGGTCAACCCATATATCACAATAGGTATTTTAAAATATTATGAATGCAATGGAAAAAGTTTCACGTCCAAATTCCATCGTATGAAGAAGTTATGCTGAAATCCATATTTTCAAACTGATTTCAATTAAATCGATTTCAAGGCGTTTCGCATTCGTACGATCAAATGACAAGTCCGATCGCTACGAAACTTGAGACCCTACAATAATTCACTATTACGGATCCTATGAAACTGGTTTCATCGAAATCCGAGTCCGTGACCAAAATGGATATTTTTATATTAATTAATAAATTAAGAATTAGTAAATAAATCCAATTTTTATATTTCAGTTTTAGAATTGGAAATTTTTATCACTTAATAATTATCAAACATTTAAAATGATTTAACAATTTTTAAATGTCAATTTATTAAAGATTAAATCAATATAAATCTTCGATTTCATAAAATTCAAAATTATAGATAAATTTCCAAAATTTCCTTTTAACTGAATTAACCTATATTTATTCCATTCATAAATTTAAAATAAAAGGGTTTACCATTGGATTTAAATTATCCCATAAATTTTTCCATTTTTCAACTTAATTTTTAAATTAACGTAATAAGTTCATATTTTTTTTATTCATTTGCAATAAATCCATCTATTATAAATTAAATAAATTAACTCACTATTAAAATTCAATTTCTATAATTCATAAATTTTATCACCTTGATTTACTTATAAACTTATACTTCCTTAAACAAATTCCCATCTCAAATTTTAAATGTAAATTCTTTTACCAATTATAGTATTTATTTTAATTTCTTAAAATAATCCATTAATTACACTTTGAATCCAATTTATTTTAATAAGTTTCCAATTAAACGAATTAGATTCAATTCCAACCTTACACATAATTTAGGTTATAATCAATTTATAACGTATTTCTTTCTTAGTTATTACTTTACATACTTCTCGAATAAATTTCTTAGTTAATCATAATTATTTTAAAGTAATGCTTAAAATAAATACGACCCTATAATTACTCAACATTTAAACGAACGTTATTTCATTTTCCATTAGTGTAACATTCATTCATTTTATTATCACTTATTACAAGTTCTATCTCCATTAACAAATAAGCAGGTAATTTATAATATATGTTTACAAGCCATACGTTACAAATTTTGAATTCATCCCAATTCCTTATTATTGACTTAAATTAGCATTACTTATGTTGCATTAACGTTGTTACTTAAAATCTCAATCCAATTGTAATAAATACTCAAAATAAATACATTTACTCCTTTCATTATTTTATTAATTACAATTAAGGCTCATCTAGTTATCTTTATTGGTAAATAAGTGAATTTACTAGTAACCCACTATCATAACCTTTAATATACTTGTATATTTATTCTTCACAACAACTACCATCTATCAATATTATTTCGGCCCTAAATACAAAATTTGCACTTGTTCTTATTATCATATTCCATTTACTAAGTCATAACATTCGAATAAATTTATTAAATTGAAAGGTTCATTCAAGTTTATTAATTATTAACTTCCAACAATGTATCCCTAATTAAAAATCAATTACAGTAACAATGTGTCCTTACATTAACAAATTTAATGCCTACCCTATATTTTCCGTATTCACCTTATATCCAGGTACAATACTTACACCATTTTTTTTTAAATTTTATTCATATTACAAATAAATAGGCTTTAATTACCATTCATATATTTTAATTTAGCCTTCATCTCCATATTAATTTACCCCCTTTATTAATTCTACTAAAAATAAATTACAAAATCCTATTTAATTAACAAATTAAATTGTTGAAATTTAAGGGTCGTTACACTCTCCCCCACTCAGAACTTTTCGTCCCCGAAAAGTGAAACGAAGAACTAAGAAATCAATATACCTTATTCAAACATTAACTTTATAAACAATTAAATTTATAAAATTAATCAATTTAGATAAAATATCTCAATTTATAACCATTAAATCTTTTCATACTTAAATTACTAAAGTTCGGAAAACATTTTCAAAATAATTTCTAAGTCCAAAAATTAACGAAAAATTTCGACAGAGTCTCCTTTGTACGGAGAGGCTCGGGAGAAAATATAATATCGATTATAGGAATTATATTACATATATTATCCAAAATATTATATCCTAACCCGGAAAAATATATAAAATAGCGCTATAAACCGTAATCCGAAACGTACCTATTTGTCGGGCAATTTACGCTTAAATTTTACGGAACCAAAAGCAGTAGCAATTGCTTCCCAAACTTGCATTTCACTTCTATAATCCAAAGGGTTAAATATTTATATAAAGTGAAATATTTAAGTGGTTTCAATCACTATCAACAAATCAATACACAACCATCTACTTCAACAAACAACATACTCAACAAATACAAAACAACCATTCAATCAAACAAATGAATAGTTGTTCGGGTTCAAAACTTTTAAATTGTACGGAATGAAGAATAAACCATCAAGTGCATCATTTACTCAACAGTCTTAGATAAAACTAAATAGATTATTCATTCACCCAAACCCAATTTTAAAGTACCTTACCTAAACAACAATAACCAAACAACAACAATTCCTACTAACAAATCAATTAACTCATTATTAATTTTATTTCGTACATTAGTTGTTTGATTCTTTTCATTCATATAACGGTTTATTCTTTTTTTTTCATTTGTTTCTTTCAATTTTATTTAGAAACAACTTCAACCGCTTTTTCTTAAGTTTACAATTTCTCTTTATTATATTACATTCATTTATAATTGCTTGACCTCGTCTATTTACCCTCTAATTACTTAAGTTTATAATCATCTATTTGTCATACTTACTTTTAATTATATTTACTCGGTAAAACTTCAATTATAACTTAAGTTTATAACATTAAATTCTCATTTAATAGCGATTTCATTGAATACTTTCATTATTTCAAATTTCTACTTGTATAATATTCTATTACAATCTCTTATTAACATTTCAACTTTTAATATTTGGTAAGTTATATATATGTTATTTAAGGGTGTAATTTGAAAGTTATACAAGTTTGTTCCATTTCCTTTAATTAATTCATTGTTCAATAAATTTTTACCTTTTTCTTATAAGTTACAATTTCAACTTCCTTTTTATTTCCTTTATAACTTAGCCTTAAATCTCTTACCTGTATTAATGGTTTCAATTATTAATTACTTACCTTTCATTTCACTACAATAATTGAAGCAATTAATTAATGGAAGCTTAAGAATTTAATACCGGGTTAAAAATTCAATTTATTTTAAAACAATAGTTAAATATATTCTTACAACTCATATATGTCTAATTATATTTAAAATAATTCAAAATTTATACATTTTCAAAAATGAATCTACAGTAGAACTACTACAGTGGCCTTCCCCCTTCGAAACTCGAAAATGAAAGTCGATGATGCGGCCGCCATCATTGAAATTATTTTCCAATGACAGAGAGAAAATTACGAAACTTATTTTCTCCAAAATCCTCTTTAAAACAATTCTTTTGAATTGTATTAAAATATTTATATCAGAAAATACTTATAAACAATATTATTATATTCCAAAATTTATTTGAAAAATTCCAAAACCCCGGATCTTAAGTTCTTAATTTCCAAATTTCATTTATTTAATTTTTCAATCTTATTTCTATTATTATTTGTACACTTTATTACCTAACAACCAATCTATTGCAGCCAAATATTGTTTCCTGGGGGATTGACCAGGCAACTTGGTACTCGGCATCCAAAAGCATCGCTTGGCCAAAGTAAGCAGTTGGCCGAAGAAGGAACGCTCGGCATCAGGAGTATTGTCGGCTTATATTGGTCGTTCGGCACCAAGGGACGTTCGGCATTGAATGCCTTTCGGCGTAGACGGTCGTTCGGCATTGAATGCCGTTCGGCGTAGACGGTCGTTCGGCATTGAATGCCGCTCGACCAAGTGGTACTATTCGGCGTCCCACGTACGCTCGGCCAAGTGACGTTCGACATCCCCGAACGATCGGCCAGCAAGATGGCCCGGCATCCGCCCCAACACAACCAGTTTCAACTATTACTCGGCCTACCCTTCCCTCACTCAACACCTCATCCTGTCCGGCCTGGCCTCGTTCGGCATGAAGGAAGGATCGACATTCTACGTTCGGTCCACTTCTTCCACTCAACAAACAGACCGTTCGGCATGAAAAGGAGGGTTCGGCATTTCGATCGCTCGGCCTATTCGGCTTGGCACACAGAGCACGTCCTACTTGGACCAAGTTATTCGGCCAACTGGCCCACCAGGAAAGTCCAACCCACTTTCGTCCATAAACAGAGAGGCAGGGACACAGAAAACGGGATTAGATTTTAGAGAGCACCGGGGAGACTCTGCCACATTGAATCCTCATTCAAGATTTATTTCTTTTACCCTGCAATTGTATTCTAATACTTAAGAATGGATTGTATCTGTGATCGAGTATCAAGTGGAAAATAAAGATCAGCTTCAAAGTGGACGTAGGCCATTGCGCCGAACCACTATAAATTTGGTGTCCTTACTTCTCGCATTTTAATTTATGTTCTCTTCTCTTTTTCAGTTTATTTTCTTCATTATTCTCTCCACATAATCTTTCTAAGGGTGTTAGTGACCAATTTTGGTGCTAACATTTTGGTGTTTTCACTGAGAATTGAATTCTCAGGCTATTAGGATCTCCTTTGTAGCTACTGGATTGCGTGAATCCCCCGAAGGAGATCCATAATCATTCATAAGGCATCTGTTGATTCTACTCAGAGTTACAGCCAGCAACTCTATCATGGGAAGACCACGAACCAGATCGGCCTCTCAAAGTGCAGATGTCCGTGAAACTTCTAGCATACAACAAGATGGTCCTAGCAAGCAACAAGCGATTCAAGGCGTAGGACCCTCCAACCAAAATCAAGCGCAAGTTGTTTCCCGAATGCTGGAGGTAGCCCTGCCCCTTACTCAGAAGAAGATAGTTCGACTTTAGCTGACGAACCACCTAGGCGTAGAGCCGCAAGGATGAAGACGCACAAGAAGGTGACACCAATCGGTCGACTAGGGATCAAGCTCCCGAAGAGGCTGGACACCAGACTCACCAGGATCCCAAAGAACCCAACCTTCCATCTTCCATACCAACCCCTGACTTGACAGCTATGGTTAGACAGTTGATGAAAGAAAACCAAGGATTGACTAATGAAGATTGGGGAGTTTCCAAGAGTCATACTCCCTTCACAAATACCATCCTGCAGGTTGAATACCCAAGGAAGTTTAACATGCCCACCATTCCTGCCTATGAAGGGAAAACTGACCCTAGACAACATGTAATGAGGTATGGATGGATGATGGATTCAGCAAGAGCCAACGACGCAACCAAGTGCAGGTGCTTTCCGATAACTTTATCCGGAATCGCCACCATGTGGTTCACTCGACTTCCTCCACGGTCAATCTCTAGCTTCGACGAGTTAGCAAGAAAATTCATAGAACAATTCAGGATGCACACCACTATACACACCACTCGTCCCAAGGATGCGATGTCCTTGTCGAGTGTGACCTAAGCTCTAGGAGAATCACTGAAAGCATACTTGCAGAGATTTCATGTTGCCGCTACTGAAGTGAGAAATCCTAACGATCACGCAATTTTGATGGCAGTAATGCATGGAGTGGATCCAGATTCTGAATTTGGAGATTGGTTGGCAGGAAAGCCCGCAGCCACGCTGAACGTTTTTATTCGAAAGCCCATCAATTCATAAGGAGGGAAGAAGCCCGGTGGACAAGGAAAGACAAGGCACCGGGGCCCGGTCAGGAATCTGTAAAGAGTAACATCGTTGCGAAGACAACCGGAGATAACCTTGAGAAGGCTCAAGCCAACGTCCAGAATGATCCCGGGCAGTCTAAAGCAACTGGAGGCGGAGATCCCTGAAAGAAGAAGAAGGAAACGGGGAGATGGAAGTCAAGAATCCCGACCTACAACGAATACACTCCACTGAATACATCTCTTGAGAACATCTACTTGTTGACCTGCAACACTTTTCAATACAGAAAACCACGCGCAAAGGAATCAACAGAGGAGCAGAAGCGGACTGGGAAGTATTGCCGCTTTCACGAGTCCTACGGACACAACACTGACGAGTGCAGGCATCTTCATGACGCTATTTGTAACGACCCGGAATTTTCGAGCATTTAAAATCGGAATATTTAATTGATTTTAAACATTCAATATAATAATTTTAACTCGAATTTCGAATATCACCTTTTATTTGATAATTTAAACGATTGAAATAAATAATTCAAAGTTGGATAACCTGTTGAATCTAGAATTTTAAGTCTGTTAAAAATAATAATAAACAGATAATTAAAAGAGGAAGCTTAGAGGAGAAGCTATAGCCGCGTATATAAAAAAAAAGGGGGAGCAACAATAGAGGCCGAGCACTTTTCACTTTCGTATCAATCTCGTGTACAAATAAAAAAAAAGTTATAAATCAATAATGGCCGAGAGCTTCAACTCCTCGAACCGAATCATCAGTTAAAAGAAAAAGGGGGGAGCCAAGCTTTCAAATCTTCTCGCGACTTGTTTGGGCGTAGGATTCGAGCTCGGCCGGCGCTTCGTGAAGCAGTGTTAATGGCGGCGGCGCAGTTGGCTAGCGTGAGGTCAGAGAGTTCGAGCAACCCAGACGGCAACCAAAGATCGCGTTCGAGTTGACAATGTTGTCGTCGATTTGTAGCTTCAAAGCCGTTAACCGGGGCGAGGCACTGGGGATTGAGACGCTAGCAATTAGGGTTTTGAATTTGGGGAAGGAGCGGGATTTAGGGGCGGCGTCGGTAGAGCAGTAAGGTACGAATTTTATCTTTAATTCAGTAATTAAAGATTGGGGAAAAAATATGATAATAGGAACAGATATAGGAATATATATATATATACACACACACATATATATATATATATATATTAGGTAAGTTTTTAATCTGAATAATAATTTTTATCCTCCTTTTTCAACATTTAATTTAACAAATATATATAAATCAGAAGGGAAGCTTTATGGTAAAGCAGATTGTGGTTTTGCTGGTTACAGAGATCTATACAGAAATGAAATGAGTTTTGAGGGATTATAAAAAGGAAAAAAATTAAAATTAAGTTGATGTTGAAACTCTACAGACTTTTATAAATATATGTAGTTTCAAATGAAAAATATATATAAAATAAGTACACGTCTTTAACTTACCAGTTTATTTTAAAAATTTGTATGTAGGAAGATTAATTTATTTAATAAGCTTGTTTACATAATTAGTTACTAAAAATAATTTATTATAGGAAATTAGTTTAAAACCAAATTATTAGTTTCAATAAAATGAATAGATAGTAGGTAATGGTTCAATCAATTCAAATATTAATAAACTGTATAAATATGTTTACAAGGTCTGAAATCATGGAATCAAATCGAGAATGAAGTGGATTGCAAATTTAAAGGGAAAGGTGAGTTAATCTCACTCAGTTTAAACTTAAATTATTTAAATGATTAAATTTAAATAATTGTTTAAATGGTTGAATTGATTGTTGTGTTATATAGTAGTATATACCACGCCTTGAAATGATTGATTTCCCTCATCTTATAGTGAAGATAATTTATATCGTGCTAACATCTGTGGATGCAGGGAAAACAGGTTGGAGGGATCCAACTGGACCCCTCAACTTTCATGTAAATTATTTAATATCCTCTGTTCTGATTATTTGATATTCTATAATGAATTATGTGGAAATATTGAATGCTATGGCTTGGTTGTTATAATTGGGTATAATGAATTATTAAAAATATAAATTTGATTTTGGAAATAAAAATAAAAGAAGTGAAATTGCAAGTAAAATAATTATAGAATATATTCAAGAATAACTTGGAAAAAAAAATATAAAGTGACTTTAAATTTTAATAAATGAATCCTGAGAATGGAAGGGAAATTTGAATAAACAGAAAATTAATGAAGTTTAAAATGCAGTATTATTAATTAAAAAGGAACAAACATTTATTTAGAATTTAAGATTTGAATTATTGAAAGAGCAAAGAAGAAACTGAAGAAGATAATAATGATAATAATAAAGACCATAACTACTGAATTTAGAAATGAACTGATAAGTAAAAGAATTTATTCCAAATAAAATAGATTCGAAATCAATTTGGGGAAAATTGATTTAAGTGATCGAAGTTTGGATTTTCTCTGGATGGCCAAGTACATGTTTTAAAAGTAAATTTGCAAATATAAATTAAATGTTTTAAAGTTGTTTAAAGAAGCAAGTTTTGTAAAATTTATTATTTCTAATATTTAAAGTAAGTATTTCCTTTAATCTATTCTAGCAGTAATTTTTAAGAAGTAACTTAGTATTTTGGTTTTTAAAAGTAGAAATCTAGTTTTACATTTTATTAAGTAGCTTTATTTTCAAATGTTTATATAGTATGTATTTTAATGAATTATTAAAGTAGTCGTAACTTAAGAATTTAAAGGTAAATCCCAAAGTAAGAATTTTTGTTTTATCTACTATCGAAATAATTATATAAAGAATGACTTGATATTTTGTTAAAAGCATTATTTTAAATTCTAAAATCTTGTGCTTGGTGATTCTAGTGGAAATGAAATACTCGGAATTTATTCCGAGAAAAAGGAAGGTAGTTTGAAAACTGTTTTCAAAAGGATTTGAAAATGAGGATATACCTTGTAAAGATATTTTGAGATAAATAAATAATGTGGGAAATTATTTATTAGTTGGATGGTTGTTTGTGAATATTAATTGATAGTTAAATAACCGACTATCAATGTTGGACAATGCGTTGATCGTTTCGAAGAGACCGGGATCGAGATTTATTTCTCGAAAACCACTTCGATCCGGTTTGTACGTTTCGTGAAAACGATTTTGGATTCGAAGATGGAGCAGTGAAGTGCAAGGGCTAGTCGCTACTAATCCTGAGGATATTTCCAAAATGGATGTAGTAGGAATAGTGCCTTCGGTTCCGTTCGGACCCGGGATGGACTTGTATGAATGAATTGTCAGGACCCGACTTTTTCGTTGCCGAAAAACCGAATACTGAGGGGGTTTTAAGAAAGAAGAGAAAGAGGTAGAAGAAGAAAGAAAGAAAAACAGAACAGAAAGAAAACAATAGAACACATCAGAATCTCACAATTCGCAGCGGAACATATAATAGATAATAAATGAATAATCTTTAAACAAAGAACTATATCAGTTATTACATTACATCACATTACATCACATCATATCATCAGAGTGTACAACATCATACAACAATAAACAGTGCAGCGGAAAAAGAAATACTATATAAACTAGTAATACGCCATGCCATCCAGCTTGCCTCCAGCAACTCCAGAATATCCAGAATATCCCGATAAACCTAACTCTTAACTGCCCGTGTGGAAATTGGTGGGCACCCAGAGTTTAGGAAGGAAAACAATAAACTCCGAGTCAGTCATGTGACTGGTGTGAGAACTCAAAACAGTTATTTATCTTTAAAATCAAAATAGAGGAATATTTTTAAATTCAATTCGCAATGCTTTTAAAAATGAGACTACCATAAGACCTCCCACCACACACACAATGCAAACGCAGACTTGGAGGAGATTTCTCCTTATGATAGTCAAACATGCTTGATACGCATTTAAAAAGAGCATTTGATATCAATATTAGTGCATAGTGTAGGAAAAATTCATTTCGAAAGTAGAATATAAATCTTAGCCAACATACGACCATTATCGTATGCCTACTATAGCTAACTATGTTCAATAGCAGGTTACCGCCACATTCCATAGCAGGTTCTACAACTAAAACCGTACAAGTCTCGTATTGTTTCTTTGGATTTCCATTGAATGGTCAGGCCAAGGAACTTCCCATTGCCACATGAGAATGCCTCTGGATGGACATCCCCGAGAACCAAACCGGATCTCTACCAACACAAGGCCGGGTTACTCCTAACTGAGCAACAACTGACCGAATATGCCATCCCCCGGTCCTTTGGGACCTTTTCACCGAGCGCTCGTAATCAATTCACACAATCATAAAGTGTTTTCAACATGAGTAAGTATCTGGGCTCCATACCATGATACCACCCTTTTCCAGAAGGAAATGGACACATCCTAAAGGGTGCTACCCCTCATAACCTTGCCGCATCTTTCCTGTTTTGACCATTCACGGGATGTGAGGCTCGACGAATTCACGTCCACAAAAACATACTTTATACAAAAGCCATGCTTTGGGTCAACAAATGATCAACACAATGATCACTAAGATAGACGATCAAATAAATGATCCTATCACAATAATCAACACAACGATCATTTCAGCATCACTCAGCATGTCACATTACCAAATTGGGAATATATCGCTGATAACTTCAACTATATAACCTTTGAGCTCGTACGTCTCAAAGAAGGGTGTTAAGCAAAGAATAAATTCTCCGCCACCAACAGAAATATATTTGAAAGAAATCGGCTTTATATCTCAACTTGTAATGTCAGGCATACAATCCATACAAGTCTGTTCCGGGCTCGAACAAAACCGAAGGCACTTACAAAGAAGTCCTTGCAATCCGGATATTCACAATCCTGATCGGATTCACCATCACATATGGAGAACTCAATACCGGAGCAACTCGGTGCAGAGTCAATCGATAGTTCATCCTATCGCTCTCGCAAATATCCGGTCTTCAACACCGATCTTCAATGCAATTCACAACGACGTATCACATATTCGGAATGGGTTATACGACCCCATGGTCCTTTCCCGGTTAACCCGAATAGTGAGCGCTTATTCAAAAATAAGTGTGCATTCAAATTCAATCAATTCACATCAAATACCCATTCAAAGGGAAATATTGATAGTCGGCTATTGAACTATCAATGGATATGCATACATCACCAGATTCCAAATAATTTTCCAAATTATTTATTATCCAAAATATCTTTACAAGATATATATAATTTCAACACTTCAAAAATAAATCAATATTTATTTTTAACAAGTTCCACTTTCACATATAAATTCCATAATGAATTTATATTTCAAAATATTCGTGCATATATGATTTCAATAATTCATTTCAATTTATCTTCAAAAAGATAAATTCTAAATATTCACTTTATATTGGAAAACGTTTCCATACTTATTTATTCATAAGTAATTCACAAATCTCTTTTATTTTCAACACTTAGAAAATATTCAATATACTTAAATCGAATTAAGTATATATTTCATTCTTTAAGGAAATCATTCACTTAATCATATTTATTTGGGCCAAAACGAATGTTACGTGAAACATCGTTACGACAACCCAAAATCACTAGTATAGGGATTCGAAATTAAAATAGATATATATAAATTCCAATACTATACAAAACATTTCCTTTCGGAAATTATTTACTATAACAACAGTGTCATAGTCTACCATTTCCTTTTATTTCTCGAAAACATCTATTTCAACAATAAACGTTGAAATCTATGGTTTCGAATCTCAACATATTTTAAAACATCGTTGGATCGGTTTAATCTTATTTAAAACATCACATTCTAAATAATTTCTTTAACATATTATTCACTATTTAAAAACGTGAATATACCTTGTTAATAAATTTCATCACTTCTATTCATTTTATTTTAAGGAATTATTCATTGTCTAAAACATGAATATAACTCCATTAAAAATTTCAACAATTCACTTATCAAAATAAGTCGTTGCTGATTTATAAAACCATGTTTATAAATTCTATTTCTATTTCTTTTATAACAACTTCCTTTTATAAATTTCCTTTATTAACTTATCTCAATTCATATCACAATGATATACTAAAAATTCATATTATAATTCCAATATTTATAATTCATTTATTTATAAAATCATTCCTTTAATCTTCATAAATTTTATAAATCTTATAACTCATAAGATTCATTTATTTATCCAAAATCTTATTCTTTTAAATAACTTCCCAAATTTTATAAACCTACTGTTTATAAAATTCCAATTATAACTTCACCGTTCATAATTCTATAAATTCCATTCATCTATGAAATTCATTCACGATTCATTCTAACTCTTATAAAACTTCGTTTTACAATTCCAATAATTTTAATTTACAAATATTCATTTGTAAATCCTTTAATATAAATCAATTAATTTTACTATTTTAAAAATGTCTTTTACTCTTTTATAAATCCATCTTTTGATTTAGAAATAATCCAATTTCATAAATCCTATTTTTAAACCTTTTTATAATTTATTCAAAAATCCCAATTTTTATAAAATCGTTAATCTCATATTTTCGAAAATCAACTTTTAACTATATTTCTCAAAAATATAATTTTTATAACATTAAAATTTTAACGTTTATTTATTTAGAATGAATCAATTCTAAAAATATTTATAAAGCGTATATCTTCAAAATTACTTTAGAAATCTCTTAAAATAAAAATCGTTATTTTTAAACTTCAAAAATTGGATCCGATGATGTAACACATCAATAGTCAATCACGATTTTCAAACATCATATATCATCCATGATAAACAATTAAATATCACAATATATGAAATCAAATAAATATTGTGAGGAATCCAGTTGGATCCCTCCAACCTGTTTCCCTGCATCCACAGACATTAGCACAATACCATTCCGTTTCAAGACGGAATATCGCGGTATATGGGATTTTATAATATATATCCGCTTACTAACGGCGTATAGGGTCTCATCCGCTAAAAGAAAATGCGGGAAATCAATCAACTGCAATATATACATATGCCAATATATATATATTGCTATATATATAATATAATACCAATTCCACTTCGAGGTGGAATATCGCGGTATATGTGTGTAATAAATAACCTCCGCTTACTAACGGCGTATAGGGTCTATTCACATCCAATATATATATATAACAATCATCATTCAAACATTCAATCAACACAGTCAATCAATTTTAAATCTAACTATTTAAAATTTAAATGAACAACAGAAATTCCTTTTGAGTGAGAAGTTCTCACCTTTATTCCCGTTTGCAATCCACTTCCAATTCAACTTGATTTCTTCATTTATACCTTGTATAAATATTTACACAATTTATTAATATTCGAATCAATCGAATAAATTAAATTTTCATTAGATAATTTCGATTCATCGGCGATTTCATTTTTTGATAGTTAAATTAACTGATAGTTTTATTTTTAAACCAATTTCTCGTTTAAACAAATTTATTTAACTAATTATTAAATTTTCTTTCTTTTAATAAATTTAATTAACCAGTGGCCTTTATTTTAAATCAATTCCTTTTAGTAAATTAACCTAACATTTAAATTTTATACTAATTTTCTTTTTATACATACTCTTCACATTCTAAAAATAATATTCCTGTCTTTAAAATTTTAACTTCAACAATTTATCAAATCCACTTGAATATTTATTTTTATTTTCAATCTTCCTTTAAATAATTTAAATAACTATCGATTTAGTTCTAAACAAATGATTTATTTATTTTTAAACTAATGCTTTTAAATTTTTAAATCATTTCCTTTTATAAATTAAATCAACTAATAGATTTTGGTTTTTAACTATTAATTTTGTTATAAATAAAATTTTCCTTTTAAATAGAATATTCGAACTAAGTGAAAAATCACTTACCCTTTAATAGCTTAATTTATTTCTTTATTTAACTTAAAAATCAATTTTCTTAAATAAATCGTTTTATCAAATGATTTGAATTCTTAACAAATTTTCTTTTACAAAAATATTTTTCATTTGAAACTAAATTTTATTTTTAACTGATAATTTTGTTTTAACAAATAAATTTAATTTTAAACAAATCTTCTTTTATAAATTCCTTTAAAATTCCAAATTTCTTTTGATAGTTTTAATTAACAATTTCTCTTTTATTTTAAATCAACTAATTTTTCTTTAATAAAATATTTAACTAAAAATTTAAATTTAATAAATCAAACTCTCTTTTAATAACTTAATTAACTATAGATTTTCTTTTTAGTAACTAAAACAGATAAAACAAATTTATTATCGTAAACTATTGTTTATAACAACTTAACAAATCATTTTACGTTAAATCAATTTCTTTCGATAAATTTATTTAACAAAAATTCAAACTTTGAAACCAAATTTTCTTTAAATCATTTCTAAAAATAAATTTAAACAAGTAAGTTAAATAAATTCATTAATACCCGAAATAAATCGAATACCTGTTTTCGTCTGGTATTCTATTTTTTTTTTCTAACAATATATATATAGTTTAAAAATAAAAAAAATAAAAATAATACCTTACTGCAAATCGCTCGAGTTCCCATCGCCTATGAAATCCCCAAACACGCGTGACATCACCCCTCGCCTTCATCATCATCATCTCGCGTGCGCCACTGGTCTCGAGTCGTGCGCACTCGAATCCACTGCAGCCCTGACCTCGCACCACGAACGCACGCCACTCCACTTGACTCGCGCGCCGCCGCATCGAACCGCGTGAACCCACGCGACTTCAACGTCGCCGCAGCCAATTGTCGCCGCTACCCCCAATCACGCGCACGCGTGCTCGTCACCACCACAACCAATCACAGCCGCGGCCTCCCTATCACCATCGGCCTCGAACCGTAGTCGCGATCTACTGCCGATGTCGCGCGCCACTCCACTTCCAGACGCGAGCGCCTCCACCTCCTTACGCGTACGCGCGCGCATTCCCCCCCCGACTTCGCCTTGGCCTCCATTGATCCACGCGACCCACGTTCATCGCCTCGAAGTCGCGCGCCTTCGATTAGGGCTTCGGCCATATTTTTTTTATTATTTTGTTTTGAACTGCAGCATTGATTTGGGGAAAGAAGATGAAATAGGAGAGGCTTCGGCTATTATCTTTAAGTGAGGAGAACGAGAGATTTTTCTTCTGCCATTTTTTTTCTTAGCTTTGATTTTGTAACTGAGGAAAGAAGGGAGAGGGATGCGTGAATTTAAAAGTGGAAGAGTATGGTTTGCACGATCTCGTTCTCGTGAATTTAGGCATGAATTTAGGGAAGAGAACGTGATGCTGTTTGACCAAGTTTATATTTAAATTTAAATTTAAATTGTTGAAAATTTTGACGCGTTTACGTGTCGTGTGCTCACATATTAACTCCAAAAAATACGAAATTTGAAATCCAGCAATAATTCAATATTACGGACCCAATGGAACTGGTTTCGTCGAATTCCGAGACTGTGCCTCGGACGGCTATTTTAAATATCGATTCAAACGATATAAGTTTCAAAACTGAACAATTCACATTCAATTTCAATTCTGAAGCTTCTACTACCTTCAGTATTGTCAATATGAATTTTACAAGCCTTTGAAATATTTTAAATCGGCTTAAAATCAAAGATTTAAATTTTTATTCAACTTCAATAGATTAAATTCTATAATTTAAATCGTTATATTCAAAGTTATATTGAAAATTCAATCCAAACTATCATTCAAATATTTAAAATAAATTAAATATTCTCAATTTAAATTATTCAAAATTCTGGGTCGTTACAATCTTTCCCCCTTAAAAGAATTTCGTCCCGAAATTACAAGTTAAGAAGAATGCCCTTATCCCGTCTATTATTTTTCATAATTCAAATAATTTTATCAACTTTCTAAAACAAATCTTTTTTTTTACTAGAGATTCATTATTATTTCAACTAGTTTTCTAACTTCAATCATGAGTTCCAAACAACATTGTTTTCCTAACCATTCAAATTTAAATTCAAATTCAAATTTCAAACTTTCAAAATTTTTCTCAAAATTTTTCTAACACCCAAAATTTTCGAAAAATTTCGCCAGCGTTTCCTTTGCGCGGCTCGATCGGTACGACTACAAAATGGCACCACGGCCCCTCAGAATCAAAAAGAAAAGAGAAAAGCCAAGTGGCTAGAGAAGAAAGTCATCAAATTTCATACTGAAATTGAAATACGTACCTTTTTGTCGAGCAATTCAATTTTATCTTTGAAATCAAAATCTCAATTCCTTTATATACCTGTATAACCTGTATAATCTGCTAGTAGTAGCATCCAAATCCAACATTCAAACCAATTTGCCAATTCTATTGCAAAATATTTAACATATACTTCTTATACGTTTTTACTTCACTATTGAAGTTACGTATTCACTTTCATCCAAATTTTGCATTTCAATTCAATTTTACATTTCAATTTCGTTTGAATTAAATTCACGATTTCAATTTTATTTGAATTCAATTCATAATTTAAATTTTGAATTCTAACGACTAACTTTCATTTAGTAGTTCACATTACTATATTGAATTAGTTTTATTCATTAATTCATTTCAATATTTCAATTCATCTCGTTTTTAGTTAGTTGCTCAATTCAATTTTTATTGCTTACTACAAATTCATATACCATCTTCATATTCATTCCATTTGAAATTATTTCATAAATAAATAAATTATCAAGTTAATTTATTTGAATCAATCCATTTTATTTAATTCCATATACTAATGATAATAATTCAATATTATCACTTCTTAACAATCATGCAACCATATACTATAATAATCCATAGAAAATCATTTCTTTTTATACAAAAATAGTTTTGGGCAAAATTTTCTCATTTACCCGATTCAAAACAAATTTTATATTCACTAACAAATACGCGCTCATATCTATTATTACACTCAAACTCATTCTAGAGTACTGCTGACTCTATCTCTAACGAGTAATACCCATCAGAACCATGGTTGTCGCTTAACCAACAGCTCTGATACCACATTGTCAGGACCCGACTTTTTCGTTGCCGAAAAACCGAATACTGAGGGGGTTTTAAGAAAGAAGAGAAAGAGGTAGAAGAAGAAAGAAAGAAAAACAGAACAGAAAGAAAACAATAGAACACATCAGAATCTCACAATTCGCAGCGGAACATATAATAGATAATAAATGAATAATCTTTAAACAAAGAACTATATCAGTTATTACATTACATCACATTACATCACATCATATCATCAGAGTGTACAACATCATACAACAATAAACAGTGCAGCGGAAAAAGAAATACTATATAAACTAGTAATATGCCATGCCATCCAGCTTGCCTCCAGCAACTCCAGAATATCCAGAATATCCTGATAAACCTAACTCTTAACTGCCCGTGTGGAAATTGGTGGGCACCCAGAGTTTAGGAAGGAAAACAATAAACTCCGAGTCAGTCATGTGACTGGTGTGAGAACTCAAAACAGTTATTTATCTTTAAAATCAAAATAGAGGAATATTTTTAAATTCAATTCGCAATGCTTTTAAAAATGAGACTACCATAAGACCTCCCACCACACACACAATGCAAACGCAGACTTGGAGGAGATTTCTCCTTATGATAGTCAAACATGCTTGATACGCATTTAAAAAGAGCATTTGATATCATTATTAGTGCATAGTGTAGGAAAAATTCATTTCGAAAGTAGAATATAAATCTTAGCCAACATACGACCATTATCGTATGCCTACTATAGCTAACTATGTTCAATAGCAGGTTACCGCCACATTCCATAGCAGGTTCTACAACTAAAACCGTACAAGTCTCGTATTGTTTCTTTGGATTTCCATCGAATGGTCAGGCCAAGGAACTTCCCATTGCCACATGAGAATGCCTCTGGATGGACATCCCCGAGAACCAAACCGGATCTCTACCAATACAAGGCTGGGTTACTCCTAACTGAGCAACAACTGACCGAATATGCCATCCCCCGGTCCTTTGGGACCTTTTCACCGAGCGCTCGTAATCAATTCACACAATCATAAAGTGTTTTCAACATGAGTAAGTATCTGGGCTCCATACCATGATACCACCCTTTTCCAGAAGGAAATGGACACATCCTAAAGGGTGCTACCCCTCATAACCTTGCCGCATCTTTCCTGTTTTGACCATTCACGGGATGTGAGGCTCGACGAATTCACGTCCACAAAAACATACTTTATACAAAAGCCATGCTTTGGGTCAACAAATGATCAACACAATGATCACTAAGATAGACGATCAAATAAATGATCCTATCACAATAATCAACACAACGATCATTTCAGCATCACTCAGCATGTCACATTACCAAATTGGGAATATATCGCTGATAACTTCAACTATATAACCTTTGAGCTCGTACGTCTCAAAGAAGGGTGTTAAGCAAAGAATAAATTCTCCGCCACCAACAGAAATATATTTGAAAGAAATCGGCTTTATATCTCAACTTGTAATGTCAGGCATACAATCCATACAAGTCTGTTCCGGGCTCGAACAAAACCGAAGGCACTTACAAAGAAGTCCTTGCAATCCGGATATTCACAATCCTGATCGGATTCACCATCACATATGGAGAACTCAATACCGGAGCAACTCGGTGCAGAGTCAATCGATAGTTCATCCTATCGCTCTCGCAAATATCCGGTCTTCAACACCGATCTTCAATGCAATTCACAACGACGTATCACATATTCGGAATGGGTTATACGACCCCATGGTCCTTTCCCGGTTAACCCGAATAGTGAGCGCTTATTCAAAAATAAGTGTGCATTCAAATTCAATCAATTCACATCAAATACCCATTCAAAGGGAAATATTGATAGTCGGCTATTGAACTATCAATGGATATGCATACATCACCAGATTCCAAATAATTTTCCAAATTATTTATTTTCCAAAATATCTTTACAAGATATATATAATTTCAACACTTCAAAAATAAATCAATATTTATTTTTAACAAGTTCCACTTTCACATATAAATTCCATAATGAATTTATATTTCAAAATATTCGTGCATATATGATTTCAATAATTCATTTCAATTTATCTTCAAAAAGATAAATTCTAAATATTCACTTTATATTGGAAAACGTTTCCATACTTATTTATTCATAAGTAATTCACAAATCTCTTTTATTTTCAACACTTAGAAAATATTCAATATACTTAAATCGAATTAAGTATATATTTCATTCTTTAAGGAAATCATTCACTTAATCATATTTATTTGGGCCAAAACGAATGTTACGTGAAACATCGTTACGACAACCCAAAATCACTAGTATAGGGATTCGAAATTAAAATAGATATATATAAATTCCAATACTATACAAAACATTTCCTTTCGGAAATTATTTACTATAACAACAGTGTCATAGTCTACCATTTCCTTTTATTTCTCGAAAACATCTATTTCAACAATAAACGTTGAAATCTATGGTTTCGAATCTCAACATATTTTAAAACATCGTTGGATCGGTTTAATCTTATTTAAAACATCACATTCTAAATAATTTCTTTAACATATTATTCACTATTTAAAAACGTGAATATACCTTGTTAATAAATTTCATCACTTCTATTCATTTTATTTTAAGGAATTATTCATTGTCTAAAACATGAATATAACTCCATTAAAAATTTCAACAATTCACTTATCAAAATAAGTCGTTGCTGATTTATAAAACCATGTTTATAAATTCTATTTCTATTTCTTTTATAACAACTTCCTTTTATAAATTTCCTTTATTAACTTATCTCAATTCATATCACAATGATATACTAAAAATTCATATTATAATTCCAATATTTATAATTCATTTATTTATAAAATCATTCCTTTAATCTTCATAAATTTTATAAATCTTATAACTCATAAGATTCATTTATTTATCCAAAATCTTATTCTTTTAAATAACTTCCCAAATTTTATAAACCTACTGTTTATAAAATTCCAATTATAACTTCACCGTTCATAATTCTATAAATTCCATTCATCTATGAAATTCATTCACGATTCATTCTAACTCTTATAAAACTTCGTTTTACAATTCCAATAATTTTAATTTACAAATATTCATTTGTAAATCCTTTAATATAAATCAATTAATTTTACTATTTTAAAAATGTCTTTTACTCTTTTATAAATCCATCTTTTGATTTAGAAATAATCCAATTTCATAAATCCTATTTTTAAACCTTTTTATAATTTATTCAAAAATCCCAATTTTTATAAAATCGTTAATCTCATATTTTCAAAAATCAACTTTTAACTATATTTCTCAAAAATATAATTTTTATAACATTAAAATTTTAACGTTTATTTATTTAGAATGAATCAATTCTAAAAATATTTATAAAGCGTATATCTTCAAAATTACTTTAGAAATCTCTTAAAATAAAAATCGTTATTTTTAAACTTCAAAAATTGGATCCGATGATGTAACACATCAATAGTCAATCACGATTTTCAAACATCATATATCATCCATGATAAACAATTAAATATCACAATATATGAAATCAAATAAATATTGTGAGGAATCCAGTTGGATCCCTCCAACCTGTTTCCCTGCATCCACAGACATTAGCACAATACCATTCCGTTTCAAGACGGAATATCGCGGTATATGGGATTTTATAATATATATCCGCTTACTAACGGCGTATAGGGTCTCATCCGCTAAAAGAAAATGCGGGAAATCAATCAACTGCAATATATACATATGCCAATATATATATATTGCTATATATATAATATAATACCAATTCCACTTCGAGGTGGAATATCGCGGTATATGTGTGTAATAAATAACCTCCGCTTACTAACGGCGTATAGGGTCTATTCACATCCAATATATATATAACAATCATCATTCAAACATTCAATCAACACAGTCAATCAATTTTAAATCTAACTATTTAAAATTTAAATGAACAACAGAAATTCCTTTTGAGTGAGAAGTTCTCACCTTTATTCCCGTTTGCAATCCACTTCCAATTCAACTTGATTTCTTCATTTATACCTTGTATAAATATTTACACAATTTATTAATATTCGAATCAATCGAATAAATTAAATTTTCATTAGATAATTTCGATTCATCGGCGATTTCATTTTTTGATAGTTAAATTAACTGATAGTTTTATTTTTAAACCAATTTCTCGTTTAAACAAATTTATTTAACTAATTATTAAATTTTCTTTCTTTTAATAAATTTAATTAACCAGTGGCCTTTATTTTAAATCAATTCCTTTTAGTAAATTAACCTAACATTTAAATTTTATACTAATTTTCTTTTTATACATACTCTTCACATTCTAAAAATAATATTCCTGTCTTTAAAATTTTAACTTCAATAATTTATCAAATCCACTTGAATATTTATTTTTATTTTCAATCTTCCTTTAAATAATTTAAATAACTATCGATTTAGTTCTAAACAAATGATTTATTTATTTTTAAACTAATGCTTTTAAATTTTTAAATCATTTCCTTTTATAAATTAAATCAACTAATAGATTTTGGTTTTTAACTATTAATTTTGTTATAAATAAAATTTCCTTTTAAATAGAATATTCGAACTAAGTGAAAAATCACTTACCCTTTAATAGCTTAATTTATTTCTTTATTTAACTTAAAAATCAATTTCCTTAAATAAATCGTTTTATCAAATGATTTGAATTCTTAACAAATTTTCTTTTACAAAAATATTTTTCATTTGAAACTAAATTTTATTTTTAACTGATAATTTTGTTTTAACAAATAAATTTAATTTTAAACAAATCTTCTTTTATAAATTCCTTTAAAATTCCAAATTTCTTTTGATAGTTTTAATTAACAATTTCTCTTTTATTTTAAATCAACTAATTTTTCTTTAATAAAATATTTAACTAAAAATTTAAATTTAATAAATCAAACTCTCTTTTAATAACTTAATTAACTATAGATTTTCTTTTTAGTAACTAAAACAGATAAAACAAATTTATTATCGTAAACTATTGTTTATAACAACTTAACAAATCATTTTACGTTAAATCAATTTCTTTCGATAAATTTATTTAACAAAAATTCAAACTTTGAAACCAAATTTTCTTTAAATCATTTCTAAAAATAAATTTAAACAAGTAAGTTAAATAAATTCATTAATACCCGAAATAAATCGAATACCTGTTTTCGTCTGGTATTCTATTTTTTTTTTCTAACAATATATATATAGTTTAAAAATAAAAAAAATAAAAATAATACCTTACTGCAAATCGCTCGAGTTCCCATCGCCTATGAAATCCCCAAACACGCGTGACATCACCCCTCGCCTTCATCATCATCATCTCGCGTGCGCCACTGGTCTCGAGTCGTGCGCACTCGAATCCACTGCAGCCCTGACCTCGCACCACGAACGCACGCCACTCCACTTGACTCGCGCGCCGCCGCATCGAACCGCGTGAACCCACGCGACTTCAACGTCGCCGCAGCCAATTGTCGCCGCTACCCCCAATCACGCGCACGCGTGCTCGTCACCACCACAACCAATCACAGCCGCGGCCTCCCTATCACCATCGGCCTCGAACCGTAGTCGCGATCTACTGCCGATGTCGCGCGCCACTCCACTTCCAGACGCGAGCGCCTCCACCTCCTTACGCGTACGCGCGCGCATTCCCCCCCGACTTCGCCTTGGCCTCCATTGATCCACGCGACCCACGTTCATCGCCTCGAAGTCGCGCGCCTTCGATTAGGGCTTCGGCCATATTTTTTTTTTATTTTGTTTTGAACTGCAGCATTGATTTGGGGAAAGAAGATGAAATAGGAGAGGCTTCGGCTATTATCTTTAAGTGAGGAGAACGAGAGATTTTTCTTCTGCCATTTTTTTTCTTAGCTTTGATTTTGTAACTGAGGAAAGAAGGGAGAGGGATGCGTGAATTTAAAATGTGGAAGAGTATGGTTTGCACGATCTCGTTCTCGTGAATTTAGGCATGAATTTAGGGAAGAGAACGTGATGCTGTTTGACCAAGTTTATATTTAAATTTAAATTTAAATTGTTGAAAATTTTGACGCGTTTACGTGTCGTGTGCTCACATATTAACTCCAAAAAATACGAAATTTGAAATCCAGCAATAATTCAATATTACGGACCCAATGGAACTGGTTTCGTCGAATTCCGAGACTGTGCCTCGGACGGCTATTTTAAATATCGATTCAAACGATATAAGTTTCAAAACTGAACAATTCACATTCAATTTCAATTCTGAAGCTTCTACTACCTTCAGTATTGTCAATATGAATTTTACAAGCCTTTGAAATATTTTAAATCGGCTTAAAATCAAAGATTTAAATTTTTATTCAACTTCAATAGATTAAATTCTATAATTTAAATCGTTATATTCAAAGTTATATTGAAAATTCAATCCAAACTATCATTCAAATATTTAAAATAAATTAAATATTCTCAATTTAAATTATTCAAAATTCTGGGTCGTTACATGAATGCTTGCGAAACATCGTCAGGTGGACGATGGGCATTCTAGGGAATATGTTCTATAAAGGTAACGCTTAGCCTCAAGCCTCATCAAATGGGAATGGCTGAAAATCAGGGGATATGCAGCAAGGCTTCGTGGGTAGCCCCCACTGGAGGGTGAGGTCATCCCTGTCTAGATGTCCCTTTATTTCGGCTGTGTGGGCGGTTGCTGATCCCAACCGTGGGGTGATCTTGCTCGGGACTGTCCAGTAAGGGATGGTTCCGGTCTTGTGTTGCAGGGGAGTTAGGGTGGCTCCTCGGTACGCTGATCTAGACCAGGTACTGTGACAGGTGGTACCCCAGTGCCTAGCCATTAGTTGGAATCCATTTTCCCTACGCGCCCGTACGGTTTTGATTGTGCCCAACTATTGCTGAAACGTGAGATGCAAGCATTTCAGCTAGATTCTATTTACTTTCTATAGACACTACTATAATATCAGAGGATTTCTATAAAAATTGTTTTAGCTATCGTAAGGTAAAAACCCGACATGTTTATTTGTGGCGTGGTCTTACGAGATGCTTTTGTTTTCAAAGGATTTTGAAACTTTAATAATCAATTGGGTGTGATTTTCTCACGCTGGTATTCCAGACTGACTCGGGTGTTGTTTTATATGATGCTCGGGTCAGACCGAGTATTATAGACTACAGGTGTTGATGCTGTGGAGCTCAGGAGACGAGCTGGATGACAATACGTATTCACGTACTTGTACATATATATTTCCGCTGTTGTGTTGTTGTGTATCCACTGTATGTTATTGATGTGAGCTGTGACTGATGTACTCTGATGATGTAATATATGTAAACAGATATATTTGATTTTGAGTAAAGATCATTTATTATCTATTATATTTTATTCCGCTGCGATGGTTAGATTCTGTTGTTGTTTTCAATTCTCTTCTTCTACCTCTTCTTCTTTAACCTGATGGTTCGTATTTCTGTACAACTTGAGTTGATTGTTGTAGAATAGTGTTAACTCAAGGGGTACGGATTTGCGGGCTGTTACACTTGGTATCAGAGCGAGGTTGGCGATAACCTTGGCTCTGGTGGGAATTACTCATTTAAAATAGAGTCCGTAGTACTCTATAATGAGTTTGAGCGTATAAATAAATATGAGCGCGTATTTGTTAGTGAATATAAATTGTTTTAATATTGTGTTGATTGGTTTATTGAGTGACATATGAACCTTCGTCGGCACAGTCTGGACAACTGTATCGAAGGGGTTTCTAAACACTTGAATAGAACAATCGACACGGTATTGTTTTAAATACGGGTAAATGAAATAATTTTACCCAAAAATATATTTTTGATATAAAGAAAGTTTTTGGAAAACTATATAGCTATTATATGGTTGCTTGGATGTTAAAAATGATAATATTAAAGTATTATCATTTTTAAGTGAATTTAACTAGAAATTGAAAGTATAACCAAAGTTGAAGGGAATAAATTCATCATAAAATGAAATTCGTAAGTATGAGTCATAAATGAAATTTATAAATTGAAATATAATCAAATAAGAATTTGTATGAGCATAAGATATGCAAATGAATTATAGTAAAATTGATTTAAGCAGGATTTGGAAATTTAAAACCCGGAGATTTTGGAAGTGTTTTGAAGATAAATAATAGCACAATTGTTTTGGTGATGTTTCTGAAAAGAAATCTGTTTTAAATGGATTTTGAAAGTGATATAGCATTGAAATCACTTGGATTATTGGAAAATAATTCCGATGATGACGGCCGCATCATCAGTATTCATTTTCGAATTCCTAAGTGACGGATTGCTACCAAATTGACTTGTTCAGAAAGCTAGTTGTTTTTGAAAATTTCTAAAGAAATTTGCTGGGAATAAAACCAGGATTGATTTAAATTTTGAGAAGTGTGATTTGAGATGTTGGAGATTTCAAAGTGTTTTGAAACCAAAAGCCGGTATTTTAAAAATCCTGATAAGATGGGTTATAAGCTTATAAGTTAGGATGTTCTTTTAAATCAGGAAGGATAAATAAGCTTTGAATGTTGAAATTTAAATTTAAAGAGAAAAGTTAAAAATGAAATTAACTTGGATTGGAGAATAAAATTTAACTGGATTAAAATAAATTGAATAAGCTGAAAATAATATCCAGTTTTATTCGAATTAAGTTGAAATTGAATTGAGTTAAATAAAACTGAGTTAAAGTAGAAATTGAATTGGAATGAGAAGTTAATTGAATTAATGAATGGAATACAATTCTTACCTGGATAAATGAAAAGTAAATTGAGTAAGAAATGGGAATTTAAATAAATAAATCAGCATAACTTGTAAGAGAATTAAAAATCCATAGAAATAAAATATGCTAGGGCTATAAATAAATAGAAGGTTTGAGTTAAAAATAAAAGATGAATATATTCAAGCTTATGATGAATGGAATTGTATAAAACAATAGGTTGTGACTTATTAAATTGAAAATGGAATACAATGCCCAAAATCAATATTTTGATGAATTGAAAAATGAAAAGAGAACCCAAACTTGAATTGTAAAGTATATTGAACTTAAGAAAATAAAATAAAGTGATATTTGGAATAAAAATTCAAGTGTTGGATTATAAATAAGGGAAGAACTAATTAGATAATAAATTAGTTAATGAAATTGAATGGTGAGTTTATGATGAAGTTTGGAAATGAACTCAAGTTATAAATTAAATTTGACTTAAATTGTGGATAGATGGAAGTGTGAATATAAATGAAATGTGACCTATAAAATTTAGAAATGAGATTAATAAGCCAAAATAAAATAGTTTTGAATTTGGAAAGTGAATGAAAATCCAAAACTTAACTTATAAAATAAATAGGTTGAACTCCAGTAAAATAGATAAAGAAATTTTGAAATAAAAATCAAATATTGATTTAATGTATGTTGAATATCAAATTTTGTGGTGACAAATGTTTAGTTTGTAAATGAATTATGGGATGAATATTCGACGGAAATAATATGGAATGTTCCAAGATTAATTATTGGAATATGGAAATGGAACTCGAATTAGTTAATTAAAAATTGAACTGTGAATAAATAATAGAATTTGAAAGTGAAGTTTGAGTTATAAATATACATTCAGCATGGAATTGTAAGTAAATTAAAGATGAAGTGAAGCTATTTGGAATTGAATTACAATATGAATATAACAAGTTAAATATGTGCATAGATATTATTTTGATAAATTGAGAGCGTGAATTAGCAATTTGAATTGGATAGAATTTGATGAGAATCAAATATAATGGAATTGAACTTAATTTATGCAATTTGAATAAATCGAAGTAAAACCACTTAAGATTGTAGCTAATTGAAGCTTGGCTTCAAAATCCATTAAATAAAAGTTTGGGTTGAATTAATGGTATATAGGCATGGAAGATTGTCGAGATTAAATAAAAAAGTTTTGGAATGAAAATTTGGCGATTATGAAATAAAATGCAATTGGATGAGGGGTGCATAAATTAAAATGGAATGGTATTAAATGTAAATTGAATTGGAATCGATTTAAATGATTATAAGCTTAGGTGATCATTGAGTGTAAGTCACTTAAATACGATAAAGTGGTTTGAAAATTTGTTGAAAGCTATTGAATTAGCTTTAAAACCATATAAATTGTTTATGTACACTAGTTATGTGATGCATGTGTTTAACTATTGAGAGTAAGTGAAATTATATATATATAGCACTTACATGTTTGAATTGATTAAGTACAGGTTCAGGGAAGCCGTTTGGCTGGATTTGATTGCGCAATTTGCTAAAATAAATCGCCGCTTGTTTAAAAATGCTAAAATAAGGTACGCCTACGCAATACAAATAGGAAATATGAACTGTTTTTCTGTTTTCCAACCGTGTGGGTCGATGTATATTGATTTCCGGCCTGAGGCCGATGTATATATGTTTTTTGTGCATCCTGCGATATCGCAGAAGTCCCTCCGTACAAGGGAGACTCTGCCAAAATTTTCCGTAAATTTTGGGAGTTAGAATTTTTTTGAAAATTTTCACTAACGGTAAATGATTTAATTTGTAAGCAAATGGAATTGGAGCTACATAACTGAAATGTGAATGTAAAGAAAGTGGAATTGAAGAAACTAAAGAAAGTAAAGTTTGCAAATAAACTTTAATTGAGGTTTAAATCAATTAGTAAGAGCAACTAATTAAATATTCAAGTGGAAGATAATTTGAAATCAAATGGAATAGTAAAGACTAGGTGAGTAAAAATGAATATGAACTTCAATAGCGAAGTGAAATTAAATATAGTAAGTATGGAAAATATTTGAATTGAACTTAAGAAATGAAATTCTTAAGAAAATTTGGTATTGAGAAAAATTATTCCAAATGAATAATTGAATGGGAATTAAACTGAAAGTTGTGAATTGGGGTGGTTGTGAATAAGAGAATAGAAACCCAAATGAATGTGAATAAAAGAGAATTGGTGTAGCTAAAAACCAATTGGGCTAATTACGTAGGATGTACGTACGTTATTTATTCTCATAGCTATATTGATCCAGAATTCGAACACAGAATTTCGAGATAATTATATTGATCCGAGTCAGGATTTTTCACTCGATTTTCGACGGCGAACCTGGATGTGGATTGTTGATTGATTCTGGAAATTCTCTATCATAGTTTACAGCTATGCAAGGAGAATGACGGTTTCTGATCAAGAAACCAGATCTAAGTCCGCACTAGGAAATCGGGTGGACGATACTAGTTCGGAAATGGAATTGTGTGATCGAGTAAGCGATCGATTTGGTATTGCGTACGAATAGTATGTGTGCATCGTACGGTCTTAAATAAAGCAAATGTTGAAACTTGTGTAAAAGTAATGCAAAATGCCTTGAATGTGTGGATGGACATTATGGTTATAACAGGATATACAGGTGTTTTAAAAGCAGGAAATTGATGTTCGATTTCAGAAGATAAAATTTAAATGGCCCGACAAAAAGGTATGTGATTAAAATTCTATATGGAATTTGATTTGGATTTGGATTTGGATTGAGCCACTTGGCTTTTTGTTTTCTTTTTGGATTTGGGAGGCCTTAGAGCCATTTTGTAGTTGTACCGAGCTAGCCGCGCAAAGGAGACGCTGGCGAAATTTTTCGTAAATTTAAGGTGTTAGAAAAATTTTGAGAAATTTTGACAATTCAAATTCGATTTTAAAATTGAATTTGAATTGTTAAGTAAGTAATATGGTTTGGGACTTATGGATAAGTTGAAACGTTAAGAAAGGAATTAGTGTATCATTAATAAAAAGATTTGTTAGTAAATTGATAAAAACTATTGGGAGTTGAGAAGATAGTTAATGGGTCATGGATCATTCTTCCTAATTGGTAATTTCGGGGACAAAATTCTTTTAAGGGGGGAGGAATGTAACGACCCGGAATTTTCGAGCATTTAAAATCGGAATATTTAATTGATTTTAAACATTCAATATAATAATTTTAACTCGAATTTCGAATATCACCTTTTATTTGATAATTTAAACGATTGAAATAAATAATTCAAAGTTGGGTAACCTATTGAATCTAGAATTTTAAGTCTGTTAAAAATAATAATAAACAGATAATTAAAAGAGGAAGCTTAGAGGAGAAGCTGTAGCCGCGTATATAAAAAAAAAGGGGAGCAACAATAGAGGCCGAGCACTTTTCACTTTCGTATCAATCTCGTGTACAAATAAAAAAAAGAAGAAGTTATAAATCAATAATGGCCGAGAGCTTCAACTCCTCGAATCGAATCATCAGTTAAAAGAAAAAGGGGGGAGCCAAGCTTTCAAATCTTCTCGCGACTTGTTTGGGCGTAGGATTCGAGCTCGGCCGGCGCTTCGTGAAGCAGTGTTAATGGCGGCGGCGCAGTTGGCTAGCGTGAGGTGAGTTCGAGCAACCCAGACGGCAACCAAAGATCGCGTTCGAGTTGACAATGTTGTCGTCGATTTGTAGCTTCAAAGCCGTTAACCGGGGCGAGGCACTGGGGATTGAGACGCTAGCAATTAGGGTTTCGAATTTGGGGAAGGAGCGGGATTTAGGGGCGGCGTCGGTAGAGCAGTAAGGTACGAATTTTATCTTTAATTCAGTAATTAAAGATTGGGGAAAAATATGATAATAGGAACAGATATAGGAATATATATATATATATATATATATATATATATATATATATATATATATTAGATAAGTTTTTAATCTGAATAATAATTTTTATCCTCCTTTTTCAACATTTAATTTAACAAATATATATAAATCAGAAGGGAAGCTTTATGGTAAAGCAGATTGTGGTTTTGCTGGTTACAGAGATCTATACAGAAATGAAATGAGTTTTGAGGGATTATAAAAAGGAAAAAAATTAAAATTAAGTTGATGTTGAAACTCTACAGACTTTTATAAATATATGTAGTTTCAAATGAAAAATATATATAAAATAAGTACACGTCTTTAACTTACCAGTTTATTTTAAAAATTTGTATGTAGGAAGATTAATTTATTTAATAAGCTTGTTTACATAATTAGTTACTAAAAATAATTTATTATAGGAAATTAGTTTAAAACCAAATTATTAGTTTCAATAAAATGAATAGATAGTAGGTAATGGTTCAATCAATTCAAATATTAATAAACTGTATAAATATGTTTACAAGGTCTGAAATCATGGAATCAAATCGAGAATGAAGTGGATTGCAAATTTAAAGGGAAAGGTGAGTTAATCTCACTCAGTTTAAACTTAAATTATTTAAATGATTAAATTTAAATAATTGTTTAAATGGTTGAATTGATTGTTGTGTTATATAGTAGTATATACCACGCCTTGAAATGATTGATTTCCCTCATCTTATAGTGAAGATAATTTATATCGTGCTAACATCTGTGGATGCAGGGAAAACAGGTTGGAGGGATCCAACTGGACCCCTCAACTTTCATGTAAATTATTTAATATCCTCTGTTCTGATTATTTGATATTCTATAATGAATTATGTGGAAATATTGAATGCTATGGCTTGGTTGTTATAATTGGGTATAATGAATTATTAAAAATATAAATTTGATTTTGGAAATAAAAATAAAAGAAGTGAAATTGCAAGTAAAATAATTATAGAATATATTCAAGAATAACTTGGAAAAAAAAATATAAAGTGACTTTAAATTTTAATAAATGAATCCTGAGAATGGAAGGGAAATTTGAATAAACAGAAAATTAATGAAGTTTAAAATGCAGTATTATTAATTAAAAAGGAACAAACATTTATTTAGAATTTAAGATTTGAATTATTGAAAGAGCAAAGAAGAAACTGAAGAAGATAATAATGATAATAATAAAGACCATAACTACTGAATTTAGAAATGAACTGATAAGTAAAAGAATTTATTCCAAATAAAATAGATTCGAAATCAATTTGGGGAAAATTGATTTAAGTGATCGAAGTTTGGATTTTCTCTGGATGGCCAAGTACATGTTTTAAAAGTAAATTTGCAAATATAAATTAAATGTTTTAAAGTTGTTTAAAGAAGCAAGTTTTGTAAAATTTATTATTTCTAATATTTAAAGTAAGTATTTCCTTTAATCTATTCTAGCAGTAATTTTTAAGAAGTAACTTAGTATTTTGGTTTTTAAAAGTAGAAATCTAGTTTTACATTTTATTAAGTAGCTTTATTTTCAAATGTTTATATAGTATGTATTTTAATGAATTATTAAAGTAGTCGTAACTTAAGAATTTAAAGGTAAATCCCAAAGTAAGAATTTTTGTTTTATCTACTATCGAAATAATTATATAAAGAATGACTTGGTATTTTGTTAAAAGCATTATTTTAAATTCTAAAATCTTGTGCTTGGTGATTCTAGTGGAAATGAAATACTCGGAATTTATTCCGAGAAAAAGGAAGGTAGTTTGAAAACTGTTTTCAAAAGGATTTGAAAATGAGGATATACCTTGTAAAGATATTTTGAGATAAATAAATAATGTGGGAAATTATTTATTAGTTGGATGGTTGTTTGTGAATATTAATTGATAGTTAAATAACCGACTATCAATGTTGGACAATGCGTTGATCGTTTCGAAGAGACCGGGATCGAGATTTATTTCTCGAAAACCACTTCGATCCGGTTTGTACGTTTCGTGAAAACGATTTTGGATTCGAAGATGGAGCAGTGAAGTGCAAGGGCTAGTCGCTACTAATCCTGAGGATATTTCCAAAATGGATGTAGTAGGAATAGTGCCTTCGGTTCCGTTCGGACCCGGGACGGACTTGTATGAATGAATGCTTGTGAAACATCGTCAGGTGGACGATGGGCATTCTAAGGAATATGTTCTATAAAGGTAACGCTTAGCCTCAAGCCTCATCAAATGGGAATGGCTGAAAATCAGGGGATATGCAGCAAGGCTTCGTGGGTAGCCCCCACTGGAGGGTGAGGTCATCCCTGTCTAGATGTCCCTTTATTTCGGCTGTGTGGGCGGTTGCTGATCCCAACCGCGGGGTGATCTTGCTCGGGACTGTCCAGTAAGGGATGGTTCCGGTCTTGTGTTGCAGGGGAGTTAGGGTGGCTCCTCGGTACGCTGATCTAGACTAGGTACTGTGACAGGTGGTACCCCAGTGCCTAGCCATTAGTTGGAATCCATTTTCCCTACGCGCCCGTACGGTTTTGATTGTGCCCAACTATTGCTGAAACGTGAGATGCAAGCATTTCAGCTAGATTCTATTTACTTTCTATAGACACTACTATAATATCAGAGGATTTCTATAAAAATTGTTTTAGCTATCGTAAGGTAAAAACCCGACATGTTTATTTGTGGCGTGGTCTTACGAGATGCTTTTGTTTTCAAAGGATTTTGAAACTTTAATAATCAATTGGGTGTGATTTTCTCACGCTGGTATTCCAGACTGACTCGGGTGTTGTTTTATATGATGCTCGGGTCAGACCGAGTATTATAGACTACAGGTGTTGATGCTGTGGAGCTCAGGAGACGAGCTGGATGACAATACGTATTCACGTACTTGTATATATATATTTCCGCTGTTGTGTTGTTGTGTATCCACTGTATGTTATTGATGTGAGCTGTGACTGATGTACTCTGATGATGTAATATATGTAAACAGATATATTTGATTTTGAGTAAAGATCATTTATTATCTATTATATTTTATTCCGCTGCGATGGTTAGATTCTGTTGTTGTTTTCAATTCTCTTCTTCTACCTCTTCTTCTTTAACCCAATGGTTCGTATTTCTGTACAACTTGAGTTGATTGTTGTAGAATAGTGTTAACTCAAGGGGTACGGATTTGCGGGCTGTTACACTATTGAGAAATTGATTAGGTAGAAGAAGCTACAGGAATTTGTCAGAGACTCGCCAGACAGTAAACAGGAGACATCGGACCCCGGACGCGGGCCAGCTCCACGCCAGCCAGAACAACCTGCTCGGACTGTGGGAAGATTGGTTATTAACACAATTGCTGGTGGACCTCATCCTGCGGATAAAAATTGGCAGGAGATGGAGCGATATGCTAATTCTCTGAGACATACGGAGTATGAGTGCTGTTCAAATGTGGAGGATGGAGCTCCCGCAAAGCAGCAGCGCACGATGAATGACGATATTGTATTTAGGAATGGAGATACGGATAAGGTGGGAGTCCCTACTATCGATCCGATGGTCGTATCCGCGACCATCAGACCGACATTCGTGAGAAGAACTCTAATCATTTGCGGAAGTTCCGTTAACATCATCTTCAAGAAAGCATATGAACAAATAAAGCTGGAGACTAAGGATTTGAAACCATCTAAAGCTCGAATCCATGGCTTTAACGACGCAGCAACAGACGCAGTAGGATATGTGGAGTTACCAGTTGAACAGGGACAAGGAGAACGCAGGAGAGTGCGAATCCTGCCATTTATAGTACTGGATGTTGATTCACCATACAACGTATTCCTGGGCCCTCGCAGACTTCATGGCAGCCTTGGCCCCGTGATGTTTGACGTTAAAGTTTCCCACAGACAAAGGAGTAGGAGTAGTGCATGGTGATCAGGCAACCGGACGTGCATGCTACGTGGCTGAGCTCAGAGAAGCGCAGCGTAGGGAGAAAGGAAAGGTCGCGGACAGCTTTGTCCGCATCCAAAATTCTGATGATTGACAACTAACGCCCGAGCCCTGGCTCGGGCAACATTCTCGGATCCATAGAGACATAGATCCGAGAGATGATGATGGAGAATCCAGTGAAACGAATGCAGCACCAGCTGAACTAACTATTGACATCTCAGTTAGCAGCAGCGACCCATCACGAGTTCTTAAAATTGGATCACGACTAGACCCCGTGACAGCTGAAAACCTTATTGACTTCCTCCGACCGAACCTTGATGTGTTTGCTTGGACACATTCTGATATGTGCGGGATTTCTCCTGCAATTGCGAGTCATATGTTGAACATAGACACAAAACACGTCCCCGTGAAACAGAAAAGGAGAGGCATGGATTCAGAGAGGTCCGCAGCTCTCAAAGAGGAGGTGGACAAACTTAAAACCAACGGGTTCGTCTGCGACGCCCTCTACCCTGAATGGGTGTCCAACCCAGTGTTGGCAAAGAAAGCAATGGGAAATGGAGAACTTGTGTTGATTACTCTGATTTAAACAAAGCCTGCCCAAAGGACAGTTTCCCGCTACCAAGGATCGACCAACTGGTCGATTCAACAGCCGGACACGAGTTACTATCATTTATGGACGCGTACTCTGGCTATAATCAAATTCCGATGCACATCCCGGACCAAGAGCACACCAGCTTTGTCACAAACGTCGGGTTGTATTGCTACGTAGTAATGCCCTTCGGATTGAAGAACGCAGGAGCAACTTACCAACGTCTGGTAAATCGAATGTTCAAAGATCAGATTGGAAAAACGATGGAAGTCTACGTGGATGACATGCTTGTGAAGTCACGACAATCAAACGACCACATCCGAGACTTAGTAGAGATGTTCGATATACTGAGGCACTTCGGGATGAAGATCAATCCTTTGAAATGTTCGTTCGGCGTGGCATCAGGAAAATTCTTGGGTTTCATTGTGAATGCACGAGGAATTGAAGCTAACCCGAAAAAGATCCAGGCCATCCGAGATATACGAGTACCCAGAACCATAAACAGGTGCAAAGCTTGAACGGAAAAGTGGCTGCGCTGAGTCGATTCATATCCAGAGCTACAGAAAAGTGTATTCCGTTCTTTGAAGTTATAAAGAAAGGAAAGAGAAACTTAGAATGGACCACCGACTGCGACGAAGCGTTCCGGGCTCTGGTAAGACACCTGGAGAGTCCCCCGGTGCTGTCGAAACCAGTGGACCACGAGATGTTGTACGCATACTTAGCGGTCTCTCAACATGCCATCAGCACAGCCCTGGTCCGCGAGGAGGACCGAGTTCAAAGGCCAGTTTACTATGTTGGTAAAAGCCTGACGGGGGCGGAAGGGAACTATCCAAAGATTGAGAAACTCGCCTATTGCTTGGTGATTGCATCACGCAAGCTTCGTCCATACTTCCAGGCACACTCGATCAGTGTCTACACTGACCAACCATTGCGACAAATACTCCAACGACCCGAAACTTCTGGAAGGATGCTAAAATGGAACATTGAGTTGAGTCAGTTCGACATTGCCTATCTTCCATGAAGAGCTATACAAGGACAAGCACTAGCTGACTTCATCGCCGAGTTCATTCTGCCAGATGAACCGAGCGGACACAGGGTCACACCTCCCGTTCGATGGAAGATGTACACCGATGGGGCATCTAACGACCATCGCTCGGGGGCAGGTATCGTCCTCATAACCCAAGAAGACCGATCAATCTGCTACGCTTTGAAGCTTGAATTTGCAGAAACAAATAACGAAGCCGAATATGAGGCATTGATTGCTGGCTTGAAACTTGTTATCGAATTGGGAGTGAAGTCAATAGAAATCTTTTGCGACTCACAGCTGGTAGTTTATCAGGTGCGGGGAGACTACCAAGCAAAGGGGCAGAGACTGGCTCCTTACCTTGCTCGCACTCGAGAACTACTGGCAAGTCTCGAATATTATGACATCTCCCATGTCCAACGCGAACAGAATAGAGAAGCTGACTCGTTAGCAAGGTTCGCAAGCACTGACGATGCACATCAGATGGGATTGTTCCCTATCGAGACCCTACTTGCCCCAAGTATAGACATGATGGAGATAGATTTCGTCTTGGAGACCGAACTCGAAAGGGAATCGTGGTCGACCCCGATCAAACAGTACTTACTACATGGGGGTTTGCCTGAGAAGAGGAATGAAAGACGCCAAGTCCTTCGTAAGGCCTCGCGTTATGTAATACAGAACGGAGTAATGTATCGCATGGGATTCTCGACCCCCTTACTCCGGTGCGTGGCCCATGACGAGATAAAACGGGTACTGGAGGAAGTCCATGAGGGAGAGTGTGGTGATCATACCGGGGGGCAAACTTTGGCAAAGAAAATCCTCCGCTACGGATACTATTGGCCAACTGTGAACCGCGACGCCGCAGACTATGCGAGGAAATGTGACAAATGCCAGATATACACGAAAATTCCGAGAGCCCCGCCGACGGAACTCACGCAAATGGTTAGGCCCTGGCCATTTGCAATGTGGGGAATTGACCTGATTGGTTCTTTACCCTTAGCTAAAAGAGGCGCTAAATATGCAATACTGGCAGTCGATTATTTCACCAAATGGGCCGAAGCAGAGCCTATGGCCACGACCACCAAGAAAGTCATTAATTTCGTTGTACGAAATATCATATGCTACTTTGGTCTTCCACGGACCATCATAACAGATAACGGGACTCAATTCGAGAGCAAAGAATTCAAAGAATTTTGTCAGAAGTATGGCATTGAGAAAAGGTTCGCAGCAGTTGCTCACCCGAAGGCGAATGGGCAGGTAGAAGCTGTAAACAAAATAATCAAGTCCATATTGAAGAAGCGTTTGGAAAAAGCTAGAGGCAAGTGGGTAAATGAACTCCCAACAGCGCTTTGGGCCTATAGAACTACCCACAAGACCGCGACTGGCCACACACCATTCGCATTGGCGTACGGCACGGAAGCCATCATACCCGTAGAACTTGAAGTTCCATCACATCGGGTGACTCATTACGACCCCGCGTCGAACCAGGATCTTTTACTGTAATCAATGGACTTTATCGATGAAAAACGCAAAGAAGCTGATCTGAGAGCAGCCTCGTACATACATCGGGTCGTGAAATATTATAATGTGAAAGTCCGACCAAGGATCTTTGATGTGGGAGATCTCGTTTTGAAACGAGTTTTTCCAGTCCCATTGCATATGAACCCCGCATGGGAAGGTCCATACGTCGTCGAACGGAGGCTTGGAGAAGGAACTTTCAAGCTAGCGACCGTCGATGGTGTGACACTCCCCCGAGCATGGAACAGTGAGCACTTGCAGCGTTACTACACTTAATCTATTTCCTTTATGCAGTAGTTGCACTTATTTCCAGTATGTTTCCATTTCCAGTTCTTGGCATGTAATAAGACAATTCAGCTTGCGCTCATTAATAAAGGCATGAAGCCACCTTTTTCATAAATGATTAATGTCTCTGCGTATGATATTCCTGTGACAAGCGGCTGAAAATTATGATATTCTGACTAGCATACGAACGCTCAGAAACAACTTAAAATCTCCAAGTCCCCGGAGCGCGGATTGGAGTACTCGAAGTCCCTGGAGTGCAGACTCGAGTATAAACGATTGAAAATCTCCAAGTCCCCGGAGCGCGGAATGGAGTACTCGAAGTCCCTGGAGTGCGGACTCGAGTATAAACGATTCAAAATCTCCAAGTCTTCGAAGCACGGACTGGAGTACTCGACGTCTCCGGAGTACGGACTCGAGTATAAACGATTGAAAATCTCCAAGTCCCCGGAGTGCGGACTGGAGTACTCGAAGTCCCCAGAGTGCAGACTCGAGTATAAACGACTTAAAATCTCCAAGTCCCCGGAGCGCGGACTGGAGTACTCGGAGTCCCCGGAGTGCGGAATCGAGTATAAACGACTTAAAATCTCCAAGTCCTCGGAGCGCGGACTGGAGTACTCGAAGTCCCCGGAGTGCGAACTCGAGTATAAACGATTGAAAATCTCCATGTCCCCGGAGCGGGGGCTGGAGTACTCGAAGTCCCCAGAGAGCGGACTCGAGTATAAATGATTGAAAATCTCTAAGTCCCCGGAGCGCGGACTGGAGTACTCGAAGTCCCCGGAGTGCGGACTCGAGTATAAGCGATTGAAAATTTCCAAGTCCTCGGAGCACGGGCTGGAGTACTCGAAGTCCCCGGAGTGCGGACTCGAATATAAACGACTTAAAATCTCCAAGTCCCCGGAGTGCGGACTGGAGTACTCGAAGTCCCCGGAGTGCGGACTCGAGTATAAACGACTCAAAATCCCCAAGTCCCCGGAGCGTGGACTGGAGTACTCGAAGTCCCCGGAATGCAGACTTGAGTATAAACGATCCAAAATCTCCAAGTCCCCGGAACGCGGACTGGATTACTCGAAGTCCACGGAGTGCAGACTCGGGTATAAACGTTTCGGAATCCCCAAGTCCCCGGAGCACGGATGGGAATACTCTAAGTCCCCAGAACGCAGACTCGAATGCAGGTGATTCAGATCTCCAAGCCCCTTGAATGTGAACTATGACACAAATGGTTTGGATATGCCGAGTCCCCGACATGCGAGCTAGGAAATATTTTAAATACAAGAAGCAAAGAATGGAGATTGAACAACTCCAAAGAATTCCCAAGCTATGTAAAGGTGAACCGGGAGGTCTATGTTATTCACAGCAGTTCAGATTTCACTCACAACCACAATTACAAAAAAAAACCGAATGACAAGTATATTTTGAAAAGATAGAAAATGAAACTGAACTTTATTCCTGAAAAGCTTGTCGCTACAAAAGCACTCCGAAGTCCGGAGTCAACAGCCTATTTACACAGTCTGCAAAAATCATTACATGACCTAAATTAACTCTCGTTGAACGAGGACGATGGTCACTTCTTGTGTTTCTTTGACTTCTTCCCAGATGATTCCTTCCCTGAGCGCTTACCCTTGGAATCCTTCCCGGATGGAGGGGATACGACCGAAGATGTAGGGGGAACGTCCATAGGCTTGGACCCGCCAGGGAGGATGACCTTCAACGGTTTGTTCAAGGGGTCATCTAGGTCCACATCCCGAGGCTCAACCTTAACTCTAGCTGTCACTTCCTTCTCTTTATCGAGCCGCTCCTTCATGCTCGACTCAAATGCATGCTCAGAGGCGCCCGTGATTTCTATTTCAAAACTCTCGGAAGAAGTGTCGGACTTGCCTTCATCGAGTGCCCCGATTGCTTGGGCATCTGAGCCAGGACCCTCACCAACTCGAGCAGCCTCACCCGTTTCTTTCTCCAGCTCCTTGGCGACATCGCTCCTCGGAGTGGGCTTGGGGTCAGAACAACCTGCACGAAGTCACAAGAAGAACAAATGTTAGAGCACGACAGCTTCTAGAAAAACACAGAAACCCTATAAAGCAAAGAAGTTGCTTACCAGGTGCCGGTGGAATCTCGGTTGTCAGAGGGGTCTCACCCTCCGGGATGGGAGATAGAACACGAACGCCAAGCCCGGGGGCATCCGGGTCGTAGCCAAGGTGCTGCTCGAAGGGATCAAGTACCGGTCGGCTAGCCGGCTGAGCAGGCGCACGAACCAGGGGCACGATGCCGGATGGACCAATAACCACTTCCTCTCCTTTCCTCGAGGGGGTACCTTTGCTGTATAGGGCCTTAGCCGCTGATAGGTCTGAAGGTTCTTTTCCCTTCAAGAACTCCTTAATCAAAGCTTCCTCATCTACCTCTTCGACGTCGCTCTCAGCCTTCCTGATTTGAATCAGAGTCTCCCATGCCTCGATCAGAGACTTAAGGTAGCCCTCGCCCAAAAAAGTTAGATCTCGGTGCATGAGAACTCAGGCGTTGAATTCAGCGATGAGCGGGTCGAATTCAGTCTTGATCTCTTCCCTACCTTCCTCCCTGGCCGCCTCAAGGCGAGAGTCGATGTCGGCAGTTGCCATCTTTTTGCCCTCCTCGCGAGCCACATTCTTTAGTACCTCGACTTCGGAGAAATCACCCTCGAGTTTCTCCTTTAGGAGCCGGGTGGCGATGATCTCATCGTAATAGTGTTGTGCCTCAGCCTGGGCGGCCAATTTTTCTTTCTTCTCCTCATGGAGTTGCTCTTCGAGTTCCTTGACCCGTTGGCTGAGCATGTCCCACTCCTTCTGAACGGAGTCCTTCTCCAAAGCTAGAGCACCACACCGTTGGACTGACTCATCAAGCTCTTTCTTATGAGTTAATTCAAGGCGGGAAACAGCCTCGGCGGTGTCCTTAACGCGCTGACGGGCGACCTCAAGATCAGAATTATAAGTGGTCAACTCGTCATCCTGGGCCTTAATGATATCCCTGTCACGAATAGCTTCAAGCTTTAGGCGGTCAATTTCGTGCTGGCGCTCCACAGAGACTTCAGAAAGCTTCTCAGCCAGATGAACGAATGCTTCATGTTGAACATAGACATCGTTGGTACAGGCAATGACATTTTGCTTAACATCTCTGGGTATAGGGTGAATCGCTGGGAGAAACTTTAGCCCATCGAAACAAATCTTCAGAAATTTGGCCTTGAGTTTGGTCAGTTTCTCCGACACTGTCGGGCCTGTCGCTGGAGCGGGAGGAGACGGCTTTGAAAGTTCGCCCCTCCTATGAGAGTCTCGGGAATGCCGGGTAGAAGAGGAGTCAGAGTGTTGGTCCCGAGGAGCATCGGAATGCGACCTCTTATGGCCGCGCTTTTCTTTGCTTCGCTTCTGATGAGAAGAGGTCCCCTGGTGGAGTTCGGGCTGATAATGAGTTTTCTTCTGGAATGACGAGTCCCGGGAATGATAATCTCGGTCGCTATCGCTATCTCTGTCTTGACGCTTCTCGAGACCTTAGTCCCGACCGGATTGGCGTAAAGTCGACGAACCGCGAAGGCGGTCATATCCGTGCGAACGCCCCATGTCACCTGCAAAGAATTCAAACAATAGCGAATCAGCGAGAGAACAAAATGATGAAAGAAAAGTAGGTGCAAAGTGAAGTGCACGTGTCCGTGTGTGTCCTAGTGTTCCCCCCCGACGGACTAGTGGCTTTGCTAACGGGAGTCTTTTCCCCTCGGTTCGGGGCTGGGACACTCGCATCGCCCCTGGCGGGCGAGCGAAACTTAAACAACTCCGGGTCATTGAAATCATAGTTGATCAAGTCGTCGGGAATGGAGAGGTTCGACAAGCCCTTCAGAGAACTTTCAACGTGCTGTGAAGAAGCCTCTTTCTCTGGCAGGATAGGCATAACATTGGAAGTCCCGCCAACCTTCTCCTTCCTCAACTTGCACGCCGGCTTCTTTTTCCCCTTCGAAGGGGAAGATGACGTTTCAATATCATAAACTTTGACCGCAGGGCCCAAATCCTCACCTTGCTTTTGAGGTGGCTCGTTTGGAATTTCCCCCTCTTCCGGTACTTCAAGAGAAGGACGAATAAATGATTCGGGCAGTTTTTCCCTCTAGCCGGTACGGGTTTGGGAAGCAAGGCGCCCTCAGGAAGACTAATCCGACGGCCAGGAGCTAGCAGACCGAACCTTGATAATGACTCATTGGAAATGAGGGCTCGGATATCTCATTCCTCAGCAGGAAGGGCTCTAGGTTTCGACAGCATCAGAGTACCCTCGACCCTCGGGTCGTGGAATGGAATCTGAAAAGATGAAACGATAAGTTAGCAGAAGCTTAAAACCGATTGGGAACGGACATCAATTCAGGAAGAAGACTTACTTCCTTCAACTCATCTCCTCGCAAAACCCTATGGGTAGCGCACATAAAACCATTCCTATTTGTGCTGGGCGAATTTGCTGCTCCACGCGCTGGTGAAAATTTAGCACTTCCAATGTGGCTCGAGAAACATGTAAGAGGGATTGTCTCCCCGTTTCTTGGTAATGTATATGTACCTAATATCGCCAGGGGTTGGGGGCCTAGAGAAGACGACCATAAAGAGCACGTACGTGCCATAGATGAAGGCGTGACCATTTGGATGTAGCTGTGATGGGGCGACGTCAAGATACCGCAGCACATCTCGAAGAAATAGATTGAACGGTGGTACGCTGCCAACCCAACACATGAACTTGCTGCACGCTGTATATCCCGCTGGGGGCAGATGTGGACGGTCGTGCCCCGACGGAACTAACACGTCGGAGAACGGGATACCATGAATAGACATATCCGCTGAAGAGCGGCTTCGGTGACCCTCAAAGCCTGTGAGTCAACCGGGCTATCTAATAAGATCGACGACTCCAAGGTATCAGGAGCCCAGTCATGAGCGGGTGAAACTGACGGGTCAGATGTATCGGCGGCTGTTTGCTTTGAAGACGGCCCGGATCTGTCGGAAAGTGTTGCGGAACTGGATTTTTTAGACATCTTGAATAAATAGTGGATTCAACTAAGCACCTGTGAGAACTATACTTGAAAAATGACCAATGTTAGAGTTAACAACACGAGTAATCCCCCCACGTGGTGTGTGAACTAGTGCAATCAATTGTGTATAGGCCTTGAAAGTTTGGAATTAGTAACATCAAACTAAGCCTAAAGTCACCGCCTTCGAAGACCGTTATCACTGACCGCCTCCAAAAGCTTTCTTTATGACGAATACAGTCTTAGATTCAGAGGAGGTTATCTGATTACGTCAAGTAAAGTTCAGTTATGAAATTGGGCAAGACAAATTGTTTGTCCGGCATTTATGTTTGGTTCGGCATGGTCAGTTCGGCATCCATGTTCGTCCGGCCTAAGTTACGTTCGGCATTTATGTTTGGTTCGGCATCCACGTTTGTCCGGCCTAAGTTATGATCGACACTAATGTTTGGTCCGACATTGTATGTTCGGCATTTATATTGGTCGGCTTAAGTCATGTTCGGCCAACATTATATGTTTGGCTTTTATATTGGTCGGCTAATATCGCTCGACATGATTGGTTCGGCATTTATGGTTGTCCGGCATTACCATGGTTCGGTACTGTTCGTTTGGCCAAACTGACATTCGACAAAGCAATCGTTCGGCCAAACTCCAGTTCGGCCGAAACAACACCCATCATCCACGCTGACTCATTTCACCCCCACAACCTTTCATCCATCGTTCAGCATATGATATACCACGCCGAACCTAGATCGCACCGAGCCTCAACACTCAACACTGCCTTCAACTTTCACTCTCTCCCAACCGTCTCCTGCTCCTCCTACCTTCTCTCCTCCTACCTTCTCTCCTCCTACAATTTCGTTCGGCACAGAAGACGTATGCCAAACGACAGCGCATCTCCCAACAACCTGCTAGAAAACTCGTTTCCGTTCACTCCTCCTCCTACTCTCGTCGTCCAACACTAAAAAACCCTAAGGACTCCAACCTAAGCTCAATTACGCAACTCGAAATATCATTCTCTTAAATCGTGGAAAGGAATTAGTACCTGATCAAGAGGATGAAAACTTGGATGGAATTGGAAGGTAGATGGAGTTTTGTCAACTGGAAGGTTCAGCAAATACAGGGCAACAGAGACGAAAATGTGAAAAGAGGAGAAGGGGGGAGGCGCTGGGTTTTATAAGGAAGAAGAAGAAGTTGAACAGTCTATGCCCGGTGGAGCCGGTCGAAAAGGCATCGCTCGGCCGGTCAAGGGAGTTACGTTCGGCATGCGCATATCGTTCGGCTTCAGCCGCATCGTTCAGGATTACAACAACTAGTGATTCAAAGCACAACATGTCTGACCACACGTTGTACTTTGGGGGGCTAGTGTTTCCTGGGGGATTGACCAGGCAACTTGGTACTCGACATCCAGAGAGTACTCGACATCCAAAAGCATCGCTCGGCCAAAGTAAGCGGTTGGCCGAAGAAGGAACGCTCGGCATCAGGAGTATTGTCGGCTTGTATTGGTCGTTCGGCATTGAATGCCGTTCGGCGTAGACGGTCGTTCGGCATTTAATGCCGCTCGACCAAGTGGTACTGTTCGCCTCCCACGTACGCTCGGCCAAGTGACGTTCGGCATCCCCGAACGATCGGCCAGCAAGATGGTCCGACATCCGCCCCAACACAACCAGTTTCAACTATTACTCGGCCTACCCTTCCCTCACTCAACACCTCATCCTGTCCGGCCTGGCCTCGTTCGGCATGAAGGAAGGATTGGCATTCTACGTTCGGTCTACTTCTTCCACTTAACAAACAGACCGTTCGGCATGAAAAGGAGGGTTCGACATTTCGATCGTTCGGCCTATTCGGCTCGGCACATAGAGCACGTCCTGCTTGGACCAAGTTATTTGGCCACCTGGCCCACTAGGAAAGTCCAACCCACTTTCGTCTATAAATAGAGAGGCAGGGGAACAGAAAACGGGATCAGATTTTAGAGAGCATTGGGGTTCAAGACTTATTTCTTTTACCTTGCAATTGTATTCTAATACTTAAGAACGGATTGTATCTGTGATCAAGCATCAAGTGGAAAATAAAGATCAGCTTCAAAGTGGACGTAGGCCACTGTGCCAAACCACTATAAATTTGGTGTCCTTACTTCCTGCATTTTAATTTATGTTCTCTTCTCTTTTTCAGTTTATTTTCTTCATTATTCTCTCTACACAATCTTTCTAAGGGTGTTAGTGACCAATTTTGGAGCTAACAAATATAGATATCATTTGAAAAAAAAATTATTTTATATATAGAAAATATAATAGGCAAATTATTTCATTCTCCTCTATAAAACAAATATTATGTCGGTCTGTCCTATTAAGTGTTTAGAAATCCCTATTGATGTCACAGCGTCCCATGTATCAACCAGAATTTATAAATACAAAACGGAACAGATTAGCACAATATTAAAACCTTTTTATAACACTAACAAATACGCTCTCTCATATATATATATATACACTCATCGACTCCCATAGGATATTACTACCCTATTAGTAAAGAGTCAAACCCCACAAAGCTAAGGTTTATCGCTAAACCAAAGCTCTGATACCAGATGTAACGTCCTTTCACACGCTTTAAATCGACACATGTGTCAATTCAAACAATACGGAAGGGCGGATTGTTATGGGGTAAATAAACAAAATAGGGAAAGAAAAACAAAATAGAATCTCATAGCGGAAGGATAAAATATAATAATAAATGCACAGTTCATAAACTATTTACAAACATTTGATTCTTCTTTATACAATAAATATCAGAGTTCACATACCAATCATAATCAATGCAGCGGAATTAAATAGTGTAGTGAAATATAATATATAATAATAATAGTAATGAAATCTTCGTCTTCTTCCTCCAGAAATAAAGTCTTCAAATCCTGAAACACTCGGACTGACCCGAGCAAATTGAAAAGACAAAACACTCGAGTCAAAACTAAAAGATCTTATGTGAGTTAAATTAACAGAAACAAATATGAGTGCAGTAACTCAAGGGATGCTCGGGATTTACATCTCCTAAGGATCCGTTAAACTATTTACTATGTAGTATATTGCGCTATTATAATAGTGTCTAATTGTAAAATAAACTTACTTCTAAATAGCGTTAAGGCTTTACATTTTCCACCTTAACACATTTATATATTCCCATAGTCTATACAATACCGTAATCTCCCCCGTACCGGACGTCGTCAGAGGGCACTCCATAGGTATGGTACAAAACCAAAATCGTATAAGGCGCGCTAGGGTAGGTGACACGACACAACTAGGCAATGCTAGGGTAGATATACCAATTATGCTTCCGGGTCGGTGGTAACGCGTAGCGCGCAGCTACCGCCCACCTCGAGCCACACCCCCAATAAAAAATCGAAAGTGGCCACCGAATCAATCCAAGAGTCAAAGTATAATATCGAAGGGACGTGTCCGATCAAAGGTGCTACCTTATTAGCCCGTCAATCGCTCCTGTTTTAGCCACCTTATGCCAACTCACGGGAGTTGGGTCCACGTATTTACCTTACAGGAAACGTCGCCACCAACCTACTTCATTCTGGAATCTCCACCGCGTACACGGTTGTTAAAGTGGTTTTCGGAGTTGGCAGAGAGTATGAAAACTTCCGATCCCGGTCTCTTTAACAATCAAACGTTATTATAACACCGTGGTCTTTTTAAAATAATTTTACTTTCAAAACCAGAATATAATATCTATTTCAAACCGTATAAATACGATATCCTTTTCTTTTCAAAACAAACTCATTTGATATTTCTTAAAAACCCAAATTAATATTCACTTTTATTCCAAATATATTTCTTTTCCAAAACATATTTCTTTAAATTTTAAAATATGTGGAAACCAAACATTTGGATTTAACTTTCAAAACATAATACTTTGAAACTCATAGTTTCAAAACCATACTTCTAAAACTTGAATGTTTTGGATATTCAACAGTATATGAAATAAAATAGTTTGAATTTAAAATCTCTTTGTAAAATAAAATAATTTTCGCGACTTACAATTTATTTCATTTAAGATTAAGTCAAAATCCATCAATTTAAAATCGCTTTCAGTTTCAATAAACCACTTCAGTTTCAATATATTTCAAATTTTGAATATTAAACAATTGGAACTAAGGTTGGAAATTTCTATTTCAATAATTTAAAGTCCTATTCTTTATTTTTGAAATATTTGCATAATAAATCTGAAATTACTATTAACAATCAAAATTTCCTCCAATTTATTTATACTAGAAATATTCATTTAATCCATCTTGAATAAAATTTCAGTTATAAATATCATACCTTTTAAAACTTCAAGTTAATAAATTCTCCATTAACTTATGAAGTTAGATTCTCAATTAAGCTCGATTCCAAATAAATATTCAATCTAACTTCCACTATTACTTGATTTAAATCATTTAAAACTCTATATATTCTCAATATCTTAACATGTACTTAACAATATAATATAAAATAGTCAAACTCCATTTTTCAACTTATTTATTTTATTCAACGAAACCATACATAGCTTAAATTCAATATTTCAACTATAAATATATATATATAATAAGATTTTATATAATATCAAAATTATATTTATTGACCGTATACTATCCAAACCATAGAAAAAATTATTTCAAAAATTATTTCATATATATACCGCAGTGCCTGTATATAATTTTCTATCCTATGGTCAAGTGATACGGATATTTACCATTTCAATCTGCAATTTAAAAAGAAAATTACGGTTATATATCATTTCAAACCGCAATCCCGAACGAAATGAAATGCATAGCAACTTGCAATTAATATAAATAATCATCCATTCACCCATCAAATCATACATCCATTTATCACAATCACCATCCAATTTCAAACAATACATCAATATATAACATGTGATAAATAACTGGTATCAATTATCAATTTATACTCAAATAAAATTAATAACTATCAATTGGCAGTTTATATGCAAAAATAAATATAATTTAACCGGCAGTTAATATGCAATAATGAATTAAATAACGCGTAAATTAAATGAATGCAATTTAACTGATAAAATGATGAAATATATACCGAACAGCTACAAATAAAATTTTAAACACATCATAAATCAATTTAACAAACACAAGAACTTTTAGAAGTTGTGAGTGGGTTAAAACACTCACCTTTCGAATTTAAATTGAATTTAAATCCAATTTAAACCCAAAAATTTGACTGTCTCAGAATTTGTCCAAACCAGCGTCATCAGGTCCGGAATTTCAATATGATCCTAACAAAAAACCGTGCATGAAACGGAGTTCGTATGCAAGAGTTATAGCGAAAATTTCACTAGAATTTTAAATAAAAAAATAGAAAAAAGAACACATTTAATCCATACTTGCCACGTCATTCCTTCCCCAAAGTCAACACGTGACCCTTCTTTCAGATCCACGCAACACACGGGACACGCACGCAAGGACCCCTTTGACCGAGCTTTGACCGCCCCATGCTCCTACCATCGGCCACCATATGGTCACCGAACACCACCGCCGAACGGCCTTTGGCAAACCGCACGCAACCCCCTAGGTCAGGCCCCCCTTGTCACGGCCGGCTGCCACCCAACGTTAACCCTAATCGCACATTTCTGACGATCCAGCCATTGATCCACCTTGCAATTTCCACCAATGAATTCCTCTTGCCGATCTCTACAAAACCCAAAAGGGAATTTTCGATCCGACCACGTTCGTCGTCGAGCTATGAACGACCGAAACTAAACGCCCATTTTCTGGTCAAACTACAACTCGAATCGAAAAACAATTTACACCATTGAATTACGCTCGTCGAGAGCATCAACATATATTTTTTTAGAATTTTTCTGAGGACTTTAAATTTTATGCTTTGGATTTGATTTTTGAAATTTGAATTTAGATCTAGGGTTTGCAGCCATTGGGAAGTGGAGGAGCTGAGGAAATGAACATACAACCAAATGAGAATAGATGGAGGCTAGGATTTACAACTGGGTTTATATAGGTAGGTTAGAATTAGAGTAGATGGATCGGGTGGATACGTGCTACCGCTAACGTGGCCCAAAAAGCCCGTTCTGATCCCGGAACGAAATTGGGTCAACCTATATATATCACAATAGGTATTTTAAAATATTCTGAACGCAATGGAAAAAGTTTCACGTCCAAATTCCATCGTATGAAGAAGTTATGCTAAAATCCATATTTCCAAATTGATTTCAAATTGATTTCAATTAAATCGATTTCAAGGCGTTTCGCGTTCGTACGATCAAACGACAAGTCCGATCGCTACGAAATTTGAAACCCTACAATAATTCACTGTTACGGATCCGATGAAACTAGTTTCGTCGAAATCCGAGTCCGTGACCAAAATGGCTATTTTTATATTAATTAATAAATTAAGAATTAGTAAATAAATCCAATTTTTATATTTCAGTTTTAGAATTGGAAATTTTTATCACTTAATAATTCTCAAACATTTAAAATGATTTAACAATTTTTAAATGTCAATTTATTAAAGATTAAATCAATATAAATCTTCGATTTCATAAAATTCAAAATTATAGATAAATTTCCAAAATTTCCTTTTAATTGAATTAACCTATATTTATTCCATTCATAAATTTCAAATAAAAGGGTTTACCATTAGATTTAAATTATCCCATAAATATTTCCAGTTTTCAACTTAATTTTTAAAATAACGTAGTAATTTCATATTTGATTTCTTTATTCATTTGCAATAAATCCATCTATTATAAATTAAATAAATTAACTCACTATTAAAATTCAAATTCTATAATTCATAAATTTTATCACCTTGATTTACTTATAAATTTATACTTCCTTAAACAAATTCCCATCTCAAATTTTAAATGTAAATTATTTTACCAATTATAGTATTTATTTTAATTTCTTAAAATAATCCCTTTATTACACTTTGAATCCAATTTATTTTAATAAGTTTCCAATTAAACGGATTAGATTCAATTCCAACCTTACACATAAGTTTAGGTTATAATCAATTTATAACGTATTTCTTTCTTAGTTATTACTTTACATACTTCTCGAATAAATTTCTCAGTCAACCAAAATTATTTTAAAGTAATGCTTAAAATAAATACGACCCTATAATTACTCAACATTTAAATGAACGTTATTTCATTTTCCATTAGTGTAACATTCATTCATTTTATTATCACTTATTACAAGTTCTAACTCCATTAACAAATAAGCAAGTAATTTATAATATATGTTTACAAGCCATATGTTACAAATTTTGAATTCATCCCAATTCCTTATTATTGACTTAAATTAGCATTACTTACATTGCATTTACATTGTTACTTAAAATCTCTATCCAGTTGTAAATAATACTCAAAATAAATACATTTACTCCTTTCGTTATTTTATTAATTACAATTAAGGCACATCTAATTATCTTTATCGGTAAATAAGTGAATTTACTAGTAACCCACTATCATAACCTTTAATATACTTGTATAATTATTCTTCACAACAACTACTATCTATCAATATTATTTCGCCCCTAAATACAAAATTTGCACTTGTTCTTATTATCATACTCCATTTACTAAGTCATAACATTCGAATAAATTTATTAAATTGAAAGGTTCATTAAAGTTTATTAATTATTAACTTGAAACAATGTATCCTTAATTAAAAATCAATTACAGTAACAATGTGTCCTTACATTAACAAATTTAATGCCTACCCTATATTTTCCGTATTCACCTTATATCCAGGTACAATGCTTACACCATTTTTTTTGAAATTTTATTCATATTATAAATAAATAGGCTTTAATTACCATTCATATATTTTAATTTAGCCTTCATCTCCATATTAATTTACCCCCTTTATTAATTCTACTAAAAATAAATTACAAAATCCTATTTAATTAACAAATTAAATTGTCGAAATTTACGGGTCGTTACAGGATCCAACTGGATTCCTTAAAATATTTAGATTGTTTTAATATTCTGTGATCTGATTTATTTAATAATCTGAGATAGATTATATTGGTAATTGTAAATATTGGATGCTATGGTTTGATTGAACATATTTGGGTAAACTAAGATATCAAAAATATATAGATTGGATTTTTGAAGGGAAAATAAAAGAGAGAATTTTTAAGTAAAATAACTATAGAGAATTAGGATAAATTAAAGAATGAATTGCAAAAGGATAAAAGTTGATTTTTAAATTCTAATAAATAATTCCAAGTATGGGAAGAGAGATTTTTGAATAAATGAGAATAAATGAATGTTTAAACTTAAGTGATATTATTTTTAATTTTTTTTAAAGAATTTAGTTTTAAATTCAGGATTTAAATGGTTTGGAAAGAAATAAAAGAACAATTTTAAAATAAAGTATGAAATTGGTATTTTCAGGTTAAATAAGGTTTTAAATCATAATAAAGGAATAAATCCGAAATTAATGGGTTTTGGAATAAATTGAGTAAGTAAAGGAATATATTCTAAAATGAAATTAGTTTTGAAAATCGAGTTGGGAACTGATTAAGTGTTGAAACTGTGGATAAAGGAGAATGAGATTGTGAAATTCATAAACATGGTTTATAAATAAAGAGATCAAAGAATAATTTGGAAGTGTAAATTCAGGATGAGAATTTATAAAGGAATGGGTAATTTGCTTTAAAAATAAATAGAGATTTATTTTTAAAATGTATGGAAAGGAAAGTGTATTTCCTGAAAGGCCAAGTATATTTTCAAATTAAGATTTTCAAGTATAAGTTAGAAGTTTTAAAATGGGTTTAAAAGAATGTTTTGAGAATTATTCAAATTATTTAAAATTTCAAAAGTAAATGTTTATTTAAATTAATTATAGTAGTAATTATTTTAATGGTTTAACTAGTATTATGATTTTAAAGATAATTATTTAATATTTATACCTCATAAAATTACTTTTATTTTAAAATTAGTTTGGCTTAAGTTTTACATAAGAAATTATTATAAATTTCATAACTAGTATTTTGAATTAAGTGTCTAAATAGTTTATTTTAAGTATTTTAAAGTATATATATATTTTTGGATAAAGTGATTTAAATTATTTTAAAATCTGAAGTATTAAGGCTTGGTGATTTTCAGTGGAAATAAAACAAATCAGGTGGAAAGTTTTCTACAAGAGAAAAGTATTTTGAAAACTATTTTTCAAAAGGGTTGAAGTGTAGAGAAATATCATGCGATGATATTTTAAAATAAATAATTTAGGAAATTCGTAAGGTCTGATGGTTGTTTTATGGATGTTATATGATAGTTAAATAACCGACAATCAATATTGACCAATGCAATGATCGTTTTGAAGAGACTGGGATCGGGAATTAAATTTTCTGGAAACCACTTCGATCCGGTTTTTAACATTTTCGTGAGGAAGACAAGTGCTTGGAGTCGAAGATGGAGAAGTGAAGTGCAAGTGCTAATTGCTACTAATCCTAAGGGTGATTCCAAAATGGACGTAGTAGGAGTAGTGCCTTCGGTTCCGTTCGAACCCGGAACGGACTTGTATGAATGAATGCTTTTAGAACATCGTCAGGAGGACGATGAGCATTCTAAGTGAATGTGTGCTAAAAAAGTAACGTATAGCCTCAAGCCTCATCAACCAGGAATGACTAAAACAGGGGAGGTGCATGCAAGGCTAAGTGGCTAGCAACCAAGTAGGGTAAGGTCATCCCTGTCTAGAGGTCCCTTTATTTCGGCTGTATGGGCGGTTGCTGATCCCAACCGCGGTGATCTTATTCGGGCTATCTAATAAGGGGTAGTCCAGTCTTGCGATGCAGGGGATCAGGGTGGATCCTCAGTACGTTGATCTAGACCATGTACTATGATGGGCGGTACCCCAGTAGCCCTGCCATTGATGGAAATCCATTTTCCCTACGTGCCTTTATGGTTTTGTTTGTAGAACCTAATATTGCTGGAATTTAATAATGTTAACAATTTCAGCTATTTGAACCAATATTTGTATATAGACACTACTATAATATCAGAGGATTTGATATGAAAGTATTTTGGTTATCGTAAAGTAAAAACCTGGCATGTTTATTTACGGCGTGGTCTTACGATATACCTTTGATGTTTAAAGGATTTTTAAACTTTAACAATCCAATAGAGTGTATTTTCTCACTCTGGTTTTTCCAGACTGACTCAGGTGTTGTTTAACTATACTGCTCGGGTTAGACCGAGTATTAATCAGTATAGATTCTGGATGGACTGCTCTAGAGCTCAGGAGACGAGCTGAAAGACGAGGCGTATTTCCATAGATATATATTTCGCTGTGTAGTGAAAGATGTATAGTTCACTTTTTTGAGGACAAATTAATATAACTGTCTAGTAATTGTTTAGATTTTGATGTACTCTGATGATGTAATGTATATAACATATATTGTTTCTTTTGTGCAAAGATAAATTATTATCCATTATATTTTATTCCGCTGAGATGGTAAGGTCCTATTGTTTGGTTTTCTCTTCTTCTACCTCCTTCCTCTTTACCCTATTGGTTCATATTTTCGTTAACTTTGAGTTGATATGACGTAGAATCGTGTCAACCTAAGGGGTACGAATTTACGGGTCATTACAGTGGTATCAGAGCTAGGTTTCAATCTTGGGACCTATGGTATTGTAACGACCCATTTTTTCGACGCCCGAAAATCGATATCAATACAGTCCACTATATCAAATACCGAACAATCGAATGCCGAAAAACCAAACCATTAGGGTTAAAGAAGAAGGAGGTAGAAGAAGAAATAGAAAACAACATCAGAATCTCACAAACGCAGCGGAACAATATACAATAGGTAAATGACTAATCTTTAAAACAAAAGAATTATATCTGTTTTATATATTACATCATTAGAGTACAATACAATCAACAACACAATTCAGGACGATTATAATATCTCGTCCTTCCAACGCTGAATATACATCTTACACTGAACAACGGAAATATGAATCTACGGAAACACGCCTTGTCATTTATCTCGTCTCCTGAGCTCCACAACAATCTTTCCAAACTGAGTATTATAGAGTACCTGTAACGATCCAATTTTTCGACGCCTAAAAATCGGCATCAATACGTGCATAGTGTTAATTGCTGAACAATCGAATGCCAGAAAAATGGACCATTAGGGTTAAAGAAGAAGGAGGTAGAAGAAGAGAAAATAAAACAACAACCGAATCTTACCATTGTAGTGGAATAAAATATAATAGATAATAACTGATCTTTACACAAAAGAAACTATATCTATTTTATACATTACATTATCAGAGTATATCAAAATGAAAACAGTTATTGGACAGTTATATTAACTTGTCCTCACAAAAACTGACTATGCAGCTTCCACTGCACAGCGGAATATAAATCTATGGAAATACGCCTCGTCATCCAAATCGTCTCTTAAGGCTCCATAGCATCCTCTCTCGTACTCTATAATACTCGGTCTAACACGAGCATTATAGTTAAATAACACCTGAGTCAGTCTGGAAACCAGCATGAGAAACACACTTAATTGGATTATTAATGTTTCAAAAATCCTTTGAAATAAAAGGTATCTCGAAAGACCACGCAACAAATAAATATGCTGGGTTTTTACATTACGATAACCAAAACATTTCTTGTCAAATCCTCTGATATTATAGTAGTGTCTATATACAAATACTTATTCAAATAGCCGAAATTGCTACATTCATTAAATTCCAGCATTACTAGGTTCTGCAAATAAAACCGTAAAGGAGAATGGATTTCCATCAATGGCAGAGCTACTGGGGTACCGCCCGTCATAGTACATGTAATGGCCCATAATTTTCTTTAATTAAAATTTGTTAATTTAATAAGATTTTGGTAATTTAATAGTGAAGAAATATTAATTTTGTAATCTAATAATGAAATGAATTCTAAAGTGAAATGCAACCATGGAAAATGAAGCTAAGTATTAACTATTGAAATGAAATTTCGATCAATTGAAGTAATGTAAATTGTTATACTAGGCAATAAATCGAATGTAAGAAAACAAACGTAAATATTGAATTAATTAATGAATTAATAATAATAAATAGTAATTGAATAAAATCAATGTCCTGTAAGTAATTATAATATTGTTTGGAAATGATAACTTATTAAAGTATGATGAAGAGTTAGTGACAACAATTATTATAGGTTACCGATACAATTTAATCCATTAAATTAAATTGGAATCAATTGCAATAAATCTTAATAAATTATTACGTTAATGTTAATATTATCCATAATAGGAAAAATTTTTGACTTGAAAGAATGGAAATGAAGACTTACCAATTTGATGGGACTTGAACTATAATGATTGGATTTAATTGCAAAAAATGAAATTGAATATCTAAATATTACGTTAATTGAAATTAAGATGGAATATGGGAATATTAATGTAATATATAATGAATCCGATGTTAATTTTATCCGTTTGACAATAATGAATTGAATAATAGAATGAAAAATAAATTAAATAGAATTTTTGGAAATTTAATTTATAATTTCTAAATATAATGACATTGAAATTAAAGCACGGGAATAGATGGATTAGTCAACTTTAAGTTGGCATCTAAAAATTGTTTAAGTTATTATAAATGATTAAGAAATCAAAAATGATAGAAAGGGTAAATAATTAAATTTAAACTGGAAAAGTGATTTAATTAATTAATTATTTAATTTAATAACTGGAAAATAGCCATTTTGGCCACTGACTCGGATTTCGACGAAACTAGTTTTATTGGATCCGTAACGGTGAATTGTTATAGGATTACAAGTTTCGTAGCGATCAGACTTCTCGTTTGATCGTACGAACACGAAACGCCTAGAAGTCAATGAAATTGAAATCAATTGAAATCTATTTGAAATAACTTGATTTTAGCATAACTTCTTCATACGATGAAATTTGGACTTGAAATCTATTACATTGATTTTAAAATATTTAAAAACATCTATTTTGATATAAGGGTTGATCCAATTTTTTTCGAGAGTCAGAGCGGCTTTTAGTGCCATTTTGTAGTTCAACGCGTATATCCAATCGATCCGGTCCATTCTAATTTCAGCTTGCCTATATATACCCTATTATAAACCTTAGCCTATTTCTTATGTCATTATTATGTACATACAATTCCAATTGCTTCCCTTCCTCAATGGATGAAACCCTAAAACTCCTCGGTCCAATTTCAAATAAAATTCAAAACCAAAAATTAATTCTCTTCAAACTATATCAAATTTTATATGGATTCGAAGCTCTCAACGAGCACATCTTAGATCTGAAATTCGTTTTTGATTTCGAATCATCGTTTGTCCTGAAATTGCAAATCAATTCTCGGTCGTTCACTTTGGGTTATCAGGTTTAACGGTGGATCATCACCTGGGAAGCGATCGAGGGTATGCAGCATGTAAAGGGAGTCAAGTAGGTCGCATCGGTAGTTGTCGTTCATCGTCAGGTGGTGGGGTTTCGTCGAGATTGCCATTCATGGTGGATTGGTCGAGGCCGTTTCTGGTGCAAGCGGAGCATCGCGCGTGGCCAGATGAGGCGGCCTGGGGCGAGGATGGCAGCGGTATCTTTGGATCGGGGAGCACGAGGCATGTGAGAAGGTGGCGGCTGGCTGCGTTCGTCAAGAAATCGCGTTCTTTTGCTATTCGTATTTGCTGCGTGAACTAGGGCTAGGTAACGTGGCCTATTGACGTGGTAGGGTATGTGTGTTACTTGTTTATTTTATTTATTTTAAAATTTTAAAAATCATAACGTTCTAACGTGAATAACTTTCGCATACGGTGTCCGATTTGCACGCGGTTTCTTTTGTCAGGATCGTATTGAAATTCGAGACATTTTCACACATATTTAGACGAATTTTGAGATAGTTCAAATTTTGGGTTTAAATTGGATTTAAATTCCATTTAAATTCAGAAGGTGAGTGTTTTAATCCACTCACAACTTCTAAAATTTCTTATGTTTGTTAAATTGATTTATGATGTGATTAGAAATTTATTTATGACTGTTTGGGATATATTTAATCATCATCTCAGTTAGATTGAATCGATTGAATTAAACTGTTATTTAATTTATTATTGCATATTAACTCCCAGTAAATAGTTATTTAATTTATTTTTGAAGATAAACTGCTAGTAAATACCTGTTATTTATTATTTGTTCCATATTGACGTTATTGATTAAATTGGATGATGATTGTGATAAATGGTTGATGATTGATATTTGATGAATGGATGTTGTATTTTATATTGTTATAAACTGCAAGTTGTTATGCATTTTATTTCATTTGGGCTTGCGGTTTGAAATGATATATAAATGTATTTTTATTTTAAATTAAAGATTGAAATGAAAAATATCTGTATCACTTGACCATATGATAGAAAATTATATACAGACACCGTCGGTCTATATATATAAATACTTTGAAATGATTTCTATGGTTTTGGATAGAAATATACGGTTTAATAAATATTGATTTTTTGATATTATATAAATATTATTTTATATATAGTTCAATTCTTGTATTTAAGCTATGTATAAATTTGTTTAATAACAAAAAGTTTAATAATGGAGTTGGATTTTATTAAAATTAAATATGGTTAAGTAATTAAAACATACTTTAATATAGAGGTTATAATGATTTAAATAAATTAAGGTTGGAAGGTAAATTGGAAATTTATTTAAAATTGAGATTATTTAAGAATTAAACTCAATAACTTGATGTAAAATTTATTAAATTTGAAATTTTAAAAGTTATGATTTGTATAACTAGATTTTTGTTCAAGATGAATTAAACGGATATTTCAAGTATAAATAAATTGAAGAAAATATTCAGTATTGTAATTTGAGTTTTATTTAAATGATAATGGATTTATTATGAAAATATTTCAAAACTAAATAATAGAACATTGAATTGTTGAGCCGTAATTACCAACCCTAGTTATGAAATTGTTTAATACTCAAAGTTTGAAATATACGGAAATTGAATGGTTTATTGAAACTGAAAGTGAGTTGAAAGTTATGAATTGAGATTTAATTTAAAGTGAAAAAAATTGTGAAGTCGAGGAAATTATTTTACTTTATAAAGTAATCTTAAATTCAAACTATTTTATTTTATATACCGTTTGAATATCCAGACCATTTAAGTTTTGAAAGTTATGGTTTAGATGCTATGAAATTCGAAGTATTATGTTTTGAAAGGTTATATTTCAAGCGTTTGGTTTTGAAATATTATAAATTTGAAAGTGCTATGATTTTAGAAAGGAGGATACATTTGAAATAAAATGATATTATATTGATTTGGTTTATAAAAATGATATCATGATTTGGGTTTTAAGAAATGATATCATATTTATATGGGTATGAAATGGATATTAAATTCTGGTTTTAAAAGTATAATTATTTTGAAATGACCGCGGTGTTATAATAACGTTTGGTTGTTAAAGAGATCGGAATCGGAAGTTGTCATACTCTCTGCCAACTTCGAAAACCACTTTAACAGCCGTGTACGCAGTGGAGATTCCAGAATGAAGTAGGATGATGCCGACGTTCTATTATGGTATATACGTGGACTCGACTCTCGTGAGTTGGCATAAGGTGGCTAAAACAGGAGCGATTCTCGGGCCAAGGAGGTAGCCCCTCTTATCAGACACAACCCTTCGATATTACACTCTGACTTTTGGATTGATTTGGTGGCCATTTTTGATTTTTTGATTTTGGGGGTGTGGCTCGAGATGGGCGGTAGTAGCTGTTACACGTTACTACCAGCTCGGATGCGTAATTGGTATATCTACCTTGGCATTGCTGCAACAACCCGGTATTTCGCATCAATTGATAATTGACATTAAACGATTAATATTGTTGCTAATTGCTAATTGAAGTTTTTTTAAATTGAGTTAAAATTCTTTTATAAATTGTTGAAAGGAATTGTGGACTTTGAAATTAAATAGTGGCCCATGTTTTAATTGTGGCCGTGAAAATTTGCAAAGCAAATAACCCGTCCCTCTTTTCCATTTTCATTCTTCGCGACCCTAATTAAAATAAATCGAACGAAATAATAATAGAGGCTCGTCTCTCCTTCATTCCCTCTGTGAAATTAGGGCATAGGAATCGAAGAAAATAGATGGCGCTCGCTCGTTCGTTCTCATCTCTGTTCGTCTCCAGAATTAGGGCTTTTCGAAGTCGCGTCTCTGAGATGATCGATCGAGTGATGATGCTGTCGCTTGCTCTGTCGAAAACTAGGGCTAACTTCGCTCATTTTTCTCGGTTGCTACGGCTTCGTCTTGGCTGCTTCAATGTTGGTCGTGCTCGAGGGGACTTTGGCTGCTTCATTCGTGGCAAAGGTGAGTAATTCTTATTACTCACATCTAACTATAATTGTTCGACCTCGTCTGCTTATTTTGTTTTCGTTGTCTCGGCTTCGACTTGACTTTATTTATGTTTGATTTTTGTGATTCTCTGGCCATACTTTCGTCTCGTAGGATTGTTGCACTGTCTCTGTCATTGTACCGGTTGTTACTGCATTTTTCATTATGGCATTCATTCTCTACTATTCTGATTATGTTGCAGTGTTCATATATGGTTATTTAAAGCCATTTCATTGTTGAGGCTGTGTCACTAATGTTGGCTTGCCTTATTCATTTCTCAGTCGCACTCTGGTTCATTTTACATTGTTTTTGCAGTTGCATTTTTGATTGTACTGCCTTGGGCTCGAGACTTGTACTGCTTGATGTATACTATCGGTTTGGAATTGCTACATGACGCATTGCATTTGATATTGAACTACAGCTGTGTTGAGTCATTGACTTGACCTTCTTGCGTTGTGTGGTAGTTGTACTGTGCAGTCATGTACATTTCTTCCACTTGGTGTTGTAGTGCACTGTGCATTCATGTGCTTGCCGTGTTGCCATATTAATCCCTCTGCTTGCTTTGATTTCACTGCAACCTCATTTACCTGCACATATGAGCTTAGTTCACTGGCCCTGTTTCATTGAGTAGATATGTATGCGTGTACTTATGTATGCATACATGTGCATTTGCGTTAAAATGTTAGTCCTGGTTGCATTATGTTGCACCTGTAGTTGTTGTTACTTCTGTACATTTGCCTGTGTCACTTGTAAATGCTGTTACATGTTGTTCGGCCTTGTTGACTTCGACTTTGTTTATTATGCTTTCTGTTGACCTTCTCGTGACTGCAATCTTGTTGCAGTCTTTCCTTATATTCGCGAGGTGCCACCTTGAAGCCTGTACATTGCTAAGTTGTAATGATATCCATGCTTGCACTTGACTGGATATTAAATTTTATAGAATTAAACAGAGAAGTTGTTGTCTCTGTTTTCTGTTAGTCGAATTGAACTATGGTCGAGACTTAGTTGATCATTTTTGTTGTTGTTGTAGTTGTGTTGAGTCACTGACTTGACCTCTACGTTTCGTAAGTGACTTAGCTTTGTAGTTACGACTTGTTTCTCTGACATGTTCTTGTGTTTGTGCTTGTCACTATTCAATTTTGATTGCACCTGAGTTTCATATTGATTTTGGAATTACACCTGTGTTAAATCCGGTATTTCGGGTTTGACCTTGTGCCTGTTTGAGTATATCATCACTGTAGTTGCAAGGCAGTGCACGCAAGCGTGAACTGCAGCCACACGGTATGGAGCTTTAGAGTACATCATCACGGTAGTGTCAAGGCAGTGCATGCAAGCGTGAACTGCAGCCACACAGTATTGTTTTATTGATATTCTTCTTGTGTTGATTTAATGATCTTTTGGTATTCCATATACTGTAGCGGCGAGGCAGTGCACGCGTTCATGTACTGCACCCTACCCGAATTGACATTTTAATTGATATTTCAATATTTTGTGTCCTGTTCTGATTTGGTTTAATTTGATGGTTTAGCTGATATCTAATTATCTTTTTGATAATTATATTATGAGTTTCTAATTATTTATTCAATAATTAGATTTTGTTGTTAATTGCCGATTTGGCAATCTTGATGTTTTCCAAATTATATTCGTTGATATTCTTTTTACTTATCTTTGTTGATGATTTGAATCTGCTGATTGTTGTTTAACACTGTTACGTGTTATATTTATCGTTATCCGATTTCTTTATTTAAGGATCGGATAGACGAGATTTATTGTGACTGTCGTCTATTTGTTACTTAATTATTATTGCTTCTGTGCTCTAATAACTGAGTTTGAATTAGACTGACCCGTGTATTATTTTCTTTGAATTTAATACTCGGGTCAGACCGAGTTATTATAGGTTGTAGATATCCTGCTTTGGATTGCTGCTAGAGTTATGAAGTCTTTTCATATCTTTTGGAGTAGTCTTGTCATTTTTAGTAGTCAGTGTATTAGTGTAGGAAGATACATATTCATGTATATTATTCACGATAATGTACTTGTATATGTAACTTCCAGTATCGACAGTTGTAGTTGTATCACATGTATTGTATCACATGTATTGTAACTGACATCAGTTATTGTATATATGAGACATTCCTTTTGATCTATGTTCCACATTTATATTATCTGTGTTATTATTATATTTACTGTCCTAAACTATTATGAACCATCGTAGTTCGTTTTATACTGGAATTGGGGTATGTCGCTGGGAGTAAATAAATCAGAGATGAAAAATGAAAGAATATATATACCACTCCTATCGAGATAACCAATACTAGTGTAAGGCCTAACTACGGATGGCCGCTCCTCAACAGCCTTATTCTCCATGCTAGTTGACAACATTACACCGTAGTGTTCTTGGCTAGCGTGGGTATAGAGGTGGGGCGTCACAGCTTGGTATCAGAGCTTGGGGTTTATGGACATAATATAAAACATAACTTAGATGGAACATGTGTTACAACTATTTGTCGATGTTTTATCTCTCATATTTGTATATGATTATCTTTGATTGTCGGGTATGAATTCCTAACGTTTATTCATGTGCATTTGATTTTGATTTCGTGAAAGTATTTTGGCTTCGGCCTCCGTTTGCTTTGCGAACTCAAGTTTGGTTTTTGATGATGAGGATTTTGTTCTTGTGTTTTCGGCTTTGTATTGATTTAGCCGATGTTGATTTTATTCGAATTTAGCCAATTAAAGTTATTTTGACCTCTGGACTTTATTCCACTTTTGTGCTATGCTATGGGTGTCATTGTGTACCTGTTACACTGTGATGAAAAATAGCTCGACCGGCCGCAAATTGAGTGATTTTGATTTTTCACTCATATCTAGTTCGAATCTCAGCGATTTTGAACTTGATATTTTGTGTTTTCCTCGGCTTGATTTCCATTTGACTTCGGTCACTTTGTTTTTGTGAAATTGTTAATTCCTTGATTTCCAAGACTCTGACTTTGCTTGCCGTTGAATTCTTTGATGATAACGTTGATTCGTTTTGTACTCGACTGTGGCCATTAATTGTTGACTTTGGCATTGACTTGATTTTTATTTTTTGTTGGGGTCATTTATGAATTTATGCTCGTTCTGCTTTGTTTTTCCAATTGTTAATCGATTCTTCTTTTCCGATTAGTTGTTATCACCTTTGTCGACTCTGATAACTTCTATTTCTGGAATTTTTGGGTATTTCTATTTTGATGGATTTGGAATCGAATTCTTTGGATTTTATTCACGTCTTCGAATGTGAATTTTAGTGAATTGATTTGGTTTCCAAATTTAATCAATTCTTGTTAATTCCTCGATTTGTTGCTATCATTTATTAGCAACTTTGATGACATTTTCCTCGGGATTTTTGTGAACATACTTTTTGAAGGATTCAGTATCGATTTCTTTGGATTCTATTCACATCTTCGTATGTGAATTCTTGTGATTGATTGTTTTTACAATCACTTTTATGCTTTGTCACTTTGAAATTATGAAGGTTTCAATACTAGTGGTAAATATCAAAACTCTTTCAACAAAGCTATTTCAAAACTATTTTATTACAAAGCTCTTTACTTAAACTATTTTCCATTCTACTAGTATATACAAGCCTTTACTTCACTCGGATGAGAAATCGAATTAAACGGCTTAGTAAAACAAGTGGTATGAAACGCTTGCGTTTGCTTCGTCGGTTAACTCTTGGACTTGTTCGATTGAAAACTCTTGTGACAATTTTCTAGTGAAGATTTACAGTTTTTTCGTAAATATTTGAGTTAATCTAGTGGTTATGGGGCATGAAGCTAAACTTTTATATTTACTAACTTATTGTAATTAACACTTCTTGATGATCATGACGATCATTTTTGTGATTTAGACTAGCAACTGTGCGATGTCTCTTTGTCTGCGAGGGACACTAGACCCCGCTCTTGTGATGTTTCGCCATCGCATTTGTGTGATGTTTCGCCATCACATATGTGGGGTAGCGCCCCATGGTCTTCGGACCATTCGTGTGTCAAAATTTAATGGTTGGCCACCATGAAATAGCGTCTCGTTTTGTGATACCGATTGGTGAGTTTTTATGCTCCCATTTTGTGTTAGGCCTTCCCCTTTTTATGATTTAGACTAGCGATTGTGCGATGCCTCTTTGTCTACGAGGGAGACTAAACCCTGTTTGTGTGATGTTGCGACTCACATACGTGGGGTAGCACCCCACGGTCTTCGGACCATTCGTGTGTCAAAATTTAATGGTTAGCCACCAAGAGATAGCGTCTCGTCTTGTGATACCGGTGTGGTGAGTTTTCATACTCCCGTTTTGTGATAGGCCTCCCCCCTCTTTGTGTTTTCTGTATTTCTTGTGTAGATTTCTAGAATTTGTGTTTTCTGGATTTCTTTTGTAGATTTCTAGAATTTGTGTTTTCTGGATTTCTTGTGATGATTTCTAGAATTTATGCTTCACCAATTTTCGTGATTTCTATTGATAAGTTTTATCAATTTTTGTGCATTGGTGAATTCGTGTGTCATTGACTTGTTATGAATACAAGTTTAGGGTATGATACCCCTTTCTATCTTTGAGAAGATTCTTGTGACATTTTTGATGAATGAAAATTCATTGGTATTATATTTTGATGCCAATTATTTTGATGAGATTTTGACGTATAAAAATTACTGTCGCTTTGACTTCAGTAACCGTTAATTTTAAAATGGATTTTCAAGCGGGTATCCCGCGATGCTTATTTTGTTGTCCGTTTTTACGGTATTTTGAGAAGTGCAATTTCCTTGTCGAAGTTGCTACTGATGTTGCCGTTTTAATCACGTGTTTTAAAAAATTTTTCAAAATAAAAATCGTTTCCAATTTTTTTACAGTTTACGCTTTCAAAAGAATGAGGAAGCGATTTAAACGTTTCAGAAAAATCGAGGACTATGACCCCTTTCTTTTGCTGATTCGCTTAATTCCTGACTTGTTCGTTTGAGAATGTAAATTATTATTTTTATAAAATAAATTAAAATTGTTTTCATAAGTTTTGCACTTTGCGCTTTCAAAAGAATGAGGAAGCGATTTAAACGTTTTAGAAAAATCGAGGACTATGACCCCTTTCTTTTACTGATTCGCTTAATTCCGGATTTGTCCGTTTGAGAATGTGAAATGTTATTTTTAGAATACACAATTTTGCACTTTCAAGGAAACGATGAAGTGAATTAAACGATTTAGTAAAACTCGTGGTTATGGGACATGTGCGTTTGCTATTTCGGTTAATTCCGGACTCGTTAATTGAAATATTTGTGATTTCTGATTATCGTTTTTTGATAATGGAAATATTTGTGATTTTTAATTATCGTTTTTGATAATTGAAATATTTGTGATTTCTGATTATCGTTTTGGTAATCGGATATTTGTGATTTCTGATTATCGTTTTTGATAATCGGATATTTGTGATTTCTGATTACCGTTTTTGATAATCGGATATTCCTGATTTCTGATTTATAGTTTTTGATAATCAGATATTTGTTGTTTCTGATTATCGCTTGTGATAGTTAGATATTTGAGATTTAATTATCGTTTTGATAATTAAATATTTGTTGGATTGAGATTTGATTATCATTTGTGATAATTAAATATTTGTGATTTAAGATTTGATTATCGTTTTTGATAATTAAATATTTGTTGATTTGAGATTTCTAATTATCATTTTTGGTAATTAGATATTTGCAATTTTGCGACTTGTGATTTTTGTTTTCTAATTATCTTTGTTGATAATTAGATTTTGCTGTCTTCTAATTATCGTATCGATAATTAGATATTGCTGTTTTGTGATTTCTGTATTCTGATTATCTATTTGATAATCAAGTTTTGTAGAGAATTTGTGAATTTCTTTTATGAAATTAAAAGATTTCTTTGGTGTTTATATTGTACTACGCCGGTGTACCGGCTTAATTTTCTGCTATTCATGACGTTTTCCACGTCTTCCAATTACGGAAATGCCTTAGGGATTTTCGATTTTTATTCTTGAGCTCAGTGTTATTGAAGAAATGGAAGTTTTGCCTATTTGACTTTTGAGCAACCTTCTATTCACATCATTGCTTCGGCGGTGTAGCACCTTCGAAATAAAGATGTTTTTCTTGCGGAAGTTCAATGGTTCTCAAATCCTAAGGATTGCACTTAGGAATCCATAGAATTCATCGAGCAAACACGTTCAGGCTAACTCTTTCATGCTCTTTATGGTGAACTTCCTATTTTTAAATTTCTTCTTTTTGTGATGAAATGCTTTTATGGTTGTTACCTTTTGTCCATTTACTCCTTATGATTGCAAGGACACAATTTCTTTAAGGAGGGGAGTCTGCAACAACCCGGTATTTCGCATCAATTGATAATTGACATTAAACGATTAATATTGTTGCTAATTGCTGATTGAAGTTTTTTTTAAATTGAGTTAAAATTATTTTATAAATTGTTAAAAGGAATTGTGGGCTTTGAAATTAAATAGTGGCCCATGTTTTAATTATGGCCGTGAAAATTTGCAAAGCAAATAACTCGTCCCTCTTTTCCATTTTCATTCTTCGCAACCCTAATCAAAATAAATCGAACGAAAGAATAATGGCGGCTCGTCTCTCCTTCATTCCCTTTGCGAAATTAGGGCATAGGAATCGAAGAAAATAGATGGCGCTCGCTCGTTCGTTCTCGTCTCTGTTCGTCTCCAGAATTAGGGCTTTTCAAAATCGCGTCTCTGAGATGATCGATCGAGTGATGATGCTGTCGCTTGCTCTGTCGAAAACTAGGGCTAACTTCGCTCGTTTTTCTCGGTTGCTGCGGCTTTGTCCTGGCTGCTTCGATGTTAGTCGTGCTCGAGGGGACTTCGGCTGCTTCATTCGTGGCAAAGGTAAGTAATTCTTATTACTCACATCTAACTATAAATTGTTCGACCTCGTCTGCTTATTTTGTTTTCGTTGTCTCGGCTTCGACTTTATTTTATTGATGTTTGATTTTTTTGATTCTCTGGCCATTCTTTGGTCTCGTAGGATTGTTGCACTGTCTTTGTCATTGTACCGGTTGTTACTGCATTTTTCATTTTGGCATTCATTCTCTACTATTCTGATTATGTTGCAGTGTTCGCATATGGTTATTTAAATCCATTTCATTGTTGAGGCTGTGTCACTGATTCTTTCTCAGCCGCACTCTGGTTCATTTTACATTGTCACTCCCCATGTAATTTGCATTTGCATTTTTGATTGTACTGCCTTGGGCTCGAGACTTGTACTGCTTGATGTATACTATCGGTTGGAACTGCTACATGACGCATTGCATTTGATATTGAACTACAGCTGTGTTGAGTCATTGACTTGATCTTCTTGCGTTGTGTGGTAGTTGTACTTTAACAGTCATGTACATTTGTTCCACTTGGTGTTGTAGTGCACTGTGCATTCATGTGCTTGCTGTGTTGCCATATTAATCCCTCTGCTTGCTTTGGTTTCACTGCATCCTCATTTACCTGCACATATGAGCTTAGTTCACTGGCCCTGTTTCATTAAGTAGATATGTGTACTTATATACGCATACATGTGCATTTGCGTTAAAATGTTAATCCTGGTTGCATTATGTTGCACCTATAGTTGCTGTTGCTTCTGTACATTTGCCTGTGTCACTTGTAACTGCTGTTACATGTTGTTCAGCCTTGTTGACTTCGACTTTGTTTATGGTTGCATGCTGTTGACCTTCTCGTGACAGCAATCTTGTTGCAGTCTTGCCTTGTATTCGCGAGGTGCCACCTCGAAGGCTGTACATTGCTAAGTTGTAATGATATCCATGCTTGCACTTGACTTGATATTAAATTTTATAGAATTAAACAGAGAAGTTGCTGTCCCTGTTTTCTGTTAGTCGATTTGAACTATGGTCGAGACTTAGTTGATCATTTTTGTTGTTGTTGTAGTTGTGTTGAGTCACTGACTTGACCTCTGCATTTCGTAAGTGACTTAGCTTTGTAGTTACGACTTGTTTCTCTGACATGTTCTTGTGTTTGTGCTTGTCACTATTCAATTTTGATTGCACCTAAGTTTCATATTGATTTTGGAATTACACCTGTGTTGAATCTGGTATTTCAGGTTTGACCTTGTGCCCGTTGGAGTACATCATCACTGTAGTGGCAAGGCAGTGCACACAAGCGTGAACTGCAGCCACACGGTATGGAGCTTTAGAGCTCATCATCACGGTAGTGGCAAGGCAGTGCACGCAAGCGTGAACTGCAGCCACACAGTATTGTTTTATTGATATTCTTCTTGTGTTGATTTATTGATCTTTTGGTATTCCATATAATGTAGCGGCGAGGCAGTGCACGCGTGCGTGTACCGCAGCCCTACCCGAATTGACATTTTAATTGATATTTCAATATTTTGTGTTGTATTCTGATTTGGTTTAATTTGATGGTTTAGTTGATATCTAATTATCTTTTTGATGATTTTATTATGAGTTTCTAATTATTTATTCAATAATTAGATTTTGTTGTTAATTTTTCCAAATTATATTCGTTGATATTCTTTTTACTTATCTTTGTTGATGATATGAATCTGCTGATTGTTGTTTAACACTATTACGTGTTATATTTGTCGTTATCCGATTTCTTTATTTAAGGATCGGAATCTATTTGTTACTTAATTATTATTGCTTCTGTGCTCTAATAACTGAGTTTGAATTAGACTGACCCATGTATTATTTTCTTTGAAGACCGAGTTACTACAGGTTGTAGATATCCTGCTTTGGATTGCTTCTAGAGCTATGAAGTCTTTTCATATCTTTTGGAGTAGCCGTCAGTGTATTAGTGTAGGAAGATATGTACTCATGTATATTATTCACGATAATGTACTTGTATATGTAACTTCCAGTGTCGACAGTTATAGTTGTATCATATGTATTGTATCACATGTACTGTAAATGACATCAGTTATTGTATATACGAGACTTTCAGTTTATCTGTGTTCCGCATTTATATTATCTGTATTATTATTATATTTACTGTCCTAAACTATTATGAACCATCGTAGTTCGTTTTATACTGGAATTGGGGTATGTCGATGGGAGTAAATAAATCAGAGATGAAAAATGAAAGAATATATATACCACTCCTATCGAGATAACCAATACTAGTGTAAGGCCTAACAACGGATGGCCGCTCCTCAATAGCCTTATTCTCTGTGCTAGTTGACAACATTACACCGTAATGTTCTTGGCTATCGTGGGTATAGAGGTGGGGCGTCACAATTGCCTTGTGTGCCGTGACACCTACCCTAGCGCACCTTGTACGAGTTTGGTTTTCTCTCGTAGCCCATGTAGTATCTTCTGGTGGCTTCCCGATCAGGAGGGACTATGATATTGGATGGATTACTGGGACTATTACGTGGTAAGGGCTATATGGGTAACCCCTTAACGCTATTTAAAAGTAAGTTTATTTTACTATAGACATTATTATTAGAGCAAAATATTACTACATAGTAAATAGTTTAACGGATCCTTAGGAAATGTGAATCTCGAGTATCTCTTAAGTTACTGCACTCACGTTAGACACCGGATAGGAGATGTCCAATCCCGTAAACATTTCTGATGCCGTTCCAATCATAATATTTACTGTTGATTTAACTTACATAAGATCTTTTTGTTCTGACTCGAGTGTTTTGTCTTTTCAATTTGCTCGGGTCAGCCTGAGCATTTCAGGATTCGAAGACCTTATTTCTGGAGGTCGAAGATGAAGATATTATTACTATTGTTTATTATATCACTCCACTACATTTATACTGTTCCGCTGCATTTTTATTTATTATTTTCTGGTATGTGTAACTCTGATATGTATTGTATAAGTATAATCGAATATTTTGTAAAACAGCTTCATGAATTATATATTTGATTATTATATTTTATCGTTCCGCTGTAAGATTCTATTTTTTTATTACCTTCTTCCTTTTTCTAATTCACTCTAATAAAAGTTTGCCCTTTTGTAAGGTTTGAATCCGACGTATGTGATTTATCTTCGATTTAAAACGTACAAAAAGGTGGGATGTTACATCTGGTATCAAAGCTTTGGTTTAGCGATAAACCTTAGCTTTGTGGGGTCTGACTCTTTACTAATAGGGTAGTAATACCCTATGATGAGTCACTAAGAGTGTGTGTGTGTATATATATGAGAGAGTGTACTTGTTAGTATTATAAAAAGGTTTTAATATTGTGTTAATCTGTTCCGTTTTGTATTTATAAATTCTGGTAGGTGCATAGGACGCTATGACAACAGTAGGGATTTCTAAACACTTAATAGGATAGAATGACACAATATTGTTTTAAATATATGTAACAACCCGCATATTTGTCGATTTTATATTTAAATATTTTATCGTTAATCGGATTTTGGTCCGAAAAGCTACCTTTTGCAAACGGTTAAATTAGGACTCGAGACCACTTCCATTGAGTTCGAAATGTCTTTTACAACTTTTTAAGTATAAACATTGATAGGTTTGGAGTTAGTGGAATTTCACTAACTTTTCCCGCTTTGGACTTTGGGTTAGCTTAGCCATTATAACTTAAAGCCCAACCCCCTCCTTCTCTTCACTCTTCATAAATTCCTACCAACTCAAGCTTTTGCATTAATGGTGAGTGGAAAGAGAAATTAAAACTCCAAAAGCTAAGTGTTCATTGCTAATCCAACATCAACTCCAAAACTCAAGTGAAGACATTGATTCAAGCTAGTGGTTGATCCTTGCATAGCATTTCAAGCTTCATCTTCATCCATTTTAGTGAAAAGGTGAGATTTTTATCTCACAATTCTAGTCTATAACTATATTGGACTGTTGGGGATGATTCCCCATCACTTTAGTATGTACATTTGCATTTGGTTTGGATAAGATTGGCGAAAAACTCCAATTTTTAATGTTTTTGGTGAAAAACTGCACTTAGGTCATTCTGCCTATGTTAGGTCGTTCGCGTTGAAAAGTCACTCAAAGAATAGCTCGTTTCTGGCCTTAAAATCGTTCGCACATGTTAGGTCGTTCGCCTCGGAATTAGGTCATTGGGTCTTAAGTCGTTAGGTCGCTCCCGACCTAACCCTTAGGTTGCTCGCGAGTTAAGCCTTAAGCCGAAGGTCGTTCGCGAGTTAAGTCTTAGGTCGTTTGGCCTTTATAACTTTAGGTCGCTCGCGTGTTAAAACTTTAGGTCGCGCTGGCCTTAAGTCGTAGGTAGTCTCCGACCTAATATTGCCTCTTCTATTTCACTAGGTCGCGCGGGCCTTAGGTCGTAGGTCGTAGGTCGTGAGTCTCCTAGGTCGTAGGTCGCTCGGTCCTACTTCTGTCCCTAAGTCGCGTAACCCCATCACCTTTAGGTCGTTAGGCCTTTACGTCGTTAGGTCGTTACACCTATAGCCCGTTAAGTCGCGAATACCTTTAGGTCGTGAACCCCATTAGGTCGCAAACCCCTTTAGGTCGTGTGGCTTCGAATTCCTTAGGTTGTAACACCGATAGGTCGCGTGCCCCTTTTTCTCTGATAGGTCGCGTGCCTCTTTACTTCGATAGGTCGCTCGGCCTTGCCTTCCATTTTTAGGTCGCAACACTGTTAGGTCGCCTGACCTATATACCGTTAGGCCTTAGGTCGTTGGACCTATAACCCGTAAGTCGTTAGACCGTTAACCCACTAGGTCATATGACCTATAAACTGTTAGGTCGCGTGACTTTTGCGCCTTTGTTCCATTAGGTCGCGTACCCCCTTAGGTCGCTCGATCCTATCCTCCCTTTGGTCTTCACTAGGTCGTACCGTTTTGGTTGGAGCGCTGCCCCGCACCCCGCCGGGGGCGCTGCCCCCTGGACCCCCGCGACCTGACCGGGCAGGTTGAACCCCGTAGCAGGGGCGTTTCCCCTGGACCCCCCTCCGTAGGGGATCTTATCTGAAAAACATTCAATAGAACTTGCTTTGTTGAGACGCTGAGTTGACCATTCTTCGAGGCAAAGTATCTTGGGCTTCTCGGTCGATTTTATGGATTTTTGAATATCTATTTCGATGGATTCTTTATCGGCTTCTATGGATTTTATTCACGTCTTTGTATGTGAATTTTTATGATTGATTGTTTCTGCAATCACTTCTATGATTTGTCAATTTAAAACATGAAGGTTTCAATACTAGTAGTAAATATCAAAACTCTTTCAACAAAATGATTTCAACTTTATTTTCAATAACAAAGCTCTTTTCTTAAACCATTTTCCAAACTACTAGCATATACAAACCTTTACCTCACTCGTATGAGAAATTGAATTAAACGGCTTAGTAAAACAAGTGGTATGAAACGCTTGCGTTTGCTTCGTCGGTTAATTCCTGGACTTATTCGATTGAATCTCTTGTGACAATTTTTTAGTGAAGATTTACAGTTTGTTCGTAAATATTTAAGTTAAGCAAGTGGTTATGGGACATGAAGCTAAACTTTTATATTTACTAGCTTAGTGTAATTGACACTTCTCGTTGATCTTGATGATCGCATTATGAATTAGACTAGCAATTGCGCGATGTCTCTTTCATTGCAAGGTTAGGCTAGACACCACTTGTGTGATTCCAGTCACACATACCTTTTTGCTTTTTGGTTAGCCTAGACACCACTTGTGTGATTCCATTCACACATACCTTTTTGTTTGCGAGGTTAGGCTAGACACCATTTGTGTGATTCCATTCACACATACCTTTTTGCTTTTTGGTTAGCCTTGACCTCATTCGGGTGACTCAGACTCATCCATATGGGGTAGCTCCCCATGGTCTTCGGACCATCATATGACAGGCCTCTTTCCCTTTTTCTATGATTTCTGGATTTCCTGTGTTGATTTCTGGAATTTATGTCATTGACTTGTTATGAGTACAAGTTTAGGGTATGATGCCCTCTTTGGATCTTTGAGAAGATTCTTGTGATATTGATTTATCTCTTATTGATTGATCTTCTGTTGATCATCATTTTCATACTTATAGTAGTATGTCAGTATGGATATTTTATGTTATGCCGTATCTTTTATTTTATACCATGTCATCTGATATTTATAGCTAGACTGATCCGTTTATTATTTTCTTAAATAATACTCGGGTCAGACCGAGATGATACAGGTGCTTCTGCTTGACTTCTCCCTCGGGGTTTGCTACTTTGACTTTTGGCTAACTATTTAGATTAGCAGTTTTTGTTGTATACACTTGAGATATAGACTCATAATTGTATTCTTTTGTATAGCATGTGTTGATATTCTTTTGTATTATTGTGGATCTTTTTGACCACTACCCTGATGTACACTTTCATGTGTTTGTTATATATTCATATCTTCTTCCGCCCTTGTGATATGGATGTCTGTGACTGATTGGCGTTATGCTTATTTCTACGTTTGTTTCCGAAGATTATTTATAGCCACCGTGTGATAGCTTTGAGTTTGTATCGTAATGTCGGACTTCCTCCTTAAATGAAATGCATGCTATACTATCTGACATATCGGTGCTCGCACAAAGAAGTTACATGGATGGTCACTCCTCAAAAGCCTTATTCTCCGTGCTAGTTGACAGCACTACATCGTAGTGTTCTTGGCTAGCGTGGGTATAGAAGTGGGGCGTCACAATATAGGTGAACGAAATAATTTTCCCTATTATATTTTCTATATATAAAATAAAACTTTATAAAGGTTATATTTGGCTGTAATATATTAATTGTTAGGTAGTGAAATTTATAAATATTGATTTGGAAATTTTAGAACTTAAGTTCCGGGGTTTTGAAACTTTCTTTCGAATAATTTTGGAATGTAACAATAATATTATTGGAAGTATTTTCTGATATAAATATTTCAATAAAATTTGAAAGAATTGTTTTAAAGAAATTTTGAAAGGAAATAAGTTCTGTACTCCCCTCTTTGTCGCTGGAAAATAATTTCTGTGATGAGTGCAGCATCATCGACATTCATTTTCGAGTTTCAAAATGGGAAGGCCACTGTGGTAGTTTTACTACGGATTTATTTTGACAACCCAATATAAATTTTTTATTGTTTTAAATATAATTGGATACATAAGTTGTAAGTTTATATTAATATATTAGTTTAAAATGATTTGAAATTAAACCCAGTATTTAGTTCTTAAGTTTCCGTTAATTAATAGTTTCAATTATTGTAGTGAAATGGAATGTAACTAGTTAATAATTAGAACCTTTAATTAAAATGAGAGATAAAATGCTAGGTTATGAATGAAATTACAAGAAAATTTGAAATGTGTAACCTATAAGACAAAAGATAGGATTATTGAACATTAAATTAATTTAAAAGAAATGAGAGAAACTTGTATAGATTTCAGTTGCATTCTTAAAAAGCATATATAACTTACCAAAGGATTTAAAAGTTGAAATGTTTAATAAGAAAATGTAATAAAACATTATACAAGTAAAAATTTGAAATAATGAAAGTATTCAATGAATTTCTTTTGTAGATAAGAATTTGATGTGTAGTTGGTATAAATTTAAGTAAAATTGAAAGGTTACTAATTAAATAAATGAAAAGGTAAGTATTATAAATAGAAGAATAAATGAAATTAAGTAATAAATGAATGAAAATAAATGAAATTGAGAAATGAGTGAATGTAATGCAAGGAAAAGAAAATTTATATGATATTAATAAATAAAAATGAAAATTTGTAAGTATAAGTGCAAATAAGTAAAATAAACACTGAATCAATAGATGGAAATGAAAATTTGCAAGAAATAAATGTAAATTAAAAAGATAAATAATTATATGGAAGAAAAGAAATCAAACAACAAATAGTATGAGATGAAATTAATAAGAATAAACTTGATATATTGTTTGGAATTGTTGTTTGTTTTGGTTTATGGTTGTTTGGGTAAGGATACTTTAAATTTGTTTGGATGTACGAATAATCTATTTAGTTTCATCTAAGACTGTTGATGTAACGACCCTGGATTTTGGCCTTGTCTATTTTAATAAATATTTAATCTAATTAAATAAAATGTGAACTGATCATATTAAAATGATTATGATTTTGGAAATATTGCCATTTGTTTATATAAATTTGTGTTTTAAAAGGGGAAAATGGATTTGGAAATTTAAAATAAAATATCTCAATAATATTTATAATAAAATTTGTCAAATATAATAAAATTAAAATAAAATTTATCTTATATGATTGAATTAAAATACTTTGTCTTGTTAACATGTGGTAAATAAATATATAGATGTGGATGATAATGTTTAAAATAAAATCAATTTCTATCAAAATTTAATATAAGTTGTAACGACCCGTATAAATTCGATGTTTAAAATGAATCAAATTAATAAGATTTTAATTTAAATTTAGAAAGAAATAAAAATATTATTAATTTATATGAAAGCAAATATTGAAATTTGATGTATCAAGGGTAATTAAAATTTACAAATTTAAATTTTATATTTCAATTAATTGAAATAGTGAAAATTTGTGCATTTGGATATAAAGTTAAAATAAGTAAATAAAGGCAAGTATTGAATTCATCAATGAAATAAATTATTAATTTATGAAGATGGAATATAAATGGAGGTAATAAAGTAATGTAGGACAATAAATAATTTATTTAGTACAATCCCCTTTTTATTTGTAAACTATTGCACGGTGTTAATTAATTGAAATGTGAAAATTAGGAAATAGATTCAACGTTATGTTAGACAATGAATTGCAATAATTAAAGTTAATAAATTAATGGATTACATGGAATACCAATTCACTCAGAAAGTGAATATAAGTGAATGTAGAAAAATGAATAGGAATGCTAGTTTACTCATAAAGTGATGCTTGATGTAAAAAGGAATGGAATCTGGATGGAATAATTTATTTCATTTAGAATCTAAAATTTGTATGTGAGCATTTATTTATATTGGAATATAAAGGGGTAAATTTATAGTGTAATATGTTGACATCACCTTTAAGATGATGGGTTTATAATTGATGCATAATAGGGAAATCAAATGAATGGGTTTAATTGAATAACAATCAGCAATTAATGAATGAATAAAAAATTGTTAAAGGGCGTAATTGATTTCGTTAAATAAATTTTGGTAACAAATTGTAATGAATATATTTTTAACGTTTTGTGATGTATTTGTAATAAATGGGAAATCAATGTAAATTATACCCGTGAAGGGTCAATTCAATTAAACAACAAGATTTTTAAATAAATAAATGTTTTATTTAGGTTTCAATTTGATAATTTATGAAGTTTAATGGGAAATCAATTGCAATAAATTGCCCTAATTTATGCAGTTAGAGGAGATTGGACTTGCATTATAGATGGAAGTATAATCGAAATTGATAGATAACAAACTTAAGAATAAAATTAAGAGCTAATAGGTGGCAAATTTGTATAGTTGTTTATTTACGTAATGTGTACGTAAACTTTGGTAAATATATTTCTATCGATCCAAATCTAACGTTTGGTTAATATAGATTTAAGTATAGAAAGCAATATTTATTAATTTAATTGAAGTATTGAAAAATAAATGAAATTTAACGTTTAAAGTATTATGTTTATAGAGATTTAACAGAAATTCAAGAATATTAAAATAATAGTTTCTGAACCCAACATTTGAATCCATCTACTTGAAATTTATAGATGGAATAATCATAGTGTATTTAACTTAATAGAAATTTTGGGGAGACTTAATTTATAATTTTGAATATAATGAAATAGAAGTTTTGGCACTGCAATTGATAGATTTATCAACTCTAAATTTACATAAAGATTTGTTTAAGTCATTGTAAATAAGTGAGAATATATATGGTGATAAAAATTTTAAGTTTTAAAATTTTAAAATTTGAAAGTGATTTAATAATAAATTTTAAATTTAGTTAATTAATATAAAAATAGCTATTTTTGGTCACGGACTCGGATTTCGGCGAAACAAGTTTCATCGGATCCGTAACAGTGAATTTTTGTAGGGTTTCAAGTTTTGTAGCGATCAGACTTGTCGTTTGATCGTACGAACTCGAAACGCCCTGAAATCGATTTAATTGAAATCAATTTTAAATCAATTTGAAAATATTGTTTTCAGCATAACTTCTTCATACGATGGAATTTGGACATGAAACTTTTTCCATCGCGTCCAGAATATTTTAAAATACCTATTTCGATATATGGGTTAACCCAATTTCGTTCTGGAGTCAAAACGGGCTTTTTGGGCCAATTATCGTTCATCACGTTTGTTTATCGGATCCGTCTATTCTATTTCTAACCTACCTATATAAACCCAGTTTTAAACCCTAGCCTCCATCTATTCTCATTTGCTTGTGCATTCATTTCATCAACTCCTTTTCTTCTTCAGCTGCAAGCCCTAGATCTAAATTTAAATTTCAGAAAATCAAAATCCCAAGCAAAAATTCAAAGGCCACAGAAAAATCTCAAAAAAATGTATGTCATAGATCTCATCGATATGAATCTACGTCTAGTGTTCATTTCTGTATATGATGCTCGAATCGCCCTAAAAACGCGGTCAAAGCTTAGAATTCGCGAACCCTACGCGACGATTTGGGGTTTTTTGATTTCGGCCTCAATCAAAGAAATTGGGATATGGGTTTTAGAGAGGGAGGCTTGTGGAGTTGAATGATGGTGGCCGTTTCGCCTGGAATCGAGTATGGTGGCCGAAAACGTGAGATTAGGGTTTCATAACCCTCGGCGGCGGCGAGCACCATAGACGACCGGACATATACGAGTAGGTGCGGCCGGAGCAGGGAAGAAGGATGGTGGTAGCGGCGTGGTGGATGGAGGCCAGTAGGTGTCGAGAGTCTCGTTCAATGACGTGGCCAAGGCGCGGTATTTGGGTTCTGGAAGTAAAAACGCATGAGAAAGGGGGGAAAAAGGAGATGACGTGGCTATCCATATTGGTTAAGTTTATTTTAATTTTATTTTTGTTTTCAAATGATTCAACTCGAATAACTTTCTCATACAAACTACATTTCACGCGATTTTTTTGTTAGGATCGTAATAAAATTCCGGACGCTTTGACGCTGGTTTGGACAGATTTGGAGACCGTCGAATTTTTGGGTTTAAATCAGATTTAGATTCGATTTAAATTCAAAAAGTGAGTGTTTTAACCCGCTCACAACTTCTAAAATTTCCTATGTCTGTTAAATTTACCTAAGATACGAGTAGAAATTTATTTATGGCTGTTTGGCATGTTTTATTCATCATCTCTATTAAATCGCATTTATTTAATTTAATTGTTAATTAATTTTATTATTGCATATAAATTGACGGCTAAAATTTATTTATTTGCATATAATCTGATAGTTAAACAGTTAATAAATTTATTATTGGATATAAATTGTTAGTTAATAACTGTCATTTATTACCTGTTATATTTTATATGCTATATATTGATGTTTGTTAAATTGATGATGATTGAAATAAATTGGTTGATGATTGATATTGGGTGAATGGATGATGTGTTCTATCTTATATAAACTGCAAGTTATCATGCATTTTCATTTCATTCGGGATTGCGGTTTGAAATGATATACAACCACATTTTTATTTTTAAATTGCGGATTGAAATGATAAATATCCGTATCACTTGACCATAGGATAGAAAATTTTATACAGGCACCGCGGTGTATATATAAAATTATTTTTGAAATGATTTTATGGTTTGGATATGGTACGGCTTAAAATATAGTAAATTTGGATATGATAAATATATTATATATATACATATATAGTTAAATTGTTGAATTTAAGCTATACATAAATCTGTTAAAAAAAAATGAATAAGTTGAAAAATGGAATTTGATAACTTATATTATATGATTAAGTACAGGTTTAAGATCTTGTGTGTGTGTGTGTGTGTGTGTGTGTGTGTGTGTGTGTGTAGAGAGAGAGTATTAAATGATTCCAATAAATTAAGATTGAAAGATAAATTGGAAATTTAATTGGAATTGATCTTATTTGAAAAATTAACTCCATAAGTTGATGTTAACTTAGTAAAATTGGAAATTTTAAGGTATGATATTTATAACTGGATTTAATGAATAATTCTAGTATAAATAAATGGTAGGAAATAATTAGTGTTAATAAATTCAGTTTATTTTAAATGGTTATGGATTTATCATGTAAACCTTTCAAACTAAAAAATAGGAGAATGAATTGTTGGTTTAAAATTCTAAATCTTAATTTTGAAATTCATTAAACACTCAAAGTTTGAAAATATTAAAATCGAAATGTTTTATTTAAACTGGAAGTGAATCTAAAAGTTATGGGTTTAGACTGAATTTAAAGTGAATAAAATTTGTGAAGGTGTGGAAATTATTTATTTTAAAGAAAATTTAGAACCAACTGTTTTATTTTATATACTGTTGAATATCCAAACCACTTAAGTTTTGAAAGTTATGGTTTTTAAAACTATGGATTTCGAAGTATTATGTTGAAAGCTAAAATTCAAATATTTGGTTTGGAGGTATTATAAATTTTAAAAAGTGGCATGATTTTGGAAAAGAAATATATATGAAATAAAATGATATCATTTTTATTTGGGTTTTAAAAAGGGGAACGATATCGTATTTATGGGTTTTGAAATGGAAAATTTTATTCTGGTTTTAAAGTATAAATTATTTTTAAAAGACCGCGGTGTTATAACAACGTTTGGTTGTTGAAGAAACCGGGATCGGAAGTTGTCATACTCTCTACCAACTCCGAAAACCACTTTAACAACCGTGTACGCGGTGGAGATTCCAGAATAAAGTAGGTTGGTGGCGGCGTTTCTTGTAAAGTAAATACGTGGACCCAACTCCCGTGAGTTGGCATAAGGTGGCTAAAACAGGAGCGATTGACGGGTTAAAAAGGTATCACCTTTGATCGGACACATCCCTTCGATATTATACTTTGACTTTTGGATTGTTTCGGTGGCCACTTTTGGTTCTATTTGGGGGTGTGGCTCGAGGTGGGCGGTAGTTGTGCGCTACGCGTTACCACCAACCCGGAAGCGTAATTGGTATATCTACCCAGGCATTGCCTAGTTGTGCTGTGTCACCTACTCTATCGCGCCTTATACGAGTTTGGATTTCTCCCATAGCCGGTGTGGTATCCTATGGTGGCTTCCCGACCAGGAGGGACTATGATATTGGATGGACTACTGGGACTATTACGTGTTAAGGTGGAAAATGTAAAGCCTTAATGCTATTTAAAAGTAAGTTTATTTTATAAATAGACACTATTATAATAGCGAAATATACTACATAGTAAATAGTTTAACGGATCCTTAGGAGATGTGAATCCCGAGCATCTTTTGAGTTACTGTACTCAAATTTATTTCTGTTAATTTAACTTACATAAGTTCTTTTAGTTCTAACTCGAGTGTTTTGTTCTTTCAATTCGCTCGGATCAGTCCGAGCATTTCAGGATTTGGAGATTTAGCTCTGGAGGATGAAGACGAAGATATATACTATTATTTATATTATTGCACTACACTCATAATGTTCTGCTGCATTTTTATTGGTATGTATACTCTGATATGTATTGTATAAATATAATTAAAATTTTTGTAAAACAGCTTCATGAACTGTATATTGATTATTATATTTTATCCTTCTGCCGTGAGATTCTATTTTGTTTTATTTCTTCCTTGTTTTCTTATTTACCCCATAACAATCCGCCCTTTTGTATGGTTTGAATTGGCACGTATGTCGATTTAAAGCGTGCGAAAAGGCGGGACGTTACATCTGGTATCAGAGCTTTGGTTTAACGATAAACCTTAGCTTTGTGGGGTTTGACTCTTTACTAATAGGGTAATAATACCCTATGGGAGTCGCTGAGTGTATATATATGAGAGAGCATATTTGTTAGTGTTATAAAAAGATTTTAATATTGTGTTAATATGTTCCGTTTTGTATTTATAAATTCTGGTCGGTGCATGGGATGCTGTGCCATCAATAGGGATTTCTAAACACTTAATAGGACAGACCGGCATAATTTGTTTTATATAGGTGAATGAAATAATTTTGCCTATTATATTTTCTATATATATAATAAAATTTTCAATGATATCTATATTTGGCTGAAATAGATTGGTTGATAGGTAATAAGATTATAATAATAGTTGAAATGAGGTTTAAAATAAATAAATAAATTTTGGAAATTTAGAACTTAAGATCTGGGGTTTTGAAAATTTTCGAATAAATTTTGGAATATATTAATATTGTTTATAAGTATTTTCTGATATAAATATTTCAATATAATTAATAAGAATTGTTTTAAAGAATATTTTTTTTTTGAGAAAATAAGTTTGTACTTTCCTCTCTGTCGTTGGAAAATAATTTCGGTGATGGCGGCCGCATCATCAACTTTCATTTTCGAGTTTCGAAGGGGGAAGGCCATTGTAGTTGCTTTACTGTAGATTCATTTTTGAAAAATATATAAATTTTGAATTGTTTTAAATATAATTAGAGTTATACAAGTTGTAAGAATATATTTATTTATTATTTTAAAATAAATTAAAATTTTAACCCGGTATTTAGTCTTAAGTTTCCATTAAATAATAGTTTCAATTATTTAGTAAATTGGAAAGTATGTAATTAATAATTGAAACCTTTAAAGTAAATAGATATTTAATGCTAGGTTATGAATGAAATTAAAGGTAATTTGAAATTGCAACTTATAAAATAAAGATGAAATTATTGAACCATTAATTAATTAAAAGAATTGAAAAAAAAACTTGTACAACTTTCAAATTACACACTTAAATAACATATATATGACTTACCAAATATTAAAAGTTGAAATGTTTAATAAGAAATGTAATGGAAATTATACAAGTAAAAGTAGGTAACGAAGTATTCAATGAATTTGCTATTATAAATGAGAATTTAATGTTATAAACTTAAGTTATAATTGAAATTTTACTATAAGTAAATATAATTAAAGGTAAGTAATTCAAATAGATAATTTTCAACTTAAGTAAATAAAATGGAAATACTAAGAAATTAAATGGGACATGAATACTATTGAAAAACAAATGTAAATAAATAAGGGCATGCAACAAATGAATGAACAATTATAATGAAATAAAAAGAACTGGCATGACCTGAGTTAATGGAATTGAATAATGGCAAGTAATAAGGGAAATTAAATGAAACAAACATTGAATGAGTAAATGAAATTAAAAGTTTGTTATAAATAAATGTAAATTATAAAAGGAAAATTAAGGTGGTATGAAAAAAAAGAAAAAAAAGGGAAATTAAACAACAAATGTATGAATGAAATTAATAAGGATAAAAAAAAACGGTTGTTGTTCAAATTTGGTTGTTGTTTGGTTATGGTTGTTTGGGTAAGATACTTTAAAAATTGGGTTTGGGAGAATGAATAATCTATTTAGTTTTATTTAAGACTGTTGAGTAAATGATGCACTAGTAGTTTATTCTTCATTCTGTACAATTTAAAGTTTTTGAACCCAAACGACTATTTGTTTGTTTGATTGAATGGTTGTTTTGTATTTGTTGTATATGTTGTTTGTGAAATTGTTGGCTATTGTATTCATTTGGTGTTAGTGATTGAAACCACTTAATATTTCACTTTATATAAATTGTCAACCCTTTTGGATTTTATAAGTGAAATGCAGGTTATAGAAGCAATGACAACAGCTTTTGGTTCCATAAATTAAGCGTAAAATGCCCGAATAATAGGTACGTTTCGGATTTCGGTTTATAGCACTATTTTATATATTTTCCCGTGTTGGGATATTATATTTTGGCTAATATTTGTAATATAATTGTTATATTTAATATTATATTTTCTCCCGAGCCACTCCGTACAAAGGAGACTCTGCTAAAAATTTCCGTAAATTTTGGACTTAGACATTATTTTGAAAATGCTTTTTTCTAAACTTTATCTATTTAAGTATAAAAAGATATAATGATTACTAAACGGGCATATTTTATTTAAGTTAATAAATTTAGTAAGTTATTGTTTATGAGTTAATATTTTGAATAAGATGTATTGTTATTTAATTCTTCTTTTCCCTTCTTTTCCTTTTCGGGGACGAAAAGTTTTGAGTGGGGGAGAGTGTAACGACCCGTATAAATTCGATGTTTAAAATGAGTTAAATTAATAAGATTTTAATTTAAATTTAGAAATAAATAAAAATCTTGTTAATTTATATGAAAGCAAATATTGAAATTTGATGTATCAAGGGTAATTAAAATTTACAAATTTAAATTTTATATTTCAATTAATTGAAATAGTGAAAATTTGTGCATTTGGATATAAAGTTAAAATAAGTAAATAAAGGCAAGTATTGAATTCATCAATGAAATAAATTAATTTATGAAGATTGAATATAAATGGAGGTAATAAAGTAATACAGGACAATAAATAATTTATTTGGTGCAATCCCCTTTTTATTTGTAAACTATGCAAGGTGTTAATTAATTGAAATGTGAAAATTAGGAAATAGATTCAACGTTATTTTAGACAATGAATTGCAATAATTAAAGTTAATAAATTAATGGATTACGTGGAATACCAATTCACTCAGAAAGTGAATATAAGTGAATGTAGCAAAATGAATAGGAAATGCTAATTTACTCATAGAGTGATGGTTGATGTAAAAAGGAATGGAATCTGGATGGAATAATGTATTTCATTTAGAATCTAAAATTTGTATGTGAGCATTTATTTATATTGGAATATAAAAGGATAAATTTATAGTATAAAATGTTGACATCACCTTTAAGATGATGGGTTTATAATTGATGCATAATAGGGAAATCAAATGAATGTGTAACGATCCTGATTTTTTTTACTGAATTTAAATTGATAATTAAAATAAATTTTGGCATAAAATTGTAGATTTATTTGAATTTTTCAAATAAAATAAGATATTTGTTTATTGGACATTGATTTTTAAAATTTAACTTTGAATTTGAAATTTGATATTTAATATCTTATAAATAAAAAAAAGTATGTATTTTAAAAATGGAACTTTTAAATTGAAAATTCAATCCTTTATATTTTTATAAGATTAATTGATACATGTTTAATTATTAAAAACATAATTAGTTAAAAATTCATTTCTTTCTTTAAATTAATATAAGTAGAGAATAATTAAACAAAATATATGTATATAAAACAAGAAATAAAAGTTTAAATTAAAATAACATACATATATATATATATATATGTGTATATATATATCACTAAAAGTAAACTAATATACATATTAAGATTTTATTAATACAAAGCTTTGATATGAATGTATATTTTGAAAGTGTAAAGTTTAAAATACATAAGGAAACATAAAAACATTGTATATATGTATATACAAATAATTATAACATGCATTAAGATCTTACATTGTATATATACATACAAATGGCACAATTACTTAATAAAATAATCAAATTTAAAATAAGAAGGAAACTTTACATCTTTCCATGTTGGAATCATACCATATCTTAGCAAAAATCTGAAAAGGAGATTTGCCTCACACATTTCAAAATCATAGGCAGTTCAAAATCAGGCTATACTCAGATTTTTTTTTATTAACTAAAAGAAGAAAAAATATGAAACCTGAAAACAGAGAAAAAAACAAAAGTTCAGTTTGTAAACTGTAATAAGATTTTCATGAAGCCTGAAACAACGTCAAGCAAGCAAAATCAAAGCCTGGTTTTCAAAGCTTCAGTTCAAAATCTATAAACCAGATTTTCATCAACCTGAAAATGAATCATCTCAACAACCAGATCAAGTTTTCAAACCTGGAAGCATGCAACATTCCTGTGACCAAATCCAAGTTCAAAAACAAATTCAAAGCAACCTGAAAACTAAAGATGGAAACTTGAAGTCATGCTCTTCTTCGTCAATTGAAAATCTGAAACCATACAAACAAACTCAAGCTATAGCCTACCAAACTCCATTTTTCAGGTAGTTTTAAACTTTATAATTTACGGAGGTTATGATTTAAAACTCAAATTTTAATATAAATGAATTTAGCTGCAGGCTTTGGCTAGAATAAAGCAGTGCAGTAATTTTTGAAACAAATTCAAGGCAAGTAAAATTTTCTTTTAAAGATTTTTAATTGAATCTGTTAAACATTAATGCAACAAGAATTAAGCTATGGTATCCATCAATCATTTGCAGCAAAATAATCAAGTTCAAAGATAAAAGAATCAATTTCTGATTTGCAACTGAAGACCCTGTTCTTTGTTTCTGACCTTCCCTGTTCTTTCTAAACTTCAGGTGAGCAACTCCCTTCCATCTGCCTATATCTTTGATATCGTGACTTATGCTTGAAGTATGATCTATGATGTGCTTGAATGATTGTGTGAGTTTGCCTGCATGTTGTATATATGCAAATATCTGAGAGTATTTCTCTATTTATATGAAAATAGATCCAGTTTTTAGTTACAGGGTGCCACATCTAAGTTTTAAAATTCAAATTCACTTTGTGTAATCAATATTTTTAAAAATAACCACAAGTAAAATATGTGAAAAAAAATATTCAAAATTTTGAGAATGCAGAGGAAGTCAAGACGATTGAGTAACACCTTAAATTAGACAAAATACAAACGTTTTAATTTGCGAATCCAGGTTGTCAACAGAATTCTTGTACTCAAACATGATTTTTAAAGTTAAAATCATAATTTTTAGATTTAGGAATGCAGAGCAGTTTGATTTTGTTTGGATTATATATTTTTGGTCGTCACGGTCGATCACGTTGATCGGAGAGGTCGAGTCTCCTCCTGGAGGTGGAGGAGCCATCAGTGTCGATGGGAAAATTATCAGGTGTTCGTGTATTTCAGTATGAAGGTGGAAATTTTGGATTAAAATCTGGTAACCTAGTTTTTGGGTCACTACTGGAAAATGGGTTATACGGTGTCGTAGGTGGATCGGAATCAGTCGTAAGAGGTGAATCGATGCATCATGGCATGGGGAAGCTTTGGACGGGGCGGCTCGTGTTCAAGTGGCCAGAATCGTTGGCGATGGTGGTTATTGTTGATCGAAGATGAGGGTCCTGGGTGCATCGACATACTCGATTTCGAGTATCAGGTGAATTAGTAATTCTGGGCGGTTGCCTGTCATGGGGTGGTCGGCGGCGACGTGCGGGGGGCCTTGGGGGTGGTCAGATCGCTGGCGAGCAACGGTGCACGTGCACGTTCTTCATCGTGCATGTTATTTTTTGGAAAATTAGGAAGGGAGAAGAAGATGTGGTAGCTCGGGATTTCATTCGTGTCGAATCGCGTTTGACTCGAAGTTAAGCTCGAGTAAACTTTTGGTTGCGTAGGGTTAAATGTTGGAAGAATTTCCAGATAGAATATGAGCATGTGCTTGGGTCAGAGCCTCGAAAACTCGAAGCTGATAGTATTTTTGTACGGGGCGAACTCGAAGGGGTTGGATTACCTGTTACCAGTTTCAAGCCTAAAAGGAAGAAGATGTTTTTAAGTTTTGAATTGCAACAGTTCTTTTAGAAAACAAAATTTTAATTTAACAAGTTTTGAAACATATTTAAACTAAACAAGTTTCCAAAGGAAAATAAATGGAGTTTCAGACGTTAAAACAAGTTTCAACGTTTTAAATGTTAAAGTAAATATCTGAAATCGTTTAGTTTCTAGATAAAACCATATATCGGGTTGATTATTTAATTTAAAATCTTTAAGTATTTTTCCAAATAAGATTTAGGAGGTAATTGATTAATTAATTAGTTATGGAAGATGATCTAATTAATGGCAAAATTTATCTATGATTAAAAGATAATTATTCGATGATGATAAATTGAGGATTAATCAGTTTTAGTGATAAATTAAGAAAGAATTTGTTTTTTAGTAAATCAATTAAGGGTTAATTAATTAAGGCAATTAATTAAAAAAAATGATGATTAATTAATGAAGGTGATTGAAATTTAACCAATTGAAGTTTATGTTAATTAATCATTGATTAAAGATTATTAATGAAAGTAATTATGTGAGTAATGAAATCAAAACCACACAATTTATTTACCTAAATTAAAAATGTTTGATTGTTATTGTATGCTATGTGATGGATTGATATGTTCGATATGTGATGCTATGTGATGCTTTGCATTGAGCTGCTATATTTGTGATGAATATACGGTCATATGAATATGAAAACCCGTTGACCCGTAGAATGACATTTGAAATTTCGATGCGACAGGGGGTCGGATTCCAATTGGTTATCCGAAACCCACATCGAATCATATTAGTGAATCTTTGTGATTGATAAATTTGTTTTATCTATGAATCGGTGAATAAAGATAAGCGTTATGGGTTATACCGTTTATCGATATGATTGAATATGTGATGATTGATGTTGTGCACTATTATGTTGAACCCCTAGTCCACACTTATACACACACAAATATGGATTGCACGTGGGAATGGATTAAGCCACAGATTTTTGAAATTGTTTTAAAGTTTTGAATCCAAAATAGTTTTGGAATTTGAATTGAAGCTTTGGGAAATGGTTATATTAAATAACTTGATTGAGTTTTGAAATTTAAATAATTTGATTTAAATTTGAATTCAATATTTGAAATTGAATTCTATGATTTGGGTACTAGGGTTTAACTTATATATGGGTTTTTAAACCATTTTAAAGGTGATGTTGTGAAATTTAAATTTAACCCAAGAATTCAACTTGCATAAATTAAATTTTTCTGAAACGGAAACTATATGTTTTCAAATAATAAGACTTTTCGCATAAGAAATGAATCTCCAATTCGTGTTAAAAGGATTTCAAGTCTAAAATGGAAATAGTTTCCCAAGTTATAGATAAATCTTTGGAAACGTGTTTTGAAAGCTATAAATTAAATCTGTAATTTAAAGATTTAATGTGTTAATCTGATTGAAATGGAATTGTTTGAAATCTATGAATGACCTTTGTGAAACTGGGTGAAACTTTGTGAAATAAATCTTTTTGTTTAAAGATTTAAAATGGTAATTTGATAACCATTTGAAAGAAAAGTTTTGGATTTTTAAGTTGTGACTTAACTGAAATCCCATATCCATATATTTTAAAATATTGCGCTTGCTATTCGGTTTAGCCGGGAGAGGGCCTTGTGTCATATAGCCCATTACAAATAGTGATACGACGTTATGGATTGCATTTGAAGACCGGTGTTGAAGACCGGGTGTCTTCGAGAACGTTAAGATAACCTATCGGTTGTCTCCGCACCGAGTAGCTGCGGTATAGAGATTCCCTTAGTGATGGGAAGTCCGATCGGGATTGTGGATACCCGGATTTGCAAGCGCTTCTTCGAAAGTGCCTTCGGTTCTGTTCGAACCCGGAACAGACTTGTAGGGTTGTATGTCTGACACTACACTTTGAGATATTAAACTGATCTCTATCAAATACATTTCTGCTTGGTGGCGGAGAATTTATTCTCTTAGCTTAACACCCTTCTCTGAGACGTACGAGCTCAGAGGTTATGCAGTTGATATTTTTCAGTGATATACTCCCAATTTGGTAGTGTGGCATGCTAAGTGCTGCTGTGTGTTGATGATCATTTTTGATCATTTGTGATCAAAGCATGGCTTTTGTATAAAGCGTAGCTTTGTGGACGAGACTGCATCAGGACCTCACTCCCCGGAAATGGTCGAAACAGGAAAGATGCGGCAAGGTTACGAGGGTCGCGCCCTTTAGGGTGTGTCATTCCCTTCTGGTAAAGGGTGGTATCATGGTATGGAGCCCAGATACTTACTCATGTGGTTGCTCCAATCTCATTTACTGTGTGGTTGTTGCTTAGAGGTACCTCGGATAAAGGTCCCAAAGGACCGGGGGATGGCATATTCGTGTAGTAGTTACCTAGTTACAGAGGTAACCCGGCCTTGTGTTGGCAAAGATCTAACCGTAACGTTAGTTCTCGGGACGTCCCGCCAGAGGCGATCCCATTGACAGTAGGAAGTTCCTTAGCCTGACCATTTGTTGGAAATCCAATCAAAATAATACGCGCCCTGTACGGTTTTAGTTGTATAACCTGCCATGGAATGTGGGGGTAACCTGCTATTGAACATGGTAGCTATAGTAGGCATACGACGAAATGTCGTATGCTGGCTAGGATTTATATTTTACTTTCGAAAGGTTTTCCACTTTGCACTTATAGTAATAATATCAAAGAAATTTCTCGTATCAAGCATATTTGACTATCATAAGGAGAAATCTCCTCCAATTCTGCGTTTGCATTGTGTGTGTGGCGGGAGGCCTTATGGTAGTTTCATTTTCTAAAAAGCATTGCAGATTTATTTTAAATTCTTTGTTGCTTATTTTAAAAGACCAAATGTTTTTGTTTGCTCACACCAGTCCCATGACTGACCTGGAGTTTATTGTTCCTTTCCTAAACTCTGGGTGCCCACTAAGGTTTAGTAGATTATCTGGAGCTAGTTCAGTCTTTGGATCTGAACTGCTCTTGCTTAGCTTTGTGCATTGTGATTGGGAGTTCGATCTATTGCTCGATTGGTGCTTTGGAGATGGAGATTACCGATGCTGGAGTTCTTCCTTGAAGACTATATTAGAGACTCTGTTCCGCTGCTAGTGTTATTGTTTCTTTCCGCTGCTATTTCTTGTATCTCTGATGTATATTCATTGTATCATCTGTTGTATCATATTGTATCAGATATTGTATCAAATGTTGTATGTTGATATATGCTATTCATTTCCTTCCGCTGTGTTGTACTTAATGTGTTATAGGCTCTGGCACGACTCGAATTTCAACGTTTGAATCTGCGGCATTCAAGTACAGTGGAGTACGGATGTCGATTCTCGAACGCTGGAATTTGGATCGTGACATTTTGGTATCAGAGCTGAGGGTAAAACTTTAGCTCAGGAGTATAACACATTAAGTAACTCATTAGAGATAGGGTGAAGTATACCCTAGAATGAGTATATCCCTAAGATATCCGTTCGAATGCCTCAGTAAATTCTCTTACTATCCACTGATAGTAAGTATGAGTGCGAGAAGAGGACGAGATAGGGGACAGGGGAGTACCCCTACAAATGGTCAATACCCTGCAATAGCGGAATAACCTTTCTTTATCAATCTCCTTTGATTCGATTTCGAATTCTTTTGATTGCTTCGTGACAGCTCCAGAAAGAAGTTTCGGTGTGATGGTGGCCTTACGAATCGTTGTAGAAAATCGTTGCTTCGTATCTTCATCAGTTTCTTATCAGCTTTCCGATCTAAACTCTAATGAATTTGAAATTGAAAATATTAAATAAATTGAAAATTTTAAATTACGTAAATTGGTTAACTAATATGAAGCTAAATTTGAATTGTATTAATAAAACAATATCGGTGAAAACCAAATCGTAATTTCTTGTGTATATCAAAGTCCGAAGAGGGACAAATTGGTATATACTTTGGGATATTTCGACTTGAAGTTGGAATCCATACCTAGTGTTTGAGAGATCGTAAAAGATTGAGTCCATCTATCTATTCTCTGGGATCCGATATATTCTACGAACGATTAGTTATCCCTTCGAACTAATCAATGCTCTTGCATATTCGTAGACCGGTAGATCCAAATACCTTGTGTAATATTGTATGAGTTTGTTCTCATATTGTAGATATTCTTATTTGCTAAGCCAAATACAGAACTGATATCCAGTTTGATTTGGAAAGATATTTCTCTATCTTTCATCTTTCCTTTGTTGTCTCCTTTGCAAATTTCTAGGACGAAATTTATTTAAGGGGGGGAATCTGTAACGATCCTGATTTTTTTTTACTGAATTTAAATTGATAATTAAAATAAAGTTTGGAATAAAATTGTAGATTTATTTGAATTTTTCAAATAAAATAAGATATTTGATTATTGGACATTGATTTTTAAAATTTAACGTGAATTTGAAATTTGATATTTAATATCTTATAAATAAAAAAATGTATGTATTTTAAAAATGGAACTTTTAAATTGAAAATTCAATCCTTTATATTTTTATAAGATTAATTGATACATGTTAATTATTAAAAACATAATTAGTTAAAAATTCATTTCTTTCTTTAAATTAATATAAGTAGAGAATAATTGAACAAAATATATGTATATAAAACAAGAAATAAAAGTCTAAATTAAAATAACATACATATATATATATATATATATATATATATATATATATGTATATATATATATATCACTAAAAGTAAACTAATATACATATTGAGATTTTATTAATACAAAGCTTTGATATGAATGTATATTTTGAAAGTGTAAAGTTTAAAATACATAAGGAAACATAAAAACATTGTATATATGTATATACAAATAATTATAACATGCATTAAGATCTTACATTGTATATATACATACAAATGGCACAATTACTTAATAAAATAATCAAATTTAAAATAACAAGGAAACTTTACATCTTTCCATGTTGGAATCATACCATATCTTAGCAAAAATCTGAAAAGCAGATTTGCTTCACACATTTCAAAATCATAGGCAGTTCAAAATCAGGCTATACTCAGTTTTTTTTTAATTAACTAAAAGAAGAAAAAAATATGAAACCTGAAAACAGAGAAAAAAAACAAAAGTTCAGTTTGTAAACTGTAATAAGATCTTCATGAAGCCTGAAACAACGTCAAGCAAGCAAAATCGAAGCCTGGTTTTCAAAGCTTTAGTTCGAAATCTATAAACCAGATTTTCATCAACCTGAAAATGAATCATCTCAACAACCAGATCAAGTTTTCAAACCTGGAAGCATGCAACATTCCTGTGACCAAATCCAAGTTCAAAAACAAATTCAAAGCAACCTGAAAACTAAAGATGGAAACTTGAAGTCATTCTCTTCTTCTTCAATTGAAAATCTGAAACCATACAAACAAAATCAAGCTATAGCCTACCAAACTCCATTTTTCAGGTAGTTTTAAACTTTATAATTTACTGAGGTTATGATTTAAAACTCAAATTTTAATATAAATGAATTTAGCTGCAGGCTTTGGCTAGAATAAAGCAGTGCAGTAATTTTTGAAACAAATTCAAGGCAAGTAAAATTTTCTTTTAAAGATTTTTAATTGAATCTGTTAAACATTAATGCAACAAGAATTAAGCTATGGTATCCATCAATCATTTGCAGCAAAATAATCAAGTTCAAAGATAAAAGAATCAATTTCTGATTTGCAACTGAAGACCTTGTTCTTTGTTTCTGACCTTCCCTGTTCTTTCTAAACTTCAGGTGAGCAACTCCCTTCCATCTGCCTATATCTTTGATATCGTGACTTATGCTTGAAGTATGATCTATGATGTGCTTGAATGATTGTGTGAGTTTGCCTGCATGTTGTATATATGCAAATATCTGAGAGTATTTCTCTATTTATATGAAAATAGATCCTGTTTTTAGTTACAGGGTTCCACATCTAAGTTTTAAAATTCAAATTCACTTTGTGTAATCAATATTAAGTTTAGAACTTTGAAGAGAAAACGTTTATAGCAACATAAACTTATTTTTAAAAATAACCACAAGTAAAATATGTGAAAAAAAAATTCAAAATTTTGAAAATGCAGAGGAAGTCAAGACGACTGAGTAACACCTTAAATTAGACAAAATACAAACGTTTTAATTTGCGAATCCAGGCGTGTCAACAGAATTCTTGTACTCAAACATGATTTTTAAAGTTAAAATCATAATTTTTAGATTTAGGAATGCAGAGCAGTTTGATTTTGTTTGAATTATATATTTTTGGTTGTCACCGTCGATCTCGTTGATCGGAGAGGTCGAGTCTCCACCTAGAGGTGGAGGAGCCATCAGTGTCGATGGGAAAATTATCAGGTGTTCGTGTATTTCAGTATGAAGGTGGAAATTTTGGATTAAAATCTGGTAACCTAGTTTTTTGGGTCACTACTGGAAAATGGGTTGTACGGCGTCGTAGGTGGATCGGAATCAGTCGCAGGAGGTGAATCGATGCATCATGGCATAGGGAAGCTTTGGACGAGGCGGCTCGTGTTCAAGTGGCCAGAATCGTTGGCGATGGTGGTTATTGTTGATCGAAGATGGGGGTCCTGGGTGCATCGACATACTTGATTTCGAGTATCAGGTGAATTAGTAATTCTGGGCGGTTGCCTGTCATGGGGTGGTCGGCGGCGACGTGCGGGAGGCCTTGGGGGTGGTCAGATCGCTGGCGAGCAACGGTGCACGTGCACGTTCTTCATCGTGCACGTTATTTTCTGGAAAATTAGGAAGGGAGAAGAAGATGTGGTAGCTCGGGATTTCATTCGTGTCGAATCGCGTTTGACTCGAAGTTAAGCTCGAGTAAACTTTTGGTTGCGTAGGGTTAAACGTTGGAAGAATTTCGAGATAGAATATGAGCATGCGCTTGGGTCAGAGCCTCGAAAACTCGAAGCTGATAGTATTTTTGTACGGGGCGAACTCGAAGGGGTTGGATTACCTGTTACCAGTTTCAAGCCTAAAAGGAAGAAGATGTGCTTAAGTTTTGAATTGCAACAGTTCTTTTAGAAAACAAATTTTTAATTTAACAAGTTTTGAAACATATTTAAACTAAACAAGTTTCCAAAGGAAAATAAATGGAGTTTCAGACGTTAAAACAAGTTTCAACGTTTTAAATGTTAAAGTAAATATCTGAAATCGTTTAGTTTCTAGAAAAAACCATGTATCGGGTTGATTATTTAATTTAAAATCTTTAAGTATTTTTCCAAATAAGATTTAGGAGGTAATTGATTAATTAATTAGTTATGGAAGATGATTTAATTAATGGCAAAATTTATCTATGATTAAAAGATAATTATTCGAAGATGATAAATTGAGGATTAATCAGTTTTAGTGATAAATTAAGAAAGAATTTGTTTTTTAGTAAATCAATTAAGGGTTAATTAATTAAGACAATTAATTAAAAAAAATGATGATTAATTAATGAAGGTGATTGAAATTTAACCAATTAAAGTTTATGATAATTAATCATTGATTAAAGATTATTAATGAAAGTAATTATGCGAGTAATGAAATCAAAACCACACAATTTATTTACCTAAATTAAAAATGTTTGATTGTTATTGTATGCTATGTAATGGATTGATATGTTCGATATGTGATGCTATGTGATGCTTTGCACTGAGCTGCTATATTTGTGATGAATATACTGTCATATGAATATGAAAACCCGTTGACCCGTAGAATGACATTTGAAATTTCGATGCGACATGGGTCGGATTCCAATTGGTTATCCGAAACCACATCGAATCATATTAGTGAATCTTTGTGATTGATAAATTTGTTTTATCTATGAATCTATGAATAAAGATAAGCGTTATGGGTTATACCGCTTATCGATATGATTGAATCTGTGATGATTGATGTTGTGCACTATTATGTTGAACCCCTGGACCACACTTATACACACACAAATATGGATTGCACATGGGAATGGATTAAGTCACAGATTTTTGAAATTGTTTTAAAGTTTTGAATCCAAAATAGTTTTGGAATTTGAATTGAAGCTTTGGTAAATGGTTATATTAAATAACTTGATTGAGTTTTGAAATTTAAATAATTTGATTTAAATTTGAATTCAATATTTGAAATTGAATTCTATGATTTTGGAACTAGGGTTTAAAAAGGTTATTCAACCTATATATGGGTTTTGAAACCATTTTAAAGGTGATGTTGTGAAATTTAAATTTAACCCAAGAATTCAACTTGCATAAATTGAATCTTTCTGAAACGGAAACTATATGTTTTCAAATAATAAGAGCTTTCGCATAAGAAATGAATCTCCAATTCGTGTTAAAAGGTTTTCAAGTCTAAAATGGAAATAGTTTCCCAAGTTATAGATAAATCTTTGGAAACGTGTTTTGAAAGCTATAAATTAAATCTTTAATTTAAAGATTTAATGTGTTAATCCGATTGAAATGGAATTGTTTGAAATCTATGAATGGCCTTTGTGAAACTAGGTGAAACTTTGTGAAATAAATCTTTTTGTTTAAAGATTTAAAATGGTAATTTGATAACTATTTGAAAGAAAAGTTTTGGATTTTTAAGTTGTGACTTAACTGAAATCCCATATCCATATATTTTAAAATATTGCGCTCGCTATTCGGTTTAGCCGGGAGAGGGCCTTGTGTCATATAGCCCATTAGGAATAGTGATACGATGTTATGGATTGCATTTGAAGACCGGTGTTGAAGACCGGGTGTCTTCGAGAACGTTAGGATAACCTATCGATTGTCTCTGCACCGAGTAGCTACGGTATAGAGATTCACTTAGAGATGGGAAGTCCGATCGGGATTGTGGATACCCGGATTTGCAAGCGCTTCTTCGGAAGTGCCTTCGGTTCTGTTCGAACCCGGAACAGACTTGTACGGTTGTATGTCTGACACTACACTTTGAGATATTAAACCGATCTCTATCAAATACATTTCTGCTTGGTGACGGAGAATTTATTCTCTTAGCTTAACACCCTTCTCTGAGACGTACGAGCTCAGAGGTTATGCAGTTGATATTTATCAGTGATATACTCCCAATTTGGTAGTGTGGCATGCTAAGTGCTGCTGTGTGTTGATGATCATTTTTGATCATTTGTGATCAAAGCATGGCTTTTGTATAAAGCGTAGCTTTGTGGACGAGACTGCATCAGGACCTCACTCCCCGGAAATGGTCGAAACAGGAAAGATGCGGCAAGGTTATGAGGGTCACGCCCTTTAGGGTGTGTCATTCCCTTCTGGTAAAGGGTGGTATCATGGTATGGAGCCCAGATACTTACTCATGTGGTTGCTCCAATCTCATTTACTGTGTGGTTGTTGCTTAGAGGTACCTCGGATAAAGGTCCCAAAGGACCGGGGGATGGCATATTCGTGTAGTAGTTACCTAGTTACAGAGGTAACCCGGCCTTGTGTTGGCAGAGATCTAACCGTAACGTTAGTTCTCGGGACGTCTCGCCAAAGGCGATCCCATTGACAGTAGGAAGTTCCTTAGCCTGACCATTTGTTGGAAATCCAATCAAAACAATACGCGCCCTGTACGGTTTTAGTTGTATAACCTGCCATGGAATGTGGCGGTAACCTGCTATTGAACATGGTAGCTATAGTTGGCATACGACGAAATGTCGTATGCTGGCTAGGATTTATATTTTACTTTCGAAAGGTTTTCCACTTTGCACTTATAGTAATAATATCAAAGAAATTTCTCGTATCAAGCATATTTGACTATCATAAGGAGAAATCTCCTCCAATTCTGCGTTTGCATTGTGTGTGTGGCGGGAGGCCTTATGGTAGTTTCATTTTCTAAAAAGCATTGCGGATTTATTTTAAATTCTTTGTTGCTTATTTAAAAAGACCAAATGTTTTTGTTTGCTCACACCAGTCCCATGACTGACATGGAGTTTATTGTTCCTTTCCTAAACTCTGGGTGCCCACTATTTTCCCATACGGGCAGTTTAGAGTTGGGTTTTTCAGATAGTCAGGCTTAGTAGATTATCTGGAGCTAGTTCAGTCTTTGGATCTGAACTGCTCTTGCTTAGCTTTGTGCATTGTGATTGGGAGTTCGAGCTATTGTTGGATTGGTGCTTTGGAGATGGAGATTACCGATGCTGGAGTTCTTCCTTGAAGACTATATTAGAGACTCTGTTTCGCTGCTAGTGTTATTGTTTCTTTCCGCTGCTATTTCTTGTATCTCCGATGTATATTCATTGTATCATCTGTTGTACCATATTGTATCAGATATTGTATCAAATGTTGTATGTTGATATATGCTATTCATTTCCTTCCGCTGTGTTGTACTTAATGTGTTATAGGCTCCGGCACGACTCGAATTTCAACGTTTGAATCTGCGGCATTCAAGTACAGTGGAGTACGGATGTCGATTCTCGAACGCTGGAATTTGGATCGTGACAGAATGGGTTTAATTGAATAACAATTAGCAGTTAATGAATGAATAAAAAATTGTTAAAGGGCGCAATTGATTTCGTTAAATAAATTTCGGTAACAAATTGTAATGATTATAGTTTTAACGTTTTGTGATGTATTTAAGTAATAAATGGGATATCAATGTAAATTATACCCGTGAAGGGTCAATTCAATTAAACAACAAGATTTTTAAATAAATAAAAGTTTTATTTAGGTTTCAATTTGATAATTTATGAAGTTTAATGGAAAATCAATTGCAATAAATTGCCCTAATTTATGCAGTTAGAGGAGATTGGATTTGCATTATAGATGGAAGTATAATCGAAATTGATAGATAACAAACTTAAGAATAAAATTAAGAGCTAATATGTGACGACCCGTCTTTCTCAGCCCCAGAAAGACGTTTCATCATTAAGAAAGAAAGGGATAGAAATAGAAAAGAATAGAAAGAAAGAACAACAACATCAGAATCTCACAGCGGAATGGAACAAAATATAATACATCAACATACTATTACATAGTTATACATACATCAGAGTAATACAATATCATATAACAGGACTGTCATATACATACATGTCCATACATACATCCAAAATACAGCATCGACTAACTACACAGCGGAACTACATATATAGATACATATGTCAGGTCTTCAACCCAAAATAGCTCCTCCAGAAAATCAACACTCCTAAATACCTATCACTTGGCTATTCAAAAAAATTTGAGTACCCAAGAGTTTATGAAAACACAAAATATAAACTCCGGGTCAGACATGGGTCTGGTATGAGTAAACAGGTTAAAATTGCTTAACTTTGAAAATCATTTAGAAATAAAGGTATCACGTAAGACTTCCCACAAATAAATACGGGTAAGTTTTTACCTTACGCTAACCAAAACATTTTATAGGAAATTCGGTTATATTATAATAGTGTCTAGGGTTTTCAAGTAAATAGAAAATAGCCGAAATTGTTACATTCATTAAATTCCATCTACTAGCCACGAAAGTGGGTAATACAAATCAAAACCGTAGGGTCTCGTAGGGAAAATGGGTTTCCAACAATGGCAGGGCTACTGGGGTACCGCCGTCACAGTACGGGGCCTAGATCACCGTACCGAGGATCACTCTCGACCCTCTACAACACAAGGCCGGAACCATTCCTTACTGAATAGTCCCGAACAAGATAACCCCGCAGTTGTGGCCAACAACTGCTCACACAGCCGAAATAAAAAGGGACATCTAGACAGGGGAATATCTTGTCCTGCTTGGGCATGACCCATCTAACCTTGCTGCATCTCCCCTGTTTTAGCCATTCCCGATTGATGAGGCTTGAGGCTACGATTACCTTTATTGAACATATATTAGAATATTCATCGTCCGCCTAACGATGTGTTGAAAGCATTCAATCCATACAAGTTCGTTCCGGGTTCGAACGAAACCGAAGGCATTATCTCGTTACACTCATTTTGGAATCACCCTCAGAGTTAACGACGATAACCCTTGCATTCTGAAACACCATCTCGATCACCATTTGATAAGTCACGACCTATCGTTTAATTTGGATCGATGTGGTTTTCGAAAAATCAAAATTGATTCTTCTGATCCCGGTCTCATCGGAATCCAAACGCCATTTTAAGGGCCAAGTTGTCTATTTAACTTAACAGTTCAATTAAATATCAGAATTCACATAACAGGTATATCAGATAAATCATACACACTTATCACAGGTATCCATAATATATCACAACATATCACAGAAATATCATCAAACAGATTTCAAAGTCAATCAAACAGAATTATCAATGCATACCAAACAGTTTGTTTTCACTTTACTTAATTGATTTCTCAAGAATAAATTATTTCATTCTATTTAATTAATTACTGATTAATTAACTTATTAATGATCAATTAATCAATTAGTTAATCATTAATTATGAATTTATTAATTATCTAATCTTTAATTACTTTTTTAAATTAATTAACTTCTATTCATTAACTGTTACTTAATTACTCAGTTAATTAATTTATTTTATTTTTAATTGTTAATTAATAACTCACTTATTAAAAAGTAATTACTTATTTAATTACCACAAATTACTTTAATAAATCAATTATTATTAATTTAATTAATCATATAATCTTTAATTAATCACTTAAGTTAATTATCATTTACTAATTAACTTTTTATTGATAAGCTAACATTCTTAAGATTTAAATTGATTTAATATATGATTAAATTTTTATTTCAAAATCAACTTAAAGTTATCAATTTAAAATTCAAGTATAAATTAATCAACATTCAAACTACTGACTGTTAATCACCTACCTTTACATATTTACCTAAATCAACCTTTAATTAAAATACTAACTTAACTAATTAATAATTGTTTAATTAACTTAGTTAAAACAAATGCTAAAACAAAATGACGCACGTCCAAAAACCGTACCCGAGGCAACACCATCTTTACTCGAGACATTCTCGAGTTTTCTCCTGTGCTTCCCCTGCATTTCTCTCCCCATCTCCTACTTTCTTCTCCCCAGTTTTATATTCTTCTTCTCACTTATATTTTTTTTTAAAGTTAAAGCTATAAAACAGCTGAAGCACACACACGAGAACGACCCGAAGCCACCTCCCCTTCCACTCGAGTATCCCACGATACAAAGTCACCACGACTTCACCGACACACTCACGCCACCGTGCACGTGCACGGTGGTGCGCTTGGCCTCCGGCGCCTCGCGACAGCCCCTGCACATCACAAAACGTCACGACTTCCAAAATCCAAACCCAAAACCCTTCGAAAATTTCTGATGACCTGATGCTCGAACACGAACCAAGAACGCCTCACCGTAAATTTCCTCGCACGGCCACCATCCATCACCGGAGGTGATGAAACTCCCCCAAAACGTCACCCACATCCCCCTTAACTCCACCAAAAATCGCGATCAACTCGATCGACCTATGATGCCGGAATCAATATTTTACAGAGCATTGAAAATGTAGGCAGTAAACCTTATCTTTAATCCAAACCCAAAATCCTTGCATTCGAAAATTATTTCGACATTTTTCTTAAATCAAATGGTTTACAAACTTGCTTCCTATCGATTTACAGAGATTAAAATCAACCCAATCTTCCAAATTTGACAAAAATCCATTTTAGTTTCATTAAAAAACTGCTCTTCATACCCTTGCTTAAAAATTCTATTTTTTATGTTAGAAATCTTAACTTTGAGTGTTTAATCAAGATATAAATTCAAATTAACAAATTAGAATATTTGAATTTTAACATTGATTTCTTTTTTTTTTACTGTAACTTGAAGATACAGTGTTTAAGCTACACTGTCCACCTTCAAATAATCATTCCAGGCCCTGATTTTGGTTTAAACAAGTTTGTTTAACATAAATTATTAAATTTAAAAATCTATATGAAGAAGTATTTAATGTCTTCTCTGCTTTACTTTGTTCAAAACTTGAATTACTGAAGAACAAACCATATAAGTTCCCAGTGCAAACAAAATATACGCAAAGTAGTTTGTTTAAACTATATCAAGCACATATCATTAAAAAGCAAATATACAAGCTAAATTTTGAAATCAGTTTGTTTACTCACCTAAAAAACAGTTGAACAGAAAGTAATGTTGAAGAAACTGCAGTTGAAACTATCCTGAAACCTTCTTTAGTTTTCTGTCTTGAATTAATTTTGTTTGCAAAGCCAAAACAATGTTTCTCAAGTTTGTTTTTAAGTTAAAGTTTGTATAAATGAACTGATGATATATATTGGATATATATAGAAGCTACTAATCAGTAGGTTGTATCTAGGCAGTTCATATTTGTAATGCCATTCTTTCTTTTAATTGGTTAAGATATATTCTGCAGAAAGAAATTATTACTAGAATTTCGGCTGTAGGTACTAGTTTAACAAGAATTTGTGCTATTAAATGCTTATGCCTCATATTTAAGATAGCATGTAATTAATGTTTTACTGATATGTACAAAGATATTTATTATTTCGGCTAGCATACTTTGCAAGATACAGATTTTTGTTTTTATTATATTTAAAGTGAAAATTTTGTTTTATTATATTGTAGTGGAAGCTTTTGTTTTCTTATGCACATAAATTTCCAGCACCTAAGTTTCATTTTTAGTTTATATAATTTTTTTCTCTGGACAAAACACGTGATTTCTGTACAAATGTATATATGTATATAGACAATGCATAAAGATATCCTATATTTGACTTTTTTACACTCTTGTTTGCATAACAACTTAATATGATTCTTATTAAAATTTATGTTGTTCATTTATACCTATATTAATATTATAGTGTTCTCATGTTCATACACTTGTATTTATATAGTTCAAGTTATAACTTATATTCGTATATTTATTACTTTAGTTACATTTTATAATTTATGATTATGTTTTATACTAGTTTTGTATGTTTATATCTATATTGTCTTATACTTCCATGTTTATGTTTAATGTTTCTATGTTCATAAATTTTTAAACTTATCATTTCAATTTCATTTTATTGGATTAAATATCAACAATATAAAATCTTTGATCTTAGTGTAAAAGACAGATTTTGTTTTAATGGTTTTGAAGCATTTAAATTTAAATTTTCAAATCAAAATTTTCTTTTATAAACATATAACTTTTAAATATCCAAGATCTCATCAATTTAAACATTGACGAGCTTATATTTAATTTCAATTAGATTAGATATTTATTAAATATGCTGTCAAAAATTCCGGGTTGTTACATTCCTTCCCCCTTAAAAGAATTTCGTCCCCGAAATTTTAAACAACAGTTAATTCAAAAACTTTTATGTTAACCATCCAAACATACATATCATTCATATAATAGCAAACAAACAAACAGCCTACTCTAACAAACAATTCTAGTTATCCGAACATAAATCCGGATAAGCATTCCTAAAACTATCGAGAGTTTCCCAGGTACAATCTCTGGGATCCTCACTCCAATGCACCTTGACGAGTTTCACCACTTTGTTCCTGAGTTGCTTCTCGTCTTGGTCCACAATCTGAACTGGATTTCTGGCCACAGTTAAATTGGGTTCAACTTCCAAATCTTCTTGAATTACCGTTTCTACAACCAGTGAGGGATCATGAACAAATTTCCTCAAATGCGATATATGAAACACATTGTGAATCCCAGACATCGGCTCTGGCAATTCAATCTTGTAGGCTACAGTTCCAATTCTTTCCAATACTCGGAATGGTCCAATGTATCTCGAAGAAAGTTTTCCCGTCTTTCCGAATCTTATAGCACCTTTAATTGGGGAAACTTTAACAAAAACCAAGTCTCCGATCTCAAATTCCAATGGCCTTCGTCTTCTATCCGCATATTTCTTCTGACAATCTTGAGCAGCTTTCATCCTTTTCTTGATAAGCTCAACCTTCGCAGAAGCTTCACGAATAAGATTGGGTCCGAGCACAAGACGATCCTTCGATTCAATCCAACAAGATGGAGATCTACACGGTCTTCCGTATAAAGCTTCATAAGGAGCCATCTTAATACTCGCTTGATAACTGTTATTATAAGAAAATTCCACTAGATGAAGATGGTCTTCCCAAGATCCTCCAAAATCTAAAACACAAGCCCATAGCATATCCTCAAGAATAAGATTAAGCCTCTCCTTCTGTCCGTCCGTTTGAGGATGATAGGCTGTACTCAATCTCAAATATGTACCCATTGCTGATGCAGAGCTTCCCAAAATTTGCTAGTGAAAATAGGATCACGATCACTTGCTATGCTGACTGGAACACCATGCAATCGAACTATCTCCTTCAAGAAAATTTCTGCCAAAGAAACTGCAGTGCGGGTTGCCTTTATTGATATAAAATGGGCACTCTTAGTTAAACGATCCACAATAACCCATATACCATCATTCCCTTTCCTGTTTCTAGGCAAACCATCGATAAAATCCATCGAGATCATTTCCCATTTCCAATTCGGAATTTCTAAAGGTTGCAATAATCCGGCAGATTTCTGTTGATCACCTTTAACTTGTTGGCAGATGGCACAACTGTTCACAAATCTAGCAACATCCTCCTTCATGCCCTTCCACCAAAAGACTCTCCTCATATCTTTATACATCTTCGAGATTCCAGGATGAATATTCAATTTGGAGCGATGACTCTCTGATAAAACTTCCTGCTTCAACTCCTTGTCATTCGAAACAAAGATTCTCCCGTTTATCCTTAGTGTTCCTTGGCCATCAATTTCAAAACTGGGACACTGACCCTTCTTGACTCTTTTAATGATCCTCCTCAACTTCTTATCAGATTCTTTCTTGTTTGAGATCTTTTCGATAAGAGATGGAACCACTTCCAGAAGAGATAGAACTGCATTCCTACGAGAGCATCAGCAACGACATTTGCTTTCCCCGGAGTGTACAAAATATCCAAATCATAGGATGCAAGAAATTCAACCCACCGTTGTTGTCTCAGATTTAGATCTTTTTGAGAGAATAGATATTTCAACGGTTTGTGATCTGTGAACAATTCGAATTTCTCTCCTAAAAGATAATGCCTCCAAATTTTCGAAGCAAAAACAATGGCTAGCAATTCAAGATCATGCGTAGCGTAGTTCTTCTCATGAGGTTTCAACTGCCGACTAGCATACGCAATAACCCTTCCGTTCTGCATCGGAACTGCTCCCAAACCAACAATACAAGCATCAGTATAAACCTCGAATTTTCTTTTCCCATCCGGAATAGCAAGTACTGGTCACTAGTAAGCCTTATCTTCAATTCCTGAAAAGCTTCTTCGCACTGAGGTGTCCATTTGAACTTAACTCCTTTCCTGGTCAGCTTAGTCAGACGCGAAGAAATCTTGGAATAATCTCTGATAAATTTCCTGTAGTAGCCAGCCAATCCTATAAAACTGCGAACTTCCGTCGGTGTCTCTGGCTGTTTCCATTCCAGAATAGTTTCAACTTTCGCTGGGTCTACATAAATGCCTTCACCCGAAACAATGTGCCCTAAAAATCTAACGTCCAATTTCCAGAAGTGGCACTTCAAAAACTTCGCCTTCAGCACATTCTTTCTCAGAGTCTCCAATACAATCCTCAAATACTCCCTGTGCTCTTCTTCGGATTTGGAATAGACCAAGATATCATTAATGAATACCAGCACAAACTTATTCAACACATCCCTCAAGACTCGATTCATGAGGTCAACGAAATAGACAGGAGCGTTGGTTAATCCGAACGGCATAACCAACCACTCATAAAAACAATTAGGTCCCCTAAATGCAGTCAAGAGAATACTATCTTCAGCTACCCTCACCTGGTGGAAACCTGAAGCTAGATCCATTTGAGAAAAGATAGAAGCACCATGAAACTGGTCAAAAAGATCATCGATGCGAGGAAGAGGATATTTATTACGGATAGTCACTTTGTTCAATTCCCTATAATCCACACAGAACCTCAGTGATCCATCCGATTTGGTCACAAACACTGCGGCTGAACCCCAACAAGAAAAACTGGGTCTAATCAATCTCTTCTCTAAAAGATCCTAAGTCTGCTTAATCAACTCTTCTCTTTCCCTAGGAGCCATTCTCCTACTGGGCTGTATCACTGGCACAGCTCCTGGAATCAAATCAATACAGAACTCTATTTCTCGATGTGGTGGCAGACACTTCACTTCTTCAAATACATCAACAAAATCTTGAACCACATCGATGTCTTCAACTCTCTCTTCAGAAGGCTCAATTCCATGCAAAAGACTGCTCAAGTGAATTCCAGAATTATCACACGACACTCTGGCAATTCTATCCAGATCAGTTTCTAACGAAACTGTTCTTTCATCACAATTCAAAACGGCTTTATACTTATCCAGCCAATCCATACCCAAAATAAGATCAAATCCCTTAAAATTCAACACATACGGGTCACAAGAAAAACTGTGGGATAGATAAGAGATCTTCAAGTCCTTACAAATAGTGTCTAATTTAGTCACCCCTCCTATAGGATTAGATACCAAGATAGGACTGTCTACAGAACTAGGGGTAAGAGAAAACTTTTCAACAGAGTCCAAAGAAATAAAACTCAAGGAAGCTCCTGAATCAAACAAAACTTTAATATATATTCCATCTAAAAGTAAAGTACCTTCTAATACTCCTTTGCCCAACGAAGAAGAAGATGGTCCGGCTTCCAAAGCAAAAAGTTTATTCTGAGGCGCCCTCTGCAGAAGTGGACAGTTCTTGATCATGTGTCCTGGCTGATGACAATTAAAGCACAACGATTTCTGAACCATAGCTGATCCTGGACCAGTCTGATGCGGTTGCTGCTGGAATCCCTTTCTAGGACACTTATTTGCCAAATGCTCTTCTTGTTGACAAATGTAGCACTTTCGGGGTCCGTTGTTATTCCCGGGTTTCTTCTTATTCGGTTTCCTCCATTTAGGATCAAACTTTCGCTTATTCGAATTAGTGAAATTCCCACCTGAAGATGCAACTGGAACCACCGGCTTCTTACTCATCAAACTTTCATACCTCAATGCCATATCAATCAAATCAACAAAAGATCCCTTCAGAAGCACCGTCAATTTTCCATGGAATTCAGGCCTCAATCCTTGCACAAATTTCTCATTCTTTTTCAGAGGAGTACCGATGTCCTGGTCCATAACAAGAGAGTTCGTTGAATCTAGTTTCATACTCCGAAATAGACATACTACCCTGCTTCAAACACAGAAAATCCTGATACAATTGGTTTCTCCCTGCTGTCGGCACAAACTTCTCTTCAAACAACTCCTTAAATCTGTCCCACGAAATGTCATCCTCAGAAATATTTGCAATTGTTGAATCCCACCATGCTGCTGCACCACCTTGCAGTTGCCACGATGCCATATTCCTCTTACACTCATCAGTCAATCTCATGCTCTTGAAAATGCGCTCACAAGAGCGTAGCCAGTCTTGAACTTCAATTATTGACTCCGAACCTTCGAATGGTTGCCCTCCAAGATGTTTGGAATCCTTACATAAAGCTGCAAAAACTAACTTGAGACGGTACTGGATTGACAGCCTCACTAACATTTTGACTCTGTCCATTATCTGTAGAAGTACTGGCCCTAGCTCTACCTCTTCTTCCTGAACTCATGTTGGTCACCTGAACAGGTAACCCAACAAATTTAGATAGGTATATATAATATTATATGGAAATACAAATACGCACTCTCAAGATAAATATAACACAAGAGCCTAGGTACTCGCTTTACCTAGCGCTCTGATACCAACTGTGACGACCCGCCTTTCTCAACCCCAGAAAGACGTTTCATCATTAAGAAAGAAAGGGATAGAAATAGAAAAGAATAGAAAGAAAGAACAACAACATCAGAATCTCACAGTGGAATGGAACAAAATATAATACATCAACATACTATTACATAGTTACACATACATCAGAGTAATACAATATCATATAACAGGACTGTCATATACATACATGTCCATGCATACATCCAAAATACAGCATAGACTAACTACACAGCGGAACTACATATATAGAAACGTATGTCAGGTATTCACCCCAAAATAGCTCCTCCAGAAAATCAACACTCCCAAATACCTATCACTTGGCTATTCATAAAAATTTGAGTACCCAAGAGTTTATGAAAACACAAAATATAAACTCTGGGTCAGACATGGGTCTGGTATGAGTAAACAGGTTAAAATTGCTTAACTTTTAAAATCATTTAAAAATAAAGGTATCACGTAAGACTTCCCACAAATAAATGCGGGTAAGTTTTTACCTTACGCTAACCAAAACATTTTATAGGAAATTCAATGATATTATAATAGTGTCTAGGGTTTTCAAGTAAATAGAAAATAGCCGAAATTGTTACATTCATTAAATTCCAGCTACTAGCCACGAAAGTGGGTAATACAAATCAAAACCGTAGGGTCTCGTAGGGAAAATGGGTTTCCAACAATGGCAGGGCTACTGGGGTACCGCCCGTCACAGTACGGGGCCTAGATCACCGTACTGAGGATCACTCCCGACCCCCTACAATACAAGGCCGGAACCATTCCTTACTGAACAGTCTCGAACAAGATAACCCCGCAGTTGTGGCCAACAACTGCTCACACAGCCGAAATAAAAAGGGACATCTAGACAGGGGAATATCTTGTCCTGCTTGGGCATGACCCACCTAACCTTGCTGCATCTCCCTTGTTTTAGCCATTCCCGGTTGATGAGGCTTGAGGCTACGATTACCTTTATTGAACATATCTTAGATACTCATCATCCGCTTGACGATGTGTTGAAAGAATTCAATCCATACAAGTTCGTTCCGGGTTCGAACGAAACGGAAGGCATTATCTCGTTACACTCATTTTGGAATCTCCCTCAGAGTTAACAACGGTAACCCTTGCATTCCGAAACACCATCTCGATCACCATTTGATAAGTTACGACGTATCGTTTAATTTGGATCGATGTGGTATTCGGAGAATCAAAATTGATTCTTCCGATCCCGGTCTCATCGGAATCCAAACGCCATTTTATGGGCCAAGTTGTCTATTTAACTTAACAGTTCAATTAAATATCAGAATTCACATAACAGGTATATCAGATAAATCATACACACTTATCACAGATATCCATAATATATCACAACATATCACAGAAATATCATCAAACATATTTCAAAGTCAATCAAACAGAATTATCAATGCATACCAAACAGTTTGTTTTCACTTTACTTAATTGATTGCTCAAGAATAAATTATTTCATTCTGTTTAATTAATTACTGATTAATTAACTTATTAATGATCAATTAATCAATTAGTTAATCATTAATTATGAATTTATTAATTATCTAATCTTTAATTACTTATTTAAATTAATTAACTTCTATTCATTAACTGTTACTTAATTACTCAGTTAATTTATTTATTTTATTTTTAATTGTTAATTAATAACTCACTTATTAAAAAGTAATTACTTATTTAATTACCACAAATTACTTTAATAAATCAATTATTATTAATTTAATTAATCATATAATCTTTAATTAATCACTTAAGTTAATTATCATTTACTAATTAACTTTTTAGTGATAAGCTAACATTCTTAAGATTTAAATTGATTTAACATATGATTAAATTTTTATTTCAAAATCAACTTAAAGTTATCAATTTAAAATTCAAGTATAAATTAATCAACATTCAAACTACTGACTGTTAATCACCTACCTTTACATATTTACCTAAATCAACCTTTAATTAGAATACTAACTTAACTAATTAACAATTGTTTAATTAACTTAGTTAAAACAAATGCTAAAACAAAATGACGCACGTCCAAAAACCGTACCCGAGGCAGCACCATCTTTACTCGAGACATTCTCGAGTTTTCTCCTGTGCTTCCCCTGCGTTTCTCTCCCCATCTCCTACTTTCTTCTCCCCAGTTTTATATTCTTCTTCTCACTTATATTTTGTTTTTTAAAGTTAAAGTTATAAAATAGCTGAAGCGCACACACGAGAACGACCCGAAGCCACCTCCCCTTCCACTCGAGTATTCCACGATACGAAGTCACCACGACGTCACTGACACACTCACGCCACCGTGCACGTGTACGGTGGTGCGCTTGGCCTCCGGCGCCTCGCGACAGCCCCCACACATCACAAAACGTCACGACTTCCAAAATCCAAACCCAAAACCCATCGAAAATTTCCAGATCAAAAAATAACCTGATGCTCGAACACGAACCAAGAACGCCTCACCGTAAATTTCCTCGCGCGGCCACCATCCATCACCGAAGGTGATGAAGCTCCCCCAAAACGTCACTCACATCCCCCCTAACTCCACCAAAAATCGCGATCAACTCGATCGACCTATGATGTCGGAATCAATATTTTACAGAGCATTGAAAATGTAGGCAGTAAACCCTATCTTCATTCCAAACCCAAAATCCTTGCGTTCGAAAATTATTTCGACATTTTTCTTAAACCAAATGGTTTACAAACTTGCTTCCTATCGATTTACAGAGATTAAAATCAACCAAATCTTCCAAATTTGACAAAAATCCATTTTAGTTTCATTTAAAAACTGCTCTTCATACCCTTGCTTAAAAATTCTAATTTTTATGTTAAAAATCTTAGCTTTGAGTGTTTAATCAAGATATAAATTCAAATTAACAAATTAAAATATTTGAATTTTAACATTGATTTCTTTTTTTTTACTGTAACTTGATGATACAGTGTTTAAGCTACACTGTCCACCTTCAAATAATCATTCCAGGCCCTGATTTTGGTTTAAACAAGTTTGTTTAACTTAAATTCTTAAATTTAAAAATCTATATGAAGAAGTATTTAATGTCTTCTCTGCTTTACTTTGTTCAAAACTTGAATTACTGAAGAACAAGCCATATAAGTTCCCAGTGCAAACAAAATATATGCAAAGTAGTTTGTTTAAACTATATCAAGCACATATCATTAAAAAGCAAATATACAAGCTAAATTTTGAAATCAGTTTGTTTACTCACCTAAAAAACAGTTGAACAGAAAGTAATGTTGAAGAAACTGCAGTTGAAACTATCCTGAAACCCTCTTTAGTTTTCTGTCTTGAATTAATTTTGTTTGCAAAGCCAAAACAATGTTTCTCAGGTTTGTTTTTAAGTTAAAGTTTGTATAAATGAACTGATGATATATATTGGATATATATCGAAGCTACTAATCAGTAGGTTGTATCTAGGCAGTTCATATTTGTAATGCCATTCTTTCTTTTAATTGGTTAAGATATATTCTGCAGAAAGAAATTATTACTAGAATTTTGGCTGTAGGTACTAGTTTAACAAGAATTTGTGCTATTAAATGCTTATGCCTCATATTTAAGATAGCATGTAATTAATGTTTTACTGATATGTACAAAGATATTTATTATTTCGGCCAGCATACTTTGCAAGATACAGATTTTTGTTTTTATTATATTTAAAGTGAAAACTTTGTTTTATTATATTGTAGTGGAAGCTTTTGTTTTCTTATACATATAAATTTCCAGCACCTAAGTTTCATTTTTAGTTTATATAATTTTTTTCTCTAGACAAAACACTTGATTTCTGTACAAATGTATAAATGTATATAGACAATGCATAAAGATATCCTATATTTGACTTCTTTACACTCTTGTTCGCACAGCAACTTAATATGATTCTTATTAAAATTTATGTTGTTCATTTATACCTATATTAATATTATAGTGTTCTCATGTTCATACACTTGTATTTATATAGTTCATGTTATAACTTATATTCGTATATTTATTACTTTAGTTACATTTTATAATTTATGATTATGTTTTATACTAGTTTTGTATGTTTATATCTATATTGTCTTATACTTCCATGTTTATGTTTAATGTTTCTATGTATTTTAAACTTATCATTTCAATTTCATTTTATTGGATTAAATATCAACAATATAAAATCTTTGATCTTAGTGTAAAAGACAGATTTTGTTTTAATGGTTTTGAAGCATTTAAATTTAAATTTTCAAATCAAAATTTTCTTTTATAAACATATAACTGTTAAATATCCAAGATCTCATCAATTTAAACATTGATGAGCTTATATTTAATTTCAATTAGATTAGATATTTATTAAATATGCTGTCAAAAATTCCGGGTTGTTACATAATAGGTGGCAAATTTATATAGTTGTTTATTTATGTAATGTGTACGTAAACTTTGGTAAATCGATTTCTATCGATCCAAATCTAACGTTTGGTTAATATAGATTTAAGTATAGAAAGCAATATTTATTAATTTAATTGAAGTATTGCAAAATAAATTAAATTTAACGTTTAAAGTATTACGTTTATAGAGATTTAACTGAAATTCAAGAATATTAAAATAATAATTTCTGAACCCAACATTTGAATCCTTCTACTTGAAATTTATAGATGGAATAATCATTGATTATTTAACTTAATAGAAATTTTGGGGAAACTTAATTTATAATTTTGAATATAATGAAATAGAAGTTTTGGCGCTACAATTGATAGATTTATCAACTCTAAATTTACGTAAAGATTTGTTTAAGTCATTGTAAATAAGTTAGAATATATATGGTGATAAAATTTGTAAGTTTTAAAGTTTTAAAATTTGAAAGTGATTTAATAATAAATTTTAAATTTATTCAATTAATATAAAAATAGCCATTTTTGGTCACGGACTCGAATTTCGACAAAACCAGTTTCATCGGATCCGTAACAGTGAATTTTTGTAGGGTTTCAAGTTTCGTAGCGATCGAAATTGTCGTTTAATCGTATGGACTCGAAACGCCCTGAAATCGATTTAATTGAAATCAATTTGAAAATATTGTTTTCAGCATAACTTCTTCATACGATGGAATTTGGACGTGAAACTTTTTCCATCGCGTTCAGAATATTTTAAAATACCTATTTCGATATATGGGTTTACCCAATTTCATTCTGGGGTCAAAACGGGCTTTTTGGGCCAATTATCGTTCATCACGTTTTTTTATCGGATCCGTCTATTCTATTTCTATCCTACCTATATAAACCCAGTTTTAAACCCTAGCCTCCATCTATTCTCATTTGTTTGTGTGTTCATTTCATCAGATCTTCTTCTTCTTCAATGGCTGCAAACCCTAGATATAAATTTAAATTTCAGAAAATCAAAATCCGAAGCAAAAATTCATAGGCCTCAAAAAAATCTCAAAAAATGTATGTCGTAGATCTCATCGATAATAATCTACGTCTAGTGTTCGTTTCTATATATGATGCTCGAATCGTCCTGAAAACGCAGTCAAAGCTCGAAATTCGCGAACCCTACGCGACGATTTGGGGGTTTTTTGATTTCGGCCTCAATTAGAGAAATTGGGATATGGGTTTTGGAGAGGGAGGCTTTTGGAGTTGAATGATGGTGGCTGTTTCGCCTGGAATCGAGTATGGTGGCCGAAAACGTGACATTAGGGTTTCATAACCCTCGGCGGCGGCGAGCACCATAGACGACCGGACATAGACGAGTAGGTGCGGCCGGAGCAGGGAAGAAGGATGGTGGTAGCAGCGTGGTGGATGGAGGCCAGTAGGTGTCGAGAATCTCGGTCAACGACGTGGTCAAGGCGCGATAATTGGGTTTTGGAAGTAGAAACGCGTGAGAAAGGGGGAAAAAAGGAGATGACGTGGCTATCCATATTGGTTAAGTTTATTTTAATTTTATTTTTGTTTTCAAACGATTCAACTCGAATAACTTTTTCATACAAACTCCGTTTCACACGATTTTTTTTGTTAGGATCGTAATAAAATTCCGGACGCTTTGACGCTGGTTTGGACAGATTTGGAGACCGTCGAACTTTTGGGTTTGAATCGGATTTAGATTCGATTTAAATTCAAAAAGTGAGTGTTTTAACCTGCTCACAACTTCTAAAATTTCCTATGTCTATTAAATTTACATAAGATATGATTAGAAATTTATTGATGGCTGTTTGGCATGTTTTATTCATCATCTCTGTTAAATCGCATTTATTTAATTTAACTGTTAATTAATTTTATTATTGCATATAAATTGATGGTTAAAATTTATTTATTTGCATATAATCTGATAGTTAAACAGTTAATAAATTTATTATTGGATATAAATTGTTCGTTAATAACTGTCATTTATTACCTGTTATATTTTATATGCTATATATTGATGTTTGTTAAATTGATGATGATTGAAATAAATTGGTTGATGATTGATATTGGGTGAATGGACGATGTGTTCTATCTTATATAAACTGCAAGTTATAATGCATTTTCATTTCATTCGGGATTGCGGTTTGAAATGATATACAACCACATTTTTATTTTTAAATTGCGGATTGAAATGATAAATATCCGTATCACTTGACCATAGGATAGAAAATTTTATACAGGCACCGCGGTGTATATATAAAATTATTTTTGAAATGATTTTATGGTTTGGATATGATACGGCTTAAAATATAGTAAATTTGGATATGATATATATATTATATATATAGATATATAGTTAAATTGTTGAATTTAAGCTATACATAAATCTGTTAAATAAAAATGAATAAGTTGAAAAATGGAATTTGATAATTTATATTATATGATTAAGTACAGGTTTAAGATCTTGTGTATATATAAATAGAGTTTTAAATGATTCCAATCAATTTAGATTGAAAGATAAATTGGAAATTTAATTAGAATTGATCTTATTTGAAAAATTAACTCCATAAGTTGATGTTAACTTAGTAAAATTGGAAATTTTAAGGTATGATATTTATAACTGGATTTAATGAATAATTCTTGTATAAATAAATGGAAGGAAATAATTAGTGTTAATAAATTTAAATTATTTTAAATGGTTATAGATTGATCATGTAAACCTTTCAAACTAAAAAATAGGAGAATCAATTGTTGGTTTAAAATTCTACATCTTAATTTTGAAATTCATTAAACACTCAAAGTTTGAAAATATTGAAATCGAAGCGTTTTATTTAAACTGAAAGTGAATCTAAAATTTATGGGTTTAGACTGAATTTAAAGTGAATAAAATTTGTGAAGGTGTGGAAATTATATATTTTAAAGAAAATTTAAAATCAACTGTTTTATTTTATATACTGTTGAATATCCAAACCACTTAAGTTTTGAAAGTTAGGGTTTTTAAAACTATGGATTTCGAAGTATTATGTTGAAAGTTAAAATTCAAATATTTGGTTCCGAGGTATTATAAATTTTAAAAAGTGGCATGATTTTGGAAAAGAAATATATATGAAATAAAATGATATCATTTTTATTTGGGTTTTAAAAGGGGAATGATATCGTATTTATGGGTTTTGAAATGGAAAATTTTATTCTGGTTTTAAAGTATAAATTATTTTTAAAAGGCCGCGGTGTTATAATAACGTTTGGTTGTTGAAGAGACCGGGATCGGAAGTTGTGATACTCTTTGCCAACTCCGAAAACCACTTTAACAACCGTGTACGCGGTGGAGATTCCAGAATGAAGTAGGTTGGTGGCGGCGTTTCTTGTAAGGTAAATACGTGGACCCAACTCCCGTGAGTTGGCATTAGGTGGCTAAAACATGAGCGATTGACGGGTTAATAAGGTAGCACCTTTAATCGGACACATCCCTTCGATATTATACTTTGAATTTTGGATTGTTTCGGTGGCCACTTTTGATTCTATTTGGGGGTGTGGATCGAGGTGGGCGGTAGCTGCGCGCTACGCGTTACTACCGACTCGAAGCGTAATTGGTATATCTACCCTGGCATTGCCTAGTTGTGCCGTGTCACCTACCCTATCGCGCCTTGTACGAGTTTGGATTTCTCCCGTAGCCCGTGTGGTATCCTCTGGTGGCTTCCCGATCGGGAGGGACTATGATATTGGATGGACTACTGGGACTATTACGTGTTAAGGTGGAAAATGTAAAGCCTTAATGCTATTTAAAAGTAAGTTTATTTTATAAATAGACACTATAATAATAGCGAAATATACTACATAGTAAATAGTTTAACGGATCCTTAAGAGATGTGAATTCCAAGCATCTTTTGAGTTACTGTACTCATATTTATTTTGGTTAATTTAACTTACATAATTTCTTTTAGTTCTGACTCGAGTGTTTTGTCTTTTCAATTCGCTCGGGTCAGTCCGAGCGTTTCAGGATTTGGAGATTTAGCTCTGGAGGATGAAGACGAAGATCTGTATTATTATTTATATTATCGCATTACACTCATAATGTTCTGCTGCATTTTTATTGGTATGTGTACTCTGATATGTATTGTATAAATATAATCAATTTTTTTGTAAAACAGCTTTATGAACTGTATATTGATTATTATATTTTATCCTTTCGCTGTGAGATTCTATTTTGTTTTATTTCTTCCTTGTTCTCTTATTTACCCCATAACAATCCGCCCTTTTGTATGGTTTGAATTGGCACGTGTGTCGATTTAAAGCGTGCGAAAAGGCAGGACGTTACATAAGTCAAACATATGAATATAACTTAATTATTAATAGTTAAAATAAAAATAGAAATTAATATAAAAATAAGTATAAATGTAGGTAAATCATATTGAACATAATTAATATTGATAGTCAAAATATAAAATACAAATGTAAATAAAAACAAGAATTAAATGAAACACAAAGTATAAAGTAAAATAAAACCAAATGTAATGTAAAAACAAACACAAACATATGTATGTAAATTATCCAAACTAGAAGTTAATAAATACAAAAAAGAAGTAAGTGGAATACAAACATATGATGTACATTATTCAAACTAGAAGTAAATAACAAAACAAATATTTAGATAAATATCTTCATATACTAGACCAAGTGTTGTTTGCAAGTGTAAGATAAAACCTGAGACAAATATGTACATTATTCAAGCTAGAAAATAACAATACACAAAGTATCCTCATTTACAAGCCTTCCTACAAAGAGTATCTTTATACAAAATTTATATACACAGTAAATCATAATTATAAAATGTAAACTAAGTAGGAAACCGTGCATTAATTGCTATCATCTCTAGCCTAACATTTTGTCAATTCAAAAATATTTACAAATCTATACATTCAGACACAAAATCTGTCAAGTTTGTATACAGACAAAGATAAGAAAACAACCTAACTAGATAACACCTTCCCATATTGCACCTGTTATCTTTTATACATATATGTTCCTCTTTTTGTTTAGTTCATTCAGAAATCACATTAGTAAACCTGAGAAAAATAAAAAGAAGAAAAAGTAGCAAGCAAACTCAATTTTATGCAAACTAAAAACAGTTTCAAGGACAGTTCACAACTACGGGTTTCAAAAGAAAACAAGAAGTGTGCTTTCTGTTCAAAAGAGTTTTAAGGTGAGTAACATCAACTTTTAAAAATTTGAGTTTATTTAAAATCAATGAAGATGATTCATTTATTATATGGTGTGGAATCAGTTTGATCTTTGAATATAAATCTATGAATATTTGTGTGATGCTTTGTTGATTATCTGTAATTGATGCAGATTACATAGTTAGTTCAAACACTCAAATTATTCTTATTTAAATCCTTGTTAGGCTTTGTTTTCTCAACAAAACAAGATGTTAAACTCAAATTAAGATTTTAAAGGTTGATTTAAACCATCTTTATAAGGTACATCACTATAATATTGAGATACGGGTAATCAAGTGATAGTTGATTAAAATCGATTGTTGTAAAACATTGATTCAAGATTATATATTGAATTCATACTACAAGACATGATTTTTAAAAAAAAATTAAGATTTTTGATTTATATTTAAAGAGCAGTTTGTATATAAACAAAGATTGCATTTTTGCAAAATTTTGGTTATCGATCCAATTTAAAATGTTGAAACTTGAATTGAAGCTAGTATGAACATCATTGATCTTAGGAAAATTATTAGATAATTTTTCAATTGTATATATTGTTGGGTTGAACCCATTTTAGGGTTTTATTTCAGTTTTTTGCACTTGTCTGTAATGTGTCGAGCTCGTCTTCATCACGCGATCGAGTGGCGCGAGTTTTTGGAGGTTGGTGGTTTATCGAGTTGTCGTCGTGTGGGCGAAGGTTTGGGTGACGCAGGTGGCTGGAGCGGCGGTGGCGAGGCGTTTTGTCGAAGAGATTAGTTACAGTTTTTTTCGAGCTATAGGCAAAAATTTGATTTCAAACTTTTGGAGGCGACGCGAGTTTGGACTTCATGTTTGTAGGGAATTTGGGACTTGCCGATGTAGTTGGGGGTCGCCGGAGCCCACTGCGATGATTGTGTCAGTGCCATTGGGGTCGTACGTCTCGAGTCGTGCTTGAGTTTTGAGGTGATTTTCTTCGGGATTGTATTCGAGTCGAGTGCGTAAGCATGTGTACTAATGTTTTAATTTATATCTAAGTTAAACTTAAGCTACTGAAAATAAAAAGAAAGGGGAGAAGAAGAAGAAGGAGTAGGAAGGGGACTCGCGTGATATAGGGGGTTACTCGAAGTGATACTCGGGTCTTAGCAGGGGTAGTACTCGGTTTTGTTTCCAAACAGCAGTATTGTATTTTAAGGTAATGTCAAGTAAATAGTTTTCAACAAGCTTTAACCCTGTGAAACTTAGTAGTATTTAACAGTTAGGTTAAAACCTCAGATACAAGTTTAATTATCTTAATCAATACTTTAAAATGTTTTAAGCTCTTAATTATTATTTTAATTAAGTAATTAATATAAGATAAGTATAAAACTCATTAACATATAAGCTTGTAATTAGTAATAAATTGGTTTCAAAAGTTAAAAGAAGATTGTTTTAAAATGTTAATTAAATTGAATAATTAATATTAATTGATTATTTTCAGAAAGTAATTAAGAATAATTACTTTTTAATTGTAATTAGTGATGGATTATAAGTAATAAATGAATTTGTAATCAACCACTTAAGTTAATTAATAAATGATTAATAATTAATTAATTAAGTAATTTAATTAAAAATTAATATTGATTAATTAAGTAATTAGCAGTTAATAAATGAGTAATTAAGTTTTATTAATTAATAATTAAGGTTATTAATTAATAATTAAGGTTATTAATTAATGATTAAGGAATAATTAATTAAGTAATTAAAGTTAAATAACTTGATTAAGAAGTAATTAATTAAATAATGTGAAATAAAATAATTTAGTAGTTAAGTAATTAAGACTTAATAACTGATTAAGAAACGATTAATTAAATTAAATAATTTGAAAAGAAATAAGTAATTAATTTTTAATTAATAATTAATTAAACAGGGTTAAGAGATAAATTCTCAAGTAATAGATTTTAACTGGATTAATTACAATAAGAATTTAATATGATTGCTTATGGATTGTGTATGTAGAATATTCGATTTGTGATATTTATTTGATGATATTCTGTGATGCTCTGTGATATGCTGTGATATATCTATGATGATCGTGTATGATTTATCTGTGATAAATGCTATGTAATTAAACCATTGAATTACACTATTTAAGTTAATTAGACAACTTGGCCTTTAAAATGGAGTTTGATTTCGATCGGGTGTCATTTATGATTATCCGAAAACCACATCGATCCAAATTAAACGATAGGTGGTGAAATCTCAAGTTGAGATCGAGATGGTGTTTTCAGAATACAAGGATTATCGTCTTTGACTCTGAGGGTGATTCCAAAATGAGTGTAACGAGATAGTGCCGTCGGTTTTGTTCGAACCCGTAACGAACTTGTATGAATTGAATGCTTTTAGCACATCGTTAGGCGGACGATGAGCCTTCCGAGGGATATGTCATGTAAAGGTAATCACAGCCTCAAGCCTCAGCAACCGGTAATGGCTAAAACAGGGGATGTGGAGCAAGGTTAGGTGGGTCATGCCCAAGGAGGACGAGATATACCCCTGTCTAGATGTCCCTTTTATTTCGGCTGTGGGCGGTTGCTAGCTACAACCGTAGGTTTATCTTGTTCGGGACTGTTCAGTAAGGAATGGTTCCGGCCTTGTGTTGCAGAGGAATTAGGGTGGCTCCTCGGTACGGTGATTTAGGTCACGTACTGTGACGGGCAGTACCCCAGTAGCCCTGACATTGATGGAAATCCATTTTCCCTATGAGACCCTATGGTTTTGATTTGTATTACCCACTTTTGTGGCTAGTAGTTGGAATTCAATAGATGTAACAATTTCGGCTATTTTCTATTTACTTGGAAACCCTAGACACTATTATAATATCACTGGATTTCCTATGAAATGTTTTGTTTAGCGTAAGGTAAAAACTTACCCGTATTTATGTGTGGGGAGTCTTACGTGATACCTTTATTTTCAAATGTTTTCAAAGTTAAACAACTTAAACCGTTTACTCATACCAGACCTATGTCTGACCTGGAGTTTATATTTGTTTTTCATAAACTCTTGGGTACTCAAATTTTTATGAGTAGCCAAGTGATAGGTTTTTGGACTTTGATTCCTGGAGGAGCTTGGACCAGGAATTCCAAACGTATGTAGATATCTATCTAGTTCCGCTGTGTTAGTTGATGTATGCTGTATCTCTAATGTATATATTGACAGATGTATGCATGACTATCACGTGTATTGATATTGTATAACTCTGATATATGTAAAACTATGTAATAGTTATGTATTATATTTTGTTCCATTCCGCTGTGAGATTCTGATGTTGTTGTTCTTTCTTTCTATTCTTTTCTATTTCTATCCCTTTCTTTCTTAATGATGATACGTCTTTCTGGGTGTAGAAGGGCGGGTCATTACAGTTGAGTAAATGGTGCACTTAATATTTTACTCTCCATTCTATACGATTTAAACTTTTTGAACCCAAACAACTATTTGTTTGTTTGCTATGGATATATAGGTAGTTGATTTTATTGACTTCATATGATGGTTGTATGTTGTGATTGCAACTGATTGTTGTGTTTGACATTGTTTTGTTTGATTAGTGGATGAAACCAAATTAATATTTCATTTTCCATAATTATTAACCTCTTTGGATTATATAAGTGAAATACAGGTTATGGAAGCAATTGCCACTGCTTTTGGTTTCATAATTAAGCGTTTGTTTGCCCGACAAATAGGTACGTTCTCGGATTACGGTTTTATTGCGTTATTATATTATTATCTCGTGTTGGAATATTATTTTGGAAAATATACGTTATATTGTTATATTTGATATTATATTTTCTTCTGAGCCTCTCCGTACAAAGGAGACTCTGTCGAAATTTTTCGTAAAATTTTGGACTTAGAGAATTATTGAAAACGCTTTCCAAACTTTAATTATTTGAGTATAAAAAGATTTAATGGTTATAAATTAGTATCTTTTATTTAAAATATTAAATTTTGTAAATATATTTGTTTATAAAATTAATATTTTGAATAAGATGTATTGACTACTTAATTCCTTCTTTTCCCCTTCTTTTTCCTTTTCGGGGACGAAAAGTTTTGAGTGGGGGAGAGTGTAACGACCCGTAATTTTCGATAATTAAAATTTATTAATTTAATAAGATTTTGGTAATTTAATGGTGAAGAAATATTAATTTTGTAATTTAATAATGAAATGAATGCTAAAGTGAAATGCAACCGTGGAAATTAAAGCTAAATATTAACTATTGAAATGAAATATCGATTAATTGAAGTAATGTAAATTGTTATACTAGGCTATAAATTGAACATAAGAAAACAAACGTAAATACTGAATTAATTAATTAATTAATAATAATAAATAGTAATTGAATAAAATCAATGTCCTGTAAGTAATTATAATATTGTTTGGAAATGATAACTTATTAAAGTATGATTAAGAGTTAGTGGCAACAATTATTATAAGTTGCCGATATATATTAATCCATTAAATTGAATTGGAATCAATTGCAATAAATCTAAATAAATTATTATGTTAATGTTAATATTTCCCATAATAGGATAATTTGTCGAATTGAAAAAATGGAAATGAAGACTTATGTATTTAATGGGACTTGAACTATAATAATTGGATTTAATTGCAAATAAGTGAAATTAAATATCTCAATATTACGTTAATTGAAATTAAGATGGAATGTGGGAATATTAATGTAATAGATTATGAATCCAATGTTAATTTCATCTGTTTGATAATAATGAATTGAATAATAGAATGAAAAGTAAACTAAATAGAATTTTTGGAAATTTAATTTATAATTTCTAAATATAATGACATTGAAATTAAAGCACCGGAATTGATGGATTAGTCAACTTTAAGTTGACATCTAAAAATTGTTTAAGTTATTATAAATGATTAAGAAATCAAAAATGATAGAAAGGGTAGATAATTAAATTTAAACTGGAAAAGTGATTTAATTAATTATTTATTTAATTTAATAACTGGAAAATAGCCATTTTGGCCACTGAATGTTATTTCGATGAAACTACTTTCATCGGATCCGTAACGGTGAATTATTGCAGGATTTCAAGTTTCGTAGCAATCGGACAACTCGTTTGATCATACGAACGCGAAATGTCTAGAAATCAATGAAATTGAAATTAATTGAAATCGATTTGAAATAACTTGATTTTAGTGTAACTTCTTCATACGATGGAATTTGGACTTGAAACCTGTTCCATTGGTTTTAAAATATTTAAAAACATAAATTTATACGGGTTGATCCAATTTCTTTCTGGAGTCAGAGCGAGCTTTTCGGGCCATTTTATCATTCAACGCGTATATCCAATCGATCCGGTGCATTCTAATTTCATCTTGCCTATATATACCCTGTTATAAACCCTAGCCTATTTATTATGTCATTATTCTATACGAACAATTCCAATTGATTCTCTTCCTGAATGGCGGAAACAATAAAACTTCTCAGTTCAATTTTAAACAAATTTCAAAGCCAAAAATTAAATCTCTTCAAACTATATCAAATTTCATATGGATTCGAAGCTCTCGATGAGCGCATCTCAGAACTGCAATTCGTTTTTGGTTTCGAATCATCATTTGTCCAAAAATCGCAAATCATTTCTCGACCGTTCACTTTGGGTTATCGGGTTTAACGGTGGATCTTCACCCGGGAAGCGATCGAGGGTATGCAGCGTGTAGAGGGAGTCAAGCAGGTCGCATCGGTAGTTGTTGCTCGTCGTCAGGTGGTGGGGTTTCGCCGAGATTGGCCGTTCGTGGTGGATCGATCGCGCTCGTTTCTGGTGGAAGCAGAGCACCGCGTATGGCCAGATGAGGTGGCCTGAGGCGAGGATGGCGGCGATATCGCTGGATCGGGTGCACGAGGCGCGTGGGTGGCATGGGTAAGTGGCAGCTGGCTGCGTTCGTCAAGGAATCGCGTTCTTTTCCTAATCGTTTTTGCTGCGTGAACTAGGGCTAGGTGACATGGCCTATTGACAGGGTAGGGTATGTGTGTTACTTGTTTATTTTATTTATTTTCAATTTTTAAAAATCATAACGTTCTAACATGAATAACTTTCGCATACGGCGTCCGACTTGCATACGGTTTCTTTTGTCAGGATCGTATTGAAATTCCGGACAATTTGAAGCTGGTTTGGACGAATTCTGAGACTGTTCAAATTTTGGGATTAGATAGGATTTAAATTCCATTTAAATTCAATAGGTGAGTATTTTAACCCACTCACAACTTCTAAAATTTATTATGTTTATTAAATTGATTTATGATGTGATTAGAAATTTATTTATGACTGTTTGTCATATTTTTAATCATCAACTCAGTTAAATTGAATTGATTGAATTAAACTATTATTTAATTTATTATTGCATATAAACTGCCAGTAAAATAGTTATTGAATTTATTTTTGAAGATAAACTGCCAGTAAGTACCTTTTATTTATTATCTGTTCCATAATTATGTTATTGATTGAATTGGATGATGATTGTGATAAATGGTTGATGTGTGATAACCCGAATTTTGAGATATCTATTAATTGATAATTAACTGGGGTTAATTAATAGAAATTCTGATTTATGTCCGATTGAACAAATACAACTTGGGTAGTTAGAATATATTCGGATATGTATGTAAAGGAATAAATTCTGATAATACAAATTTCTATTTAAAAACAAAAAGATATGGAATGATTGCCTTATTAATAAATATTGTAGTAAATAAATTGGATTTAAAAAATTCTTTGTTTTACGAATTATTCATAAATGTACAATTGGAAAACGATATCATTTTTCTTTTAAGATATATATATTTGAAATTTAAATTTATATTTCTAAACACCAAAGGTAATTTCTTATTTATTTAAGTTATATTTTTGTTTAAAATTTAAAATAAGATTTAACTAAAGGATTAAAATTTATTAATGAGGACATTAACTTACTAATACTATAGGTAATAAGATTAATGTAAAAAGTGTATTAGGACCTTTGTAAACATATAAAACAAGTTGGGACATTTGTAAATAAATAAATACTTGTAAGTACAATTGTCACTTAAGCACTATAAGATAGAACAAGTGGCATTCTTCTTTAACAAAAATTAAGTTAATTAAAATTAAGAAACCAGTTTCATTTTGTACAGCTCAAAAAGAGAGAAAAAAACCTAAAAAAAATGAAAAGGAAACCAGAACAAAATAAGGAAAAAAAGGGCCAAACAAACAATTATCAACCTTTCCACAAATTCGATCCTTAAGCAAACTCAAGGTCATCTTTTGCAAGTTTCAATGGCATGCAACTGCAATTCTTAAATCAAACATTTTCAGCTACTCAAAGTTTTAAGGGGTTCAAAAGTTTTCAAATCAAAAGCTGTTCAAAGTGTAAAAAAATGCTATGTTCTTCATTATGGGCAGGTGATTGAACTAAAGCTTTTAAAAATCAGTTAAATTTGACTTATGTGATAAAGTGTTTGAAGAAATTGTGATGCATGTTGATTAGATGTATGCATGTTTGTCTAGAAATGAATGCTGTTATATATGAATGTGAAAATTTGTGGACATGTATGAAAGTATCAGTAATTACTTCTGCCTAAGTTACAGAGTTAAAATTTAGTTCAAAATTTCAAATTCTTCCACCCTGATCACTGTTAGGCTTAAGAATATAAACAAATTATGTCTGTTTTAAACATAAGTTAAAATTTTAATTTATTTTTAAGTAAATTAAGGTTTGTATATCCCTGGAAATTTGAATTTTTAGGGAAAACTCTGAATTGTCAAAATTTTGATTTCTAACATTAAAGGTTATATATATATAATATGAATCACCATTAAATTATAGGATTTTTAATAGTTAAAACATGAATTTTAATTGGGTAAATTGGAAGAATTGGTTTGATGATCGAATTCTGGTTTTCTTACCTTTTCTGGTGATCGGTGGCTTTGGGATGACCGAGGTTTTTACTGAAGCAAGAAGGGAGGCCATAGGACAGGGTAAAAATAGTGGTAGAATTTTGCAACCACCGTGGCGGCGGCTAATGGGTGAACTAGGGTTCGGTTGATCTTTTGGGACGAGGGGTTTTACAGAGCTTGTGTATCGGCTATGGAGGGTCGGAAGGTTCCGCAAGGTGTGGGTTTTGTTCGGCGAAGAATGGAGCACCATCAGGAATGTCGGCGAGGTTCATCGGGGTAGAAGTTGCCGGCGGCGTTGGGTTATATGGTTCATACTTTCTGCAGTAATTTGAGATTTGGGTCGAATTTTTGATTCGTAGGCTAGTGTTCGATCTGGGTTGAAGAGTAGGTCATCGAAGTCATTTGGGAATGGTCGGCGATCGGCTTGATGGTTGGAGTTGTTTGGATGGTGGTGCAACGTGCACCGTGTACGTTTCGTACACTGAAGTTTTAAGTTCCGCGGAAGATGAATTGAGACTCGAAGGGGTGTTCGGGTAATTCGTTGGTCGGCTCGAAGTAGAGGAAGAGTAGGGGTGTCTTCGGGGTAGGCACGAGTGGTTCCTGTGATTCGACCCGAGTTTTAGGGTGAGGGCATTCTGGTTACTGTGTAGATATTAAATTGCATATGTAACTTGAGTTTGAATTAATATAAATCAAGTATTAAGTTATAAAACAAGTTTTATTTAAAAAAACATTCAAAGTTAAAAACTTGTTGTTTTAAAATAAATGTAAATCAAATTTTATAAATGTTAATTCAATTTATTAAGTATAGTATATGGTATGCTCGGGGAAGTGTATGTTGGGTCTCGGGTTATATTTGATGTTGGACTCAGATTTTCAAATGTTAAGTATAAAGGGAAGTGTTTCAGATTTGATCAAAGAATTTGAACTTTTAAGGACTGCTAGGTTTCAAAGCATAGTACAACAAGTTTAAAATACCAATTGGGATTAGCTCTTAAAGCATATACTTGATATGTTTAAGTTATGTTTTGACAACTTTAAATTATCAAGTTAAAATGTTTATTTTATTTAAGTCTTAATCGATGATTGCGTTAAGCAAGTTAACTAAGAGAAAATTTGGTATGATCAATTAATTTAGTTAATAATTATGTGGTGTAAATTAAATAATTGATCTATAATGCGATTATTAATTAAGGAATCAATTAAAGGATGATTAAGGCTAAATTACTTAATGAAATCAGGTAATGATAGTGTAAAAGGTTTAAAGGATCAACTATTGCGTATAATTTAATTTAATTAGTAAATAAAGGTTAATCATTTAACCAATCAATAATAATGAATGTAATTACTTAATGCCATTAATTAAGGTAGGTAATTAATGGGTGATTACTAAAGATGATCTATTTAACGGTAATTACTTGACGGGAGAAATTAAGAGTTAATTACTTAGTATAATGAGTTAAGGGATTGATTAATTTATGTAATTAATGAGTAAGACTAAATTAATCAAAGAATTGATTAGTAATCAAATTTGGGTAATTAAGTAAGATGGTGATTAAAGGGATATTGATGTGAGGGTTTTGAGAATAATTAATTTGTGGTAAATTAATTAAAGGCTAATTACTGAATGTAATTAAAAAGGATAATTAAGGGATGACTAATTAGTGGTGTAATTAATTATTGTTAAGTAAGCAAGGTTAAAAGTGATTAAGAAATTAATTTGATTTAAGTATAAACAGGTGACTTATTAACCTTGCTTATGAATGATTGGTTGATATTTCTGGTATAAATGTTGTGATATAATCTGTTGTCTTGTATAGTGATTGTGCGGTTATTTGTCGTTGATGAGTCGCTATATTAAAAGTGACATCTTATATTAAAGGTTGAATTGTGTTCACTTAATCTATAGGGGTTAAAATGGAAATTGAATTCGGAGAGACCGGAATCGGGTATTAGCAAATACCCAAACCATTTCGATTCTTATAATTTGATATGTGAAACTAATAGGCTAAAGTGGAATGACTTAAGTAAATTAAACCATTTAAATCTAAGTTTTGGCACTTAGAAATCGATGTGTGAAATGGTTGATGTCTATAACAACTTGTGAAGTTGTAAATTGATATAAGTTACCTGGGTTTATATAAGTTGTATGCTTTTGTATTCCATGTTAAATGGGTTTACTCATGCTGGTTTCCAGCCTGACCCGGGTGTTACTTTGATGTAATGCTCGGGTCAGACCGTGTTAACCCTATCTCGTTCACGAGTTAACAGGTCTATGAGTTAAGCAGCTCACGACTCAAAAGGCTTCACGACTTAAGGAAATGAATGGTCTACGGCTTAAAAGGATTGTGCGGCTTTGAACATGTTACGATTTAAAGAAACACACGACCTAAGGATTTGTACGACTTAAGGCCTCTACGGGATAGGAAGCCTTACGAGTTAAGCTTCCTACGACTCAAGGCATCTACGAGTTAAAGGATACACGAATTAGAAACCTCCTACGAGTTAAAGCCTCTACGAGTTAAGGAGTACCCGAGGTAGGCTGCTTACGAGATAAGCGGCTCACGAGTTAAGAAGAGATAACGACTTAAGACCCTGATGACCTAAGGAGTCTATACGACTTAAGGGAGCTACGACATAACAGATTAAAGCTTGACCGAGTTAACAAGTGTTACGACTTAAAAAAGGTGTACGACCTAAAGACACTGTCTCTTAACTCGTCTACGAGTTAGGACTCGCCTTCACAAAGCCTGAACTCAGCTTTAAGCCGGAGGCAGCTGGTTAAGTCAACCACGACCTACGACTTATGATGAGTCGTATACGACATATACAAACAAGCCAGAAACTACAACCAGATAACTCGTAAACGACCTAGTACTTGAAGCGTGGGTTCGAAAAAGGCAGGAAGCTCTCTACAAACCAGAGACTCAGCTCAATGAGTCGGTCACGACTCATCCTAAGTCAGCAACGACTTACCTTAAGTCGGCCACGAGTTAGGACTTAGCACTTTTTCCGCCCAGAACTCTCTATAAATATGAAACCATCTCCAACATGCAAAGGACTTTTGGGGGGCTCATTCTCTTCAAGCGCCATTACTCTGCCAAATTCCAGACGACTTCAAAGCTTTTTAGATCCAACGAACTTCTAAAGGAACTCCATGAAGGAATCATCCACATTCACCATGGATTTGAAGATGATTGTCAACATCAAAGCTTGAGCTACTTGTTTCACATATCCTATCACTTGAAGTGTGTTGTAATTGAAAGATCTTGTAAAGAATTGTAATCAAACTAGTGATAAAAAGATTAAAGTGGACGTAGGCTGGATTATAAGCCGAACCACTATAAATACTGTGTCTCTTACCGTTTTTCTACATACTTTCTGCTTATTTCTGTTTCCCGTACAAACGGGTGGTGCTTTCACAATCACATCTTATACACCAGGGTGTTAGCGTTTAAATTTTTTCGTTAACATTTTGGTGCTTTCACTGAGAATCGAACTCAGGACATCTATCATCATTGTTTCAGAAAGATTTGTAGATAGATTTTCTTTAAGAACCAGAAGTCTATCCGAAATCATGGCTCCTGGAAGGAAAAGTAAATCTGTGAGATCTGCAAACATTCAAGAGGGAACCTCCACTTCCCCAACACCAAATCAAGCCACTCCAGCTGTTGGAGTTTCAAAAGCGGAATTGGACGCTGCTATCTTTGGGTTGAATCAGCAAATAAATGCCCAGAACGCGCAATTGGAAGCTCAGAATGCTCAGAATGCTCTGATTCTGAATAGGTTAAACGATCTGCTCGGGGCAAACCGTCAACCTGCGAATAATGAAAGGAACTTTGTCGGTAATGTCCATGATGCTGAAACTAGAAACATTCCCGAAAGGGCTGCTAGCCCCTTTGAACAGACATTGCCTGAGGCTGGAGGATCCAGAAATAGGAATGACGAAGAATATCTTTCTGGTATGGTTCGACAGATTATGAAAGAAAGTATGCAAAGGGTCGAAGATGAGAAAGAGTGGGGTTTCGCTCCGAGCAAGACTCCGTTTACTGAAAAGATCCTAAAAGCTGAATTCCCAAGGAAGTTCGTCCCTCCGACCATTCCAGCTTACAAAGGGACAAGTGATCCAAATGAGTTCCTGTACAAATATGATTGGCACATGACAGGTGCCAGAGCTTCTGACGAGATAAAATGCCGCTATTTTCCTGTGTATTTGGAAGGGGTAGCTCTGCTTTGGTTCACAAAACTACCTGTCCGGTCCATCGATCAGTTTTCAGACCTAACCAGGAAATTTAAAGAGCAATTTAGGCTATATGCTTCAAAGGCAAAAGACATCATGTCGTTATCCGGTTTGGAACAGAATCCGGGGGAAACTATCAAGTCTTTTTTAAATCGCTTTAATATAGCGTTAGCTGAGGTGGATAATGCAGAACCCCGCATGGTCTTGACCTATTTGATGAGAGCTATTGATAAGTCAAGTGAATTCGGAAAGTGGCTGAACATGAAGGAGCCAAATTCTCTGGAAAAGTTCTACAAAAAGGCGGATGAATTCATGCGTTTGGAAAGCCGTCCTGTCCCGGCAAAGGCAACAGTAGAGAAAGCTGAAGACAACACTGCTGCGCCACGTAAGAATGGATCTGTGGGACAGAAAAGAGAAAATAATGATGGAAGGAAACAACACAATTCGAAGAAGCCTCGATCCTTCAAGCCATCAGAATATACTCCTTTGTTAGAAACACCAGAGCGCATCTACCTGGCTACAAAAGATTCTTTTGAGTATCCCAAACCTCCTGTTCTCAGAACCGGAAGAAAAGCTGTGCAAAGTGGGAAGTTCTGTCGCTTCCATAATCAGCCTGGTCATGACACAGACGACTGCCGTCAATTGAAAAATATAATCGAAGAATTGCTAAGAGAAAATAAGCTGCAGCAATTTGTGAAGAAGAGTGGTAATGATCCTGCTTCGTCAAGTCAGGGGCAACAAGCTCTTGCTCATCAGCCCAGGACAAATGAGAAGGCCGCAGGACATGAATCTGGAAGGCCAGTTATTAATGTCATCACAGGAGGACCCCACCCAGCAGGCAGAAGCTGGGGTGAAATGGAGAGGTACACTCGAGCTCTGAAACATATGCCAACTGAAGAGAATGTCTTTGTTTTAGAGGACTCTACACCCCTGAAACAACAAAAGACTTTTAATGATGATATTGTGTTCAGGGCTAGAGATTCCACGGGCATTGAGGCCCCTACTTTGGACCCGTTAGTCATCTCGGCCGGTATTGGACCGGCTATTGTCAGAAGAGTTCTTATTGATTGCGGCGCATCTTGCAACATCCTCTTCAAGAAAACGTTTGACCAGATGAGAATCCCGATGGCGGATGTGCAAGCCTCATCTCAGAAGATTGTTGGCTTCACTGGGGAGCCAAAGCAACCAGTAGGAACCATTGACTTGCTTGTGGAACTCGGAGAAGGAGAAAGAAAAGTAGTTCGCAAGCAGACTTTTGTGATAGTAGATGAATTTTCTGCTTATAATGCTTTCTTTGGTCGACCTATTCTTGCTGCATTCAAAGCTGTCCTTGCCCCATGGTGTCTTACTATTAAATTCCCTACAGACAATGGGGTAGGGGTTATTAAAGGAGACCAGAACGCTGGGCGAGAATGTTATATGACAGAGCTGCGAGAAACAAGGAAGAGAGAAATGGGGAAAGATGCGGCAACCCCAATCCGCATCAAAACACCAACCCTATAGCAACTACAGGGCGGACCCTGCACTGGCGAGCATAGCGGGGCACGAAAAGTGATGGATCCTAGAAAGGCCAGTGCGGGGGAGAGTAGGGTGGTACCAGCAGAAACAACGATACCGGTGCCCGTTGATCTGAAGGACCCAAACAAGGTGCTGAATGTGGGTTCACAACTTAATGTGTCAGTTCAGAATGCCTTGATATCTTTTTTGAAAGCAAACCTGGATGTTTTTGCTTGGACCCATGCCGATATGTGCGGAATATCCCCAGAAGTTGCGGTACATGCTCTGAATATTGACCCAAAGTTCACGCCAGTAAAGCAGAAAAGAAGAATCCAAGGTCTAGAAAGGTCGACAGCATTGAAAGAGGAAGTTGACCGGCTCATGGAGAATAATTTCATCAGAGAATCTACCTATCCAAATTGGGTTTCAAATCCAGTGCTAGTTAAGAAAGCCAATGGTAAATGGAGAGTGTGCATCGACTTTTCAGATCTAAACAAGGCCTGTCCCAAAGACTGCTTCCCATTACCCAGGATCGATCAACTGGTAGATGGAACAGCGGGTCATGAATTGTTGTCTTTTATGGATGCCTACTCCGGATATAATCAGATCATGATGCATGAGCCAGATCAGGAGGACACAAGCTTTATCACCGATGTCGGTCTTTACTGTTACAGAGTTATGCCCTTTGGGTTGAAGAATGCGGGGGCAACATACCAAAGACTGGTTAATGCTATGTTCAAACCGCAGTTGGGAAAGACTATGGAAGTTTACGTTGATGACATGCTAGTAAAATCTAAGAAAGCAGTGGATCACATCGAACACTTAGCAGAAATGTTCGCAATTCTCCGAAGATACGGAATGAAGCTTAACCCTTTAAAATGTTCTTTCGGGGTAGAATCTGGGAAGTTCTTGGGTTTCATCGTGAGCGCTAGGGGCATTGAAGCTAGTCCAGCTCAAATCACTGCTCTAAAAGAAGTCAAAGCTCCTAAAACAAAGAAGGAATTGCAAAGTCTCAATGGAAAAATTGCCGCCTTAAGTCGGTTCATATCCAAAGCTACTGATAAATGCATTCCATTCTTCGACGCTCTAAAGAGAGGAAAGAAAAACTTTGACTGGGCTCCCGAATGCCAGAAAGCTTTTGAAGAATTGATTCAACATATGGAAACGCCTCCAATACTTTCCAGGCCCGGCGATGGCGAGGATCTTCTTATATACTTGGCAGTTTCATCTCATGCTTTAAGTGCAGCGCTGGTACGGGAAGACAAAAGGATTCAACATCCAGTTTACTATATCAGCAAAAGACTCACTGGGGCAGAAATGAATTACTCCAAGTTGGAAAAACTCGCCTATTGTCTATTGATTGCCTCAAGAAAGTTGAGGCAATATTTCCAGGCTCATCCTATCAAAGTCCTCACTGATCAACCTTTAAAGCAAGTCTTGTTTCGCCCTGAGACTTCGGGCCGCCTTTTAAAGTGGAATATTGAATTGAGCCAATATGACATCACTTATCATCCTAGAAAAGCGATCAACGGACAAGCTTTGGCAGATTTTATTGCAGAATTTACAGACAAGGGTAACAGCGAGGAAGAAACAATCGAGAACTCCCCAACCCAATGGAAGTTGTTTGTAGATGGCGCAAGAAATGATTACTGTTCAGGTGCTGGAATTGTTCTTGAAACTCCTGAAGGCCGGTCATTATGCTATGCGCTAAGATTAGAATTTCCTTCAACAAACAATGAAGCAGAATATGAAGCTCTGATCGCTGGTTTGAAAATTGCTAAAGAACTAAACATTCGAGCGTTACAGATCTTCAGTGATTCTCAGCTTATAGTATGCCAAGTCAAGAAGGAGTTTCAAACGAAAGGAGGAAATCTGCCCGCTTATGTGTCAAAGGCTTGGGAACTTTTATGTGAATTCGACCATTACACGATAAGTCATATTCCTCGAGAAGAAAACATGAAAGCAGATTCTCTCGCAAAATACTCAAGTTCTGGCGAAGCCCAATCCTTAGGGTTAGTTCCAGTGGAAGTTTTGTCAAATCCGAGCATTGATGAAATGGATATCGATTGGGTTATGAGTATGTCGCAAGGGCAAGAATCATGGATGACTCCAATAACAAAGTATCTACTCAATGGCTCTTTACCAGAAAACTCTAAAGAACGACAAAAGCTACTGAGAAAAGCTTCTCGATATATAATCCAGGATGGTCAATTATACAGACGAGGATTCTCAATGCCATTGCTTCGATGTGTATCCCGGGAAGAGTCCAAAACAATCCTAACTGAAGTGCATGGAGGAGAATGCGGTGATCATTCAGGTGGTCAAACATTAGCAAAGAAAATTCTCCGATACGGATATTTTTGGCCAGAAATTAATCGGGATGCCGCAGATTACTCCCGAAAATGTGACAAGTGCCAAAGATATGCCAAAATTCCTAGAGCACCTTCTACCGAACTCACACAGATGATCAGTCCATGGCCATTTGCAATTTGGGGAATGGATCTCATTGGGCCGCTACCAACCGCTAAATCAGGGATTAAATATGCTATTGTTGCGGTTGATTATTTTACTAAGTGGGCTGAAGCTGAACCATTGGCTACTATCACTTCTAAGAAAGTGATAAGCTTTGTGACCAAGAATATCATTTGCAGATACGGTGTGCCTCAAAAAATAATCACAGACAATGGTACTCAGTTTGAAAGTGAGGAATTCCAGGATTTTTGCAAACGATTCAAAATCCAGAAAAGCTTTTCGGCAGTAGCTCATCCGCAGGCAAACGGGCAAGTGGAAGCAGTGAACAAGATCATCAAATCAACCATCAAAAAGCAACTCGAAAGAGCAAAAGGTGGTTGGGTCGATAAACTACCACTTGCACTATGGGCATACAGAACTACTCACAAAACTGCAACTGGGCATACTCCTTTTTCGTTAGCATACGGATCGGAAGCAATGATCCCGGTTGAAACAGAGGTCCCTTCACACAGAAGAATCCATTTCAATCAAGCAGAAAATGAAAAGCTGCAACTTGAAGCGCTGGATCTCCTTGATGAAAAAAGAGATGAAGCTAACCTCAGAGTTGCAGCTCATCAGCAAAGGATAGCCAGACATTTCAATTCCAAAGTTCGTCAACGCAGCTTTGAAATTGGAGATCTAGTCCTAAAAAGAATTATGACTGCGACAGGTGTGTTTGGGCCAAATTGGGAAGGACCGTATGTGATAGGTCAGAAACTTCTTGACGGCACATTCAAGCTCACCACAGTTGATGGAGATCAAATTCCAAGGGCATGGAACAGCAATCACTTGCGTCCATACTTTACTTGAAAATTTTGTTGAAACATTGTAAAAAGAATTATGAATGTATGATTCCTGTAATTGAAAGCAATTGTGAAACTGATGCAAGTAAATAATGAAAGAATATAAAGTGGATGTAGGCCCAATTTCATGGCCGAACCACTATAAATCTTGTGTTCCTTATTATCATTATATGTTTGCTTTGTTTTCGATATAAAAATACACAAAATGTATTGCTGAAATATCGATTTAAATTTTTGCAGACAGTGGAGATAAAACTTGCGCATAATAAGACCGAGCGATTCTCACCATCATTCAACAAACAAATTTCAAGTCACAAAGACCCCGAATTCAAATCCTAGATAGGAAATGCTTCAATTGAACGGCTAATGATTTCGATAGGAACGAGCCCTTGCTGATAAATTGAGATTGTTTAAACAAACAAACATCCAATTAGGAAGCTAGTGCCCGTTCTCACGAACTTGCCTGGCAATGAAGTACACTTCCTTGGATTAAACAAGCCACTTGTGAGAAAAAGGGAGATGAAAACTTGAAAAGAAAAAAAAAAAAAAAAAAAAAAAAAAAAAGAGGATCGCTGAAAAGGCATAAGCAAGTGAACAGAGGAACAACCAAAGCTGCCATCAGCGCCACAAGTCCTCTTCGGAGGCGCAACTCTTCGGATAATAAAAGACCTCTAATGGGTCATATGCCACAAAAAAGAAAGTTCTCTACTCAACAAAAAAGATTGGAGGAGTCATGACCCTCCAACCATGAGAGAGTAACTTCCAGGCGATGAAAACCCTCTCTGAGGCACATTTCACCAGGAGTTGAAGTGTTATAACCGCTCTTCGGGATTTCACTTCACCAGAGTTGAAATGTAAACAAAATAAAAGCCCTCTTCGGAGGCCCATTTCACCAGGAGTTGAAGTGTTATAACCGCTCTTCGGGATTTCACTTCACCAGAGTTGAAATGTAAACAAAATAAAAGCCCTCTTCGGAGGCCCATTTCACCAGGAGTTGAAGTGTTATAACCGCTCTTCGGGATTTCACTTCACCAGAGTTGAAATGTAAACAAAATAAAAGCCCTCTTCGGAGGCCCATTTCGCCAGGAGTTGAAGTGTAGCAGCCGCTCTTCGGAATTTCACTTCACCAAAGTTGAAATGTAAAAACAAAGACCTTCTTGAAAGCACACGTTTCACCGAGATTGAAATAAAACTTCCAAGTGTTGAAACGTGAAAAGGCTTTCTTCAAAGGCACAACTCTTTGGGGGTACACGTTTCACCAAGATTGAAATAAAACTTCCAAGTGTTGGAACGTGAGAAATCCCCCCTCAGAGGTACAACCCCCTCCCGGGAACACAATTAAGAAAAAAGACCTCTTTGGAAACCCACGTTTCACCGAGATTGAAATAAAACTTCCAAGTGTTGAAACGTGAAAAGGATTTCTAAAGCATAACTCTTTGGAGGTACACGTTTCACCGAGATTGAAATAAAACTTCCAAGTGTTGAAACGTGAAAAAAAAAAAAAAAAAAAAAAAAAAAAAAAAATCCCTCCTCAGAGGTACAACTTTCTATAAAAAAAAATCCTCATCAAAAGCGTACTTTAACTTTCAAAGGAAAAGTAATTTGCCTACTGTGGGAAATGATCGTAAAAAGAAAAGAAGTTAAAGTACCCTTCAGAGGTCCGCTTTACCACATAGAGGAATTCACTTGATGAGATATGCACATAAGCAAAAGAAAAAAGTGATTTCTTCGAACGACCAAGCGTAAAAACTTATACGAAGGGAGTTGTACTCTATAAAATTTTCTTTAAAGAATAAAATAATTATTCTTTAGCAAATAAGAGTGTAAGTCCCCTCGAGGTATAGAATATTGCAGCATACTTATGGAATGGGGGCAATATAGTATAATTACACACAATATGGTATAACTAAACCAGCAAAAGGTAACGCTCAAGTAACATACCATAAGCTCGCTGCAATATCAAATAAACTCATGCCAAAACGAATAACAAATGTATTCTTTAATTCAAACAAAAGTTTGTACAAACGAGGAATCATTTTATTCAATTACAACGCAGGTACAGGTTTCAAAATAAAGAAAAGCGGGGGCCGGTACCCGCACAATTCTCGGCCAGTACATGCAAAACACAAAAAACTAGAAACTGAAGATCTTCACTTCTTTTTGCTGCCTTTAGACCCTTTACCCGGCCGAATGATCAGCTTTTCAGGTCGGCCAGTGGGTATAAGGGAGGAAGGAGAGGTAGGCGCAGCTGGCCCAACCTCCGGCTCCTCTTCAGTGGCAATGATTATCTTCCCTCTCCTCCTTGATGCTCCTTGCTTCCTTCTCCTCTTTGAGGAAGACTCACTTCCTGGAGTGACAAGTTTAGATAAAGTTGTATCGTCAGAAGGAGTCCGCTCCGGAGATATGTCACCTCCCTCAAGTCCCTCATCTTTTTGCTCTTGCGAAGCAATGGGATCATCCAGGCCATGGAGAGCTTCTATTTGTTCTTCTTGTGACCCAGGTTGCGAGGCAGAAGGAGGCGCTACTTGAAGAGATGGAGGAAGGATCACCGGGGGAGAAGAAGCTTGAGTTTGACTCGGTGCTTTCTCTACAAAGGAGAAAAAACTTAAAATATCAGTATCTTTCGAAAAGAGAGGGGATGACGGCTCGTCAAAAGTCGGGAATTCATTAACATTTGAGGAATAATCAAAAGTCGGGAATTCATTGACATTTGAAAAATAATCAAGAAGATCGTCAAGTTCACAAGGAGCGAACGAGCAGTTCACCACTTGGGCTGGTCCGGTGTCAAGTTTACCTGGGGTAGTTGGATCTCTGAGGCTGATTTCATATCGCTGTGCTTCGTTGCTTTCACCACCTTCATCCCCGCCTTGTGCACTTGTAGTTTCAGTTACTGTCTTAGTTGCAGGCGGAGTAGAGGAGCTAGAACCCGTGATGTCAACCACAGGAGAAACTGGAGGTTGGACAGAGGAAGTAAGCGTTAATTCCTTTCCAGAACGTTCTTCTTCCGCCATTCCAGTTCTCATCCTGGCAAGTTGTTCTCGCCCCTTCGCAAGAGCAGCGCGAGCTCCCTCATCCAGGTAACGCGCCTCAAAATCTTCATCGCCATACCCGGCGTCTTTAAACATGTTAAGAGCAGCTTCCCACACCTCGGCCAGGGTGATTTCATACTTAGGACCAAGAAAAGAGAGGCTGCCGCGTCCCAAGACACAATGTAAATAAAAATCGAATAAAGTCGAATTGATATCGTTTTCCATGGTATGAGCAGTTTCTTCGGCTGCAATTTTGCCAGCCATGGCCTCATCTCGATCTTTTTCGGTCTGAGCAAGTTGGGCTTTTAGCGCTTCAATCTCCATGTCCCGGGCGCTCAGTTTATTCTGCAGCTGGGTGACATCAGTGCGGTGGTTCTCTACAGCTTGTTCCAACCTCTCAGCTTTAGCTTCAGCGTCCCTCTGGCTGGCGTGCGCATCTCGCACTTGTTTTTGCAATACCTCTTCTCTTTGGGTGTAAGTATTAGTAGAAGAGGCAAGATCATCTTTGAGCTGCTTTACTTCAGCTTCGAGTTTTTCATTGTATTCGGCTATCTCCCTCATCTCAGCGTTGTGTTGATCAAGAATCTTCTGCCATTCTGATTTGTCATTTTCCATGGTCAGCATTGCTTCGATGTTAGCCCGATTAACTCTTTGAAGTTCATCAACCAGCTTTTGCCATCCAGACATTCTATCGATATCAAGCTTGACAGCATCGAGATTTCTGTACATAGCTTCTTTGTCGATGGGGACCAAATCAAGGTCGAAGCGTACCCCCCTCAAACACCAGTTCGGGAATCGGCTCTGCAAAGTCGGGGGCCCCCTTTCAACGTGGTATGAAGGCCTGTTGAGAAGTGTTTGGATGGCACTTCCTTCAAGAGCAGGAGATTCGGAAGGGATGTCAATAGAAACTGAGGCACCAGGTCTCTCAGATGTCACGGGCACGTGCTCCTCGCCAAGTTTGGTCCGCTTTCTCGAATCCTCAATATGGCTCTTCCCCCTATCATCGTGCGTTTTACGTTTATGGGAGTCATCATCCCTTGGGAAGGATTCATGTCGCGTGCCCGCTCCCTCATGACGTTCTTCATACCTTCTCCTCTCTTCAGCTTTTCGCGCAGCTCTCTGCTCATTGGTTTCTCTGGGATCGGCATAGTATTGCTTGTAGTCATAGCTGCCACGCCCTCCATAGCGTCGAAAGTCCTTGTAATAAGAACCGCTGCCGCTGCGCCCCATAGAGAAATCTGAAAAGGCAAAAATAGCAAGTCTTAGAAACTCCCGAAGAAAAGAAGTTAAATGTGAACAAATGCCGAAAATTCCTAAGTGTTGTGTGATGTGCAAGCTACGCGCATTAAGCTACAAACCACTCATTGGTGTAGGGGTGATGATAGCTTGGGTATGAGGAGTTGGTGTTTGTGTTGGTGTTAGTCGAAGAAGGGACGTCGCCTCAATCATAGGAGAGATAGTTTTAGACACGTCATCTCTAAAAAGCTCCTGTGAGGTCACTATTATGTCGCTCAACCCATCATAAACATCGTCACCATCATGCTCGGTGAGACTTGTTTTCTCAGTTCCTACATCAGCTAATCCCCCGAGAGGCTGTGAAGGTTCTTCTTCTTCCTCAATCGGGGCAAGTGCCGTCTTACTAGATGACCCCATAATGTCGGTAGGGGTGGAACATTTCACCAATGAAGCTTCGATGTTAGACTCTTTTGATGAAGATTGTTCGATAGTAACGGGGGCATCCGATGCTTCAGTCGGGGAATCGGGAACTTCAGTCGGGGCTTCATGAGGCTGAGTATAGCGAGAAGAGTGAAGAAGCCCGTATTGATGTAAAAAGTCATCTCTCAGCAAAAACTTTATATTCCTCTCTTCTACCGGCACAGCATTCAATCTTTCAAAAATTTGCTTATAGCCTGGGTCTCTAGAAGGAGGTGGAAGCGCTGAAAAGTAAAAAGGGAAATTAACATCTAACTACTCAGGCTATGAAAAGATTTTATAAGGAAAACATGTGTCAGGAATAAAGCTGAACGCCCTTACTTCCAACTCTCCACACACCATAAAACCCCGGAGGGCAACGAACATAGAAGAATTGGGTTAAAAACCCGTGAGCAGTATCAGGGAGGCCAACAATCAGTTTGCGGTTTCGGGCGCTCCTCACAACAGTAATGGAAGGATGATCCTTAGTCCGAGAAAAAGAGCATAGATAACAAACTTCACCAAAGCTTGGAAGTCGATCAAGTGTTCTCCTAAAAAGCACACACAACCCCATTAGAATGGCATAGCCATTGGGGTGTAGCTGGGATGGAGCAATGGACAGTTGACGGAGAAGTTGTTGGAAAAAGTCGTTGAAAGGAGGAATGCCTCCACTTAGGCACATTTGCCGGTTAATTGTCACAAAGCCAGAAGGAGCTATATCGGCAGTGTTATTTCTTTCGGGAAAAATGGCATCTGATTCAACGATACCAAACTGAGCACACAACTGGCGAAAAACTTTGTATGATAGTGAAGTAGGAGCTCTTTCGGGAGGATTAACCAGTGGAGCCGGAAGAACAGTTACCTCTCCAGTCCGAACTGTTGTATCACCTTCCTGAGAAGTCATTCTACACAAACAACTGGATGTTCAAATGCGAAGGTGCACGTTTCCTAAAAAGTGTGAAGTGTCGTGCAAAGCTAATAAAAAAATAATAATAATAACAAGTAAAGATAACTGGAATTAAACTGGTTGACGATTGATTGACTACGGTAATTTCGGAACTTGTTGTTTAAAGCTCAAGCATAATACTAATGAGGGCTGGTCAGTTTCAATTGACTAATCCAGTGCTGCTTTAATATTCCACTTGAAATCGATAGCACTTCGTTCACACGATTTATTTAAGTTAATCATCTATCATTAACTAATCTGTCGTTCGATGTGGGCAATCAATGACAGTATATTCGTCCCAGTTTTCTGTGAATGTTATATTAACAGGTTATTAGCTTACAAGTTAAAGCAATCTGTAAAAGATTCAAGCAGCAGTTCAAGGTTCAAGTGGAGTTTAAAAAATACATGTGCTAAGTCGTAACCGACTCAAGAGTTAAGTCGTAACCGACTCAAGAGTTAAGTCGTTCCTGTCTTAAGTCGTCAACACATCAAGCTGATTATGCTCTAAATCCTAGGTCGTAACTCAAGGAACAGAAGAAAGGCTCTGATTCAAAGCAACTGGAAATCCCTTAAGTCTTAACTCGGCTACGGCTCATGAAAATTGCTAGGTCGCATGGAAAATCTCTGAGTTGTATATGGGACGATTCCTCACTCTATTCGAATCAAGTTTTTCAACCAACCTGCCTTCCCTTCTAACTTTCAACCTGTTCACCCACGGCCTCCTCAACAGCAATAGCCTTAACCTATCACACTACAAGTCGCCTCAAATCGCGAATCACCTTATGTCAAGCCAAACAAGTTTAAGTTCGTCAATGACCGATTTGATAAAGCTCGTAGGATTTGAAAGGACAAGCCAAAAACGAGGGACTGAACATGTAAGGTAACAATGGCTAACGGTCGAAGAAGGAACAAGATCACTTACGATTGTATGATGCTAGAAGGAATCGGACGAAGTTTGGATCGAAATTGCCTTGGAGAGCTCAGAGATGCGTTAATGGCAGAAAACAGTTTAAAAGTTAAGTGATGAGAAGAAGGAAAGAGGAAGGACGACTCAGGCTTTTATATCTGGAAATGTTGGAATTTGAATCGGCATGCCCGGGTTATGATAAGTCGAAGCACACGACTTACGACCTAAGCGTGTGCTTCGAGGGGCAAATGTTAACCCTATCTCGTTCACGAGTTAACAGGTCTATGAGTTAAGCAGCTCACGACTCAAAAGGCTTCACGACTTAAGGAAATGAATGGTCTACGGCTTAAAAGGATTGTGCGGCTTTGAACATGTTACGATTTAAAGAAACACACGACCTAAGGATTTGTACGACTTAAGGCCTCTACGGGATAGGAAGCCTTACGAGTTAAGCTTCCTACGACTCAAGGCATCTACGAGTTAAAGGATACACGAATTAGAAACCTCCTACGAGTTAAAGCCTCTACGAGTTAAGGAGTACCCGAGGTAGGCTGCTTACGAGATAAGCGGCTCACGAGTTAAGAAGAGATAACGACTTAAGACCCTGATGACCTAAGGAGTCTATACGACTTAAGGGAGCTACGACATAACAGATTAAAGCTTGACCGAGTTAACAAGTGTTACGACTTAAAAAAGGTGTACGACCTAAAGACACTGTCTCTTAACTCGTCTACGAGTTAGGACTCGCCTTCACAAAGCCTGAACTCAGCTTTAAGCCGGAGGCAGCTGGTTAAGTCAACCACGACCTACGACTTATGATGAGTCGTATACGACATATACAAACAAGCCAGAAACTACAACCAGATAACTCGTAAACGACCTAGTACTTGAAGCGTGGGTTCGAAAAAGGCAGGAAGCTCTCTACAAACCAGAGACTCAGCTCAATGAGTCGGTCACGACTCATCCTAAGTCAGCAACGACTTACCTTAAGTCGGCCACGAGTTAGGACTTAGCACTTTTTCCGCCCAGAACTCTCTATAAATATGAAACCATCTCCAACATGCAAAGGACTTTTGGGGGGCTCATTCTCTTCAAGCGCCATTACTCTGCCAAATTCCAGACGACTTCAAAGCTTTTTAGATCCAACGAACTTCTAAAGGAACTCCATGAAGGAATCATCCACATTCACCATGGATTTGAAGATGATTGTCAACATCAAAGCTTGAGCTACTTGTTTCACATATCCTATCACTTGAAGTGTGTTGTAATTGAAAGATCTTGTAAAGAATTGTAATCAAACTAGTGATAAAAAGATTAAAGTGGACGTAGGCTGGATTATAAGCCGAACCACTATAAATACTGTGTCTCTTACCGTTTTTCTACATACTTTCTGCTTATTTCTGTTTCCCGTACAAACGGGTGGTGCTTTCACAATCACATCTTATACACCAGGGTGTTAGCGTTTAAATTTTTTCGTTAACAGACCGAGTATTACAGCTTTTCAAGTAAGGACGTTCTGGAGTTCAGGAGGCGAGCTGGATGGCAGGAACGTACGGAGTGATTTCCGCTATGTATATTATTGCTGATTTGTTGGGACATGGTTTCAAGTTTGTCCTGTGTTATGTAATAGTTGTAACTCTGATGTATAAATGTATAAGAGTATTGATACAGTTCTTCTTTGTAAACTGATATTATTTATTATTATATTTTGATCCGCTGCGAATGTGAGGTTTACTGTGTTTTGGTGTTTCTGTTCCTTCTTCTTCTTCTTCTTCTTCTTTCTCTTTCTTCTTTTCTCTAACTACCTGGAAGTTTCTGGATCGAAATTTCCGGGTCGTTACATGATGATTGATATTTGATGAATGAATGTTGTATTTTATATTGTTATAAATTGCAAGTAGTTATGCATTTTATTTCATTCGAGATTGCGGTTTGAAATGATATATAACTGTATTTTTATTTTAAATTACAGATTGAAATGATAAATATCCGTATCACTTGACCATAGGATAGAAAATTATATACAGACATCGTCGGTCTATATACATAAATATTTTGAAATGATTTCTATGGTTTTGGACAGAAATATATGGTTTAATAAATATTGATTTTTGATATTATATAAATACTATTTTATATAGAGTTAAATTCTTGTGTTTGAGCTATGTATAAATTTGTTTAATAACAATAAGTTTAATAATGGAGTTTGATTTTATTAAAATAAAATATGGTTAAGTATTTAAATCATACTTTAATATAGAGGTTATAATGATTTAAATAAATTAAGGTTGGAAGGTAAATTGGAAATTTGTTTGAAATTGAGATTATTTAAGAATTAAACTCAATAAGTTGATGTAAAATTTATTAAATTTGAAATTTTGAAAGGTATGATTTTTATAACTGGATTCTTGTTCAAGATGAATTAAACGAATATTTCAAGTATAATTAACTGAAGGAAATATTTAGTTATTTGTAATTTGATTTTTATTTAAATGATAATGGATTTATTATGCAAATATTTCAAAACTAAATAATAGAACATTGAATAGTTGAATCGTAATTACCAACCTTAGTTTTGAAATTGTTTATTACTCAAAATTTGAAATATATTGAAATTGAAATGGTTTATTGAAACTAAACGTGAGTTGAAAGTTACGAATTGATATTTAATTTAAAGTGAATCAAATTGTAAAGTCGAGGAAATTACTTTACATTATAAAGTAATCTTAAATTCAAACAATTTTATTTTATATACTGTTTGAATATCCAAACCATTTAAGTTTTGGAAGTTATGGTTTAGAAGCTATGAAATTCAAAGTATTATGTTTTGAAAGGTTATATTTCAAGCATTTGGTTTATAAATTTGGAAGTGCTTTGATTTTGGAAAGGTGGATATATTTGGAATAAAATGATATTATATTGATTTGGTTTAATAAAAATGATATCATATTGATTTGGGTTTTAAAACGGAAATGATATCGTATGTATATGGGTTTGAAAAGGATATTAAATCCCGGTTTTAAAAGTATAATTATTTTGAAATGACCGTGGCGTTATAATAACATTTGGTTGTTAAAGAGACCGGGATCGGAAGTTGTCATACACTCCGGCAACTCTGAAAAACACTTTAACAACCATGTACGCGGTGCGGATTCCAGAATGAAGTAGGATGATGGCGACGTTCTATTAAGGTATATACGTGGGTCCGACTCCCGTGAGTTGGCATAAGGTAGACAAAACATGAGCGATTCTCGGGCCAAGGAGGTAGCCCCTCTTGTCGGAAACATCCCTTCAATATTATACTCTGACTTTTGGATTGACTCGGTGGCCACTTTTGATTTTTGATTTTGGGGGTGTGGCTCGAGGTGGGCGGTAATAGCTGCTACGCGTTATCACCAGCCCAGATGCGTAATTGGTATATCTACCCTAGCATTGCCTTGTGTGCCGTCTTACATACCCTAGCGCGCCTTGTACGAGTTTGGTTTTCTCCCATAGCCTGTGTGGTATCCTCTGGTGGATTCCCGATCAGGAGGGACTAGTATATTGGATGGACTACTGGGACTATTATGTGGTAAGGGCTATATGGGTAGCCCCTTAACGCTATTTAAAAGTAAGTTTATTTTGCTATTGACATTATTGTAATAGCGAAATATTACTACATAGTAAGTAGTTTAGCGGATCCTTAAGAGATGTGAATCCCGAGCATCTCTTAAGTTACTCCACTCATTTTAGACACTGGATAAGGGATGTCAAATCCCGTAAACACCTCTGACACCGTTCCACTCAAAATATTTACTGTTGATTTAACTTACGTAAGATCTTTTAGTTCTGACTCGAGTGTTTTGTCTTTTCAATTCGCTCTGGTCAGCCTGAGCATTTCAGGATTCAAAGACCTTATTTCTGGAGGACGAAGAAGAAGATTTTATTAACTATTATTCATTATATCACTCAACTATATTTATACTGTTCCGCTGCATTATTATTTATTATTCTCTGGTATGTGTAACTCTGATATGTATTGTATAAGTATAATCGAATGTTTTGTAAAACATCTTCATGAACTGTATATTTGATTATTATATTTTATCGTTCCGCTGCAAGATTCTGTTTTTTTATTTCTTTCTTCCTTTTTCTTATTCACTCCAATAACAATTTTCCCTTTTGTATGGTTTTAATATCACACGTGTGATTTATCATCAATTTAAAACGTACAAAAATGTGGGATGTTACAGTACATGGTCTAGATCACCGTACCAAGGATACACCCTGATCCCCTACATCACAAGACCGGAGCTACCCCTTACTGGATAGTCCAAATAAGATCACCTTGTGGTTGGGATCAGCAACCGCCCACACTGCCGAATAAAAAGGGACCTCTAAACAGGGATCAAATCGTTATTCGAATAAAATAATATACGTACATCCTACGTATTTATCCCAATTAATTATTGGCTACATCGATTTACTTTTATTTTCATTTTCACTTCACCACATACGCTTTCATATTTATTTAATTTAATCTTAAATTTCCAATTCCATTGTGAATTCGATTTTCCTTTTGACTTAAAATTTCAATTGCCTTTGAACTCGATTTAAATCCTATGTTATTTCCAAATCAAATATAACATTACAAACACCTAGCAGCACGCCTTGATAGGAGATTGAGATTGTGAGTTGCATTAATCGAGACAATTTAAATTTGAATATTATTTTGAATTGGTATTTTCAAATTAAATAAGATTTTAAATCTCAATAAAGAAGTTAAATCTGAAATTAATGGGGTTTGAAATAAAAGTATTGAGATTTGAAAATTTATTTGGTCGTAACTAAATGAAATTGAAAACTGAATATTAAAATTTAAAATTGAATTGAGTAAAGTGATTTGAAAACTGTTTTCAAAGGGTTGAAGTATGGAAAATAGCTTGCGAAGATGGAGCAGTGAAGTGCAAGGGCTGATTGCTACTAATCCTGAGGGTGATTCCAAAATGGATGTAGTAGGAGTAGTGCCTTTGGTTTCGTTCGGACCCGGAACTGAGTTGTATGGATGAATGCTTTTAGAACATCATCAGGAGGACGATGATCATTCTATGTGAATATGTGCTAAAAAGGAAACGCATATCCTCGAGCCTCTTCAACCGGGAATCGCTAAAATAGAGAAGGTGCACACAAGGCTAAGTTGCTAGCAACTAATTAGGGTAAGGTCATCCCAGTCTAGAGGTCCCTTTATTTTGGCTGTATGGGCGGTTGTTGATCCCAATCGCGGGGTGATCTCATTTAGACTACCAGTAAAGGGTAGCTCCGATCTTGTGATGTAGGGGATTAGGTGGATCCTTGGTATGGTGATCTAGACCATGTATTGTGATGTACAGTACCTCAGTAGTCCTGCCATTGATGGAAATCCATTCTCCCTACGTGCCTTTACGGTTTTTTTGTAGAACCTGGTATTGCTGGAATTTAATAATGGTAACAATTTCGGCTATTTGAATAAGTATTTATATATAGACACTACTATAATATCAGAGAATTTGATATGAAAATGTTTTGATAATCGTAAGGTAAAAACCCAGCATGTTTATTTATGGCGTGGTCTTACGAGATACCTTTTATTTTTAAAGGATTTTTGAAACTTTAATAATCCAATTGAGTGTGTTTTTTCTTGCTGGTTTTGCAGATTGACTCGGATGTTATTTAACTGTAATGCTCGGGCCAGACCGAGTATTATAGAGTATAGATTCTGGATTGACTGCTATGGAGCTCAGGAGACGAGCTGAGTGACGAGGCATATTTCCATAGATTCATATTTTTGCTGTGTAGTGTGAGCTGTATATTCAGCTTTGGAATGGCAAGATATTATAACCGTCCTAAATTGTGTTGTTGATTGTATTGTACTCTGATGATGTAATATATAAAATAGATATAATTATTTTGTTTTAAAGATTAGTCATTTATCTATTATATATTGTTTCGTTGCGTTTGTAAAATTCTGATGATGGAGCAGGGATCCCAAGAGACTGTACCCGGGATACTCTAGATAGTTTTAGGAAAGCCTATCCGGACTTATGTCAGGATAGTTAGTAATGTTTTGTTTTCTTTGATTGTTAGTGTATGGCTGATATGTATGCTTGGATTGTTTGAAATAACTATGACGACCCGTCTTTCATTACAAAGAAAGACGTATCATCATTAATAAAGAAATAGGTAGCAAAGAGAATAGATAGAAAGAAAGAAACAACAATACCAGAATCTCACAGCGGAAACGGAAAAATATATTATATGACATATGAATTACATAGTCATTACACATCAGAGTTATACAGTTACACAACATTATATTAGATAGTCGTGAAGAACTATCTATCCATTACGTTCCAAATACAAACAAATGGTACCAACACAGCAGAAAAGATAAATATAGGTACGCCAAGTCTCCTACTCCAAGCCTTTCCCAAATTCGTCAAGCCAACCTCATCACTTGGCTACTCATAAAAATTTGAGTACCCAAGATTTTAAGAAAAACAAAATAAACTCCGGGTCATACATGGGTTGTAACGACCCAGAATTTTTGATAATTTAAATTTGTATATTTGATTAATTTTAAATATTAATAAGTGGAATTTATAAGTCGAATAATTTATTTTCGAATATTGGATTTAATTGGATAATTAAATCGATTATGTAATAGTTGAAAATACAGAAATAATTGAAAATTGGGTAAAATATGATTGAAAGATTTGTAAAATTTTATTTTAATCATTTTGAAGCTAGAATGATATTTTAGAACTTTTAAAATCGAATTAAAAGTTAATTTGTGAAAATTGAATATTTTAATATTTAATCAACTAGTGAAATTAGCCATTTTTCGAACAGTCTCAGAATTGGACGAAACTAGTTCCATTGGATCTGTAATAGTTTGTTATTATCGGATTTCAATTTTCGTAGCAATTGGAGTTATCGTTTGACCGTGGTAGCTCGAAACGCATCGAAATTGTTTTAATATTAATTTGGCGAGTTAAAATAGCCATTTTTCAAAAAGTTTCGGATTTCGACGAAACCAGTTTCATCGGATCAGTAATGTGATATTATTGTAAGATTTCAAATTTCGTGTCAATCGGATTTATCGTTTGTCCGAGGCAAGCGAAAACGCCTAGAAATCGATTTAATCGATTTAATTTAAAATCGATCGTTTATTGCCATAACTCACACAGATGACCGAATTAGCTCTCGAAACACGTTCCATTATGTTTGGAACGCAGGGTAAACCCTAGAAACGCCAGTTACCACGCGTAAATCGGAGTTCGGAAAATCCGGGATGAATAGTGTTCGTTAAATTTTCTATAAAAGCCCTTGCTTTCTTCATTTTGCAAACAAACTTCAATTAGGGTTCTAGCCGGCCCTAGCTATTTCGATGGCCAGAAATGCACGAAATTCTTCCTTTAGTTTCTTCAAATCCGTGCAATATCTCAACAAACTCCCAACTAACAAATCGTAGAGTATCGTGAGGGCTTCGTATCCATACGGTGATGATGATCATCGGAGCGACGTGGAGGGAGAAATCTTGGCCGATAGGCGTTCGGTTGGGCACGATTTTCGAGGCTAGAACTATAGCCGAGCTCCACCATAGGGCGGCCGAGTGTAGTGCTCGCGTGGGGCTTCGTGTTGGAAGTTGTTGATCGATGCGGAAGGCGTTGTGGTGGCCGTGGTTTCAAACCCTAAGTCACGGCTATGGGTTTGGTTTACAGGAGCAAGAACGCGTGAATGATGAGGGGAGAAGGAAGGGCACGTGCGACCTGATGAGGGGGTATGAAAATCCTATGGCCCAGTTTCGCTGAAGGTTAAAAATAGAAAAGATTTTGTAAATTAGTTTTATTTAAATTCGTTTGATCTTTAAAATGTGATATCTTCTTCATACGAGGTCGAAAACGCACGAAACCTTTTGCGTTGGAATCGTGTGGACGAGCACTACGCTATGGAATTGGATTGGAGTCGTTTGGAGTTAGTGAGAATTTCGTGTAAAATTAAACACGCGTTTAATTTTATTCAAAATAAAAGCTGAAAACTGAATTTAAACCAAGGCGAGAACTTCTCACTCAATCGAATCGATTTCGATTTTAATTTTAAATAGTTATATTTAAAATTCTTGAAAGTATGTTTGAATGATGATTGTTATCTATTGATTGTTAAAATAGACATTATGCGCCGTTAGTAAGCGGAGGTTATTTATTAAAAACATATACCGCGAATATTTCACAGTACAGTGAAATTAGTATTATTTATGTACTTGGAGTTGATTTCCCGCATTATATAGCGGATGAGACCCTATTGCGCCGTCCATTAATCGGATAATATTTTATAAATCCCATATACCGCGATAATTCCGTACTGGAGCGGAACTGGTATTGTGCTAATATCTTTGGATGTAGGGAAGTAGGTTGGAGGGATCCAACTGGATTCCTCAACTGCATTGATTTATTTACAGATATTGTGATATTTGTTGATTATCATATCGATATATGATATTTGGATGTCGTGATTGACTATTTGGTGCTGTTGCATCATCGGATCCATTTTTGAAGTTTTAAAATAATGATTTTGGTTTTTAAAAGAATTTTTAAAGTGATTTTTGAAAGCATACGTTTTATTAAATTTTTGAATTGATTCATTTTAAATAATTAAAACGTTATAAATTTTTATGTTATAAAAATTAGAATTTTTGTGAAATATAACCAAAAGGTGATTTTTGAGATAAGTAGTTAATAATAAAATGGTTTAATCGGGAATTTTGAATTATTATAAACGGTTTATATAAAAGACTCATAAAAAATTGATATTTTATAAATTAAAAATATTGGAATATTAAAACGAGTTTTTATAAGTGTTAAGAATGAAATAAAAATGGATTTCATAAGTGAACGGAATTTATAAATTTATAAATTGTGAAGTTATAAAATGAATAGATTTTGTGAAATAGAAGTTTTATAAGTAATTATTTTATAAATCGGATTTTGGCATTTAAATGAGATATAAATGGAATTGGTTAATAATGAGATTTATAAATCGAAGCTTATAAATAGAAATGGAATTCATAAACATTGTTTATAAATTCGAAATCAATTGAATTTGATAAATTGAATATTGAAGTTTATTAAAGGAAATTTATTCACGATTTTGGACAGTGAATACATTATTGAATAAATTGGTCATGTTTGGCAAAATGAATATTATAAAATGAAGTTAATTATTTTAAAGATGTTTTAAAATGTATTATGAATCGAAACCATAGATTTCAACATTTTTTGTTGAAATAGACGTTTTCGAGAAAGAAGGAAATGGTGGACTATAACACTGCTGTTATAGTAAATGGTTTCCGAAAGGAAATGTTTTGTATAGTATTGGGATTTATATATCTATTTAAACTTGGAACCCCTATACTAGTGATTTTGGGTCGTCGTAACGTTGTTTTACGTAACATTCGTTTTGACCCAAATAAATGTGTTTAAAAGGCTGTTTTCCTTAAGAATGAAATGTATACTTAATTTTGATTTAAGTATATTGAATAATTTCCAAATGTTGAAAATAAATAGATTTGGGAATTACTTATAAATAAGTAAGTATGGAAATATTTTTCCAATGTGAAATGAAACGTTTTTAGAATTTATCTTCTTGAAGATAAATTGAAAATGAATAATTGAAATCGTATATTCATAGATATTATGAAATTATAAATTCACTATGTAATTTATAAAAGAAAGGGGAATTGGATTTGTTTAAAATAAACATTGATTTGTTTATGAAGTGTGGGAATATATATTTACGAATTTGAAACGTAAATTTAAAGCAAATCGGTAAGGATTTATTTGATTGATTTAAATGAACTATTTTGAAATGAAAGTTATAAAGGAGGAAAGTGATTTGAAATTGTTTTTCAAATGACGAAGTGTGGAATTTTATATTTAGTATAGATATTTTTGAGAAATAAATAGTTTGGAAAATTATTTGGAATCTGATGATGTTGAGCATCTTTATTGATAGTTAAATAACCGACTATCAATATTTACCTTTAAATAGGTGTTTGTTGTGAATTGCTTGAATTTGAATGCCACACTTATTTTGGAATAAGCGCTCACTATTCGGGTTAGCCGGGAAAGGACCTTGGGGTCGTATAACCCATTCCGAATATGTGATACGTCGTAATGGATTGCATTTGATGACCAGTGTTGAAGACCGGATATTTTCAAAAACGGAAGGATTACCGTTGAGTTGCTTTGCATCGGCTGATCTCCGATATAGAGGTTTTATCACCCTTACTGACGGGAAGTCCGGACGTGATTAGAATTTATCCGGAATGCAAGGACTTCTTTGTAAGTGCCTTCGGTTCTTTTCGAGCCCGGAACATACTTGTATGGATTGTATGTCTGACATTACAAGTTGAGATATAAAGCTGATTTCTTTCAAATATATTTCTGTTGGTGGCGAAGAATTTATTCTCTTAGCTTAACACCCTTCTCTGAGACGTACGAGCTCAGAGGTTACGTAGTTGAAGGTTATTAGTGATATACTCCCAATTTGGTAGTGTGGTATGCTGAGTGTTGCTGTGAAATGATCGTTGATTGATCATTTGTGATATGATCATTTGTTTGATCATTTATCTTGGTGGTCATTACTTTGATCATTTGTTGACCCAAAGCACAGCTTTTGTATAAAGCGTGGCTTTGTGGACGAGACTTCATCGGAGCTCACACCCCGAAAATGGTCAAAACAGGAAGGATGCAGCAAGGTTATTAGGGGGTAGCGCCCCTTTAGTGTATGTCATTCCTTCTGGATAGAGGTAGTATCATGGTATGGAGCCCAGATATTTAACCTATGTTGTTGCTGCAAATTTTTTGGTTGTTGGAAATCGAGGATCCTCGGATAGATCGGTTACGATCGGGGGATGACATATTCGTGTCAGTAGTTACCTAGTTTGAAAGGTAACCCGGCCTTGTGTTGGCAGATATCCGGTTAGGTTCTCGGGTCGTCTTTCCAGAGGCGTACCTATGTGGCAATGGGAAGTTCCTTGGCCTGACCAATTGTTGGAAATCCAAAGAAACAATACGATCTTGTACGGTTTTAGTTGTATAACCTGCCATGGAATGTGGCGGCAACCTGCTATTGAACATGGTAGCTATAGTAGGCATAGGTGTGGAATGCCTATGCTGGCTAAGATTTATATCTTTATTTTTGAAATGTTTTTCTACACTATGCAGTAGTAATAATATCAAATGTTTCTTTTTAATGTGTATCAAGCATCTTTGACTATCATAAGGAGAAATCTCCTTCGATTCTGCGTTTGCATTCTGTGTGTGTGCGGGAGGCCTTATAGTAGTCTCATTTTTCCAAAAAGCATTGCGAATCTATTTCAAAATTATCCTGTTCTTTATTTTAAAAGATAAACTGTTTTAAGTTCTCACACCAGTCCCATGACTGACCTGGCGTTTATTGTTTCCCTTCCTAAACTCTGAGTGCCCACCAATTTCCACACGGACAGTCTAGAGTTTGGTTATCAGGTTATTCTGGATTTAGGAGTGCTATGGAGCTCAGGAGGCGAGCTACATATAGAGACGTACCACTTGTATATGATATTATCTATGTATTATTCCGCTGTGTATTCTGTATGAGGACAATTTTATATAACTGTCCACTGATGTATTGACTCTGTTGCCTATTGATGTTGTAAACTCTAATAATAATGTAATGTAGAAAATGTGTAGTTCTTTGTTTTAATGATATTCAGATATTTATTATATGTTGTTCCGCTGCGAATTATGAGATTCTGATATTCTGTTGTTTCTTTTCTGTTCTTCTTCTATCCTTTTCTCTCTTGTTCTACCTCTTTCTTCTTCTTTAACCCTAACATTTCGGTTTTTCGGCAACGAAAAATCGTAATCGTTACATGGGTCTGGTGTGAGTAAACGGTTAAGTTGTTTAACTTGAAAAACCTTTTAAATAAAAGGTATCTAGTAAGGCTCTCCGTAAATAAACATGGGCAAGTTTTTCCCTTACGATAACCAAAACATTTGATGGGAAATCCAGTTGTATTATGATAGTGTCTAGGGTTTTCAATAAATATTCACATAGCCGAAATTGTTACATTCATTAAATTCCAGCATACATAGGTATACAATAATGTCCGAGATCACTTATTGAAGATTGGTTTCCATACAATGGCAGGATAACTGGGTTACCGCTCGTCATAGTACGTGGTCTAGATCACTATACCGCACCTTGATCCTCTACAACATAAGGCTGGAGCTACCCCTTACTGGATAGTCCGTATAAGACAACCCTACGGTTATGGCTAATAACCGCCCACAAAGCCGAATAAAGGTACCTCTAGACAGGGGAAAACCTTATCATACTTGGGTGCTACCGACTTAGCCTTGCGTGCACCTCACCTGTTTTAGCCATTCCTGGTTGATGAGGCTTAAGGCTACGATTACCTTTTTAGAACACTTATCTTGGAATGCTCATCGTCCTCCCTTGATGATGGTCTGATAGCATTCATCCATACGAATCTGTTCTGGGTTCGAAAGAATCTAAAGGCACTAACTCCGTTACATTTGTTTTGGAATCACCCTCAGAGTTAACGACAAATACCCTTGCACTCTGAATCTTCATCTCGATCTTCACTTGAGATTTCACGACCTGTCATTTAACTTGGATCGATGTGGTTTCTAGATAACAAATTATATGTTCGATCCCACTCTCATCGAAATCCAAACGTTTCTTTTAAGGGCAAGCTGTTTAAGTGAAACAATTTAATTCAATTCAGAACATTTTATTCACACAGCATTCATCACAGACAAATAACTTACATTTTTCACAGTTATATCCAATGTATTGCTCATCACAAAACATCAAAGATTAACATATTATAAATATTAATCAACCCAAGACACTCAATATAATTAATCATCTATAAGCAAGAATTATTAATCACATAATCATAATTAACTTAATTAGTCACCATATAAATTAACTACTTATGAATTAATTACTTAACCTTGCTTAATTACCATTAATTAATTACAAACAACTTGTTATTATCTAATTAATTAATTAATTAATCATCCTAATTAATTACATTAATTAATTATTCTTTAAGTGCTAATTAATTACCCTTTAATTATTAATTAATTATCCTTAAATTATTATTTAATTTATCAATCTTTATTATTAATTGATTAATCTAAATTACTTATTAGCCTTTAATTACTAATTAATTAATCTAAATTGCAGAGTACTGAGTAAGGAATGCTCAAGCTGTCGGACCAATTGCAGAGCCTACTCATCCAAAATCCGGATTTGCACGCCTGTGCAGAGATTATACAAATTTGGGTGGAAAGCCATTCAGGGGTTCCGAGGGCGTTATCGAAGTCCAAGCTTGGCTTGAAACATGCGATCGCATATTTTCTCACATGAATCTCATTAATCTGTATCAAGCCCAAGTGGCTTCTAGCATGCTCCAAGAAAGAGCATTAGATTGGTATGAGCTTCTGATTTCTAAAATTATTGAAGCAAATCATACTTGGGAGCAATTCCAGGAACGATTCGAATTAAAATTTGTGCAGGAAGCTGAGAAAGTAACTTTGGCTCGGCGCTTTATTGACCTTGTTCAAAATGAACCCTCTATGACAGATTACGTCGCATCTTTTGAATCCCTCTCTAAATATGGGGTCGAGTACATTAATAACCCGTTGAAGCAGAATCATAGGCTTGTTTATGGCTTGAATAAGAATCTCAAAAAGCCATTACTTCTAAAATTAGTAGTTTCTTTTGATCAACTTGTTGATATCGCTCTTCGACTCGAAGAGGCCAATAAAGAAGATGATGTTGATGTTATGGGTGTCAAACCGAACTTCAACAACAACATGAAGAGGCCTATTAAGTTCAAAGTCCTGTATCCCAATAAGAAAGGGAAGCAGGCAACTCCGATAGCAAAGACTTATATGCCCAGTCATAGGTAATGCTACAATTGTGGTTTTGAGGACCATTTTGCTAATAGATGTCCGAAACCTCTCTTTTGTCATTATTGCAAAAGTTTGGGTCATGTTTTGTCTTCTTTCCCCAAACTTCAAAGCAAGAGTGAGGGAAAGCTAAATGTTGTGCAAACCTCCAGTAACACTTCTCGTGGTCAAGGTATTTCTCATTCTATCCTTGATAGCATTATTATGTTTCGTGATCATCCTATTCGAGTTCTTTTTGATACGGTGCGTCCCATTCTTTTATATCAAAAGAGCTTGTTGATACTTTTTCTTTAAGTGCTATGCTTTAATGACTTCTTTGAGAATTGCACATCCGGTTGGTGGATCAGCAACACTCATTTTACTTTGTAAAGATGTCGAGTTTATTTTATGTGATTATGCTTTCCAAGCCGATTTGCATGTTATGGTTACTTAGGCTTTGGAATGATTTTAGGAATGGATTGGCTTAACCGTTATGTAGCCCATATCCTATGTCCTAAGCGGACTATTCATCTCCGACATTCTCAATCTGTTAAGCAGATTTCTATTGTCCTTAAAGATTCAGATTCTAAATTGGCAGCATCCTTGTATTCTCTAAACCTTCATGATGATGATAATGATGATGAGGAAGATGTCATTTCTCTCATTCACGTTGTTCATGAATTTTCCAACATATTCGAGCCCATTTTAGGATTACCACCTAAGCTAGCAATTGAGTTCAGAATTAATCTAATCCCTGGAGCTCTAACTATCACACGTCCTCCTTATCATATGTCCAATAAAGAAAATGAGGAGATGCATAGGCAATTATCCGAATTGGAAGAGAAGCAATTTATTCGTTCTAGCTCCTCTCCTTTGGGAGCTTCTGCTATTTTTGTGAAGAAATCCGATGGTACACTTAGGCTTTGTGTTGACTACCGCAATCTTAATGATCTTACCATTAAGAATAAATATCCTTTACCTCGGATCGATGATTTATTTGACCAACTTTGCGGTGCTAGAGTCTTTTCATAGTTAGACTTAGCAACCGGTTTTCATCAACTTCGTATTGCAGAGGATAACATTACTTTGACGTCGTTACGTACTCGTTATGGATCTTATGAATGGCTTGTTATGCCATTTGGTTTAACGAATGCTCTAGCTTATTTCGTTGACCTTATGAATCGAGTTTTCAAAGACTTCCTCGATCGATTTTTTGTCATCTTTATAGATTATACTCTTGTTTATTCTAAAACCGAGGTAGAACATGAAAATCATCTTCAGATTGTGTTGAAAACTCTTAGGAGAAACCAATTAAAAGTAAAATTTTCTAAGTGCCACTTTTGGCAATCTCGTGTGAAATTTCTTGGTCATATTATTTCCGAATCCGGAATTTCCGTAGATCCTTCAAAGATTGAAGCGATTCAAAATTGGAAGAGACCAAAGAGTGTGACGGAAATCCGTAGTTTTCTCGGATTGGCGGGTTATTGCCATCGTTTCATAAAAGACTTCTCAAAAATTTCTGTGCCTCTTACTAGTTTGACAAAGAAGGGAGTTAATTACATCTGGTCGGACAAATGTGAAGCTTCTTTTCAAAAATTAAACGAACTCCTTTCTGATGCTTCCATTCTTGTGATTCCCGAAGGCAACCAAGACTTTATAGTTTATACCGATGCTAGTTGTTTTGGTTTGGGAGCCGTTCTCATGGAAAGAGAACGTGTTATTACTTATGCTTCTAGGCAATTAAAGCTAGCCGAGACTAGATATGCCACTCATGATTTAGAGCTCGCGGCTATTGTTTTCGCCCTTAAAATTTGGCGTCATTATCTTTTGGGAGAGAAATTTGCTCTTTACTCCGATCATAAATCTTTGAAATATTTATTTTCTCAAAAGGAACTTAACTTGCGTCAACAACGTTGGCTTGAGTTTCTTACATCTTATGATCTTGATATTCTTTATACTCCCGGAAAGGGGAATCGTGTTGCCGATGCCCTTAGTCGTAAGCAACAAGCGGTTGTTTCTATGATGATATCTGAATGGAACGATCTCGAGATTTTATCCACTTGCGAGATTCGATATCGTGAATCCGATTCATATTCATCTCTTGTTTTATTTAGCCTTGAGGCTCATCCTTCTCTTTTAGACATCATTCTTGAAGCCCAAAAGCTAGATCCCGAATTGGCTCTTCTTAGCCGAAGTTGAAGGGATAAAAGTAATGTCGAAGGTTTGAAAGACTTTGATATTGATGCTCGTGGCGGTATTCGAAAATTTGGTAGACTTATCGTGCCAAATATTAGTGATCTTCGTAAAGAAATTTTAGAAGATTCTCATCGTTCTAAATATACCATTCATCCCGATAGTTGTAAAATGTACGCGGATATGAAGCAACTTTATTATTGAGATGGAATGAAATCTGATATTGCTAACTTCATTAAGCGTTGCATGACTTGCCAACTTTCCAACTTGCTAATGCCGAGCATCAAAGGCCCGGTGGGTTATTGCAACCTTTGGACATTCCAATTTGGAAGTGGGATCAAATTTCCATGGATTTTATTGATGGTCTTCCCCATTCTCATTTTGGTCATAATAGCCTATGGGTAATAGTTGATAGACTTATAAAATTCGTCCATTTTATTCCCGTTCGGTCCAATCGGACCGTACCTTTTTTGGCCAAGCTCTTTATTAAAGAAATTGTTAAATTGCATGGAGTTCCTACTTCTATTGTTAGCGATCGTGATCCATTGTTTACTAGTGGATTTTGGAAGAGTCTTCAAAAATCTTTGGGAACGAAGCTTAATTTTAGCATCGCTTATCATCCACAGTCCGATGGACAAACCGAGCATGTGAATCAAACTCTTGAAGATCTTCTTCGTGTATGTGTTCTTGATTTTGGTGGAAGTTGAAAAGATCATATTTCTCTTGTCGAGTTTTCCTATAATAATAGCTTCCAATCTAGTATTGGCATGGCACCTTTCGAGGCACTCTATGGTAGGCCATGCCGATCACCTTCTTGTTGGCTTGAGGCCGGTGAGAAGATGGTTTTAGGTCCAGATTATATTCGTGATTCCGCATAAAAGATTGACCTTATTCGCCACAGGATGAAAGAAGCTCAAAGTAGACAAAAATCCTATGCCGATAACCGAAGAAGGAAATTAGAATTTTATGTGGAGATTTTGTGTTTATTCGTGTTTCACCTATGAAGGGTGTTGTGCGTTTCAGTCGATCGGGAAAACTAGCGCCTCGATAAATTGGTCCATTTCCAATTACCGAACGCATTGGTTCAGTGGCTTATCGCCTTTTATTACTGGCTCAATTTTCTGCAATTCATGACGCGTTTCACGTTTCTCAATTATGGAAATGCCTTCGAGATTCCGATTCTATTCTTGAGCCCGGTGTTGTGGAAGAAATTGAAGTTTCGTCTAATTTGACTTGAGAAACAACCTATTCGTATTATTGCTTTGGAGGTAAAACGCCTTCGAAATAAAGATGTCCCTCTTGTTAAAGTTCAATGGTCCTCAAATACTAAGGATTGTTCTTGGGAATCTAGAGAATTCATCGAGCAAACACATCCGGACTTACTCTCTCGTGCTTTTTGAGGTGAACTTCTTATTTCAAATTTCTTTTGTGTTGATATGCTTTTATGGTTGTTAATTTTTATTTTCTTCTTAAATATTGCGAGCATGCAATTTCTTTAAGGAGGGGAGTCTGTAACAACCCGCATATTTTACGATTGTATATTTAAATATTTTATTTAAATATAACATCGTTAGTCGGATCTAAGTCCGAAAAGCTACTTTTTGCAAACAACCGAATTAGGACTCAAGACGACTTCCATTGAGTTCAAAATTGCATTTGCGACCTTTTTGGGTATAAACATCGATATGTTTGAAGTTAGCTTGAATTTTGACATTTTCACTTAGGGCTTTGGGTTTGGGTTTTAGCCCAATAACTTAATATAAAACCCTAGCTCCACCCCTCTCCTCTTCATTCACTCTCATTTCCTAACACTTCAAGCTTTAAGTAAAAATGGATGGGGGAGAGAAAAGAGATTATGAATTCCTAAGCCCTAGCTTCATTTGCAAATCCAAGTTTTAGCTCCAAAAATCAAAGAGAAGCTTAGGTAAGCAACTCCTTCTTCTTCTCCATCTCAATCTCTCTCCAATTTCAGAAATTTCCTATAATCTAATTCGGGAAATTATTGTTTATGATCTTATATTGGAGCTTTTAGTGTTGAGATTGAAGAGTGGTTGATTTTCCTTTGTTTCCAAGCTTCTCCTTCCTTGTTTTTGTGTAAAAAGGTGAGTTTTTGAACTCACATCTATGTCTATATCTTTGATAGTTGTTAGGTAGTGATTCGTAACATCCATTCCTTGTCCATTTGCTTTGCATTGAATTGGTTTTATGAATATTCCAATTTTTGGTGTTTTGAAGTTAAATCTTTAAAAATCCTAGCTTTGATATTTGATCATGCTTTTGGTGGCGTATCGAAGAGCCTATAGGGCAAGGTTACCGATTGGCGTGAACCCCTAGCGCCCATTTCTCGTTCGATCGCAAATTGTTTGGGATTTTGCCCCTTGGGGGCTAGGCTGAGAATAGTGGAATTTCCAGTTTAGTCGACTGAACTAGAAGGTCAGTCGACTGAACTAGAAGGTCAGTCGACTGAACCGAACCTAGGAATTTTCCTGAGCCAGTGTCAGTCGATTGACCATTTTGGGTTAGTCGACTGAGCCTGGAACCCGAAAGTTTCTAGGCATGAATCAGTCGACTGACCATTCAGGTTCAGTCAACTGAACTGGGGAACAGAAATTTTCTTGGATTTATGTCAGTCCACTGACCACCCTGGTCCAGTTGACTGAATCTGCTGTCTCTGCCTATTTTGCCTTCTGTGTTTGAATTTCCAATCTTTAATCGATTCTTCTTTCTCCAATTTGTTGTTATCGCCTTTTTTGACTTTGATAACTTCTTTTTTGGGATTTCTGGGGAATATCCATTTTGATGGATTTGGTATCAATTTCTTTGGATTTGATTCACGTCTTCGTATGTGAATTTTTGGTGACTGATTGTTTCTACAAACATTTTTGTGACTTGTCACTTTGAAATACAAAGGTTTCTATACTAGTAGTAAATATCGAAACTCTTTCCTCAAAATGATTTCAACTCTACTTTTAATACAAAGCTCATTTATAAAACCATTTTCCAACCTATTAGTATATACAAACCTTTTCCTCATTTGTTTGAGAAATCTAATTAAACGGCCTAGTAAAACAAGTGGTATGAAATTCTTGCGTTTACTTCATCGGTTAATTTTTGGACTTGTTCGATTGAAACTCTTGTGACAATTTTCGAGTGGAGATCTACAATTTGCTCGTAAATATTTAAGCTAAGCCAGTGGTTACGGGACATGAAGCTAAACTCATTTATTTGCTAGCTTAGTGTAATTCACACTTTTTATCGATCAATGATGATCATTTTATGATTTAGACTAGCGATATACTATGTCTCTTTGTCCATATAGGGGACTATACCTCGTTTTATTGAGTTTCGTCTCATTTCTTTTATAGGCTAACAACCCATTGGTTCTTTGGAGTTTCGACTCATTTTTGTGGGCTAGCGACCCATGCTCTTTTATGGAGTTCGGTCCATCGGACGTACCGTTGTACTACGTCGTTGTCCGGCTTATCATTTTCATCAGACGTACCATTGTACTACGTCGTTGTTTCGAATTGTTTGAGTTTTAGGTTCCTCGGGAGTACCGATACTGTAATAAGTCGTAGCACCGACTTAATGGTTAGCGACCATGGGATAGCTTCCCATTTGTGATACACGTGTTGGTGAGTTGTGACGCCCCACCTCTATACCCACGCTAGCCAAGAACACTACGGTGTAGTGCTGTCAACTAGCACGGAGAATAAGGCTGTTGAGGAGCGACCATCAATAGTTAGGCCTTACACTAGTATTGGTTATCTCGATAGGAGTGGTATGTATATATATATATATATATATATATATATAAATATTCTTTCATTTTTCATCTCTGATTTATTTTCTCCCATCGACATACTCCAATTCCAGTATAAAACGAACTACGATGGTTCGTAATAGTTTAGAACAGTAAATATAAAATATTACACAGATAATATAATGCGGAACACAAATAAAACAGAAAGTCTCATATATACAATAACTGATGTCAGTTACAATACATTTGATACAATACATATGACACGGTACATATGATTCAACTACCACAGTCGACTCAAGAAGTTACATATACAAGTACGTTAACGTATATAATATACATGAATACATATCTTCCTATACAATTATATAGACTACTACAAATGACGACGACTACTCCAAAAGATATAAAAGAACTTCATAGCTCTAGCAGCAACCCATAGCAGAATATCTACAACCTGAAATACTCGGTCTGACCCGAGTATTAAATTCAAAAGAAAATAATACTCGGGTCAGTCTAATTCAAACTCGGTTATTAGTGCACAGAAGCAATAATAAGTAAATAATGAATAGATGACAGTAATTAAACCAAATCAGAATACAATTCAGAATATTGAACTGAATAAACAAAACAGTTCAAACCATTGAAATATTAATTAAAATATTAATTCAAGTAGGGCTGCAGTACACGCACGCGTGCACTGCCTCGCCACTACGGAATATGGAATACGCAAAAAGATCCATAAGTCAAAACAAATAGAATATAACAAAACCATACCGTGTGGCTGCAGTTCACGCTTGCGTGCACTGCCTTGCCACTATAGTGAGAATGTACCCAAAAGCTCAACGAACCAAAATCAATGAAGGTTCAAATACCAATGAAATCAAGGCGGTGTGGCTGCAGTACACACGTACATACATATGCACTGCCTCGCCAACTCGAGTGCACAAGGTCAAATCAAAAATCAGATTCAATACAAGTACAAATGACCTCGAAACTAAACGATCGAGCAACGACAACGTAAGTGCCGAACTCAACTGAAATTAGGAAAAACAAATCCAATTTCATCAATGCGACGCAAATCACAAAGCGAAACTGCATATAAAATGAAACTACAGTCACTAATGAATACAAAGGCAAACTACAACAAATACTGCAGTCACTAATGAATACAAAGGCAAACTACAACAAATACTGCAGTCACCACAAGTATCACACATGAAAACAACTTAATGTAGCCACTAACCCAAATGCAACAGGGTTTTAAATGAAGGGCAACAATTATTGCATCAGTGAACAACTAAACACATGCATATACAAGAATGCAAACTATACAAAGTGCATGCAACAAAAGGATCCAGACTGCCATGATCAAAAAGCAAAAGTCTACAATGAAACCAGAGAGGGTATCAACATTAGAGACTTAGCATATATTCCAGAATATATGCATACACACATACATATGTATGTATGCACATATATAGTCTTGAATAAACAGGAGTAATGTGCAACAAAATGGATCAGTGGAGTACATAGGTACACGAAGTCCATCAGCGAATGAACATCACAAATGAAAAGTGCAAACTGAATCAGCATGAACAAACTAGCATCAAAATACAACAAAATAACAGTGACAACAATTGTATAGCAAGTTCATGCGAGCTTACAAGATGATATGCACATGTAAAAATCAAAGTCGTGCACAGGTCAGAGACCAAAGATTGGCCAGAGACAAGACCCAAAGAAACAATGCTTAACAGGTACCCTACTTAATTGAATCAAGTACACTTCAAGTCCAGATAAATAAAACGAAGCCAAAGTCTTGGAAACCAAGAAATTAGCATTTTTCACAAAAATACAGTTTCACCAAATCAAAGAACTAACAAGTTCGCAAAAAACCCAAATATCCCAAAACAATAGTATAGTACCCAAACCGACAGAGACAAGTGAACAAGGCCTCAATGCACAGACTCAAGTAAAACAGTGAAACAACGGTGGTGCACTGCAAATACAAGTTCAGCCTCGAGGAAAGGTACACGAGGAGAATACGAACAAATCCAAGGTCTACAACAATTCAAAGAGATCATCAAAAACCAATGCCATCAAGTAATACACACGAAAACGAAACCAGGCAGTGTGCAGTTCATTGTCAAAGAAGTAGCTAAAGTCATCACATAAACCAACATCACAAGCCGAAGCCAACAAGGCACAATGAAATAAGAATCACAATAAACATATATACGCACATACACATCTATACATATATTTATGTATGGCGATCAAATTGACGAACTTAGCAATTACCCAATGCGCCAAGCCCATAAAGGTCAAAACCAAAACAAGCTTCAAAATTTCAGAACGAAACAACATGCTCGCATGAACAGGATCAAATTAAACCAGATCTCTCAAATATACACATGAACACTTGATTCATCACTGAGACATGAATGCATGGAGTAAAGGCATCAGTCGACAATGAAACATCTAAATTTTTTTCACAAATCGAGTTTTCAGATTTCAATCCATAATCAGAAACCACCCCAAGTATTAAAACAATTCATACGGTCGAGATAATAAAATGATGAAGTCAATGATCATATACGAACGCATATGCATGAATTCAATTTCTATATAATTAGTAACATTATCAGCAACAAAATTTAATCAAACCTCGAATCAAAAGTACTCGGCAAATTCATGAAATTCCAGACGAACAAAAATTAAACAGTGTCGTGATAATCAAACTACCGAAAACACGAAATCAAACTAAGTCAGATCTTAATACCGAGTCAAAAATCAACGGTATCGAGACGAAAAAATCGAACGACTGAAGAATGAAATAGATGCGAGTGTTACTCACCTTGTCAACGAATTTAGGAGAAGCCGAGCACGAGATCATCGATCGACGCAGCCACGAGCAAGCGAGGGAAGACGAATGACAAAAGAAAAGGGGCCGCCATTAATTTTCTTTCGGTGGTTTTAGGTTTTCAAACGAACGAATAAGAAAAAGAAAAAAAATAAAAGGGGGATGGATTATACTCGAACAACACGGCACCAAAATAGATGGGCCGAGATTTAACATTTGAAGCCCAACAATTCCTTTTAATAATTTATAAAAGAATTTTAATTCAAAATTTAAAAACTTCAAATGGAAATTTGCAACAATATTTATCGTCTAAATGTCGATTATTAATTGTTGTTAAGTACCGGGTTGTTACAGACTCCCCTCCTTAAAGAAATTGCGTCCTCGCAATCATAAGGAATAATTGGACAACAGATAACAACCATAAGAGCATATCATCACAAGATGGAGAAATTAGAAATAGGAAGTTCACCATAAAGAGCATGAAAGAGTAAGCTTGAACGTGTTTGCTCGATGAATTCTCTGGATTCCAAAGTGAAATCCAGAGGATTTGAGAACCACTGAGCTTTTACGAAAAAAACATCTTTATTTCGAGGGTGCTGAACCTCCGAAGCAATGATGTGAATAGAAGGTTGCTCAAGAATAAGGATCGGAAATCCCAAAGGCATTTTCGTAATTGGAAGACGTAGAAAACGTCATGAATAGCAGAAAATTGAGCCGGTACACTGGCGTAGTACTATATAAACACCAAAGGAACCTTTTAATTTCGTAAAAGAAATTCACAAATTCTCAACAAAATTTAATTATCGAATAGATAATCAGAATACAGAAATCACAAAACAGCAATATCTAATCACCGATTCGATAATTAGAAAACAGCAAAATCAGCAAATCTAATTATCAACAAAGATAATTAGAAAACACAAATATCTAACTATCAAAAACGATAATCAGGAATTACCACAACGGTGATCAAACTTCAAATCAACAAATATTCAATTATCAAAACGATAATCAAATCTTAAATCACAAATATTTAATTATCACAAACGATAATTAAATCTCAAATATCTAATTATCACAAGCGATAATCAGAAACAATAAATATCCGATTTTCAAAAACGATAACCAGAAATCACAAATCAATGAATATTTAATTATGACAATTGATAAATATTTAATTATCACAAACGATAATTAAGTCACAAATATCTAATTACCACAAACGATAATTAGAAACAACAAATTTCTGATTATCAAAAACGATAATCAGAAATCACAAATCAATGATTATTTAATTATCACAATTGATAATTAAATCTCAAATCATAAAATTTTCAATTATCGAGTCCGGAATTAACCGAAATAGCAAACGCACATGACCCATAACCACGAGTTTTACTAAATCGTTTAATTCACTTCATCGTTTTCTTGAAAGTGCATAATTGTGTATTTTAAAAATAACATTTTACATTCTCAAACGGACAAGTCCGGAATTAAGCGAATCAGTAAAAGAAAGGGGTCATAGTCCTCGATTTTTGTGAAACGGTTAAATCGCTTCCTCATTCTTTTGAAAGCGCAAATTGTAAAAAAATTTTGAAAACAATTTTGATTTATATTTTAAAACAATTTTCAAAACACGTGATTAAAGCAGCAACATCCGTAGCAACTTTGACATACGTCAAAATTTCATCGAAATAATTGGCATCAAAATATAATACCAATGAATTTTCATTCATCAAAAATGTCACAAGAATCCTCTCAAAGATAGGAAGGGGTATCATACCCTAAACTTGTATTCATAACAAGTCAATAACACGCGAATTCACCAATGCACAAAAATTGATAAAACTTATCAATAGAAATCACGAAAATTGGTGAAGCACAAATTCTAGAAATCATCACAAGAAATCCAGAAAACATAAATTCTTGAAATCTACACAAGAAATCCAGATATCACAAAATGAGAGTACGGAAACTCAAATGGGAGTATGGAAACTCGAATGGGAGTATGGAAACTCGAATGGGAGTATGACATAGAATAAAAGATATGGCATAACATAAAATATCCATAATGACATACTACTATAAGTATGTAAATAATGATCAACATGAGATCAACCGATAAGAGGTATGGCATAAATATGAAATATCCATACTGACATACAACTATAAGTATGCAAATAATGATCAACAGGAGATCAACCGATAAGAGATAATCAATATCACAAGAATCTTCTCAAAGATCCAAAGAGGTATCATACCCCAAATTTGTTCTCATGACAAATCAATAACATATGAATTCACCAATGCACAAAAATAGGTGAAGCATAAAATTTCCAGAAATCAACATAAGGAATCTAGAAATCACAGAAAAAGGGAAAGAGGCCTATCACATGACGGTCCGAAGACCAAGGGGAGCTACCCCGCATGTGTGAATGGAATCACACAGATTGAGGTCAAAACTAACCAAAAAGCAGAAAGGTATGTGTGAATGGAATCACACAAGAGGTGTCTAGTCTGACCATCAGAACGATCATCATGATCAACGAGGAGTGTCAATTACACTAAGCATGTGTGAATGGAATCACACAGATTGAGGTCAAGACTAACCAAAAAGCAAAAAGGTATGCGTGAGTGGAATCACACAAGTGGTGTCTAGTCTAACCTTGCAATGAAAGAGACATCGCGAAATTGCTGGTCTAATTCATAAAGCGATCATCAAGATCAACGAGAAGTGTCAATTACACTAAGCTAGTGAAAATAAAAGTTTAGCTTCATGTCCCATAACCACTAGCTTAACTTAAATATTTACGAACAAATTGTAGATCTTCACTAGAAAAATGTCACAAGTGGTTCAATCGAACAAGACCAAAAATTAACCGACGAAGTAAACGCGAGCGTTTCATACCACTTGTTTTGCTAAGCCGTTTAATTAGATTTCTTATACGAGTGAAATAAAGGTTTGTATATACTAATAGATTGGAAAACGGTTTAGGAAAAGATTTTGATATTGAAAATAGAGTTGAAAACATTTTGATAAAAGAGTTTTGATATTTACTACTAGTATTAAAACGTTTATATATTTTTTTAAAGTGACAAATCACAAAAATGATTGTAAAAACAATCAATCACAAGAATTCACATACGAAGACGTGAATAGAATCCAAAGAAATCGATACCGAATTCATCGAAAGGTATGTTCACAAAAATTCCCGAAGAAATGGTCATCAAAGTTGCTAATAAATGATAGCAACAATTCGGGAAATAATCAAAAATCGATTAAATTTGGAAACCAAATCAATTCACTAAAATTCACATTCGAAGACGTGAATAAAATCCAAAGAATTCGATTCTAAATCCATCAAAGTAGGAATATCCAAAAATTCCAGAAATATAAGTTTTCAAAGTCGACAAAGATGACAACAACTAATCGGAAAAGAAGAATCGATTGACAAATGGAATAACGAAACCAAACGAGCATAAATGCATAAAGGACTTCAACAAAAATAAAAATCAAGTCAATGCCGAAGTCAATAATTAATGGCCATAATAGAGTACAAAACGATTCAACATCATCATCAATGGACTCAACGGCAAACCAAGTCAGAGTCTTGGAAATCAAGAATTTAGAAATTTCTCAAAAACAAAGTGACCGAAGTCGAATGGAAATCAAGTCGAGGAAAACATAAAATATCAAGTTCGGAACCGTTGAGATTCGAACAAAATCAATCATCGGCTAAATCAAATCAAAGCCGAAAACACAAGAATCAAAATCAAATGCATATGAATAAGCGTTAGGAATTCATACCTAACAATCAAAGACAATCATATGCAAATATGAGAGATAAAACGTCGACAAACAGTTGTAACACATGTACTATCTAAGTTATGTTTTATATTTGTTCTAAACCCCTGGCTTTGATACCAAGCTGTGACGCCCCACCTCCATACCCACGCTAGCCAAGAACACTACGGTGTAGTGCTGTCAACTAGCACGGAGAATAAGGCTGTTGAGGAGCGACCATCAATAGTTAGGCCTTACACTAGTATTGGTTATCTCGATAGGAGTGGTGTATATATATATATATATATATATATATATATATATATATATATTCTTTCATTTTTCATCTCTGATTTATTTTCTCCCATCGACATACTCCAATTCCAGTATAAAACGAACTACGATGGTTCGTAATAGTTTAGAACAGTAAATATAAAATATTACACAGATAATATAATGCGGAACACAAATAAAACAGAAAGTCTCATATATACAATACTGATGTCAGTTACAATACATTTGATACAATACATATGGCACGGTACATATGATTCAACTACCACAGTCGACTGAAGAAGTTACATATACAAGTACATTAACGTATATAATATACATGAATACATATCTTCCTATACAATTATATAGACTACTACAAATGACGACGACTACTCCAAAAGATATGAAAGAACTTCATAGCTCTAGCAGCAACCCATAGCAGAATATCTACAACCTGAAATACTCGGTCTGACCCGAGTATTAAATTCAAAAGAAAATAATAATCGGGTCAGTCTAATTCAAACTCAGTTATTAGTGCACAGAAGCAATAATAAGTAAATAATGAATAGATGACAGTAATTAAACCAAATCAGAATACAATTCAGAATATTGAACTGAATAAACAAAACAGTTCAAACCATTGAAATATTAATTAAAATATTAATTCAAGTAGGGCTGCAGTACACGCATGCGTGCACTGCCTCGCCACTACGGAACATGGAATACGCAAAAAGATCCATAAGTCAAAACAAATAGAATATCACAAAACCATACCGTGTGGCTGCAGTTCACGCTTGCGTGCACTGCCTTACCACTATAGTGAGAATGTACCCAAAAGCTCAACGAACCAAAATCAATGAAGGTTCAAATACCAATGAAATCAAGGCGGTGTGGCTGCAGTACACACGTACATACATATGCACTGCCTCGCCAACTCGAGTGCACAAGGTCAAATCAAAAATCAGATTCAATACAAGTACAAATGACCTCGAAACTAAACGATCGAGCAACGACAACGTAAGTGCCGAACTCAACTGAAATTAGGAAAAACAAATCCAATTTCATCAATGCGACGCAAATCACAAAGCGAAACTGCATATAAAATGAAACTGCAGTCACTAATGAATACAAAGGCAAACTACAACAAATACTGCAGTCACTAATGAATACAAAGGCAAACTACAACAAATACTGCAGTCACCATAAGTATCACACATGAAAACAACTTAATGTAGCCACTAACCCAAATGCAACAGGGTTTTAAATGAAGGGCAACAATTATTGCATCAGTGAACAACTAAACACATGCATATACAAGAATGCAAACTATACAAAGTGCATGCAACAAAAGGATCCAGACTGCCATGATCAAAAAGCAAAAGTCTACAATGAAACCAGAGAGGGTATCAACATTAGAGACTTAGCATATATTCCAGAATATATGCACACACACATACATATGTATGTATGCACATATATAGTCTTGAATAAACAGGAGTAATGTGCAACAAAATGGATCAGTGGAGTACATAGGTACACGAAGTCCATCAGCGAATGAACATCACAAATGAAAAGTGCAAACTGAATCAGCATGAACAAACTAGCATCAAAATACAACAAAATAACAGTGACAACAATTGTATAGCAAGTTCATGCGAGCTTACAAGATGATATGCACATGTAAAAATCAAAGTCGTGCACAGGTCAGAGACCAAAGATTGGCCAGAGACAAGACCCAAAGAAACAATGCTTAACAGGTACCCGACTCAATTGAATCAAGTACACTTCAAGTCCAGATAAATAAAACGAAGCCAAAGTCTTGGAAACCAAGAAATTAGCATTTTCACAAAAATCCAGTTTCACCAAATCAAAGAACTAACAAGTTCGCAAAAATCCAAATATCCCAAAACAATAGTATAGTACCCAAACCGACAGAGACAAGTGAACAAGGCCTCAATGCACAGACTCAAGTAAAACAGTGAAACAACGGTGGTGCTCTTAGGCTTTGCATTGAATATCGCAAGCTTAACTTGTTGACTATTAAGAATAAGTATCCCTTGCCTAGAATCGATGATATGTTCGACCAATTATCTGGTGCCAAAGTTTTCTCTCAGCTCGATCTCGCCATCGGTTTTCATCAGTTACAAGTTGCGGAGATAGTATTTCTCTTACCACATTCCACAGTCGTTATGGTTCTTATGAGTAGCTCGTGATGCCGTTTGGTTAAACAAACGATGTTGTTTATTTTGTTAATTAAATGAATCGAGTATTCCGAACGAATCTCGATAAGTTCTGTTGAATATGCGATTATATGATTTTTGTTTGATGATAATAAACATATATATATATATATTCGTTTAAATGTGTTAATGTACTATTTTATTTTTCATAGGTTAAATAAATATTTGCTGAATAAAATTAAATAACACAGAATTTGAATTCAAACAGAAATTTTATTCAAACAAATATTTATTACAATTTTGAATAGTACAAATTCAAGATCTCACTATTCACTATACAACTTTGATACAAATTCAATTACATCACAATTTTACATTTACAGTTGACCTCACTACATATCGCTCACACTCGTATTTATCTTCAACTTCATTCCAGTTAGAATCCAGCATCTGAGCAATCTGCAAAAATATTCACTAACGCAGTAAAATTGAAAAAAAAATATTTTTGCAATATAAAATAAAATGTGAATTTTGAAAATAATATTTGCCTTAGTTATTTGGGTTGTTTGTCATCATTTAAATTTGAAATCATCATACACGAACAACTTGTGACATACACAGTGTATCACTGTATACGCCACAAGGCCGTGCACACCGATATATACACTTGATAAATTTACAGGGACATGTGAGCACAAGGTCAAACCCAAAATAAAAGGACGGGTTCAACTCAGGTGCAATATAAATAAAATTTCGACACGAGCACAAGGTCAAACCTGAGCGTTTAAGCTGGATTCAACTCAATGTACAAATCATAATACAACAGTGCCAACAGACCAGAGAAAAAAATGATACCAGAGACTCGAGAAGCTACAGATATCAGTGCACATGATATGGCAATCAAAACATGCGTGAAGAACAGCAGCCTCAACATATATGACCAACACAACAACACTACAAGCAAATAAACTCAAGGCTACAACACAAATGCAAGCTGCTGAATTCCAAGAAAGGAAACTACAACACCAAGTATACATGTGACAATGCCCAATGCACAGTGCAAACAAATGCACCAAGTAAGAGACACAGCAGTGACAAATCAAGTGCATAAAGATTGCATCAAGATGCAATCATACGTATATGCAGAGTCAAGGCAACATGAAGTATGCAAGCTCGACTAACAGGTTCAACCTCTTCATCAAGCAACAACCAGACAAATATACACAGTGAAGTACAATATCAATTTCAATTAATTGAATGAACAAAACTCAACTGTATACAAATTGTTTCAGTGATGCACAAGAACTGGACAAGCTACTATGAATGAAAAAAGACAAAAATAAAAAAAGAACAAAGTCAGGTATAGCCATGAAACAAATTAAAGTTAAGCCATAAAACCATCAACTGGGCATATGAAGACCAACAGCAGCAAGTGAAGCCGCAAATCAATCATACTCAAATCTATGGACTTCAAACCAGACAAGGTATGTTTCGAACCGAGTATAGTTACTGATATCAACGCAATGGAATTGAGATTCATGGACTGAAATTCACAAATGAAAATCAAGACATCATGTATATACACAATGTCAACCAAAGTAGTGGAACTGCAACAACTCAAATGAACGCAGTGAAATGCACAAAGACAGAGCAACATCACAAGTCCAGCTATACAATGAATTCATAAGGCCGAAGCAGTACAATGAATTCACAATATCAATATCAAGTTTGTACCAAATCAAAACAATATCGAGCAGCCAATTTTTCAAAAGAAGCAACAGAGTAACCACGGTCAAAATCAAGTGACCGAAGTCAAAAGCAAACCAGTGCCGTGATAGCCAGGTAAACAAAACAAGTCAAATTCGAAACCGTGGTAGCAAAGGTAATTGACCAAGTTAAACATCAAAGCCATGGGAAGCAAGTATACGAAAATATATGAATTTGAATAAGTCGGTGAAATCTCAAGCATCCAAACGAAATCGAATGGCCGAAGCAAATTGTTGAACAAATCAGACGAACGCATACGAACGAATATTCAGGGACTCAATCCATATATAAACTTTATCATCATCGGCAAAATAATCGATCGAGTGAAAAGCGAATCAATTTAGAAAAAGTAAAAAGTAAAATCATTCAGTAATCAATTGCACTCGATCAAGTTCGAAGCAGACGAGCATCACACAAGTAATCAACGAACCAGTCACGAGTTCGCTATTGATAAAACGAGCTGCTTCGAAAAGCCCTAATTTTCAGAGAGGAACGAAGATTGAAAGGCCACCATTTTTCTCAAGATAATAAAAGGATCGGGCTGGAATGAAGTAAAAAGAGGGCCGACCTTTTATTTTAAATTTATAAGGGTTATAGTTTTTAAAATTTGGGTTATTTTAATTTTAAATTGTTTTTAATTTGTATTTTCTTTTTAATCCGTTTAAATTTCTAGTCCTGTGACTAGGGGACAAACTACATGGCGTAGTTTGAGGATTCGCAACTCAGTGGCTGAGTTGTGGCAGGGTTTTGAGCGTAGAGTTAGGTTTAGTGGATAGCGGGTGTCGCGAGTTTACGTGTGTAAGCGTCTGACTATCTTATTTCTAGTAGAAACCTTGAGGGCAGCATGTAGGCAGGGTTTTGCCGAAGCTGGGTAAATTCCGTGTCGTTCTATTTCTGCATTTTTATTATTTTGCTATTTTTCTGTGCTGCTATTATTCTGTGATCTGTGTTGAAACAATTTTATAAGCTTCCGCAATTAATTTTTATAATTAATACTATCACCATATTCACCCCCCTCTAGGGTGAAATCGATCCTACAAGTTTGTCTTGGTTTTCATTGTTGATATCCTTGTTTATTCAAAATCCGAAGCTGATCATGCCTAACACTTGAGGATTGTCTTAAGTACCCTCCATCAAAATCAACTTAAGGCAAAATTTGCTAAGTGTCATTTCCAGGAGAAGAAGGTGAAGTTTCTCGGCCACGTTGTTTCTTTTGATGGCATCTCTGTCGATTCTTCAAAGATCTGGGCTATTCAAAATTGGAAGAGACCCGAGAATGTTTTTGAGATTCGTAGTTTTCTTGGATTGGTGGGTTGTTACCGTCGGTTCACTAAAGATTTCTTTCGCATTGTCCTACCTCTTACTAGCCTCATGGGGAAAGGAGTTCATTTCGTTTGGTCCGATAAGTGTGAGTCTACTTTTTAGAAATTAAAAGAACTTCTTACTCATGCTCCTGTCTTAGTAGTTCCCGAAGGGAAACAAGATGTTGTTGTTTATACCGATGCTAGTCATTGTGGTCTCGGTGCTGTTCATAGGCAGAAGGATCGGGTGGTTGCCTATGCTTCTAGGCAATGGAGGCCGAATGAATTTGGTATGATACCTACGATTTGGAATTTGCCACCATAGTCTTTGCCTTAAAGATTTGGCAACATTATCTTTTGGGCGTGCGATTTTTTTTCCACCGATCACAAATCATAGAAATATCTATTCACTCAGAAAGAGCTTAATATGCTCCAATAGCATTGGCTCGAGTTCCTTGCTTCTTATGGTTTTGATATCCAGTATACGCATGGAAAGGGAAACTGAGTTGCTGATGCGTTGATTCGCAAACAGCAAGCCGTCGTTTCTATGATGTTAATGGAGTGGAATATGTTGGAAGCTTTATCTTATTGCGATATTTGTGATTGTGCAGTTACATCTGATTCTCCTATTCTATTATTCAGCATGGAAGCTGATCCTAGTTTATTGGATCGTATTTTCGATGCTAAGAGGTAAGATCCTGATCTTGTTCATCTTATTTAGCTTTGTAAATCGGAATCCCATGGCGATGAGTTGAAGGATTTCTATACTGATGCTCGTGGTTGTATTCGTTGGAAGGGTAGGTTAATTATGACGACCCACCTTTCATTCCAAAGAAAGACCTATTATCATTAAGAAAGAAATAGGTAGAAAAAGAATAGATAGAAAGAAGAACTAAACAATATCAGAATCTCACGGCGAGAACGGAAAAATATATTATATCACATAGATATTACATAGTCATTACACATTAGAGTTATATAGTTACATAACATTATATTAGACAGTCGTGAAGACCTGTATATCCATTACATTCCAAATACAAACAGATGGTACCAACACAGTAGAAAAGATAAATATAGAAACGCCAAGTCTTCTGCTCCAGCCTTACCAAAATTCGTCATGCCAATCCGATCACTTGGCTACTCATAAAAATTTGAGTACCCCAGAGTTTAAGAAAAATAGAATAAACTCCAGATCAGACAAAGGTCTGGTGTGAATAAATAGTTAAGTCATTTAACTTGAAAAACCTTTGAAATAAAAGGTATGTCATAAGGCTGTCGGCAAATAAACACGGACAAGTTTTTCCCTTACGATAACCAAAAGGTTTGATAGGAAATCCAGTTATATTATCCTAGTGTCTAGGGTTTTCAAATAAATATTCACATAGCCGAAATTGTTACATTCATTAAATTCCAGCATACATAGGTATACAATCAAGTCCAAGATCACTTGTTGGAGATTGGATTCCATACAATGGCAGCGCTACTGGGGTACCGCCCGTCACCGTACATGGTCTAGATCACTGTGCCGAGGATCCACCTTGATCCCCTGCAACACAAGACTAGAGCTACCCCTTACTTGATAGTCCGAATAAGACAACCCCATGGTTGTGGCTAACAACTGCCCACGCAGCCGAATAAGGGGACCGATAGATAGACATGGGAAATCTTATCGTACGTGGGTGCTACCCACTTCACCTTGCGCGGACCTCCCTTGTTTTAGCCATTTTCGGTTGATGAGGCTTGAGGCTACGATTACCTTTTTATAACACAAATCTTGGAATGCTTATTGTCCTCCATTGATGATGGTCTGATAACATTCATCCATACAAGTTCGTTCCGGGTTCGAACGAAACCGAAAGGCACTATCTCCGTTATACTCGTTTTGGAATCACCCTTAGACTTAACGAAAAATAGCCCTTGCACTCTGAATCTTCACTTGAGATTTCACGACCTATCGTTTAACTTGGATCGATGTGGTTTTCGGATAACAAATTTGATATCTGATCCCGGTCTCATCGAAATCCAAACGTTTCCTTTAAGGCCAAGTTGTTTAAGTGAAACAGTTTAATTCAATTCAGAACATTGTATTCACACAGCATTCATTATAGACAAATAACTTACATTTTTCACAGCTATATCCAATGTATTGTTCATCACAGAACATCACAGATTAACATATTATAAATATTAATCAACCCAAGGCACTCAATATAATTAATCATCTATAAGCAAAAATATTAATCACATAATCATAATTAACTTAATTAACTCAAAATAAATTAATTACTTGTGAATTAATTACTTAACCCTGCTTAATTAACATTAATTAATTACAACCCACTTGTTATTATCTAATTAATTAATTAAATATATTGACTCGAAATTTTCGACTTCGAAAATTCGACACTAATACGTTCACTGTAGAAGTGCCGAGCAATCGAATGCCGGAAATTCCAAATTGTTAGGGTAAAGAAGAAAAGAGGTAGAAGAAGGAACAGAAAAATAGCATAGAATCTCGCATTCGCAGCGAATCCAAAATATAATATCAAATAACAACATCTATACAAGAAAAGCTATAATTTTCAATTTACATACAAATATCAGAGTACAATCATTCACAAATAAACTGGACAGTTTTAACAACTTGTCCCCGACTACTATCAATATAATCTCAAATGCACAATGTATACTCCATACGTTCTTGCCATCCAGCTTGCCTCTTGAGCTCCAGAACATCCGAACCTGAAAATCTTTAATACTTGGTCTTATAATATAGTTATTCTAAGTTAAATATAAAACAAATATTTTTCTGTAAATTATTATAGTTATATATGGTTGCTTGGTTGTTAGGGAATGATAATATTGAATTAATATCATTATGTATGGAAATTGAATAAGAAATTGAAAACCATAACTAGAGGTTGAGAAGTAAATGAATATACAAATGGGATTTGTAAAAGTGAATTGTTAATGTGATTTATACTAGAAATAGAATTCCAGGGAAATATTTGAAAATTAGATTGAAAGGATTTGAAATTTTGAAATTTGGGAAATTTAAATTCCTTTGGGTTTGAAAATGATTTTTCAAGGGTTTTGGAGAAAATAATGGTGATATTATTTTGGAAATATTTTTGAATTCGATTTGAAATCTGGTGAGATTTGGAATTTAAAAATATTTGAAGGGATTTTAAAGAGATAAAAGCATTGAACTCTTTTCGGTCGCTGGAAAATAACTTCGATGGTGACTACAGCATCATCGATGTTCATTTTCGAGTTTCCAAGAGAGAGATTGCTACCTAGATGTTATGGATTAGCATTTGTTTGCAAAATTGGGTTTGATTTTTGAAATAAATTGATTTGGATATATATGTTTTCAAAATTTATTTTGAATATTTAAGTAATAACTTAAAACTCTGGAATCTTATTTACCTTATAAAATTTGAAATTTGTTTAGAACAAAATTTAACTTAAGATGAGTCAATTAAAGTAAATATGAGAACAAAATAAGCTAGTGGAGTAAACCAATTAAATGAAGCAAAAGGTTAGTGAATGAAATGCAAATAAATTTGGAAAACTTATAGAAGTTTAAAATTTTGAATTAAATCGGAATGTAATTAAATCTAGTTAGTGGACTAAGTGAAATGGTTACTTAAATAAAATTTATTAAGGTGGAAATAAGATGTAAATGAATAAATGAATTTACCATTGCAAGGAAATTGAAATATTAAATTGATTTTAAATATTTTAACGTTATTTTAACTTTAATTTCAAATATCACTATTTATTGGATAATGTAAATATTGAATTAACAACTGGAAATTGTGAAAATTGTTGAATCGGGAGTTCTAAGCTTGTTAAAAATAATTCGAAAGCTTGTAAAATTTATATTAATGATATGAAGATAGGGAAAGCTTTAAATTTGAATTTAAAAGTGTTTTGCTCAGTTTTAAAAATATATTGTTTAAATTGAATTTAAAAGTAGCCTTCCGAGGCACAGTCTTGGAATTCGACGAAACTGGTTCCTTTGGATCCGTAATAGTGTATTATTATCGAATTTCAATTTTCGTAGCATTTGGAGATGTCGTGTGATCATACGGCAGATAAATGCGCTGAAATTTTATATCGGAAATTCAATATAATAACTAGGTTCAAAAAGCTATCTTCTCCATACGATCGAATCAGAACTCGAAACCTTTTGCATCGTGTTTGTAATAGGGGTATGACATTATAAAGGCCTAGCGGCACGCCTGATGTCACGCCTCGATTGGGTTCGAAATTTTAGAGTGTGTATATCGAGATGTTGAAGTTGAATTTGAATTATATATATGTGTATATATATATGTGTGTGTGTGTATATATATATATGTATATGTATATATATATTTTCACAAATTTGAAACGTTTTTAACCTAAGAACACGTGTCCACTGTTTTTCTTCGTCATGCTCCAAATGTCCTTCGTTCTTTTTTTAAAAAGATATAAAATTCATACAGAACTCAATAAAAAAAAATGGACGAAAACAAAAATCAACTAAAAAAAAGAGAATGTCCGCTCTCTATTCAAATCAAACCCAGCTATCTTCATCCCTTTTCACTTGAATCGAAAACTTTTCTCTCCGCCTCATTTCAATAATCATATTTGTTTGAAAAAAATTAGCAGAAGGAATTCGAAACATATCAGAAATTAACCCTTCTCGTTCAATAGAAATCATCAACATTCGAATCGAGTATTGAATTAGGGCCGGGTCGTGAGGCATTCGAATGTTGTCGGAGATGGAAGGGATCGTCGCGCGTCTCGATTTCGACTGAAAGCTAGAGCCGTTCACTTTGGATGTGACATCAGGTGAGGCGAGATCTAGGAATTGATGACAATCTTCGTGAATTGGCGAGACCTGCAGCCTTAGGTGTGAGCTCCTGCATGCTTGGCATCGGCATTGAACTACTGGAATTCAAAGATTTGCCAGAGGTTTGAATTTCGAGTTTAATAATAATCTGTTAATGGTGATTAAATTTTTAAAACATCTTAAATTCAATATTACTTGAGTTTAAACTTGTGAATTGATTGTTGGTTATTACTTCGCTTATTAGAAATTTACAGAAGTTATAAACAGTTGTTTAAAATTTAAGCAGTAAGGTATTTTTATTTTTATTTTATCCTATTATACCTTATTAAATTACATATATGCGCTACAGTAAGGAAAAGTACAATGTAGATATAAATATATATTTATAGATAAGGTTTTGAAAAGGGCGGGAATTTTAAATACGAGAAGTTTATATAAAAATAGAGATATAGGGATTTTAAATATTTGAGTTTATATAAATTATATTTTTATCTATATGGATTATTTTATAAGTATATACATATACATCGAGCTTCAAAATAAAAAGGAAGAGAATATATATATATATATATATATATATATATATATATATGAATAAAAATTATCTCTATAAAAATATATACACACAAATAAAACCTACTTGTTATTTTATAATGTATTAGAGAGATTAATTTGAATAAAAACATTTTTTCCCTCCATGATGGTTTTCAGCTTGTTTTTGAAATTTTAATGGCGTTCTCATCGTCATCTTTCTCTTCTTCTTCTTCTTTCTCCTTTGATTCTGCCTCTTTTCCTCCTCTTTCTTCCCTATCATCCTCAACATCTGCATCTGTTCTTTCCTCTTCTAATCTTTCTGCATCTACTGCTAATCAATCAAATCCAGTGGTATCTTCCAATAGCAATGATTCTTGTTCTTTGAATTCAAACTGGTCGTCTCTTTTCAAATCTTTACCTCGTAATGCAGGGTCGTATAAACCTATACATTTTGATATTTTGCGAGACAAATCTTCTACTGATTTACCAGATCTTGTTAAAGAGGAAGGATTAAAATACTGGAATAATCATTTAGTCGGTTTCTTTCTCGATGGTACGCTTTTTTTCTTGTCTATTGTGAATTTCCTTAAAAGATATTGGAAACTTAAAGGTGAAGTTGAATTTAAATCGGATGGGTTTAATTTTTACTTCAATTTTTCCAATCAAGAAGATAAGGACCATATTCTTAACTCGGATCCTATTTTTATTAGAGGTAGGATGTTCATAATTACAAAATGGGATCCTTCTATTGGTTTATCTCAAGCTCAGGTTAAGAAAGTGCCGGTGTGGATACATTTTCATAGGATTCCAATTATTTTGTGGACGTTAGTTGGTATCAATTGGTTGGCATGTCACATTGGTAGATTAATATGTTTTGATAGTAGCACTGAGAAGTTGCAAAGATTTAAGTATGCAAAAGCATTGGTGGAGATTTCGCCTGATTCTGAATTACCTGACACTATTCATGTTCCACAGCTAGGAAAAAATTGTCCTAATGTTCAATTATCTTATGATTGGAGGCCTAAAATTTGCACTCATTGTAGAATTTTTGGACATGATACTGCAACTTGTGAATTTGTTAATAAGGCCAATGTTACTAATATTAATATAGTGCATGATTTGGGTGAGAATGAAGTTAGGACTCAAACTGGTCATGATGTTAATTCTATTGATCAAAGCTGGAAAGTTGTTAATAAAAGAAATAAAGGGGTATGGAAGAGGAAAGACTCGGTGGTTAAGGAAAATATTCAATCAAAAATTGACTCTAGGAGTAGTATGGAAGTTGGCAAGGCAATAGACAATGAACTTCATATTGTAAATAGTTCTTGCCCTTTAGTTACTGCTAACTCATTTTCAGCTTTATCAAACTCTTCTATTGATATGGTCAGGGTTAGTGTATCTGATTCTTTATGTGATGCAAGTCTTTCTATTTCATCTTTATCAGTTGAAATCCTTCCAATCCTTTATCTGATTCTGTTGCTAAGGTTGTCTCAACTGTTTCTTCTAATATTTCAAATTATATTTCAACTTCATGTAGTTCTCATTTCAGTTCTAAATCACCATCTCCTAATTCTTCTCCATATTTGCATTTGTCACCACCTAATAATATTTTACTTCCGCCTCCTCTTGGGACAAGTGAGTGTGTAGTTGTTATGAAGAATACTGGTAGTATTAGTAATGTGGATACTGTTGACCTTAATAAAGGAAAGGAATATAAGCCTCATGAGGTTCAACCTTTATCTTCATCCAAAAATAGTTCTCATCCAAGGCATACTAGGAAAAATCCTTCACCATTGTTTCCTCCTCTTCCTAATAAATGAATAACATTGCTTTTTGGAATATTAGGGGGGGGGGGGCTAACTTACCCTTTAAACAATTAGAAATTAAGAATCTTATTGAAACTAAAAATATTCATTTGAAGTGTGTTTCTGAAACTAAGCTTGACATTCACTCAACTATTAAGGCTATTCGTTTGATTGCTCCATCTTGGTTACATGATAATAACTTTGTTGAATCTAATTATGGCAGACTGCTCACTCTTTGGAATCCACATTTTTTAAACTTTCCAGAATTAGTGCCTCTGATCAATATATTCATTACAATTGCATTCATTTACCTTCCAATACAAACTTCCATCTTACTTCTGTGTATGCTCAAAACTCATCATCTTTAAGACAGGATTTTTTGGATTATCTTTCATTTTTAAATTCATCTTCTATTCCTTGGCTTATTGGTGGTGATTTTAATCGTATGTTTGCTAGTAATCAAAAAATTGGTGGCTGTCCATTATCTCTTAAGGATATCTCTCCACTAAACAGCGCTTTAATTCAATCAAATCTTATCCCTGTTAAATATTTTGGTTCTGATTTTACTTGGTCTAATAGTAATAGGAGTGGTAATCCAACTTTATGTAAGCTTGATCATATTTTCATAAATCTTCCTTTTCTTCATCTTTGGTTAAAATCTTTCTATCACATTGTTCAGCCTTCTTTATCTGATCATTGCCCATTAATTTTTCATTGGGGAGTTGACGATCTTTGTGAAGGGAAACACACTTTTTAATTTTTTAATTTTTGGACTAAGCAGGTGGATTTTTATGATATTTTAAAGCAGGATTGGAGTATGCAATTTGGCAAGGATCCTCTTACAAATATTATTCTCAAGATGAAAGCTCTTAAATTTCAACTAAGGAGTTGGTCTTCAGCAATTTTTGGTAAGGATTCAAAACTCTCTTCTCAGATTAGGAATCAGCTAACTAGGATACAGGAAGAACTGAGTGCTAGACCATTTGATACTATTTTACTTCATACTGAACCACAATTAAAGAATTCTCTTGAACAAGTTATTCAAAAGGAAGTGTCTTCACTCAAGCAGAAAATTCATTTGAGAATGGAAAAAGAGGCTGATAGGAATACTAAATATTTTCATAATTACCTAAAAGTTAAAAGGAATCGTGAATGCATTTTTCAGATAAAGGATATGTTTGGAAATTTGGTGGAAACTTTGGATGGAATTAATGAAGCTTTTGTGAAGTATTTTACATATATCTTAGCTCCAAACAATTTTTTCATTCCTGATATAAAACCTCTCTATGATATTACTCTTCCAACCTTAACTAATCTCAATCCAATTCTCCGATTTGTGCTATTTCTAATAATGAAATTGAAGCTGCAGTCTTTAGTTTGGATAGTGATAGTTGTGGAGGTCCAGATGGTTTTAATGCACATTTTATTCAACTGAGTTGGAAGATAATTGGGTCTGGCATTATTAAGGCTATTCAATAGTTTTTTCTTAATAACAAACTCCCTGTTGGACTTGCTGCCACTGCTATTGCTCTTATACCCAAGATTGTCAATCCATCGTCTATTACTGATTTTAGACCAATTTCGTGTTGTAATATCATTTATAAAATCATTTCAAAGGTTTTAGCTAATAGATTACAATCGGTCTTGCCATCTATCATCTCCAACAATCAGGCTGCTTATATTAATGGAAGATCAATAAGCGATAATATTCTCTTGACCCAAGAATTATTGTATGGTTATGAAAGGAAAAATATTTCACCAAGGTGCATGTTAAAGCTTGACATTAAGAAGGCATTTGACTCTATTGCTTGGAACTCTATTTTAGCAATCATGTCTAGGATGAATTTCCCAAAGCCTTTTCTTGCATGGATTTACACTTGTATATCATCACCTATGTATTCTATTTCAAGAGAGGGTGGGATGTATGGTTATTTTAAAGGTGTACAAGGTGTTAGGCAAGGCGATCCAATTTCTCCATACTTGTTCATAATAGTTATGGAACTTCTTAATCCTATTTTGATGGATCTTGTTGCTAAAAGAGAATTTCAGCTTCATCCTAAATGTAAAAAACAAGTTATTACTCACCTTCTTTTTGCTGACGATCTTATCATTTTTACAAAGCCTTCTTATCATAATATTCGTTCTCTAGATCTTTTCTATTCTATCACTGGCTTACAGATTAATCTTCATAAATCAAATATCTTGGTTGCTGGTTTGAATTCAATTCAGAAAAATGATATTATTAAGTGTTCAGGTCTTCAGGAGTTATCCAAAAACTCTTTCTACTTGGGTTTGCCTATCTTTTTCTCTAGAATTACTAAGCAAAATTGCCTACCTCTTTTTGAGAGGATTATTGAAAGGCTTCAGTTATGGCCAGTGGATAAACTGTCACAAGCTGGTAGGCTTACTATCATTCAATCAATTGCAGTGGCTATGACAACTTATTGGGCTAGACATTACATACTTCCTATTAAGCTAATTAATATGATCTCTAGTGCTCTTAATGAATTTCTCTGGCATGGTGACCCTTTCTCCAGAAAGCTGATTCCTATTTCTTTTTATAAACTATTTGAATCCAAAAAGAAAGGTGGTCTTGGTATTACTAATATTTTACTATGGAATAAAGCTGCTATATCAGTATATTTTAATAAGATCTTTGAATCTGATAGGAATTTATGGTCACAATGGGTCAATAACAACCTTATTGGTAAAAAGAATTTTTGGACTATGCCCATACCACAAAACTGCAGTTGGAGTTGGAGATGTATTCTCAAGCTTAGGGAGACTTTCATTCCTCTTTTACAATGTAACTATGTTTTCATTAAAGGTTTATCATTCTGGCATTCACCATGGGCTAAACAAGGGTTGATCTTAAGTTCTGTAGTGGATTATAACTTGAGAAGAAACTCTGGTATTTCTGAACAGGCAACGGTTGAAGAGTTTTTACATGATGATGGTATAGTTTTACCTTATTCTAGTTCCTCTCTTCTTAGGAACTTATGGAATGTTATCACTGGCAATCCCATTAAGAATAATGACAGTGTTTTAATTTGGTCTGACAAGGGTAAGTCTCATTCCATTAGACTTGCTTATAATTCTCTCTGTCAAAATGGTTATCATTTTCCCTGGAATTCAAGAATATGGAATATCGGAGGTAGTGCAAAAGAAAATTTATTGTTATGGAAAGTGATGGCTAATGCTTTAAATACCAAGGATAAGCTAAGTAAAATGGGTATTATTTCAGAAGATATATGTGTTTTATGCAAATCAGAAACTGAAAGTAATACTCATTTGTTTTTTGAGTGCTCCTTTGTGTATCGAATTTGGTATAGATTACTTTCTAATGGTGGATTTTATAAACCATCACCTGTTAGTTCAGTTGAATGGTTTAATGTGTTCAAAGCTACAAGATGGAAGACTCAAATGACCAGGTTGCTGCTTGAACTTCTAAAGAGATTGATATATGCAGTATGGTCTGAAAGGAATAATAGAGTTTTTGGTATTGGTTGTAATAATTTAGCACGTCTCTATAATTTGGTTCATGGCAGCATTCTCAGAGATATTAAAGTAGATCATATTTGAAGTTCATGGCAATATTTTACATGCAGATGGCCTTTCTCTGGATTGTTATGCATAAAGATTCCCAGGACTGTATGCAGTGTTTTATATAGTTTGGTCTTTGTAATGATTTTTAATTGTATTTGTTGTTTTATTATCATTGTATTGGTCAAGATGGTTGTAATTGAGTGAAATTTCGTGGATCTGTAATTGTTCTTGTAATATTACATAAGTCAATAAAATGAGTTCATGCTCTTGCTTTTCAAATAGAGAGATTAATTTATTTAATTATTTTTGTTACTTAAAACTTATTTATTTAAGGTAAAATTTGTTTAAATAAAATAATTTGGTAATTTAATTTACAAAATGGTAATTGATCATTCTATTTCTCCAAATATTAATAAAACATATAATGTATGTACAAGGTCTAAAATCGACGAACAAGCCGGAATAGGAAATGGGTTGGAATGGACTGCAAATTAAAGTCAAAAGAGATTTAGTCTCACTCAATCAGATTACCTGTTAAATTTAAATTCGTTAAATTTAAATCATTGGTTGATTTCTTGAATTGATGATGTAATATTATATATATATATATATATATTGGAGTGTGATTGATTTTCCGCATTATATAGCGGACGAGACCCTATGCGCCTTGCATAATAGCGGATGACACCATATATCGCGATATTCCACCTCAAAGTGGAATTGGTATCTTTATATTGTGCTAACATCTGCGGATGCAGGGTGTAACGTCCCGCCTTTTCGCGCGCTTTAAATCGACACACATGCCAATTCAAACCATACGAAAGGGCGGATTGTTATGGGGTAAATAAAAAAAACAAGAAAAAATAAAACAAAACAGAATCTCACAGCCGAAGGATAAAATATAATAATCAATATACAGATCATAAAACTATTCACAAAACATTTGATTCTTCTTTATACAATAAATATCAGAATTCACATACCAATAAATATTAATGCAGCAGAATACAGTGTAGTGGAACCATATAGTATATAATAATAATAAAATCTCCGTCTTCGTCCTCCAGAAATAAAATCTTCAAATCCTGAAACGCTCGGACTGACCAGAGCGAATTGAAAAGACAAAATACTCGAGTCAGAACTAAAAGATCTTATGTTAGTTAAATTAACTGGAATAAGTATGAGTGCAGTAACTCAAAAGATGCTCGGGATTTACATCTCTTAAGGATCCGCTAAACTATTTACTACGTAATATATTTCGCTATTATAATAGTGTCTAATTGTAAAATAAACTTACTTTTTAATAGCGTTAAGGAGTTACCCATATAGCCCTTAACACAAATAATGCCAATAGTCTATACAATACCGTAATACCTCCTGATCGGGAGGCTACCAGAGGATACTCCATAGGTACGACACAAATATAAACTCGTAGTAAAGGCTTGGTATGATAGGTGACATGGCACAACTAGGCAATGCCAGGGTAGATATACCAATTACGCATCCGGGCCGGTGGAAACGCGCAGGGCGCAGCTACCGCCACCTCAAACAAACTCCCCTAAAATCAAAAAATAAAGGTGGCCACCGAATTAATCCAATGTCAAAGTATAATATCGAAGAGAAGTGTCCGATCAGAGGAACGAACTCATTGGCCCGAGAATCGCTCCTATTTTAGCCACCTTATGCCAACTCACGGGAGTCGGGTCCACGTATTTACCTCAAAGGAAACGCCGCCACCATCCTACCTCATTCTGGAATCTCCACCGCGTACACGGTTGTTAAAGTGGTTTTCGGAATTGGCAGAGAGTATGATAACTTTCGATCCCGGTCTCTTCAACAACCAAAGGTTATTATAACACTGCGGTCATTTAAAAATAATTATACTTTCAAAACCAAAATATAATTATCCATTTCAAAACCCATAAATACGATATCATTTCCTTTTAAAAATCCAAATAAATATGATATCATTTTATCTCAAATATATTTCTTTTCTAAAATCATGTCGCTTTTAAGATTTATAATACCTCGAAACCAAATATTTGAAATTTATCTTTCAACATAATACTTCGAAATCCATAACTTTAAAACCATAACTTTCAAAACTTAAATGGTTTGGATATTCAGAAGTATATAAAATAAAACATTTGAATTTAAAATTCCTTTATAAACTAAATAATTTCCACGTCTTTACAATTTTATTTACTTTAAATTCAGTCTAAACCCATAACCTTTGGATTCACTTTCTGTTTGAATAAAAACACTTCGATTTCAATATTTTCAAACTTTGAGTATTTAATTACTTTCAAAACTAAGGTTGGAAATTCTATTCAACAATATATTGTCCTATTATTTATTTTGAAATATTCACATAATAAATCCATAAATAAAACTTAAATTCCTAATAATTAAATATTTCCTTCAATTTATTTATACTAGAAATATTCATTTAATTTAACTTAAATAAAAATCCAGTTATAAATATCATACCCTTAAAATTCCAAGTTTAATAAGTTTACAACAACTTGTGGAGTTTAATTTTTAAATAAGCTCAATTTCAAATAAATTTCCAATTTATTTTCCAATCTTAATTGCTTTGAACCATTTATACTCTCTCTATATATATACACAATATCTTAAACCCGTACTTAATCATATAATATAAATGATCAAACTCCATTATTCAACTTATTTATTTTCATTTAACAAATTCATACATAGCTTAAATTCAATAATTTAACTATATATATGTATATATAAAATTAGATTTTATCTAAGATTCAAAATTAATGTCTAGTAAACCGTATCTTATCCAAACCATAGAAATCATTTCAAAATAATTTATATACATATACCGCGATGCCTGTATATAATTTTCTATCTTATGGTCAAGTGATACAGATATTTATCATTTCAATTCGCAATTTAAAAATAAAACATGCGGTTGTATATCATTTCAAACTGCAATCCCGAATGAAATGAAAATGCATAATAACTTACAGTTTATAAAATATAGAACACATCATCCATTCACCCAATATCAATCATCAACCAATTTATTTCAATCATCATCAATTTAAACAAACATCAATAGAGCATATAAAATATAATAGGTACCAACGAACAGTTTATATTCAAATAAACAAATATCTGTTTAACTAGCAGTTTATATGCAAAATAAATAAATTTTAACTGTCGATTTATATGCAATAATGACATTAATTAACATTTAAGTTAAAAGAAATGCGATTTAACTGAGATGATGAATAAAATATTCAAAACAGCCATAAATAAATTTCTAGTCATATCTTAGATCAATTTAACAAACATAAGCAAACTTAGAAGTTGTGAGTGGGTTAAAACACTCACCTTTTGAATTTAAATCGAATTTAAATCCGATTTAAACCCAAAAATTTGTCAGTCTCCAAATCCGTCCAAACTAGCGTCAAAGTGTCTGGAATTTCGATACGAACGCAACGGAGAAAACCGTGCGTCAATCCGAGCTCGTATGCAAAAGTTATTCGAGTTAAAAGATTTAAATTTTAATATAACATAATTAATTAGTACATAAAAAAATAACGTACCATCCTCTTCTTCCTTATCCACGAACCTACTAACCCATCACGCACGCGCCACTTTCTTCCGTGCGCACGCAACTCGAGACATATAGAGTTCGATCAGCGACTACCAGTGTGTGCGCCACCTTGAGAGCCACCTACGGACCAAGTTTCACATTACCGCTCGCTACCGTTTGCATGCAATCCAAGAAAATACGTCCATGCTTCCAAGCCAGATTCTAGCGAATCCGTGGTCCAATAGTATAGATCAACCGTATGGATTTGAAGAATCGCCGAGATCTACAACTTTGCTTTTGGAATTTTTCAATTTCGTTGAACGGATTGAAAGATATTGAGGAAAGAAGATAAGTAATTTCTGGCCATTGAATAAGTGGCGGCCATGGTATAGAATTAGGGTTTCTGAAATAAAATAATAATAAAACTGTCTCCGTTTGCGTGCGTATTTATAGAGTTTAATGTCAAAAACAGGCCAGAGTCCAATTTAAGCGTGCTGACAGGCGATCCTAACATAAAAAGGCCTTCTAAACGCAATGGTACTAGTTTCGAAACCCAGTTCCATCATTTTCGTAGGTTACTGTTCAAGTCAATTTGTTTGAATGACAAAAATGCCCCTGAAAAGTCCGTTTCGGCTCCGGAACGAAAATGAATCATCCCATATATCAAAATAGATGTTTTTAAATATTTTAAACGCGATGGAACAAGTTTCAAGCCCAAATTCCGTTGCATGAGGAAGTTATGTTAAAAACAATATTTTCAAATTGATTTCAAATTGATTTCAATTAAATCGATTTCAACGCGTTTCACATTCGTACGATCAAACGACAAGTCCGATCGCAATGAAACTTGAAACCCTACAATAATTCACTGTTATGGATCCGATGAAACTGGTTTCGTCGAAATCCGAGTCCGTGACCAAAATGGCTATTTTTTATATTTATTAATAAATTAAGAATTAGTAAATAAATCCAATTTTTATATTTCAGTTTTAGAATTTAAATTTTTTATCACTTAAAAATTCTCAAACATTTAAAATGATTTAACAATTTTTAAATGTCAATTTATTAAAGATTAAATCAATATAAATTTTCGATTTCATAAAATTAAAATTATAGATAAATTTCCAAAATTTCCATTAAATTGAATTTACCCCTAATTATTCCATTCATCATTTCAAATAGAAGGGTTTACCATTGGATTTAAAAATTATCACATAAATATTTTTTGTTTTCAACTTAATTTTTAAATTAACGTAATAGTTAAATATTTGATTTCATTTATTGGCAATAAATCCAACTATTATAAATTTAATAAATTAACTCACTACTAAAGACTCAAATTCTATAATTCATAAATTTCATCATCTTGATTTACTTATTAATTTATAATTCTTTAAACCAATTCCCATCTCTATTTAAAGTAACTTAATTCACCAATTATAGAATTTATTTCAATTTCTTAAAATAACCTACTTATTATACATTGAATCCAATTTATTTTGATAAGTTTCCAATTGAATGGATTAGATTCAATTTCAACCTTTAACTTACACTTAAATTTAGGTCATAATAAATTTATAACGTATTACCTTTCTTAGTTATTACTTTACATACTTCTCGTATTAATTTCACCATTAATCATAATTATTAAAGTAACGCTTATAATAAATACGATCCTATAATTACTCAACATTTAAATGAACCTTATTTCATTTTCCATTAGTGTAACATTCATTTATTTTATTATCACTTATTACAATTCCTAATTCCATTACCAAATAAGCAGGTAATTTATAATATATGTTACAATTTTTGAATTAATCACTATTCATTATTATTGACTTTAATTTAGCATTAATTATCTTGCATTAACATTGTTACTAAAAATCCCTATCCAATTGCAATTAATATTCTAATGAGTACACTTACCCTTTCCGTTATGTTATAAATTATCAACAAAGAAACGTTTATTACTTTCAACAATATTGCAATTACTAATTACCTACATTGATTGTATACGTTTTCCATTATTATCATTTGTTGGACAAAAAATGGCAAACACCTCCAAGTCGTATGATTTAGTTGATTATATATGGTTCTTAGCGATTTGGGTGATTTATGCGAATATATAAAATAGATGGACTAAACTGTAAAAGACACATAGATTTATAGTGGTTCGGCCAGAATGTGCCTACGTCCACTTTATATGTTATTCTCCTTTTCTCTTCAAATTATAAGTACAAAGCTTTGTATACAAGAATATGAAAGTTGTTTGAAAGTTCCGTCCGTGCTTGAGCTCTTAAACTTGTCTTCCATTGTTGTTCCCCTGCCCCTCTATTTATAGAGTGAGGCTGGGGGCAGGGATCCTGGATGTACATAGCCGTTGGTGGGCCTGGGCTGAAGCAATCTGGCCTGGCAACTTTGATCCGGCAACACCATGGTTCGGTGGAGAGTGGTATGTTGTTCGGACCGGTGATAGGTTGGGATTGAGTTTGGTTCGGTGGTGGTTGGTCCGGTTAAGTGTGGAGGTAGGTTGGTTCGGTGGTGAAGTGGTTCGGTGATCTGGTTCGGTGGCGTTGGACCGGTAGTGGATGGAAGGTGGCTGGTTCGGTAGTGAATGGAGTGGGTTGGTTTGGCTATGAGGGGAAGGGAGTTGGCCCGGCAATGCATGGAGAGGAGATGGTTCGGCAATGCATGGAGAGGGACGGTTCGGTAGTGAAAACATGGCCAACATTTGCCCCCCAAAGTAGGGCATATGCCTGTATATGGCGTGCTTTGTTTTGAGTAATGCCGAACCAACTGGTCCGGTCATTGATTCTTGCTTATAAATAGGGGCCCAACGCTTTCATTATTCAGCCGAGCCAACCCCTTGTTTATGCCGAATCGAAATATTATCTTTGCCGAACCAAACGTGTTAGTCGAATCAAACTCCTACCCTTGCCGAACCAGGTGAGAACCTTTTTTTTGCCGAATGGGTTTTAATCTTGAACTACCGAGTGTGCTTGAATGCTGAATGAGCTGAGGAGTATAGCGCCGAATGGCCTTCTGCCTTGCTCTACCGAATGGGCTCGGTAGTTTGAGTGCCGAATGGCCTTTCGACCTTGTACTAACGGATGGACTTGGGAGTTTGAGAAGTGCGAGGCCGAATGGATTTTAGCCTCAAAATTTTATTTTTCGCATTGAGAATGAGACTCCAGGCCGCATGTACTTGTTTGTTTATATTTCCATACTCCTTGTTTTAACAGTGTGTTTGTTTTTGGTGTTGCAGATAATGTCTCACAAAGTGGAAACTTGATCGGATAAGAAGAAATCTTCGGACAGAAGAGAGTCCACCGTAGTGCCCCCAGCTCAGCCAGGGCCTGAACGTCGTGGACCCACCCCGAGATCGCTAGTAGATGGGTATGTTCCCCAAGAGCTTCTGATTTCTCCGTCTGACTGCTTTCCTAGCTCTCTCAGAGAGGAGCAGCTTGATGTTATCTCCTGCTCCTTTGGGATTGATAGAGCACGCATACTGTTGCCAGGGAAGGGGGTCATGCCATATAATCCCCCCGAAGGATACTTCGCTTATAGTAGGTACCACTGCATGTGCGGGGCCATTCCTCCAATCAATGCTTGGATAGTTAGCTTCGTCACCTATTTGAAGGTGGCCCCTTTCCAACTCCAGCCCTACTCCTACGCTATCTTGGTGTGCCTATTCGTGATTTTCCAGAGAAAGTACGGGCGCCCCTTCTAACCGAGAGATTCAGTATCTATATAACTTGAGAGGTTACAAGAAGGGGTCCCCATATATCAGCTTGGAATTAGCCGTGTCCTTCAAGCCGGTCTTGGACTTGTATTCAAAGTTCACCATGTTTAAGAAGGAATGGTTCTTCGTCCAGGATGACACCGTTTCGATCCACCGATTCACCTCTGGCTGTAAGTTGCAGCTTATTTATAATTTCCATTTTTACTGGGATGCTTCTTCTTATGTGCTTTTATTTCTTGCTAGTGACAGGTGGCTTTGCGGTCATGGAGAATGATCACCTAGTTCAGATGGCCGCAGAGATAGAGGCCATTTCGGGAAGGGATAGCTCAGCTTCTTACCTAATCAGGAATGCCACTCTTCTAGAACACAACTTGATTCTACCACATCAGTCTGTGGTCAAGCAGAGGGATACGGCTGAGGAAAGAGCTGCCAAAGCCAAAGGAGGGCCATGACAAAGAGCAGCAAGAGGAGACCCTTCTCGATACCTCCAGTCGTCGGGGGGAAGAAGCTCAAGAAATCTGATGGGCCCTCTCCCAGCACATGCCCAGATGTTCCGGAGGAGGAAAGTGGAGAGGAGGAAAGAGGCGAGGAGGAGAGCGGAGGTGATGGAGAAGGTGATGGTGGTAACGGTGGCGAAGGACAGAGTGGTAGTGGAGTTGGTGCCTTGACCTCTGGGCAAGCAGGTGAGATTCAAGAGTGGACGGATGATGCTTTCCTCCAAGCCTTTAAGGGGTTGGAGGGAGGGTCGGTCTTGGTGGAGAAACCGAAGAAATCTGATAAGGCCGGAACTGGTGCCAGTCCATCTTCTGAGAGCATTTCAACTAGGGCAACTCCGGCGGTTCAAGGTGAATTTTCGACTCCTCTCTTAACTTCACATGTTTCTTGGATTATAGTCTCATGCACGCTTGTAACACTTGGTTTTTATTCCAGGAACGGGTAAGGCGGCCAAGACATCAGACATTCGGCACCGCCTCGAGCAATTCAAACTTTTCAAAGCTTCTGCTAAATCGAAGCCCTCGACTGACCGTTCCGGGGGCGTAGTCGGCTACCGTCCTCTTCTCGGAGTCATTGAAGAGGACGTTCAAAAGAGAAAGAGGAGGCGCTCCATGTTTGAACCTTCACTTGGACCTCAGCCCCCAACCCAGCCTATTCATGACATCACGAGGGAGGATACTGAATCCATACCATCTCCGCATCCATTAGAGAATCCTTCCGTTACTCATGTTGATCGTCCTGGCTTGGCTCGTAACCCATTTGCAGGCCATCCAGATCTAGACCCGAGTTCTCATGATATTTCCTTCGATGAGGTTACCGGTGAGCACCTCCTACCCCACAATCCTATGGTAAGGGTGCTTGATGAGGCTAAGTCTTTGGATCTCGACTTGTTGACCACTTGGATTGTGCCTATGGTGGATGAGGCCAATGCAAACATCGATCGGGTGGCTGAAGAGACCAAGAAGTTGATGGGGCATCACGCCCGACTGGTCAAGGCTGGAGAGGAAATCGGAAGTGCTAACATTCGGCTGCGGCTAATGGTTTCCGATCAGGTCAAACAGCTTGCCGATCAGGCCATTTAGATCTCCCAGCATGAGGTGGCCTCCAGACGGCTAAATAAAACTGTGGAGGAGGCTACCAGAGCCGAGCTGCGAAAAATGGAGGCCACCTGCAAGGAACGAATCGACATGGCCATTGCCACTGTGGATGAGGTTCGGGGAGCGCATCTTGAGCAGATAGAGGAGTTATCTGAGAGGCTTGAGGCCGCAGAGCTTTCTCAAGCCAAGCTGAAGGAGGAGATGGAGGCGATGCGGAAATCCCTTTAGGCTGACTGCTCGAGATACCGATTGGAGAGAGATGCTGCCGTTGCAAGGCTGTCGGCTTCCGAGGCCCGGATGAGGGATTTTGAGGAGAACGAGAGGATGATGGATGAGATGCTCCAGGACATGTACTTCCGTACTTGGAAGCAGGGCAACCTGTCCTGAATGGACGATTATCCTCGGGTCATGGCTAGGATATATCTCCGGGCTTTGGAGGAGGACAAGGCTGAGGCGGATAAGGAGGGTGGTGTAGCTTTCAGAATGGATGTGGTCACGGCCCAGTTTACTGAGGAGGAGAAAGTGGCAGTGAAGGAGGGCATACGGCTGCTTACCGCCGAGGAAGTGGGTGTGCAGTTGGGGGATGATGATCAGGGAGCATATGCTGGTAAGTCTTCCTTCTCAATCTTTTCTTAACTTGATTGCGTATTATTTATCTGATTGATTCTTCTCCTGAATCGGACAGGTGGGACCACTGGCCAGCATGTTGGGAGTTCTGATCCTATGGTCAAGTAGATCCCGGAGGGCTAGCAGGATAGAGGCGGAGCCCTGCTGCAGCCGACTACTTTTTTGGTTTACTTGGCATTCCTGAATATACTAGTCCAAAACATTAATGTACTTTCAGGCTATAGTTATGTAATTATGCCGTTGTAGCGAATGATTTTATTCTTATATAATTTCATAACATAAGCTGATTTTGTCGTATTTGAATACTGTCGTTATTTTGATGTGTTGCGTAAGAAATATAGCTGTGTATATGCATGTTCTTCAATCATGTTTGATGCTATGCTCTTGCTTGAAATATAATTTCATGTCTCGCAATGTTAGTGTGATGTGTGAATAGGCTATAGCTACATGTTTATGTACAAGAGAAGGAAGTACCGCCCTTCATGTTTTAGTTGTAGATGGTAGCTTTCAATGTCTTGTGTGACTGAGGATGGAATGCAGCTGAGCGACCTGTTATTCAGTTGTGAGTTCTCATTTCCACTAGCGAGTGTCTCCTATTTTGTGTCCTGTACTTTAATGATCGTTATAGAGCATATGAGGAAAGTTTTTTATAAATAAAATGGAAATATAAGAAATAGTAAAACTTCCAATCACGGAAGGCCTTCGATATACTTAAGTTCGTGGCAAACGGGTTTTGTAGTCACTTTCCCTAGCTGTGGGTCTTGGAGACATTCGTCACCCAACTTACGCCTCCACGGGGAGTTTTGTTTTTCACCACAGCCGTACTTAAGACACATCGGAGCCGAGATCGCGCACAGTAACTACCCGGGCCATTATGGCCCATAATCGTGGGTATTACTCGATTTACCATGGCCGGCTAGCGTGGGTGCCGATCGTCAACTGTGAATTGCCCCTGGCTGGCCACACCTTATGTTGGGGCTTATAATCGGTTCACAGTCGCCGGCGAGCCGAACGCCGTAATGAGCTGCCTTGGCTATAGTCGGCCTTTTCGGTGGCTTACGATCGGCTCTTTACAGTTGGCTTTAAGGGCCGTCCGAGCAATGAGTTAACCCGCAGCAGAGGGATGTTGGAGCAAAGTGTCTCATTGACGAGGGCATAGATTCGTATAGTACCTGTTAGGTCTTGTTCAGGTGGAGTTGTGCCGTGAAGTGTCCAGAATGGAAATGCCGTTATACAGGATTTTGTTCAACAGAAAAAGATAAAGCTTAACAAGCAGCCAAGATATAAAGGAACAAGTTGAAAAGGAGACAAGATTTTTAGAGTGGTTCGGCAAGAAAATGCCTACGTCCATTGATTCTCTTTATTAATTCACTTCATATGGGCAGTACAAGTTAAGAAAAGTATCGACGAAGGTGTTGAATGTTCCATGCCCTCTGGAACACCTCTCCGTCCACTGTTGACAAAATATAAGCTCTGTTGTGGAGAAATTTATGAATTACATAGGGTCCATCCCAGATTGGATCTAGTGCTCCGGGACGCGGAAAGATCCGTTTGAGGACAAGATCTCCTTCTTGTAAGCTGCGGTGTGTGACTTTGGATTTGTATTATGCTGCCACTTTTTGCTTGTGAGCTGCCGCTTTGAGTGCTGCATCATTTCTTCTTTCTTCAATTAGGTCCAAAGACATGTGTAGGAGTTCTTCATTCTGTTCTGGGTTGTAGTGGATCCTACGGTGGGAGGACACTACAGTTTCAACTGGGAGCATGACTTCCGATCCGTATGCCAAAGAGAAAGGAGTATGTCCTGTTGACGTTCTGTGAGATGTGCGGTAGGCCCAAAGTGCCGTAGGAAGTTCATCCACCCAAGCTCCTTTTGACTTTTCAAGTTTCTTCTTGATTCGAGTTTTGAGAATTTTGTTGACAGCTTCGACTTGTCCGTTTTCTTAGGGATAAGCTACAGATGAGAAGCTTTTGTGAATTCCGTGCTCTCGGCACCAGTCGGTGAATTCCTCGCTGTCAAATTGAAGTCCATTGTCCGATATGATTTTGAGTGGAACCCCGTAACTGCATAAAACATTTTTGATCAAGAAGTTAATAACTTTTGCCGAAGATATTTTATTTAAAGGTTCCGCTTCCACCCATTTGGTGAAATAGTCGACTGCCACTATAGCATATTTGGCTCCGTCTCGGCCCATCGGCAGTTCGCCAATCAGGTCAATTCCCCATACCACAAAGGGCCAAGGACTGGTCATCTGAGTAATCTCATTGGTTGGTAGTCGAGGGATTTTAGCAAATTTTTGACATCTGTCGCATTTTTTGACGAAGTCGAAGGCGTCTTTGTTTAAGGTGGGTCAGAAATATCCATATCGGAGTATCTTCTTTGCCAGAGTCTACCCTCCAGTGTGGTCTCCGCAACTTCCTCGATGGATGTGGGATAAGATTTCCTTGGCTTCCCTTCCGGCGACACATCTTAAAAAGGGGTTAGAGAAGCCACGCCGATAGAGGATGCCTTCTTGTATCGTGTAGCGGGAAGCACTCCTTAAGATTTTCCTAACTTCGTTACGCTCGTTGGGTAGTGTGCCATCTTGCAAGTATTTCCTGATAGGAGTCATCCAAGTTTCTTCTTCGATTGCAGCTATCAGATCCTCTTGTTCGAAACTTGGGGCTAGTTGTTTTGAGATGGCTACCATTCCAGAAATGGTGCTGTTCTTCATGCTAGCTTGCTTTGCCAGTTCGTCGGCCTCTTGGTTCTCCTCTCGAGGAACGTGTTTGATTAAATATTGATCCAATTGATTGGGCAACAGCTTGGTCTTCTTAAGATATGCTGTGAGTCGTTCTCCTCGAGTCTGGAATTCTCCCAGTATTTGATTTACAATAAGTTGAGAATCGCTATGGAGACATAAAGAACTGACTCCAATTTCTAAGGCAAGTTCCAGTCCTGCTATCACTGCTTCATATTCTGCATCGTTTTTGGTGGCAGCGAATTCCAACCTTAGGGCCTAGTGCAGCTTCCTTCCCCTGGGGGTGATTATCACAATACCTGCCCCCGAGCCCTGTACGCTCGATGCTCCATCTATAAAGAGATTCCTTTTGATATCTTTTGCTATTTCAGATTGAACCTTACCTTCGTTGGTAGTGAATTCGGCAATGAAATCGTCCTTGGCTTGTCCTTTGATGGTGGTGCGAGGATGGTAGGTGATATCATATTGACTCAGTTCAATGCACCATTTAAGTAGTCGCCCAGAAGTGTCGGGGCGATGGAGTACCTGCCTTAGCGGTTGATCGGTTAAAACTCTGATGGAATGAGATTGGAAATAGTGTCGCAGCTTCCGTGACGTGATTAGCAGACAGTATGCTAGCTTCTCAAGTTTAGGGTACCTGGCTTCTGCCCTTGTAAATCTCTTACTTACAAAGTATACGGGCCGCTGCGTGCGGTTGTCTTCTCTCACCAAAGCGGCGCTTAAAGCATGGGACGATACAGCAAGGTATAGGTATAGTTCCTCGCCTTCATTTGGAGTTGAGAGTACTGGTGGTCTCTGGAGGTGTTCGATTAAGTTAAGGAAGGCTGTCGAGCATTCGTCAGTCCATTCGAACTTTCCTTTATCTTTCTTTAGATCTTCAAAGAAAGGGATGCATTTATCGGTTGCTTTAGAGATGAACCTGCTTAGGGCGGTCACTTTCCCGTTTAGGCTTTGCATCTCTCTTCGAGTGGATGGTATCTTGATATCTTGCAAAGCCCGGACTTGTTCGGGGTTTGCTTCAAACCCCCGGGCATGGATGATGAATCCCAAGAACTTTCCCAATGATACTCCGAAGGATCACTTTAGAGAATTCAGCTTCATTCCATATTGGCGAAGTACTTGAAACATCTCGTCCAGGTGGTTTATATGATCGTTAGCTTTTCTCGATTTTACCAGCATGTCATCCACATAAACTTCCATAGTTCGTCCTATTAATTTCGCAAACATCTTGTTGACGAGGCGCTGGTAAGTAGCTCCGGCGTTTTTAAGTCCAAAAGGCTTTACTCTGTAGTAGTACAATCCTCGGTCAGTGATGAAACTAGTGTGGTCTTGATCGGGGGCATGCATAGGGATCTGGCAATATCCTGAGTATGCGTCCATAAAGGATAAGAGTTCGTGTCCGGCTGTGTTGTCCACGAGTTGGTCGATTCGGGGGAGTGGGAAGCAGTCCTTCGGGCAAGCGTCATTTAAGTTGGAGAAGTCGATGCATGATCGCCACTTCCCATTAGCCTTCTTTACCAGTACCGGGTTGGCGATAGATGGCTTCTCGTATGAAGTTATTGGCAAGTAGATTCTTTACTTCTTTCTCGAGGGCTGCTGATCGTTCTTCCCCCATGCTTCTCTTTTTCGTTTTTACTGGCACCTTGGTGGGATCGATGTTCAGTACTTGGCATGCTACGTCTGGGGAGATTCCAGTCATGTCAGTGTGCGTCCATGCACATCCATGTAATGGCGAAGAAAATCGACGAGTTGATCCTTCAATTCCACTCTTAACAGAGACCCAACTCTCAGCAGTTTACCTGGATCGTGTTTGTCTACAGATACAAATTCCATAGCCTCTGCAGGCTCGGTGGTGGCCTCCTCCTCCTTGTCCCTGGGGTCTAATTCATTGAAAGGATTGCTGGTATATCGAAGAGGAGGGGCTTTCTTTAATTGCTATGCTTCTAATTTTTTCTTGCAGAGAGAAGTCTCTGCATCCTTCCCTTTATCCTTCCTGCGGTTATTGCGAAGTTCAGTCACATAGCAATCTCGAGCGGCGCCGTGATCTCCCTCTATTTCTCCTATTCCATTGTCCGTTGGAAATTTCATCTTCAGGCCCATGGGGCTAGGACAATTTGGAAGTCAGACAAGGCTGGCCTTCCTAAAAAGGCGTTGTAGGCCGAGTGGTTCTCTATTAGCACAAATGTTTGTTTTCGCACAACGGAGCGGGGATGACTTCCTAATTTGACAAAGAGGTCCAGTTGCCCGAGGGGCATCTTCGCATCTCTAGTGAAGCCATGTAACGGTTTGCTGCAGGGAGACACATCCTTCATTGACAGCTTCATTTTGTCGAAAGCATGCTTGAATAGGATATTTTCTGAGCTTCCAATGTCTACTAGAATTCGAAAAACCTTGGCTGGACCGAACTAGGCAGAGATGACCATAGGATCCATGTGAGGGTACTGCCTTCCCTCTAGATCATGCCTACTGAATGTGATGTCATCATTCTCTTTCCGTTTCGGGTGGCGTTCTTCTGTAACAGAATTAACGTAGCCTTCATTGTTTCTAAGTGACTTACCGTATCTCTCCATCTCTGCCCAGCTTCCGTCGGCGATGTGTGGTCCTCCTGATATAGTAAGGACCACTATCTTCTCTTGACTGGAGCCGCTGGTGTTGCGATTTCCTCCACCTACTTCCGTGAGGGGCAGTCCTGGGTTTTCATTGACATGAGTTGAAGTCCTGTTCTGACCTTTCACATAGCGCTCTAGTCTCTTCCTTCTGATGTGTTTTTCAATCAAGTCCCAGAGATGATGGCATTCATTGGTGTCATGCACATGAGATTCGTGGAATCGGTAGAACTTTCCAGACTTAATTGCATTATCTGATTCCTTCTTGTGCGGGGGGCGCTTGTATATAACTTCATCCTGGGTGGCCAAGAAGATGTTTTCGATTGTTTCATTTAGAGGAGTGCAAGAGTCAAATCTCGGTCCTGGCCTATATAAGCGCTTTTCCCCCTTCTTGCCCCCAACACTATCTCTGGAGTCATTTCTTCGAACGTCCTTTGCTACTGCGGATGTGTTGCCATGAGCTGCCTTGGTTTGTTGCCATGTCTGCCTTTCAATGGAAGCGTCTTCAAGTCTCATATATTTCCCGGCTTCGTGGAAGAAATCGGGTAAGGTAGCTGGCTTTTCTTTCGTTAGTCTCCTAGCAAACTTAGTATCCGGATGCACACCACTGCAGAGGGCCATTAGGATAAGTTTCTCGTCGGCATCTTGGACTATGGCTGCTGCGGCGTTGAATCGGGTTAGATATTGTTGCACTGTCTCCCCGGGCTTCTGTTTGATATTAGATAGGGAATAAGCATCCTTGGGTTGTTCCACATGAATGCGGAACTGGCTTATGAACTTCTCTTTCAACATTTCCCATGAGCTGATGGATCCTTGAGGCAGATGGCAGAACCAAGAGGTGGCCAGATCTGCCAAGAATAGTGGAAAGCATTTACACAACACTCCCTCTGTTGCTCCGCTCATTAGCATATGCTGCGTGTATCTCTGCAAGTGTACAACAGGGTCAGAGGTTCCCTTGTAAGGTTCCATTGTTGGCATTTTCCATTCCCGGGGGGTGATGGCAGTTTCGATATTGCGGGTGAAGGGACTGGTTCCCCTAGCACCGATCCCCCGATCCCTTTGTTCCCGTTGGACGCACTCTCTGAACAATCGCACCATCCTTTCATCAGAGCTTAGAGCGGATAGAAATGAGTTTGGTTCTTCCCTGCGGGATTGATTCCGTCCAGATGACCTGTAGGGATGGTATCGTCTATCACTCCTAACATTCTCCAATGGCTGCCTCTGGTCTTCCGGGGGCATGCTGGGGTCAGCCACAGTTGGTCCTTGCCTTGATCTTTCTCTGCTAGATTCTCTTCTCAGCACTTCCTCGGGTCCAACTTCGGGCTGGACTCCAGCTCGGCCCCGCCCTTGGGGTTTCCATGGTTAGGTAGCATGGCGGGCTCAGCTACATCCGACCCTTGCCTGGTACCTCCCCCGTTGGGTTTGGTTCCAAGCGTTTCCTCGGGTCGGAATTCGGGCTGAGTCCGGGCTCGGCTCCTACCATAGCTGTTTCTGTTGTTAGCCTCTTCGAAGAAGAAAGACCTTTGTCGTCTCCTAGATCCTCCAGACCGGGACTCACCCCATGATTCAGTGTTGCGGTTGGTTTCTTCAACATCCCTTAAGCGTGATATGAGTTGATCCACCAAGGCTTCTTGTTGAGATGCGAAGCGGTTAGTTACTTCAGCCACAACCCTGTCCAGATCTGCCCTTGTAATTGGTTGTTCCATAGCAGGAGCTGTCGGTTTTGCCTGATTTCCATTTGCTGTTGGAACTGGACGATTGTCTTGATTTCTGGTCACTGGATCTGCAATACTGGTAGTTGCGATGTTCTTTCCTTTGTTAGCATCATTCTTTCGTCCGGGAGGCATGTTTTCCAAGCAATGAATGACGCTGATAGGAAAAGGGGTTAAGTGGGAGAAGCTGAAGCTCCTGAGTTCATCTCTTAATGAAAGCACCAAAAATGTTTGCAGAAAAAATGGGCAAACACCTCCAAGTCATATGATTTAGTTGATTATATATGGTTCTTAGCGATTTGGGTGATTTATGCGAATATATAAAATAGATGGACTAAACTGTAAAAGACACACAGATTTATAGTGGTTCGGCCAGAACGTGCCTACGTCCATTTTATATGTTATTCTCCTTTTCTCTTCAAATTACAAGTACAAAGCTTTGTATACAAGAATATGAAAGTTGTTTGAAAGTTCCGTCTGTGCTTGAGCTCTCAAACTTGTCTGCCATTGTTGTACCCCTACCCCTCTATTTATAGAGTGAGGCTGGGGGCAGGGGTCCTGGATGTATATAGCCGTTGGTGGACTTAGGCTGAAGCAATCTGGCCTGGCAACTTTGATTCGGCAACGCCATGGTTCGGTGGAGAGTGGTATGTTGTTTGGACTGGTGGTAGGTTGGGATTGAGTTTGGTTCGGTGGTGGTTGGTCCGGTTCAGTGTGGAGGTAGGTTGGTTCGGTGGTGAAGTGGTTCGGTGATCTGATTCGGTGGCGTTGGACCGGTAGTGGATGGAAGGTGGCTGGTTCGGTAGTGAATGGAGTGGGTTGGTTTAGCTATGAGGGGAAGGGAGTTGACTCGGCAATGCATGGAGAGGAGATGGTTCGGCAACGTATGGAGAGGGACGGTTCGGTAGTGAAAACGTGGCCAACATCATTTATTAGAATTCTATTCAACTTTCCATCTTATGCATATAGTTAACCTTTCTATTGATTTTACCTTCAAAATTTTCAGTTATTTTCTTAACTTACAAAAGGCAATGATTAATTACATTTAATCGCTATTAATTAAATGCATTGGTAACGAACAATAGTTGTCACCATTATACAATTTATAACATTTGTAATTTATTCACTACAACAATTATTTCAACAACTCTCATTAAATACATTTATTCCAATTTCCGTTTCAACATTTTTATTACAAAATCAATTAAATACTTTCCTTTCTCGCATTAAATTATACACCTGTATAATCCTTTCCACTATTCAATATTTAGAATTCTATTTAAATTTCGATCTCTTGTAATCACTCATTTATTATACATTCGCATATCAATAAAAAAAGTTCCAATAAATAGGATTTATTCAATTCACCTTATATACAGGTACAATACTTACCATTTTATTTATTGAAATTTTATTCATATTACAAATAAAAGCTTTAATTACCATTCATATATTTTATTTTAGCCTTCATTTCAATATTACTTTGCCCCCTTAATTATTTGTACTAAAATTAAAATTAAAAATCCTATTAAATTAACAAATTAAATTGTCGAAATTTACGGGTCGTTACACTCTCCCTCACTCAAAGCTTTTCGTCCCCGAAAAGGAAAGGAAGGGAAAAGAAGCATTAGGAATCAATATATCTTACTTGAAATATTAACTTTATAAACAGCTAAATCTACAATAATTATTTTAAATAAAATATACAAATATAACCATTAAACCCTTTATACTCAATTTAATAAAGTTTGGAAACACTTTTCAAAAAAAATTCTAAGTCCAAAATTTACGATTTTTTTTGGAAGAGTCTCCTTTGTACGGAGAAGCTCGGGAGAAAATATAATATCAAAATATAACAATTATATAACATATATTATCCAAAATATTACATCCCAACCCGGGAAAATATATGAAATAGCGCTATAAACCGTAATCCGAAATGTACCTATTTGTCGGGCAATTTACGCTTAATTTATGGAACCAAAAGCAGTAGCAATTGCTTCCAAAACCTGCATTTCACTTATATAATCTAAAAGGTTAACAATTTATGTAAAGTGAAATGTTTAAGTGGTTTCAATCACAAACAACAAATGAATACAACAACCAACAGTTTCAACAAACAGCATACCCAACAAATACAAAACAACCATACAATCAAACAAACACATAGTTGTTCGGATTCAAAACCTTTAAATTGTATGGAATGAAGAATAAACCATCAAGTGCATCATTTACTCAACAATCTTAGAGTAAACACAATGGATTATTCATCCATCCCAACAAAATTAAAGTTTCCTTACCCAACAACCACAAACCACGACAAACAACAATTTCAGCAATAGATTTAGTCTATTCTTATTCATTCCATTCATACATTTGTTGTTTGGTTCTTTTCATTCATATAACAGTTTATCTTTTTATTTCATTTATTTCTTTCAATTTTATTTAGAAATAACTTCAACCCTATTTCTTAAATTTACAATTTCTCTTTATTTATATTACAATCATTTATTTTCACTTACTACTTACTATTTTCATTTATAATTGCATGACCTCATCTATTTACACTTTAATTACTTAAGTTTATAATCATCTATTTGTCATACTTACCTTTAATTATATTTACTTGGTAAAATTTCAATTGTAACTTAAGTTCATAACATTAAATTCTCATTTAATAACGATTTCATTAAATACTTTCATTATTTCAAATTTCTACTTGTATAATATTCTATTACAATCTCTTATTAAATATTTCAGCTTTTAATTTTTGGTAAGTTATATATGTTATTTAAGGGTGTAATTGAAAGTTATACAAGTTTCTCATTTCTTTTAATTGATTCATTGTTCAATAAATCTTTATCTTTTGCCTTATAAGTTACAATTTCAACTTCCTTTTTATTTCCTTTATAACTTAGTATTAAATCTCTTACCTAAATTAGAGGTTTCAATTATTAATTACTTACTTTTCATTTCACTACACTAATTGAAACAAATAATTAATGGAAATTTAAGAATCTAATACCGGGTTAAATTTCAAATTATTTTAAAATAATAGGTAAATATATTCTTACAACTTATATATCTCTAATTACATTTAAAACAATTCAAAATTTATATACATACATATATATATATATATTTAATCAAAAATGAATTTGCAGTAAAATTACTACAGTGGCCTTCCCCTTCGAAACTCGAAAATGAAAGTCCATGATGCAGCCGCCATCACCGAAATTATTTTCAAGAGAGGAAAGCTCAAAACTTATTTTCTCAAAATCTTCTTTAAAACAATTCTTCCGAATTATACTGAAATATTTATGTTAGAAAATACTTACAAACAATATTATTATATTCCACAATTTATTCGAAAGAAATTTCAAAACCCCAGATCTTAAGTTCTAAATTTCCCAATTTTCATTTATTTTATTTTTCAATCTTATTTCTATTATTATTTATACACTTTATTACCTAACAACCAGTCTATTGCAGCCAAATATAGATATCATTTGAAAAAAAGCTATTATATATATAGAAAATATAATAGGCAAAATTTTTCATTCACATATATAAAACAAATATTATGTAAGGCCTGTCCTATTAAGTGTTTAGAAACCCCTATTGATGCCACAGCGTCCCATGCATCAACAAGAATTTATAAATACAAAACGGAACAGATTAACACAATATAAAATCTTTTTTTAACACTAAAAAATACGCTCTCTCATATATATGCACTCAGTAACTCCCATAAGGTATTACTACCCTATTAATAAAGAGTTAGACCCCACAAAGCTAAGGTTTATCGCTAAACCAAAGCTCTGATACCAGATGTAACGTCCCGCCTTTTCGCGCGCTTTAAATCGACACACGTGCCAATTCAAACCATACAGAGGGGTGGATTGTTATGGGGTAAATAAAAAAAACAAGAAAAAATAAAACAAAATAGAATCTCAAAGCGGAAGGATAAAATATAATAATCAATATACAATTCATAAAACTATTTACAAAACATTTGATTCTTCTTTATACAATAATATCAGATTTCACATAACAATAAATATTAATGCAGTGGAATACAGTGTAGTGGAACCATATAGTATATAATAATAATAAAATCTCCGTCTTCGTCCTCCAGAAATAAAATCTTCAAATCCTGAAATGATTGGACTGACCCGAGCGAATTGAAAAGACAAAACACTCGAGTCAGAACTAAAAGATCTTATGTAAGTTAAATTAACTGGAATAAATATGAGTGCAGTAACTCAAAAGATGCTGGGGATTTACATCTCTTAAGGATCCGTTAAACTATTTACTATGTAGTATATTTCGCTATTATAATAGTGTCTAAGTGTAAAATAAACTTACTTTTTAATAGCTTTAAAGGGTTACCCATATAGCCCTTAACACAAATAACGCCAATAGTCTATACAGTACCGTAATACCTCCTGATCGGGAGGCTACCAGAGGATACTCCATAGGTACGACACAAATAGAAACTCGTAGTAAAGGCTCGATATGGTAGGTGACACGGCACAACTAGGCAATGCCAGGGTAGATATACCAATTACGCATCCGGGCTGGTGGAAACGCGCAGCGCGCAGCTACCGCCCACCTCGAACAAACTCCCCCAAAATCAAAAAATAAAGGTGGCCACCGAATTAATCCAAAGTCAAAGTATAATATCGAAGAGGAGTGTCCGATTAGAGGAATGACCTCATTGGCCCGAGAATCGCTCATGTTTTAGCCACCTTATGCCAACTCACGGGAGTCGGGTCCATGTATTTATCTCAAAGGAAACGCCGCCACCGTCCTACTTCATTTTGGAATATCCACCACATACACGGTTGTTAAAGTGGTTTTCGGAGTTGGCAGAGAGTATGAAACTTTCGATCCTGGTCTCTTCAACAACCAAACGTTATTATAACACCGCGGTCATTTAAAAATAATTATACTTTCAAAACCAGAATATAATTATCCATTTCAAAACCCACAAATACGATATCATTTCCTTTTAAAATCCCAAATAAATATGATATCATTTTATTTCAAATATATTTCTTTTCTAAAATCTTGCCGCTTTTAAGATTTATAATACCTCGAAACCAAATATTTGAAATTTAACTTTCAACATAATACTTCGAAATCCATATCTTTAAAACCATAACTTTCAAAACTTAAATGGTTTGGATATTCAACAGTATATAAAATAAAATAGTTGAATTTAAAATTTCTTTATAAACTAAATAATTTCCATGTCTTTACAATTTTATTTACTTTAAATTCAGTCTAAACCTATAATCTTTAGATTCACTTTCAGTTTGAATAAAAACACTTCGATTTCAATATTATCAAACTTTGAGTATTTAATTACCTTCAAAACTAAGGTTGGAAATTCTATTCAACAATTTATTGTCCTATTATTTAGTTTGAAACATTCACATAATAAATCCATAAATAGAACTCAAATTCCTAACAATTAAATATTTCCTTCAATTTATTTATACTAGAAATATTCATTTAATTTAACTTAAATAAAATCCAGTTATAAATATCATACCCTTAAAATTCCAAGTTTAATAAGTTTACACCAACTTGTGGAGTTTAATTTTTAAATTAGCTCAATTCCAAATAAATTTCCAATTTATTTTCCAATCTTAATTGCTTTGAACCATTTAAACTCTATATATATACACACAATATCTTAAACCCGTAGTTAATCATATAATATAAATTATCAAACTCCATTATTCAACTTATTTATTTTCATTTAACAAATTCATATATAGCTTAAATTCAATAATTTAACTATATATATTTACATATAAAATAAGATTTTATATAAGATCCAAAATTAATATCTAGCAAACCGTATCTTATCCAAACCATAGAAATCATTTCAAAATAATTTATATACATATACCGCGGTGCCTGTATATAATTTTCTATCTTATGGTCAAGTGATACGGACATTTATCATTTCAATCCGCAATTTAAAAATAAAACATGCGGTTGTATATCATTTCAAACCGCTATCCAGAATAAAATGAAAATGCATAATAACTTACAGTTTATAAAATATAGAACACATCATCCATTCACCCAATATCAATCGTCAACCAATTTATTTCAATCATCATCAATTTAAACAAACATCTATAGAGCATATAAAATATAACAGGTATCAACGAACAGTTTATATTCAAATAAATAAATAACTGTTTAACTAGCAGTTTATATGCAAAATAAATCAATTTTAACAGTCGATTTATATGCAATAATGACATTAATTAACAGTTAAGTTAAATAAATGCGATTTAACTGAGATGATGAATAAAATATGCTAAACAGTCATAAATAAATTTCTAGTCATATCTTAGATCAATTTAACAAACATACGAAAACTTAGATGTTGTGAGTGGGTTAAAACACTCACCCTTTGAATTTAAATCGAATTTAAATCCGATTTAAACCAAAAAATTTGACAGTCTCCAAATCCGTCCAAACTAGCGTCAAAGTATCTCGAATTTCGATACGAACGCAACGGAGAAAACCACGCGTCAATCCGAGCTCGTATGCAAAAGTTATTCGAGTTAAAAGATTTAAATTTTAATATAACATAATTAATTAATACATAAGAAAAATAACGTACCATCCTCTACTTCCTTATCCATGAACCTACTAACCCATCACGCACGCGCCACTTTCTTCTGTGCGCACGCAACTCGAGACATATAGAGTTCGATCAGCGACTACCAGTGTTTGCGCCACCTTGAAAGTCACCTACGAACCAAGTTTCACATCACCACTCACTACCGTTTGCATGCAATCCAAGAAAATACGTCCATGCTTTCAAGCCAGATTCTGAAGAATTCGTGGTCCAATAGCATAGATCAACCGTAAGGATTTGAAGAGCTCGCCGACATCTACAACTTTGCTTTTGGAATTTTTCGATTTCGTTGAACAGATTGAAAGATATTGAGGAAAGAAGATAAGCAATTTCTGGCCATTGAATAAGTGGCGGCCATGGTATAGAATTAGGGTTTCTGAAATAAAATAATAATAAAACTGTCTCGGTTTGCGTGCGTATTTATAGAGTTTAACGTCAAAAACGGGCTAGAGTCCAATTTAAGCGTGTTGACAGGCGATCCTAACATAAAAAGACCTTCTGAACGCAATGGTACTGGTTTCAAAACCTAGTTCCATCATTTTCGTAGGTTACTGTTCAAGTCAATTTGTTTGAATGACAAAAATGCCCCTGAAAAGTCCGTTTCGGCTCCGGAACGGAAATGAATCATCCCATATATCAAAATAGATGTTTTTAAATATTTTAAACGCGATGGAACAAGTTTCAAGCCCAAATTCCATCGTATGAAGAAGATATATTAAAAACAATATTTTCAAATTGATTTCAAATTGACTTCAATTAAATTGATTTCAAAGCGTTTCACGTTCGTACGATCAAACGACAAGTCTGATCGCTACGAAACTTGAAACCCTACAATAATTCATTGTTACGCATCCAATGAAACTAGTTTCATCGAAATCCGAGTCCGTGACCAAAATGGCTATTTTTTATATTAATTAATAAATTAAGAATTAGTAAATAAATCCAATTTTTATATTTCAGTTCTAGAATTTGAAATTTTTATCACTTAAAAATTCTCAAACATTTAAAATGATTTAACAATTTTTAAATGTCAATTTATTAAAGATTAAATCAATATAAATCTTCGATTTCATAAAATTCAAAATTATAGATAAGTTTCCAAAATTTCCATTAAATTGAATTTACCCATAATTATTCCATTCATAATTACAAATAGAAGGGTTTACCATTGAATTTAAAAATTATCACATAAATATTTTCCATTTTCAACTTAATTTTTAAATTAACGTAATAAGTAAATATTTGATTTCATTTATTGGCAATAAATCAACTATTATAAATTTAATAAATTAACTCACTGTTAAAGATTCAAATTCTATAATTCATAAATTCCATCATCTTTATTTATTTATTAATTTATAATTCTTTAAACCAATTCCCATCTCTATTTAAAGTAACTTAATTCACCAATTATAGAATTTATTTCAATTTCTTAAAATAACCTATTTATTATACATTGAATCTAATTTATTTTGATAAGTTTCCAATTGAATGGATTAGATTCAATTTCAACCTTTAACTTACACTTATGTTTAGGTCATAATCAATTTATAACGTATTACCTTTCTTAGTTATTACTTTACATACTTCTCGTATTAATTTCACCATTAATCATAATTATTAAAGTAATGCTTATAATAAATACGATCCTATAATTACTCAACATTTAAACGAACGTTATTTAATTTTCCATTAGTGTAACATTCATTTATTTTATTATCACTTATTACAATTCCTAATTCCATTAACAAATAAGCAGGTAATTTATAATATATGTTACAATCTTTAAATTAATCACTATTCATTATTATTGACTTTAATTTAGAATTAATTACCTTGCATTAACATTGTTACTAAAAATCCCTATCCAATTGCAATTAATATTCTAATGAGTACACTTACTCTTTCCGTTATGTTATAAATTATCAATAAAGAAACGTTTATTACTTTCAACAACATTGTAATTACTAATTACCTACATTGGTTGTATACGTTTTCCATTATTATTATTTATTAGAATTCTATTCAACTTTCCATCTTATGCATATAGTTAACCTTTCTATTGATTTTACCTTCAAAATTTTCAGTTATTTTCTTAACTTACAAAAGGCAATGATTAATTACATTTAATCGCTATTAATTAAATGCATTGGTAACGAACAATAGTTGTCACCATTATACAATTTATAACATTTGTAATTTATTCACTACAACAATTATTTCAACAACTCTCATTAAATACATTTATTCCAATTTCTGTTTCAACCTTTTTATTACAAAATCAATTAAATACTTTCCTTTCTCGCATTAAATTATACACCTGTATAATCCTTTCCACTATTCATTATTTAAAATTCTATTTAAATTTCAGTCTTTTGTAATCACTCATTTATTATACATTCGCATATCAATAAAAAAAGTTCCAATAAATAGGATTTATTCAATTCACCTTATATACAGGTACAATACTTACCATTTTATTTATTGAAATTTTATTCATATTACAAATAAAAGCTTTAATTACCATTCATATATTTTATTTTAGCCTTCATTTCAATATTACTTTGCCCCTTAATTATTTCTACTAAAATTAAATTTAAAAATCCTATTAAATTAACAAATTAAATTGTCGAAATTTACGGGTCGTTACACAGGGAAACAGGTTGGAGGCATCTGTAACGTCCCGCCTTTTCGCACGCTTTAAATCGGCACACGTGCCAATTCAAACCATACGGAAGGGCGGATTGTTATGGGGTAAATAAAAAAAATAGGGAAAGAAAAACAAAATAGAATCTCACAGCGGAAGGATAAAATATAATAATAAATGTACAATTCATAAACTATTTACAAACATTTGATTCTTCTTTATACAATAAATATCAGAGTTCACATACCAATCATAATCAATGCAGCGGAATTAAATAGTGTAGTGGAATATAATATATAATAACAGTAGTAATGAAATCTTCGTCTTCTTCCTCCAGAAATAAAGTCTTCAAATCCTGAAACGCTCGGACTGACCCGAGCGAATTAAAAAGACAAAACACTCGAGTCAGAACTAAAAGATCTTATGTGAGTTAAATTAATAGAAATAAATATGAGTGCAGTAACTCAAGAGATGCTCGGGATTTACATCTCCTAAGGATCCGTTAAACTATTTACTATGTAGTATATTGCGCTATTATAATAGTGTCTAATTGTAAAATAAACTTACTTTTAAATAGCGTTAAGGCTTTACATTTTCCACCTTAACACATTTATATATTCCCATAGTCTATACAATACCGTAATCTCCCCCGTACTGGGCGTCGTCAGAGGGCACTCCATAGGTATGGTACAAAACCAAAATCGTATAAGACGCGCTAGGGTAGGTGGCACGACACAACTAGGCAATGCTAGGGTAGATATACCAATTACGCTTCCGGGTCGGTGGTAACACGTAGCGCGCAGCTACCGCCCACCTCGAGCCACACCCCCAATAAAAAAGTGGCCACCGAATCAATCCAAGAGTCAAAGTATAATATCGAAGGGATGTGTCCGATCAAAGGTGCTACCTTATTAACCCGTCAATCGCTCCTGTTTTAGCCACCTTATGCCAACTCTTGGGAGTTGGGTCCACGTATTTACCTTGTAGGAAATGTCGCCACCAACCTACTTCATTCTGGAATCTCTACCGCGTACACGGTTGTTAAAGTGGTTTTCGGAGTTGGCAGAGAGTATGACAACTTCCGATCCGGGTCTCTTTAACAACCAAACACTGCGGTCTTTTTAAAATAATTTTACTTTCAATACCAGAATATAATATCTATTTCAAACCGTATAAATACGATATCCTTTTCTTTTCAAAACAAACTCATTTGATATTTTTTAAAAACCCAAATTAATAATATCTGTAACGACCCGTATTTTTACGGATCGAAATATTGTAAATTTTATGCTTTAGGTTGTATTGAAGGCCGGGTCGGTTGAGCGACTTAGTGGAATGGAGCGACTTAAGTTATTGACCTACCTATAGGAATGAGCCACCCAGAGTTAGCTCGTGTGGAAGTTAGGTCGTGTGAGCGAGTTAGGGGAAGCTAGCGACCTAAGGAGTTGGAGCGAGTTAAGGAGATAAAGCAACTAAGGGGTTGGATCGTGTAGTGCTTAGGTCGGTAGAGCGACCTATAGGATTTGGAGCGACCTAGGGTATTGACCGACCTATGGAGTGACCGACCTATGGAGTGACCGACCTATAGGAGTGACCGACTTAAGGTAGTAAGCGAGTTTGTGGCTAGCGGCTTAGGGATAGGTCGGTTGAAGCGATTTAGCGACCTAGTGGTTAGTGCCGGGTTATAGTTAGGTCGTAAGACGACCTAAGGTTGCAAGCGACTTAGGGTTAGGTTGTAAGTCGTTGGGTCGTTTGCGACCTATGGTGGTTTGCCTTCTGTGGTTAGGACGACATCTCAGTTAGGTCGTAAGCCGTGGGGAGGCTTAGGTCGTAAGACTTTCTGTGTTTAGTTAAGTCGCGTGAAGGTTGAGTCGTAAGTCATTAAGTCACTAAGCCGCATAAGGTGTTAGGTCGTTAGGTCGGCCGCGTTTGTTAAGTCGCTTGGTTGCACTGTGGTATTTATTATTAGGTCGGCAGTGCTTTAGGTCGTAGGTCGACAATGTTATAGGTCGTGAGCGACCTAATATCGAGTAAGCGACTTAAGGTGGCCTGAGTATTAGGACGTAAGTCGTTAGGTCGGCGATGACTTATGGGGGCAGACGACTCATGGATCTGCGTATAAATAGAGGGGTTTGATTCACTTTTTAGCATCGGATTTTGAAGCGACGAAGTGCTGCTATTTTGAGAGCTCGACTACAACACTTCTTCACTTCTTTTCTCCATTCTAATCTAGTGCTTCCTTCCATCCAAGATTGAAGATCAAATCGAAGATCCATGAGCTAAAGTTGAAGATCTCCATCCATTGAAGAGAGATTTCATCATTTGAAGCGGAATCTTGTCGGATCAAGCTAGATCCTTTGCTGTCCAGATCTGAAGTTAGCTGCTTTTGAGGTGTTTAGGTGATTCGGTGAGTGGTAGTTATCTCTCACATGGACCCAAAGGAGTATATTGGATTGGTGGTTTGTTTGTGTGTTAAAGATAGTGATTCATGCATTTTCCTTAAGTCTGCATGTAGATCCATTGTTTAGGAAGTTTTGATATCCATTTTATTATATGTTAACCTATGCTAGTTCATTCATGCTTGTTAGGTTTGGATCCTTTAATTACAAAATTACCATTATTGTTATAACTGTTTATTTAGATCTTGTTTGAATGATTGATTACTTGGATTAATGTTTGATTTGATTGATTATTAGAAGTAAGTTGATTGATGATTTGATGTGGACAAGTTGGTCGAAGATGATTCAAAAGCTAAGTGGAAAGGCTCTTGAATAAGGAAAGCTGCCGTGGCATATGAAGCGGATGATAAAGCTCATATGGATAGATTTGATCTTGATGTTGAGATGGGACTTCGCTATGATGCGATGAAGCAAAGTATGATATGAGAAAGCCTTGGTTTAATCCCGACGGGATCATTCTAAGCATGTTGATAACTCGGTGATGTGGTCCGAGTTTGTGGATAATGGTTGGCTCGAGAGGCGCTTGAGCTAGTATGTGAATAGTCGTCGAGGAGGATGACTAGAAGGCTGATATTTCATCGTTATTGAAGGTTCTAGCATGCTCAAAGCAAGAGTACGTTGGGACGGGTCACGACGACGTTCTAGACACGGGTCACGATGACGTGTTAGTACTCTGGGCAGATTCGATAGTCCTAGGCACGAGTCACGACGACGTGCGGAGTTATGTCTAGAACCGGGGTTACCATTAGCCCTTGACAGACGGATGAAAGAATGAGCTGGTCATTCAATTAACGGTGATATCGAGGCAATGATAACAGTGATAGCCAGAGTCATGGATGTTTGGTTGTATTGTCACTCGGTCTCAAGAGCGATGTTTTGTGGGTGCTTATCTGATCTTGGTTTAGGCCTTGGGGGTCTGTACTTGGAAAACATCGACCTTGACTCGAGTGATAATTGCTTTACTTTAATTGTCTGCTTTGCTATGTTTGTTTCTGCTTGGTGTGTCTGGCGGCTATCACTGTAGACAGAGGTGGAGTGGGATGGTTGGGTTCCTATTCCTTTGTACCCTTTATGCTCTTTTGGTATGTTTGATAGTTGATTTACTGCTCACTAAGACTATTGTCTGACTCAAGGTTTTATGTTTAACTCTTATTACCTTGGGCTGTTCATCCATGTTGGGATGGGCAGACTAGGAAGCAGGTGGCAGGTGTTGTTCTTAGTGACTAACGTTGTTGATGACGAAGACGAGCTGGAGGCTTTTGCATATTGTTTTCTTACCATATGTACTGGGTGTTCGGTTGTTTGTATGATTCTCTGAGTGTTATGTAGTGAGGCTTGATGTTTTGACTATTCAGATGTTTGTATCAAATTGTTATGAGCTTATAAGATGAGAATTCTATTCTATAGAGCTTCACCATGTATACTTTCTATTGTATTTTATCCATGCGCTGTAAGTAATACGATAGACTATTCTGTGTTTACTCTACCCTAACGATCATCCATGGTTGCCTGACACACTTTACAGCGCACTATTTCCTTGTTGGTGCAGGAGCCATGGGCGGTCGTCACAATATCACTTTTATTCCAAATATATTTCTTTTCCAAAACATATTTCTTTAAATTTTAAAATATGTGGAAACCAAACATTTGGATTTAACATTCAAAACATAATACTTTGAAACTCATAGTTTTAAAACTATACTTCTAAAACTTGAATGGTTTGGATATTCAATAGTATATAAAATAAAATAGTTTGAATTTAAAATCTCTTTATAAAATAAAATAATCTCAGCGACTTACAATTTATTTCATTTAAGATTAAGTCAAAATCCATCAATTTAAAATCGCTTTTAGTTTCAATAAACCACTTCAGTTTCAATATATTTCAAACTTTGAATATTAAACAATTGGAACTAAGGTCAGAAATTTCTATTTCAAAAATTTAAAGTCCTATTATTTATTTTGAAATATTTGCATAATAAATCCGAAATCCTTTTAAATAAAACTCAAATTAGTATTAACAATCAAAATTTCCTCCAATTTATTTATACTAGAAATATTCATTTGATCCATCTTGAATAAAATTTCAGTTATAAATATCATACCTTTTAAAATTTCAGGTTAATAAATTCTCCATTAACTTATGAAGTTAAATTCTCAATTAAGCTCGATTCCGAATAAATTTTCAATCTAACTTCCACTATTACTTTATTTAAATCATTTAAAAATCTATATATTCTCAATATCTTAACATGTACTTAACAATATAATATAAAATAGTCAAACTCCATTTTTCAACTTATTTATTTTATTCAACGAAACCATACGTAGCTTAAATTCAATATTTCAACTATATATATATATATATAAAATAAGATTTTATATAATATCAAAATTATATTTATTGACCGTATCCTATCCAAACCATAGAAAAATTATTTCAAAAATTATTTTATATATATACCACGGTGCCTGTATATTATTTTCTATCCTATGGTCAAGTCATACGGATATTTGTCATTTCAATCCACAATTTAAAAATAAAATTATGGTTATATATCATTTCAAACCGCAATCCCGAATGAAATGAAATGCATAGCAACTTGCAATTAATATGAATAATTATCCATTCATCCATCAAATCATACATCCATTTATCACAATCATCGTCCAATTTCAAATAATACATCAATATATAACAGGTGATAAATAACTGGTATCAATTATCAATTTATACTCAAATAAATTTAATAACTATTAATTGGCAGTTTATATGAAAAAAGTAAATATAATTTAACTGGCAGTTAATATGCAATAATAAATTAAATAACGCGTAAATTAAATGAATGCAATTTAACTGAGAAAATGATGAAATATATACCAAACAGCTACAAATAAAATTTAAAACACATCATACATCAATTTAACAAACACAAGAACTTTTAAAAGTTGTGAGTGGGTTAAAACACTCACCTTTTGAATTTAAATTGAATTTAAATCCAATTTAAACCCAAAAATTTGACCGTCTTAGAATTTGTCCAAACCAGCGTCATCAGGTCCGGAATTTCAATATGATCCTAAAAAAAAACCGCGCATGAAACAGAGTTCGTATGCAAGAGTTATAGCGAAAATTTCACTTGAATTTTAAATAAAATAAAATAGAAAAAAGAACACATTTAATCCATACTTGCCACGTCATTCTTTCCCCAAAGTCAACACGCGAGCCTTCTTCCAGATCCACGCAACGCACGGGACACGCATGCAAGGGCCCCTTTGACCGAGCTTTGACCGCCCCATACTCCTACCATCGGCCACCATATGGTCGCCGACCACCACCACTGAACGGCCCTTGGCAAACCGCACGCAACCCCCTAGGTCCGGTCCCCCCTTGTCACGACCGGCCGCCACCCAACGTTAACCTTAATCGCACATTTCTGTCGATCCAGCCGTTGATCCACTTTCAATTTCCACCGATGAATTCCTCTTGCCGAACTCTACAAAACCCAAAAGGGAATTTTCGATCCGACGACGTTCGTCGTCGAGCGATGAAAGACCGAAACTAAACGCCCAATTTCTGGTCAAACTACAACCCGAATCGAAAAACGAATTACACCATTGAATTACACTCGTCGAGAGCATCAACATATATTTTTTTAGAATTTTTCTGAGGACTTTAAATTTTAGGCTTTGGATTTGATTTTTGAATTTGAATTTAGATCTAGCGTTTGTAGCCATTGGGAAGTGGAGGAGCTGAGGAAATGAACGTACAACCAAATGAGAATAGATGGAGGCTAGGGTTTATAACTGGGTTTATATAGGTATGTTAGAATTAGAGTAGATGGATCGGGTTGGATACGTGCTACCACTAACGTGGCCCAAAAAGCCCGTTCTGACCCCGGAACGAAATTGGGTCAACCCATATATCACAATAGGTATTTTAAAATATTATGAATGCAATGGAAAAAGTTTCACGTCCAAATTCCATCGTATGAAGAAGTTATGCTGAAATCCATATTTTCAAACTGATTTCAATTAAATCGATTTCAAGGCGTTTCGCATTCGTACGATCAAATGACAAGTCCGATCGCTACGAAACTTGAGACCCTACAATAATTCACTATTACGGATCCTATGAAACTGGTTTCATCGAAATCCGAGTCCGTGACCAAAATGGATATTTTTATATTAATTAATAAATTAAGAATTAGTAAATAAATCCAATTTTTATATTTCAGTTTTAGAATTGGAAATTTTTATCACTTAATAATTATCAAACATTTAAAATGATTTAACAATTTTTAAATGTCAATTTATTAAAGATTAAATCAATATAAATCTTCGATTTCATAAAATTCAAAATTATAGATAAATTTCCAAAATTTCCTTTTAACTGAATTAACCTATATTTATTCCATTCATAAATTTAAAATAAAAGGGTTTACCATTGGATTTAAATTATCCCATAAATTTTTCCATTTTTCAACTTAATTTTTAAATTAACGTAATAAGTTCATATTTTTTTTATTCATTTGCAATAAATCCATCTATTATAAATTAAATAAATTAACTCACTATTAAAATTCAATTTCTATAATTCATAAATTTTATCACCTTGATTTACTTATAAACTTATACTTCCTTAAACAAATTCCCATCTCAAATTTTAAATGTAAATTCTTTTACCAATTATAGTATTTATTTTAATTTCTTAAAATAATCCATTAATTACACTTTGAATCCAATTTATTTTAATAAGTTTCCAATTAAACGAATTAGATTCAATTCCAACCTTACACATAATTTAGGTTATAATCAATTTATAACGTATTTCTTTCTTAGTTATTACTTTACATACTTCTCGAATAAATTTCTTAGTTAATCATAATTATTTTAAAGTAATGCTTAAAATAAATACGACCCTATAATTACTCAACATTTAAACGAACGTTATTTCATTTTCCATTAGTGTAACATTCATTCATTTTATTATCACTTATTACAAGTTCTATCTCCATTAACAAATAAGCAGGTAATTTATAATATATGTTTACAAGCCATACGTTACAAATTTTGAATTCATCCCAATTCCTTATTATTGACTTAAATTAGCATTACTTATGTTGCATTAACGTTGTTACTTAAAATCTCAATCCAATTGTAATAAATACTCAAAATAAATACATTTACTCCTTTCATTATTTTATTAATTACAATTAAGGCTCATCTAGTTATCTTTATTGGTAAATAAGTGAATTTACTAGTAACCCACTATCATAACCTTTAATATACTTGTATATTTATTCTTCACAACAACTACCATCTATCAATATTATTTCGGCCCTAAATACAAAATTTGCACTTGTTCTTATTATCATATTCCATTTACTAAGTCATAACATTCGAATAAATTTATTAAATTGAAAGGTTCATTCAAGTTTATTAATTATTAACTTCCAACAATGTATCCCTAATTAAAAATCAATTACAGTAACAATGTGTCCTTACATTAACAAATTTAATGCCTACCCTATATTTTCCGTATTCACCTTATATCCAGGTACAATACTTACACCATTTTTTTTTAAATTTTATTCATATTACAAATAAATAGGCTTTAATTACCATTCATATATTTTAATTTAGCCTTCATCTCCATATTAATTTACCCCCTTTATTAATTCTACTAAAAATAAATTACAAAATCCTATTTAATTAACAAATTAAATTGTTGAAATTTAAGGGTCGTTACACTCTCCCCCACTCAGAACTTTTCGTCCCCGAAAAGTGAAACGAAGAACTAAGAAATCAATATACCTTATTCAAACATTAACTTTATAAACAATTAAATTTATAAAATTAATCAATTTAGATAAAATATCTCAATTTATAACCATTAAATCTTTTCATACTTAAATTACTAAAGTTCGGAAAACATTTTCAAAATAATTTCTAAGTCCAAAAATTAACGAAAAATTTCGACAGAGTCTCCTTTGTACGGAGAGGCTCGGGAGAAAATATAATATCGATTATAGGAATTATATTACATATATTATCCAAAATATTATATCCTAACCCGGAAAAATATATAAAATAGCGCTATAAACCGTAATCCGAAACGTACCTATTTGTCGGGCAATTTACGCTTAAATTTTATGGAACCAAAAGCAGTAGCAATTGCTTCCCAAACTTGCATTTCACTTCTATAATCCAAAGGGTTAAATATTTATATAAAGTGAAATATTTAAGTGGTTTCAATCACTATCAACAAATCAATACACAACCATCTACTTCAACAAACAACATACTCAACAAATACAAAACAACCATTCAATCAAACAAATGAATAGTTGTTCGGGTTCAAAACTTTTAAATTGTACGGAATGAAGAATAAACCATCAAGTGCATCATTTACTCAACAGTCTTAGATAAAACTAAATAGATTATTCATTCACCCAAACCCAATTTTAAAGTACCTTACCTAAACAACAATAACCAAACAACAACAATTCCTACTAACAAATCAATTAACTCATTATTAATTTTATTTCGTACATTAGTTGTTTGATTCTTTTCATTCATATAACGGTTTATTCTTTTTTTTTCATTTATTTCTTTCAATTTTATTTAGAAACAACTTCAACCGCTTTTTCTTAAGTTTACAATTTCTCTTTATTATATTACATTCATTTATAATTGCTTGACCTCGTCTATTTACCCTCTAATTACTTAAGTTTATAATCATCTATTTGTCATACTTACTTTTAATTATATTTACTCGGTAAAACTTCAATTATAACTTAAGTTTATAACATTAAATTCTCATTTAATAGCGATTTCATTGAATACTTTCATTATTTCAAATTTCTACTTGTATAATATTCTATTACAATCTCTTATTAACATTTCAACTTTTAATATTTGGTAAGTTATATATATGTTATTTAAGGGTGTAATTTGAAAGTTATACAAGTTTGTTCCATTTCCTTTAATTAATTCATTGTTCAATAAATTTTTACCTTTTTCTTATAAGTTACAATTTCAACTTCCTTTTTATTTCCTTTATAACTTAGCCTTAAATCTCTTACCTGTATTAAAGGTTTCAATTATTAATTACTTACCTTTCATTTCACTACAATAATTGAAGCAATTAATTAATGGAAGCTTAAGAATTTAATACCGGGTTAAAAATTCAATTTATTTTAAAACAATAGTTAAATATATTCTTACAACTCATATATGTCTAATTATATTTAAAATAATTCAAAATTTATACATTTTCAAAAATGAATCTACAGTAGAACTACTACAGTGGCCTTCCCCCTTCGAAACTCGAAAATGAAAGTCGATGATGCGGCCGCCATCATTGAAATTATTTTCCAATGACAGAGAGAAAATTACGAAACTTATTTTCTCCAAAATCCTCTTTAAAACAATTCTTTTGAATTGTATTAAAATATTTATATCAGAAAATACTTATAAACAATATTATTATATTCCAAAATTTATTTGAAAAATTCCAAAACCCCGGATCTTAAGTTCTTAATTTCCAAATTTCATTTATTTAATTTTTCAATCTTATTTCTATTATTATTTGTACACTTTATTACCTAACAACCAATCTATTGCAGCCAAATATTGTTTCCTGGGGGATTGACCAGGCAACTTGGTACTCGGCATCCAAAAGCATCGCTTGGCCAAAGTAAGCAGTTGGCCGAAGAAGGAACGCTCGGCATCAGGAGTATTGTCGGCTTATATTGGTCGTTCGGCACCAAGGGACGTTCGGCATTGAATGCCTTTCGGCGTAGACGGTCGTTCGGCATTGAATGCTGTTCGGCGTAGACGGTCGTTCGGCATTGAATGCCGCTCGACCAAGTGGTACTATTCGGCGTCCCACGTACGCTCGGCCAAGTGACGTTCGACATCCCCGAACGATCGGCCAGCAAGATGGCCCGGCATCCGCCCCAACACAACCAGTTTCAACTATTACTCGGCCTACCCTTCCCTCACTCAACACCTCATCCTGTCCGGCCTGGCCTCGTTCGGCATGAAGGAAGGATCGACATTCTACGTTCGGTCCACTTCTTCCACTCAACAAACAGACCGTTCGGCATGAAAAGGAGGGTTCGGCATTTCGATCGTTCGGCCTATTCGGCTTGGCACACAGAGCACGTCCTACTTGGACCAAGTTATTCGGCCAACTGGCCCACCAGGAAAGTCCAACCCACTTTCGTCCATAAACAGAGAGGCAGGGACACAGAAAACGGGATTAGATTTTAGAGAGCACCGGGGAGACTCTGCCACATTGAATCCTCATTCAAGATTTATTTCTTTTACCCTACAATTGTATTCTAATACTTAAGAATGGATTGTATCTGTGATCGAGTATCAAGTGGAAAATAAAGATCAGCTTCAAAGTGGACGTAGGCCATTGCGCCGAACCACTATAAATTTGGTGTCCTTACTTCTCGCATTTTAATTTATGTTCTCTTCTCTTTTTCAGTTTATTTTCTTCATTATTCTCTCCACATAATCTTTCTAAGGGTGTTAGTGACCAATTTTGGTGCTAACATTTTGGTGTTTTCACTGAGAATTGAATTCTCAGGCTATTAGGATCTCCTTTGTAGCTACTGGATTGCGTGAATCCCCCGAAGGAGATCCATAATCATTCATAAGGCATCTGTTGATTCTACTCAGAGTTACAGCCAGCAACTCTATCATGGGAAGACCACGAACCAGATCGGCCTCTCAAAGTGCAGATGTCCGTGAAACTTCTAGCATACAACAAGATGGTCCTAGCAAGCAACAAGCGATTCAAGGCGTAGGACCCTCCAACCAAAATCAAGCGCAAGTTGTTTCCCGAATGCTGGAGGTAGCCCTGCCCCTTACTCAGAAGAAGATAGTTCGACTTTAGCTGACGAACCACCTAGGCGTAGAGCCGCAAGGATGAAGACGCACAAGAAGGTGACACCAATCGGTCGACTAGGGATCAAGCTCCCGAAGAGGCTGGACACCAGACTCACCAGGATCCCAAAGAACCCAACCTTCCATCTTCCATACCAACCCCTGACTTGACAGCTATGGTTAGACAGTTGATGAAAGAAAACCAAGGATTGACTAATGAAGATTGGGGAGTTTCCAAGAGTCATACTCCCTTCACAAATACCATCCTGCAGGTTGAATACCCAAGGAAGTTTAACATGCCCACCATTCCTGCCTATGAAGGGAAAACTGACCCTAGACAACATGTAATGAGGTATGGATGGATGATGGATTCAGCAAGAGCCAACGACGCAACCAAGTGCAGGTGCTTTCCGATAACTTTATCCGGAATCGCCACCATGTGGTTCACTCGACTTCCTCCACGGTCAATCTCTAGCTTCGACGAGTTAGCAAGAAAATTCATAGAACAATTCAGGATGCACACCACTATACACACCACTCGTCCCAAGGATGCGATGTCCTTGTCGAGTGTGACCTAAGCTCTAGGAGAATCACTGAAAGCATACTTGCAGAGATTTCATGTTGCCGCTACTGAAGTGAGAAATCCTAACGATCACGCAATTTTGATGGCAGTAATGCATGGAGTGGATCCAGATTCTGAATTTGGAGATTGGTTGGCAGGAAAGCCCGCAGCCACGCTGAACGTTTTTATTCGAAAGCCCATCAATTCATAAGGAGGGAAGAAGCCCGGTGGACAAGGAAAGACAAGGCACCGGGGCCCGGTCAGGAATCTGTAAAGAGTAACATCGTTGCGAAGACAACCGGAGATAACCTTGAGAAGGCTCAAGCCAACGTCCAGAATGATCCCGGGCAGTCTAAAGCAACTGGAGGCGGAGATCCCTGAAAGAAGAAGAAGGAAACGGGGAGATGGAAGTCAAGAATCCCGACCTACAACGAATACACTCCACTGAATACATCTCTTGAGAACATCTACTTGTTGACCTGCAACACTTTTCAATACAGAAAACCACGCCCAAAGGAATCAACAGAGGAGCAGAAGCGGACTGGGAAGTATTGCCGCTTTCACGAGTCCTACGGACACAACACTGACGAGTGCAGGCATCTTCATGACGCTATTTGTAACGACCCGGAATTTTCGAGCATTTAAAATCGGAATATTTAATTGATTTTAAACATTCAATATAATAATTTTAACTCGAATTTCGAATATCACCTTTTATTTGATAATTTAAACGATTGAAATAAATAATTCAAAGTTGGATAACCTGTTGAATCTAGAATTTTAAGTCTGTTAAAAATAATAATAAACAGATAATTAAAAGAGGAAGCTTAGAGGAGAAGCTATAGCCGCGTATATAAAAAAAAGGGGGAGCAACAATAGAGGCCGAGCACTTTTCACTTTCGTATCAATCTCGTGTACAAATAAAAAAAAAGTTATAAATCAATAATGGCCGAGAGCTTCAACTCCTCGAACCGAATCATCAGTTAAAAGAAAAAGGGGGGAGCCAAGCTTTCAAATCTTCTCGCGACTTGTTTGGGCGTAGGATTCGAGCTCGGCCGGCGCTTCGTGAAGCAGTGTTAATGGCGGCGGCGCAGTTGGCTAGCGTGAGGTCAGAGAGTTCGAGCAACCCAGACGGCAACCAAAGATCGCGTTCGAGTTGACAATGTTGTCGTCGATTTGTAGCTTCAAAGCCGTTAACCGGGGCGAGGCACTGGGGATTGAGACGCTAGCAATTAGGGTTTCGAATTTGGGGAAGGAGCGGGATTTAGGGGCGGCGTCGGTAGAGCAGTAAGGTACGAATTTTATCTTTAATTCAGTAATTAAAGATTGGGGAAAAAATATGATAATAGGAACAGATATAGGAATATATATATATATATACATATATATATATATATATATATATATATATATATATTAGGTAAGTTTTTAATCTGAATAATAATTTTTATCCTCCTTTTTCAACATTTAATTTAACAAATATATATAAATCAGAAGGGAAGCTTTATGGTAAAGCAGATTGTGGTTTTGCTGGTTACAGAGATCTATACAGAAATGAAATGAGTTTTGAGGGATTATAAAAAGGAAAAAAATTAAAATTAAGTTGATGTTGAAACTCTACAGACTTTTATAAATATATGTAGTTTCAAATGAAAAATATATATAAAATAAGTACACGTCTTTAACTTACCAGTTTATTTTAAAAATTTGTATGTAGGAAGATTAATTTATTTAATAAGCTTGTTTACATAATTAGTTACTAAAAATAATTTATTATAGGAAATTAGTTTAAAACCAAATTATTAGTTTCAATAAAATGAATAGATAGTAGGTAATGGTTCAATCAATTCAAATATTAATAAACTGTATAAATATGTTTACAAGGTCTGAAATCATGGAATCAAATCGAGAATGAAGTGGATTGCAAATTTAAAGGGAAAGGTGAGTTAATCTCACTCAGTTTAAACTTAAATTATTTAAATGATTAAATTTAAATAATTGTTTAAATGGTTGAATTGATTGTTGTGTTATATAGTAGTATATACCACGCCTTGAAATGATTGATTTCCCTCATCTTATAGTGAAGATAATTTATATCGTGCTAACATCTGTGGATGCAGGGAAAACAGGTTGGAGGGATCCAACTGGACCCCTCAACTTTCATGTAAATTATTTAATATCCTCTGTTCTGATTATTTGATATTCTATAATGAATTATGTGGAAATATTGAATGCTATGGCTTGGTTGTTATAATTGGGTATAATGAATTATTAAAAATATAAATTTGATTTTGGAAATAAAAATAAAAGAAGTGAAATTGCAAGTAAAATAATTATAGAATATATTCAAGAATAACTTGGAAAAAAAAATATAAAGTGACTTTAAATTTTAATAAATGAATCCTGAGAATGGAAGGGAAATTTGAATAAACAGAAAATTAATGAAGTTTAAAATGCAGTATTATTAATTAAAAAGGAACAAACATTTATTTTGAATTTAAGATTTGAATTATTGAAAGAGCAAAGAAGAAACTGAAGAAGATAATAATGATAATAATAAAGACCATAACTACTGAATTTAGAAATGAACTGATAAGTAAAAGAATTTATTCCAAATAAAATAGATTCGAAATCAATTTGGGGAAAATTGATTTAAGTGATCGAAGTTTGGATTTTCTCTGGATGGCCAAGTACATGTTTTAAAAGTAAATTTGCAAATATAAATTAAATGTTTTAAAGTTGTTTAAAGAAGCAAGTTTTGTAAAATTTATTATTTCTAATATTTAAAGTAAGTATTTCCTTTAATCTATTCTAGCAGTAATTTTTAAGAAGTAACTTAGTATTTTGGTTTTTAAAAGTAGAAATCTAGTTTTACATTTTATTAAGTAGCTTTATTTTCAAATGTTTATATAGTATGTATTTTAATGAATTATTAAAGTAGTCGTAACTTAAGAATTTAAAGGTAAATCCCAAAGTAAGAATTTTTGTTTTATCTACTATCGAAATAATTATATAAAGAATGACTTGATATTTTGTTAAAAGCATTATTTTAAATTCTAAAATCTTGTGCTTGGTGATTCTAGTGGAAATGAAATACTCGGAATTTATTCCGAGAAAAAGGAAGGTAGTTTGAAAACTGTTTTCAAAAGGATTTGAAAATGAGGATATACCTTGTAAAGATATTTTGAGATAAATAAATAATGTGGGAAATTATTTATTAGTTGGATGGTTGTTTGTGAATATTAATTGATAGTTAAATAACCGACTATCAATGTTGGACAATGCGTTGATCGTTTCGAAGAGACCGGGATCGAGATTTATTTCTCGAAAACCACTTCGATCCGGTTTGTACGTTTCGTGAAAACGATTTTGGATTCGAAGATGGAGCAGTGAAGTGCAAGGGCTAGTCGCTACTAATCCTGAGGATATTTCCAAAATGGATGTAGTAGGAATAGTGCCTTCGGTTCCGTTCGGACCCGGGATGGACTTGTATGAATGAATTGTCAGGACCCGACTTTTTCGTTGCCGAAAAACCGAATACTGAGGGGGTTTTAAGAAAGAAGAGAAAGAGGTAGAAGAAGAAAGAAAGAAAAACAGAACAGAAAGAAAACAATAGAACACATCAGAATCTCACAATTCGCAGCGGAACATATAATAGATAATAAATGAATAATCTTTAAACAAAGAACTATATCAGTTATTACATTACATCACATTACATCACATCATATCATCAGAGTGTACAACATCATACAACAATAAACAGTGCAGCGGAAAAAGAAATACTATATAAACTAGTAATACGCCATGCCATCCAGCTTGCCTCCAGCAACTCCAGAATATCCAGAATATCCCGATAAACCTAACTCTTAACTGCCCGTGTGGAAATTGGTGGGCACCCAGAGTTTAGGAAGGAAAACAATAAACTCCGAGTCAGTCATGTGACTGGTGTGAGAACTCAAAACAGTTATTTATCTTTAAAATCAAAATAGAGGAATATTTTTAAATTCAATTCGCAATGCTTTTAAAAATGAGACTACCATAAGACCTCCCACCACACACACAATGCAAACGCAGACTTGGAGGAGATTTCTCCTTATGATAGTCAAACATGCTTGATACGCATTTAAAAAGAGCATTTGATATCATTATTAGTGCATAGTGTAGGAAAAATTCATTTCGAAAGTAGAATATAAATCTTAGCCAACATACGACCATTATCGTATGCCTACTATAGCTAACTATGTTCAATAGCAGGTTACCGCCACATTCCATAGCAGGTTCTACAACTAAAACCGTACAAGTCTCGTATTGTTTCTTTGGATTTCCATCGAATGGTCAGGCCAAGGAACTTCCCATTGCCACATGAGAATGCCTCTGGATGGACATCCCCGAGAACCAAACCGGATCTCTACCAACACAAGGCCGGGTTACTCCTAACTGAGCAACAACTGACCGAATATGCCATCCCCCGGTCCTTTGGGACCTTTTCACCGAGCGCTCGTAATCAATTCACACAATCATAAAGTGTTTTCAACATGAGTAAGTATCTGGGCTCCATACCATGATACCACCCTTTTCCAGAAGGAAATGGACACATCCTAAAGGGTGCTACCCCTCATAACCTTGCCGCATCTTTCCTGTTTTGACCATTCACGGGATGTGAGGCTCGACGAATTCACGTCCACAAAAACATACTTTATACAAAAGCCATGCTTTGGGTCAACAAATGATCAACACAATGATCACTAAGATAGACGATCAAATAAATGATCCTATCACAATAATCAACACAATGATCATTTCAGCATCACTCAGCATGTCACATTACCAAATTGGGAATATATCGCTGATAACTTCAACTATATAACCTTTGAGCTCGTACGTCTCAAAGAAGGGTGTTAAGCAAAGAATAAATTCTCCGCCACCAACAGAAATATATTTGAAAGAAATCGGCTTTATATCTCAACTTGTAATGTCAGGCATACAATCCATACAAGTCTGTTCCGGGCTCGAACAAAACCGAAGGCACTTACAAAGAAGTCCTTGCAATCCGGATATTCACAATCCTGATCGGATTCACCATCACATATGGAGAACTCAATACCGGAGCAACTCGGTGCAGAGTCAATCGATAGTTCATCCTATCGCTCTCGCAAATATCCGGTCTTCAACACCGATCTTCAATGCAATTCACAACGACGTATCACATATTCGGAATGGGTTATACGACCCCATGGTCCTTTCCCGGTTAACCCGAATAGTGAGCGCTTATTCAAAAATAAGTGTGCATTCAAATTCAATCAATTCACATCAAATACCCATTCAAAGGGAAATATTGATAGTCGGCTATTGAACTATCAATGGATATGCATACATCACCAGATTCCAAATAATTTTCCAAATTATTTATTTTCCAAAATATCTTTACAAGATATATATAATTTCAACACTTCAAAAATAAATCAATATTTATTTTTAACAAGTTCCACTTTCACATATAAATTCCATAATGAATTTATATTTCAAAATATTCGTGCATATATGATTTCAATAATTCATTTCAATTTATCTTCAAAAAGATAAATTCTAAATATTCACTTTATATTGGAAAACGTTTCCATACTTATTTATTCATAAGTAATTCACAAATCTCTTTTATTTTCAACACTTAGAAAATATTCAATATACTTAAATCGAATTAAGTATATATTTCATTCTTTAAGGAAATCATTCACTTAATCATATTTATTTGGGCCAAAACGAATGTTACGTGAAACATCGTTACGACAACCCAAAATCACTAGTATAGGGATTCGAAATTAAAATAGATATATATAAATTCCAATACTATACAAAACATTTCCTTTCGGAAATTATTTACTATAACAACAGTGTCATAGTCTACCATTTCCTTTTATTTCTCGAAAACATCTATTTCAACAATAAACGTTGAAATCTATGGTTTCGAATCTCAACATATTTTAAAACATCGTTGGATCGGTTTAATCTTATTTAAAACATCACATTCTAAATAATTTCTTTAACATATTATTCACTATTTAAAAACGTGAATATACCTTGTTAATAAATTTCATCACTTCTATTCATTTTATTTTAAGGAATTATTCATTGTCTAAAACATGAATATAACTCCATTAAAAATTTCAACAATTCACTTATCAAAATAAGTCGTTGCTGATTTATAAAACCATGTTTATAAATTCTATTTCTATTTCTTTTATAACAACTTCCTTTTATAAATTTCCTTTATTAACTTATCTCAATTCATATCACAATGATATACTAAAAATTCATATTATAATTCCAATATTTATAATTCATTTATTTATAAAATCATTCCTTTAATCTTCATAAATTTTATAAATCTTATAACTCATAAGATTCATTTATTTATCCAAAATCTTATTCTTTTAAATAACTTCCCAAATTTTATAAACCTACTGTTTATAAAATTCCAATTATAACTTCACCGTTCATAATTCTATAAATTCCATTCATCTATGAAATTCATTCACGATTCATTCTAACTCTTATAAAACTTCGTTTTACAATTCCAATAATTTTAATTTACAAATATTCATTTGTAAATCCTTTAATATAAATCAATTAATTTTACTATTTTAAAAATGTTATTTACTCTTTTATAAATCCATCTTTTGATTTAGAAATAATCCAATTTCATAAATCCTATTTTTAAACCTTTTTATAATTTATTCAAAAATCCCAATTTTTATAAAATCGTTAATCTCATATTTTCAAAAATCAACTTTTAACTATATTTCTCAAAAATATAATTTTTATAACATTAAAATTTTAACGTTTATTTATTTAGAATGAATCAATTCTAAAAATATTTATAAAGCGTATATCTTCAAAATTACTTTAGAAATCTCTTAAAATAAAAATCGTTATTTTTAAACTTCAAAAATTGGATCCGATGATGTAACACATCAATAGTCAATCACGATTTTCAAACATCATATATCATCCATGATAAACAATTAAATATCACAATATATGAAATCAAATAAATATTGTGAGGAATCCAGTTGGATCCCTCCAACCTGTTTCCCTGCATCCACAGACATTAGCACAATACCATTCCGTTTCAAGACGGAATATCGCGGTATATGGGATTTTATAATATATATCCGCTTACTAACGGCGTATAGGGTCTCATCCGCTAAAAGAAAATGCGGGAAATCAATCAACTGCAATATATACATATGCCAATATATATATATTGCTATATATATAATATAATACCAATTCCACTTCGAGGTGGAATATCGCGGTATATGTGTGTAATAAATAACCTCCGCTTACTAACGGCGTATAGGGTCTATTCACATCCAATATATATATATAACAATCATCATTCAAACATTCAATCAACACAGTCAATCAATTTTAAATCTAACTATTTAAAATTTAAATGAACAACAGAAATTCCTTTTGAGTGAGAAGTTCTCACCTTTATTCCCGTTTGCAATCCACTTCCAATTCAACTTGATTTCTTCATTTATACCTTGTATAAATATTTACACAATTTATTAATATTCGAATCAATCGAATAAATTAAATTTTCATTAGATAATTTCGATTCATCGGCGATTTCATTTTTTGATAGTTAAATTAACTGATAGTTTTATTTTTAAACCAATTTCTCGTTTAAACAAATTTATTTAACTAATTATTAAATTTTCTTTCTTTTAATAAATTTAATTAACCAGTGGCCTTTATTTTAAATCAATTCCTTTTAGTAAATTAACCTAACATTTAAATTTTATACTAATTTTCTTTTTATACATACTCTTCACATTCTAAAAATAATATTCCTGTCTTTAAAATTTTAACTTCAACAATTTATCAAATCCACTTGAATATTTATTTTTATTTTCAATCTTCCTTTAAATAATTTAAATAACTATCGATTTAGTTCTAAACAAATGATTTATTTATTTTTAAACTAATGCTTTTAAATTTTTAAATCATTTCCTTTTATAAATTAAATCAACTAATAGATTTTGGTTTTTAACTATTAATTTTGTTATAAATAAAATTTTCCTTTTAAATAGAATATTCGAACTAAGTGAAAAATCACTTACCCTTTAATAGCTTAATTTATTTCTTTATTTAACTTAAAAATCAATTTCCTTAAATAAATCGTTTTATCAAATGATTTGAATTCTTAACAAATTTTCTTTTACAAAAATATTTTTCATTTGAAACTAAATTTTATTTTTAACTGATAATTTTGTTTTAACAAATAAATTTAATTTTAAACAAATCTTCTTTTATAAATTCCTTTAAAATTCCAAATTTCTTTTGATAGTTTTAATTAACAATTTCTCTTTTATTTTAAATCAACTAATTTTTCTTTAATAAAATATTTAACTAAAAATTTAAATTTAATAAATCAAACTCTCTTTTAATAACTTAATTAACTATAGATTTTCTTTTTAGTAACTAAAACAGATAAAACAAATTTATTATCGTAAACTATTGTTTATAACAACTTAACAAATCATTTTACGTTAAATCAATTTCTTTCGATAAATTTATTTAACAAAAATTCAAACTTTGAAACCAAATTTTCTTTAAATCATTTCTAAAAATAAATTTAAACAAGTAAGTTAAATAAATTCATTAATACCCGAAATAAATCGAATACCTGTTTTCGTCTGGTATTCTATTTTTTTTTTCTAACAATATATATATAGTTTAAAAATAAAAAAAATAAAAATAATACCTTACTGCAAATCGCTCGAGTTCCCATCGCCTATGAAATCCCCAAACACGCGTGACATCACCCCTCGCCTTCATCATCATCATCTCGCGTGCGCCACTGGTCTCGAGTCGTGCGCACTCGAATCCACTGCAGCCCTGACCTCGCACCACGAACGCACGCCACTCCACTTGACTCGCGCGCCGCCGCATCGAACCGCGTGAACCCACGCGACTTCAACGTCGCCGCAGCCAATTGTCGCCGCTACCCCCAATCACGCGCACGCGTGCTCGTCACCACCACAACCAATCACAGCCGCGGCCTCCCTATCACCATCGGCCTCGAACCGTAGTCGCGATCTACTGCCGATGTCGCGCGCCACTCCACTTCCAGACGCGAGCGCCTCCACCTCCTTACGCGTACGCGCGCGCATTCCCCCCCCGACTTCGCCTTGGCCTCCATTGATCCACGCGACCCACGTTCATCGCCTCGAAGTCGCGCGCCTTCGATTAGGGCTTCGGCCATATTTTTTTTTTATATTTTGTTTTGAACTGCAGCATTGATTTGGGGAAAGAAGATGAAATAGGAGAGGCTTCGGCTATTATCTTTAAGTGAGGAGAACGAGAGATTTTTCTTCTGCCATTTTTTTTCTTAGCTTTGATTTTGTAACTGAGGAAAGAAGGGAGAGGGATGCGTGAATTTAAAACGTGGAAGAGTATGGTTTGCACGATCTCGTTCTCGTGAATTTAGGCATGAATTTAGGGAAGAGAACGTGATGCTGTTTGACCAAGTTTATATTTAAATTTAAATTTAAATTGTTGAAAATTTTGACGCGTTTACGTGTCGTGTGCTCACATATTAACTCCAAAAAATACGAAATTTGAAATCCAGCAATAATTCAATATTACGGACCCAATGGAACTGGTTTCGTCGAATTCCGAGACTGTGCCTCGGACGGCTATTTTAAATATCGATTCAAACGATATAAGTTTCAAAACTGAACAATTCACATTCAATTTCAATTCTGAAGCTTCTACTACCTTCAGTATTGTCAATATGAATTTTACAAGCCTTTGAAATATTTTAAATCGGCTTAAAATCAAAGATTTAAATTTTTATTCAACTTCAATAGATTAAATTCTATAATTTAAATCGTTATATTCAAAGTTATATTGAAAATTCAATCCAAACTATCATTCAAATATTTAAAATAAATTAAATATTCTCAATTTAAATTATTCAAAATTCTGGGTCGTTACAATCTTTCCCCCTTAAAAGAATTTCGTCCCGAAATTACAAGTTAAGAAGAATGCCCTTATCCCGTCTATTATTTTTCATAATTCAAATAATTTTATCAACTTTCTAAAACAAATCTTTTTTTTTACTAGAGATTCATTATTATTTCAACTAGTTTTCTAACTTCAATCATGAGTTCCAAACAACATTGTTTTCCTAACCATTCAAATTTAAATTCAAATTCAAATTTCAAACTTTCAAATTTTTTCTCAAAATTTTTCTAACACCCAAAATTTTCGAAAAATTTCGCCAGCGTTTCCTTTACGCGGCTCGATCGGTACGACTACAAAATGGCACCACGGCCCCTCAGAATCAAAAAGAAAAGAGAAAAGCCAAGTGGCTAGAGAAGAAAGTCATCAAATTTCATACTGAAATTGAAATACGTACCTTTTTGTCGAGCAATTCAATTTTATCTTTGAAATCAAAATCTCAATTCCTTTATATACCTGTATAACCTGTATAATCTGCTAGTAGTAGCATCCAAATCCAACATTCAAACCAATTTGCCAATTCTATTGCAAAATATTTAACATATACTTCTTATACGTTTTTACTTCACTATTGAAGTTACGTATTCACTTTCATCCAAATTTTGCATTTCAATTCAATTTTACATTTCAATTTCGTTTGAATTAAATTCACGATTTCAATTTTATTTGAATTCAATTCATAATTTAAATTTTGAATTCTAACGACTAACTTTCATTTAGTAGTTCACATTACTATATTGAATTAGTTTTATTCATTAATTCATTTCAATATTTCAATTCATCTCGTTTTTAGTTAGTTGCTCAATTCAATTTTTATTGCTTACTACAAATTCATATACCATCTTCATATTCATTCCATTTGAAATTATTTCATAAATAAATAAATTATCAAGTTAATTTATTTGAATCAATCCATTTTATTTAATTCCATATACTAATGATAATAATTCAATATTATCACTTCTTAACAATCATGCAACCATATACTATAATAATCCATAGAAAATCATTTCTTTTTATACAAAAATAGTTTTGGGCAAAATTTTCTCATTTACCCGATTCAAAACAAATTTTATATTCACTAACAAATACGCGCTCATATCTATTATTACACTCAAACTCATTCTAGAGTACTGCTGACTCTATCTCTAACGAGTAATACCCATCAGAACCATGGTTGTCGCTTAACCAACAGCTCTGATACCACATTGTCAGGACCCGACTTTTTCGTTGCCGAAAAACCGAATACTGAGGGGGTTTTAAGAAAGAAGAGAAAGAGGTAGAAGAAGAAAGAAAGAAAAACAGAACAGAAAGAAAACAATAGAACACATCAGAATCTCACAATTCGCAGCGGAACATATAATAGATAATAAATGAATAATCTTTAAACAAAGAACTATATCAGTTATTACATTACATCACATTACATCACATCATATCATCAGAGTGTACAACATCATACAACAATAAACAGTGCAGCGGAAAAAGAAATACTATATAAACTAGTAATATGCCATGCCATCCAGCTTGCCTCCAGCAACTCCAGAATATCCAGAATATCCTGATAAACCTAACTCTTAACTGCCCGTGTGGAAATTGGTGGGCACCCAGAGTTTAGGAAGGAAAACAATAAACTCCGAGTCAGTCATGTGACTGGTGTGAGAACTCAAAACAGTTATTTATCTTTAAAATCAAAATAGAGGAATATTTTTAAATTCAATTCGCAATGCTTTTAAAAATGAGACTACCATAAGACCTCCCACCACACACACAATGCAAACGCAGACTTGGAGGAGATTTCTCCTTATGATAGTCAAACATGCTTGATACGCATTTAAAAAGAGCATTTGATATCATTATTAGTGCATAGTGTAGGAAAAATTCATTTCGAAAGTAGAATATAAATCTTAGCCAACATACGACCATTATCGTATGCCTACTATAGCTAACTATGTTCAATAGCAGGTTACCGCCACATTCCATAGCAGGTTCTACAACTAAAACCGTACAAGTCTCGTATTGTTTCTTTGGATTTCCATCGAATGGTCAGGCCAAGGAACTTCCCATTGCCACATGAGAATGCCTCTGGATGGACATCCCCGAGAACCAAACCGGATCTCTACCAACACAAGGCCGGGTTACTCCTAACTGAGCAACAACTGACCGAATATGCCATCCCCCGGTCCTTTGGGACCTTTTCACCGAGCGCTCGTAATCAATTCACACAATCATAAAGTGTTTTCAACATGAGTAAGTATCTGGGCTCCATACCATGATACCACCCTTTTCCAGAAGGAAATGGACACATCCTAAAGGGTGCTACCCCTCATAACCTTGCCGCATCTTTCCTGTTTTGACCATTCACGGGATGTGAGGCTCGACGAATTCACGTCCACAAAAACATACTTTATACAAAAGCCATGCTTTGGGTCAACAAATGATCAACACAATGATCACTAAGATAGACGATCAAATAAATGATCCTATCACAATAATCAACACAATGATCATTTCAGCATCACTCAGCATGTCACATTACCAAATTGGGAATATATCGCTGATAACTTCAACTATATAACCTTTGAGCTCGTACGTCTCAAAGAAGGGTGTTAAGCAAAGAATAAATTCTCCGCCACCAACAGAAATATATTTGAAAGAAATCGGCTTTATATCTCAACTTGTAATGTCAGGCATACAATCCATACAAGTCTGTTCCGGGCTCGAACAAAACCGAAGGCACTTACAAAGAAGTCCTTGCAATCCGGATATTCACAATCCTGATCGGATTCACCATCACATATGGAGAACTCAATACCGGAGCAACTCGGTGCAGAGTCAATCGATAGTTCATCCTATCGCTCTCGCAAATATCCGGTCTTCAACACCGATCTTCAATGCAATTCACAACGACGTATCACATATTCGGAATGGGTTATACGACCCCATGGTCCTTTCCCGGTTAACCCGAATAGTGAGCGCTTATTCAAAAATAAGTGTGCATTCAAATTCAATCAATTCACATCAAATACCCATTCAAAGGGAAATATTGATAGTCGGCTATTGAACTATCAATGGATATGCATACATCACCAGATTCCAAATAATTTTCCAAATTATTTATTTTCCAAAATATCTTTACAAGATATATATAATTTCAACACTTCAAAAATAAATCAATATTTATTTTTAACAAGTTCCACTTTCACATATAAATTCCATAATGAATTTATATTTCAAAATATTCGTGCATATATGATTTCAATAATTCATTTCAATTTATCTTCAAAAAGATAAATTCTAAATATTCACTTTATATTGGAAAACGTTTCCATACTTATTTATTCATAAGTAATTCACAAATCTCTTTTATTTTCAACACTTAGAAAATATTCAATATACTTAAATCGAATTAAGTATATATTTCATTCTTTAAGGAAATCATTCACTTAATCATATTTATTTGGGCCAAAACGAATGTTACGTGAAACATCGTTACGACAACCCAAAATCACTAGTATAGGGATTCGAAATTAAAATAGATATATATAAATTCCAATACTATACAAAACATTTCCTTTCGGAAATTATTTACTATAACAACAGTGTCATAGTCTACCATTTCCTTTTATTTCTCGAAAACATCTATTTCAACAATAAACGTTGAAATCTATGGTTTCGAATCTCAACATATTTTAAAACATCGTTGGATCGGTTTAATCTTATTTAAAACATCACATTCTAAATAATTTCTTTAACATATTATTCACTATTTAAAAACGTGAATATACCTTGTTAATAAATTTCATCACTTCTATTCATTTTATTTTAAGGAATTATTCATTGTCTAAAACATGAATATAACTCCATTAAAAATTTCAACAATTCACTTATCAAAATAAGTCGTTGCTGATTTATAAAACCATGTTTATAAATTCTATTTCTATTTCTTTTATAACAACTTCCTTTTATAAATTTCCTTTATTAACTTATCTCAATTCATATCACAATGATATACTAAAAATTCATATTATAATTCCAATATTTATAATTCATTTATTTATAAAATCATTCCTTTAATCTTCATAAATTTTATAAATCTTATAACTCATAAGATTCATTTATTTATCCAAAATCTTATTCTTTTAAATAACTTCCCAAATTTTATAAACCTACTGTTTATAAAATTCCAATTATAACTTCACCGTTCATAATTCTATAAATTCCATTCATCTATGAAATTCATTCACGATTCATTCTAACTCTTATAAAACTTCGTTTTACAATTCCAATAATTTTAATTTACAAATATTCATTTGTAAATCCTTTAATATAAATCAATTAATTTTACTATTTTAAAAATGTTATTTACTCTTTTATAAATCCATCTTTTGATTTAGAAATAATCCAATTTCATAAATCCTATTTTTAAACCTTTTTATAATTTATTCAAAAATCCCAATTTTTATAAAATCGTTAATCTCATATTTTCAAAAATCAACTTTTAACTATATTTCTCAAAAATATAATTTTTATAACATTAAAATTTTAACGTTTATTTATTTAGAATGAATCAATTCTAAAAATATTTATAAAGCGTATATCTTCAAAATTACTTTAGAAATCTCTTAAAATAAAAATCGTTATTTTTAAACTTCAAAAATTGGATCCGATGATGTAACACATCAATAGTCAATCACGATTTTCAAACATCATATATCATCCATGATAAACAATTAAATATCACAATATATGAAATCAAATAAATATTGTGAGGAATCCAGTTGGATCCCTCCAACCTGTTTCCCTGCATCCACAGACATTAGCACAATACCATTCCGTTTCAAGACGGAATATCGCGGTATATGGGATTTTATAATATATATCCGCTTACTAACGGCGTATAGGGTCTCATCCGCTAAAAGAAAATGCGGGAAATCAATCAACTGCAATATATACATATGCCAATATATATATATTGCTATATATATAATATAATACCAATTCCACTTCGAGGTGGAATATCGCGGTATATGTGTGTAATAAATAACCTCCGCTTACTAACGGCGTATAGGGTCTATTCACATCCAATATATATATAACAATCATCATTCAAACATTCAATCAACACAGTCAATCAATTTTAAATCTAACTATTTAAAATTTAAATGAACAACAGAAATTCCTTTTGAGTGAGAAGTTCTCACCTTTATTCCCGTTTGCAGTCCACTTCCAATTCAACTTGATTTCTTCATTTATACCTTGTATAAATATTTACACAATTTATTAATATTCGAATCAATCGAATAAATTAAATTTTCATTAGATAATTTCGATTCATCGGCGATTTCATTTTTTGATAGTTAAATTAACTGATAGTTTTATTTTTAAACCAATTTCTCGTTTAAACAAATTTATTTAACTAATTATTAAATTTTCTTTCTTTTAATAAATTTAATTAACCAGTGGCCTTTATTTTAAATCAATTCCTTTTAGTAAATTAACCTAACATTTAAATTTTATACTAATTTTCTTTTTATACATACTCTTCACATTCTAAAAATAATATTCCTGTCTTTAAAATTTTAACTTCAACAATTTATCAAATCCACTTGAATATTTATTTTTATTTTCAATCTTCCTTTAAATAATTTAAATAACTATCGATTTAGTTCTAAACAAATGATTTATTTATTTTTAAACTAATGCTTTTAAATTTTTAAATCATTTCCTTTTATAAATTAAATCAACTAATAGATTTTGGTTTTTAACTATTAATTTTGTTATAAATAAAATTTTCCTTTTAAATAGAATATTCGAACTAAGTGAAAAATCACTTACCCTTTAATAGCTTAATTTATTTCTTTATTTAACTTAAAAATCAATTTCCTTAAATAAATCGTTTTATCAAATGATTTGAATTCTTAACAAATTTTCTTTTACAAAAATATTTTTCATTTGAAACTAAATTTTATTTTTAACTGATAATTTTGTTTTAACAAATAAATTTAATTTTAAACAAATCTTCTTTTATAAATTCCTTTAAAATTCCAAATTTCTTTTGATAGTTTTAATTAACAATTTCTCTTTTATTTTAAATCAACTAATTTTTCTTTAATAAAATATTTAACTAAAAATTTAAATTTAATAAATCAAACTCTCTTTTAATAACTTAATTAACTATAGATTTTCTTTTTAGTAACTAAAACAGATAAAACAAATTTATTATCGTAAACTATTGTTTATAACAACTTAACAAATCATTTTACGTTAAATCAATTTCTTTCGATAAATTTATTTAACAAAAATTCAAACTTTGAAACCAAATTTTCTTTAAATCATTTCTAAAAATAAATTTAAACAAGTAAGTTAAATAAATTCATTAATACCCGAAATAAATCGAATACCTGTTTTCGTCTGGTATTCTATTTTTTTTTCTAACAATATATATATAGTTTAAAAATAAAAAAAATAAAAATAATACCTTACTGCAAATCGCTCGAGTTCCCATCGCCTATGAAATCCCCAAACACGCGTGACATCACCCCTCGCCTTCATCATCATCATCTCGCGTGCGCCACTGGTCTCGAGTCGTGCGCACTCGAATCCACTGCAGCCCTGACCTCGCACCACGAACGCACGCCACTCCACTTGACTCGCGCGCCGCCGCATCGAACCGCGTGAACCCACGCGACTTCAACGTCGCCGCAGCCAATTGTCGCCGCTACCCCCAATCACGCGCACGCGTGCTCGTCACCACCACGACCAATCACAGCCGCGGCCTCCCTATCACCATCGGCCTCGAACCGTAGTCGCGATCTACTGCCGATGTCGCGCGCCACTCCACTTCCAGACGCGAGCGCCTCCACCTCCTTACGCGTACGCGCGCGCATTCCCCCCCCGACTTCGCCTTGGCCTCCATTGATCCACGCGACCCACGTTCATCGCCTCGAAGTCGCGCGCCTTCGATTAGGGCTTCGGCCATATTTTTTTTTTTATTTTGTTTTGAACTGCAGCATTGATTTGGGGAAAGAAGATGAAATAGGAGAGGCTTCGGCTATTATCTTTAAGTGAGGAGAACGAGAGATTTTTCTTCTGCCATTTTTTTTCTTAGCTTTGATTTTGTAACTGAGGAAAGAAGGGAGAGGGATGCGTGAATTTAAAACGTGGAAGAGTATGGTTTGCACGATCTCGTTCTCGTGAATTTAGGCATGAATTTAGGGAAGAGAACGTGATGCTGTTTGACCAAGTTTATATTTAAATTTAAATTTAAATTGTTGAAAATTTTGACGCGTTTACGTGTCGTGTGCTCACATATTAACTCCAAAAAATACGAAATTTGAAATCCAGCAATAATTCAATATTACGGACCCAATGGAACTGGTTTCGTCGAATTCCGAGACTGTGCCTCGGACGGCTATTTTAAATATCGATTCAAACGATATAAGTTTCAAAACTGAACAATTCACATTCAATTTCAATTCTGAAGCTTCTACTACCTTCAGTATTGTCAATATGAATTTTACAAGCCTTTGAAATATTTTAAATCGGCTTAAAATCAAAGATTTAAATTTTTATTCAACTTCAATAGATTAAATTCTATAATTTAAATCGTTATATTCAAAGTTATATTGAAAATTCAATCCAAACTATCATTCAAATATTTAAAATAAATTAAATATTCTCAATTTAAATTATTCAAAATTCTGGGTCGTTACATGAATGCTTGCGAAACATCGTCAGGTGGACGATGGGCATTCTAAGGAATATGTTCTATAAAGGTAACGCTTAGCCTCAAGCCTCATCAAATGGGAATGGCTGAAAATCAGGGGATATGCAGCAAGGCTTCGTGGGTAGCCCCCACTGGAGGGTGAGGTCATCCCTGTCTAGATGTCCCTTTATTTCGGCTGTGTGGGCGGTTGCTGATCCCAACCGTGGGGTGATCTTGCTCGGGACTGTCCAGTAAGGGATGGTTCCGGTCTTGTGTTGCAGGGGAGTTAGGGTGGCTCCTCGGTACGCTGATCTAGACCAGGTACTGTGACAGGTGGTACCCCAGTGCCTAGCCATTAGTTGGAATCCATTTTCCCTACGCGCCCGTACGGTTTTGATTGTGCCCAACTATTGCTGAAACGTGAGATGCAAGCATTTCAGCTAGATTCTATTTACTTTCTATAGACACTACTATAATATCAGAGGATTTCTATAAAAATTGTTTTAGCTATCGTAAGGTAAAAACCCGACATGTTTATTTGTGGCGTGGTCTTACGAGATGCTTTTGTTTTCAAAGGATTTTGAAACTTTAATAATCAATTGGGTGTGATTTTCTCACGCTGGTATTCCAGACTGACTCGGGTGTTGTTTTATATGATGCTCGGGTCAGACCGAGTATTATAGACTACAGGTGTTGATGCTGTGGAGCTCAGGAGACGAGCTGGATGACAATACGTATTCACGTACTTGTATATATATATTTCCGCTGTTGTGTTGTTGTGTATCCACTGTATGTTATTGATGTGAGCTGTGACTGATGTACTCTGATGATGTAATATATGTAAACAGATATATTTGATTTTGAGTAAAGATCATTTATTATCTATTATATTTTATTCCGCTGCGATGGTTAGATTCTGTTGTTGTTTTCAATTCTCTTCTTCTACCTCTTCTTCTTTAACCTGATGGTTCGTATTTCTGTACAACTTGAGTTGATTGTTGTAGAATAGTGTTAACTCAAGGGGTACGGATTTGCGGGCTGTTACACTTGGTATCAGAGCGAGGTTGGCGATAACCTTGGCTCTGGTGGGAATTACTCATTTAAAATAGAGTCCGTAGTACTCTATAATGAGTTTGAGCGTATAAATAAATATGAGCGCGTATTTGTTAGTGAATATAAATTGTTTTAATATTGTGTTGATTGGTTTATTGAGTGACATATGAACCTTCGTCGGCACAGTCTGGACAACTGTATCGAAGGGGTTTCTATACACTTGAATAGAACAATCGACACGGTATTGTTTTAAATACGGGTAAATGAAATAATTTTACCCAAAAATATATTTTTGATATAAAGAAAGTTTTTGGAAAACTATATAGCTATTATATGGTTGCTTGGATGTTAAAAATGATAATATTAAAGTATTATCATTTTTAAGTGAATTTAACTAGAAATTGAAAGTATAACCAAAGTTGAAGGGAATAAATTCATCATAAAATGAAATTCGTAAGTATGAGTCATAAATGAAATTTATAAATTGAAATATAATCAAATAAGAATTTGTATGAGCATAAGATATGCAAATGAATTATAGTAAAATTGATTTAAGCAGGATTTGGAAATTTAAAACCCGGAGATTTTGGAAGTGTTTTGAAGATAAATAATAGCACAATTGTTTTGGTGATGTTTCTGAAAAGAAATCTGTTTTAAATGGATTTTGAAAGTGATATAGCATTGAAATCACTTGGATTATTGGAAAATAATTCCGATGATGACGGCCGCATCATCAGTATTCATTTTCGAATTCCTAAGTGACGGATTGCTACCAAATTGACTTGTTCAGAAAGCTAGTTGTTTTTGAAAATTTCTAAAGAAATTTGCTGGGAATAAAACCAGGATTGATTTAAATTTTGAGAAGTGTGATTTGAGATGTTGGAGATTTCAAAGTGTTTTGAAACCAAAAGCCGGTATTTTAAAAATCCTGATAAGATGGGTTATAAGCTTATAAGTTAGGATGTTCTTTTAAATCAGGAAGGATAAATAAGCTTTGAATGTTGAAATTTAAATTTAAAGAGAAAAGTTAAAAATGAAATTAACTTGGATTGGAGAATAAAATTTAACTGGATTAAAATAAATTGAATAAGCTGAAAATAATATCCAGTTTTATTCGAATTAAGTTGAAATTGAATTGAGTTAAATAAAACTGAGTTAAAGTAGAAATTGAATTGGAATGAGAAGTCAATTGAATTAATGAATGGAATACAATTCTTACCTGGATAAATGAAAAGTAAATTGAGTAAGAAATGGGAATTTAAATAAATAAATCAGCATAACTTGTAAGAGAATTAAAAATCCATAGAAATAAAATATGCTAGGGCTATAAATAAATAGAAGGTTTGAGTTAAAAATAAAAGATGAATATATTCAAGCTTATGATGAATGGAATTGTATAAAACAATAGGTTGTGACTTATTAAATTGAAAATGGAATACAATGCCCAAAATCAATATTTTGATGAATTGAAAAATGAAAAGAGAACCCAAACTTGAATTGTAAAGTATATTGAACTTAAGAAAATAAAATAAAGTGATATTTGGAATAAAAATTCAAGTGTTGGATTATAAATAAGGGAAGAACTAATTAGATAATAAATTAGTTAATGAAATTGAATGGTGAGTTTATGATGAAGTTTGGAAATGAACTCAAGTTATAAATTAAATTTGACTTAAATTGTGGATAGATGGAAGTGTGAATATAAATGAAATGTGACCTATAAAATTTAGAAATGAGATTAATAAGCCAAAATAAAATAGTTTTGAATTTGGAAAGTGAATGAAAATCCAAAACTTAACTTATAAAATAAATAGGTTGAACTCCAGTAAAATAGATAAAGAAATTTTGAAATAAAAATCAAATATTGATTTAATGTATGTTGAATATCAAATTTTGTGGTGACAAATGTTTAGTTTGTAAATGAATTATGGGATGAATATTCGACGGAAATAATATGGAATGTTCCAAGATTAATTATTGGAATATGGAAATGGAACTCGAATTAGTTAATTAAAAATTGAACTGTGAATAAATAATAGAATTTGAAAGTGAAGTTTGAGTTATAAATATACATTCAGCATGGAATTGTAAGTAAATTAAAGATGAAGTGAAGCTATTTGGAATTGAATTACAATATGAATATAACAAGTTAAATATGTGCATAGATATTATTTTGATAAATTGAGAGCGTGAATTAGCAATTTGAATTGGATAGAATTTGATGAGAATCAAATATAATGGAATTGAACTTAATTTATGCAATTTGAATAAATCGAAGTAAAACCACTTAAGATTGTAGCTAATTGAAGCTTGGCTTCAAAATCCATTAAATAAAAGTTTGGGTTGAATTAATGGTATATAGGCATGGAAGATTGTCGAGATTAAATAAAAAAGTTTTGGAATGAAAATTTGGCGATTATGAAATAAAATGCAATTGGATGAGGGGTGCATAAATTAAAATGGAATGGTATTAAATGTAAATTGAATTGGAATCGATTTAAATGATTATAAGCTTAGGTGATCATTGAGTGTAAGTCACTTAAATACGATAAAGTGGTTTGAAAATTTGTTGAAAGCTATTGAATTAGCTTTAAAACCATATAAATTGTTTATGTACACTAGTTATGTGATGCATGTGTTTAACTATTGAGAGTAAGTGAAATTATATATATATAGCACTTACATGTTTGAATTGATTAAGTACAGGTTCAGGGAAGCCGTTTGGCTGGATTTGATTGCGCAATTTGCTAAAATAAATCGCCGCTTGTTTAAAAATGCTAAAATAAGGTACGCCTACGCAATACAAATAGGAAATATGAACTGTTTTTCTGTTTTCCGACCGTGTGGGTCGATGTATATTGATTTCCGGCCTGAGGCCGATGTATATATGTTTTTTGTGCATCCTGCGATATCGCAGAAGTCCCTCCGTACAAGGGAGACTCTGCCAAAATTTTCCGTAAATTTTGGGAGTTAGAAATTTTTTGAAAATTTTCACTAACGGTAAATGATTTAATTTGTAAGCAAATGGAATTGGAGCTACATAACTGAAATGTGAATGTAAAGAAAGTGGAATTGAAGAAACTAAAGAAAGTAAAGTTTGCAAATAAACTTTAATTGAGGTTTAAATCAATTAGTAAGAGCAACTAATTAAATATTCAAGTGGAAGATAATTTGAAATCAAATGGAATAGTAAAGACTAGGTGAGTAAAAATGAATATGAACTTCAATAGCGAAGTGAAATTAAATATAGTAAGTATGGAAAATATTTGAATTGAACTTAAGAAATGAAATTCTTAAGAAAATTTGGTATTGAGAAAAATTATTCCAAATGAATAATTGAATGGGAATTAAACTGAAAGTTGTGAATTGGGGTGGTTGTGAATAAGAGAATAGAAACCCAAATGAATGTGAATAAAAGAGAATTGGTGTAGCTAAAAACCAATTGGGCTAATTACGTAGGATGTACGTACGTTATTTATTCTCATAGCTATATTGATCCAGAATTCGAACACAGAATTTCGAGATAATTATATTGATCCGAGTCAGGATTTTTCACTCGATTTTCGACGGCGAACCTGGATGTGGATTGTTGATTGATTCTGGAAATTCTCTATCATAGTTTACAGCTATGCAAGGAGAATGACGGTTTCTGATCAAGAAACCAGATCTAAGTCCGCACTAGGAAATCGGGTGGACGATACTAGTTCGGAAATGGAATTGTGTGATCGAGTAAGCGATCGATTTGGTATTGCGTACGAATAGTATGTGTGCATCGTACGGTCTTAAATAAAGCAAATGTTGAAACTTGTGTAAAAGTAATGCAAAATGCCTTGAATGTGTGGATGGACATTATGGTTATAACAGGATATACAGGTGTTTTAAAAGCAGGAAATTGATGTTCGATTTCAGAAGATAAAATTTAAATGGCCCGACAAAAAGGTATGTGATTAAAATTCTATATGGAATTTGATTTGGATTTGGATTTGGATTGAGCCACTTGGCTTTTTGTTTTCTTTTTGGATTTGGGAGGCCTTAGAGCCATTTTGTAGTTGTACCGAGCTAGCCGCGCAAAGGAGACGCTGGCGAAATTTTTCGTAAATTTAAGGTGTTAGAAAAATTTTGAGAAATTTTGACAATTCAAATTCGATTTTAAAATTGAATTTGAATTGTTAAGTAAGTAATATGGTTTGGGACTTATGGATAAGTTGAAACGTTAAGAAAGGAATTAGTGTATCATTAATAAAAAGATTTGTTAGTAAATTGATAAAAACTATTGGGAGTTGAGAAGATAGTTAATGGGTCATGGATCATTCTTCCTAATTGGTAATTTCGGGGACGAAATTCTTTTAAGGGGGGAGGAATGTAACGACCCGGAATTTTCGAGCATTTAAAATCGGAATATTTAATTGATTTTAAACATTCAATATAATAATTTTAACTCGAATTTCGAATATCACCTTTTATTTGATAATTTAAACGATTGAAATAAATAATTCAAAGTTGGGTAACCTATTGAATCTAGAATTTTAAGTCTGTTAAAAATAATAATAAACAGATAATTAAAAGAGGAAGCTTAGAGGAGAAGCTGTAGCCGCGTATATAAAAAAAAAAGGGAGCAACAATAGAGGCCGAGCACTTTTCACTTTCGTATCAATCTCGTGTACAAATAAAAAAAAAAAAGAAGTTATAAATCAATAATGGCCGAGAGCTTCAACTCCTCGAATCGAATCATCAGTTAAAAGAAAAAGGGGGGAGCCAAGCTTTCAAATCTTCTCGCGACTTGTTTGGGCGTAGGATTCGAGCTCGGCCGGCGCTTCGTGAAGCAGTGTTAATGGCGGCGGCGCAGTTGGCTAGCGTGAGGTGAGTTCGAGCAACCCAGACGGCAACCAAAGATCGCGTTCGAGTTGACAATGTTGTCGTCGATTTGTAGCTTCAAAGCCGTTAACCGGGGCGAGGCACTGGGGATTGAGACGCTAGCAATTAGGGTTTCGAATTTGGGGAAGGAGCGGGATTTAGGGGCGGCGTCGGTAGAGCAGTAAGGTACGAATTTTATCTTTAATTCAGTAATTAAAGATTGGGGAAAAATATGATAATAGGAACAGATATAGGAATATATATATACATATACATATATATATATATATTAGATAAGTTTTTAATCTGAATAATAATTTTTATCCTCCTTTTTCAACATTTAATTTAACAAATATATATAAATCAGAAGGGAAGCTTTATGGTAAAGCAGATTGTGGTTTTGCTGGTTACAGAGATCTATACAGAAATGAAATGAGTTTTGAGGGATTATAAAAAGGAAAAAAATTAAAATTAAGTTGATGTTGAAACTCTACAGACTTTTATAAATATATGTAGTTTCAAATGAAAAATATATATAAAATAAGTACACGTCTTTAACTTACCAGTTTATTTTAAAAATTTGTATGTAGGAAGATTAATTTATTTAATAAGCTTGTTTACATAATTAGTTACTAAAAATAATTTATTATAGGAAATTAGTTTAAAACCAAATTATTAGTTTCAATAAAATGAATAGATAGTAGGTAATGGTTCAATCAATTCAAATATTAATAAACTGTATAAATATGTTTACAAGGTCTGAAATCATGGAATCAAATCGAGAATGAAGTGGATTGCAAATTTAAAGGGAAAGGTGAGTTAATCTCACTCAGTTTAAACTTAAATTATTTAAATGATTAAATTTAAATAATTGTTTAAATGGTTGAATTGATTGTTGTGTTATATAGTAGTATATACCACGCCTTGAAATGATTGATTTCCCTCATCTTATAGTGAAGATAATTTATATCGTGCTAACATCTGTGGATGCAGGGAAAACAGGTTGGAGGGATCCAACTGGACCCCTCAACTTTCATGTAAATTATTTAATATCCTCTGTTCTGATTATTTGATATTCTATAATGAATTATGTGGAAATATTGAATGCTATGGCTTGGTTGTTATAATTGGGTATAATGAATTATTAAAAATATAAATTTGATTTTGGAAATAAAAATAAAAGAAGTGAAATTGCAAGTAAAATAATTATAGAATATATTCAAGAATAACTTGGAAAAAAAAATATAAAGTGACTTTAAATTTTAATAAATGAATCCTGAGAATGGAAGGGAAATTTGAATAAACAGAAAATTAATGAAGTTTAAAATGCAGTATTATTAATTAAAAAGGAACAAACATTTATTTAGAATTTAAGATTTGAATTATTAAAAGAGCAAAGAAGAAACTGAAGAAGATAATAATGATAATAATAAAGACCATAACTACTGAATTTAGAAATGAACTGATAAGTAAAAGAATTTATTCCAAATAAAATAGATTCGAAATCAATTTGGGGAAAATTGATTTAAGTGATCGAAGTTTGGATTTTCTCTGGATGGCCAAGTACATGTTTTAAAAGTAAATTTGCAAATATAAATTAAATGTTTTAAAGTTGTTTAAAGAAGCAAGTTTTGTAAAATTTATTATTTCTAATATTTAAAGTAAGTATTTCCTTTAATCTATTCTAGCAGTAATTTTTAAGAAGTAACTTAGTATTTTGGTTTTTAAAAGTAGAAATCTAGTTTTACATTTTATTAAGTAGCTTTATTTTCAAATGTTTATATAGTATGTATTTTAATGAATTATTAAAGTAGTCGTAACTTAAGAATTTAAAGGTAAATCCCAAAGTAAGAATTTTTGTTTTATCTACTATCGAAATAATTATATAAAGAATGACTTGGTATTTTGTTAAAAGCATTATTTTAAATTCTAAAATCTTGTGCTTGGTGATTCTAGTGGAAATGAAATACTCGGAATTTATTCCGAGAAAAAGGAAGGTAGTTTGAAAACTGTTTTCAAAAGGATTTGAAAATGAGGATATACCTTGTAAAGATATTTTGAGATAAATAAATAATGTGGGAAATTATTTATTAGTTGGATGGTTGTTTGTGAATATTAATTGATAGTTAAATAACCGACTATCAATGTTGGACAATGCGTTGATCGTTTCGAAGAGACCGGGATCGAGATTTATTTCTCGAAAACCACTTCGATCCGGTTTGTACGTTTCGTGAAAACGATTTTGGATTCGAAGATGGAGCAGTGAAGTGCAAGGGCTAGTCGCTACTAATCCTGAGGATATTTCCAAAATGGATGTAGTAGGAATAGTGCCTTCGGTTCCGTTCGGACCCGGGACGGACTTGTATGAATGAATGCTTGTGAAACATCGTCAGGTGGACGATGGGCATTCTAAGGAATATGTTCTATAAAGGTAACGCTTAGCCTCAAGCCTCATCAAATGGGAATGGCTGAAAATCAGGGGATATGCAGCAAGGCTTCGTGGGTAGCCCCCACTGGAGGGTGAGGTCATCCCTGTCTAGATGTCCCTTTATTTCGGCTGTGTGGGCGGTTGCTGATCCCAACCGCGGGGTGATCTTGCTCGGGACTGTCCAGTAAGGGATGGTTCCGGTCTTGTGTTGCAGGGGAGTTAGGGTGGCTCCTCGATACGCTGATCTAGACCAGGTACTGTGACAGGTGGTACCCCAGTGCCTAGCCATTAGTTGGAATCCATTTTCCCTACGCGCCCGTACGGTTTTGATTGTGCCCAACTATTGCTGAAACGTGAGATGCAAGCATTTCAGCTAGATTCTATTTACTTTCTATAGACACTACTATAATATCAGAGGATTTCTATAAAAATTGTTTTAGCTATCGTAAGGTAAAAACCCGACATGTTTATTTGTGGCGTGGTCTTACGAGATGCTTTTGTTTTCAAAGGATTTTGAAACTTTAATAATCAATTGGGTGTGATTTTCTCACGCTGGTATTCCAGACTGACTCGGGTGTTGTTTTATATGATGCTCGGGTCAGACCGAGTATTATAGACTACAGGTGTTGATGCTGTGGAGCTCAGGAGACGAGCTGGATGACAATACGTATTCACGTACTTGTATATATATATTTCCGCTGTTGTGTTGTTGTGTATCCACTGTATGTTATTGATGTGAGCTGTGACTGATGTACTCTGATGATGTAATATATGTAAACAGATATATTTGATTTTGAGTAAAGATCATTTATTATCTATTATATTTTATTCCGCTGCGATGGTTAGATTCTGTTGTTGTTTTCAATTCTCTTCTTCTACCTCTTCTTCTTTAACCTGATGGTTCGTATTTCTGTACAACTTGAGTTGATTGTTGTAGAATAGTGTTAACTCAAGGGGTACGGATTTGCGGGCTGTTACACTATTGAGAAATTGATTAGGTAGAAGAAGCTACAGGAATTTGTCAGAGACTCGCCAGACAGTAAACAGGAGACATCGGACCCCGGACGCGGGCCAGCTCCACGCCAGCCAGAACAACCTGCTCGGACTGTGGGAAGATTGGTTATTAACACAATTGCTGGTGGACCTCATCCTGCGGATAAAAATTGGCAGGAGATGGAGCGATATGCTAATTCTCTGAGACATACGGAGTATGAGTGCTGTTCAAATGTGGAGGATGGATCTCCCGCAAAGCAGCAGCGCACGATGAATGACGATATTGTATTTAGGAATGGAGATGCGGATAAGGTGGGAGTCCCTACTATCGATCCGATGGTCGTATCCGCGACCATCAGACCGACATTCGTGAGAAGAACTCTAATCATTTGCGGAAGTTCCGTTAACATCATCTTCAAGAAAGCATATGAACAAATAAAGCTGGAGACTAAGGATTTGAAACCATCTAAAGCTCGAATCCATGGCTTTAACGATGCAGCAACAGACGCAGTAGGATATGTGGAGTTACCAGTTGAACAGGGACAAGGAGAACGCAGGAGAGTGCGAATCCTGCCATTTATAGTACTGGATGTTGATTCACCATACAACGTATTCCTGGGCCCTCGCAGACTTCAGGGCAGCCTTGGCCCCGTGATGTTTGACGTTAAAGTTTCCCACAGACAAAGGAGTAGGAGTAGTGCATGGTGATCAGGCAACCGGACGTGCATGCTACGTGGCTGAGCTCAGAGAAGCGCAGCGTAGGGAGAAAGGAAAGGTCGCGGACAGCTTTGTCCGCATCCAAAATTCTGATGATTGACAACTAACGCCCGAGCCCTGGCTCGGGCAACATTCTCGGATCCATAGAGACATAGATCCGAGAGATGATGATGGAGAATCCAGTGAAACGAATGCAGCACCAGCTGAACTAACTATTGACATCTCAGTTAGCAGCAGCGACCCATCACGAGTTCTTAAAATTGGATCACGACTAGACCCCGTGACAGCTGAAAACCTTATTGACTTCCTCCGACCGAACCTTGATGTGTTTGCTTGGACACATTCTGATATGTGCGGGATTTCTCCTGCAATTGCGAGTCATATGTTGAACATAGACACAAAACACGTCCCCGTGAAACAGAAAAGGAGAGGCATGGATTCAGAGAGGTCCGCAGCTCTCAAAGAGGAGGTGGACAAACTTAAAACCAACGGGTTCGTCTGCGACGCCCTCTACCCTGAATGGGTGTCCAACCCAGTGTTGGCAAAGAAAGCAATGGGAAATGGAGAACTTGTGTTGATTACTCTGATTTAAACAAAGCCTGCCCAAAGGACAGTTTCCCGCTACCAAGGATCGACCAACTGGTCGATTCAACAGCCGGACACGAGTTACTATCATTTATGGACGCGTACTCTGGCTATAATCAAATTCCGATGCACATCCCGGACCAAGAGCACACCAGCTTTGTCACAAACGTCGGGTTGTATTGCTACGTAGTAATGCCCTTCGGATTGAAGAACGCAGGAGCAACTTACCAACGTCTGGTAAATCGAATGTTCAAAGATCAGATTGGAAAAACGATGGAAGTCTACGTGGATGACATGCTTGTGAAGTCACGACAATCAAACGACCACATCCGAGACTTAGTAGAGATGTTCGATATACTGAGGCACTTCGGGATGAAGATCAATCCTTTGAAATGTTCGTTCGGCGTGGCATCAGGAAAATTCTTGGGTTTCATTGTGAATGCACGAGGAATTGAAGCTAACCCGAAAAAGATCCAGGCCATCCGAGATATACGAGTACCCAGAACCATAAACAGGTGCAAAGCTTGAACGGAAAAGTGGCTGCGCTGAGTCGATTCATATCCAGAGCTACAGAAAAGTGTATTCCGTTCTTTGAAGTTATAAAGAAAGGAAAGAGAAACTTAGAATGGACCACCGACTGCGACGAAGCGTTCCGGGCTCTGGTAAGACACCTGGAGAGTCCCCCGGTGCTGTCGAAACCAGTGGACCACAAGATGTTGTACGCATACTTAGCGGTCTCTCAACATGCCATCAGCACAGCCCTGGTCCGCGAGGAGGACCGAGTTCAAAGGCCAGTTTACTATGTTGGTAAAAGCCTGACGGGGGCGGAAGGGAACTATCCAAAGATTGAGAAACTCGCCTATTGCTTGGTGATTGCATCACGCAAGCTTCGTCCATACTTCCAGGCACACTCGATCAGTGTCTACACTGACCAACCATTGCGACAAATACTCCAACGACCCGAAACTTCTGGAAGGATGCTAAAATGGAACATTGAGTTGAGTCAGTTCGACATTGCCTATCTTCCATGAAGAGCTATACAAGGACAAGCACTAGCTGACTTCATCGCCGAGTTCATTCTGCCAGATGAACCGAGCGGACACAGGGTCACACCTCCCGTTCGATGGAAGATGTACACCGATGGGGCATCTAACGACCATCGCTCGGGGGAAGGTATCGTCCTCATAACCCAAGAAGACCGATCAATCTGCTACGCTTTGAAGCTTGAATTTGCAGAAACAAATAACGAAGCCGAATATGAGGCATTGATTGCTGGCTTGAAACTTGTTATCGAATTGGGAGTGAAGTCAATAGAAATCTTTTGCGACTCACAGCTGGTAGTTTATCAGGTGCGGGGAGACTACCAAGCAAAGGGGCAGAGACTGGCTCCTTACCTTGCTCGCACTCGAGAACTACTGGCAAGTCTCGAATATTATGACATCTCCCATGTCCAACGCGAACAGAATAGAGAAGCTGACTCGTTAGCAAGGTTCGCAAGCACTGACGATGCACATCAGATGGGATTGTTCCCTATCGAGACCCTACTTGCCCCAAGTATAGACATGATGGAGATAGATTTCGTCTTGGAGACCGAACTCGAAAGGGAATCGTGGTCGACCCCGATCAAACAGTACTTACTACATGGGGGTTTGCCTGAGAAGAGGAATGAAAGACGCCAAGTCCTTCGTAAGGCCTCGCGTTATGTAATACAGAACGGAGTAATGTATCGCATGGGATTCTCGACCCCCTTACTCCGGTGCGTGGCCCATGACGAGATAAAATGGGTACTGGAGGAAGTCCATGAGGGAGAGTGTGGTGATCATACCGGGGGGCAAACTTTGGCAAAGAAAATCCTCCGCTACGGATACTATTGGCCAACTGTGAACCGCGACGCCGCAGACTATGCGAGGAAATGTGACAAATGCCAGATATACACGAAAATTCCGAGAGCCCCGCCGACGGAACTCACGCAAATGGTTAGGCCCTGGCCATTTGCAATGTGGGGAATTGACCTGATTGGTTCTTTACCCTTAGCTAAAGGAGGCGCTAAATATGCAATACTGGCAGTCGATTATTTCACCAAATGGGCCGAAGCAGAGCCTATGGCCACGACCACCAAGAAAGTCATTAATTTCGTTGTACGAAATATCATATGCTACTTTGGTCTTCCACGGACCATCATAACAGATAACGGGACTCAATTCGAGAGCAAAGAATTCAAAGAATTTTGTCAGAAGTATGGCATTGAGAAAAGGTTCGCAGCAGTTGCTCACCCGAAGGCGAATGGGCAGGTAGAAGCTGTAAACAAAATAATCAAGTCCATATTGAAGAAGCGTTTGGAAAAAGCTAGAGGCAAGTGGGTAAATGAACTCCCAACAGCGCTTTGGGCCTATAGAACTACCCACAAGACCGCGACTGGCCACACACCATTCGCATTGGCGTACGGCACGGAAGCCATCATACCCGTAGAACTTGAAGTTCCATCACATCGGGTGACTCATTACGACCCCGCGTCGAACCAGGATCTTTTACTGTAATCAATGGACTTTATCGATGAAAAACGCAAAGAAGCTGATCTGAGAGCAGCCTCGTACATACATCGGGTCGTGAAATATTATAATGTGAAAGTCCGACCAAGGATCTTTGATGTGGGAGATCTCGTTTTGAAACGAGTTTTTCCAGTCCCATTGCATATGAACCCCGCATGGGAAGGTCCATACGTCGTCGAACGGAGGCTTGGAGAAGGAACTTTCAAGCTAGCGACCGTCGATGGTGTGACACTCCCCCGAGCATGGAACAGTGAGCACTTGCAGCGTTACTACACTTAATCTATTTCCTTTATGCAGTAGTTGCACTTATTTCCAGTATGTTTCCATTTCCAGTTCTTGGCATGTAATAAGACAATTCAGCTTGCGCTCATTAATAAAGGCATGAAGCCACCTTTTTCATAAATGATTAATGTCTCTGCGTATGATATTCCTGTGACAAGCGGCTGAAAATTATGATATTCTGACTAGCATACGAACGCTCAGAAACAACTTAAAATCTCCAAGTCCCCGGAGCGTGGATTGGAGTACTCGAAGTCCCTGGAGTGCAGACTCGAGTATAAACGATTGAAAATCTCCAAGTCCCCGGAGCGCGGAATGGAGTACTCGAAGTCCCTGGAGTGCGGACTCGAGTATAAACGATTCAAAATCTCCAAGTCTTCGAAGCACGGACTGGAGTACTCGACGTCTCCGGAGTACGGACTCGAGTATAAACGATTGAAAATCTCCAAGTCCCCGGAGTGCGGACTGGAGTACTCGAAGTCCCCAGAGTGCAGACTCGAGTATAAACGACTTAAAATCTCCAAGTCCCCGGAGCGCGGACTGGAGTACTCGGAGTCCCCGGAGTGCGGAATCGAGTATAAACGACTTAAAATCTCCAAGTCCTCGGAGCGCGGACTGGAGTACTCGAAGTCCCCGGAGTGCGAACTCGAGTATAAACGATTGAAAATCTCCATGTCCCCGGAGCGGGGGCTGGAGTACTCGAAGTCCCCAGAGAGCGGACTCGAGTATAAATGATTGAAAATCTCTAAGTCCCCGGAGCGCGGACTGGAGTACTCGAAGTCCCCGGAGTGCGGACTCGAGTATAAGCGATTGAAAATTTCCAAGTCCTCGGAGCACGGGCTGGAGTACTCGAAGTCCCCGGAGTGCGGACTCGAATATAAACGACTTAAAATCTCCAAGTCCCCGGAGTGCGGACTGGAGTACTCGAAGTCCCCGGAGTGCGGACTCGAGTATAAACGACTCAAAATCCCCAAGTCCCCGGAGCGTGGACTGGAGTACTCGAAGTCCCCGGAATGCAGACTTGAGTATAAACGATCCAAAATCTCCAAGTCCCCGGAACGCGGACTGGATTACTCGAAGTCCCCGGAGTGCAGACTCGGGTATAAACGTTTCGGAATCCCCAAGTCCCCGGAGCACGGATGGGAATACTCTAAGTCCCCAGAACGCAGACTCGAATGTAGGTGATTCAGATCTCCAAGCCCCTTGAATGTGAACTATGACACAAATGGTTTGGATATGCCGAGTCCCCGACATGCGAGCTAGGAAATATTTTAAATACAAGAAGCAAAGAATGGAGATTGAACAACTCCAAAGAATTCCCAAGCTATGTAAAGGTGAACCGGGAGGTCTATGTTATTCACAGCAGTTCAGATTTCACTCACAACCACAATTACAAAAAAAAACCGAATGACAAGTATATTTTGAAAAGATAGAAAATGAAACTGAACTTTATTCCTGAAAAGCTTGTCGCTACAAAAGCACTCCGAAGTCCGGAGTCAACAGCCTATTTACACAGTCTGCAAAAATCATTACATGACCTAAATTAACTCTCGTTGAACGAGGACGATGGTCACTTCTTGTGTTTCTTTGACTTCTTCCCAGATGATTCCTTCCCTGAGCGCTTACCCTTGGAATCCTTCCCGGATGGAGGGGATACGACCGAAGATGTAGGGGGAACGTCCATAGGCTTGGACCCGCCAGGGAGGATGACCTTCAACGGTTTGTTCAAGGGGTCATCTAGGTCCACATCCCGAGGCTCAACCTTAACTCTAGCTGTCACTTCCTTCTCTTTATCGAGCCGCTCCTTCATGCTCGACTCAAATGCATGCTCAGAGGCGCCCGTGATTTCTATTTCAAAACTCTCGGAAGAAGTGTCGGACTTGCCTTCATCGAGTGCCCCGATTGCTTGGGCATCTGAGCCAGGACCCTCACCAACTCGAGCAGCCTCACCCGTTTCTTTCTCCAGCTCCTTGGCGACATCGCTCCTCGGAGTGGGCTTGGGGTCAGAACAACCTGCACGAAGTCACAAGAAGAACAAATGTTAGAGCACGACAGCTTCTAGAAAAACACAGAAACCCTATAAAGCAAAGAAGTTGCTTACCAGGTGCCGGTGGAATCTCGGTTGTCAGAGGGGTCTCACCCTCCGGGATGGGAGATAGAACACGAACGCCAAGCCCGGGGGCATCCGGGTCGTAGCCAAGGTGCTGCTCGAAGGGATCAAGTACCGGTCGGCTAGCCGGCTGAGCAGGCGCACGAACCAGGGGCACGATGCCGGATGGACCAATAACCACTTCCTCTCCTTTCCTCGAGGGGGTACCTTTGCTGTATAGGGCCTTAGCCGCTGATAGGTCTGAAGGTTCTTTTCCCTTCAAGAACTCCTTAATCAAAGCTTCCTCATCTACCTCTTCGACGTCGCTCTCAGCCTTCCTGATTTGAATCAGAGTCTCCCATGCCTCGATCAGAGACTTAAGGTAGCCCTCGCCCAAAAAAGTTAGATCTCGGTGCATGAGAACTCAGGCGTTGAATTCAGCGATGAGCGGGTCGAATTCAGTCTTGATCTCTTCCCTACCTTCCTCCCTGGTCGCCTCAAGGCGAGAGTCGATGTCGGCAGTTGCCATCTTTTTGCCCTCCTCGCGAGCCACATTCTTTAGTACCTCGACTTCGGAGAAATCACCCTCGAGTTTCTCCTTTAGGAGCCGGGTGGCGATGATCTCATCGTAATAGTGTTGTGCCTCAACCTGGGCGGCCAATTTTTCTTTCTTCTCCTCATGGAGTTGCTCTTCGAGTTCCTTGACCCGTTGGCTGAGCATGTCCCACTCCTTCTGAACGGAGTCCTTCTCCAAAGCTAGAGCACCACACCGTTGGACTGACTCATCAAGCTCTTTCTTATGAGTTAATTCAAGGCGGGAAACAGCCTCGGCGGTGTCCTTAACGCGCTGACGGGCGACCTCAAGATCAGAATTATAAGTGGTCAACTCGTCATCCTGGGCCTTAATGATATCCCTGTCACGAATAGCTTCAAGCTTTAGGCGGTCAATTTCGTGCTGGCGCTCCACAGAGACTTCAGAAAGCTTCTCAGCCAGATGAACGAATGCTTCATGTTGAACATAGACATCGTTGGTACAGGCAATGACATTTTGCTTAACATCTCTGGGTATAGGGTGAATCGCTGGGAGAAACTTTAGCCTATCGAAACAAATCTTCAGAAATTTGGCCTTGAGTTTGGTCAGTTTCTCCGACACTGTCGGGCCTGTCGCTGGAGCGGGAGGAGACGGCTTTGAAAGTTCGCCCCTCCTATGAGAGTCTCGGGAATGCCGGGTAGAAGAGGAGTCAGAGTGTTGGTCCCGAGGAGCATCGGAATGCGACCTCTTATGGCCGCGCTTTTCTTTGCTTCGCTTCTGATGAGAAGAGGTCCCCTGGTGGAGTTCGGGCTGATAATGAGTTTTCTTCTGGAATGACGAGTCCCGGGAATGATAATCTCGGTCGCTATCGCTATCTCTGTCTTGACGCTTCTCGAGACCTTAGTCCCGACCGGATTGGCGTAAAGTCGACGAACCGCGAAGGCGGTCATATCCGTGCGAACGCCCCATGTCACCTGCAAAGAATTCAAACAATAGCGAATCAGCGAGAGAACAAAATGATGAAAGAAAAGTAGGTGCAAAGTGAAGTGCACGTGTCCGTGTGTGTCCTAGTGTTCCCCCCCGACGGACTAGTGGCTTTGCTAACGGGAGTCTTTTCCCCTCGGTTCGGGGCTGGGACACTCGCATCGCCCCTGGCGGGCGAGCGAAACTTAAACAACTCCGGGTCATTGAAATCATAGTTGATCAAGTCGTCGGGAATGGAGAGGTTCGACAAGCCCTTCAGAGAACTTTCAACGTGCTGTGAAGAAGCCTCTTTCTCTGGCAGGATAGGCATAACATTGGAAGTCCCGCCAACCTTCTCCTTCCTCAACTTGCACGCCGGCTTCTTTTTCCCCTTCGAAGGGGAAGATGACGTTTCAATATCATAAACTTTGACCGCAGGGCCCAAATCCTCACCTTGCTTTTGAGGTGGCTCGTTTGGAATTTCCCCCTCTTCCGGTACTTCAAGAGAAGGACGAATAAATGATTCAGGCAGTTTTTCCCTCTAGCCGGTACGGGTTTGGGAAGCAAGGCGCCCTCAGGAAGACTAATCCGACGGCCAGGAGCTAGCAGACCGAACCTTGATAATGACTCATTGGAAATGAGGGCTCGGATATCTCATTCCTCAGCAGGAAGGGCTCTAGGTTTCGACAGCATCAGAGTACCCTCGACCCTCGGGTCGTGGAATGGAATCTGAAAAGATGAAACGATAAGTTAGCAGAAGCTTAAAACCAATTGGGAACGGACATCAATTCAGGAAGAAGACTTACTTCCTTCAACTCATCTCCTCGCAAAACCCTATGGGTAGCGCACATAAAACCATTCCTATTTGTGCTGGGCGAATTTGCTGCTCCACGCGCTGGTGAAAATTTAGCACTTCCAATGTGGCTCGAGAAACATGTAAGAGGGATTGTCTCCCCGTTTCTTGGTAATGTATATGTACCTAATATCGCCAGGGGTTGGGGGCCTAGAGAAGACGACCATAAAGAACACGTACGTGCCATAGATGAAGGCGTGACCATTTGGATGTAGCTGTGATGGGGCGACGTCAAGATACCGCAGCACATCTCGAAGAAATAGATTGAACGGTGGTACGCTGCCAACCCAACACATGAACTTGCTGCACGCTGTATATCCCGCTGGGGGCAGATGTGGACGGTCGTGCCCCGACGGAACTAACACGTCGGAGAACGGGATACCATGAATAGACATATCCGCTGAAGAGCGGCTTCGGTGACCCTCAAAGCCTGTGAGTCAACCGGGCTATCTAATAAGATCGACGACTCCAAGGTATCAGGAGCCCAGTCATGAGCGGGTGAAACTGACGGGTCAGATGTATCGGCGGCTGTTTGCTTTGAAGACGGCCCGGATCTGTCGGAAAGTGTTGCGGAACTGGATTTTTTAGACATCTTGAATAAATAGTGGATTCAACTAAGCACCTGTGAGAACTATACTTGAAAAATGACCAATGTTAGAGTTAACAACACGAGTAATCCCCCCACGTGGTGTGTGAACTAGTGCAATCAATTGTGTATAGGCCTTGAAAGTTTGGAATTAGTAACATCAAACTAAGCCTAAAGTCACCGCCTTCGAAGACCGTTATCACTGACCGCCTCCAAAAGCTTTCTTTATGACGAATACAGTCTTAGATTCAGAGGAGGTTATCTGATTACGTTAAGTAAAGTTCAGTTATGAAATTGGGCAAGACAAATTGTTTGTCCGGCATTTATGTTTGGTTCGGCATGGTCAGTTCGGCATCCATGTTCGTCCGGCCTAAGTTACGTTCGGCATTTATGTTTGGTTCGGCATCCACGTTTGTCCGGCCTAAGTTATGATCGACACTAATGTTTGGTCCGACATTGTATGTTCGGCATTTATATTGGTCGGCTTAAGTCATGTTCGGCCAACATTATATGTTTGGCTTTTATATTGGTCGGCTAATATCGCTCGACATGATTGGTTCGGCATTTATGGTTGTCCGGCATTACCATGGTTCGGTACTGTTCGTTTGGCCAAACTGACATTCGACAAAGCAATCGTTCGGCCAAACTCCAGTTCGGCCGAAACAACACCCATCATCCACGCTGACTCATTTCACCCCCACAACCTTTCATCCATCGTTCAGCATATGATATACCACGCCGAACCTAGATCGCACCGAGCCTCAACACTCAACACTGCCTTCAACTTTCACTCTCTTCCAACCGTCTCCTGCTCCTCCTACCTTCTCTCCTCCTACCTTCTCTCCTCCTACAATTTCGTTCGGCACAGAAGACGTATGCCAAACGACAGCGCATCTCCCAACAACCTGCTAGAAAACTCGTTTCCGTTCACTCCTCCTCCTACTCTCGTCGTCCAACACTAAAAAACCCTAAGGACTCCAACCTAAGCTCAATTACGCAACTCGAAATATCATTCTCTTAAATCGTGGAAAGGAATTAGTACCTGATCAAGAGGATGAAAACTTGGATGGAATTGGAAGGTAGATGGAGTTTTGTCAACTGGAAGGTTCAGCAAATACAGGGCAACAGAGACGAAAATGTGAAAAGAGGAGAAGGGGGGAGGCGCTGGGTTTTATAAGGAAGAAGAAGAAGTTGAACAGTCTATGCCCGGTGGAGCCGGTCGAAAAGGCATCGCTCGGCCGGTCAAGGGAGTTACGTTCGGCATGCGCATATCGTTCGGCTTCAGCCGCATCGTTCAGGATTACAACAACTAGTGATTCAAAGCACAACATGTCTGACCACACGTTGTACTTTGGGGGGCTAGTGTTTCCTGGGGGATTGACCAGGCAACTTGGTACTCGACATCCAGAGAGTACTCGACATCCAAAAGCATCGCTCGGCCAAAGTAAGCGGTTGGCCGAAGAAGGAACGCTCGGCATCAGGAGTATTGTCGGCTTGTATTGGTCGTTCGGCATTGAATGCCGTTCGGCGTAGACGGTCGTTCGGCATTTAATGCCGCTCGACCAAGTGGTACTGTTCGCCTCCCACGTACGCTCGGCCAAGTGACGTTCGGCATCCCCGAACGATCGGCCAGCAAGATGGTCCGACATCCGCCCCAACACAACCAGTTTCAACTATTACTCGGCCTACCCTTCCCTCACTCAACACCTCATCCTGTCCGGCCTGGCCTCGTTCGGCATGAAGGAAGGATTGGCATTCTACGTTCGGTCTACTTCTTCCACTTAACAAACAGACCGTTCGGCATGAAAAGGAGGGTTCGACATTTCGATCGTTCGGCCTATTCGGCTCGGCACATAGAGCACGTCCTGCTTGGACCAAGTTATTCGGCCACCTGGCCCACTAGGAAAGTCCAACCCACTTTCGTCTATAAATAGAGAGGCAGGGGAACAGAAAACGGGATCAGATTTTAGAGAGCATTGGGGTTCAAGACTTATTTCTTTTACCTTGCAATTGTATTCTAATACTTAAGAACGGATTGTATCTGTGATCAAGCATCAAGTGGAAAATAAAGATCAGCTTCAAAGTGGACGTAGGCCACTGTGCCGAACCACTATAAATTTGGTGTCCTTACTTCCTGCATTTTAATTTATGTTCTCTTCTCTTTTTCAGTTTATTTTCTTCATTATTCTCTCTACACAATTTTTCTAAGGGTGTTAGTGACCAATTTTGGAGCTAACAAATATAGATATCATTTGAAAAAAAAATTATTTTATATATAGAAAATATAATAGGCAAATTATTTCATTCTCCTCTATAAAACAAATATTATGTCGGTCTGTCCTATTAAGTGTTTAGAAATCCCTATTGATGTCACAGCGTCCCATGTATCAACCAGAATTTATAAATACAAAACGGAACAGATTAGCACAATATTAAAACCTTTTTATAACACTAACAAATACGCTCTCTCATATATATATATATACACTCATCGACTCCCATAGGATATTACTACCCTATTAGTAAAGAGTCAAACCCCACAAAGCTAAGGTTTATCGCTAAACCAAAGCTCTGATACCAGATGTAACGTCCTTTCACACGCTTTAAATCGACACATGTGTCAATTCAAACAATACGGAAGGGCGGATTGTTATGGGGTAAATAAACAAAATAGGGAAAGAAAAACAAAATAGAATCTCATAGCGGAAGGATAAAATATAATAATAAATGCACAGTTCATAAACTATTTACAAACATTTGATTCTTCTTTATACAATAAATATCAGAGTTCACATACCAATCATAATCAATGCAGCGGAATTAAATAGTATAGTGAAATATAATATATAATAATAATAGTAATGAAATCTTCGTCTTCTTCCTCCAGAAATAAAGTCTTCAAATCCTGAAACGCTCGGACTGACCCGAGCAAATTGAAAAGACAAAACACTCGAGTCAAAACTAAAAGATCTTATGTGAGTTAAATTAACAGAAACAAATATGAGTGCAGTAACTCAAGGGATGCTCGGGATTTACATCTCCTAAGGATCCGTTAAACTATTTACTATGTAGTATATTGCGCTATTATAATAGTGTCTAATTGTAAAATAAACTTACTTCTAAATAGCGTTAAGGCTTTACATTTTCCACCTTAACACATTTATATATTCCCATAGTCTATACAATACCGTAATCTCCCCCGTACCGGACGTCGTCAGAGGGCACTCCATAGGTATGGTACAAAACCAAAATCGTATAAGGCGCGCTAGGGTAGGTGACACGACACAACTAGGCAATGCTAGGGTAGATATACCAATTATGCTTCCGGGTCGGTGGTAACGCGTAGCGCGCAGCTACCGCCCACCTCGAGCCACACCCCCAATAAAAAATCGAAAGTGGCCACCGAATCAATCCAAGAGTCAAAGTATAATATCGAAGGGACGTGTCCGATCAAAGGTGCTACCTTATTAGCCCGTCAATCGCTCCTGTTTTAGCCACCTTATGCCAACTCACGGGAGTTGGGTCCACGTATTTACCTTACAGGAAACGTCGCCACCAACCTACTTCATTCTGGAATCTCCACCGCGTACACGGTTGTTAAAGTGGTTTTCGGAGTTGGCAGAGAGTATGAAAACTTCCGATCCCGGTCTCTTTAACAATCAAACGTTATTATAACACCGTGGTCTTTTTAAAATAATTTTACTTTCAAAACCAGAATATAATATCTATTTCAAACCGTATAAATACGATATCCTTTTCTTTTCAAAACAAACTCATTTGATATTTCTTAAAAACCCAAATTAATATTCACTTTTATTCCAAATATATTTCTTTTCCAAAACATATTTCTTTAAATTTTAAAATATGTGGAAACCAAACATTTGGATTTAACTTTCAAAACATAATACTTTGAAACTCATAGTTTCAAAACCATACTTCTAAAACTTGAATGTTTTGGATATTCAACAGTATATGAAATAAAATAGTTTGAATTTAAAATCTCTTTGTAAAATAAAATAATTTTCGCGACTTACAATTTATTTCATTTAAGATTAAGTCAAAATCCATCAATTTAAAATCGCTTTCAGTTTCAATAAACCACTTAAGTTTCAATATATTTCAAATTTTGAATATTAAACAATTGGAACTAAGGTTGGAAATTTCTATTTCAATAATTTAAAGTCCTATTCTTTATTTTTGAAATATTTGCATAATAAATCTGAAATTACTATTAACAATCAAAATTTCCTCCAATTTATTTATACTAGAAATATTCATTTAATCCATCTTGAATAAAATTTCAGTTATAAATATCATACCTTTTAAAACTTCAAGTTAATAAATTCTCCATTAACTTATGAAGTTAGATTCTCAATTAAGCTCGATTCCAAATAAATATTCAATCTAACTTCCACTATTACTTGATTTAAATCATTTAAAACTCTATATATTCTCAATATCTTAACATGTACTTAACAATATAATATAAAATAGTCAAACTCCATTTTTCAACTTATTTATTTTATTCAACGAAACCATACATAGCTTAAATTCAATATTTCAACTATAAATATATATATATAATAAGATTTTATATAATATCAAAATTATATTTATTGACCGTATACTATCCAAACCATAGAAAAAATTATTTCAAAAATTATTTCATATATATACCGCAGTGCCTGTATATAATTTTCTATCCTATGGTCAAGTGATACGGATATTTACCATTTCAATCTGCAATTTAAAAAGAAAATTACGGTTATATATCATTTCAAACCGCAATCCCGAATGAAATGAAATGCATAGCAACTTGCAATTAATATAAATAATCATCCATTCACCCATCAAATCATACATCCATTTATCACAATCACCATCCAATTTCAAACAATACATCAATATATAACATGTGATAAATAACTGGTATCAATTATCAATTTATACTCAAATAAAATTAATAACTATCAATTGGCAGTTTATATGCAAAAATAAATATAATTTAACCGGCAGTTAATATGCAATAATGAATTAAATAACGCGTAAATTAAATGAATGCAATTTAACTGATAAAATGATGAAATATATACCGAACAGCTACAAATAAAATTTTAAACACATCATAAATCAATTTAACAAACACAAGAACTTTTAGAAGTTGTGAGTGGGTTAAAACACTCACCTTTCGAATTTAAATTGAATTTAAATCCAATTTAAACCCAAAAATTTGACTGTCTCAGAATTTGTCCAAACCAGCGTCATCAGGTCCGGAATTTCAATATGATCCTAACAAAAAACCGTGCATGAAACGGAGTTCGTATGCAAGAGTTATAGCGAAAATTTCACTAGAATTTTAAATAAAAAAATAGAAAAAAGAACACATTTAATCCATACTTGCCACGTCATTCCTTCCCCAAAGTCAACACGTGACCCTTCTTTCAGATCCACGCAACACACGGGACACGCACGCAAGGACCCCTTTGACCGAGCTTTGACCGCCCCATGCTCCTACCATCGGCCACCATATGGTCACCGAACACCACCGCCGAACGGCCTTTGGCAAACCGCACGCAACCCCCTAGGTCAGGCCCCCCTTGTCACGGCCGGCTGCCACCCAACGTTAACCCTAATCGCACATTTCTGACGATCCAGCCATTGATCCACCTTGCAATTTCCACCAATGAATTCCTCTTGCCGATCTCTACAAAACCCAAAAGGGAATTTTCGATCCGACCACGTTCGTCGTCGAGCTATGAACGACCGAAACTAAACGCCCATTTTCTGGTCAAACTACAACTCGAATCGAAAAACAATTTACACCATTGAATTACGCTCGTCGAGAGCATCAACATATATTTTTTTAGAATTTTTCTGAGGACTTTAAATTTTATGCTTTGGATTTGATTTTTGAAATTTGAATTTAGATCTAGGGTTTGCAGCCATTGGGAAGTGGAGGAGCTGAGGAAATGAACATACAACCAAATGAGAATAGATGGAGGCTAGGATTTACAACTGGGTTTATATAGGTAGGTTAGAATTAGAGTAGATGGATCGGGTGGATACGTGCTACCGCTAACGTGGCCCAAAAAGCCCGTTCTGATCCCGGAACGAAATTGGGTCAACCTATATATATCACAATAGGTATTTTAAAATATTCTGAACGCAATGGAAAAAGTTTCACGTCCAAATTCCATCGTATGAAGAAGTTATGCTAAAATCCATATTTCCAAATTGATTTCAAATTGATTTCAATTAAATCGATTTCAAGGCGTTTCGCGTTCGTACGATCAAACGACAAGTCCGATCGCTACGAAATTTGAAACCCTACAATAATTCACTGTTACGGATCCGATGAAACTAGTTTCGTCGAAATCCGAGTCCGTGACCAAAATGGCTATTTTTATATTAATTAATAAATTAAGAATTAGTAAATAAATCCAATTTTTATATTTCAGTTTTAGAATTGGAAATTTTTATCACTTAATAATTCTCAAACATTTAAAATGATTTAACAATTTTTAAATGTCAATTTATTAAAGATTAAATCAATATAAATCTTCGATTTCATAAAATTCAAAATTATAGATAAATTTCCAAAATTTCCTTTTAATTGAATTAACCTATATTTATTCCATTCATAAATTTCAAATAAAAGGGTTTACCATTAGATTTAAATTATCCCATAAATATTTCCAGTTTTCAACTTAATTTTTAAAATAACGTAGTAATTTCATATTTGATTTCTTTATTCATTTGCAATAAATCCATCTATTATAAATTAAATAAATTAACTCATTATTAAAATTCGAATTCTATGATTCATAAATTTTATCACCTTGATTTACTTATAAATTTATACTTCCTTAAACAAATTCCCATCTCAAATTTTAAATGTAAATTATTTTACCAATTATAGTATTTATTTTAATTTCTTAAAATAATCCCTTTATTACACTTTGAATCCAATTTATTTTAATAAGTTTCCAATTAAACGGATTAGATTCAATTCCAACCTTACACATAAGTTTAGGTTATAATCAATTTATAACGTATTTCTTTCTTAGTTATTACTTTACATACTTCTCGAATAAATTTCTCAGTCAACCATAATTATTTTAAAGTAATGCTTAAAATAAATACGACCCTATAATTACTCAACATTTAAATGAACGTTATTTCATTTTCCATTAGTGTAACATTCATTCATTTTATTATCACTTATTACAAGTTCTAACTCCATTAACAAATAAGCAAGTAATTTATAATATATGTTTACAAGCCATATGTTACAAATTTTGAATTCATCCCAATTCCTTATTATTGACTTAAATTAGCATTACTTACATTGCATTTACATTGTTACTTAAAATCTCTATCCAGTTGTAAATAATACTCAAAATAAATACATTTACTCCTTTCGTTATTTTATTAATTACAATTAAGGCACATCTAATTATCTTTATCGGTAAATAAGTGAATTTACTAGTAACCCACTATCATAACCTTTAATATACTTGTATAATTATTCTTCACAACAACTACTATCTATCAATATTATTTCGCCCCTAAATACAAAATTTGCACTTGTTCTTATTATCATACTCCATTTACTAAGTCATAACATTCGAATAAATTTATTAAATTGAAAGGTTCATTCAAGTTTATTAATTATTAACTTGAAACAATGTATCCTTAATTAAAAATCAATTACAGTAACAATGTGTCCTTACATTAACAAATTTAATGCCTACCCTATATTTTCCGTATTCACCTTATATCCAGGTACAATGCTTACACCATTTTTTTTGAAATTTTATTCATATTATAAATAAATAGGCTTTAATTACCATTCATATATTTTAATTTAGCCTTCATCTCCATATTAATTTACCCCCTTTATTAATTCTACTAAAAATAAATTACAAAATCCTATTTAATTAACAAATTAAATTGTCGAAATTTACGGGTCGTTACAGGATCCAACTGGATTCCTTAAAATATTTAGATTGTTTTAATATTCTGTGATCTGATTTATTTAATAATCTGAGATAGATTATATTGGTAATTGTAAATATTGGATGCTATGGTTTGATTGAACATATTTGGGTAAACTAAGATATCAAAAATATATAGATTGGATTTTTGAAGGGAAAATAAAAGAGAGAATTTTTAAGTAAAATAACTATAGAGAATTAGGATAAATTAAAGAATGAATTGCAAAAGGATAAAAGTTGATTTTTAAATTCTAATAAATAATTCCAAGTATGGGAAGAGAGATTTTTGAATAAATGAGAATAAATGAATGTTTAAACTTAAGTGATATTATTTTTAATTTTTTTTAAAGAATTTAGTTTTAAATTCAGGATTTAAATGGTTTGGAAAGAAATAAAAGAACAATTTTAAAATAAAGTATGAAATTGGTATTTTCAGGTTAAATAAGGTTTTAAATCATAATAAAGGAATAAATCCGAAATTAATGGGTTTTGGAATAAATTGAGTAAGTAAAGGAATATATTCTAAAATGAAATTAGTTTTGAAAATCGAGTTGGGAACTGATTAAGTGTTGAAACTGTGGATAAAGGAGAATGAGATTGTGAAATTCATAAACATGGTTTATAAATAAAGAGATCAAAGAATAATTTGGAAGTGTAAATTCAGGATGAGAATTTATAAAGGAATGGGTAATTTGCTTTAAAAATAAATAGAGATTTATTTTTAAAATGTATGGAAAGGAAAGTGTATTTCCTGAAAGGCCAAGTATATTTTCAAATTAAGATTTTCAAGTATAAGTTAGAAGTTTTAAAATGGGTTTAAAAGAATGTTTTGAGAATTATTCAAATTATTTAAAATTTCAAAAGTAAATGTTTATTTAAATTAATTATAGTAGTAATTATTTTAATGGTTTAACTAGTATTATGATTTTAAAGATAATTATTTAATATTTATACCTCATAAAATTACTTTTATTTTAAAATTAGTTTGGCTTAAGTTTTACATAAGAAATTATTATAAATTTCATAACTAGTATTTTGAATTAAGTGTCTAAATAGTTTATTTTAAGTATTTTAAAGTATATATATATTTTTGGATAAAGTGATTTAAATTATTTTAAAATCTGAAGTATTAAGGCTTGGTGATTTTCAGTGGAAATAAAACAAATCAGGTGGAAAGTTTTCTACAAGAGAAAAGTATTTTGAAAACTATTTTTCAAAAGGGTTGAAGTGTAGAGAAATATCATGCGATGATATTTTAAAATAAATAATTTAGGAAATTCGTAAGGTCTAATGGTTGTTTTATGGATGTTATATGATAGTTAAATAACCGACAATCAATATTGACCAATGCAATGATCGTTTTGAAGAGACTGGGATCGGGAATTAAATTTTCTGGAAACCACTTCGATCCGGTTTTTAACATTTTCGTGAGGAAGACAAGTGCTTGGAGTCGAAGATGGAGCAGTGAAGTGCAAGTGCTAATTGCTACTAATCCTAAGGGTGATTCCAAAATGGACGTAGTAGGAGTAGTGCCTTCGGTTCCGTTCGAACCCGGAACGGACTTGTATGAATGAATGCTTTTAGAACATCGTCAGGAGGACGATGAGCATTCTAAGTGAATGTGTGCTAAAAAAGTAACGTATAGCCTCAAGCCTCATCAACCAGGAATGACTAAAACAGGGGAGGTGCATGCAAGGCTAAGTGGCTAGCAACCAAGTAGGGTAAGGTCATCCCTGTCTAGAGGTCCCTTTATTTCGGCTGTATGGGCGGTTGCTGATCCCAACCGCGGTGATCTTATTCGGGCTATCTAATAAGGGGTAGTCCAGTCTTGCGATGCAGGGGATCAGGGTGGATCCTCAGTACGTTGATCTAGACCATGTACTATGATGGGCGGTACCCCAGTAGCCCTGCCATTGATGGAAATCCATTTTCCCTACGTGCCTTTATGGTTTTGTTTGTAGAACCTAATATTGCTGGAATTTAATAATGTTAACAATTTCAGCTATTTGAACCAATATTTGTATATAGACACTACTATAATATCAGAGGATTTGATATGAAAGTATTTTGGTTATCGTAAAGTAAAAACCTGGCATGTTTATTTACGGCGTGGTCTTACGATATACCTTTGATGTTTAAAGGATTTTTAAACTTTAACAATCCAATAGAGTGTATTTTCTCACTCTGGTTTTTCCAGACTGACTCAGGTGTTGTTTAACTATACTGCTCGGGTTAGACCGAGTATTAATCAGTATAGATTCTGGATGGACTGCTCTAGAGCTCAGGAGACGAGCTGAAAGACGAGGCGTATTTCCATAGATATATATTTCCCTGTGTAGTGAAAGATGTATAGTTCACTTTTTTGAGGACAAATTAATATAACTGTCTAGTAATTGTTTAGATTTTGATGTACTCTGATGATGTAATGTATATAACATATATTGTTTCTTTTGTGCAAAGATAAATTATTATCCATTATATTTTATTCCGCTGAGATGGTAAGGTCCTATTGTTTGGTTTTCTCTTCTTCTACCTCCTTCCTCTTTACCCTATTGGTTCATATTTTCGTTAACTTTGAGTTGATATGACGTAGAATCGTGTCAACCTAAGGGGTACGAATTTACGGGTCATTACAGTGGTATCAGAGCTAGGTTTCAATCTTGGGACCTATGGTATTGTAACGACCCATTTTTTCGACGCCCGAAAATCGATATCAATACAGTCCACTATATCAAATACCGAACAATCGAATGCCGAAAAACCAAACCATTAGGGTTAAAGAAGAAGGAGGTAGAAGAAGAAATAGAAAACAACATCAGAATCTCACAAACGCAGCGGAACAATATACAATAGGTAAATGACTAATCTTTAAAACAAAAGAATTATATCTGTTTTATATATTACATCATTAGAGTACAATACAATCAACAACACAATTCAGGACGATTATAATATCTCGTCCTTCCAACGCTGAATATACAGCTTACACTGAACAACGGAAATATGAATCTACGGAAACACGCCTTGTCATTTATCTCGTCTCCTGAGCTCCACAACAATCTTTCCAAACTGAGTATTATAGAGTACCTGTAACGATCCAATTTTTCGACGCCTAAAAATCGGCATCAATACGTGCATAGTGTTAAATGCTGAACAATCGAATGCCAGAAAAATGGACCATTAGGGTTAAAGAAGAAGGAGGTAGAAGAAGAGAAAATAAAACAACAACAGAATCTTACCATTGTAGTGGAATAAAATATAATAGATAATAACTGATCTTTACACAAAAGAAACTATATCTATTTTATACATTACATTATCAGAGTATATCAAAATGAAAACAGTTATTGGACAGTTATATTAACTTGTCCTCACAAAAACTGACTATGCAGCTTCCACTGCACAGCGGAATATAAATCTATGGAAATACGCCTCGTCATCCAAATCGTCTCTTAAGGCTCCATAGCATCCTCTCTCGTACTCTATAATACTCGGTCTAACACGAGCATTATAGTTAAATAACACCTGAGTCAGTCTGGAAACCAGCATGAGAAACACACTTAATTGGATTATTAATGTTTCAAAAATCCTTTGAAATAAAAGGTATCTCGAAAGACCACGCAACAAATAAATATGCTGGGTTTTTACATTACGATAACCAAAACATTTCTTGTCAAATCCTCTGATATTATAGTAGTGTCTATATACAAATACTTATTCAAATAGCCGAAATTGCTACATTCATTAAATTCCAGCATTACTAGGTTCTGCAAATAAAACCGTAAAGGAGAATGGATTTCCATCAATGGCAGAGCTACTGGGGTACCGCCCGTCATAGTACATGTAATGGCCCATAATTTTCTTTAATTAAAATTTGTTAATTTAATAAGATTTTGGTAATTTAATAGTGAAGAAATATTAATTTTGTAATCTAATAATGAAATGAATTCTAAAGTGAAATGCAACCATGGAAAATGAAGCTAAGTATTAACTATTGAAATGAAATTTCGATCAATTGAAGTAATGTAAATTGTTATACTAGGCAATAAATCGAATGTAAGAAAACAAACGTAAATATTGAATTAATTAATGAATTAATAATAATAAATAGTAATTGAATAAAATCAATGTCCTGTAAGTAATTATAATATTGTTTGGAAATGATAACTTATTAAAGTATGATGAAGAGTTAGTGACAACAATTATTATAAGTTACCGATACAATTTAATCCATTAAATTAAATTGGAATCAATTGCAATAAATCTTAATAAATTATTACGTTAATGTTAATATTATCCATAATAGGAAAAATTTTTGACTTGAAAGAATGGAAATGAAGACTTACCAATTTGATGGGACTTGAACTATAATGATTGGATTTAATTGCAAAAAATGAAATTGAATATCTAAATATTACGTTAATTGAAATTAAGATGGAATATGGGAATATTAATGTAATATATAATGAATCCGATGTTAATTTTATCCGTTTGACAATAATGAATTGAATAATAGAATGAAAAATAAATTAAATAGAATTTTTGGAAATTTAATTTATAATTTCTAAATATAATGACATTGAAATTAAAGCACGGGAATAGATGGATTAGTCAACTTTAAGTTGGCATCTAAAAATTGTTTAAGTTATTATAAATGATTAAGAAATCAAAAATGATAGAAAGGGTAAATAATTAAATTTAAACTGGAAAAGTGATTTAATTAATTAATTATTTAATTTAATAACTGGAAAATAGCCATTTTGGCCACTGACTCGGATTTCGACGAAACTAGTTTTATTGGATCCGTAACGGCGAATTGTTATAGGATTACAAGTTTCGTAGCGATCAGACTTCTCGTTTGATCGTACGAACACGAAACGCCTAGAAGTCAATGAAATTGAAATCAATTGAAATCTATTTGAAATAACTTGATTTTAGCATAACTTCTTCATACGATGAAATTTGGACTTGAAATCTATTACATTGATTTTAAAATATTTAAAAACATCTATTTTGATATAAGGGTTGATCCAATTTTTTTCGAGAGTCAGAGCGGCTTTTAGTGCCATTTTGTAGTTCAACGCGTATATCCAATCGATCCGGTCCATTCTAATTTCAGCTTGCCTATATATACCCTATTATAAACCTTAGCCTATTTCTTATGTCATTATTATGTACATACAATTCCAATTGCTTCCCTTCCTCAATGGATGAAACCCTAAAACTCCTCGGTCCAATTTCAAATAAAATTCAAAACCAAAAATTAATTCTCTTCAAACTATATCAAATTTTATATGGATTCGAAGCTCTCAACGAGCACATCTTAGATCTGAAATTCGTTTTTGATTTCGAATCATCGTTTGTCCTGAAATTGCAAATCAATTCTCGGTCGTTCACTTTGGGTTATCAGGTTTAACGGTGGATCATCACCTGGGAAGCGATCGAGGGTATGCAGCATGTAAAGGGAGTCAAGTAGGTCGCATCGGTAGTTGTCGTTCATCGTCAGGTGGTGGGGTTTCGTCGAGATTGCCATTCATGGTGGATTGGTCGAGGCCGTTTCTGGTGCAAGCGGAGCATCGCGCGTGGCCAGATGAGGCGGCCTGGGGCGAGGATGGCAGCGGTATCTTTGGATCGGGGAGCACGAGGCATGTGAGAAGGTGGCGGCTGGCTGCGTTCGTCAAGAAATCGCGTTCTTTTGCTATTCGTATTTGCTGCGTGAACTAGGGCTAGGTAACGTGGCCTATTGACGTGGTAGGGTATGTGTGTTACTTGTTTATTTTATTTATTTTAAAATTTTAAAAATCATAACGTTCTAACGTGAATAACTTTCGCATACGGTGTCCGATTTGCACGCGGTTTCTTTTGTCAGGATCGTATTGAAATTCGAGACATTTTCACACATATTTAGACGAATTTTGAGATAGTTCAAATTTTGGGTTTAAATTGGATTTAAATTCCATTTAAATTCAGAAGGTGAGTGTTTTAATCCACTCACAACTTCTAAAATTTCTTATGTTTGTTAAATTGATTTATGATGTGATTAGAAATTTATTTATGACTGTTTGGGATATATTTAATCATCATCTCAGTTAGATTGAATCGATTGAATTAAACTGTTATTTAATTTATTATTGCATATTAACTCCCAGTAAATAGTTATTTAATTTATTTTTGAAGATAAACTGCTAGTAAATACCTGTTATTTATTATTTGTTCCATATTGACGTTATTGATTAAATTGGATGATGATTGTGATAAATGGTTGATGATTGATATTTGATGAATGGATGTTGTATTTTATATTGTTATAAACTGCAAGTTGTTATGCATTTTATTTCATTTGGGCTTGCGGTTTGAAATGATATATAAATGTATTTTTATTTTAAATTAAAGATTGAAATGAAAAATATCTGTATCACTTGACCATATGATAGAAAATTATATACAGACACCGTCGGTCTATATATATAAATACTTTGAAATGATTTCTATGGTTTTGGATAGAAATATACGGTTTAATAAATATTGATTTTTTGATATTATATAAATATTATTTTATATATAGTTCAATTCTTGTATTTAAGCTATGTATAAATTTGTTTAATAACAAAAAGTTTAATAATGGAGTTGGATTTTATTAAAATTAAATATGGTTAAGTAATTAAAACATACTTTAATATAGAGGTTATAATGATTTAAATAAATTAAGGTTGGAAGGTAAATTGGAAATTTATTTAAAATTGAGATTATTTAAGAATTAAACTCAATAACTTGATGTAAAATTTATTAAATTTGAAATTTTAAAAGTTATGATTTGTATAACTAGATTTTTGTTCAAGATGAATTAAACGGATATTTCAAGTATAAATAAATTGAAGAAAATATTCAGTATTGTAATTTGAGTTTTATTTAAATGATAATGGATTTATTATGAAAATATTTCAAAACTAAATAATAGAACATTGAATTGTTGAGCCGTAATTACCAACCCTAGTTATGAAATTGTTTAATACTCAAAGTTTGAAATATACGGAAATTGAATGGTTTATTGAAACTGAAAGTGAGTTGAAAGTTATGAATTGAGATTTAATTTAAAGTGAAAAAAATTGTGAAGTCGAGGAAATTATTTTACTTTATAAAGTAATCTTAAATTCAAACTATTTTATTTTATATACCGTTTGAATATCCAAACCATTTAAGTTTTGAAAGTTATGGTTTAGATGCTATGAAATTCGAAGTATTATGTTTTGAAAGGTTATATTTCAAGCGTTTGGTTTTGAAATATTATAAATTTGAAAGTGCTATGATTTTAGAAAGGAGGATACATTTGAAATAAAATGATATTATATTGATTTGGTTTATAAAAATGATATCATGATTTGGGTTTTAAGAAATGATATCATATTTATATGGGTATGAAATGGATATTAAATTCTGGTTTTAAAAGTATAATTATTTTGAAATGACCGCGGTGTTATAATAACGTTTGGTTGTTAAAGAGATCGGAATCGGAAGTTGTCATACTCTCTGCCAACTTCGAAAACCACTTTAACAGCCGTGTACGCAGTGGAGATTCCAGAATGAAGTAGGATGATGCCGACGTTCTATTATGGTATATACGTGGACTCGACTCTCGTGAGTTGGCATAAGGTGGCTAAAACAGGAGCGATTCTCGGGCCAAGGAGGTAGCCCCTCTTATCAGACACAACCCTTCGATATTACACTCTGACTTTTGGATTGATTTGGTGGCCATTTTTGATTTTTTGATTTTGGGGGTGTGGCTCGAGATGGGCGGTAGTAGCTGTTACACGTTACTACCAGCTCGGATGCGTAATTGGTATATCTACCTTGGCATTGCTGCAACAACCCGGTATTTCGCATCAATTGATAATTGACATTAAACGATTAATATTGTTGCTAATTGCTAATTGAAGTTTTTTTAAATTGAGTTAAAATTCTTTTATAAATTGTTGAAAGGAATTGTGGACTTTGAAATTAAATAGTGGCCCATGTTTTAATTGTGGCCGTGAAAATTTGCAAAGCAAATAACCCGTCCCTCTTTTCCATTTTCATTCTTCGCGACCCTAATTAAAATAAATCGAACGAAATAATAATAGAGGCTCGTCTCTCCTTCATTCCCTCTGTGAAATTAGGGCATAGGAATCGAAGAAAATAGATGGCGCTCGCTCGTTCGTTCTCATCTCTGTTCGTCTCCAGAATTAGGGCTTTTCGAAGTCGCGTCTCTGAGATGATCGATCGAGTGATGATGCTGTCGCTTGCTCTGTCGAAAACTAGGGCTAACTTCGCTCATTTTTCTCGGTTGCTACGGCTTCGTCTTGGCTGCTTCAATGTTGGTCGTGCTCGAGGGGACTTTGGCTGCTTCATTCGTGGCAAAGGTGAGTAATTCTTATTACTCACATCTAACTATAATTGTTCGACCTCGTCTGCTTATTTTGTTTTCGTTGTCTCGGCTTCGACTTGACTTTATTTATGTTTGATTTTTGTGATTCTCTGGCCATACTTTCGTCTCGTAGGATTGTTGCACTGTCTCTGTCATTGTACCGGTTGTTACTGCATTTTTCATTATGGCATTCATTCTCTACTATTCTGATTATGTTGCAGTGTTCATATATGGTTATTTAAAGCCATTTCATTGTTGAGGCTGTGTCACTAATGTTGGCTTGCCTTATTCATTTCTCAGTCGCACTCTGGTTCATTTTACATTGTTTTTGCAGTTGCATTTTTGATTGTACTGCCTTGGGCTCGAGACTTGTACTGCTTGATGTATACTATCGGTTTGGAATTGCTACATGACGCATTGCATTTGATATTGAACTACAGCTGTGTTGAGTCATTGACTTGACCTTCTTGCGTTGTGTGGTAGTTGTACTGTGCAGTCATGTACATTTCTTCCACTTGGTGTTGTAGTGCACTGTGCATTCATGTGCTTGCCGTGTTGCCATATTAATCCCTCTGCTTGCTTTGATTTCACTGCAACCTCATTTACCTGCACATATGAGCTTAGTTCACTGGCCCTGTTTCATTGAGTAGATATGTATGCGTGTACTTATGTATGCATACATGTGCATTTGCGTTAAAATGTTAGTCCTGGTTGCATTATGTTGCACCTGTAGTTGTTGTTACTTCTGTACATTTGCCTGTGTCACTTGTAAATGCTGTTACATGTTGTTCGGCCTTGTTGACTTCGACTTTGTTTATTATGCTTTCTGTTGACCTTCTCGTGACTGCAATCTTGTTGCAGTCTTTCCTTATATTCGCGAGGTGCCACCTTGAAGCCTGTACATTGCTAAGTTGTAATGATATCCATGCTTGCACTTGACTGGATATTAAATTTTATAGAATTAAACAGAGAAGTTGTTGTCTCTGTTTTCTGTTAGTCGAATTGAACTATGGTCGAGACTTAGTTGATCATTTTTGTTGTTGTTGCAGTTGTGTTGAGTCACTGACTTGACCTCTACGTTTCGTAAGTGACTTAGCTTTGTAGTTACGACTTGTTTCTCTGACATGTTCTTGTGTTTGTGCTTGTCACTATTCAATTTTGATTGCACCTGAGTTTCATATTGATTTTGGAATTACACCTGTGTTAAATCCGGTATTTCGGGTTTGACCTTGTGCCTGTTTGAGTATATCATCACTGTAGTTGCAAGGCAGTGCACGCAAGCGTGAACTGCAGCCACACGGTATGGAGCTTTAGAGTACATCATCACGGTAGTGTCAAGGCAGTGCATGCAAGCGTGAACTGCAGCCACACAGTATTGTTTTATTGATATTCTTCTTGTGTTGATTTAATGATCTTTTGGTATTCCATATACTGTAGCGGCGAGGCAGTGCACGCGTTCATGTACTGCACCCTACCCGAATTGACATTTTAATTGATATTTCAATATTTTGTGTCCTGTTCTGATTTGGTTTAATTTGATGGTTTAGCTGATATCTAATTATCTTTTTGATAATTATATTATGAGTTTCTAATTATTTATTCAATAATTAGATTTTGTTGTTAATTGTCGATTTGGCAATCTTGATGTTTTCCAAATTATATTCGTTGATATTCTTTTTACTTATCTTTGTTGATGATTTGAATCTGCTGATTGTTGTTTAACACTGTTACGTGTTATATTTATCGTTATCCGATTTCTTTATTTAAGGATCGGATAGACGAGATTTATTGTGACTGTCGTCTATTTGTTACTTAATTATTATTGCTTCTGTGCTCTAATAACTGAGTTTGAATTAGACTGACCCGTGTATTATTTTCTTTGAATTTAATACTCGGGTCAGACCGAGTTATTATAGGTTGTAGATATCCTGCTTTGGATTGCTGCTAGAGTTATGAAGTCTTTTCATATCTTTTGGAGTAGTCTTGTCATTTTTAGTAGTCAGTGTATTAGTGTAGGAAGATACATATTCATGTATATTATTCACGATAATGTACTTGTATATGTAACTTCCAGTATCGACAGTTGTAGTTGTATCACATGTATTGTATCACATGTATTGTAACTGACATCAGTTATTGTATATATGAGACATTCCTTTTGATCTATGTTCCACATTTATATTATCTGTGTTATTATTATATTTACTGTCCTAAACTATTATGAACCATCGTAGTTCGTTTTATACTGGAATTGGGGTATGTCGCTGGGAGTAAATAAATCAGAGATGAAAAATGAAAGAATATATATACCACTCCTATCGAGATAACCAATACTAGTGTAAGGCCTAACTACGGATGGCCGCTCCTCAACAGCCTTATTCTCCATGCTAGTTGACAACATTACACCGTAGTGTTCTTGGCTAGCGTGGGTATAGAGGTGGGGCGTCACAGCTTGGTATCAGAGCTTGGGGTTTATGGACATAATATAAAACATAACTTAGATGGAACATGTGTTACAACTATTTGTCGATGTTTTATCTCTCATATTTGTATATGATTATCTTTGATTGTCGGGTATGAATTCCTAACGTTTATTCATGTGCATTTGATTTTGATTTCGTGAAAGTATTTTGGCTTCGGCCTCCGTTTGCTTTGCGAACTCAAGTTTGGTTTTTGATGATGAGGATTTTGTTCTTGTGTTTTCGGCTTTGTATTGATTTAGCCGATGTTGATTTTATTCGAATTTAGCTAATTAAAGTTATTTTGACCTCTGGACTTTATTCCACTTTTGTGCTATGCTATGGGTGTCATTGTGTACCTGTTACACTGTGATGAAAAATAGCTCGACCGGCCGCAAATTGAGTGATTTTGATTTTTCACTCATATCTAGTTCGAATCTCAACGATTTTGAACTTGATATTTTGTGTTTTCCTCGGCTTGATTTCCATTTGACTTCGGTCACTTTGTTTTTGTGAAATTGTTAATTCCTTGATTTCCAAGACTCTGACTTTGCTTGCCGTTGAATTCTTTGATGATAACGTTGATTCGTTTTGTACTCGACTGTGGCCATTAATTGTTGACTTTGGCATTGACTTGATTTTTATTTTTTGTTGGGGTCATTTATGAATTTATGCTCGTTCTGCTTTGTTTTTCCAATTGTTAATCGATTCTTCTTTTCCGATTAGTTGTTATCACCTTTGTCGACTCTGATAACTTCTATTTCTGGAATTTTTGGGTATTTCTATTTTGATGGATTTGGAATCGAATTCTTTGGATTTTATTCACGTCTTCGAATGTGAATTTTAGTGAATTGATTTGGTTTCCAAATTTAATCGATTCTTGTTAATTCCTCGATTTGTTGCTATCATTTATTAGCAACTTTGATGACATTTTCCTCGGGATTTTTGTGAACATACTTTTTGAAGGATTCAGTATCGATTTCTTTGGATTCTATTCACATCTTCGTATGTGAATTCTTGTGATTGATTGTTTTTACAATCACTTTTATGCTTTGTCACTTTGAAATTATGAAGGTTTCAATACTAGTGGTAAATATCAAAACTCTTTCAACAAAGCTATTTCAAAACTATTTTATTACAAAGCTCTTTACTTAAACTATTTTCCATTCTACTAGTATATACAAGCCTTTACTTCACTCGGATGAGAAATCGAATTAAACGGCTTAGTAAAACAAGTGGTATGAAACGCTTGCGTTTGCTTCGTCGGTTAACTCTTGGACTTGTTCGATTGAAAACTCTTGTGACAATTTTCTAGTGAAGATTTACAGTTTTTTCGTAAATATTTGAGTTAATCTAGTGGTTATGGGGCATGAAGCTAAACTTTTATATTTACTAACTTATTGTAATTAACACTTCTTGATGATCATGACGATCATTTTTGTGATTTAGACTAGCAACTGTGCGATGTCTCTTTGTCTGCGAGGGACACTAGACCCCGCTCTTGTGATGTTTCGCCATCGCATTTGTGTGATGTTTCGCCATCACATATGTGGGGTAGCGCCCCATGGTCTTCGGACCATTCGTGTGTCAAAATTTAATGGTTGGCCACCATGAAATAGCGTCTCGTTTTGTGATACCGATTGGTGAGTTTTTATGCTCCCATTTTGTGTTAGGCCTTCCCCTTTTTATGATTTAGACTAGCGATTGTGCGATGCCTCTTTGTCTACGAGGGAGACTAAACCCTGTTTGTGTGATGTTGCGACTCACATACGTGGGGTAGCACCCCACGGTCTTCGGACCATTCGTGTGTCAAAATTTAATGGTTAGCCACCAAGAGATAGCGTCTCGTCTTGTGATACCGGTGTGGTGAGTTTTCATACTCCCGTTTTGTGATAGGCCTCCCCCCTCTTTGTGTTTTCTGTATTTCTTGTGTAGATTTCTAGAATTTGTGTTTTCTGGATTTCTTGTGTAGATTTCTAGAATTTGTGTTTTCTGGATTTCTTGTGATGATTTCTAGAATTTATGCTTCACCAATTTTCGTGATTTCTATTGATAAGTTTTATCAATTTTTGTGCATTGGTGAATTCGTGTGTCATTGACTTGTTATGAATACAAGTTTAGGGTATGATACCCCTTTCTATCTTTGAGAAGATTCTTGTGACATTTTTGATGAATGAAAATTCATTGGTATTATATTTTGATGCCAATTATTTTGATGAGATTTTGACGTATAAAAATTACTGTCGCTTTGACTTCAGTAACCGTTAATTTTAAAATGGATTTTCAAGCGGGTATCCCGCGATGCTTATTTTGTTGTCCGTTTTTACGGTATTTTGAGAAGTGCAATTTCCTTGTCGAAGTTGCTACTGATGTTGCCGTTTTAATCACGTGTTTTAAAAATTTTTTCAAAATAAAAATCGTTTCCAATTTTTTTACAGTTTACGCTTTCAAAAGAATGAGGAAGCGATTTAAACGTTTCAGAAAAATCGAGGACTATGACCCCTTTCTTTTGCTGATTCGCTTAATTCCTGACTTGTTCGTTTGAGAATGTAAATTATTATTTTTATAAAATAAATTAAAATTGTTTTCATAAGTTTTGCACTTTGCGCTTTCAAAAGAATGAGGAAGCGATTTAAACGTTTTAGAAAAATCGAGGACTATGACCCCTTTCTTTTACTGATTCGCTTAATTCCGGATTTGTCCGTTTGAGAATGTGAAATGTTATTTTTAGAATACACAATTTTGCACTTTCAAGGAAACGATGAAGTGAATTAAACGATTTAGTAAAACTCGTGGTTATGGGACATGTGCGTTTGCTATTTCGGTTAATTCCGGACTCGTTAATTGAAATATTTGTGATTTCTGATTATCGTTTTTTGATAATGGAAATATTTGTGATTTTTAATTATCGTTTTTGATAATTGAAATATTTGTGATTTCTGATTATCGTTTTGGTAATCGGATATTTGTGATTTCTGATTATCGTTTTTGATAATCGGATATTTGTGATTTCTGATTACCGTTTTTGATAATCGGATATTCCTGATTTCTGATTTATAGTTTTTGATAATCAGATATTTGTTGTTTCTGATTATCGCTTGTGATAGTTAGATATTTGAGATTTAATTATCGTTTTGATAATTAAATATTTGTTGGATTGAGATTTGATTATCATTTGTGATAATTAAATATTTGTGATTTAAGATTTGATTATCGTTTTTGATAATTAAATATTTGTTGATTTGAGATTTCTAATTATCATTTTTGGTAATTAGATATTTGCAATTTTGCGACTTGTGATTTTTGTTTTCTAATTATCTTTGTTGATAATTAGATTTTGCTGTCTTCTAATTATCGTATCGATAATTAGATATTGCTGTTTTGTGATTTCTGTATTCTGATTATCTATTTGATAATCAAGTTTTGTAGAGAATTTGTGAATTTCTTTTATGAAATTAAAAGATTTCTTTGGTGTTTATATTGTACTACGCCGGTGTACCGGCTTAATTTTCTGCTATTCATGACGTTTTCCACGTCTTCCAATTACGGAAATGCCTTAGGGATTTTCGATTTTTATTCTTGAGCTCAGTGTTATTGAAGAAATGGAAGTTTTGCCTATTTGACTTTTGAGCAACCTTCTATTCACATCATTGCTTCGGCGGTGTAGCACCTTCGAAATAAAGATGTTTTTCTTGCGGAAGTTCAATGGTTCTCAAATCCTAAGGATTGCACTTAGGAATCCATAGAATTCATCGAGCAAACACGTTCAGGCTAACTCTTTCATGCTCTTTATGGTGAACTTCCTATTTTTAAATTTCTTCGTTTTGTGATGAAATGCTTTTATGGTTGTTACCTTTTGTCCATTTACTCCTTATGATTGCAAGGACACAATTTCTTTAAGGAGGGGAGTCTGCAACAACCCGGTATTTCGCATCAATTGATAATTGACATTAAACGATTAATATTGTTGCTAATTGCTGATTGAAGTTTTTTTTAAATTGAGTTAAAATTATTTTATAAATTGTTAAAAGGAATTGTGGGCTTTGAAATTAAATAGTGGCCCATGTTTTAATTATGGCCGTGAAAATTTGCAAAGCAAATAACTCGTCCCTCTTTTCCATTTTCATTCTTCGCAACCCTAATCAAAATAAATCGAACGAAAGAATAATGGCGGCTCGTCTCTCCTTCATTCCCTTTGCGAAATTAGGGCATAGGAATCGAAGAAAATAGATGGCGCTCGCTCGTTCGTTCTCGTCTCTGTTCGTCTCCAGAATTAGGGCCTTTCAAAATCGCGTCTCTGAGATGATCGATCGAGTGATGATGCTGTCGCTTGCTCTGTCGAAAACTAGGGCTAACTTCGCTCGTTTTTCTCGGTTGCTGCGGCTTTGTCCTGGCTGCTTCGATGTTAGTCGTGCTCGAGGGGACTTCGGCTGCTTCATTCGTGGCAAAGGTAAGTAATTCTTATTACTCACATCTAACTATAAATTGTTCGACCTCGTCTGCTTATTTTGTTTTCGTTGTCTCGGCTTCGACTTTATTTTATTGATGTTTGATTTTTTTGATTCTCTGGCCATTCTTTGGTCTCGTAGGATTGTTGCACTGTCTTTGTCATTGTACCGGTTGTTACTGCATTTTTCATTTTGGCATTCATTCTCTACTATTCTGATTATGTTGCAGTGTTCGCATATGGTTATTTAAATCCATTTCATTGTTGAGGCTGTGTCACTGATTCTTTCTCAGCCGCACTCTGGTTCATTTTACATTGTCACTCCCCATGTAATTTGCATTTGCATTTTTGATTGTACTGCCTTGGGCTCGAGACTTGTACTGCTTGATGTATACTATCGGTTGGAACTGCTACATGACGCATTGCATTTGATATTGAACTACAGCTGTGTTGAGTCATTGACTTGATCTTCTTGCGTTGTGTGGTAGTTGTACTTTAACAGTCATGTACATTTGTTCCACTTGGTGTTGTAGTGCACTGTGCATTCATGTGCTTGCTGTGTTGCCATATTAATCCCTCTGCTTGCTTTGGTTTCACTGCATCCTCATTTACCTGCACATATGAGCTTAGTTCACTGGCCCTGTTTCATTAAGTAGATATGTGTACTTATATACGCATACATGTGCATTTGCGTTAAAATGTTAATCCTGGTTGCATTATGTTGCACCTATAGTTGCTGTTGCTTCTGTACATTTGCCTGTGTCACTTGTAACTGCTGTTACATGTTGTTCAGCCTTGTTGACTTCGACTTTGTTTATGGTTGCATGCTGTTGACCTTCTCGTGACAGCAATCTTGTTGCAGTCTTGCCTTGTATTCGCGAGGTGCCACCTCGAAGGCTGTACATTGCTAAGTTGTAATGATATCCATGCTTGCACTTGACTTGATATTAAATTTTATAGAATTAAACAGAGAAGTTGCTGTCCCTGTTTTCTGTTAGTCGATTTGAACTATGGTCGAGACTTAGTTGATCATTTTTGTTGTTGTTGTAGTTGTGTTGAGTCACTGACTTGACCTCTGCATTTCGTAAGTGACTTAGCTTTGTAGTTACGACTTGTTTCTCTGACATGTTCTTGTGTTTGTGCTTGTCACTATTCAATTTTGATTGCACCTAAGTTTCATATTGATTTTGGAATTACACCTGTGTTGAATCTGGTATTTCAGGTTTGACCTTGTGCCCGTTGGAGTACATCATCACTGTAGTGGCAAGGCAGTGCACACAAGCGTGAACTGCAGCCACACGGTATGGAGCTTTAGAGCTCATCATCACGGTAGTGGCAAGGCAGTGCACGCAAGCGTGAACTGCAGCCACACAGTATTGTTTTATTGATATTCTTCTTGTGTTGATTTATTGATCTTTTGGTATTCCATATAATGTAGCGGCGAGGCAGTGCACGCGTGCGTGTACCGCAGCCCTACCCGAATTGACATTTTAATTGATATTTCAATATTTTGTGTTGTATTCTGATTTGGTTTAATTTGATGGTTTAGTTGATATCTAATTATCTTTTTGATAATTTGATTATGAGTTTCTAATTATTTATTCAATAATTAGATTTTGTTGTTAATTTTTCCAAATTATATTCGTTGATATTCTTTTTACTTATCTTTGTTGATGATATGAATCTGCTGATTGTTGTTTAACACTATTACGTGTTATATTTGTCGTTATCCGATTTCTTTATTTAAGGATCGGAATCTATTTGTTACTTAATTATTATTGCTTCTGTGCTCTAATAACTGAGTTTGAATTAGACTGACCCATGTATTATTTTCTTTGAAGACCGAGTTACTACAGGTTGTAGATATCCTGCTTTGGATTGCTTCTAGAGCTATGAAGTCTTTTCATATCTTTTGGAGTAGCCGTCAGTGTATTAGTGTAGGAAGATATGTACTCATGTATATTATTCACGATAATGTACTTGTATATGTAACTTCCAGTGTCGACAGTTATAGTTGTATCATATGTATTGTATCACATGTACTGTAAATGACATCAGTTATTGTATATACGAGACTTTCAGTTTATCTGTGTTCCGCATTTATATTATCTGTATTATTATTATATTTACTGTCCTAAACTATTATGAACCATCGTAGTTCGTTTTATACTGGAATTGGGGTATGTCGATGGGAGTAAATAAATCAGAGATGAAAAATGAAAGAATATATATACCACTCCTATCGAGATAACCAATACTAGTGTAAGGCCTAACAACGGATGGCCGCTCCTCAATAGCCTTATTCTCTGTGCTAGTTGACAACATTACACCGTAATGTTCTTGGCTATCGTGGGTATAGAGGTGGGGCGTCACAATTGCCTTGTGTGCCATGACACCTACCCTAGCGCACCTTGTACGAGTTTGGTTTTCTCTCGTAGCCCATGTAGTATCTTCTGGTGGCTTCCCGATCAGGAGGGACTATGATATTGGATGGATTACTGGGACTATTACGTGGTAAGGGCTATATGGGTAACCCCTTAACGCTATTTAAAAGTAAGTTTATTTTACTATAGACATTATTATTAGAGCAAAATATTACTACATAGTAAATAGTTTAACGGATCCTTAGGAAATGTGAATCTCGAGTATCTCTTAAGTTACTGCACTCACGTTAGACACCGGATAGGAGATGTCCAATCCCGTAAACATTTCTGATGCCGTTCCAATCATAATATTTACTGTTGATTTAACTTACATAAGATCTTTTTGTTCTGACTCGAGTGTTTTGTCTTTTCAATTTGCTCGGGTCAGCCTGAGCATTTCAGGATTCGAAGACCTTATTTCTGGAGGTCGAAGATGAAGATATTATTACTATTGTTTATTATATCACTCCACTACATTTATACTGTTCCGCTGCATTTTTATTTATTATTTTCTGGTATGTGTAACTCTGATATGTATTGTATAAGTATAATCGAATATTTTGTAAAACAGCTTCATGAATTATATATTTGATTATTATATTTTATCGTTCCGCTGTAAGATTCTATTTTTTTATTACCTTCTTCCTTTTTCTAATTCACTCTAATAAAAGTTTGCCCTTTTGTAAGGTTTGAATCCGACGTATGTGATTTATCTTCGATTTAAAACGTACAAAAAGGTGGGATGTTACATCTGGTATCAAAGCTTTGGTTTAGCGATAAACCTTAGCTTTGTGGGGTCTGACTCTTTACTAATAGGGTAGTAATACCCTATGATGAGTCACTAAGAGTGTGTGTGTGTATATATATGAGAGAGTGTACTTGTTAGTATTATAAAAAGGTTTTAATATTGTGTTAATCTGTTCCGTTTTGTATTTATAAATTCTGGTAGGTGCATAGGACGCTATGACAACAGTAGGGATTTCTAAACACTTAATAGGATAGAATGACACAATATTGTTTTAAATATATGTAACAACCCGCATATTTGTCGATTTTATATTTAAATATTTTATCGTTAATCGGATTTTGGTCCGAAAAGCTACCTTTTGCAAACGGTTAAATTAGGACTCGAGACCACTTCCATTGAGTTCGAAATGTCTTTTACAACTTTTTAAGTATAAACATTGATAGGTTTGGAGTTAGTGGAATTTCACTAACTTTTCCCGCTTTGGACTTTGGGTTAGCTTAGCCATTATAACTTAAAGCCCAACCCCCTCCTTCTCTTCACTCTTCATAAATTCCTACCAACTCAAGCTTTTGCATTAATGGTGAGTGGAAAGAGAAATTAAAACTCCAAAAGCTAAGTGTTCATTGCTAATCCAACATCAACTCCAAAACTCAAGTGAAGACATTGATTCAAGCTAGTGGTTGATCCTTGCATAGCATTTCAAGCTTCATCTTCATCCATTTTAGTGAAAAGGTGAGATTTTTATCTCACAATTCTAGTCTATAACTATATTGGACTGTTGGGGATGATTCCCCATCACTTTAGTATGTACATTTGCATTTGGTTTGGATAAGATTGGCGAAAAACTCCAATTTTTAATGTTTTTGGTGAAAAACTGCACTTAGGTCATTCTGCCTATGTTAGGTCGTTCGCGTTGAAAAGTCACTCAAAGAATAGCTCGTTTCTGGCCTTAAAATCGTTCGCACATGTTAGGTCGTTCGCCTCGGAATTAGGTCATTGGGTCTTAAGTCGTTAGGTCGCTCCCGACCTAACCCTTAGGTTGCTCGCGAGTTAAGCCTTAAGCCGAAGGTCGTTCGCGAGTTAAGTCTTAGGTCGTTTGGCCTTTATAACTTTAGGTCGCTCGCGTGTTAAAACTTTAGGTCGCGCTGGCCTTAAGTCGTAGGTCGTCTCCGACCTAATATTGCCTCTTCTATTTCACTAGGTCGCGCGGGCCTTAGGTCGTAGGTCGTAGGTCGTGAGTCTCCTAGGTCGTAGGTCGCTCGGTCCTACTTCTGTCCCTAAGTCGCGTAACCCCATCACCTTTAGGTCGTTAGGCCTTTACGTCGTTAGGTCGTTACACCTATAGCCCGTTAAGTCGCGAATACCTTTAGGTCGTGAACCCCATTAGGTCGCAAACCCCTTTAGGTCGTGTGGCTTCGAATTCCTTAGGTTGTAACACCGATAGGTCGCGTGCCCCTTTTTCTCTGATAGGTCGCGTGCCTCTTTACTTCGATAGGTCGCTCGGCCTTGCCTTCCATTTTTAGGTCGCAACACTGTTAGGTCGCCTGACCTATATACCGTTAGGCCTTAGGTCGTTGGACCTATAACCCGTAAGTCGTTAGACCGTTAACCCACTAGGTCATATGACCTATAAACTGTTAGGTCGCGTGACTTTTGCGCCTTTGTTCCATTAGGTCGCGTACCCCCTTAGGTCGCTCGATCCTATCCTCCCTTTGGTCTTCACTAGGTCGTACCGTTTTGGTTGGAGCGCTGCCCCGCACCCCGCCGGGGGCGCTGCCCCCTGGACCCCCGCGACCTGACCGGGCAGGTTGAACCCCGTAGCAGGGGCGTTTCCCCTGGACCCCCCTCCGTAGGGGATCTTATCTGAAAAACATTCAATAGAACTTGCTTTGTTGAGACGCTGAGTTGACCATTCTTCGAGGCAAAGTATCTTGGGCTTCTCGGTCGATTTTATGGATTTTTGAATATCTATTTCGATGGATTCTTTATCGGCTTCTATGGATTTTATTCACGTCTTTGTATGTGAATTTTTATGATTGATTGTTTCTGCAATCACTTCTATGATTTGTCAATTTAAAACATGAAGGTTTCAATACTAGTAGTAAATATCAAAACTCTTTCAACAAAATGATTTCAACTTTATTTTCAATAACAAAGCTCTTTTCTTAAACCATTTTCCAAACTACTAGCATATACAAACCTTTACCTCACTCGTATGAGAAATTGAATTAAACGGCTTAGTAAAACAAGTGGTATGAAACGCTTGCGTTTGCTTCGTCGGTTAATTCCTGGACTTATTCGATTGAATCTCTTGTGACAATTTTTTAGTGAAGATTTACAGTTTGTTCGTAAATATTTAAGTTAAGCAAGTGGTTATGGGACATGAAGCTAAACTTTTATATTTACTAGCTTAGTGTAATTGACACTTCTCGTTGATCTTGATGATCGCATTATGAATTAGACTAGCAATTGCGCGATGTCTCTTTCATTGCAAGGTTAGGCTAGACACCACTTGTGTGATTCCAGTCACACATACCTTTTTGCTTTTTGGTTAGCCTAGACACCACTTGTGTGATTCCATTCACACATACCTTTTTGTTTGCGAGGTTAGGCTAGACACCATTTGTGTGATTCCATTCACACATACCTTTTTGCTTTTTGGTTAGCCTTGACCTCATTCGGGTGACTCAGACTCATCCATATGGGGTAGCTCCCCATGGTCTTCGGACCATCATATGACAGGCCTCTTTCCCTTTTTCTATGATTTCTGGATTTCCTGTGTTGATTTCTGGAATTTATGTCATTGACTTGTTATGAGTACAAGTTTAGGGTATGATGCCCTCTTTGGATCTTTGAGAAGATTCTTGTGATATTGATTTATCTCTTATTGATTGATCTTCTGTTGATCATCATTTTCATACTTATAGTAGTATGTCAGTATGGATATTTTATGTTATGCCGTATCTTTTATTTTATACCATGTCATCTGATATTTATAGCTAGACTGATCCGTTTATTATTTTCTTAAATAATACTCGGGTCAGACCGAGATGATACAGGTGCTTCTGCTTGACTTCTCCCTCGGGGTTTGCTACTTTGACTTTTGGCTAACTATTTAGATTAGCAGTTTTTGTTGTATACACTTGAGATATAGACTCATAATTGTATTCTTTTGTATAGCACGTGTTGATATTCTTTTGTATTATTGTGGATCTTTTTGACCACTACCCTGATGTACACTTTCATGTGTTTGTTATATATTCATATCTTCTTCCGCCCTTGTGATATGGATGTCTGTGACTGATTGGCGTTATGCTTATTTCTACGTTTGTTTCCGAAGATTATTTATAGCCACCGTGTGATAGCTTTGAGTTTGTATCGTAATGTCGGACTTCCTCCTTAAATGAAATGCATGCTATACTATCTGACATATCGGTGCTCGCACAAAGAAGTTACATGGATGGTCACTCCTCAACAGCCTTATTCTCCGTGCTAGTTGACAGCACTACATCGTAGTGTTCTTGGCTAGCGTGGGTATAGAAGTGGGGCGTCACAATATAGGTGAACGAAATAATTTTCCCTATTATATTTTCTATATATAAAATAAAACTTTATAAAGGTTATATTTGGCTGTAATATATTAATTGTTAGGTAGTGAAATTTATAAATATTGATTTGGAAATTTTAGAACTTAAGTTCCGGGGTTTTGAAACTTTCTTTCGAATAATTTTGGAATGTAACAATAATATTATTGGAAGTATTTTCTGATATAAATATTTCAATAAAATTTGAAAGAATTGTTTTAAAGAAATTTTGAAAGGAAATAAGTTCTGTACTCCCCTCTTTGTCGCTGGAAAATAATTTCTGTGATGAGTGCAGCATCATCGACATTCATTTTCGAGTTTCAAAATGGGAAGGCCACTGTGGTAGTTTTACTACGGATTTATTTTGACAACCCAATATAAATTTTTTATTGTTTTAAATATAATTGGATACATAAGTTGTAAGTTTATATTAATATATTAGTTTAAAATGATTTGAAATTAAACCCAGTATTTAGTTCTTAAGTTTCCGTTAATTAATAGTTTCAATTATTGTAGTGAAATGGAATGTAACTAGTTAATAATTAGAACCTTTAATTAAAATGAGAGATAAAATGCTAGGTTATGAATGAAATTACAAGAAAATTTGAAATGTGTAACCTATAAGACAAAAGATAGGATTATTGAACATTAAATTAATTTAAAAGAAATGAGAGAAACTTGTATAGATTTCAGTTGCATTCTTAAAAAGCATATATAACTTACCAAAGGATTTAAAAGTTGAAATGTTTAATAAGAAAATGTAATAAAACATTATACAAGTAAAAATTTGAAATAATGAAAGTATTCAATGAATTTCTTTTGTAGATAAGAATTTGATGTGTAGTTGGTATAAATTTAAGTAAAATTGAAAGGTTACTAATTAAATAAATGAAAAGGTAAGTATTATAAATAGAAGAATAAATGAAATTAAGTAATAAATGAATGAAAATAAATGAAATTGAGAAATGAGTGAATGTAATGCAAGGAAAAGAAAATTTATATGATATTAATAAATAAAAATGAAAATTTGTAAGTATAAGTGCAAATAAGTAAAATAAACACTGAATCAATAGATGGAAATGAAAATTTGCAAGAAATAAATGTAAATTAAAAAGATAAATAATTATATGGAAGAAAAGAAATCAAACAACAAATAGTATGAGATGAAATTAATAAGAATAAACTTGATATATTGTTTGGAATTGTTGTTTGTTTTGGTTTATGGTTGTTTGGGTAAGGATACTTTAAATTTGTTTGGATGTACGAATAATCTATTTAGTTTCATCTAAGACTGTTGATGTAACGACCCTGGATTTTGGCCTTGTCTATTTTAATAAATATTTAATCTAATTAAATAAAATGTGAACTGATCATATTAAAATGATTATGATTTTGGAAATATTGCCATTTGTTTATATAAATTTGTGTTTTAAAAGGGGAAAATGGATTTGGAAATTTAAAATAAAATATCTCAATAATATTTATAATAAAATTTGTCAAATATAATAAAATTAAAATAAAATTTATCTTATATGATTGAATTAAAATACTTTGTCTTGTTAACATGTGGTAAATAAATATATAGATGTGGATGATAATGTTTAAAATAAAATCAATTTCTATCAAAATTTAATATAAGTTGTAACGACCCGTATAAATTCGATGTTTAAAATGAATCAAATTAATAAGATTTTAATTTAAATTTAGAAAGAAATAAAAATATTATTAATTTATATGAAAGCAAATATTGAAATTTGATGTATCAAGGGTAATTAAAATTTACAAATTTAAATTTTATATTTCAATTAATTGAAATAGTGAAAATTTGTGCATTTGGATATAAAGTTAAAATAAGTAAATAAAGGCAAGTATTGAATTCATCAATGAAATAAATTATTAATTTATGAAGATGGAATATAAATGGAGGTAATAAAGTAATGTAGGACAATAAATAATTTATTTAGTACAATCCCCTTTTTATTTGTAAACTATTGCACGGTGTTAATTAATTGAAATGTGAAAATTAGGAAATAGATTCAACGTTATGTTAGACAATGAATTGCAATAATTAAAGTTAATAAATTAATGGATTACATGGAATACCAATTCACTCAGAAAGTGAATATAAGTGAATGTAGAAAAATGAATAGGAATGCTAGTTTACTCATAAAGTGATGCTTGATGTAAAAAGGAATGGAATCTGGATGGAATAATTTATTTCATTTAGAATCTAAAATTTGTATGTGAGCATTTATTTATATTGGAATATAAAGGGGTAAATTTATAGTGTAACATGTTGACATCACCTTTAAGATGATGGGTTTATAATTGATGCATAATAGGGAAATCAAATGAATGGGTTTAATTGAATAACAATCAGCAATTAATGAATGAATAAAAAATTGTTAAAGGGCGTAATTGATTTCGTTAAATAAATTTTGGTAACAAATTGTAATGAATATATTTTTAACGTTTTGTGATGTATTTGTAATAAATGGGAAATCAATGTAAATTATACCCGTGAAGGGTCAATTCAATTAAACAACAAGATTTTTAAATAAATAAATGTTTTATTTAGGTTTCAATTTGATAATTTATGAAGTTTAATGGGAAATCAATTGCAATAAATTGCCCTAATTTATGCAGTTAGAGGAGATTGGACTTGCATTATAGATGGAAGTATAATCGAAATTGATAGATAACAAACTTAAGAATAAAATTAAGAGCTAATAGGTGGCAAATTTGTATAGTTGTTTATTTACGTAATGTGTACGTAAACTTTGGTAAATATATTTCTATCGATCCAAATCTAACGTTTGGTTAATATAGATTTAAGTATAGAAAGCAATATTTATTAATTTAATTGAAGTATTGAAAAATAAATGAAATTTAACGTTTAAAGTATTATGTTTATAGAGATTTAACAGAAATTCAAGAATATTAAAATAATAGTTTCTGAACCCAACATTTGAATCCATCTACTTGAAATTTATAGATGGAATAATCATAGTGTATTTAACTTAATAGAAATTTTGGGGAGACTTAATTTATAATTTTGAATATAATGAAATAGAAGTTTTGGCACTGCAATTGATAGATTTATCAACTCTAAATTTACATAAAGATTTGTTTAAGTCATTGTAAATAAGTGAGAATATATATGGTGATAAAAATTTTAAGTTTTAAAATTTTAAAATTTGAAAGTGATTTAATAATAAATTTTAAATTTAGTTAATTAATATAAAAATAGCTATTTTTGGTCACGGACTCGGATTTCGGCGAAACAAGTTTCATCGGATCCGTAACAGTGAATTTTTGTAGGGTTTCAAGTTTTGTAGCGATCAGACTTGTCGTTTGATCGTACGAACTCGAAACGCCCTGAAATCGATTTAATTGAAATCAATTTTAAATCAATTTGAAAATATTGTTTTCAGCATAACTTCTTCATACGATGGAATTTGGACATGAAACTTTTTCAATCGCGTCCAGAATATTTTAAAATACCTATTTCGATATATGGGTTAACCCAATTTCGTTCTGGGGTCAAAACGGGCTTTTTGGGCCAATTATCGTTCATCACGTTTGTTTATCGGATCCGTCTATTCTATTTCTAACCTACCTATATAAACCCAGTTTTAAACCCTAGCCTCCATCTATTCTCATTTGCTTGTGCATTCATTTCATCAACTCCTTTTCTTCTTCAGCTGCAAGCCCTAGATCTAAATTTAAATTTCAGAAAATCAAAATCCCAAGCAAAAATTCAAAGGCCACAGAAAAATCTCAAAAAAATGTATGTCATAGATCTCATCGATATGAATCTACGTCTAGTGTTCATTTCTGTATATGATGCTCGAATCGCCCTAAAAACGCGGTCAAAGCTTAGAATTCGCGAACCCTACGCGACGATTTGGGGTTTTTTGATTTCGTCCTCAATCAAAGAAATTGGGATATGGGTTTTAGAGAGGGAGGCTTGTGGAGTTGAATGATGGTGGCCGTTTCGCCTGGAATCGAGTATGGTGGCCGAAAACGTGAGATTAGGGTTTCATAACCCTCGGCGGCGGCGAGCACCATAGACGACCGGACATATACGAGTAGGTGCGGCCGGAGCAGGGAAGAAGGATGGTGGTAGCGGCGTGGTGGATGGAGGCCAGTAGGTGTCGAGAGTCTCGTTCAACGACGTGGCCAAGGCGCGGTATTTGGGTTCTGGAAGTAAAAACGCATGAGAAAGGGGGGAAAAAGGAGATGACGTGGCTATCCATATTGGTTAAGTTTATTTTAATTTTATTTTTGTTTTCAAATGATTCAACTCGAATAACTTTCTCATACAAACTACATTTCACGCGATTTTTTTGTTAGGATCGTAATAAAATTCCGGACGCTTTGACGCTGGTTTGGACAGATTTGGAGACCGTCGAATTTTTGGGTTTAAATCAGATTTAGATTCGATTTAAATTCAAAAAGTGAGTGTTTTAACCCGCTCACAACTTCTAAAATTTCCTATGTCTGTTAAATTTACCTAAGATACGAGTAGAAATTTATTTATGGCTGTTTGGCATGTTTTATTCATCATCTCTATTAAATCGCATTTATTTAATTTAATTGTTAATTAATTTTATTATTGCATATAAATTGACGGCTAAAATTTATTTATTTGCATATAATCTGATAGTTAAACAGTTAATAAATTTATTATTGGATATAAATTGTTAGTTAATAACTGTCATTTATTACCTGTTATATTTTATATGCTATATATTGATGTTTGTTAAATTGATGATGATTGAAATAAATTGGTTGATGATTGATATTGGGTGAATGGATGATGTGTTCTATCTTATATAAACTGCAAGTTATCATGCATTTTCATTTCATTCGGGATTGCGGTTTGAAATGATATACAACCACATTTTTATTTTTAAATTGCGGATTGAAATGATAAATATCCGTATCACTTGACCATAGGATAGAAAATTTTATACAGGCACCGCGGTGTATATATAAAATTATTTTTGAAATGATTTTATGGTTTGGATATGATACGGCTTAAAATATAGTAAATTTGGATATGATAAATATATTATATATATACATATATAGTTAAATTGTTGAATTTAAGCTATACATAAATCTGTTAAAAAAAAATGAATAAGTTGAAAAATGGAATTTGATAACTTATATTATATGATTAAGTACAGGTTTAAGATCTTGTGTGTGTGTGTGTGTGTGTGTGTGTGTGTATAGAGAGAGAGTATTAAATGATTCCAATAAATTAAGATTGAAAGATAAATTGGAAATTTAATTGGAATTGATCTTATTTGAAAAATTAACTCCATAAGTTGATGTTAACTTAGTAAAATTGGAAATTTTAAGGTATGATATTTATAACTGGATTTAATGAATAATTCTAGTATAAATAAATGGTAGGAAATAATTAGTGTTAATAAATTCAGTTTATTTTAAATGGTTATGGATTTATCATGTAAACCTTTCAAACTAAAAAATAGGAGAATGAATTGTTGGTTTAAAATTCTAAATCTTAATTTTGAAATTCATTAAACACTCAAAGTTTGAAAATATTAAAATCGAAATGTTTTATTTAAACTGGAAGTGAATCTAAAAGTTATGGGTTTAGACTGAATTTAAAGTGAATAAAATTTGTGAAGGTGTGGAAATTATTTATTTTAAAGAAAATTTAGAACCAACTGTTTTATTTTATATACTGTTGAATATCCAAACCACTTAAGTTTTGAAAGTTATGGTTTTTAAAACTATGGATTTCGAAGTATTATGTTGAAAGCTAAAATTCAAATATTTGGTTTGGAGGTATTATAAATTTTAAAAAGTGGCATGATTTTGGAAAAGAAATATATATGAAATAAAATGATATCATTTTTATTTGGGTTTTAAAAAGGGGAACGATATCGTATTTATGGGTTTTGAAATGGAAAATTTTATTCTGGTTTTAAAGTATAAATTATTTTTAAAAGACCGCGGTGTTATAACAACGTTTTGTTGTTGAAGAAACCGGGATCGGAAGTTGTCATACTCTCTACCAACTCCGAAAACCACTTTAACAACCGTGTACGCGGTGGAGATTCCAGAATAAAGTAGGTTGGTGGCGGCGTTTCTTGTAAAGTAAATACGTGGACCCAACTCCCGTGAGTTGGCATAAGGTGGCTAAAACAGGAGCGATTGACGGGTTAAAAAGGTATCACCTTTGATCGGACACATCCCTTCGATATTATACTTTGACTTTTGGATTGTTTCGGTGGCCACTTTTGGTTCTATTTGGGGGTGTGGCTCGAGGTGGGCGGTAGTTGTGCGCTACGCGTTACCACCAACCCGGAAGCGTAATTGGTATATCTACCCAGGCATTGCCTAGTTGTGCTGTGTCACCTACTCTATCGCGCCTTATACGAGTTTGGATTTCTCCCATAGCCGGTGTGGTATCCTATGGTGGCTTCCCGACCAGGAGGGACTATGATATTGGATGGACTACTGGGACTATTACGTGTTAAGGTGGAAAATGTAAAGCCTTAATGCTATTTAAAAGTAAGTTTATTTTATAAATAGACACTATTATAATAGCGAAATATACTACATAGTAAATAGTTTAACGGATCCTTAGGAGATGTGAATCCCGAGCATCTTTTGAGTTACTGTACTCAAATTTATTTCTGTTAATTTAACTTACATAAGTTCTTTTAGTTCTAACTCGAGTGTTTTGTTCTTTCAATTCGCTCGGATCAGTCCGAGCATTTCAGGATTTGGAGATTTAGCTCTGGAGGATGAAGACGAAGATATATACTATTATTTATATTATTGCACTACACTCATAATGTTCTGCTGCATTTTTATTGGTATGTATACTCTGATATGTATTGTATAAATATAATCAAAATTTTTGTAAAACAGCTTCATGAACTGTATATTGATTATTATATTTTATCCTTCTGCCGTGAGATTCTATTTTGTTTTATTTCTTCCTTGTTTTCTTATTTACCCCATAACAATCCGCCCTTTTGTATGGTTTGAATTGGCACGTATGTCGATTTAAAGCGTGCGAAAAGGCGGGACGTTACATCTGGTATCAGAGCTTTGGTTTAACGATAAACCTTAGCTTTGTGGGGTTTGACTCTTTACTAATAGGGTAATAATACCCTATGGGAGTCGCTGAGTGTATATATATGAGAGAGCATATTTGTTAGTGTTATAAAAAGATTTTAATATTGTGTTAATATGTTCCGTTTTGTATTTATAAATTCTGGTCGGTGCATGGGATGCTGTGCCATCAATAGGGATTTCTAAACACTTAATAGGACAGACCGGCATAATTTGTTTTATATAGGTGAATGAAATAATTTTGCCTATTATATTTTCTATATATATAATAAAATTTTCAATGATATCTATATTTGGCTGAAATAGATTGGTTGATAGGTAATAAGATTATAATAATAGTTGAAATGAGGTTTAAAATAAATAAATAAATTTTGGAAATTTAGAACTTAAGATCTGGGGTTTTGAAAATTTTCGAATAAATTTTGGAATATATTAATATTGTTTATAAGTATTTTCTGATATAAATATTTCAATATAATTAATAAGAATTGTTTTAAAGAATATTTTTTTTTTTGAGAAAATAAGTTTGTACTTTCCTCTCTGTCGTTGGAAAATAATTTCGGTGATGGCGGCCGCATCATCAACTTTCATTTTCGAGTTTCGAAGGGGGAAGGCCATTGTAGTTGCTTTACTGTAGATTCATTTTTGAAAAATATATAAATTTTGAATTGTTTTAAATATAATTAGAGTTATACAAGTTGTAAGAATATATTTATTTATTATTTTAAAATAAATTAAAATTTTAACCCGGTATTTAGTCTTAAGTTTCCATTAAATAATAGTTTCAATTATTTAGTAAATTGGAAAGTATGTAATTAATAATTGAAACCTTTAAAGTAAATAGATATTTAATGCTAGGTTATGAATGAAATTAAAGGTAATTTGAAATTGCAACTTATAAAATAAAGATGAAATTATTGAACCATTAATTAATTAAAAGAATTGAAAAAAAAACTTGTACAACTTTCAAATTACACACTTAAATAACATATATATGACTTACCAAATATTAAAAGTTGAAATGTTTAATAAGAAATGTAATGGAAATTATACAAGTAAAAGTAGGTAACGAAGTATTCAATAAATTTGCTATTATAAATGAGAATTTAATGTTATAAACTTAAGTTATAATTGAAATTTTACTATAAGTAAATATAATTAAAGGTAAGTAATTCAAATAGATAATTTTCAACTTAAGTAAATAAAATGGAAATACTAAGAAATTAAATGGGACATGAATACTATTGAAAAACAAATGTAAATAAATAAGGGCATGCAACAAATGAATGAACAATTATAATGAAATAAAAAGAACTGGCATGACCTGAGTTAATGGAATTGAATAATTGCAAGTAATAAGGGAAATTAAATGAAACAAACATTGAATGAGTAAATGAAATTAAAAGTTTGTTATAAATAAATGTAAATTATAAAAGGAAAATTAAGGTGGTATGAAAAAAAAGAAAAAAAAGGGAAATTAAACAACAAATGTATGAATGAAATTAATAAGGATAAAAAAAAACGGTTGTTGTTCAAATTTGGTTGTTGTTTGGTTATGGTTGTTTGGGTAAGATACTTTAAAAATTGGGTTTGGGAGAATGAATAATCTATTTAGTTTTATTTAAGACTGTTGAGTAAATGATGCACTAGTAGTTTATTCTTCATTCTGTACAATTTAAAGTTTTTGAACCCAAACGACTATTTGTTTGTTTGATTGAATGGTTGTTTTGTATTTGTTGTATATGTTGTTTGTGAAATTGTTGGCTATTGTATTCATTTGGTGTTAGTGATTGAAACCACTTAATATTTCACTTTATATAAATTGTCAACCCTTTTGGATTTTATAAGTGAAATGCAGGTTATAGAAGCAATGACAACAGCTTTTGGTTCCATAAATTAAGCGTAAAATGCCCGAATAATAGGTACGTTTCGGATTTCGGTTTATAGCACTATTTTATATATTTTCCCGTGTTGGGATATTATATTTTGGCTAATATTTGTAATATAATTGTTATATTTAATATTATATTTTCTCCCGAGCCACTCCGTACAAAGGAGACTCTGCTAAAAATTTCCGTAAATTTTGGACTTAGACATTATTTTGAAAATGCTTTTTTCTAAACTTTATCTATTTAAGTATAAAAAGATATAATGATTACTAAACGGGCATATTTTATTTAAGTTAATAAATTTAGTAAGTTATTGTTTATGAGTTAATATTTTGAATAAGATGTATTGTTATTTAATTCTTCTTTTCCCTTCTTTTCCTTTTCGGGGACGAAAAGTTTTGAGTGGGGGAGAGTGTAACGACCCGTATAAATTCGATGTTTAAAATGAGTTAAATTAATAAGATTTTAATTTAAATTTAGAAATAAATAAAAATCTTGTTAATTTATATGAAAGCAAATATTGAAATTTGATGTATCAAGGGTAATTAAAATTTACAAATTTAAATTTTATATTTCAATTAATTGAAATAGTGAAAATTTGTGCATTTGGATATAAAGTTAAAATAAGTAAATAAAGGCAAGTATTGAATTCATCAATGAAATAAATTAATTTATGAAGATTGAATATAAATGGAGGTAATAAAGTAATACAGGACAATAAATAATTTATTTGGTGCAATCCCCTTTTTATTTGTAAACTATGCAAGGTGTTAATTAATTGAAATGTGAAAATTAGGAAATAGATTCAACGTTATTTTAGACAATGAATTGCAATAATTAAAGTTAATAAATTAATGGATTACGTGGAATACCAATTCACTCAGAAAGTGAATATAAGTGAATGTAGCAAAATGAATAGGAAATGCTAATTTACTCATAGAGTGATGGTTGATGTAAAAAGGAATGGAATCTGGATGGAATAATGTATTTCATTTAGAATCTAAAATTTGTATGTGAGCATTTATTTATATTGGAATATAAAAGGATAAATTTATAGTATAAAATGTTGACATCACCTTTAAGATGATGGGTTTATAATTGATGCATAATAGGGAAATCAAATGAATGTGTAACGATCCTGATTTTTTTTACTGAATTTAAATTGATAATTAAAATAAATTTTGGCATAAAATTGTAGATTTATTTGAATTTTTCAAATAAAATAAGATATTTGTTTATTGGACATTGATTTTTAAAATTTAACTTTGAATTTGAAATTTGATATTTAATATCTTATAAATAAAAAAAAGTATGTATTTTAAAAATGGAACTTTTAAATTGAAAATTCAATCCTTTATATTTTTATAAGATTAATTGATACATGTTTAATTATTAAAAACATAATTAGTTAAAAATTCATTTCTTTCTTTAAATTAATATAAGTAGAGAATAATTAAACAAAATATATGTATATAAAACAAGAAATAAAAGTTTAAATTAAAATAACATACATATATATATATATATATGTGTATATATATATATCACTAAAAGTAAACTAATATACATATTAAGATTTTATTAATACAAAGCTTTGATATGAATGTATATTTTGAAAGTGTAAAGTTTAAAATACATAAGGAAACATAAAAACATTGTATATATGTATATACAAATAATTATAACATGCATTAAGATCTTACATTGTATATATACATACAAATGGCACAATTACTTAATAAAATAATCAAATTTAAAATAACAAGGAAACTTTACATCTTTCCATGTTGGAATCATACCATATCTTAGCAAAAATCTGAAAAGGAGATTTGCCTCACACATTTCAAAATCATAGGCAGTTCAAAATCAGGCTATACTCAGATTTTTTTTTATTAACTAAAAGAAGAAAAAATATGAAACCTGAAAACAGAGAAAAAAACAAAAGTTCAGTTTGTAAACTGTAATAAGATTTTCATGAAGCCTGAAACAACGTCAAGCAAGCAAAATCAAAGCCTGGTTTTCAAAGCTTCAGTTCAAAATCTATAAACCAGATTTTCATCAACCTGAAAATGAATCATCTCAACAACCAGATCAAGTTTTCAAACCTGGAAGCATGCAACATTCCTGTGACCAAATCCAAGTTCAAAAACAAATTCAAAGCAACCTGAAAACTAAAGATGGAAACTTGAAGTCATGCTCTTCTTCGTCAATTGAAAATCTGAAACCATACAAACAAACTCAAGCTATAGCCTACCAAACTCCATTTTTCAGGTAGTTTTAAACTTTATAATTTACGGAGGTTATGATTTAAAACTCAAATTTTAATATAAATGAATTTAGCTGCAGGCTTTGGCTAGAATAAAGCAGTGCAGTAATTTTTGAAACAAATTCAAGGCAAGTAAAATTTTCTTTTAAAGATTTTTAATTGAATCTGTTAAACATTAATGCAACAAGAATTAAGCTATGGTATCCATCAATCATTTGCAGCAAAATAATCAAGTTCAAAGATAAAAGAATCAATTTCTGATTTGCAACTGAAGACCCTGTTCTTTGTTTCTGACCTTCCCTGTTCTTTCTAAACTTCAGGTGAGCAACTCCCTTCCATCTGCCTATATCTTTGATATCGTGACTTATGCTTGAAGTATGATCTATGATGTGCTTGAATGATTGTGTGAGTTTGCCTGCATGTTGTATATATGCAAATATCTGAGAGTATTTCTCTATTTATATGAAAATAGATCCTGTTTTTAGTTACAGGGTGCCACATCTAAGTTTTAAAATTCAAATTCACTTTGTGTAATCAATATTTTTAAAAATAACCACAAGTAAAATATGTGAAAAAAAATATTCAAAATTTTGAGAATGCAGAGGAAGTCAAGACGATTGAGTAACACCTTAAATTAGACAAAATACAAACGTTTTAATTTGCGAATCCAGGTTGTCAACAGAATTCTTGTACTCAAACATGATTTTTAAAGTTAAAATCATAATTTTTAGATTTAGGAATGCAGAGCAGTTTGATTTTGTTTGGATTATATATTTTTGGTCGTCACGGTCGATCACGTTGATCGGAGAGGTCGAGTCTCCTCCTGGAGGTGGAGGAGCCATCAGTGTCGATGGGAAAATTATCAGGTGTTCGTGTATTTCAGTATGAAGGTGGAAATTTTGGATTAAAATCTGGTAACCTAGTTTTTGGGTCACTACTGGAAAATGGGTTGTACGGTGTCGTAGGTGGATCGGAATCAGTCGTAGGAGGTGAATCGATGCATCATGGCATGGGGAAGCTTTGGACGGGGCGGCTCGTGTTCAAGTGGCCAGAATCGTTGGCGATGGTGGTTATTGTTGATCGAAGATGAGGGTCCTGGGTGCATCGACATACTCGATTTCGAGTATCAGGTGAATTAGTAATTCTGGGCGGTTGCCTGTCATGGGGTGGTCGGCGGCGACGTGCGGGGGGCCTTGGGGGTGGTCAGATCGCTGGCGAGCAACGGTGCACGTGCACGTTCTTCATCGTGCACGTTATTTTTTGGAAAATTAGGAAGGGAGAAGAAGATGTGGTAGCTCGGGATTTCATTCGTGTCGAATCGCGTTTGACTCGAAGTTAAGCTCGAGTAAACTTTTGGTTGCGTAGGGTTAAATGTTGGAAGAATTTCCAGATAGAATATGAGCATGTGCTTGGGTCAGAGCCTCGAAAACTCGAAGCTGATAGTATTTTTGTACGGGGCGAACTCGAAGGGGTTGGATTACCTGTTACCAGTTTCAAGCCTAAAAGGAAGAAGATGTTTTTAAGTTTTGAATTGCAACAGTTCTTTTAGAAAACAAAATTTTAATTTAACAAGTTTTGAAACATATTTAAACTAAACAAGTTTCCAAAGGAAAATAAATGGAGTTTCAGACGTTAAAACAAGTTTCAACGTTTTAAATGTTAAAGTAAATATCTGAAATCGTTTAGTTTCTAGATAAAACCATATATCGGGTTGATTATTTAATTTAAAATCTTTAAGTATTTTTCCAAATAAGATTTAGGAGGTAATTGATTAATTAATTAGTTATGGAAGATGATCTAATTAATGGCAAAATTTATCTATGATTAAAAGATAATTATTCGATGATGATAAATTGAGGATTAATCAGTTTTAGTGATAAATTAAGAAAGAATTTGTTTTTTAGTAAATCAATTAAGGGTTAATTAATTAAGGCAATTAATTAAAAAAAATGATGATTAATTAATGAAGGTGATTGAAATTTAACCAATTGAAGTTTATGTTAATTAATCATTGATTAAAGATTATTAATGAAAGTAATTATGTGAGTAATGAAATCAAAACCACACAATTTATTTACCTAAATTAAAAATGTTTGATTGTTATTGTATGCTATGTGATGGATTGATATGTTCGATATGTGATGCTATGTGATGCTTTGCATTGAGCTGCTATATTTGTGATGAATATACGGTCATATGAATATGAAAACCCGTTGACCCGTAGAATGACATTTGAAATTTCGATGCGACAGGGGGTCGGATTCCAATTGGTTATCCGAAACCCACATCGAATCATATTAGTGAATCTTTGTGATTGATAAATTTGTTTTATCTATGAATCGGTGAATAAAGATAAGCGTTATGGGTTATACCGTTTATCGATATGATTGAATATGTGATGATTGATGTTGTGCACTATTATGTTGAACCCCTAGTCCACACTTATACACACACAAATATGGATTGCACGTGGGAATGGATTAAGCCACAGATTTTTGAAATTGTTTTAAAGTTTTGAATCCAAAATAGTTTTGGAATTTGAATTGAAGCTTTGGGAAATGGTTATATTAAATAACTTGATTGAGTTTTGAAATTTAAATAATTTGATTTAAATTTGAATTCAATATTTGAAATTGAATTCTATGATTTGGGTACTAGGGTTTAACTTATATATGGGTTTTTAAACCATTTTAAAGGTGATGTTGTGAAATTTAAATTTAACCCAAGAATTCAACTTGCATAAATTAAATTTTTCTGAAACGGAAACTATATGTTTTCAAATAATAAGACTTTTCGCATAAGAAATGAATCTCCAATTCGTGTTAAAAGGATTTCAAGTCTAAAATGGAAATAGTTTCCCAAGTTATAGATAAATCTTTGGAAACGTGTTTTGAAAGCTATAAATTAAATCTGTAATTTAAAGATTTAATGTGTTAATCTGATTGAAATGGAATTGTTTGAAATCTATGAATGACCTTTGTGAAACTGGGTGAAACTTTGTGAAATAAATCTTTTTGTTTAAAGATTTAAAATGGTAATTTGATAACCATTTGAAAGAAAAGTTTTGGATTTTTAAGTTGTGACTTAACTGAAATCCCATATCCATATATTTTAAAATATTGCGCTCGCTATTCGGTTTAGCCGGGAGAGGGCCTTGTGTCATATAGCCCATTACAAATAGTGATACGACGTTATGGATTGCATTTGAAGACCGGTGTTGAAGACCGGGTGTCTTCGAGAACGTTAAGATAACCTATCGGTTGTCTCCGCACCGAGTAGCTGCGGTATAGAGATTCCCTTAGTGATGGGAAGTCCGATCGGGATTGTGGATACCCGGATTTGCAAGCGCTTCTTCGAAAGTGCCTTCGGTTCTGTTCGAACCCGGAACAGACTTGTAGGGTTGTATGTCTGACACTACACTTTGAGATATTAAACTGATCTCTATCAAATACATTTCTGCTTGGTGGCGGAGAATTTATTCTCTTAGCTTAACACCCTTCTCTGAGACGTACGAGCTCAGAGGTTATGCAGTTGATATTTTTCAGTGATATACTCCCAATTTGGTAGTGTGGCATGCTAAGTGCTGCTGTGTGTTGATGATCATTTTTGATCATTTGTGATCAAAGCATGGCTTTTGTATAAAGCGTAGCTTTGTGGACGAGACTGCATCAGGACCTCACTCCCCGGAAATGGTCGAAACAGGAAAGATGCGGCAAGGTTACGAGGGTCGCGCCCTTTAGGGTGTGTCATTCCCTTCTGGTAAAGGGTGGTATCATGGTATGGAGCCCAGATACTTACTCATGTGGTTGCTCCAATCTCATTTACTGTGTGGTTGTTGCTTAGAGGTACCTCGGATAAAGGTCCCAAAGGACCGGGGGATGGCATATTCGTGTAGTAGTTACCTAGTTACAGAGGTAACCCGGCCTTGTGTTGGCAAAGATCTAACCGTAACGTTAGTTCTCGGGACGTCCCGCCAGAGGCGATCCCATTGACAGTAGGAAGTTCCTTAGCCTGACCATTTGTTGGAAATCCAATCAAAATAATACGCGCCCTGTACGGTTTTAGTTGTATAACCTGCCATGGAATGTGGGGGTAACCTGCTATTGAACATGGTAGCTATAGTAGGCATACGACGAAATGTCGTATGCTGGCTAGGATTTATATTTTACTTTCGAAAGGTTTTCCACTTTGCACTTATAGTAATAATATCAAAGAAATTTCTCGTATCAAGCATATTTGACTATCATAAGGAGAAATCTCCTCCAATTCTGCGTTTGCATTGTGTGTGTGGCGGGAGGCCTTATGGTAGTTTCATTTTCTAAAAAGCATTGCGGATTTATTTTAAATTCTTTGTTGCTTATTTTAAAAGACCAAATGTTTTTGTTTGCTCACACCAGTCCCATGACTGACCTGGAGTTTATTGTTCCTTTCCTAAACTCTGGGTGCCCACTAAGGTTTAGTAGATTATCTGGAGCTAGTTCAGTCTTTGGATCTGAACTGCTCTTGCTTAGCTTTGTGCATTGTGATTGGGAGTTCGATCTATTGCTCGATTGGTGCTTTGGAGATGGAGATTACCGATGCTGGAGTTCTTCCTTGAAGACTATATTAGAGACTCTGTTCCGCTGCTAGTGTTATTGTTTCTTTCCGCTGCTATTTCTTGTATCTCCGATGTATATTCATTGTATCATCTGTTGTATCATATTGTATCAGATATTGTATCAAATGTTGTATGTTGATATATGCTATTCATTTCCTTCCGCTGTGTTGTACTTAATGTGTTATAGGTTCCGGCACGACTCGAATTTCAACGTTTGAATCTGCGGCATTCAAGTACAGTGGAGTACGGATGTCGATTCTCGAACGCTGGAATTTGGATCGTGACAGAATGGGTTTAATTGAATAACAATTAGCAGTTAATGAATGAATAAAAAATTGTTAAAGGGCGCAATTGATTTCGTTAAATAAATTTCGGTAACAAATTGTAATGATTATAGTTTTAACGTTTTGTGATGTATTTAAGTAATAAATGGGATATCAATGTAAATTATACCCGTGAAGGGTCAATTCAATTAAACAACAAGATTTTTAAATAAATAAAAGTTTTATTTAGGTTTCAATTTGATAATTTATGAAGTTTAATGGAAAATCAATTGCAATAAATTGCCCTAATTTATGCAGTTAGAGGAGATTGGATTTGCATTATAGATGGAAGTATAATCGAAATTGATAGATAACAAACTTAAGAATAAAATTAAGAGCTAATATGTGACGACCCGTCTTTCTCAGCCCCAGAAAGACGTTTCATCATTAAGAAAGAAAGGGATAGAAATAGAAAATAATAGAAAGAAAGAACAACAACATCAGAATCTCACAGCGGAATGGAACAAAATATAATACATCAACATACTATTACATAGTTATACATACATCAGAGTAATACAATATCATATAACAGGACTGTCATATACATACATGTCTATACATACATCCAAAATACAGCATCGACTAACTACACAGCGGAACTACATATATAGATACATATGTCAGGTCTTCAACCCAAAATAGCTCCTCCAGAAAATCAACACTCCTAAATACCTATCACTTGGCTATTCAAAAAAATTTGAGTACCCAAGAGTTTATGAAAACACAAAATATAAACTCCGGGTCAGACATGGGTCTGGTATGAGTAAACAGGTTAAAATTGCTTAACTTTGAAAATCATTTAGAAATAAAGGTATCACGTAAGACTTCCCACAAATAAATACGGGTAAGTTTTTACCTTACGCTAACCAAAACATTTTATAGGAAATTCGGTTATATTATAATAGTGTCTAGGGTTTTCAAGTAAATAGAAAATAGCCGAAATTGTTACATTCATTAAATTCCATCTACTAGCCACGAAAGTGGGTAATACAAATCAAAACCGTAGGGTCTCGTAGGGAAAATGGGTTTCCAACAATGGCAGGGCTACTGGGGTACCGCCGTCACAGTACGGGGCCTAGATCACCGTACCGAGGATCACTCTCGACCCTCTACAACACAAGGCCGGAACCATTCCTTACTGAATAGTCCCGAACAAGATAACCCCGCAGTTGTGGCCAACAACTGCTCACACAGCCGAAATAAAAAGGGACATCTAGACAGGGGAATATCTTGTCCTGCTTGGGCATGACCCATCTAACCTTGCTGCATCTCCCCTGTTTTAGCCATTCCCGATTGATGAGGCTTGAGGCTACGATTACCTTTATTGAACATATATTAGAATATTCATCGTCCGCCTAACGATGTGTTGAAAGCATTCAATCCATACAAGTTCGTTCCGGGTTCGAACGAAACCGAAGGCATTATCTCGTTACACTCATTTTGGAATCACCCTCAGAGTTAACGACGATAACCCTTGCATTCTGAAACACCATCTCGATCACCATTTGATAAGTCACGACCTATCGTTTAATTTGGATCGATGTGGTTTTCGAAAAATCAAAATTGATTCTTCTGATCCCGGTCTCATCGGAATCCAAACGCCATTTTAAGGGCCAAGTTGTCTATTTAACTTAACAGTTCAATTAAATATCAGAATTCACATAACAGGTATATCAGATAAATCATACACACTTATCACAGGTATCCATAATATATCACAACATATCACAGAAATATCATCAAACAGATTTCAAAGTCAATCAAACAGAATTATCAATGCATACCAAACAGTTTGTTTTCACTTTACTTAATTGATTTCTCAAGAATAAATTATTTCATTCTATTTAATTAATTACTGATTAATTAACTTATTAATGATCAATTAATCAATTAGTTAATCATTAATTATGAATTTATTAATTATCTAATCTTTAATTACTTTTTTAAATTAATTAACTTCTATTCATTAACTGTTACTTAATTACTCAGTTAATTAATTTATTTTATTTTTAATTGTTAATTAATAACTCACTTATTAAAAAGTAATTACTTATTTAATTACCACAAATTACTTTAATAAATCAATTATTATTAATTTAATTAATCATATAATCTTTAATTAATCACTTAAGTTAATTATCATTTACTAATTAACTTTTTATTGATAAGCTAACATTCTTAAGATTTAAATTGATTTAATATATGATTAAATTTTTATTTCAAAATCAACTTAAAGTTATCAATTTAAAATTCAAGTATAAATTAATCAACATTCAAACTACTGACTGTTAATCACCTACCTTTACATATTTACCTAAATCAACCTTTAATTAAAATACTAACTTAACTAATTAATAATTGTTTAATTAACTTAGTTAAAACAAATGCTAAAACAAAATGACGCACGTCCAAAAACCGTACCCGAGGCAACACCATCTTTACTCGAGACATTCTCGAGTTTTCTCCTGTGCTTCCCCTGCATTTCTCTCCCCATCTCCTACTTTCTTCTCCCCAGTTTTATATTCTTCTTCTCACTTATATTTTTTTTTAAAGTTAAAGTTATAAAACAGCTGAAGCACACACACGAGAACGACCCGAAGCCACCTCCCCTTCCACTCGAGTATCCCACGATACAAAGTCACCACGACTTCACCGACACACTCACGCCACCGTGCACGTGCACGGTGGTGCGCTTGGCCTCCGGCGCCTCGCGACAGCCCCTGCACATCACAAAACGTCACGACTTCCAAAATCCAAACCCAAAACCCTTCGAAAATTTCTGATGACCTGATGCTCGAACACGAACCAAGAACGCCTCACCGTAAATTTCCTCGCGCGGCCACCATCCATCACCGGAGGTGATGAAACTCCCCCAAAACGTCACCCACATCCCCCTTAACTCCACCAAAAATCGCGATCAACTCGATCGACCTATGATGCCGGAATCAATATTTTACAGAGCATTGAAAATGTAGGCAGTAAACCTTATCTTTAATCCAAACCCAAAATCCTTGCATTCGAAAATTATTTCGACATTTTTCTTAAATCAAATGGTTTACAAACTTGCTTCCTATCGATTTACAGAGATTAAAATCAACCCAATCTTCCAAATTTGACAAAAATCCATTTTAGTTTCATTAAAAAACTGCTCTTCATACCCTTGCTTAAAAATTCTATTTTTTATGTTAGAAATCTTAACTTTGAGTGTTTAATCAAGATATAAATTCAAATTAACAAATTAGAATATTTGAATTTTAACATTGATTTCTTTTTTTTTTACTGTAACTTGAAGATACAGTGTTTAAGCTACACTGTCCACCTTCAAATAATCATTCCAGGCCCTGATTTTGGTTTAAACAAGTTTGTTTAACATAAATTATTAAATTTAAAAATCTATATGAAGAAGTATTTAATGTCTTCTCTGCTTTACTTTGTTCAAAACTTGAATTACTGAAGAACAAACCATATAAGTTCCCAGTGCAAACAAAATATACGCAAAGTAGTTTGTTTAAACTATATCAAGCACATATCATTAAAAAGCAAATATACAAGCTAAATTTTGAAATCAGTTTGTTTACTCACCTAAAAAACAGTTGAACAGAAAGTAATGTTGAAGAAACTGCAGTTGAAACTATCCTGAAACCTTCTTTAGTTTTCTGTCTTGAATTAATTTTGTTTGCAAAGCCAAAACAATGTTTCTCAAGTTTGTTTTTAAGTTAAAGTTTGTATAAATGAACTGATGATATATATTGGATATATATAGAAGCTACTAATCAGTAGGTTGTATCTAGGCAGTTCATATTTGTAATGCCATTCTTTCTTTTAATTGGTTAAGATATATTCTGCAGAAAGAAATTATTACTAGAATTTCGGCTGTAGGTACTAGTTTAACAAGAATTTGTGCTATTAAATGCTTATGCCTCATATTTAAGATAGCATGTAATTAATGTTTTGCTGATATGTACAAAGATATTTATTATTTCGGCTAGCATACTTTGCAAGATACAGATTTTTGTTTTTATTATATTTAAAGTGAAAATTTTGTTTTATTATATTGTAGTGGAAGCTTTTGTTTTCTTATGCACATAAATTTCCAGCACCTAAGTTTCATTTTTAGTTTATATAATTTTTTTCTCTGGACAAAACACGTGATTTCTGTACAAATGTATATATGTATATAGACAATGCATAAAGATATCCTATATTTGACTTTTTTACACTCTTGTTTGCATAACAACTTAATATGATTCTTATTAAAATTTATGTTGTTCATTTATACCTATATTAATATTATAGTGTTCTCATGTTCATACACTTGTATTTATATAGTTCAAGTTATAACTTATATTCGTATATTTATTACTTTAGTTACATTTTATAATTTATGATTATGTTTTATACTAGTTTTGTATGTTTATATCTATATTGTCTTATACTTCCATGTTTATGTTTAATGTTTCTATGTTTATAAATTTTTAAACTTATCATTTCAATTTCATTTTATTGGATTAAATATCAACAATATAAAATCTTTGATCTTAGTGTAAAAGACAGATTTTGTTTTAATGGTTTTGAAGCATTTAAATTTAAATTTTCAAATCAAAATTTTCTTTTATAAACATATAACTTTTAAATATCCAAGATCTCATCAATTTAAACATTGACGAGCTTATATTTAATTTCAATTAGATTAGATATTTATTAAATATGCTGTCAAAAATTCCGGGTTGTTACATTCCTTCCCCCTTAAAAGAATTTCGTCCCCGAAATTTTAAACAACAGTTAATTCAAAAACTTTTATGTTAACCATCCAAACATACATATCATTCATATAATAGCAAACAAACAAACAGCCTACTCTAACAAACAATTCTAGTTATCCGAACATAAATCCGGATAAGCATTCCTAAAACTATCGAGAGTTTCCCAGGTACAATCTCTGGGATCCTCACTCCAATGCACCTTGACGAGTTTCACCACTTTGTTCCTGAGTTGCTTCTCGTCTTGGTCCACAATCTGAACTGGATTTCTGGCCACAGTTAAATTGGGTTCAACTTCCAAATCTTCTTGAATTACCGTTTCTACAACCAGTGAGGGATCATGAACAAATTTCCTCAAATGCGATATATGAAACACATTGTGAATCCCAGACATCGGCTCTGGCAATTCAATCTTGTAGGCTACAGTTCCAATTCTTTCCAATACTCGGAATGGTCCAATGTATCTCGAAGAAAGTTTTCCCGTCTTTCCGAATCTTATAGCACCTTTAATTGGGGAAACTTTAACAAAAACCAAGTCTCCGATCTCAAATTCCAATGGCCTTCGTCTTCTATCCGCATATTTCTTCTGACAATCTTGAGCAGCTTTCATCCTTTTCTTGATAAGCTCAACCTTCGCAGAAGCTTCACGAATAAGATTGGGTCCGAGCACAAGACGATCCTTCGATTCAATCCAACAAGATGGAGATCTACACGGTCTTCCGTATAAAGCTTCATAAGGAGCCATCTTAATACTCGCTTGATAACTGTTATTATAAGAAAATTCCACTAGATGAAGATGGTCTTCCCAAGATCCTCCAAAATCTAAAACACAAGCCCATAGCATATCCTCAAGAATAAGATTAAGCCTCTCCGTCTGTCCGTCCGTTTGAGGATGATAGGCTGTACTCAATCTCAAATATGTACCCATTGCTGATTGCAGAGCTTCCCAAAATTTGCTAGTGAAAATAGGATCACGATCACTTGCTATGCTGACTGGAACACCATGCAATCGAACTATCTCCTTCAAGAAAATTTCTGCCAAAGAAACTGCAGTGCGGGTTGCCTTTATTGATATAAAATGGGCACTCTTAGTTAAACGATCCACAATAACCCATATACCATCATTCCCTTTCCTGTTTCTAGGCAAACCATCGATAAAATCCATCGAGATCATTTCCCATTTCCAATTCGGAATTTCTAAAGGTTGCAATAATCCGGCAGATTTCTGTTGATCACCTTTAACTTGTTGGCAGATGACACAACTGTTCACAAATCTAGCAACATCCTCCTTCATGCCCTTCCACCAAAAGACTCTCCTCATATCTTTATACATCTTCGAGATTCCAGGATGAATATTCAATTTGGAGCGATGACTCTCTGATAAAACTTCCTGCTTCAACTCCTTGTCATTCGAAACAAAGATTCTCCCGTTTATCCTTAGTGTTCCTTGGCCATCAATTTCAAAACTGGGACACTGACCCTTCTTGACTCTTTTAATGATCCTCCTCAACTTCTTATCAGATTCTTTCTTGTTTGAGATCTTTTCGATAAGAGATGGAACCACTTCCAGAAGAGATAGAACTGCATTCCTACGAGAGCATCAGCAACGACATTTGCTTTCCCCGGAGTGTACAAAATATCCAAATCATAGGATGCAAGAAATTCAACCCACCGTTGTTGTCTCAGATTTAGATCTTTTTGAGAGAATAGATATTTCAACGGTTTGTGATCTGTGAACAATTCGAATTTCTCTCCTAAAAGATAATGCCTCCAAATTTTCGAAGCAAAAACAATGGCTAGCAATTCAAGATCATGCGTAGCGTAGTTCTTCTCATGAGGTTTCAACTGCCGACTAGCATACGCAATAACCCTTCCGTTCTGCATCGGAACTGCTCCCAAACCAACAATACAAGCATCAGTATAAACCTCGAATTTTCTTTTCCCATCCGGAATAGCAAGTACTGGTCACTAGTAAGCCTTATCTTCAATTCCTGAAAAGCTTCTTCGCACTGAGGTGTCCATTTGAACTTAACTCCTTTCCTGGTCAGCTTAGTCAGACGCGAAGAAATCTTGGAATAATCTCTGATAAATTTCCTGTAGTAGCCAGCCAATCCTATAAAACTGCGAACTTCCGTCGGTGTCTCTGGCTGTTTCCATTCCAGAATAGTTTCAACTTTCGCTGGGTCTACATAAATGCCTTCACCCGAAACAATGTGCCCTAAAAATCTAACGTCCAATTTCCAGAAGTGGCACTTCAAAAACTTCGCCTTCAGCACATTCTTTCTCAGAGTCTCCAATACAATCCTCAAATACTCCCTGTGCTCTTCTTCGGATTTGGAATAGACCAAGATATCATTAATGAATACCAGCACAAACTTATTCAACACATCCCTCAAGACTCGATTCATGAGGTCAACGAAATAGACAGGAGCGTTGGTTAATCCGAACGGCATAACCAACCACTCATAAAAACAATTAGGTCCCCTAAATGCAGTCAAGAGAATACTATCTTCAGCTACCCTCACCTGGTGGAAACCTGAAGCTAGATCCATTTGAGAAAAGATAGAAGCACCATGAAACTGGTCAAAAAGATCATCGATGCGAGGAAGAGGATATTTATTACGGATAGTCACTTTGTTCAATTCCCTATAATCCACACAGAACCTCAGTGATCCATCCGATTTGGTCACAAACACTGCGGCTGAACCCCAACAAGAAAAACTGGGTCTAATCAATCTCTTCTCTAAAAGATCCTAAGTCTGCTTAATCAACTCTTCTCTTTCCCTAGGAGCCATTCTCCTACTGGGCTGTATCACTGGCACAGCTCCTGGAATCAAATCAATACAGAACTCTATTTCTCGATGTGGTGGCAGACACTTCACTTCTTCAAATACATCAACAAAATCTTGAACCACATCGATGTCTTCAACTCTCTCTTCAGAAGGCTCAATTCCATGCAAAAGACTGCTCAAGTGAATTCCAGAATTATCACACGACACTCTGGCAATTCTATCCAGATCAGTTTCTAACGAAACTGTTCTTTCATCACAATTCAAAACGGCTTTATACTTATCCAGCCAATCCATACCCAAAATAAGATCAAATCCCTTAAAATTCAACACATACGGGTCACAAGAAAAACTGTGGGATAGATAAGAGATCTTCAAGTCCTTACAAATAGTGTCTAATTTAGTCACCCCTCCTATAGGATTAGATACCAAGATAGGACTGTCTACAGAACTAGGGGTAAGAGAAAACTTTTCAACAGAGTCCAAAGAAATAAAACTCAAGGAAGCTCCTGAATCAAACAAAACTTTAATATATATTCCATCTAAAAGTAAAGTACCTTCTAATACTCCTTTGCCCAACGAAGAAGAAGATGGTCTGGCTTCCAAAGCAAAAAGTTTATTCTGAGGCGCCCTCTGCAGAAGTGGACAGTTCTTGATCATGTGTCCTGGCTGATGACAATTAAAGCACAACGATTTCTGAACCATAGCTGATCCTGGACCAGTCTGATGCGGTTGCTGCTGGAATCCCTTTCTAGGACACTTATTTGCCAAATGCTCTTCTTGTTGACAAATGTAGCACTTTCGGGGTCCGTTGTTATTCCCGGGTTTCTTCTTATTCGGTTTCCTCCATTTAGGATCAAACTTTCGCTTATTCGAATTAGTGAAATTCCCACCTGAAGATGCAACTGGAACCACCGGCTTCTTACTCATCAAACTTTCATACCTCAATGCCATATCAATCAAATCAACAAAAGATCCCTTCAGAAGCACCGTCAATTTTCCATGGAATTCAGGCCTCAATCCTTGCACAAATTTCTCATTCTTTTTCAGAGGAGTACCGATGTCCTGGTCCATAACAAGAGAGTTCGTTGAATCTAGTTTCATACTCCGAAATAGACATACTACCCTGCTTCAAACACAGAAAATCCTGATACAATTGGTTTCTCCCTGCTGTCGGCACAAACTTCTCTTCAAACAACTCCTTAAATCTGTCCCACGAAATGTCATCCTCAGAAATATTTGCAATTGTTGAATCCCACCATGCTGCTGCACCACCTTGCAGTTGCCACGATGCCATATTCCTCTTACACTCATCAGTCAATCTCATGCTCTTGAAAATGCGCTCACAAGAGCGTAGCCAGTCTTGAACTTCAATTATTGACTCCGAACCTTCGAATGGTTGCCCTCCAAGATGTTTGGAATCCTTACATAAAGCTGCAAAAACTAACTTGAGACGGTACTGGATTGACAGCCTCACTAACATTTTGACTCTGTCCATTATCTGTAGAAGTACTGGCCCTAGCTCTACCTCTTCTTCCTGAACTCATGTTGGTCACCTGAACAGGTAACTCAACAAATTTAGATAGGTATATATAATATTATATGGAAATACAAATACGCACTCTCAAGATAAATATAACACAAGAGCCTAGGTACTCGCTTTACCTAGCGCTCTGATACCAACTGTGACGACCCGCCTTTCTCAACCCCAGAAAGACGTTTCATCATTAAGAAAGAAAGGGATAGAAATAGAAAAGAATAGAAAGAAAGAACAACAACATCAGAATCTCACAGTGGAATGGAACAAAATATAATACATCAACATACTATTACATAGTTACACATACATCAGAGTAATACAATATCATATAACAGGACTGTCATATACATACATGTCCATGCATACATCCAAAATACAGCATAGACTAACTACACAGCGGAACTACATATATAGAAACGTATGTCAGGTATTCACCCCAAAATAGCTCCTCCAGAAAATCAACACTCCCAAATACCTATCACTTGGCTATTCATAAAAATTTGAGTACCCAAGAGTTTATGAAAACACAAAATATAAACTCTGGGTCAGACATGGGTCTGGTATGAGTAAACAGGTTAAAATTGCTTAACTTTTAAAATCATTTAAAAATAAAGGTATCACGTAAGACTTCCCACAAATAAATGCGGGTAAGTTTTTACCTTACGCTAACCAAAACATTTTATAGGAAATTCAATGATATTATAATAGTGTCTAGGGTTTTCAAGTAAATAGAAAATAGCCGAAATTGTTACATTCATTAAATTCCAGCTACTAGCCACGAAAGTGGGTAATACAAATCAAAACCGTAGGGTCTCGTAGGGAAAATGGGTTTCCAACAATGGCAGGGCTACTGGGGTACCGCCCGTCACAGTACGGGGCCTAGATCACCGTACTGAGGATCACTCCCGACCCCCTACAATACAAGGCCGGAACCATTCCTTACTGAACAGTCTCGAACAAGATAACCCCGCAGTTGTGGCCAACAACTGCTCACACAGCCGAAATAAAAAGGGACATCTAGACAGGGGAATATCTTGTCCTGCTTGGGCATGACCCACCTAACCTTGCTGCATCTCCCTTGTTTTAGCCATTCCCGGTTGATGAGGCTTGAGGCTACGATTACCTTTATTGAACATATCTTAGATACTCATCATCCGCTTGACGATGTGTTGAAAGAATTCAATCCATACAAGTTCGTTCCGGGTTCGAACGAAACGGAAGGCATTATCTCGTTACACTCATTTTGGAATCTCCCTCAGAGTTAACAACGGTAACCCTTGCATTCCGAAACACCATCTCGATCACCATTTGATAAGTTACGACGTATCGTTTAATTTGGATCGATGTGGTATTCGGAGAATCAAAATTGATTCTTCCGATCCCGGTCTCATCGGAATCCAAACGCCATTTTATGGGCCAAGTTGTCTATTTAACTTAACAGTTCAATTAAATATCAGAATTCACATAACAGGTATATCAGATAAATCATACACACTTATCACAGATATCCATAATATATCACAACATATCACAGAAATATCATCAAACATATTTCAAAGTCAATCAAACAGAATTATCAATGCATACCAAACAGTTTGTTTTCACTTTACTTAATTGATTGCTCAAGAATAAATTATTTCATTCTGTTTAATTAATTACTGATTAATTAACTTATTAATGATCAATTAATCAATTAGTTAATCATTAATTATGAATTTATTAATTATCTAATCTTTAATTACTTATTTAAATTAATTAACTTCTATTCATTAACTGTTACTTAATTACTCAGTTAATTTATTTATTTTATTTTTAATTGTTAATTAATAACTCACTTATTAAAAAGTAATTACTTATTTAATTACCACAAATTACTTTAATAAATCAATTATTATTAATTTAATTAATCATATAATCTTTAATTAATCACTTAAGTTAATTATCATTTACTAATTAACTTTTTAGTGATAAGCTAACATTCTTAAGATTTAAATTGATTTAACATATGATTAAATTTTTATTTCAAAATCAACTTAAAGTTATCAATTTAAAATTCAAGTATAAATTAATCAACATTCAAACTACTGACTGTTAATCACCTACCTTTACATATTTACCTAAATCAACCTTTAATTAGAATACTAACTTAACTAATTAACAATTGTTTAATTAACTTAGTTAAAACAAATGCTAAAACAAAATGACGCACGTCCAAAAACCGTACCCGAGGCAGCACCATCTTTACTCGAGACATTCTCGAGTTTTCTCCTGTGCTTCCCCTGCGTTTCTCTCCCCATCTCCTACTTTCTTCTCCCCAGTTTTATATTCTTCTTCTCACTTATATTTTGTTTTTTAAAGTTAAAGTTATAAAATAGCTGAAGCGCACACACGAGAACGACCCGAAGCCACCTCCCCTTCCACTCGAGTATTCCACGATACGAAGTCACCACGACGTCACTGACACACTCACGCCACCGTGCACGTGTACGGTGGTGCGCTTGGCCTCCGGCGCCTCGCGACAGCCCCCACACATCACAAAACGTCACGACTTCCAAAATCCAAACCCAAAACCCATCGAAAATTTCCAGATCAAAAAATAACCTGATGCTCGAACACGAACCAAGAACGCCTCACCGTAAATTTCCTCGCGCGGCCACCATCCATCACCGAAGGTGATGAAACTCCCCCAAAACGTCACTCACATCCCCCCTAACTCCACCAAAAATCGCGATCAACTCGATCGACCTATGATGTCGGAATCAATATTTTACAGAGCATTGAAAATGTAGGCAGTAAACCCTATCTTCATTCCAAACCCAAAATCCTTGCGTTCGAAAATTATTTCGACATTTTTCTTAAACCAAATGGTTTACAAACTTGCTTCCTATCGATTTAAAGAGATTAAAATCAACCAAATCTTCCAAATTTGACAAAAATCCATTTTAGTTTCATTTAAAAACTGCTCTTCATACCCTTGCTTAAAAATTCTAATTTTTATGTTAAAAATCTTAGCTTTGAGTGTTTAATCAAGATATAAATTCAAATTAACAAATTAAAATATTTGAATTTTAACATTGATTTCTTTTTTTTTACTGTAACTTGATGATACAGTGTTTAAGCTACACTGTCCACCTTCAAATAATCATTCCAGGCCCTGATTTTGGTTTAAACAAGTTTGTTTAACTTAAATTCTTAAATTTAAAAATCTATATGAAGAAGTATTTAATGTCTTCTCTGCTTTACTTTGTTCAAAACTTGAATTACTGAAGAACAAGCCATATAAGTTCCCAGTGCAAACAAAATATATGCAAAGTAGTTTGTTGAAACTATATCAAGCACATATCATTAAAAAGAAAATATACAAGCTAAATTTTGAAATCAGTTTGTTTACTCACCTAAAAAACAGTTGAACAAAAAGTAATGTTGAAGAAACTGCAGTTGAAACTATCCTGAAACCCTCTTTAGTTTTCTGTCTTGAATTAATTTTGTTTGCAAAGCCAAAACAATGTTTCTCAGGTTTGTTTTTAAGTTAAAGTTTGTATAAATGAACTGATGATATATATTGGATATATATCGAAGCTACTAATCAGTAGGTTGTATCTAGGCAGTTCATATTTGTAATGCCATTCTTTCTTTTAATTGGTTAAGATATATTCTGCAGAAAGAAATTATTACTAGAATTTCGGCTGTAGGTACTAGTTTAACAAGAATTTGTGCTATTAAATGCTTATGCCTCATATTTAAGATAGCATGTAATTAATGTTTTACTGATATGTAAAAAGATATTTATTATTTCGGCCAGCATACTTTGCAAGATACAGATTTTTGTTTTTATTATATTTAAAGTGAAAACTTTGTTTTATTATATTGTAGTGGAAGCTTTTGTTTTCTTATACATATAAATTTCCAGCACCTAAGTTTCATTTTTAGTTTATATAATTTTTTTCTCTAGACAAAACACTTGATTTCTGTACAAATGTATAAATGTATATAGACAATGCATAAAGATATCCTATATTTGACTTCTTTACACTCTTGTTCGCACAGCAACTTAATATGATTCTTATTAAAATTTATGTTGTTCATTTATACCTATATTAATATTATAGTGTTCTCATGTTCATACACTTGTATTTATATAGTTCATGTTATAACTTATATTCGTATATTTATTACTTTAGTTACATTTTATAATTTATGATTATGTTTTATACTAGTTTTGTATGTTTATATCTATATTGTCTTATACTTCCATGTTTATGTTTAATGTTTCTATGTATTTTAAACTTATCATTTCAATTTCATTTTATTGGATTAAATATCAACAATATAAAATCTTTGATCTTAGTGTAAAAGACAGATTTTGTTTTAATGGTTTTGAAGCATTTAAATTTAAATTTTCAAATCAAAATTTTCTTTTATAAACATATAACTGTTAAATATCCAAGATCTCATCAATTTAAACATTGATGAGCTTATATTTAATTTCAATTAGATTAGATATTTATTAAATATGCTGTCAAAAATTCCGGGTTGTTACATAATAGGTGGCAAATTTATATAGTTGTTTATTTATGTAATGTGTACGTAAACTTTGGTAAATCGATTTCTATCGATCCAAATCTAACGTTTGGTTAATATAGATTTAAGTATAGAAAGCAATATTTATTAATTTAATTGAAGTATTGCAAAATAAATTAAATTTAACGTTTAAAGTATTACGTTTATAGAGATTTAACTGAAATTCAAGAATATTAAAATAATAATTTCTGAACCCAACATTTGAATCCTTCTACTTGAAATTTATAGATGGAATAATCATTGATTATTTAACTTAATAGAAATTTTGGGGAAACTTAATTTATAATTTTGAATATAATGAAATAGAAGTTTTAGCGCTACAATTGATAGATTTATCAACTCTAAATTTACGTAAAGATTTGTTTAAGTCATTGTCAATAAGTTAGAATATATATGGTGATAAAATTTGTAAGTTTTAAAGTTTTAAAATTTGAAAGTGATTTAATAATAAATTTTAAATTTATTCAATTAATATAAAAATAGCCATTTTTGGTCACGGACTCGAATTTCGACAAAACCAGTTTCATCGGATCCGTAACAGTGAATTTTTGTAGGGTTTCAAGTTTCGTAGCGATCGAAATTGTCGTTTAATCGTATGGACTCGAAACGCCCTGAAATCGATTTAATTGAAATCAATTTGAAAATATTGTTTTCAGCATAACTTCTTCATACGATGGAATTTGGACGTGAAACTTTTTCCATCGCGTTCAGAATATTTTAAAATACCTATTTCGATATATGGGTTTACCCAATTTCATTCTGGGGTCAAAACGGGCTTTTTGGGCCAATTATCGTTCATCACGTTTTTTTATCGGATCCGTCTATTCTATTTCTATCCTACCTATATAAACCCAGTTTTAAACCCTAGCCTCCATCTATTCTCATTTGTTTGTGTGTTCATTTCATCAGATCTTCTTCTTCTTCAATGGCTGCAAACCCTAGATATAAATTTAAATTTCAGAAAATCAAAATCCGAAGCAAAAATTCATAGGCCTCAAAAAAATCTCAAAAAATGTATGTCGTAGATCTCATCGATAATAATCTACGTCTAGTGTTCGTTTCTATATATGATGCTCGAATCGTCCTGAAAACGCAGTCAAAGCTCGAAATTCGCGAACCCTACGCGACGATTTGGGGGGTTTTTGATTTCGGCCTCAATTAGAGAAATTGGGATATGGGTTTTGGAGAGGGAGGCTTTTGGAGTTGAATGATGGTGGCTGTTTCGCCTGGAATCGAGTATGGTGGCCGAAAACGTGACATTAGGGTTTCATAACCCTCGGCGGCGGCGAGCACCATAGACGACCGGACATAGACGAGTAGGTGCGGCCGGAGCAGGGAAGAAGGATGGTGGTAGCAGCGTGGTGGATGGAGGCCAGTAGGTGTCGAGAATCTCGGTCAACGACGTGGTCAAGGCGCGATAATTGGGTTTTGGAAGTAGAAACGCGTGAGAAAGGGGGAAAAAAGGAGATGACGTGGCTATCCATATTGGTTAAGTTTATTTTAATTTTATTTTTGTTTTCAAACAATTCAACTCGAATAACTTTTTCATACAAACTCCGTTTCACACGATTTTTTTTGTTAGGATCGTAATAAAATTCCGGACGCTTTGACGCTGGTTTGGACAGATTTGGAGACCGTCGAACTTTTGGGTTTGAATCGGATTTAGATTCGATTTAAATTCAAAAAGTGAGTGTTTTAACCTGCTCACAACTTCTAAAATTTCCTATGTCTATTAAATTTACATAAGATATGATTAGAAATTTATTGATGGCTGTTTGGCATGTTTTATTCATCATCTCTGTTAAATCGCATTTATTTAATTTAACTGTTAATTAATTTTATTATTGCATATAAATTGATGGTTAAAATTTATTTATTTGCATATAATCTGATAGTTAAACAGTTAATAAATTTATTATTGGATATAAATTGTTCGTTAATAACTGTCATTTATTACCTGTTATATTTTATATGCTATATATTGATGTTTGTTAAATTGATGATGATTGAAATAAATTGGTTGATGATTGATATTGGGTGAATGGACGATGTGTTCTATCTTATATAAACTGCAAGTTATAATGCATTTTCATTTCATTCGGGATTGCGGTTTGAAATGATATACAACCACATTTTCATTTTTAAATTGCGGATTGAAATGATAAATATCCGTATCACTTGACCATAGGATAGAAAATTTTATACAGGCATCGCGGTGTATATATAAAATTATTTTTGAAATGATTTTATGGTTTGGATATGATACGGCTTAAAATATAGTAAATTTGGATATGATAAATATATTATATATATAGATATATAGTTAAATTGTTGAATTTAAGCTATACATAAATCTGTTAAATAAAAATGAATAAGTTGAAAAATGGAATTTGATAATTTATATTATATGATTAAGTACAGGTTTAAGATCTTGTGTATATATAAATAGAGTTTTAAATGATTCCAATCAATTTAGATTGAAAGATAAATTGGAAATTTAATTAGAATTGATCTTATTTGAAAAATTAACTCCATAAGTTGATGTTAACTTAGTAAAATTGGAAATTTTAAGGTATGATATTTATAACTGGATTTAATGAATAATTCTTGTATAAATAAATGGAAGGAAATAATTAGTGTTAATAAATTTAAATTATTTTAAATGGTTATAGATTGATCATGTAAACCTTTCAAACTAAAAAATAGGAGAATCAATTGTTGGTTTAAAATTCTACATCTTAATTTTGAAATTCATTAAACACTCAAAGTTTGAAAATATTGAAATCGAAGCGTTTTATTTAAACTGAAAGTGAATCTAAAATTTATGGGTTTAGACTGAATTTAAAGTGAATAAAATTTGTGAAGGTGTGGAAATTATATATTTTAAAGAAAATTTAAAATCAACTGTTTTATTTTATATACTGTTGAATATCCAAACCACTTAAGTTTTGAAAGTTAGGGTTTTTAAAACTATGGATTTCGAAGTATTATGTTGAAAGTTAAAATTCAAATATTTGGTTCCGAGGTATTATAAATTTTAAAAAGTGGCATGATTTTGGAAAAGAAATATATATGAAATAAAATGATATCATTTTTATTTGGGTTTTAAAAGGGGAATGATATCGTATTTATGGGTTTTGAAATGGAAAATTTTATTCTGGTTTTAAAGTATAAATTATTTTTAAAAGGCCGCGGTGTTATAATAACGTTTGGTTGTTGAAGAGACCGGGATCGGAAGTTGTGATACTCTTTGCCAACTCCGAAAACCACTTTAACAACCGTGTACGCGGTGGAGATTCCAGAATGAAGTAGGTTGGTGGCGGCGTTTCTTGTAAGGTAAATACGTGGACCCAACTCCCGTGAGTTGGCATTAGGTGGCTAAAACATGAGCGATTGACGGGTTAATAAGGTAGCACCTTTAATCGGACACATCCCTTCGATATTATACTTTGAATTTTGGATTGTTTCGGTGGCCACTTTTGATTCTATTTGGGGGTGTGGATCGAGGTGGGCGGTAGCTGCGCGCTACGCGTTACTACCGACTCGAAGCGTAATTGGTATATCTACCCTGGCATTGCCTAGTTGTGCCGTGTCACCTACCCTATCGCGCCTTGTACGAGTTTGGATTTCTCCCGTATCCCGTGTGGTATCCTCTGGTGGCTTCCCGATCGGGAGGGACTATGATATTGGATGGACTACTGGGACTATTACGTGTTAAGGTGGAAAATGTAAAGCCTTAATGCTATTTAAAAGTAAGTTTATTTTATAAATAGACACTATAATAATAGCGAAATATACTACATAGTAAATAGTTTAACGGATCCTTAAGAGATGTGAATTCCAAGCATCTTTTGAGTTACTGTACTCATATTTATTTTGGTTAATTTAACTTACATAATTTCTTTTAGTTCTGACTCGAGTGTTTTGTCTTTTCAATTCGCTCGGGTCAGTCCGAGCGTTTCAGGATTTGGAGATTTAGCTCTGGAGGATGAAGACGAAGATCTGTATTATTATTTATATTATCGCATTACACTCATAATGTTCCGCTGCATTTTTATTGGTATGTGTACTCTGATATGTATTGTATAAATATAATCAATTTTTTTGTAAAACAGCTTTATGAACTGTATATTGATTATTATATTTTATCCTTTCGCTGTGAGATTCTATTTTGTTTTATTTCTTCCTTGTTCTCTTATTTACCCCATAACAATCCGCCCTTTTGTATGGTTTGAATTGGCACGTGTGTCGATTTAAAGCGTGCGAAAAGGCAGGACGTTACATAAGTCAAACATATGAATATAACTTAATTATTAATAGTTAAAATAAAAATAGAAATTAATATAAAAATAAGTATAAATGTAGGTAAATCATATTGAACATAATTTAATATTGATAGTCAAAATATAAAATACAAATGTAAATAAAAACAAGAATTAAATGAAACACAAAGTATAAAGTAAAATAAAACCAAATGTAATGTAAAAACAAACACAAACATATGTATGTAAATTATCCAAACTAGAAGTTAATAAATACAAAAAAGAAGTAAGTGGAATACAAACATATGATGTACATTATTCAAACTAGAAGTAAATAACAAAACAAATATTTAGATAAATATCTTCATATACTAGACCAAGTGTTGTTTGCAAGTGTAAGATAAAACCTGAGACAAATATGTACATTATTCAAGCTAGAAAATAACAATACACAAAGTATCCTCATTTACAAGCCTTCCTACAAAGAGTATCTTTATACAAAATTTATATACACAGTAAATCATAATTATAAAATGTAAACTAAGTAGGAAACCGTGCATTAATTGCTATCATCTCTAGCCTAACATTTTGTCAATTCAAAAATATTTACAAATCTATACATTCAGACACAAAATCTGTCAAGTTTGTATACAGACAAAGATAAGAAAACAACCTAACTAGATAACACCTTCCCATATTGCACCTGTTATCTTTTATACATATATGTTCCTCTTTTTGTTTAGTTCGTTCAGAAATCACATTAGTAAACCTGAGAAAAATAAAAAGAAGAAAAAGTAGCAAGCAAACTCAATTTTATGCAAACTAAAAACAGTTTCAAGGACAGTTCACAACTACGGGTTTCAAAAGAAAACAAGAAGTGTGCTTTCTGTTCAAAAGAGTTTTAAGGTGAGTAACATCAACTTTTAAAAATTTGAGTTTATTTAAAATCAATGAAGATGATTCATTTATTATATGGTGTGGAATCAGTTTGATCTTTGAATATAAATCTATGAATATTTGTGTGATGCTTTGTTGATTATCTGTAATTGATGCAGATTACATAGTTAGTTCAAACACTCAAATTATTCTTATTTAAATCCTTGTTAGGCTTTGTTTTCTCAACAAAACAAGATGTTAAACTCAAATTAAGATTTTAAAGGTTGATTTAAACCATCTTTATAAGGTACATCACTATAATATTGAGATACGGGTAATCAAGTGATAGTTGATTAAAATCGATTGTTGTAAAACATTGATTCAAGATTATATATTGAATTCATACTACAAGACATGATTTTTAAAAAAAAATTAAGATTTTTGATTTATATTTAAAGAGCAGTTTGTATATAAACAAAGATTGCATTTTTGCAAAATTTTGGTTATCGATCCAATTTAAAATGTTGAAACTTGAATTGAAGCTAGTATGAACATCATTGATCTTAGGAAAATTATTAGATAATTTTTCAATTGTATATATTGTTGGGTTGAACCCATTTTAGGGTTTTATTTCAGTTTTTTGCACTTGTCTGTAATGTGTCGAGCTCGTCTTCATCACGCGATCGAGTGGCGCGAGTTTTTGGAGGTTGGTGGTTTATCGAGTTGTCGTCGTGTGGGCGAAGGTTTGGGTGACGCAGGTGGCTGGAGCGGCGGTGGCGAGGCGTTTTGTCGAAGAGATTAGTTGCAGTTTTTTTCGAGCTATAGGCAAAAATTTGATTTCGAACTTTTGGAGGCGACGCGAGTTTGGACTTCATGTTTGTAGGGAATTTGGGACTTGCCGATGTAGTTGGGGGTCGCCGGAGCCCACTGCGATGATTGTGTCAGTGCCATTGGGGTCGTACGTCTCGAGTCGTGCTTGAGTTTTGAGGTGATTTTCTTCGGGATTGTATTCGAGTCGAGTGCGTAAGCATGTGTACTAATGTTTTAATTTATATCTAAGTTAAACTTAAGCTACTGAAAATAAAAAGAAAGGGGAGAAGAAGAAGAAGGAGTAGGAAGGGGACTCGCGTGATATAGGGGGTTACTCGAAGTGATACTCGGGTCTTAGCAGGGGTAGTACTCGGTTTTGTTTCCAAACAGCAGTATTGTATTTTAAGGTAATGTCAAGTAAATAGTTTTCAACAAGCTTTAACCCTGTGAAACTTAGTAGTATTTAACAGTTAGGTTAAAACCTCAGATACAAGTTTAATTATCTTAATCAATACTTTAAAATGTTTTAAGCTCTTAATTATTATTTTAATTAAGTAATTAATATAAGATAAGTATAAAACTCATTAACATATAAGCTTGTAATTAGTAATAAATTGGTTTCAAAAGTTAAAAGAAGATTGTTTTAAAATGTTAATTAAATTGAATAATTAATATTAATTGATTATTTTCAGAAAGTAATTAAGAATAATTACTTTTTAATTGTAATTAGTGATGGATTATAAGTAATAAATGAATTTGTAATCAACCACTTAAGTTAATTAATAAATGATTAATAATTAATTAATTAAGTAATTTAATTAAAAATTAATATTGATTAATTAAGTAATTAGCAGTTAATAAATGAGTAATTAAGTTTTATTAATTAATAATTAAGGTTATTAATTAATAATTAAGGTTATTAATTAATGATTAAGGAATAATTAATTAAGTAATTAAAGTTAAATAACTTGATTAAGAAGTAATTAATTAAATAATGTGAAATAAAATAATTTAGTAGTTAAGTAATTAAGACTTAATAACTGATTAAGAAACGATTAATTAAATTAAATAATTTGAAAAGAAATAAGTAATTAATTTTTAATTAATAATTAATTAAACAGGGTTAAGAGATAAATTCTCAAGTAATAGATTTTAACTGGATTAATTACAATAAGAATTTAATATGATTGCTTATGGATTATGTATGTAGAATATTCGATTTGTGATATTTATTTGATGATATTCTGTGATGCTCTGTGATATGCTGTGATATATCTATGATGATCGTGTATGATTTATCTGTGATAAATGCTATGTAATTAAACCATTGAATTACACTATTTAAGTTAATTAGACAACTTGGCCTTTAAAATGGAGTTTGGATTTCGATCGGGTGTCATTTATGATTATCCGAAAACCACATCGATCCAAATTAAACGATAGGTGGTGAAATCTCAAGTTGAGATCGAGATGGTGTTTTCAGAATGCAAGGATTATCGTCTTTGACTCTGAGGGTGATTCCAAAATGAGTGTAACGAGATAGTGCCGTCGGTTTTGTTCGAACCCGTAACGAACTTGTATGAATTGAATGCTTTTAGCACATCGTTAGGCGGACGATGAGCCTTCCGAGGGATATGTCATGTAAAGGTAATCACAGCCTCAAGCCTCAGCAACCGGTAATGGCTAAAACAGGGGATGTGGAGCAAGGTTAGGTGGGTCATGCCCAAGGAGGACGAGATATACCCCTGTCTAGATGTCCCTTTTATTTCGGCTGTGGGCGGTTGCTAGCTACAACCGCAGGTTTATCTTGTTCGGGACTGTTCAGTAAGGAATGGTTCCGGCCTTGTGTTGCAGAGGAATTAGGGTGGCTCCTCGGTACGGTGATTTAGGTCACGTACTGTGACGGGCAGTACCCCAGTAGCCCTGACATTGATGGAAATCCATTTTCCCTATGAGACCCTATGGTTTTGATTTGTATTACCCACTTTTGTGGCTAGTAGTTGGAATTCAATAGATGTAACAATTTCGGCTATTTTCTATTTACTTGGAAACCCTAGACACTATTATAATATCACTGGATTTCCTATGAAATGTTTTGTTTAGCGTAAGGTAAAAACTTACCCGTATTTATGTGTGGGGAGTCTTACGTGATACCTTTATTTTCAAATGTTTTCAAAGTTAAACAACTTAAACCGTTTACTCATACCAGACCTATGTCTGACCTGGAGTTTATATTTGTTTTTCATAAACTCTTCGGTACTCAAATTTTTATGAGTAGCCAAGTGATAGGTTTTTGGACTTTGATTCCTGGAGGAGCTTGGACCAGGAATTCCAAACGTATGTAGATATCTATCTAGTTCCGCTGTGTTAGTTGATGTATGCTGTATCTCTAATGTATATATTGACAGATGTATGCATGACTATCACGTGTATTGATATTGTATAACTCTGATATATGTAAAACTATGTAATAGTTATGTATTATATTTTGTTCCATTCCGCTGTGAGATTCTGATGTTGTTGTTCTTTCTTTCTATTCTTTTCTATTTCTATCCCTTTCTTTCTTAATGATGATACGTCTTTCTGGGTGTAGAAGGGCGGGTCATTACAGTTGAGTAAATGGTGCACTTAATATTTTACTCTCCATTCTATACGATTTAAACTTTTTGAACCCAAACAACTATTTGTTTGTTTGCTATGGATATATAGGTAGTTGATTTTATTGACTTCATATGATGGTTGTATGTTGTGATTGCAACTGATTGTTGTGTTTGACATTGTTTTGTTTGATTAGTGGATGAAACCAAATTAATATTTCATTTTCCATAATTATTAACCTCTTTGGATTATATAAGTGAAATACAGGTTATGGAAGCAATTGCCACTGCTTTTGGTTTCATAATTAAGCGTTTGTTTGCCCGACAAATAGGTACGTTCTCGGATTACGGTTTTATTGCGTTATTATATTATTATCTCGTGTTGGAATATTATTTTGGAAAATATACGTTATATTGTTATATTTGATATTATATTTTCTTCTGAGCCTCTCCGTACAAAGGAGACTCTGTCGAAATTTTTCGTAAAATTTTGGACTTAGAGAATTATTGAAAACGCTTTCCAAACTTTAATTATTTGAGTATAAAAAGATTTAATGGTTATAAATTAGTATCTTTTATTTAAAATATTAAATTTTGTAAATATATTTGTTTATAAAATTAATATTTTGAATAAGATGTATTGACTACTTAATTCCTTCTTTTCCCCTTCTTTTTCCTTTTCGGGGACGAAAAGTTTTGAGTGGGGGAGAGTGTAACGACCCGTAATTTTCGATAATTAAAATTTATTAATTTAATAAGATTTTGGTAATTTAATGGTGAAGAAATATTAATTTTGTAATTTAATAATGAAATGAATGCTAAAGTGAAATGCAACCGTGGAAATTAAAGCTAAATATTAACTATTGAAATGAAATATCGATTAATTGAAGTAATGTAAATTGTTATACTAGGCTATAAATTGAACATAAGAAAACAAACGTAAATACTGAATTAATTAATTAATTAATAATAATAAATAGTAATTGAATAAAATCAATGTCCTGTAAGTAATTATAATATTGTTTGGAAATGATAACTTATTAAAGTATGATTAAGAGTTAGTGGCAACAATTATTATAAGTTGCCGATATATATTAATCCATTAAATTGAATTGGAATCAATTGCAATAAATCTAAATAAATTATTATGTTAATGTTAATATTTCCCATAATAGGATAATTTGTCGAATTGAAAAAATGGAAATGAAGACTTATGTATTTAATGGGACTTGAACTATAATAATTGGATTTAATTGCAAATAAGTGAAATTAAATATCTCAATATTACGTTAATTGAAATTAAGATGGAATGTGGGAATATTAATGTAATAGATTATGAATCCAATGTTAATTTCATCTGTTTGATAATAATGAATTGAATAATAGAATGAAAAGTAAACTAAATAGAATTTTTGGAAATTTAATTTATAATTTCTAAATATAATGACATTGAAATTAAAGCACCGGAATTGATGGATTAGTCAACTTTAAGTTGACATCTAAAAATTGTTTAAGTTATTATAAATGATTAAGAAATCAAAAATGATAGAAAGGGTAGATAATTAAATTTAAACTGGAAAAGTGATTTAATTAATTATTTATTTAATTTAATAACTGGAAAATAGCCATTTTGGCCACTGAATGTTATTTCGATGAAACTACTTTCATCGGATCCGTAACGGTGAATTATTGCAGGATTTCAAGTTTCGTAGCAATCGGACAACTCGTTTGATCATACGAACGCGAAATGTCTAGAAATCAATGAAATTGAAATTAATTGAAATCGATTTGAAATAACTTGATTTTAGTGTAACTTCTTCATACGATGGAATTTGGACTTGAAACCTGTTCCATTGGTTTTAAAATATTTAAAAACATAAATTTATACGGGTTGATCCAATTTCTTTCCGGAGTCAGAGCGAGCTTTTCGGGCCATTTTATCATTTAACGCGTATATCCAATCGATCCGGTGCATTCTAATTTCATCTTGCCTATATATACCCTGTTATAAACCCTAGCCTATTTATTATGTCATTATTCTATACGAACAATTCCAATTGATTCTCTTCCTGAATGGCGGAAACAATAAAACTTCTCAGTTCAATTTTAAACAAATTTCAAAGCCAAAAATTAAATCTCTTCAAACTATATCAAATTTCATATGGATTCGAAGCTCTCGATGAGCGCATCTCAGAACTGCAATTCGTTTTTGGTTTCGAATCATCATTTGTCCAAAAATCGCAAATCATTTCTCGACCGTTCACTTTGGGTTATCGGGTTTAACGGTGGATCTTCACCCGGGAAGCGATCGAGGGTATGCAGCGTGTAGAGGGAGTCAAGCAGGTCGCATCGGTAGTTGTTGCTCGTCGTCAGGTGGTGGGGTTTCGCCGAGATTGGCCGTTCGTGGTGGATCGATCGCGCTCGTTTCTGGTGGAAGCAGAGCACCGCGTATGGCCAGATGAGGTGGCCTGAGGCGAGGATGGCGGCGATATCGCTGGATCGGGTGCACGAGGCGCGTGGGTGGCATGGGTAAGTGGTAGCTGGCTGCGTTCGTCAAGGAATCGCGTTCTTTTCCTAATCGTTTTTGCTGCGTGAACTAGGGCTAGGTGACATGGCCTATTGACAGGGTAGGGTATGTGTGTTACTTGTTTATTTTATTTATTTTCAATTTTTAAAAATCATAACGTTCTAACATGAATAACTTTCGCATACGGCGTCCGACTTGCATACGGTTTCTTTTGTCAGGATCGTATTGAAATTCCGGACAATTTGAAGCTGGTTTGGACGAATTCTGAGACTGTTCAAATTTTGGGATTAGATAGGATTTAAATTCCATTTAAATTCAATAGGTGAGTATTTTAACCCACTCACAACTTCTAAAATTTATTATGTTTATTAAATTGATTTATGATGTGATTAGAAATTTATTTATGACTGTTTGTCATATTTTTAATCATCAACTCAGTTAAATTGAATTGATTGAATTAAACTATTATTTAATTTATTATTGCATATAAACTGCCAGTAAAATAGTTATTGAATTTATTTTTGAAGATAAACTGCCAGTAAGTACCTTTTATTTATTATCTGTTCCATAATTATGTTATTGATTGAATTGGATGATGATTGTGATAAATGGTTGATGTGTGATAACCCGAATTTTGAGATATCTATTAATTGATAATTAACTGGGGTTAATTAATAGAAATTCTGATTTATGTCCGATTGAACAAATACAACTTGGGTAGTTAGAATATATTCGGATATGTATGTAAAGGAATAAATTCTGATAATACAAATTTCTATTTAAAAACAAAAAGATATGGAATGATTGCCTTATTAATAAATATTGTAGTAAATAAATTGGATTTAAAAAATTCTTTGTTTTACGAATTATTCATAAATGTACAATTGGAAAACGATATCATTTTTCTTTTAAGATATATATATTTGAAATTTAAATTTATATTTCTAAACACCAAAGGTAATTTCTTATTTATTTAAGTTATATTTTTGTTTAAAATTTAAAATAAGATTTAACTAAAGGATTAAAATTTATTAATGAGGACATTAACTTACTAATACTATAGGTAATAAGATTAATGTAAAAAGTGTATTAGGACCTTTGTAAACATATAAAACAAGTTGGGACATTTGTAAATAAATAAATACTTGTAAGTACAATTGTCACTTAAGCACTATAAGATAGAACAAGTGGCATTCTTCTTTAACAAAAATTAAGTTAATTAAAATTAAGAAACCAGTTTCATTTTGTACAGCTCAAAAAGAGAGAAAAAAACCTAAAAAAAATGAAAAGGAAACCAGAACAAAATAAGGAAAAAAAGGGCCAAACAAACAATTATCAACCTTTCCACAAATTCGATCCTTAAGCAAACTCAAGGTCATCTTTTGCAAATTTCAATGGCATGCAACTGCAATTCTTAAATCAAACATTTTCAGCTACTCAAAGTTTTAAGGGGTTCAAAAGTTTTCAAATCAAAAGCTGTTCAAAGTGTAAAAAAATGCTCTGTTCTTCATTCTGGGCAGGTGATTGAACTAAAGCTTTTAAAAATCAGTTAAATTTGACTTATGTGATAAAGTGTTTGAAGAAATTGTGATGCATGTTGATTAGATGTATGCATGTTTGTCTAGAAATGAATGCTGTTATATATGAATGTGAAAATTTGTGGACATGTATGAAAGTATCAGTAATTACTTCTGCCTAAGTTACAGAGTTAAAATTTAGTTCAAAATTTCAAATTCTTCCACCCTGATCACTGTTAGGCTTAAGAATATAAACAAATTATGTCTGTTTTAAACATAAGTTAAAATTTTAATTTATTTTTAAGTAAATTAAGGTTTGTATATCCCTGGAAATTTGAATTTTTAGGGAAAACTCTGAATTGTCAAAATTTTGATTTCTAACATTAAAGGTTATATATATATAATATGAATCACCATTAAATTATAGGATTTTTAATAGTTAAAACATGAATTTTAATTGGGTAAATTGGAAGAATTGGTTTGATGATCGAATTCTGGTTTTCTTACCTTTTCTGGTGATCGGTGGCTTTGGGATGACCGAGGTTTTTACTGAAGCAAGAAGGGAGGCCATAGGACAGGGTAAAAATAGTGGTAGAATTTTGCAACCACCGTGGCGGCGGCTAATGGGTGAACTAGGGTTCGGTTGATCTTTTGGGACGAGGGGTTTTACAGAGCTTGTGTATCGGCTATGGAGGGTCGGAAGGTTCCGCAAGGTGTGGGTTTTGTTCGGCGAAGAATGGAGCACCATCAGGAATGTCGGCGAGGTTCATCGGGGTAGAAGTTGCCGGCGGCGTTGGGTTATATGGTTCATACTTTCTGCAGTAATTTGAGATTTGGGTCGAATTTTTGATTCGTAGGCTAGTGTTCGATCTGGGTTGAAGAGTAGGTCATCGAAGTCATTTGGGAATGGTCGGCGATCGGCTTGATGGTTGGAGTTGTTTGGATGGTGGTGCAACGTGCACCGTGTACGTTTCGTACACTGAAGTTTTAAGTTCCGCGGAAGATGAATTGAGACTCGAAGGGGTGTTCGGGTAATTCGTTGGTCGGCTCGAAGTAGAGGAAGAGTAGGGGTGTCTTCGGGGTAGGCACGAGTGGTTCCTGTGATTCGACCCGTGTTTTAGGGTGAGGGCATTCTGGTTACTGTGTAGATATTAAATTGCATATGTAACTTGAGTTTGAATTAATATAAATCAAGTATTAAGTTATAAAACAAGTTTTATTTAAAAAAACATTCAAAGTTAAAAACTTGTTGTTTTAAAATAAATGTAAATCAAATTTTATAAATGTTAATTCAATTTATTAAGTATAGTATATGGTATGCTCGGGGAAGTGTATGTTGGGTCTCGGGTTATATTTGATGTTGGACTCAGATTTTCAAATGTTAAGTATAAAGGGAAGTGTTTCAGATTTGATCAAAGAATTTGAACTTTTAAGGACTGCTAGGTTTCAAAGCATAGTACAACAAGTTTAAAATACCAATTGGGATTAGCTCTTAAAGCATATACTTGATATGTTTAAGTTATGTTTTGACAACTTTAAATTATCAAGTTAAAATGTTTATTTTATTTAAGTCTTAATCGATGATTGCGTTAAGCAAGTTAACTAAGAGAAAATTTGGTATGATCAATTAATTTAGTTAATAATTATGTGGTGTAAATTAAATAATTGATCTATAATGTGATTATTAATTAAGGAATCAATTAAAGGATGATTAAGGCTAAATTACTTAATGAAATCAGGTAATGATAGTGTAAAAGGTTTAAAGGATCAACTATTGCGTATAATTTAATTTAATTAGTAAATAAAGGTTAATCATTTAACCAATCAATAATAATGAATGTAATTACTTAATGCCATTAATTAAGGTAGGTAATTAATGGGTGATTACTAAAGATGATCTATTTAACGGTAATTACTTGACGGGAGAAATTAAGAGTTAATTACTTAGTATAATGAGTTAAGGGATTGATTAATTTATGTAATTAATGAGTAAGACTAAATTAATCAAAGAATTGATTAGTAATCAAATTTGGGTAATTAAGTAAGATGGTGATTAAAGGGATATTGATGTGAGGGTTTTGAGAATAATTAATTTGTGGTAAATTAATTAAAGGCTAATTACTGAATGTAATTAAAAAGGATAATTAAGGGATGACTAATTAGTGGTGTAATTAATTATTGTTAAGTAAGCAAGGTTAAAAGTGATTAAGAAATTAATTTGATTTAAGTATAAACAGGTGACTTATTAACCTTGCTTATGAATGATTGGTTGATATTTCTGGTATAAATGTTGTGATATAATCTGTTGTCTTGTATAGTGATTGTGCGGTTATTTGTCGTTGATGAGTCGCTATATTAAAAGTGACATCTTATATTAAAGGTTGAATTGTGTTCACTTAATCTATAGGGGTTAAAATGGAAATTGAATTCGGAGAGACCGGAATCGGGTATTAGCAAATACCCAAACCATTTCGATTCTTATAATTTGATATGTGAAACTAATAGGCTAAAGTGGAATGACTTAAGTAAATTAAACCATTTAAATCTAAGTTTTGGCACTTAGAAATCGATGTGTGAAATGGTTGATGTCTATAACAACTTGTGAAGTTGTAAATTGATATAAGTTACCTGGGTTTATATAAGTTGTATGCTTTTGTATTCCATGTTAAATGGGTTTACTCATGCTGGTTTCCAGCCTGACCCGGGTGTTACTTTGATGTAATGCTCGGGTCAGACCGAGTATTACAGCTTTTCAAGTAAGGACGTTCTGGAGTTCAGGAGGCGAGCTGGATGGCAGGAACGTACGGAGTGATTTCCGCTATGTATATTATTGCTGATTTGTTGGGACATGGTTTCAAGTTTGTCCTGTGTTATGTAATAGTTGTAACTCTGATGTATAAATGTATAAGAGTATTGATACAGTTCTTCTTTGTAAACTGATATTATTTATTATTATATTTTGATCCGCTGCGAATGTGAGGTTTACTGTGTTTTGGTGTTTCTGTTCCTTCTTCTTCTTCTTCTTCTTCTTTCTCTTTCTTCTTTTCTCTAACTACCTGGAAGTTTCTGGATCGAAATTTCCGGGTCGTTACATGATGATTGATATTTGATGAATGAATGTTGTATTTTATATTGTTATAAATTGCAAGTAGTTATGCATTTTATTTCATTCGAGATTGCGGTTTGAAATGATATATAACTGTATTTTTATTTTAAATTACAGATTGAAATGATAAATATCCGTATCACTTGACCATAGGATAGAAAATTATATACAGACATCGTCGGTCTATATACATAAATATTTTGAAATGATTTCTATGGTTTTGGACAGAAATATATGGTTTAATAAATATTGATTTTTGATATTATATAAATACTATTTTATATAGAGTTAAATTCTTGTGTTTGAGCTATGTATAAATTTGTTTAATAACAATAAGTTTAATAATGGAGTTTGATTTTATTAAAATAAAATATGGTTAAGTATTTAAATCATACTTTAATATAGAGGTTATAATGATTTAAATAAATTAAGGTTGGAAGGTAAATTGGAAATTTGTTTGAAATTGAGATTATTTAAGAATTAAACTCAATAAGTTGATGTAAAATTTATTAAATTTGGAATTTTGAAAGGTATGATTTTTATAACTGGATTCTTGTTCAAGATGAATTAAACGAATATTTCAAGTATAATTAACTGAAGGAAATATTTAGTTATTTGTAATTTGATTTTTATTTAAATGATAATGGATTTATTATGCAAATATTTCAAAAATAAATAATAGAACATTGAATTGTTGAATCGTAATTACCAACCTTAGTTTTGAAATTGTTTATTACTCAAAATTTGAAATATATTGAAATTGAAATGGTTTATTGAAACTAAACGTGAGTTGAAAGTTACGAATTGATATTTAATTTAAAGTGAATCAAATTGTAAAGTCGAGGAAATTACTTTACATTATAAAGTAATCTTAAATTCAAACAATTTTATTTTATATACTGTTTGAATATCCAAACCATTTAAGTTTTGGAAGTTATGGTTTAGAAGCTATGAAATTCAAAGTATTATGTTTTGAAAGGTTATATTTCAAGCATTTGGTTTATAAATTTGGAAGTGCTTTGATTTTGGAAAGGTGGATATATTTGGAATAAAATGATATTATATTGATTTGGTTTAATAAAAATGATATCATATTGATTTGGGTTTTAAAACGGAAATGATATCGTATGTATATGGGTTTGAAAAGGATATTAAATCCCGGTTTTAAAAGTATAATTATTTTGAAATGACTGTGGCGTTATAATAACATTTGGTTGTTAAAGAGACCGGGATCGGAAGTTGTCATACACTCCGGCAACTCTGAAAAACACTTTAACAACCATGTACGCGGTGCGGATTCCAGAATGAAGTAGGATGATGGCGACGTTCTATTAAGGTATATACGTGGGTCCGACTCCCGTGAGTTGGCATAAGGTAGACAAAACATGAGCGATTCTCGGGCCAAGGAGGTAGCCCCTCTTGTCGGAAACATCCCTTCAATATTATACTCTGACTTTTGGATTGACTCGGTGGCCACTTTTGATTTTTGATTTTGGGGGTGTGGCTCGAGGTGGGCGGTAATAGCTGCTACGCGTTATCACCAGCCCAGATGCGTAATTGGTATATCTACCCTAGCATTGCCTTGTGTGCCGTCTTACATACCCTAGCGCGCCTTGTACGAGTTTGGTTTTCTCCCATAGCCTGTGTGGTATCCTCTGGTGGATTCCCGATCAGGAGGGACTAGTATATTGGATGGACTACTGGGACTATTATGTGGTAAGGGCTATATGGGTAGCCCCTTAACGCTATTTAAAAGTAAGTTTATTTTGCTATTGACATTATTGTAATAGCGAAATATTACTACATAGTAAGTAGTTTAGCGGATCCTTAAGAGATGTGAATCCCGAGCATCTCTTAAGTTACTCCACTCATTTTAGACACTGGATAAGGGATGTCAAATCCCGTAAACACCTCTGACACCGTTCCACTCAAAATATTTACTGTTGATTTAACTTACGTAAGATCTTTTAGTTCTGACTCGAGTGTTTTGTCTTTTCAATTCGCTCTGGTCAGCCTGAGCATTTCAGGATTCAAAGACCTTATTTCTGGAGGACGAAGAAGAAGATTTTATTAACTATTATTCATTATATCACTCAACTATATTTATACTGTTCCGCTGCATTATTATTTATTATTCTCTGGTATGTGTAACTCTGATATGTATTGTATAAGTATAATCGAATGTTTTGTAAAACATCTTCATGAACTGTATATTTGATTATTATATTTTATCGTTCCGCTGCAAGATTCTGTTTTTTTATTTCTTTCTTCCTTTTTCTTATTCACTCCAATAACAATTTTCCCTTTTGTATGGTTTTAATATCACACGTGTGATTTATCATCAATTTAAAACGTACAAAAATGTGGGATGTTACAGTACATGGTCTAGATCACCGTACCAAGGATACACCCTGATCCCCTACATCACAAGACCGGAGCTACCCCTTACTGGATAGTCCAAATAAGATCACCTTGTGGTTGGGATCAGCAACCGCCCACACTGCCGAATAAAAAGGGACCTCTAAACAGGGATCAAATCGTTATTCGAATAAAATAATATACGTACATCCTACGTATTTATCCCAATTAATTATTGGCTACATCGATTTACTTTTATTTTCATTTTCACTTCACCACATACGCTTTCATATTTATTTAATTTAATCTTAAATTTCCAATTCCATTGTGAATTCGATTTTCCTTTTGACTTAAAATTTCAATTGCCTTTGAACTCGATTTAAATCCTATGTTATTTCGAAATCAAATATAACATTACAAACACCTAGCAGCACGCCTTGATAGGAGATTGAGATTGTGAGTTGCATTAATCGAGACAATTTAAATTTGAATATTATTTTGAATTGGTATTTTCAAATTAAATAAGATTTTAAATCTCAATAAAGAAGTTAAATCTGAAATTAATGGGGTTTGAAATAAAAGTATTGAGATTTGAAAATTTATTTGGTCGTAACTAAATGAAATTGAAAACTGAATATTAAAATTTAAAATTGAATTGAGTAAAGTGATTTGAAAACTGTTTTCAAAGGGTTGAAGTATGGAAAATAGCTTGCGAAGATGGAGCAGTGAAGTGCAAGGGCTGATTGCTACTAATCCTGAGGGTGATTCCAAAATGGATGTAGTAGGAGTAGTGCCTTTGGTTTCGTTCGGACCCGGAACTGAGTTGTATGGATGAATGCTTTTAGAACATCATCAGGAGGACGATGATCATTCTATGTGAATATGTGCTAAAAAGGAAACGCATATCCTCGAGCCTCTTCAACCGGGAATCGCTAAAATAGAGAAGGTGCACACAAGGCTAAGTTGCTAGCAACTAATTAGGGTAAGGTCATCCCAGTCTAGAGGTCCCTTTATTTTGGCTGTATGGGCGGTTGTTGATCCCAATCGCGGGGTGATCTCATTTAGACTACCAGTAATGGGTAGCTCCGATCTTGTGATGTAGGGGATTAGGTGGATCCTTGGTATGGTGATCTAGACCATGTATTGTGATGTACAGTACCTCAGTAGTCCTGCCATTGATGGAAATCCATTCTCCCTACGTGCCTTTACGGTTTTTTTGTAGAACCTGGTATTGCTGGAATTTAATAATGGTAACAATTTCGGCTATTTGAATAAGTATTTATATATAGACACTACTATAATATCAGAGAATTTGATATGAAAATGTTTTGATAATCGTAAGGTAAAAACCCAGCATGTTTATTTATGGCGTGGTCTTACGAGATACCTTTTATTTTTAAAGGATTTTTGAAACTTTAATAATCCAATTGAGTGTGTTTTTTCTTGCTGGTTTTGCAGATTGACTCGGATGTTATTTAACTGTAATGCTCGGGCCAGACCGAGTATTATAGAGTATAGATTCTGGATTGACTGCTATGGAGCTCAGGAGACGAGCTGAGTGACGAGGCATATTTCCATAGATTCATATTTTTGCTGTGTAGTGTGAGCTGTATATTCAGCTTTGGAATGGCAAGATATTATAACCGTCCTAAATTGTGTTGTTGATTGTATTGTACTCTGATGATGTAATATATAAAATAGATATAATTATTTTGTTTTAAAGATTAGTCATTTATCTATTATATATTGTTTCGTTGCGTTTGTAAAATTCTGATGATGGAGCAGGGATCCCAAGAGACTGTACACGGGATACTCTAGATAGTTTTAGGAAAGCCTATCCGGACTTATGTCAGGATAGTTAGTAATGTTTTGTTTTCTTTGATTGTTAGTGTATGGCTGATATGTATGCTTGGATTGTTTGAAATAACTATGACGACCCGTCTTTCATTACAAAGAAAGACGTATCATCATTAATAAAGAAATAGGTAGCAAAGAGAATAGATAGAAAGAAAGAAACAACAATACCAGAATCTCACAGCGGAAACGGAAAAATATATTATATGACATATGAATTACATAGTCATTACACATCAGAGTTATACAGTTACACAACATTATATTAGATAGTCGTGAAGAACTATCTATCCATTACGTTCCAAATACAAACAAATGGTACCAACACAGCAGAAAAGATAAATATAGGTACGCCAAGTCTCCTACTCCAAGCCTTTCCCAAATTCGTCAAGCCAACCTCATCACTTGGCTACTCATAAAAATTTGAGTACCCAAGATTTTAAGAAAAACAAAATAAACTCCGGGTCATACATGGGTTGTAACGACCCAGAATTTTTGATAATTTAAATTTGTATATTTGATTAATTTTAAATATTAATAAGTGGAATTTATAAGTCGAATAATTTATTTTCGAATATTGGATTTAATTGGATAATTAAATCGATTATGTAATAGTTGAAAATACAGAAATAATTGAAAATTGGGTAAAATATGATTGAAAGATTTGTAAAATTTTATTTTAATCATTTTGAAGCTAGAATGATATTTTAGAACTTTTAAAATCGAATTAAAAGTTAATTTGTGAAAATTGAATATTTTAATATTTAATCAACTAGTGAAATTAGCCATTTTTCGAACAGTCTCAGAATTGGACGAAACTAGTTCCATTGGATCTGTAATAGTTTGTTATTATCGGATTTCAATTTTCGTAGCAATTGGAGTTATCGTTTGACCGTGGTAGCTCGAAACGCATCGAAATTGTTTTAATATTAATTTGGCGAGTTAAAATAGCCATTTTTCAAAAAGTTTCGGATTTCGACGAAACCAGTTTCATCGGATCAGTAATGTGATATTATTGTAAGATTTCAAATTTCGTGTCAATCGGATTTATCGTTTGTCCGAGGCAAGCGAAAACGCCTAGAAATCGATTTAATCGATTTAATTTAAAATCGATCGTTTATTGCCATAACTCACACAGATGACCGAATTAGCTCTCGAAACACGTTCCATTATGTTTGGAACGCAGGGTAAACCCTAGAAACGCCAGTTACCACGCGTAAATCGGAGTTCGGAAAATCCGGGATGAATAGTGTTCGTTAAATTTTCTATAAAAGCCCTTGCTTTCTTCATTTTGCAAACAAACTTCAATTAGGGTTCTAGCCGGCCCTAGCTATTTCGATGGCCAGAAATGCACGAAATTCTTCCTTTAGTTTCTTCAAATCCGTGCAATATCTCAACAAACTCCCAACTAACAAATCGTAGAGTATCGTGAGGGCTTCGTATCCATACGGTGATGATGATCATCGGAGCGACGTGGAGGGAGAAATCTTGGCCGATAGGCGTTCGGTTGGGCACGATTTTCGAGGCTAGAACTATAGCCGAGCTCCACCATAGGGCGGCCGAGTGTAGTGCTCGCGTGGGGCTTCGTGTTGGAAGTTGTTGATCGATGCGGAAGGCGTTGTGGTGGCCGTGGTTTCAAACCCTAAGTCACGGCTATGGGTTTGGTTTACAGGAGCAAGAACGCGTGAATGATGAGGGGAGAAGGAAGGGCACGTGCGACCTGATGAGGGGGTATGAAAATCCTATGGCCCAGTTTCGCTGAAGGTTAAAAATAGAAAAGATTTTGTAAATTAGTTTTATTTAAATTCGTTTGATCTTTAAAATGTGATATCTTCTTCATACGAGGTCGAAAACGCACGAAACCTTTTGCGTTGGAATCGTGTGGACGAGCACTACGCTATGGAATTGGATTGGAGTCGTTTGGAGTTAGTGAGAATTTCGTGTAAAATTAAACACGCGTTTAATTTTATTCAAAATAAAAGCTGAAAACTGAATTTAAACCAAGGCGAGAACTTCTCACTCAATCGAATCGATTTCGATTTTAATTTTAAATAGTTATATTTAAAATTCTTGAAAGTATGTTTGAATGATGATTGTTATCTATTGATTGTTAAAATAGACATTATGCGCCGTTAGTAAGCGGAGGTTATTTATTAAAAACATATACCGCGAATATTTCACAGTACAGTGAAATTAGTATTATTTATGTACTTGGAGTTGATTTCCCGCATTATATAGCGGATGAGACCCTATTGCGCCGTCCATTAATCGGATAATATTTTATAAATCCCATATACCGCGATAATTCCGTACTGGAGCGGAACTGGTATTGTGCTAATATCTTTGGATGTAGGGAAGTAGGTTGGAGGGATCCAACTGGATTCCTCAACTGCATTGATTTATTTACAGATATTGTGATATTTGTTGATTATCATATCGATATATGATATTTGGATGTCGTGATTGACTATTTGGTGCTGTTGCATCATCGGATCCATTTTTGAAGTTTTAAAATAATGATTTTGGTTTTTAAAAGAATTTTTAAAGTGATTTTTGAAAGCATACGTTTTATTAAATTTTTGAATTGATTCATTTTAAATAATTAAAACGTTATAAATTTTTATGTTATAAAAATTAGAATTTTTGTGAAATATAACCAAAAGGTGATTTTTGAGATAAGTAGTTAATAATAAAATGGTTTAATCGGGAATTTTGAATTATTATAAACGGTTTATATAAAAGACTCATAAAAAATTGATATTTTATAAATTAAAAATATTGGAATATTAAAACGAGTTTTTATAAGTGTTAAGAATGAAATAAAAATGGATTTCATAAGTGAACGGAATTTATAAATTTATAAATTGTGAAGTTATAAAATGAATAGATTTTGTGAAATAGAAGTTTTATAAGTAATTATTTTATAAATCGGATTTTGGCATTTAAATGAGATATAAATGGAATTGGTTAATAATGAGATTTATAAATCGAAGCTTATAAATAGAAATGGAATTCATAAACATTGTTTATAAATTCGAAATCAATTGAATTTGATAAATTGAATATTGAAGTTTATTAAAGGAAATTTATTCACGATTTTGGACAGTGAATACATTATTGAATAAATTGGTCATGTTTGGCAAAATGAATATTATAAAATGAAGTTAATTATTTTAAAGATGTTTTAAAATGTATTATGAATCGAAACCATAGATTTCAACATTTTTTGTTGAAATAGACGTTTTCGAGAAAGAAGGAAATGGTGGACTATAACACTGCTGTTATAGTAAATGGTTTCCGAAAGGAAATGTTTTGTATAGTATTGGGATTTATATATCTATTTAAACTTGGAACCCCTATACTAGTGATTTTGGGTCGTCGTAACGTTGTTTTACGTAACATTCGTTTTGACCCAAATAAATGTGTTTAAAAGGCTGTTTTCCTTAAGAATGAAATGTATACTTAATTTTGATTTAAGTATATTGAATAATTTCCAAATGTTGAAAATAAATAGATTTGGGAATTACTTATAAATAAGTAAGTATGGAAATATTTTTCCAATGTGAAATGAAACGTTTTTAGAATTTATCTTCTTGAAGATAAATTGAAAATGAATAATTGAAATCGTATATTCATAGATATTATGAAATTATAAATTCACTATGTAATTTATAAAAGAAAGGGGAATTGGATTTGTTTAAAATAAACATTGATTTGTTTATGAAGTGTGGGAATATATATTTACGAATTTGAAACGTAAATTTAAAGCAAATCGGTAAGGATTTATTTGATTGATTTAAATGAACTATTTTGAAATGAAAGTTATAAAGGAGGAAAGTGATTTGAAATTGTTTTTCAAATGACGAAGTGTGGAATTTTATATTTAGTATAGATATTTTTGAGAAATAAATAGTTTGGAAAATTATTTGGAATCTGATGATGTTGAGCATCTTTATTGATAGTTAAATAACCGACTATCAATATTTACCTTTAAATAGGTGTTTGTTGTGAATTGCTTGAATTTGAATGCCACACTTATTTTGGAATAAGCGCTCACTATTCGGGTTAGCCGGGAAAGGACCTTGGGGTCGTATAACCCATTCCGAATATGTGATACGTCGTAATGGATTGCATTTGATGACCAGTGTTGAAGACCGGATATTTTCAAAAACGGAAGGATTACCGTTGAGTTGCTTTGCATCGGCTGATCTCCGATATAGAGGTTTTATCACCCTTACTGACGGGAAGTCCGGACGTGATTAGAATTTATCCGGAATGCAAGGACTTCTTTGTAAGTGCCTTCGGTTCTTTTCGAGCCCGGAACATACTTGTATGGATTGTATGTCTGACATTACAAGTTGAGATATAAAGCTGATTTCTTTCAAATATATTTCTGTTGGTGGCGAAGAATTTATTCTCTTAGCTTAACACCCTTCTCTGAGACGTACGAGCTCAGAGGTTACGTAGTTGAAGGTTATTAGTGATATACTCCCAATTTGGTAGTGTGGTATGCTGAGTGTTGCTGTGAAATGATCGTTGATTGATCATTTGTGATATGATCATTTGTTTGATCATTTATCTTGGTGGTCATTACTTTGATCATTTGTTGACCCAAAGCACAGCTTTTGTATAAAGCGTGGCTTTGTGGACGAGACTTCATCGGAGCTCACACCCCGAAAATGGTCAAAACAGGAAGGATGCAGCAAGGTTATTAGGGGGTAGCGCCCCTTTAGTGTATGTCATTCCTTCTGGATAGAGGTAGTATCATGGTATGGAGCCCAGATATTTAACCTATGTTGTTGCTGCAAATTTTTTGGTTGTTGGAAATCGAGGATCCTCGGATAGATCGGTTACGATCGGGGGATGACATATTCGTGTCAGTAGTTACCTAGTTTGAAAGGTAACCCGGCCTTGTGTTGGCAGATATCCGGTTAGGTTCTCGGGTCGTCTTTCCAGAGGCGTACCTATGTGGCAATGGGAAGTTCCTTGGCCTGACCAATTGTTGGAAATCCAAAGAAACAATACGATCTTGTACGGTTTTAGTTGTATAACCTGCCATGGAATGTGGCGGCAACCTGCTATTGAACATGGTAGCTATAGTAGGCATAGGTGTGGAATGCCTATGCTGGCTAAGATTTATATCTTTATTTTTGAAATGTTTTTCTACACTATGCAGTAGTAATAATATCAAATGTTTCTTTTTAATGTGTATCAAGCATCTTTGACTATCATAAGGAGAAATCTCCTTCGATTCTGCGTTTGCATTCTGTGTGTGTGCGGGAGGCCTTATGGTAGTCTCATTTTTCCAAAAAGCATTGCGAATCTATTTCAAAATTATCCTGTTCTTTATTTTAAAAGATAAACTGTTTTAAGTTCTCACACCAGTCCCATGACTGACCTGGCGTTTATTGTTTCCCTTCCTAAACTCTGAGTGCCCACCAATTTCCACACGGACAGTCTAGAGTTTGGTTATCAGGTTATTCTGGATTTAGGAGTGCTATGGAGCTCAGGAGGCGAGCTACATATAGAGACGTACCACTTGTATATGATATTATCTATGTATTATTCCGCTGTGTATTCTGTATGAGGACAATTTTATATAACTGTCCACTGATGTATTGACTCTGTTGCCTATTGATGTTGTAAACTCTAATAATAATGTAATGTAGAAAATGTGTAGTTCTTTGTTTTAATGATATTCAGATATTTATTATATGTTGTTCCGCTGCGAATTATGAGATTCTGATATTCTGTTGTTTCTTTTCTGTTCTTCTTCTATCCTTTTCTCTCTTGTTCTGCCTCTTTCTTCTTCTTTAACCCTAACATTTCGGTTTTTCGGCAACGAAAAATCGTAATCGTTACATGGGTCTGGTGTGAGTAAACGGTTAAGTTGTTTAACTTGAAAAACCTTTTAAATAAAAGGTATCTAGTAAGGCTCTCCGTAAATAAACATGGGCAAGTTTTTCCCTTACGATAACCAAAACATTTGATGGGAAATCCAGTTGTATTATGATAGTGTCTAGGGTTTTCAATAAATATTCACATAGCCGAAATTGTTACATTCATTAAATTCCAGCATACATAGGTATACAATAATGTCCGAGATCACTTATTGAAGATTGGTTTCCATACAATGGCAGGATAACTGGGTTACCGCTCGTCATAGTACGTGGTCTAGATCACTATACCGCACCTTGATCCTCTACAACATAAGGCTGGAGCTACCCCTTACTGGATAGTCCGTATAAGACAACCCTACGGTTATGGCTAATAACCGCCCACAAAGCCGAATAAAGGTACCTCTAGACAGGGGAAAACCTTATCATACTTGGGTGCTACCGACTTAGCCTTGCGTGCACCTCACCTGTTTTAGCCATTCCTGGTTGATGAGGCTTAAGGCTACGATTACCTTTTTAGAACACTTATCTTGGAATGCTCATCGTCCTCCCTTGATGATGGTCTGATAGCATTCATCCATACGAATCTGTTCTGGGTTCGAAAGAATCTAAAGGCACTAACTCCGTTACATTTGTTTTGGAATCACCCTCAGAGTTAACGACAAATACCCTTGCACTCTGAATCTTCATCTCGATCTTCACTTGAGATTTCACGACCTGTCATTTAACTTGGATCGATGTGGTTTCTAGATAACAAATTATATGTTCGATCCCACTCTCATCGAAATCCAAACGTTTCTTTTAAGGGCAAGCTGTTTAAGTGAAACAATTTAATTCAATTCAGAACATTTTATTCACACAGCATTCATCACAGACAAATAACTTACATTTTTCACAGTTATATCCAATGTATTGCTCATCACAAAACATCAAAGATTAACATATTATAAATATTAATCAACCCAAGACACTCAATATAATTAATCATCTATAAGCAAGAATTATTAATCACATAATCATAATTAACTTAATTAGTCACCATATAAATTAACTACTTATGAATTAATTACTTAACCTTGCTTAATTACCATTAATTAATTACAAACAACTTGTTATTATCTAATTAATTAATTAATTAATCATCCTAATTAATTACATTAATTAATTATTCTTTAAGTACTAATTAATTACCCTTTAATTATTAATTAATTATCCTTAAATTATTATTTAATTTATCAATCTTTATTATTAATTGATTAATCTAAATTACTTATTAGCCTTTAATTACTAATTAATTAATCTAAATTGCAGAGTACTGAGTAAGGAATGCTCAAGCTGTCGGACCAATTGCAGAGCCTACTCATCCAAAATCCGGATTTGCACGCCTGTGCAGAGATTATACAAATTTGGGTGGAAAGCCATTCAGGGGTTCCGAGGGCGTTATCGAAGTCCAAGCTTGGCTTGAAACATGCGATCGCATATTTTCTCACATGAATCTCATTAATCTGTATCAAGCCCAAGTGGCTTCTAGCATGCTCCAAGAAAGAGCATTAGATTGGTATGAGCTTCTGATTTCTAAAATTATTGAAGCAAATCATACTTGGGAGCAATTCCAGGAACGATTCGAATTAAAATTTGTGCAGGAAGCTGAGAAAGTAACTTTGGCTCGGCGCTTTATTGACCTTGTTCAAAATGAACCCTCTATGACAGATTACGTCGCATCTTTTGAATCCCTCTCTAAATATGGGGTCGAGTACATTAATAACCCGTTGAAGCAGAATCATAGGCTTGTTTATGGCTTGAATAAGAATCTCAAAAAGCCATTACTTCTAAAATTAGTAGTTTCTTTTGATCAACTTGTTGATATCGCTCTTCGACTCGAAGAGGCCAATAAAGAAGATGATGTTGATGTTATGGGTGTCAAACCGAACTTCAACAACAACATGAAGAGGCCTATTAAGTTCAAAGTCCTGTATCCCAATAAGAAAGGGAAGCAGGCAACTCCGATAGCAAAGACTTATATGCCCAGTCATAGGTAATGCTACAATTGTGGTTTTGAGGACCATTTTGCTAATAGATGTCCGAAACCTCTCTTTTGTCATTATTGCAAAAGTTTGGGTCATGTTTTGTCTTCTTTCCCCAAACTTCAAAGCAAGAGTGAGGGAAAGCTAAATGTTGTGCAAACCTCCAGTAACACTTCTCGTGGTCAAGGTATTTCTCATTCTATCCTTGATAGCATTATTATGTTTCGTGATCATCCTATTCGAGTTCTTTTTGATACGGTGCGTCCCATTCTTTTATATCAAAAGAGCTTGTTGATACTTTTTCTTTAAGTGCTATGCTTTAATGACTTCTTTGAGAATTGCACATCCGGTTGGTGGATCAGCAACACTCATTTTACTTTGTAAAGATGTCGAGTTTATTTTATGTGATTATGCTTTCCAAGCCGATTTGCATGTTATGGTTACTTAGGCTTTGGAATGATTTTAGGAATGGATTGGCTTAACCGTTATGTAGCCCATATCCTATGTCCTAAGCGGACTATTCATCTCCGACATTCTCAATCTGTTAAGCAGATTTCTATTGTCCTTAAAGATTCAGATTCTAAATTGGCAGCATCCTTGTATTCTCTAAACCTTCATGATGATGATAATGATGATGAGGAAGATGTCATTTCTCTCATTCACGTTGTTCATGAATTTTCCAACATATTCGAGCCCATTTTAGGATTACCACCTAAGCTAGCAATTGAGTTCAGAATTAATCTAATCCCTGGAGCTCTAACTATCACACGTCCTCCTTATCATATGTCCAATAAAGAAAATGAGGAGATGCATAGGCAATTATCCGAATTGGAAGAGAAGCAATTTATTCGTTCTAGCTCCTCTCCTTTGGGAGCTTCTGCTATTTTTGTGAAGAAATCCGATGGTACACTTAGGCTTTGTGTTGACTACCGCAATCTTAATGATCTTACCATTAAGAATAAATATCCTTTACCTCGGATCGATGATTTATTTGACCAACTTTGCGGTGCTAGAGTCTTTTCATAGTTAGACTTAGCAACCGGTTTTCATCAACTTCGTATTGCAGAGGATAACATTACTTTGACATCGTTACGTACTCGTTATGGATCTTATGAATGGCTTGTTATGCCATTTGGTTTAACGAATGCTCTAGCTTATTTCGTTGACCTTATGAATCGAGTTTTCAAAGACTTCCTCGATCGATTTGTTGTCATCTTTATAGATTATACTCTTGTTTATTCTAAAACCGAGGTAGAACATGAAAATCATCTTCAGATTGTGTTGAAAACTCTTAGGAGAAACCAATTAAAAGTAAAATTTTCTAAGTGCCACTTTTGGCAATCTCGTGTGAAATTTCTTGGTCATATTATTTCCGAATCCGGAATTTCCGTAGATCCTTCAAAGATTGAAGCGATTCAAAATTGGAAGAGACCAAAGAGTGTGACGGAAATCCGTAGTTTTCTCGGATTGGCGGGTTATTGCCATCGTTTCATAAAAGACTTCTCAAAAATTTCTGTGCCTCTTACTAGTTTGACAAAGAAGGGAGTTAATTACATCTGGTCGGACAAATGTGAAGCTTCTTTTCAAAAATTAAACGAACTCCTTTCTGATGCTTCCATTCTTGTGATTCCCGAAGGCAACCAAGACTTTATAGTTTATACCGATGCTAGTTGTTTTGGTTTGGGAGCCGTTCTCATGGAAAGAGAACATGTTATTACTTATGCTTCTAGGCAATTAAAGCTAGCCGAGACTAGATATGCCACTCATGATTTAGAGCTCGCGGCTATTGTTTTTGCCCTTAAAATTTGGCGTCATTATCTTTTGGGAGAGAAATTTGCTCTTTACTCCGATCATAAATCTTTGAAATATTTATTTTCTCAAAAGGAACTTAACTTGCGTCAACAACGTTGGCTTGAGTTTCTTACATCTTATGATCTTGATATTCTTTATACTCCCGGAAAGGGGAATCGTGTTGCCGATGCCCTTAGTCGTAAGCAACAAGCGGTTGTTTCTATGATGATATCTGAATGGAACGATCTCGAGATTTTATCCACTTGCGAGATTCGATATCGTGAATCCGATTCATATTCATCTCTTGTTTTATTTAGCCTTGAGGCTCATCCTTCTCTTTTAGACATCATTCTTGAAGCCCAAAAGCTAGATCCCGAATTGGCTCTTCTTAGCCAAAGTTGAAGGGATAAAAGTAATGTCGAAGGTTTGAAAGACTTTGATATTGATGCTCGTGGCGGTATTCGAAAATTTGGTAGACTTATCGTGCCAAATATTAGTGATCTTCGTAAAGAAATTTTAGAAGATTCTCATCGTTCTAAATATACCATTCATCCCGATAGTTGTAAAATGTACGCGGATATGAAGCAACTTTATTATTGAGATGGAATGAAATCTGATATTGCTAACTTCATTAAGCGTTGCATGACTTGCCAACTTTCCAACTTGCTAATGCCGAGCATCAAAGGCCCGGTGGGTTATTGCAACCTTTGGACATTCCAATTTGGAAGTGGGATCAAATTTCCATGGATTTTATTGATGGTCTTCCCCATTCTCATTTTGGTCATAATAGCCTATGGGTAATAGTTGATAGACTTATAAAATTCGTCCATTTTATTCCCGTTCGGTCCAATCGGACCGTACCTTTTTTGGCCAAGCTCTTTATTAAAGAAATTGTTAAATTGCATGGAGTTCCTACTTCTATTGTTAGCGATCGTGATCCATTGTTTACTAGTGGATTTTGGAAGAGTCTTCAAAAATCTTTGGGAACGAAGCTTAATTTTAGCATCGCTTATCATCCACAGTCCGATGGACAAACCGAGCATGTGAATCAAACTCTTGAAGATCTTCTTCGTGTATGTGTTCTTGATTTTGGTGGAAGTTGAAAAGATCATATTTCTCTTGTCGAGTTTTCCTATAATAATAGCTTCCAATCTAGTATTGGCATGGCACCTTTCGAGGCACTCTATGGTAGGCCATGCCGATCACCTTCTTGTTGGCTTGAGGCCGGTGAGAAGATGGTTTTAGGTCCAGATTATATTCGTGATTCCGCATAAAAGATTGACCTTATTCGCCACAGGATGAAAGAAGCTCAAAGTAGACAAAAATCCTATGCCGATAACCGAAGAAGGAAATTAGAATTTTATGTGGAGATTTTGTGTTTATTCGTGTTTCACCTATGAAGGGTGTTGTGCGTTTCAGTCGATCGGGAAAACTAGCGCCTCGATAAATTGGTCCATTTCCAATTACCGAACGCATTGGTTCAGTGGCTTATCGCCTTTTATTACTGGCTCAATTTTCTGCAATTCATGACGCGTTTCACGTTTCTCAATTATGGAAATGCCTTCGAGATTCCGATTCTATTCTTGAGCCCGGTGTTGTGGAAGAAATTGAAGTTTCGTCTAATTTGACTTGAGAAACAACCTATTCGTATTATTGCTTTGGAGGTAAAACGCCTTCGAAATAAAGATGTCCCTCTTGTTAAAGTTCAATGGTCCTCAAATACTAAGGATTGTTCTTGGGAATCTAGAGAATTCATCGAGCAAACACATCCGGACTTACTCTCTCGTGCTTTTTGAGGTGAACTTCTTATTTCAAATTTCTTTTGTGTTGATATGCTTTTATGGTTGTTAATTTTTATTTTCTTCTTAAATATTGCGAGCATGCAATTTCTTTAAGGAGGGGAGTCTGTAACAACCCGCATATTTTACGATTGTATATTTAAATATTTTATTTAAATATAACATCGTTAGTCGGATCTAAGTCCGAAAAGCTACTTTTTGCAAACAACCGAATTAGGACTCAAGACGACTTCCATTGAGTTCAAAATGGCATTTGCGACCTTTTTGGGTATAAACATCGATATGTTTGAAGTTAGCTTGAATTTTGACATTTTCACTTAGGGCTTTGGGTTTGGGTTTTAGCCCAATAACTTAATATAAAACCCTAGCTCCACCCCTCTCCTCTTCATTCACTCTCATTTCCTAACACTTCAAGCTTTAAGTAAAAATGGATGGGGGAGAGAAAAGAGATTATGAATTCCTAAGCCCTAGCTTCATTTGCAAATCCAAGTTTTAGCTCCAAAAATCAAAGAGAAGCTTAGGTAAGCAACTCCTTCTTCTTCTCCATCTCAATCTCTCTCCAATTTCAGAAATTTCCTATAATCTAATTCGGGAAATTATTGTTTATGATCTTATATTGGAGCTTTTAGTGTTGAGATTGAAGAGTGGTTGATTTTCCTTTGTTTCCAAGCTTCTCCTTCCTTGTTTTTGTGTAAAAAGGTGAGTTTTTGAACTCACATCTATGTCTATATCTTTGATAGTTGTTAGGTAGTGATTCGTAACATCCATTCCTTGTCCATTTGCTTTGCATTGAATTGGTTTTATGAATATTCCAATTTTTGGTGTTTTGAAGTTAAATCTTTAAAAATCCTAGCTTTGATATTTGATCATGCTTTTGGTGGCGTATCGAAGAGCCTATAGGGCAAGGTTACCGATTGGCGTGAACCCCTAGCGCCCATTTCTCGTTCGATCGCAAATTGTTTGGGATTTTGCCCCTTGGGGGCTAGGCTGAGAATAGTGGAATTTCCAGTTTAGTCGACTGAACTAGAAGGTCAGTCGACTGAACTAGAAGGTCAGTCGACTGAACCGAACCTAGGAATTTTCCTGAGCCAGTGTCAGTCGATTGACCATTTTGGGTTAGTCGACTGAGCCTGGAACCCGAAAGTTTCTAGGCATGAATCAGTCGACTGACCATTCAGGTTCAGTCAACTGAACTGGGGAACAGAAATTTTCTTGGATTTATGTCAGTCCACTGACCACCCTGGTCCAGTTGACTGAATCTGCTGTCTCTGCCTATTTTGCCTTCTGTGTTTGAATTTCCAATCTTTAATCGATTCTTCTTTCTCCAATTTGTTGTTATCGCCTTTTTTGACTTTGATAACTTCTTTTTTGGGATTTCTGGGGAATATCCATTTTGATGGATTTGGTATCAATTTCTTTGGATTTGATTCACGTCTTCGTATGTGAATTTTTGGTGACTGATTGTTTCTACAATCATTTTTGTGACTTGTCACTTTGAAATACAAAGGTTTCTATACTAGTAGTAAATATCGAAACTCTTTCCTCAAAATGATTTCAACTCTACTTTTAATACAAAGCTCATTTATAAAACCATTTTCCAACCTATTAGTATATACAAACCTTTTCCTCATTTGTTTGAGAAATCTAATTAAACGGCCTAGTAAAACAAGTGGTATGAAATTCTTGCGTTTACTTCATCGGTTAATTTTTGGACTTGTTCGATTGAAACTCTTGTGACAATTTTCGAGTGGAGATCTACAATTTGCTCGTAAATATTTAAGCTAAGCCAGTGGTTACGGGACATGAAGCTAAACTCATTTATTTGCTAGCTTAGTGTAATTCACACTTTTTATCGATCAATGATGATCATTTTATGATTTAGACTAGCGATATACTATGTCTCTTTGTCCATATAGGGGACTATACCTCGTTTTATTGAGTTTCGTCTCATTTCTTTTATAGGCTAACAACCCATTGGTTCTTTGGAGTTTCGACTCATTTTTGTGGGCTAGCGACCCATGCTCTTTTATGGAGTTCGGTCCATCGGACGTACCGTTGTACTACGTCGTTGTCCGGCTTATCATTTTCATCAGACGTACCATTGTACTACGTCGTTGTTTCGAATTATTTGAGTTTTAGGTTCCTCGGGAGTACCGATACTGTAATAAGTCGTAGCACCGACTTAATGGTTAGCGACCATGGGATAGCTTCCCATTTGTGATACACGTGTTGGTGAGTTGTGACGCCCCACCTCTATACCCACGCTAGCCAAGAACACTACGGTGTAGTGCTGTCAACTAGCACGGAGAATAAGGCTGTTGAGGAGCGACCATCAATAGTTAGGCCTTACACTAGTATTGGTTATCTCGATAGGAGTGGTATATATATATATATATATATATATATATATTCTTTCATTTTTCATCTCTGATTTATTTTCTCCCATCGACATACTCCAATTCCAGTATAAAACGAACTACGATGGTTCGTAATAGTTTAGAACAGTAAATATAAAATATTACACAGATAATATAATGCGGAACACAAATAAAACAGAAAGTCTCATATATACAATAACTGATGTCAGTTACAATACATTTGATACAATACATATGACACGGTACATATGATTCAACTACCACAGTCGACTCAAGAAGTTACATATACAAGTACGTTAACGTATATAATATACATGAATACATATCTTCCTATACAATTATATAGACTACTACAAATGACGACGACTACTCCAAAAGATATAAAAGAACTTCATAGCTCTAGCAGCAACCCATAGCAGAATATCTACAACCTGAAATACTCGGTCTGACACGAGTATTAAATTCAAAAGAAAATAATACTCGGGTCAGTCTAATTCAAACTCGGTTATTAGTGCACAGAAGCAATAATAAGTAAATAATGAATAGATGACAGTAATTAAACCAAATCAGAATACAATTCAGAATATTGAACTGAATAAACAAAACAGTTCAAACCATTGAAATATTAATTAAAATATTAATTCAAGTAGGGCTGCAGTACACGCACGCGTGCACTGCCTCGCCACTACGGAATATGGAATACGCAAAAAGATCCATAAGTCAAAACAAATAGAATATCACAAAACCATACCGTGTGGCTGCAGTTCACGCTTGCGTGCACTGCCTTGCCACTATAGTGAGAATGTACCCAAAAGCTCAACGAACCAAAATCAATGAAGGTTCAAATACCAATGAAATCAAGGCGGTGTGGCTGCAGTACACACGTACATACATATGCACTGCCTCGCCAACTCGAGTGCACAAGGTCAAATCAAAAATCAGATTCAATACAAGTACAAATGACCTCGAAACTAAACGATCGAGCAACGACAACGTAAGTGCCGAACTCAACTGAAATTAGGAAAAACAAATCCAATTTCATCAATGCGACGCAAATCACAAAGCGAAACTGCATATAAAATGAAACTACAGTCACTAATGAATACAAAGGCAAACTACAACAAATACTGCAGTCACTAATGAATACAAAGGCAAACTACAACAAATACTGCAGTCACTAATGAATACAAAGGCAAACTACAACAAATACTGCAGTCACCACAAGTATCACACATGAAAACAACTTAATGTAGCCACTAACCCAAATGCAACAGGGTTTTAAATGAAGGGCAACAATTATTGCATCAGTGAACAACTAAACACATGCATATACAAGAATGCAAACTATACAAAGTGCATGCAACAAAAGGATCCAGACTGCCATGATCAAAAAGCAAAAGTCTACAATGAAACCAGAGAGGGTATCAACATTAGAGACTTAGCATATATTCCAGAATATATGCATACACACATACATATGTATGTATGCACATATATAGTCTTGAATAAACAGGAGTAATGTGCAACAAAATGGATCAGTGGAGTACATAGGTACACGAAGTCCATCAGCGAATGAACATCACAAATGAAAAGTGCAAACTGAATCAGCATGAACAAACTAGCATCAAAATACAACAAAATAACAGTGACAACAATTGTATAGCAAGTTCATGCGAGCTTACAAGATGATATGCACATGTAAAAATCAAAGTCGTGCACAGGTCAGAGACCAAAGATTGGCCAGAGACAAGACCCAAAGAAACAATGCTTAACAGGTACCCTACTTAATTGAATCAAGTACACTTCAAGTCCAGATAAATAAAACGAAGCCAAAGTCTTGGAAACCAAGAAATTAGCATTTTTCACAAAAATACAGTTTCACCAAATCAAAGAACTAACAAGTTCGCAAAAAACCCAAATATCCCAAAACAATAGTATAGTACCCAAACCGACAGAGACAAGTGAACAAGGCCTCAATGCACAGACTCAAGTAAAACAGTGAAACAACGGTGGTGCACTGCAAATACAAGTTCAGCCTCGAGGAAAGGTACACGAGGAGAATACGAACAAATCCAAGGTCTACAACAATTCAAAGAGATCATCAAAAACCAATGCCATCAAGTAATACACACGAAAACGAAACCAGGCAGTGTGCAGTTCATTGTCAAAGAAGTAGCCAAAGTCATCACATAAACCAACATCACAAGCCGAAGCCAACAAGGCACAATGAAATAAGAATCACAATAAACATATATACGCACATACACATCTATACATATATATATGTATGGCGATCAAATTGACGAACTTAGCAATTACCCAATGCGCCAAGCCCATAAAGGTCAAAACCAAAACAAGCTTCAAAATTTCAGAACGAAACAACATGCTCGCATGAACAGGATCAAATTAAACCAGATCTCTCAAATATACACATGAACACTTGATTCATCACTGAGACATGAATGCATGGAGTAAAGGCATCAGTCGACAATGAAACATCTAAATTTTTTTCACAAATCGAGTTTTCAGATTTCAATCCATAATCAGAAACCACCCCAAGTATTAAAACAATTCATACGGTCGAGATAATAAAATGATGAAGTCAATGATCATATACGAACGCATATGCATGAATTCAATTTCTATATAATTAGTAACATTATCAGAAACAAAATTTAATCAAACCTCGAATCAAAAGTACTCGGCAAATTCATGAAATTCCAGACGAACAAAAATTAAACAGTGTCGTGATAATCAAACTACCGAAAACACGAAATCAAACTAAGTCAGATCTTAATACCGAGTCAAAAATCAACGGTATCGAGACGAAAAAATCGAACGACTGAAGAATGAAATAGATGCGAGTGTTACTCACCTTGTCAACGAATTTAGGAGAAGCCGAGCACGAGATCATCGATCGACGCAGCCACGAGCAAGCGAGGGAAGACGAATGACAAAAGAAAAGGGGCCGCCATTAATTTTCTTTCGGTGGTTTTAGGTTTTCAAACGAACGAATAAGAAAAAGAAAAAAAATAAAAGGGGGATGGATTATACTCGAACAACACGGCACCAAAATAGATGGGCCGAGATTTAACATTTGAAGCCCAACAATTCCTTTTAATAATTTATAAAAGAATTTTAATTCAAAATTTAAAAACTTCAAATGGAAATTTGCAACAATATTTATCGTCTAAATGTCGATTATTAATTGTTGTTAAGTACCGGGTTGTTACAGACTCCCCTCCTTAAAGAAATTGCGTCCTCGCAATCATAAGGAATAATTGGACAACAGATAACAACCATAAGAGCATATCATCACAAGATGGAGAAATTAGAAATAGGAAGTTCACCATAAAGAGCATGAAAGAGTAAGCTTGAACGTGTTTGCTCGATGAATTCTCTGGATTCCAAAGTGAAATCCAGAGGATTTGAGAACCACTGAGCTTTTACGAAAAAAACATCTTTATTTCGAGGGTGCTGAACCTCCGAAGCAATGATGTGAATAGAAGGTTGCTCAAGAATAAGGATCGGAAATCCCAAAGGCATTTTCGTAATTGGAAGACGTAGAAAACGTCATGAATAGCAGAAAATTGAGCCGGTACACTGGCGTAGTACTATATAAACACCAAAGGAACCTTTTAATTTCGTAAAAGAAATTCACAAATTCTCAACAAAATTTAATTATCGAATAGATAATCAGAATACAGAAATCACAAAACAGCAATATCTAATCACCGATTCGATAATTAGAAAACAGCAAAATCAGCAAATCTAATTATCAACAAAGATAATTAGAAAACACAAATATCTAACTATCAAAAACGATAATCAGGAATTACCACAACGGTGATCAAACTTCAAATCAACAAATATTCAATTATCAAAACGATAATCAAATCTTAAATCACAAATATTTAATTATCACAAACGATAATTAAATCTCAAATATCTAATTATCACAAGCGATAATCAGAAACAATAAATATCCGATTTTCAAAAACGATAACCAGAAATCACAAATCAATGAATATTTAATTATGACAATTGATAAATATTTAATTATCACAAACGATAATTAAGTCACAAATATCTAATTACCACAAACGATAATTAGAAACAACAAATTTCTGATTATCAAAAACGATAATCAGAAATCACAAATCAATGATTATTTAATTATCACAATTGATAATTAAATCTCAAATCATAAAATTTTCAATTATCGAGTCCGGAATTAACCGAAATAGCAAACGCACATGACCCATAACCACGAGTTTTACTAAATCGTTTAATTCACTTCATCGTTTTCTTGAAAGTGCATAATTGTGTATTTTAAAAATAACATTTTACATTCTCAAACGGACAAGTCCGGAATTAAGCGAATCAGTAAAAGAAAGGGGTCATAGTCCTCGATTTTTGTGAAACGGTTAAATCGCTTCCTCATTCTTTTGAAAGCGCAAATTGTAAAAAAATTTTGAAAACAATTTTGATTTATATTTTAAAACAATTTTCAAAACACGTGATTAAAGCAGCAACATCCATAGCAACTTTGACATACGTCAAAATTTCATCGAAATAATTGGCATCAAAATATAATACCAATGAATTTTCATTCATCAAAAATGTCACAAGAATCCTCTCAAAGATAGGAAGGGGTATCATACCCTAAACTTGTATTCATAACAAGTCAATAACACGCGAATTCACCAATGCACAAAAATTGATAAAACTTATCAATAGAAATCACGAAAATTGGTGAAGCACAAATTCTAGAAATCATCACAAGAAATCCAGAAAACATAAATTCTTGAAATCTACACAAGAAATCCAGATATCACAAAATGAGAGTACGGAAACTCAAATGGGAGTATGGAAACTCGAATGGGAGTATGGAAACTCGAATGGGAGTATGACATAGAATAAAAGATATGGCATAACATAAAATATCCATAATGACATACTACTATAAGTATGTAAATAATGATCAACATGAGATCAACCGATAAGAGGTATGGCATAAATATGAAATATCCATACTGACATACAACTATAAGTATGCAAATAATGATCAACAGGAGATCAACCGATAAGAGATAATCAATATCACAAGAATCTTCTCAAAGATCCAAAGAGGTATCATACCCCAAATTTGTTCTCATGACAAATCAATAACATATGAATTCACCAATGCACAAAAATAGGTGAAGCATAAAATTTCCAGAAATCAACATAAGGAATCTAGAAATCACAGAAAAAGGGAAAGAGGCCTATCACATGACGGTCCGAAGACCAAGGGGAGCTACCCCGCATGTGTGAATGGAATCACACAGATTGAGGTCAAAACTAACCAAAAAGCAGAAAGGTATGTGTGAATGGAATCACACAAGAGGTGTCTAGTCTGACCATCAGAACGATCATCATGATCAACGAGGAGTGTCAATTACACTAAGCATGTGTGAATGGAATCACACAGATTGAGGTCAAGACTAACCAAAAAGCAAAAAGGTATGCGTGAGTGGAATCACACAAGTGGTGTCTAGTCTAACCTTGCAATGAAAGAGACATCGCGAAATTGCTGGTCTAATTCATAAAGCGATCATCAAGATCAACGAGAAGTGTCAATTACACTAAGCTAGTGAAAATAAAAGTTTAGCTTCATGTCCCATAACCACTAGCTTAACTTAAATATTTACGAACAAATTGTAGATCTTCACTAGAAAAATGTCACAAGTGGTTCAATCGAACAAGACCAAAAATTAACCGACGAAGTAAACGCGAGCGTTTCATACCACTTGTTTTGCTAAGCCGTTTAATTAGATTTCTTATACGAGTGAAATAAAGGTTTGTATATACTAATAGATTGGAAAACGGTTTAGGAAAAGATTTTGATATTGAAAATAGAGTTGAAAACATTTTGATAAAAGAGTTTTGATATTTACTACTAGTATTAAAACGTTTATATATTTTTTTAAAGTGACAAATCACAAAAATGATTGTAAAAACAATCAATCACAAGAATTCACATACGAAGACGTGAATAGAATCCAAAGAAATCGATACCGAATTCATCGAAAGGTATGTTCACAAAAATTCCCGAAGAAATGGTCATCAAAGTTGCTAATAAATGATAGCAACAATTCGGGAAATAATCAAAAATCGATTAAATTTGGAAACCAAATCAATTCACTAAAATTCACATTCGAAGACGTGAATAAAATCCAAAGAATTCGATTCTAAATCCATCAAAGTAGGAATATCCAAAAATTCCAGAAATATAAGTTTTCAAAGTCGACAAAGATGACAACAACTAATCGGAAAAGAAGAATCGATTGACAAATGGAATAACGAAACCAAACGAGCATAAATGCATAAAGGACTTCAACAAAAATAAAAATCAAGTCAATGCCGAAGTCAATAATTAATGGCCATAATAGAGTACAAAACGATTCAACATCATCATCAATGGACTCAACGGCAAACCAAGTCAGAGTCTTGGAAATCAAGAATTTAGAAATTTCTCAAAAACAAAGTGACCGAAGTCGAATGGAAATCAAGTCGAGGAAAACATAAAATATCAAGTTCGGAACCGTTGAGATTCGAACAAAATCAATCATCGGCTAAATCAAATCAAAGCCGAAAACACAAGAATCAAAATCAAATGCATATGAATAAGCGTTAGGAATTCATACCTAACAATCAAAGACAATCATATGCAAATATGAGAGATAAAACGTCGACAAACAGTTGTAACACATGTACTATCTAAGTTATGTTTTATATTTGTTCTAAACCCCTGGCTTTGATACCAAGCTGTGACGCCCCACCTCCATACCCACGCTAGCCAAGAACACTACGGTGTAGTGCTGTCAACTAGCACGGAGAATAAGGCTGTTGAGGAGCGACCATCAATAGTTAGGCCTTACACTAGTATTGGTTATCTCGATAGGAGTGGTATATATATATATATATATATATATATATATTCTTTCATTTTTCATCTCTGATTTATTTTCTCCCATCGACATACTCCAATTCCAGTATAAAACGAACTACGATGGTTCGTAATAGTTTAGAACAGTAAATATAAAATATTACACAGATAATATAATGCGGAACACAAATAAAACAGAAAGTCTCATATATACAATACTGATGTCAGTTACAATACATTTGATACAATACATATGGCACGGTACATATGATTCAACTACCACAGTCGACTGAAGAAGTTACATATACAAGTACATTAACGTATATAATATACATGAATACATATCTTCCTATACAATTATATAGACTACTACAAATGACGACGACTACTCCAAAAGATATGAAAGAACTTCATAGCTCTAGCAGCAACCCATAGCAGAATATCTACAACCTGAAATACTCGGTCTGACCCGAGTATTAAATTCAAAAGAAAATAATAATCGGGTCAGTCTAATTCAAACTCAGTTATTAGTGCACAGAAGCAATAATAAGTAAATAATGAATAGATGACAGTAATTAAACCAAATCAGAATACAATTCAGAATATTGAACTGAATAAACAAAACAGTTCAAACCATTGAAATATTAATTAAAATATTAATTCAAGTAGGGCTGCAGTACACGCATGCGTGCACTGCCTCGCCACTACGGAACATGGAATACGCAAAAAGATCCATAAGTCAAAACAAATAGAATATCACAAAACCATACCGTGTGGCTGCAGTTCACGCTTGCGTGCACTGCCTTGCCACTATAGTGAGAATGTACCCAAAAGCTCAACGAACCAAAATCAATGAAGGTTCAAATACCAATGAAATCAAGGCGGTGTGGCTGCAGTACACACGTACATACATATGCACTGCCTCGCCAACTCGAGTGCACAAGGTCAAATCAAAAATCAGATTCAATACAAGTACAAATGACCTCGAAACTAAACGATCGAGCAACGACAACGTAAGTGCCGAACTCAACTGAAATTAGGAAAAACAAATCCAATTTCATCAATGCGACGCAAATCACAAAGCGAAACTGCATATAAAATGAAACTGCAGTCACTAATGAATACAAAGGCAAACTACAACAAATACTGCAGTCACTAATGAATACAAAGGCAAACTACAACAAATACTGCAGTCACCACAAGTATCACACATGAAAACAACTTAATGTAGCCACTAACCCAAATGCAACAGGGTTTTAAATGAAGGGCAACAATTATTGCATCAGTGAACAACTAAACACATGCATATACAAGAATGCAAACTATACAAAGTGCATGCAACAAAAGGATCCAGACTGCCATGATCAAAAAGCAAAAGTCTACAATGAAACCAGAGAGGGTATCAACATTAGAGACTTAGCATATATTCCAGAATATATGCATACACACATACATATGTATGTATGCACATATATAGTCTTGAATAAACAGGAGTAATGTGCAACAAAATGGATCAGTGGAGTACATAGGTACACGAAGTCCATCAGCGAATGAACATCACAAATGAAAAGTGCAAACTGAATCAGCATGAACAAACTAGCATCAAAATACAACAAAATAACAGTGACAACAATTGTATAGCAAGTTCATGCGAGCTTACAAGATGATATGCACATGTAAAAATCAAAGTCGTGCACAGGTCAGAGACCAAAGATTGGCCAGAGACAAGACCCAAAGAAACAATGCTTAACAGGTACCCGACTCAATTGAATCAAGTACACTTCAAGTCCAGATAAATAAAACGAAGCCAAAGTCTTGGAAACCAAGAAATTAGCATTTTCACAAAAATCCAGTTTCACCAAATCAAAGAACTAACAAGTTCGCAAAAATCCAAATATCCCAAAACAATAGTATAGTACCCAAACCGACAGAGACAAGTGAACAAGGCCTCAATGCACAGACTCAAGTAAAACAGTGAAACAACGGTGGTGCACTGCAAATACAAGTTCAGCCTCGAGGAAAGGTACACGAGGAGAATACGAACAAATCCAAGGTCTACAACAATTCAAAGAGATCATCAAAAACCAATGCCATCAAGTAATACACACGAAAACAAAACCAGGCAGTGTGCAGTTCATTGTCAAAGAAGTAGCCAAAGTCATCACATAAACCAACATCACAAGCCGAAGCCAACAAGGCACAATGAAATAAGAATCACAATAAACATATATACGCACATACACATCTGTACATATATATATGTATGGTGATCAAATGGACGAACTTAGCAATTACCCAATGCGCCAAGCCCATAAAGGTCAAAACCAAAACAAGCTTCAAAATTTTAGAACGAAACAACATGCTCGCATGAATAGGATCAAATTAAACCAGATCTCTTAAATATACACATGAACACTTGATTCATCACTGAGACATGAATGCATGGAGTAAAGGCATCAGTCGACAATGAAACATCTAAATTTTTTTCACAAATCGAGTTTTCATATTTCAATCCATAATCAGAAACCACCACAAGTATTAAAACAATTCATACGGCCGAGATAATAAAATGATGAAGTCAATGATCATATACGAACGCATATGCATGAGTTCAATTCCTATATAATTAGTAACATTATCAGCAACAAAATTTAATCAAACCTCGAATCAAAAGTACTCGGCAAATTCATGAAATTCCAGACGAACAAAAATTAAACAGTGTCGTGATAATCAAACTACCGAAAACACGAAATCAAACTAAGTCAGATCTTAATACCGAGTCAAAAATCAACGGTATCGAGACGAAAAAATCGAACGACTGAAGAATGAAATAGATGTGAGTGTTACTCACCTTGTCGACGAATTTAGGAGAAGCCGAGCACGAGATCATCGATCGACGCAGCGACGAGCAAGCGAGGAAAGACGAATGACAAAAGAAAAGGGGCCGCCATTAATTTTCTTTCGGTGGTTTTAGGTTTTCAAACGAACGAATAAGAAAAAGAAAAAAAATAAAAGGGGGATGGATTATACTCGAACAACACGGCACCAAAATAGATGGGCCGACATTTAACATTTGAAGCCCAACAATTCCTTTTAATAATTTATAAAAGAATTTTAATTCAAAATTTAAAAACTTCAAATGGAAATTTGCCACAATATTTATCGTCTAAATGTCGATTATTAATTGTTGTTAAGTACCGGGTTGTTACATGAGTTTTCATGCTCCCGTTTTGTGATAGGCCTCCTCCCCCTCTTGTGATTTCTAGATTTCTAATTGATGATTTCTAGAATTTGTGTTTCACCAATTTTGTAATTGGCAAAGATATGTTTGCCGATATTTAGGGTTGGTGAATAAAATAAAGAATATGACATTCTTTTTAGTGCTTTGAGATTTCTTGAGATATTGTATGATTTTTGAGTTGTCTAATGTATACTTTTCATAGTATGGCATTATTTTTATCATACGTTTTTGTCATGTCTCTTTTTTTTATCTCATTTTTATCTGATATTTATAGCTAGACTGATCCATTTATTATTTTCTTATGAAATAATAATCGGGTTAGACCGAGATGTTACAAGTATTTATGCTTGGCTCCTCTTCTGGGAACATTATTTGACTTTTGACTAACTACTCTAGTTTAGTAGTTTTTGTTGTTACACATACGAGATAGAGACTCCTTGATGTATACATATTATTTTATCTAGCAGTTGTATCTATTCTTTTATGATATTGTGGATCTTTTTTGACCGCTTCTCTGATGTACACTTCTATGTGTTTTATTCATATCTGTTTCCGCCTTTGTATTATGGATATCTGACTGATTTGTGTTATGTTTATTTCTATGTTTGTTTCCGAAGATCATATAGCCACTGTGTAGTAGCTTTGAGTTTGTATCGGTATGTCGGATTTATTTTTGAAATAAAATGCATGTTATACTATCTGACACATCGGTGCTCGCACAAAGTAATTACACGAATGGTCGCTCCTCAACGGTCTTATTCTTTACGCTAGTTGAGGGCATTACCTCGTAGTATCCTTGGCTAGCGTGAGTATAGAGGTGGGGAATCACACTTATCAGAGGTTTCGCTGTGATCTCCACCATCACCACCTGTGCCGTGACCACCATCAACGTTATCATCATTATCATCATTATCATAGTTATGGTCATCATCATAAATTTTATCGTCACCTTCTTCACCGGGGGCATCATCATCATCACCCTCCTTCTCAGAATCGGATTCAATGGAGGGGTTTTGTCAATGGAATGAATCTTAGAGGCCTCAATTTCCTCCTCTTCTATAGGTTCAATCCCCTACTTCATTTGGTTGACCTAGCCCATTACTCTATCAACTAGGGCGGATCAAGCAAAGGGAAATCGAAGCCAGGACACTTCTTAAAGTTGTTAGCATAGGCGAGCATAAGGGCTTCTTCATAAGAATTCAGCTTCGTTTGCCCTAGAGTATAAGTGAAAATTGAGATACTCGCTGCTTAGCATCAGAGATCGTATCGGCAACGAGTTTCAGAATGGCCTTGTTCTTCTTGAACTTTTCCTTCAAAGAAGTGTTCTTCAATGCGGGCTTTTTCCACATCAGAATCTTTTAAAGCTAGATCCATGAAGAAATTTTCATCGAAAAGAAGTTGATAAGCCTTTCTTTCTTTGAGGAGATCAGTTTCTACTCCGGCAAGCTTTTAATTGTTCCAATACTGTAGTTTCTTCATCTTTAGCCATGGAAAGAGAGGACACTTGGTTCTTAAGAGTAGAAATTTCCTCTCGAAATTTAGAAGAATCAATAGAAGATTCTAATGCTTGCCAATCAAAGTTAATAAACTTTTAGAAATCTAAAAAAAGAAAACACAATGCGAGTTAGATATTTAAAGAAAACCATTAATAACAAAGTTAATCAAGGTAAAACTCAACAAAAATTGTTGCTCTATCAAAGCGTGCTAATATCCCGCTAAATATGAGACGGTTAAAGGCAGATGGATGTAGGTGAAATATTCGAAATGTAAGATGGATTCTGCTATTTCTTCAAAATTAATGGAAGGAGGAGAAGAAGACGACGACTTCGAAGGAATTTGCTTTGAGGAGGGAATTGTTAGCAAGGCCAGTTGCATTTGCTCAAGTGCAGTTGGAGAATTAGAAATAGAAATGCGAGAAAGAGTGACTGTCATAGTTGGTGTTTGCTATGGTTTTTCTTTAGAAGCTTCAGTGATTAGGCTTTTTGAAGCTTTGTCAAGAGATGGATCCTCCTCCTTCACATCAAAACTTTAGCAACCTTCTTAGGTGGCTCAATTTTGGATGATTCCACATACTTCCTTTTAAAAGCCTTCTTCGATTTGGCTAGAGATTCAATGATAGATGGCACTTCGAAGGTTGTACGAGAAGGAGTGGGCTTGCTAATAGACTTTTCGACCTGAGAAGCGATTGAAAAGAGTTCAAGCGGGTTAAAAGTCAGCGAAATAATTCAAAAAACGACAGAAATGGAAAAGAAATGTTGTGCCTATGACTTATCAGGGTCCTTTGAGCAAATATGTGACATGGGAGAAAAATGTTTAGAATCTCCCAAGGAAGGAAACATTTCCCCTTTGGTGTATGCTGGATCAAAGGGGGTAGTCCCAAAACTCTTTGGCAAGGGAGAAGAAGAGAATACTTATTCAAGTTTGATGGTATCAGTAGCTTCAGTCGATTTCCTATCTTAATAGAGGTTGCGTTAAGAGATTCCACCATTCTTCTATCTGCTTCATTGAGTTCCTTAGCAGGAGAACCTGGTATAAGATGTAGATTAGACAAGGGAAGAAATAAAACAGAAGGAAGATAGTGAAAATTTGAACTTATAGGGTGAAGAAAAGACCCCACTGATGTTTGGGGGACATTGAACAAAGAAAAACTGGTTTTCCTAGTCTTAAAACTTATTAACGCTGTCCGATATAAGCTTCTTTCGGGGGTTAGCTCTAAAGATCTGATGATTAAGAGTGCTAAGTTTGACTAATTGAGTCAAGTAGTTCAGAACTTCAACATTCAAAGAAGGAAGTCCAGAATCTACTGCCATCAGCTCCTGAGATAGAAGCTAGGCGTAAATATTAGGGGATAGCTGGATTGGAGCAACCCTAAGGTGAGAAATGAATCCAGATAAGAATTCAGGAAAGGGCAGAAATCCTCTATGCCATATATGGACAGCGGTGTAATTAAAGAACTATTAAGGAGGGTTGTTGATAGTGTCCATCTCTCTAGGTGGAATATCTTCCATGTCCAAAGTACTTAAGATGGAATCAATCTCGTCCTGGAAAGATACCAAGGAATGCTTCGAGATGGCGTCAAGTTTCTTTAGAGAGCTCATGATTCTGCCAGGTGAAAATGTTTTAGTTAAAATTTCAATGTTTATATGAAAACAGTATTCATTTTAGAATTGGCCAAGGACCTACTTGAATAACTTTAAAAAGCCAAACATAAAGCTTTAAATTTTCGAAAAATAATTTAAAAATACATTGTATCGGGCTTTCGAAAAAGTCGTCGGGAAAGAGACAATAACATTTTGTAAATACCTATCGATAGGTCAAAAGACTAAATAAGGGTGTTCATGAAGCTTACAATGGAGTCCAAAAGAAAAGGAAGTAAACATTTAACCATAACCTTTCGACAACGTCGAAAGCACTATAAGCAATTACTGGCTTCCGACATGGTTGAAAGACAAATGAGAACGTAAAGTGGCACTTTGTCAAAAGTTCCACCGTAACTAAGTTGTTAAAAGGTGGTAGTCCAAGTTAACTTAAAACGTGAACAAAAATGTATGCTCCAAACATTTCATAAACAGAGTAATAAGACCCTTCTACAGTGTCGAAACAATTAACTCAGGTTTCCTAAGAAAAATACAAATTCCATCGAAACGTCGCATACTTATTGAGTCGAAAGGTCCTAAGTTATACTTATATGCACTTAGAATGTTTCGACAATGCTGGATGGGGATAACTCATTAGATTTAAATTATGACGAAAGGCTCGAGGGATCATTAAGATATCAAAAATTAACTAAGGAGAATGGATGGAAATCAAACAATAAGTTTTGACTAAGTCGAAACATTTTGCTATCGAAGGGGTTACTACACCCTACTTAATTGCACATCCTTTCGACAAGATTGATCAAATTGGCGCTACAATATCTTTCGACTCCAACGAAAGGGGTTAAGGAAGCAAAACCAATGTTGCTGCCTCAATCCCTTTTGAAGGGGTAGAAAAGTCATTTTGTGGCGCTAATTTTTTCAATTCATATATTTGAAACTTTTAGGCGAAGCAACAATGTTTCACTATCTTCCCCAAACCCAATTGCAAATCCAAGATTTCAAATTTTTTCTTTAAAATAAATAAATTAAGCCTATTAAGAAAATGAATTTTAACACAGATCAAATTTTTTCAATTTCAAGTATAAAAATTATTATTAAACTGAAAATCTAAATCTTTTAAGGAAGAATAAAACTACTAAATATTGAAATGATAATCCAAAACCCGATAAGGAGATAGATTTCAATATCAACCGCTGTCAATTTAAAAATTACAAACAACAATTCAGTCTCTATCGAAATAGCAGAAATCTTAAAGCACTAAAGCAAATCCAAAATGAGAAATAAACTTTATCATTTAGAAAATTAAATCATAAAATTTTCTGAAAAATGAAAATAAATCAAATCAAATCCATTCTCAAAGAATCAAGATTCGAACATTTCAAAGTCAAATCTCAATTTTGTAGTTTGGAAAAGGGAAAGTCAATAAAAACACGACCAGAGAGGAAAAAATAGCAAAATCTAAATTTACGATTAGATTTGAAGTTACTTTGGTTTCTGTAAGCGGATAAAAAGTTTGAGGATTTTTGGGAATTCTTTTACTTTTACTCGAAAGTTTGGTTGTATGTAAATGAGGAAGAAGAAGAAACATCGTATTTATAAGAAAAGTCTTCCCGAAGCTACCAAGCGGTAAATCTGATTCAAAAGAGAGGCCCAGATTAACGCGGGAAGACCAAAGGGTGGAAACTTTTAGGTTTCGACATAGATGACTTGGAAAGTCATGAGCATCCCTTCACAAGAGTGGGGGCAAATGTTACTCCAAAAATCAACCTTTCGGTTTAGTCTACACCATTTTAAGCCAAAGTCAAAGATGGACAAGTCAAGAAGGTACTAGTTAAACCTTTTGAATGAGTTGAAGAGATGGTATCATCAAAGTTTGGAAGCTTGAAAACCTTTCGAAGGCGTCGGAAGGCCTTTATAACAAAGGTCCAGTGAATTCAAACCTTTCAAAGGAGACAAGAGAGTTGAAAGCACCATTCCACATTTAATAGCCACCTTTCGACTGGGTCATTTCATATGAATGATAACCATTCAATTGACTCAAAGCAATAAACTTTCGTAGACAATGAAAATGGCTTTTTTCATATGTGCCAAACCTTATGACACCAAAGGTTTCGCCTTAGCTTAAACTATGTGAAAGCAAACATTGTCTAGGACAACCCTTTTGAATGCTATGGTAAGCCTTTCGGACCATTCGAAACAAGTGTGATCCAAGAGGGTTCTGCATCAGATTAGAAACAAGTACTTGGGAATAACCAACACCATCGAAACCATTGAACAATACTTATCGACAAAGTCGGAAGCACTTACAAGGCAATACAAAGTAGAGAGGCACGACCCTTCCTTTCGACAAAGGCGAAGCATACATAAGTCATTCGGCAGCCACCTTTCGACCAAGTCGGAGGCATCAAGGTCGAAAGGTGTTGACCCACATCTATAAATATAACCCAAGTGGTCACGTTTGGTGGATCTGATTCCTCCCGTTGCAAACTTGTATTTCTTTAATCAAAAGTGTTGTAACCCAAATTACAAAATTAATTTGGGGATTTTAAGCAATAAAGCCATCTTTTTCTTATGAAAGAGAAGTTTCAAGTATTTTAGATTACTTATCACTTTATTAAAAGTTCTTGTCAATTTCACTCTAGTGTTTTAGGTTCCGCCTTTGTCGAAAGGTCATTGTCGACACAGTCGATACCTAACAAGATCTAAACAACTTCAAGTTCATACTTCAAGTAACTTTCCTGCGTAACAAGAAATCAATTAGTACAACTTAGTAATTTATATCTATTAATTTATTGTCTACACATGGAGTATAAATCTACTTACTAAATAATTGATTTCTTGTTATATGCTAAGAGATTTAGAATATTGTCTATCCCATTCTTTAGTAACATTTATTGTTACAGTTGATTGAAATTGCATTAATATAGTTTCAACTACATTCAATCAATATTATTAAATTATATTCTAATACGTGTTACCACCTTCTATTTCAATAAAGATTAGTTGTTTTAGAATTTTATATATGATCGTGTTTTATATTCTAGCAAATTTATTACTATTATTATTATTTTACAGTAATAATTGAAAATTCTTTATTTCTGACAACATTCTATACAATAATTATAATTAATATTTTTAAAATTTGTTCGATTTTACCAGTCATTACACTCTCCCCCGCTTAAAACTTTTCGTCCCGAAAAGGAATGACGTGGTAGAATATAACCAAACCGGAAGATAAGATAGATTCGAAATGAAGAGTACCAGATACAAACATTAATACAAAACCATATAAATTTCATTTTGAATGTTAACTTTATACATTTTATTACTTATTAACATCCAGTTATTATCATTCTAATCAAATCACTTTCAATTAATTTACATTCATATCCTTACCTTATTTAATTCTTAATTGGTTAACATTCACTTATTATTATTCATCTCATTGATCACTCGAATCGATTTATATTCAATTCATTCGATTTTAATTGATTTACATTCTATTAATTTGGTTTCAATCCATTTTTATTTAATCAATCAATATTAATTGCTTTTGCGCATTTGATTGATTCCAATTTAATGTATTTACATTCAATTGATTTTTCAATTATTTACATTTGTTTCATCCACATTTAAGTCGTTTACAGTCAAATGATTTACTTTCGATTAATGAACACTCGTTACAATTTTTTCCATGCTTACATATTCATCAATGAATTCTTACTCCATTAATTTATGTTCTATTATATCCATATAACTTACATTCAATAATTAGCGTTCATTATGTTCATCCTATTTATGTACATTCATTTACAATTGTATTTATTATTCTATTTCGCATTCAAGTTTATTTATGATCATTTGTTTTATTTCATTCACATACTATATTTACTTTAATGTCAATTTCACTTAATTAACCATTCTACAAATTTACTTAAGTTTAATATCAGCATTCCATATGTAACGACCTGTAAAATTTAATGGTTTAATAGTGTAATTAACTGAATTTTGTGAAATTTTAAATAATAAAATTTGGAAATTAAAATTTAATATTTGGAATACGTCTACTTCAACATAGCAAACGGTAAATTTTTATCAGATATTATGGAAATTTATTTTCTTATGTAATTTTATATAAATTCAAATCAGTTAAAATTGATGATAAAAAAATGTTTTCCAAACTTGAATATTTTTATACAATAAATTTGTAAATCATCTTCTGAGTGAGATGTCATATTTCATTTCTTCAAATTTGGAATGCCATTGCTTCGTTTATCTTATTTCTAACATTTTAGCAGCATTTTCGATACCGATTAACGACTTTTGATAGGATGATCGTACCATTAATATCTGTATATTATTTTGATCGTCTCATTGTGTTGATCTCTACGGTATATTCAATTATGTGTTTCGATGTCTCGAACGCAGTAGAATCCACGGAAACAGTGGTCGTGCCGGTACCGAATTCTAACTTTTGGTTTCCAATGTCTCTTTCATATTCCACCGTTTAATTTTCAATAGCCGGTAGCCTTTTTAATTCTGAAAATTCAAACTGTGATCATTACTAGCCCTTTTATATTCCTAAAATTATTTTATTGTTTCACCGATTCAATATGTTCCAACTTTCATTTATCTTTTCCTTTGCTTACATTCGTTCCTTTCCAAAGCTAATATGTAGTTCTAAAATTGTTCCTCCTCTAATATAAAAATTTATATATATCACCTGTAGATGAAATGCAAACCTTTCTCGCTCTTTCCCGCTGGCCACCTATGCGCGACCTTACCCACCCATCAACTCAACACCGCATATTCTTTTCCCCACCTCCTCTACTTTGGCCTATCACTGCCAAAACACTGGCCATAGGCGAATGCCACAACACCTTTAGCAAGCCTTCCTTGTCCTTCCTCCTTTTGCCGCCCTTTGGCCATCTCAACTATCCGAAGCCAGCTTCCCCTCAAACCCCGCCGAGGTCGATCATCCTTCCTCCTTATGTCTGCCCACCTTGCTGCGTTGCTTTCCTCTGTAAGCTATAGGCTGTTGTCTATACATAGCATATTATAATATATTGAGTTATATGCGTGAGTATACATATTTCGGTGTGTATATTATAATGAAGTTGTATATAATTTTGATAGTTGCATACATCTTAAGTTTTGACAATTATACATATGTATTAGTTCATAGTAGAACTTGAGTTCTGATCTTATATATATAATATATAAGATGTATTTAAGCTATATGCTTTGTTGTATATATCGTGTCTGCAACTGTATATATATATATATATATATATATATATCTTACAATATATATATCTTACATAAATTTTTCATTTTCTTATACTTTCTGTCTGTGTGAGTACACAGTGTTAAATATTTCATTGGATATTTTAAAGTTTTTCTTGTGATTTAAGTTCACATATATCTGGAATCAAAGTTGCATATATGGTGACAGTCTTCTTTTGCTGAAAGATTATTGATTTCGAGTATTATAATGTATGTTTATATATATATATATATATATATATATATATATATATATTGTAACATTCCTGTTTTTAAAGTCAAGTTTAATTTGGTAATAAATTAAAATTTTGAATTAAATTGTGAATTTAATGATGAGTTAATTTGATTTTTTCCAAATTTATTAGAGATATGTGTTTGTTTTGTGTTTATATAAATAGATTATAATTTGAAATTTGAATTTGAAATTCTTTAATAAATGTATTGAAAACAAATTGGATTTAAAACTCTATATTTTAAATTAGTAAAAGTTTGTTTTCTAAGAATTATAATGTATATATATGTATGTTGATTTGGAAATTATATTTTAAATTCAAAATTTTCAAAAGCTATTCAAAAGTTAAATTCCATATTTTATAATATACACATGTGTGATTATTTATTTAAAGTATAATTAGATTTTAAAATCAATTCCTTGGAAGTTATAAATATATACATTAGTTCTAAACCATTTTCTTTTAAATTATATACATATAAAACAAAGGAAATGTATTTATTAATAGTAAATATAAAACTAAACAAGGATTTAAAGCATAATTTATAAATTAAGTATAAAAATGAGGCAAGGATTTAAACATAAAAATACACATTTGTGACATTTATGAAACAAGGAAATACATGCTTAAACACTTGTAAGTTCAATTAAACAAGTGGCAAATATACTTTCTCTTAAGTTTGAATTATAAAACAATGTAGTATCAAAACAAAACCAGGTTACTTTCATTTCTCAAGTCTTCAAAAGAAAAATATGAGAAGCTTCAACCTGGAAATCAAAATAAAATCAAAATCAAACAACCCTTATTCAACTTATTTAAAACCTAGAAACAAAAGAAAAATCAAAACAAGTTTCAAATCTTATAACTTGGAAGAAGAAAAATTTGAATCAACGTCAAAGTTCAAAAACCTGAAGCTCAAAGCAATCAAAGAAAAATTAAATTTAAGAATCAAAATACTATCATCAACCTGATTCAAATCTTAGCAAGATCAACTCAAGATAAATCAAGCAACAAATTCAACATCAAAGCATCTTAAACTCGGAAGCTTCCTAAAATCAGATCAACATCGATTACAAATTTCAAATTCAAATTCATTTTCCAGGTCCTCTATTCATCTCTCAGGCGAGCAAACTACCTTGGTAAATCCTAAAACTGTGATGATTTGATTTGCATGTGATAATTATAGAAAGTAAGTATGTAGGAATGACAAAAAAGTGACTGCATGTATGAATATGTATGTGGAAAATGAGTGTGCATGTCTGTGGTGTTTTGTTCCAGGTTTACAAAGTTTAAACCTGTTTCAAATATCAAAATTTCTCCCTTTGATTTTCTTTAGGGTTTAGAATCTAAACAAAACATGTTTGTTTAATCAAAATCTAGATCCTAAAAATATTTCTAGGTAAAATTGATTAAAGCATTTTCTGGAAATTGAAAAATACAGTGAAAAACTTAAAACATCCTAAAATTTGGTTATTAAGTTTTCTCGATTAGATTATATAATCTGAATCATCTTCAAAAATGGTGATTTTAAGAACAAAATTAAGATTTTTAGAGCTATATCGAATGAGAAATTCGAGGTTGAACGAAAAACATGTTTTGGGTGAATTCTGTTGAACGGTGAAGAGTTGACCAACGTGGCCGTTTCTAGAGGTAGAAGGAAGGACGGTGATCATGAGAAAAATACTCGAAGTATTTCTAGGTCACTATGGTGGTCTAGGGGCGTCGTATTAGGGTACGAAGCCTGGTTGGTGTCGGGGAGTTAGTCGAAACTTTGCGTCGTCGTGGATGGATCGGGTACTACCGCACCGGGGGGGGGTGGATGTGTGAAGATGTGATGCATCTCTGGGAGAAGCAGCGTGGTTTCTGGCGATCTGAATCGTCGACGTGAGGTAGTTTGGCCAATCGAATGTAGTTCCGGTTGGGTATTGTTCGACTCGATTTCGAATTCGTTGATAGTTCGTCAATCTGGGTGTTGGAGTTGGTCGACGGTGATGTCGAAGACATGTCGAAGGTCGGGGTAGTGATTGTAGATGATCGGAATGCTCGTGCACGTGCACGCGTGCATTTTCGTGAGTCTAGGTATGGTTGAATTTGGGAAGAAGGAAGATACTCGGGTCTTGCTCGAAGTTTTCGTGTTTATGGCTCGAAGCAAAGTATTGGCTCGAGTTGCTCGGGGTTGTACCCTAGGATTTTGATGATTAGCTCGGATTTTCTTAGGTAAGCAAATAAGGTTTCAAAAAAATAATAAAATGTTTAAGATTTAAAATCAAGTTTTAAAGTATATTAAAGTAAATAGATTTTCAAAGAAATATAACCCAAGTTTTCAAATTAAAATTTTAAAACAAGTTTTTAAACAAGTTTCAAAGATTTGAAAGTTGAAATATTTTCAAAAATTGTTTTGGTAATTAATAATTTTATATTAATTAATTAATTAAATTTACTTAACAAGTGTTTTCAAAATATAATGTTGTGATGAAAAGAGAAATTGAGGAAGTGCATTAATCCTTCATTAATCAAGAAGATCTTAAATGACTTTGTATGATAATAATTTCAAGTATTTATCTTAATTTAATTTAATGGATGTAATTAAGTGATTAAGTAAGTATAATTACTTTATATAATTGATTTAAAAGGCTAATTACTTTGTGCAACTAAATAAAAGATAATTAATTACTTAAAGTTTAATCACTTAATGAATGATTAATAATTGGGGATAATTAATCAAGGGATTAATGGACAATTACTCAATGTAATTAATTTGTGATTTATTAATATAAGTGATTAGGATAATAGCTTATTGTAATTAATTTGAGGATAACTAATTTATGACTAAAAGTTGATTTAATCAAGTAATTAAAGAATAATTAATTAAAGGATAATTAATTAAGGTAATTAATTAATTAAGGTAATTAATTTGAGGATAATTAATTTATTAAAGGTTAATTAGTTAATGAAAGTGATTAAGCGATGATTTGTTAATTAAGGATTAATTGTAATGAATTATTGTTAATTAATTAAAGAATAATTAAATGATTAAAGGTTAATTATTTAATAATTAAAGTTGATTGATTTATTAATTAAGGTTGGTTAATTAATAATTAAAGGTTAATTATTTAATGATTAAAAGTTGATTGATTTATTAATTAAGGTTGATTAATTAATGATTAAAGGTTAATTAATTTGTCATTAAAAGTTAATTAACAAATGATTAAAGGTTAATTAATGATTATGGTTTGTAATTAATTCATGTTAATTTACCAGGATTAGTAATTTATTCATAAGTAATTAATCTGGCCTAAATTAATCAGATCACTAATTGATCTTACTTATGGATGTTTGGATTGTATGGAATGCTTTGATTGTTTGATATCCCTGATGTGTGATGCTTTGTGATATGAATTATTTTGATTTGAGCTGTGATGAATGTAATTTATTTATCTGTGATTAATTAATATTATTTACCTATGAATCTGTGAATGAAGATAAGCGTTATAGGATTATACCACTTATCGATATTGTTGTGCTTGAATCTGTAATGATTGATGATGTTGCGCTATTGTGTAAAACCCCTGGACTACACTATACACACACAAATATGGATTACACGAGGAAATTAGTTAAGTCATGGATATTTGAATTTAATATTACGAAATGGTTTTAAAGATTGAATTTTGAATCCAAATGGTTTTGGAAATGGAATTCAGTAGAGTATGAAAAGCTTTTGAAAAGGAAGTTTGAAATTAAAATTTAGTTTGAATATAATATATCCTGTTTAAGTTTTGTAATTGTTTTGGAAATTTGGTTTGAAAGGTTTATATAAGTTATATAATATATATATATATATATATATATATATATATATATATATATATATATGGATTTTAAAACCATCTTTAAAGTATTTTAGAAGTATTATTTTGGGAATTTAAATTTAACCTAAGTTATACTTTAAAGAGTATAACTTGTGCATATTTGATCGATTTTTCCAAAACGAAAACCCTTTTTTTTCAAATAATAATAGCTTTCATATAAAGAAAGGATTTCCAATTTGTGTTGAAAGGATTTCATGTTTGAATTGAAAATAGTTTTGAAAGCTATGAATGAATCTTTGTGAAAGATTGGTGAACTTTGTAAAGTGAATCTTTTTGTTTAAAAGAATTGAAATGAAAATTTGTTTAAACCACTTGAAAGAAAGGTTTTGGGCTTTAAGTTGTGACTTAACTAAGATCCCACTATATCTATATGGTTTTTAAATTATGCGCTCATTATTCGGTTTAGCCGAGGGAGAACTTTGTGTCATAAAACCCATTTCGAATAGTGATACGACGAAATGGATAACATTTGAAGACCGGTGGTGAAGACCGAGTATTTTTCAAAAGTGAAAGGATTACCTGTCGAATGTCTTTGCACCGAATGGCCCCGGTATAGAGATTTGATCACCCCTTGTGATGGGGAGTCCGGATGTGATTATGTCCGGATTTGCAATAGCTTCTTTTGAAATGCCTTTGGTTCCGTTCGAACCCGGAGCAGACTTGTATGGATGTATGTTTGATGTTACACTTCGAGATGTAAAGCTAGTTTCTATCAAATACATTTTTGTTTGGTGGGGGAGAATTTATTCTCTTAGCTTAACATCCTTCTCTGAGACGTATGAGCTAAGAGATTATGTAGTTGATAGTTACTAGTGATACATTCCCAATTTGGTAATGTGGCGTATGAAGTTCTGCTGATCATTTGTTGATCAAAGCATGGCTTTTATGAAAAGCATAGCTTTATGGATGGGACCTCATTAGGACGTCACAAACCGGAATGGTCGAAATAGGAAGAATGCAGCAAGGTTACGAGGGTCATGCCCTTTAGGGTATGCCCATTTCCTTCTGGAAAAAGGTGGTATCATGGTATGGAGCCCAGATATTTAACCTATGTTGCTGCTGCATATTTATTACTTTGTGTTTGTTAGTGTTGAGGATCCTTGGATAAAGGTCGGTAACGACCGTGGGATGGCATAATTATGTAGTAGTTACCTGGTTACAGAGGTAACCCGGCCTTGTAATGGCAGAGATCCGGTTAGGTTCTCGGGGCGTCCCTCCAGAGGCATACCCATGTGGCATAGGAAGTTCCTTAGCCCGGCCATTGTTGGAAATCCAATCACTAATACGCGCCTTTTACGGTTATAGCTGTAGAGCCTGCCATCTAATATGGTAGCTACAGTAGGCATCCTATAATGGTACGTATGCTGGCTAAGATTAATATTATACTTGCAAATATTTTCCACTATACATTAATAATAATATCAAAAGGATTTTGCGTATCAAGCATGTTTGACTATCATAAAGAGAAATCTCCTCCAATTGTGCGCTTGCATTGTGTGTGTGCGGGGAGGCCTTATGGTAGTTTCATTTCCCAAAAAGCATAGCGAATTTCTTTTAAATTCTTTTTGTTTGTTTTTATGCAAAGAGAACTGTTTACTTTTGCTCACACCAGTCCCATGACTGACCTAGAGTTTATTGTTCCCTTTCTAAACTCTGGTTGCCCACAATTTTCCACATGGGCAGCCTAGGGTCAGATTTTCAGATAATCAGCTAGTAGATGTAGATTCGGTAGCCTTCAGTCATTGGAAATCTTCTTCAATCTTTGGATTTGGGATCACATTTGTTTCACATGACCTGTAATGACCCGCCCTTCTACTACCAGATAAAACCAAACATCTTTATACAAAAACTAAAAATATAATAGCAACCATATGTATATAAGCAGATAAGCTAGAAGAGAATAAATGTTTGTCACAAAAATAGAAACTAGTTGCTGTGTAAACATGTGCAATGCAAGAAAACAAGGATATGATAATAAGACGAAATGAGTAGCTTCATGTATAAGCCTTCCTAAAACATATCTCTTCTATCTCTTTATATAAATATTTATGTACAAACTATTAAATATCTTTACAGTATGAATATGTAACTGATTATGTAAACATAATTATTTAGTGTAAACTTATATGAATACACATTAGTACAAATAGAAATCTGAAAACACCTTTGTACAATCAAATAAAAATCTTTGTACAACACATAAGCATGTATCAACAGACATTAATTGCTTGTTATCATAATTAAGAGCATCAACAATTAATAGCACAACCTTTTGTTCATGTAAGTACTCAGCCGAAATGTCTTTTTCACTTCATACTGCAGTAAATATTTCTTAGCCAATAAAAAAATAAAATGACATGACAAATATAAACTGTCTAGTTACAACCTACTGTTAAACAGCTTCAATCTATATATATATCTACCTATGAACTTCCAGATTCGTTTATAAAACAGAACTAAACTAAAGGCAAACCTGAGAAAAAATTATGATTTGCAAACTTAGATTTAAATTTAACAGCAAAACCAACAGGGAAAGTTTCAGAGAATTCAATTGCAAATTTTTCAACATCAATTCTGTTCAACAATTTTAGGTGAGTAAACTTAATTATTTTCAATTTAAATTTTGTATTTTTAGCTTTCAAGTTGTATGTGTTTGGTATCTGCTTGAATGATTAACTTTGAGTACTTCATGTTGCTCTGTAGTATATGTATAGTGTTCTTCAGGCTTGAATAACTGAACAGAGAAAGCAATGAAATTGCAAATAATTCTTTATGTAGATGTTTTAAAACTTGGATATTGATGCAAACTTAAGTTGTTATCAAAATAAAAAGGGCTTACAATATAGTTTTAAGGTTTAACAGTATTTTTCCCATGCTGTTTATTCAAGTATCAAGAAAAGAAAATTAAGGTTTTAAGTTTGAATGTTTAAATTTGAAATTTTAATAACATAATCAGATTTCGTATGCATAATTAGGATTTTTAGCATAAAAATTTTGATTTATGAGCAAAGATATTCGGAGCAATTTTAAGTAGAAGTATTACTGCATTTTTGTAAATTTTGAAAGGTCAAGATAATTTTAGTTTCTGAAATTTAGTATGAAGCAAGGTAGAAGTAGTATTAACACAGGAAAAATACTTAAAAAAATTTCGAATGCTTAGATTTTGCAGTAGAGGTAAGAGTAGGGTTTAGTCACGTTTCTGATGGGTCGGTTTTACTCGATGATTTCTTCATCAAAGAACGACCGAGTTGGAAGTGTGTTTGAGGGATGGCGGAGTAGGGTTAGACTCGCGAACTGGAAGGTGAGTATTTGTTCCTTTCCATCTTTCGGTTAATTCAAAATAAAAAAAAATAAAAAAAAAACTATTTACAGAGAAGGAATTCTAGTATAGGAGATTTATGTACAAGTATAAATAAATATAATATGTATATTATAACTGAAGTTGAAGTTTTAAAAATACAGTAAGATATTTACGGTGAGGTATTTATTCATTTAAATTTTTGAATTACTGAATATATATAAGTATATATATGTTTTAAAGAGAAGTTATCAGTTCAATTAAATGGTTAGTTTTTGAATGATAAAGTTTTTGTAGAATTAGACTTTTGAAGTCTATAAATTATTTAGGATATATTAAGGGATTTTGTATGTTGAAGTTAGTATAAAAATAGATTTTTAAATATATGTAAATAATTTTTATAAGTAGATAAAATAATTTCAGAAGAAATAAATATAAAAAGTACACATTTTGAAATTACTAGTTTAACTTTAAAGTAATATATTTGTTTAGTTAACTTAATTAAAATCTATTTTAGTCACTAAAGGATTATTCAAAGGGAAATTAGTTCGAAATTTAATTTTCCATTAAAAATTGCAAATCATTGGTTAAAATTAAATGAAATTGTAAAACGGAAATTTATTGTTCGGTTAATGCAAAATATTAATAAATTGAACAATGTTATTCAAGGTCAAAATTGGGAGGAAACTAATCGAGAATGAAATGGATTTGCAAATTCAAGGGAGTAAAGGTGAGTTAATCTCACTCAGTTTATAATTAAATTTAAAATGATTAAATTTAAACAATTGTTTGAATGGTTGAATGAATTGATGAGATATAGTATGATACTGTGAAATTGGTATATTATATTGTGCTAACATCTGTGGATGCAGGAAAACAGGTTGGAGGGATCCAACTGGGTCCCTCAACATATATATATTGTTTATTATTCTCTAACATGCTTTGTGGATATTCTGTCATGAATCATATTGAAATATTGAATGTTATAGCTGCTTGGATATATTCTTGAACTCTGAGTTATCAAATTATATAGCATTGGATTCTTGGAAAGAAATAATAAAAGAAGTAAATTTTTAATAAAATAATTATAAAGAATGTAAATAAATTAAAAATGAATTGATAAGAATATTAGTGTTTCCAAAATGCTAATTAATGAATCCTGTATATGGAAAGGAATTTTTGAATAAACAGAAAGTTAAGAAAACTTAAAATTTCAATGTTACTGTTTAAAAGAATAAAATAATTATTTCAAATTTAGGATTTAAATTATTCTAGAAGAATAAAGAAGAAATAAATATAAAAAAATATGAAATATGTATATTTCAGTTAAAGATGTAAAATAAAAGGGAAAATAATAACAATTATAATTAAGTCAATAATTAATGAATTTTGAAATGAACTGAATAAGTGAAGAAATTTATTTCAAATAAAATAAGTTGAAAATCAATTTGGAAAATTGATTAAATTGATTGAAGTTGGAAAATTCTCCTCGAATAACCAAGTATGTTTTCAAAGCGAGTTTTGAAATATAAGTTAAAAGGGTTTTAAAGTTGTTTTTTTTTTAAAAAAAAAGCAAGTTTTGAAAAATTTATTATATCCAATATTTAAAATTCAAAGGGTAAGTATTTTCTAAAAATCTAATATAGTAGTAATTACTTAAAAGATGACCTAGTATTTTGTTTTCAAAAGTGAAATTCTAGTTTTATGTTCTATTAAGTAACTTTATTTTCAAATACTCATATAGTAAGTATTTTTACAAATATTGGAGAAATTTAACTTAGCTGTTTAAAAGTATATATTTCAAAGTAAAATGTTTTAAAACTCATTTTTAAAATCTAGTTTCATGCTTGGTGATTTCAGAGGAGATAGAAAATATTTGGAAAAATTTATTCTGGGAAGAAAGATGGTTTTGAAACTGTTTTCAAAGGGATGGAAAATAGAAATATATCTTATAAAGATATTTTGAAGGTAATAAATAATTTGGAAATTATTTATTGTTTGATGGATGTTTGTGAATGTTAATTGATAGTTAAATAACCGACTATCAATATTGGCCAACTGCGTTGATCGTTTCGAAGAGACCGGGATCGAGATTAATTTCTCGAAAACCACTTCGATCCGATTTGTACGTTTCGTGCGAAAAACGTGTTCGGAGTCGAAGATGAAGCAGTGAAGTGCAAGGGCTAGTCGCTACTAATCCTGAGGATATTTCCAAAATGGATGTAGTAGGAATAGTGCCTACGGTTCCGTTCGAACCCGGGACGGACTTGTATGGACGAATGCTTGCGAAAACATCGTCAGGTGGGCGATGGGCATTCTAAGTGAAAACGTTCTAAAGGTAACGCTTAGCCTCAAGCCTCATCAAATGGGAATGACTGAAAATCAGGGGATATGCAGCAAGGTTAGGTGGGTCATGCCCAAGTAGGACAAGATAATTCCCCTGTCTAGATGTCCCTTATTTATTTCGGCTTAGTGGGTGGTTGGTTGCGCCAACCACGGGGTTTATCTTGTTCGGGACTGTTCAGTAAGGAATGGTTCCGGCCTTGTGTTGCAGGGGATGAAGGGAGTAGTCCTCGGTACGGTGATCTAGGCCCCGTACTGTGACAGGTGGTACCCCAGTGCCAAGTCATTGTTGGAAATCCATTTTCCCTACGAGCCTTGTACGAGTTTTGTTTGTATTACCCACTTTGGTGGCTAGTAGCTGGAATTTAATAGATGTAACAATTTCGGCTATTTTATAAGTATTTGTATATAGACCCTATTATAATATCAGAGGATTTCTATAAAAATTGTTTTAGCTATCGTAAGGTAAAAACCCGACATGTTTATTTGTGGTGTGGTCTTACGAGATGCTTTTGTTTTCAAAGGATTTTTGAAACTTTAATAATCAATTGGGTGTGATTTTCTCACGCTGGTATTCCAGACTGACTCGGGTGTTATTTAACTGTAATGCTCGGGTCAGACCGAGTATTATAGGATACAGGATATGTTGCTGTGGAGCTCAGGAGACGAGCTGGATGACGATACGTATAGTCGTACTTGTTATATATATATATTCTGCTGTTTGAGTTGTTGTGTACCTTGAGTTGTTGTGTATCCATTGTATTGTTTTGATGTGAGCTGTGATTGATGTACTCAGATGATGTAATATATGTAAACAGATATATTTGATTTTGAGTAAAGATTATTTATTATCTATTATATTTTATTCCGCTGCGATGGTTAGATTCTGATATTGATTTTGTTTTCTCTTCTTCTACCTCTTCTTCTTAAACCCAAATGGTCGTATTTCTGTACAACTTGAGTTGTTTGTTGTAGAATAGTGTTGACTCAAGGGGTACGGATTTGCGGGCTGTTACATGACCGACCTTCCTTAATACAACTTGATGGTGGACCGAGCTTGAAGTTTAGAGCTTTGGTTATTGGAGACGATGATCATGTTGGAGTTATCGCTTTCGTTGTTATTCTTCCGCTGTTATCTTGTATCTCTGATATTGATAATCATTTAGATCAATGTGTTGTATCAAATATTTTATATCAATAAAACCATTCATTTTTGTTTCCGATGTGTTGTACTTAATGTGTTATAAGCTCCGACGAACTAGATTCGACGTTTGAATCTGCGGCATTCGAATACGGGTGATGTATTTAGATGTTTTTTTTCGAAGGTCGAGTCAGGGTCGTCATATTTATAAAAGAAAAATATAAGATATAAAATGTGTTCTTTTGGTTGGTAGCAATCTATTGACAATATACATTTATCTAAATCCATTTGTTGGTATGTATTAGTTTATTTAGTAATGTATATTATTTCTTCAATATGCCTATGTAAGAGTTCGTATAGTATTTATGAGGTGTACTTTGTAATTGTTTTAGATCTTAAAGTCATAACAGAAGTATATGTATGAATTGTGTGTGTGTGTATATATGTATTAGTTATATGACTATGGTTCTGTTGAGTCGTCTGTAACATATAATATATATGTCAGCATATATGAATATAGGTTTGTAATAATATAAATTTTAAAATTTCTATGTGTTTTATTATATATATTATATAAATATAGCACATATTGGTGCATATGAAGTTTTAAAATAGGTATATGAGTATTTATTTCAAATTTTATTATGTATGTTTGTTGATCTTTAATATACGAGTTCACTCATACCCTTGATCTTCATTAATCCAGTTTGATTCGACTTCGTTAATTCCGAGCTATGAGCTCTACTCGTCAAATTTGTGTTTAATCTTGCTTTGCTTTGGAATTCGTGCTGGATTTGTAACTCATTCCATTGTCGAATCTCCCTAACCTCGGAATGAGCAATCACTCATGATTAATGTTCTTACATTTATTAAATTTGATTTCAATTGAAACGACAATTAAAATATGCTGTCGTTAGTTATTTACATTGTTATATATGTTATTATCTGTATATGTTCACCTTTGACATCTGACACCATTATCTGTTATTTATATTTATGATACACGCCTGATATATTATTATCATATCTGTTATCACTTTGCAAGTTCCCTATTAGTATAGAATTTCCTATGGGTTAAATGATACATACCCGAACGATCTATAGAATATGGAAAAATCTTTATGGGTTGAAATGATAACACTAAGCGATTTTCATTGAATTCAATTTGGGCTTGTGGGTTGAAATAATATATACCCGTATATATTTAAAGTGCGGATTGAAATGATAAATATCCGTATCTCTTGACCATAGGATAGAAAATTGTATACCGATACCGTTGGTCTATATATATTTTGAAAATGATTTCTTAGAGTTTTAAAAAGAAAATATATGGTTTTATATAATATTGATTTAATATATATATATGTGTATGTATATATATATATATATATATATATATATATATCTGTGTTATTTTATAAAGGTTAAATTTTTTATTTTTATGTTGAATTTTTTTAGATTATAAGCTAGTTTTGAAATTATGAATTTTAAGAATTACTTATAATTTTACTATTTTAAAACGTGTATAAAGTTTAATAATAAAATAAGTTTAATAATAAAATATAATTTAATAAAGTTTGATTTAATTAATATATAATATGTTTAAGTATTTGCTTAAAATTTTGTTTCAAATATTGAGTTTATAATAATATTTAATAAATTAAGGTTGGAAAAATTAATTTGAAATTGATTTGAAATTATATTTATTTGGGAATTATACTTAAATAAGTTTGATGTGAAATTTATTAAATTTGAGATTTTTATAGGATATGATTTTATAACTTGATTGTGGTTTAATGTGATTAAATGAATGTTTTAAGGTAAAATAAATTGAAGAAAATATTTAGTCTATTTGTGTTAACCGACACCTTGGCCCGGCTACAAAACGACAGTTGAAGATATTATTATTAGCACTAGACAAGGTTCTGACCAAGAGGAGCCTGATAGCATACGGGTTTGATGCGGTCAACATGTCGGCAAAAGCCTCGTTCGACAATTGCCGTTCGACATCTATGGCTGGGTGCGCAGAAGTTACTTACCACGGGCCGAAGTACATTGTTCATAGGCCCATTAGGGAAGTCCAACCCATCTTCGTCTATAAATAGAGAGGCGGGGGGCACAGTGAAATGGGCTCTTTCGGGGAACACTGGGGAGACCCTGCCATTTTTATACTCTCATCTTTTTAATTAAAACTTGTATTCAAGTGATTGATTTACGGATTGTATCTTTATTAAAGTAATTGAGAAAGCAATAAAGATTAAACTCAAAGTGGATGTAGGCAATTACGTCAAACCACTATAAATATGGTGTTCTCGTTTCTGTTGTTCTTTTAGCATTGAATTACACTATTTTTCAGTTCTAATTTACTCTCTTCCTTAATCTCTCTAATAACTCTACTCAAGGGTGTTAGTGACCAATTTTGGTGCTAACATTTTGGTGCTCTCATTGAGAATTGAATTCTCAGCTTGATTGGATCTCATCGTCTACTAGTGGATTTCCATATTCGCGAGATAAATCCAGTTGTCTACTAGAAAAGTTCCTATTCTACTCAGATTTGAAAGAAATCTAAAGGAAGCTGATAGCCATAAATTGGATTCACTGATGTACGCAAGATACGGGGATTGGACTCTGAAGTTTGCATTCGAGTTGAATAAAGGCCGACCCTCCTCTAAGGCGATTCGGCCAATCGTTCAAGAAAAGGCATATGCCGATCGCTCAGAAAAGGCATATGCCGATCGCCCCAGAAAAGAATTTAGGCCGAGCAGAATTTAGGCCAAAAAGAATTTAGGCCTAACAGAAAGAAGGCCGAACAGAATGAAGGCCGAACAGAATTTAGGCCGAATAGAATTTAGGCCGAACAGAATGAAGGCCGAACAGAATTTAGGCCGAACAGAATTTAGGCCGAACAGAATATAGGTCGAACAGAAATAAGGCCGAGCAGAATGAATGCCGAACGCTCTTGAGTGCCGAACGCTCTTGAGTGCCGAACGTTCTTGAATGCCGAACGATCTTGAGTGCCGAATGGTATGCAAATACCGAGTGCCAAGTTTCATGGTCAATCCTCCAAGTACACCGAGCCGCATTCCTATGCCGAGTAGCATCCAGGCCGATCCAAACTTAAGTCACACTGGTCTCTTATACCCCCCCTCGAACCCTAGCCGCAGCGTAGTGCCTCCAAATAGTGAATTCAAAACTCAACTTGATAAAGTAACATTATATCCACTTCCCTTACATCCCATGATCGACCAGGGCATAGATGATCTAGTGACAACTTTTGAACAATGACAAGGGAACGGACAAACAACCACTACTCAAATGATACTCTCAAAAGGATATTATACTGATCGAGTTTGAGGATAGTCGACCTCCAGATATATTTTGGCAGCTAGTTAGCTGGAGAGCCTCCTATGACCATGGATCGTTTCTATGACAAAAATGAATCTAAACCAAAGTGTGGAGGAGCGGAACAAACTAAGAAAAATAACAATGGAGGCCCGTTGGCTAAGGATGCAGATCCGAGTAGCCAAAATAAGACCTCAAAATTCGGCTCATGTGCTATTTGAAAGATCCAATTGACAACCTCGACTTGAAGACTCGCGACTCGGAGTGGTACTGGAAACCAACCTCGAGAGAGTACACCAAAGTCTAAAGAAAATCAAGGGAATGTTGTTTATTCCCAATGCTCACTGATCCTAACACGAGCGATAACAAATACCTCCGAGGCGTGATCGAAAAGCTGACCTGGAAAGGAAAGCTTCAATAGTATGTACAAGTCCGGCAGGATGGCGGGCATCGAACATCCAATGCCTATTAATAAAGGGCTATGATTATCAATTGGACTGCTGACGGCCGATATCCCTTTGAAAGGAGCCAGGGGTAAAGTCGAATAGCGAGCACACGATGCTACTTCACTTATCAATGAGATTTATCCTAACCTTCTTTGAATTATTTCCATTCAATTCAATTGTTCTATGAACTACGATTAGCTTGAACTAAACTACTTCCAAAACAGTGCAGGTGACCAGGTACTCAGATTTGGTAGCCAACTAATCCACGTAGACCATGATCGGACGTGTGGAGTTACATCTGGACAAGCATAATTCAATCGCCCATCATCAACTATATGCCTTTGATTTGGGGCTATGGACTAGATATTGAAAAGCTCATCACGATTAGAGCCCAAATACAAAGTCAACATGACTGACCATCCATTCATTAACCTCCACATTTGTCTTGGAGACCTGAACAAGGCTTGGAATGAGTATGGCCCGATCGTCCACTCAAATCAAGTCATAGAACAAAGTCCGACAAAATATAGAGGCCTCTTCTAAAGCTCAGTGACGCCAGGATCTGTCTAGAGTGGACGTGATTTGATCATCTACAAATCAAATCCTACCTTCAACACAAAAGGTTGTTCGAAAGGCCGACTTGAAGTAGTTGTGGTGGACCGCCTACTCATTAACCATCTCTCTCAATACATAGGCGCGACTGCACCTTGGAAAAAATGCGACTTACTTTGTCTACTCAACAATCTATTATCCTTATTTTCTAGAAGGAGATACGAAGCAAATTGTAAGAGATTCGGCTATCTAACCCAACATGGATGTGATCCAACCATCTGTCATATACCCCCTTCCTTGACTTGATTGGAAGAGCTATAATTACCAAGCAGACGAGAATCGATCATCCATTTTTCAAATTTCGTCCCTCATGTTGGGGGCAGAATCCCATTCCATGAGCAAACGTGGTTCGATTGTTCATTCGACAACATTAGCCTTGATACGGTAGATGAATACAAATTAAAGAGTGGAAATACGACTGCTCTCAACTTAAACCTCCAAGTCCCCAGAGTGTGGACTGGAGTACTCTAAGTCTCCAGAGTGCGGACTCGAGTATAAATGACTAAAACCTCCAAGTCCCCAGAGTGCGGACTCGAGAATAAACGACTTCAATCTCCAAGTCCCCAGAATGCGGACTGGAGTACTCTAAATCCCCAGAGTGTGGACTCGAGTATAAACGACTTAAATCTCCAAGTCCCCAGAGTGTGGACTGGAGTACTCTAAGTCCCCAGAGTGCGGACTCGAGTATAAACGGATTAAAACTCCAAGTTCCTAAAGTGCGGACTGGAGTACTCTAAGTCCCCAGAGTGCGGACTCGAGTATAAACGACTTCAATCTCCCTGTCCCCAGAGTGCAGACTGGAGTACTCTAAGTCCCCAGAGTGTGGACTTGAGTATAAACGACTTGAACCTCCAAGTCGCCAAAGTGCGGACTGGAGTACTCTTAGTCCCCAGAGTGCGGACTCGAGTATAAACAACTTAAATCTCCAAGTCCCCAAAGTGCGGACTGGAGTACTCTATGTCCCCAGAGTGCAGACTTGAGTATAAACAACTTAAATCTCCAAGTCCCTAGAGTGCGGACTGGAGTACTCTAAGTCCCCATAGTGCGGACTAGAGTATAAACGACTTAAATCTCCAAGTCCCCTGAGCGCGGACTGGAGTACTCTATGTCCAGAGTGCGGACTCAAGTATAAACGACTTCAATCTCCAAGTTGCCAGAGGGCGGACTGGAGTACTCAAAGTCCCCAGAGTGTGGACTTGAGTATAAATGACTTGAATCTCCAAGTCGCTAGAGTGCGGACTGGAGTACTCTAATTCCCCATAGTGCGGACTCGAGTTTAAACGACTTCAATCTCCAAGACCCCAGAGTGCGGACTGGAGTACTCTAAGTCCCCAGAGTGCGGAATCGAGTATAAACGACTAAAATCTCCAAGTCCCCAGAGTGCGGACTGGAGTACTCTAAGTCCCCAGTGTGCGGACTAGAGTATAAACGACTTAAATCTCCAAGTCCCCTGAGCGTGGACCGGAGTACTCTAAGTCCCCAGAGTGCGGACTAGAGAATAAGCGACTTAAAAATCTCTAAGTCCCTGAAGCGGACTACAGTGCTCTAAGTCCCTAGGGTGCGAAATAGAGTATAAATGACTTCAATCTCCCAGTCCCCTAAGTGAGGGCTGGAGTGCTCTAAGTCCCCTGGGTGCGGACTAGAGTATAAACGACTTAAGTCTCCAAGTCCCCAGGGTGCGGACTGGAGTACTCTAAGTCCCCAGAGTGCGGACTCGAGTATAAACGACTTAAATCTCCAAGTCACCAGATTGCGGACTAGGGTATAAAAAACTTTAAAATGTCTATGTCCCAGAGTGCGGACTAGAGTACTCTTAGTCCCCTAAGTGCGGGCTAGAGTATAAATGACTCAAAAACCTCTAAGTCCCTAAAGCGAACTAGAGTACTCTAAGTCCTTTGAATGCGGACTGGAGTATAAACGAATTAACGAAAATCTCTGCATCTCAAACTGTGGACTAAAGCATAAACTGTTCGACAAATCTCTAAGTCCCCAGAGCGTGGACCGAAGCATGAACACAAATTGGGCGTGAGTCGACCGGGAGGAGAATAACACTAAGTCACCAGAATGCAGAGTGGTGTATAAAAATCGATAAACAGACGAGTGGATTCCGACCTTTCTCTATTCCGCAAAAACCTGCCTCAAATCGACAGGAGGATTATTAACTCGCCAAGGATGGAGTTTGACTGTCCAACTAGTGGCCTGGCCAAATCAATGCTGGGAGCAGGAGTACAAGTCTATAAAAGATAAATATGACAGCTTAGTAAAGCTCTAGCTTGACGTTCTTTACAGCTTAAGGCAGCGACTACAGGGAGGCCTCAATACAAAATCAATCGAAACGACATCCAAAGCTATGGGCGGCCGACTATATCATACCTTAGATCGAGGGTTAATACCGATCCACACCAAGCACATACGAATGTGACTCGGATGTTCCTTGAAAAAATATGACCTCCAGAGTGTGGTAAGGAGAATAAACCACGAAGATTTGGTCAAAAATTCTCCAGCAGCCTCCTAAGATCAGTCAGGAGAAGTATGAAGCTGGATGAGCATGACCCTACCGCATTTACACCAACTTTACCCTGAGATCTGATTACGAAGCAAGAACCAAAATGGACATGGCTGACCGTCCAGTGTCCAAATTATGCCCTGAAACTGACGAGACATTGAAGTGTTCTTCTCGGAATGAAAACCACAATACAATCTAGGATAGGAGATACTTAGCCTCCCACCGACTGACCTGATCCCACGATTCAATGGGAAAGAGAGTAAAGCTAAAGTGGGCATGGCTGGCCTTCCTACCAATCAGTATATGCCCCATACTTGGGGGCATGAGTGAGAAGCAAGATGAATGTGAACAGACTATTCACCGATCAACTCTATGTCTTTGGAGTTTAGGTGAGAATATAAACATAGCTAGGATGAGACTCAATCGTCCATGCAATACATTTATCAACCTGAGACTGGGAGCAGATGCGTGGTCATCTGAAGACTGGCTACGATAGCTCAATATTGAAGCTTAAATATAATGTTTACAACTACTCAAGGCTACGACCAAAAGAATGCCTAGGGATAGAATCATTAAATCGATACCTAAGCTAGTGGGCAACTAACTCTCACTCCAACCCGAGGCATGCGGGTCATGAATGTTGCTCGACGACAGACGATATAGTGTTTAGGAGTCGAGATGCATACAAGATGGACAACTCTGTCCGCATCCAAAACACTGACAATTGACAAGTAGTGCCCGAGCCCTGGCTCGAGCAGCATTTTCGGATCTATAGAGATATAGATCTAAGAGATGATGATGAGGGACCCAGGGAAACAAATGCAGCACCGGCTGACCTGACAATTGACATACCAGTCAGCCGGTATGACCCATCACGAGTCCTTAAGATTGGATCGCAACTCGACCCGTCATTGGCCGAAGATCTTACTGATTTCCTCTGAGCGAACCTAGACGTTTTCGCTTGGACACATTCTGATATGTGCGGGATTTCTTCCGCTATTGCGAGTCATATGTTGAACATAGACCCTAAATACGTCACTGTAAAACAAAAAGGGAGAGGCATGGACCCGAAGAGGTCCGCTGCTCTCAAAGAGGAGGTGGACAAACTCAAAGCCAATGGGTTCGTCCACAACGCCCTCTACCTTGAATGGGTTTCTAACACTGTGCTTGTGAGGAAAGCAAACAGGAAGTGGAGAACTTGTGTTGATTACTCTGATCTGAATAAATCATGCCCAAAGGATAATTTCCCTTTACCTAGAATCGACCAGCTCATCGATTCGACGGCCGGACACGAATTATTGTCTTTTTATGGATGCGTATTCAGGATACAATCAGATCTCGATGCACATTCCAGACCAAGAACACACCATTTTTGTCATAGATGTGGGGCTACATTGCTATGTAGTAACGCGTTTTGGATTGAAAAACGCGGGAGCAACTTATCAACATCTAGTGAATCGAATGTTTAAAGACCAGATTGGTAGAACGATGGAAGTCTATATGGATGACATGTTAGTGAAGTCACGGACCTAGCAGAGATGATTGATATACTCATGCATTATGGAATGAAAATCAATCCTTTGATGTGTTCATCTGGCGTAGCGTCAAGAAAGTTTTTGGGTTTTATTGTGAATGCGTGGGGAATTGAAGCTAACCCGGAGAAGATTCAAGCTATCCGAGACACACAAGTGCCTAGAACTATGAAGCTAGTACAAAGCTTGAACGTAAAGGTGGCTATGCTTAGTCAATTCATATCCAGAGCTATAGACAAGTGTATTCCTTTCTTCGATGTGTACTTGGCAGTATTCCAGCATGCTATCAGTTCAGCCTTGGTTCGCGAAGAGGACCAAGTTCAAAAGCCTCTTTACTATGTTAGTAAACTTCTGACGGGGGCAGAAAGAAGTTAGCCCAAGATCGAGAAATTAGCCTATTGCTTGGTGATTGCATCATGCAAGCTTTGCCCATATTTTCAGGCACACTCAATCAGTGTTTACACTGATCAACCCTTGCGAAAGGTACTCCAACGACCGGAAACATCTGGAAGGATGTGAAAATGGAATATCGAGTTGAGTCAGTTCGATATTACCTACCTGCCACAAAGGGCCATACAGGGGAAAATAGTAGCAGACTTCATTGATGAATTCACTGTGTCAAACGACTCAAACAACCACAATGTCATACCTCCCGTTTGATGGAAGATGTACACCGATGGGGCATCTAACGACCATTGTTCGGGGCTGGAATAGTTCCTATGACTCCTGAAAACTGATTAGTTTGTTATGCTTTGAAGCTTGAATTCCCAACAACAAATAACAAAGCCGAGTATGAAGCATTGACTGCTGGCTTGAGACTTATTAAAGAACTGGGAGTAAAATCGGTTGAAATCTTTTGTCACTTGCAACTGGTAGTGTACCAAGTGCGGGGAGACTATCAAGCAAAGCGACAGAGATTTGCCCCGTATCTTGCACGGGTTCAGGAGCTACTAGCAAATCTAGAATATTACGATATCTCGCATGTCCCACGTGAGCAAAACAGAGCAGCCGATTCGTTGGCAAAATTTGCAAGCACTAACGATGCACAGTAGATGGGACTGTTTCCCGTTGAAACCTTACATGTTCCGTGCATAAATATGATGGAGGTAGATTTCATGTTAGAAACAGAAATCGAGAAGGAATCATGGATGACCCCATTCAAGCAGTACTTATTACACGGGGTCATGAACGAAAGAAGGAGCGAAAGACGACGAGTCATTCATAAGGCTTCGCGTTATGTAATGCAAGATGGGGTAATGTATCAGAGGGGATTCTCGACCCTCTTACTCCGGTGCATTGCCCATGATGATATAAAATGAGTCCTGAAGGAAGTCCATGAAGGAGAGTGCGGTGCCATACTGGGGGCAAACGTTAGCAAAGAAAATCCTCCGCTATGGATACCATTGGCTGACTGTAAATCAGGATGCCGCAGATTATGTGAGGAGATGTGACAAATGCCATAAATATGCAAAAGTCCCGAGAGCTTCGCCAACGGAACTCACATAAATTGTTAGTCCTGGCCGTTTGCAATGTGGGGGATCGACATAGTCGGTTCCTTACCCATATCCGAAGGTGGTGTGAAATACATGATAGTTGCGGTTGATTACTTTACTAAGTGGGCAGAAGTATAGCCTTTAGCCACTATCACCACCAAAAAGGTCATTAATTTCGTTGTACGAATTATTATATGTCGTTTTGGCCTTCCACGAACTATCATTACAAACAATGAAACTCAATTCGAAAGCAAGGAGTTCAAGGAATTTTGCCAAAAATATGGCATTGAGAAAAAGTTTGCAGCAATTTCTCATCCGAAAGCCAATGGACAAGTGGAAGTTGTGAACAAAATAATTAAATCCATATTGAAAAAGCGTTTGGAAACGACTAGAGGCAAGTGGGTGGATGAACTCCCAACAACACTATGGGCTTATAGAACTACCCATGGGTCCGTGGCTGGCCGTACTCCGTTCACGCTTGTTTACTGCTTTGAGAAAATACAAACAAGGAATAACAATTGAATTGCAATTAAACTAGATGGAATCAGCGACGACTTATGAGCATATAAAACGCATCCGATAGCCAATGGCAAAGAAAACGTACCCGAACATGCATGTGTACATCCAAAAAAAAAGTTCGACTTCTTGAAATCAACAGGGAATTGAATTCTCACTTAAGGTTACTAAGAAAAGACTGGATCAAATAGCCGAAGAGTATTGGCCCAGTAGAATCAGACATGTATGGCCACTGATGAACTACAACCCTGGATTTATAATATTAGGAATCGACCAAGCGTCATCACAACCAAAGAAGGATACGATACCTCGGGAGGATAAAATTGAAGGATAATGACTATTTAAGAAATATGATGGATTTCTTTATGGAGACATGGAATGCTCATTGATTCAAAGCGTGTCGTGTTGCTTCACACGACACACTTTTGGGGGCAAGTGTTAACCGGCACCTTGGCCCGGCTACAAAACGACAATTGAAGATATTATTATTAGCACTAGACAAGGTTCTAACCAAGAGGAGCCTGGTAGCATACGGGTTTGACGCGGTCAACATGTTCGGCACAAGCCTCATTCGGCAATTGCCGTTCGACATCTATGGCTTGGTGCGCAGAAGTTACTTAACACAGGCCGAAGTACATTATTCCTAGGCCCATTAGGGAAGTCCAACCCATCTTCCTCTATAAATAGAGAGGCATGGGCACAGTGAAATCTGCTCTTTCGTGGAACACTGGGGAGACCCTGCCTTTTTTATACTCTCCTCTTTTTAATTAAAACTTGTATTCAAGTGATTGATTTATGGATTGTATCTATATTCAAGTAATTGAGAAAGCAATAAAGATTAAACTCGAAGTGGATGTAGGCAATTACGCCGAACCACTATAAATCAGCTGTTCTCGTTTTTGTTGTTCGTTTTGCATTGAATTACACTATTTTTCAGTTCTAATTTACTCTCTTTATTAATCTCTCTACATAACTCTACTCAAGGGTGTTAGTGACCAATTACGGGGCTAACAATTTGTAACTTGAAGTTTTATTTAAATGATATAGGATTTTATTAAGTGAATATTTAAAAACTAAATATTGATGAAGTTAAATTGAGATATAAATGAATTTGCCGAATTTAGTTTTGAAAATGTTGAATATTTAAAGCTTTGAAATATATTGAAATTGAAATGGTTATTTTGTGGTTCAAATCTATATTTGAAATCGATATAGTTTAGAATGGTTTAATGAGAAACTAAATTGAACTGGAATTGATGAATTGAGATTTAATTAAATTTGAATTTTTTAATTCGAGTGGGTTTTGAATCAATTTGTGAAATTTGAGGAACCTATTTTATTTCGTAAAGTATTTTTAATTTATATTAAACTATTTATATATTTTACTTTATAAATTATTTTAATATAAAACTATTTTTTTATAAACTATTTTATATTCCAATTATTTTATTTTAATATAAGCTTTTTAACTTATAACTATTTTATAAGCTACTTTATTTTATAAACTATTTTATTATATATACTATTATCAATATCTAAACTGTTCAAGTGGAAAGTTATGATTTCAAAGTTATAAATTTCAAATTTATGTTTTCAAAGTGTTATGATTACCAAATTATTATAAATTCTAAGCCTATAATGTCGAAAGTGTTATAACTTTGAAAGTGTTATTGATTTGAAAATGAATATTATTTTAAGTGAAAATGATATTGTATTAATATGGTTTGAAATAGAAATGATATTTTGGGTTTGAAGTATAAACTATTTTGAAATGACCACCGTGTTATAATAAAGTTTGGTTGTTAAAGCAACCAGGATCAGATATTGTCATAATCTCTGCCAATTCCGAAAACCACTTTAACAACTATGTACGTGGTGGAGACTCTAGAATTAAGTAAGGATGTATTGGTGACGGTTCTGTATGGTATTTACGTAGCCCTGACTCCTATGAGTCAGCTTTATGCGGCTAAAACAGGAGCCATGCCGGGCCAAGTGAGGTCATTCTTCATATCGGACACATTTCTTCGATACCAGTCTATTGCTTTTGTGATTTGATTGGGTTAACCCTTTGATTTGAGAGTGTGTCACGAGGTGGGCGGTAGTAGCTGCTACGTGTTACTACCAGTCCAAATCCGCAAACGATATATCTACCCTGGCATTACCTCGAGTACCTTGTCGCATGCCCTATCGCGCCCTCTATGAGTTTGTTTTGTGTCGTACCTATGGAATGCTCCCTAATAGCTCACTTGCGAGTGGAGTTAACAGTATCTGTATAGACTACGACATTATAAAAATGTGTTAAGGGGGATATGGGTAACGCCTTTGCGCAATTCTAATAGTTTGCTTTACCATAGACATTATTATAACAACATATACTACTACATAGTAGATAGTTCCACGGATCCTTAGAGGATGGTTATCCCAAAATCCTTTGAGTTACTTGTATTTCAGTTGATATTTCACTTGAGTTGGGTTTATTGATATAAGAATGTTAATCCAGACTTGAGTATTTTGTGTTTTTTTAACACTCGGGTCAGACCGAGTGTTACAGCAATTGAGACTCATCTTTGGAGCTTTAGACTTTACTTGATGATCCATATATATCTATTCGACTCTCAGCTATCCAGTTGTTTCGTTTAGACTTGTCATCTTTTATATTCAAGACTACAATGTATTTGAGATATTCTGTTGTATTTTGTTACAAATCATGTTGTTTATATAGTATCTTCATGAGCTACTATTTATTTGTTCCACTGCTTATTGTCATATTACTCTATATCTGTTATTCTATGATTTATTTATTTACTGCATATGTTGAGTTTTGCCAAATATAAATTAACAATGTGGTATATTGAAAATTCATTTCCGACATGTGCGGAAGCGAATGGTTTAAAATACCGGGTCGTTACAGTTGGTATTAGAGCTTTGGTTTTAGGCAAACTTAACATATGTCTTAAATATAATTACAGAATCACTTTCGTTCGAACTTGAATCTCTTCATCTTTGATTAGAATTTCCTTTGAACATTGGATTCTCCCGTTCATTTTAAAATCCATTCTTGTCCCTCCCTATTCGTATTTTCTTATTTTTGGAGTATCCCATAACTCCACTAAATGATTTGTAAAGGGATGAAACTCCTTTAACACATGCATCGATTTATTGAAGATATCTATATCCTCGGTTTAGATGCTGCTATCTCTTGCTATCCCAGAATTCTGTAGATCAGATGGCGATTTTCCTTAGAATTCAGCATCAATATTATTCTTGAAGTCACGATTGACCCCGTTAAGAATGCCTGCAATTTATATTGGTCTATCCATCCCCTCTCCTTTGTACTAGTTATCTTATCTCTATTTCAAATCAATCTTCTTAGTTTGAATTCTACCTGATTAGGATCCCTCTTAATTTGAATCCCTATCTTTGTTTTGAAATCCATCCTCAAATCTTCGAGTGAGGGAGTGTATTCGTAATTAATATTAAAATGTTTTATATGTTGTGTTGTTTGTGTTGTTATGTTGATTTTAATTTTAGAATGATTCGTCTGATTAACGCTATCGATAGGATTTCCAAAACACCTAAACAGACCTAACCGGCACAATATTGTTTTCAAATTTGGTAAACAAAATAAAATTTGTATGATTATATTAAATATAAGTATAGATTTTCCTAAAATTAAATAGTTAGCTGAATTGGTTCTTAGAAATGATAATATTTTATTTTCATTTATTGTTTTGTAAACCATTGACTTTTGTGTCATATATAAATAATTGAACTATAAAACATAGTTTATAAATTGATTTGGAATTTAAATGAATTTAAAATGTAGAACATGAGAATTTAATTTTTGGTGATTTCAAACTTTGATTTCAAAGTCTTAAAGTGTATTATTTAAAGAATTATCAAATAGAAATTGTTTCCAAAGAATTTTAAACGTTTGAATAAGTGCCCTTCCCTTTTGTCGCTGGAAAATAATTTCGGTGATGACGACCGCATTATCGACATTCATTTTCGAGTTTCGAAGTGGAGAGACCATTCTGTAGCTTTGCTACACTTTTGTTTTGGAAAATAAATTGATTTGTTTCTGAAGTATGACTTGATTTGTAATATATATAGATATATGATTATAGATTTGGTTTGTATATAATATATGTATATATTTATCTCTAAATTGTTTAAAGTTAATTGGAAATCTAGTTCTTAAATTTTATGTTAAAAGATGATCTCAATTATAAAATGAAGCCAAAGATTTTGAATAAATATTTAAAATTTGAAATAATTGAATTAAAGTCAATTTAAAAACTAAATGAAATTTATATGTTTTGAATTGGCAGTTGAACAAATAAATTTGAATTGAATGACTATTTATTTATTTAATAAATGAATTAAAACAAACTGTTGAATATAAATTAATTTAAATTGAGATTTATATGGTTTAAATGAAGTGTTTTCTTTTGAATTTCAATCTATTTTCTTTCTGGTTGTTTCTGTTCTCCTACCTCGTTCATTTTTGGTGACGAAAAGTTTTAAGCGGGGGAGAGTGTAATGACGCGTAAAATTTAATGGTTTAATGCTGTAATTAACGGAATTTTATGAAATTTTAAATAATTAAAATTTTAAATTTTTAAATTTAGATTTAATATTTGGAGTACGTCTACTTCAACGTAGCAAATGGTAAATTTTCATAAGATAATATGGAAGTTTATTTTCTTATGCAATTTTATCTAAATTCATGTTAGTTAAAATTGATGATAATAAAATGTTTTCTAAACTTGGATATTTTTATACAATAAATTTGCAAATCATCTTCTGAGTGAGACATCATGTTTCGTTTCCACAAATTCAAAATGTTATTGCTTCGTTCATCTTATTTCTGACATTTTGGAAGCATTTTTGGTACCGATTATCAACTTTTGATAGGATGATCGTACCACTAATATCTGTATATCATTTTGATCATCTTGTCGTGCTAATCTCTGCGGTATATTCAATTCTATGTTTTGGAGTTTGAAACGCAGCGGAATCCATGAAAACGATGAACGTACCGGTACCAAATTCTAACTTTTGGTTTCCAACGTCTCTTTCAAATTCCACCGTTTATTTTTCAATAGCCGGTAGCCTTTTCAATTCTCAAAATTCAAATTGTTATCATTACTAGCCTTTTTATATTCCGAAAATTAATTTAATGTTTCACCGGTTCAATGTGTTCCAACTTTTCATTTATCTTTTCCTCTGCTTACATTCATTCTTTTCCAAAGCTAATCCGTGGATCTTAAAATATTCCTTCTCTTGTATACAGATTTATATATATCGCCTGTAGATGAAATGCAAGCCTTGCTCGCACTTTCCTTATGGCCACCTAGCACGACCTTACCCACTCATCAACTCCACACCGCATATTCTTTTCCCCACCTCCTCTGCTCTGGCTTGTCACTGCTAAACCACTGGCCACAATTGAACGCGGCAACATCCTCAGCAATCCTTCCTCCTCCTTCCTCCTTTATTCGCCCTCTGACTATCTCAACTACTCGAAGCCAGCTACCCCTCAAACCCAACCGAGGTCGACCGTCTCCCCTTCTCGTGCCTACCCTCCTTGATGCGTTGCCTTCCTCTGTAAGCTATAAGATGTTGTATATACATAGTATATTATAATGTATTGAGTTATATGCGTAAGTATAAATATATTTTAGTTTTTTATTGGTATTTTAAATATGTTTTTTCTTTTACTTTATATATATATATATTCAGTTACTGTGATAATATGTAGATTGGTAATATCTATAAAATATATCATAATATATAGTTTAGTTGGTAGTATATATTTTGGTCTATATATTATAACGAAGTTGTATATATTTTTGATAGTTGCATACATCTTAAGTTTCGACAGTTATACATATGTATTAGTTCAGAGTAGCAATTGAGTTCTGTTCTTATATGTAGAATATATAAGATGTATTTAAGCTATATGCTTTGTTGTATATATCATGTCTGCAACTATACACACACACATATATCTTACAATATATATATATATATCGTATATAAAATTTTCATTTTCTTATACTTTTTGTCTGTATGAGTACACAGTGTTATATATTTCATTGGATATTATAAAGTCGTTCCTGTGATTCAAGTTCACATATGTCTGGAATCAAAGTCGTATATATGGTTACAGTCTACTTTTATTGAAAGGTGTATTGATTTTGAGTACTATAATGTATGTTTATATATATATATATATATATTTATAAAAGGAAAATATAAGATATAAAATGAGTTGTTTTGGTTTGCAGAAATCTATTGACAAATATACATTTATCTAAGTCCATATGTTGTTATATATTAATTTATTTAGTAATATATATTATTTCTTTATCATGCCTATGTATGAGTTCGTATAATATTTGCGGTTTGAAATGATATATACCCGTATATTTAAATTGCGTATTGAAATAATAAATATCCGTATCACTTGACTATATGATAGAAAATTATATACAAACACCATTTGTCTATATATATTGAAAATGATTTCCTGAAGTTTGAAAAAGGAAATATATGGTTTTATATAAATATTGATTTAAGATATATATATATATACATATGTCATTTTATAAAGGTTAAATTTTTTATTTTTATGTTGAAAATCTTAAGATTATAAGTTAGTTTTCAAATTATGAATTTTAAGAATTTACTTATAATTTTACTATTTTAAAACGTGCATAAATTGATTTAATATAAAATAAGTTTAATAAGAAAATTTAATTTAATAAATTTTGATTTAATTAATATACAATATTTTTAAGTATTTACTTAAAATTTAATTTCAAACATAGAGTTTATAATAATATTTAATAAATTAAGGTTGGAAAGCTAAATTTGAAATTGATTTGAAATTATATTTATTTGATAATTGTACTTAAATTAGTTTGACGTAAAGCATATTAAATTTGATATTTTTAAAGGATATGATTTTATAACTTGATTATGGTTTAATGTGATTAAATGAATGTTTCAAGATAAAATAAAATGATGAAAATATTTAGTCTATTTGTAACTTGAAGTTTTATTTAAATGATATGGGATTTTATTAAGTGAATATTTTAAAACTAAATATTAACGAAAATTAAATTTAAATATAAATATATTTGCCGAATTTTGTTTTGAAAATGTTGAATATTTAAAGCTTTGAAATATATTGAAATTTAAACGGTTATTTCGTGGTTCAAATCTATATTTGAAACCGATATAATTTAGATTGGATTATTAAGAAACTAAATTGAATTGGAATTGACAAATTGAGATTTAATTAAATTTAAATTTTCGAATTCGTGTGGGTTTGGGATCGATTTGTAAAATTTGAGGAAGCTATTTTATTTTATAAAGTATTTTTAATTTATATTAAATTATTATATATTTTACTTTATAAATTATTTTACTATAAAACTATTTTTTTATAAACTATTTTAATATTCTAATTATTTTATTTAATATAAAATATTTTAACTTATAACTATTTTATAAACTATTTTATTTTATAAACTATTTTTAATATCTAAACTGTTCAAGTAGGAAGTTATGATTTCAAAGTTATAAATTTCAAAGTTATGTTTTAAAAGTGTTATGATTTCCAAAGTATTATAAATTCTAAGCTTATAATGTCGAAAGTGTTATAACTTCGAAAGTTTTATTGATCTGGAAATGAATATTATTTTAAGTGAAAAATGATATCGTATTGATATGGTTTGAAATGGAAATAATATTTTGGTTTTGAAGTATAAACTATTTTGAAATGACCACGATGTTATAATAACGCTTGGTTGTCAAAGCGACCGAGATCGGATATTGTCATACTCTCTGCCAAAATCAAAAACCACTTTAACAACTATGTACGTAGTGGAGATTCCAGAATGAAGTAGGATGGTTCGGTGACTGTTCAGTACGGTATTTACGTAGCCCTGACTCCCATTTGTCAGCTTGATGCGGCTAAAACAAAAGCCATGCCGAGCGAAGTAAGGTCATTCCTCCTATCGGACACATTTCTTCGATACCATTCTATTGCTTTTGTGATTTGATTGGGTGCATACTTTGATTTAGGAGTGAGTCACGAGGTGGGACAGTAGTAGCTGCTATGCGTTACCACCAATCCGGATCCGCAGAAGGTATATCTACTATGGCATTGCCTCGAGTGCCTTGTCGCATGCCCTGTCGCGCCTTCTACGAGTTTGTTTTGTGTCGTACCTATGGAGTGCTCCCTGATGGCCCACTTGTGGGTGGAGTTTACAGTATCTGTATAGGCTATGACATTTTAAAAATGTGTTAAGGGAGATATGGGTAACGCCTTAACGCTATTTTAATAGTTTACTTTACTATAGACATTATTATAATAGCGTATATTACTATATAGTAGATAGTTCCGCAGATCCTTAGAGGATGGTTATCCCAAACATCCTTTGAGTTACTTGTATTTCAGTTGATATTTCACTTGAGTTGGATTTATTGATTTAAGATTGTTAATCCTGCCTCTAGTGTTTTGTGTTTTGCTTTACGCTCATGTCAAACTAAGTGTCACAGCAATTGAGACTCACCTTTAGAGCTTTTCTTGAAGATCCATATATATTTATTCAGCACTCAACTATCCAGTTGTTTCATTCAGACCTGTCATCTTTTGTATTCGAGACTACATTGTAATTGAGATATACTGTTGTATTTTATTACAAACCCAGTTGTTTATATAGTAGCTTCATGAGCTACTATTTATTTATTCCGCTGCTTATTGTCGTATTACTCTGTGTCTATGATTCTATGATTTATTTATTTACTACATATGCTAAGTTTTGCCAAATATAAATTAACAATATGGTATATTCAGCGATTCAAGTCTAACATGTGCAGATGTGAATGGTTAAAAATACCGGGTCATTTGAGTTGGTATCAGAGCTCTGGTTTTAGACAAACTTAGCATATGTAGTTAATTTAATTACAGAATCACTTTCGTTCGAACTTGAATCTCTTCCTCTTTGATTCGAGCTTCCTTTGAACTTTAGAGCTCTCCCATTCATTCTGAAATCCATTCTTGTCCCTCCCTATTCGTATTTTCTTATTTCTGGAGCATCCCGTAACTCCAGTGAATGATTTGTAAAGGGGTGAAACTCCTTTACCACATGCATCGATTTACTAGAGATTTATGTATCCTCAGTTTAGATGCATCTATCTCTTGCTATGCCCGAATTCTATCGATCAGATGGCGATTTGCCTTAGAATTCCACATCAATATTATTCTTGAAGTCACGGTTGACCTGGTTAAGGTCGCCCGCGATTTATATTGGTCTATCCATCCCCTCTTGTTTGTACTAATTATCTTATCTCTATTTCAAATCTATCATCTTAGTTTGAATTCTACCTAATTAGGATCCCTCTTAAATTGAATCCCTTTCTTTTGTTTGAAATCCATCCTTCAATCTTCGAGTGAAGGAGTGTATTTGTAATTAATATTAAATTTTTATATGATGTGTTGTTTGAGTTGTTATGTTGATTTGAATTTTCGATCAATTCGTCTGATCAACGCCATCGATAGGATTCTAAAAAATTTTAAAAAAACAAACTTAGGCAATATTGTTTTCAAATTTGATAAATAAAATAAAATTTATAATATTATATTATATATAAGAATAGATTTTCCTGAAATTAAATAGTTAACTGAATTGGTTCTTAGAAATGACAATATTTGATTTTCATTTATTGTTTTGTAAACCATTGACTTTTGTCTCATATATAAATAATTGAACTATAAAACATGGTTTATGAATTGATTTGGAATTTAAACGAATTTGAAATTTATAATTTGACAATTTAATTTCCGGTGATTTCAAACTTTGGTTTTAAAGCCTTAAAGTGTATTATTTAAAGAATTTTCAAATTAAAATTGTTTCCTAGGAATTTTAAATGTTTAAATCAGTGATCTTGTAATGATCCCAATTTTTGATTTAAAGTTAAATTAATAATTAATGTGAATTTTGGATAAATTCTAGAATTATTTTGAATTTGAAGTATATATATATGGGTAAATTTGGGTTTGACTTTAAAAATTTTGAATTTTGAATATTGAATTTTGTATTTAAAAATTGAATAAAAGGCTTAGATAATGATTTAGGTAAAAATATTATTTATATTTATTTATGGGTAGTTATTTTTATAATTATAAAAATATATTAATATAAATTCTACGTGGATAGTTAAACTTCAAAAAGAAATAAAATAAATATCTATATAAATATATGGGAATGTAAATTAAAATGAGACAATAAGCATTTGAGTTAGAAATATAAATAGATATATATAAGATAAATTATGGGATACAAAGTAAACACATTAGTTAAAATTTTAACATATTAACTATAGAAATTCATCTATATTATAAAACCAGACAAGTTGCATAATATGTGTAAGTAAGAAAATAAGAAAACAAAATATCTACAAACAAAACAAATAAATAAAAATGAATACACATAGTTAAGATCCAAACAACATTATCAGCCAACAAAAGAAAAGATAAGTATGTAAGCTTGTATGGGAAGGCATGTAAAAGTAAATATCTACATACATAAAAATAAATATCTTTCTACAAATGAAATAAGTATGAAGTGTGTATCAAGGCAAAGGTAATTAATATCAGTACCTTCAGCCACCATATTGAGAGAAAAAATCTCTGATCCTATTTTGTACTAAAAGGAAAGTAATTACCCTGTACGCATATATTATCTTGTAACTTCTTTTTCTATATATCATCATTTCAGTTCGATCATTCTATAAAATCTGAGCAACCTCTAAAATAAACACCATTTCAAAACTTAAACAAAATTCAACATAAACTACAATACAAAACAACACTACAAACCAGAGATTATAAAGATGATCTCAGCTAACAGATTTCAAAGCCTGTTCCAACATGAAGCTCTATTCTTTCTTCAAAATCAATGTGAGTAACATCAACTTTTTGACTTTGTTGCACATATATCTCATAATAAGTATGGTCGTATGCATGTGTGAATTCTCTGTATATTTGGAAGATGGAAATATTTTGTGTGCAGGTTGTTAATCATGTATGCTTTATGTTCTGAGTTCATAAACCAAGATTTTGATTCAAAAATCATTTCTTCTCAATCTACTTACTGTTTGAATTTAAGATCAAAACAAAAAGACTTGGTTATAGCATATATTTAAGATTAAAAATCTATTTAAGTTAAAACAACTTATTAATTTTTCTGGAAATCATAATATCTGAACCAAACCTTAAATAAGTAAAATTTCAAACTCGTTAATTCATGAATTCAGGAATATAAACCGAATCCTTATACTTTAACATGAATTTTAAAGCAAAAATCATGATTTTTAGAGTGGAAATGGAGGAGTAGTTCAGGTTTGTTCGAATTTTATTGTTTTGGTAATTTCTAGCGATCCTCTGATGTGTTGAGGTCGGGGTTTCGCGTGAAGGTAGAGGGGAGTACAGTAACTCGAGGAAAAATGGTGGCAAGTGCTCCGGCCCATCGTGGCAGCGGCGGAGAACGCTTAAAGTTTTTAAACCTAGTTTTAACGAGGGGTCGCATTTTTGATTCGTTCTTCCTCCATGATGCATCGAGTGTTACGAAACTTTGGGAGGTGGAAGAGGGGACGTAGGCGAGTATGCGGCTGGAATTTCGAGCTTCTTGGTGATCGAGGTTGTGAGAACGACTCAGTTCCAGGTTTGAGAGGAGTTACTGGTTCTGTTTCCAGGTTTCATTTTTTAGCTCGTTTTTGAATTCGAGTTGACGACGAGATTTGGGTGGTCGGAGATTGGTTAGTAGGCGATAGTCGACTCGCTCGACGATGCAGCGTCGCCTGTAGTTGATGTTGGCGACATGCACGTGCGCCATGCTCGAGGTTTTGGGAGATCTGGGAATTTTGCTAAGTGTTGGGTGGAGCTGGGTTTTCGCGATGTCTCGAGTAATTCTCGAAAAAAATTGTTGTTGGGCTTTGGGCCGATTTAGTTGCGTTGAAAATAAAAATAAAAATGAGTCGGGTCTGTATAGTTTTGGTTTGTGAAATCTTTGGGCTAAAAGGCCTATTTTCATTTTAAACAAGGTTTATTATTTTAAAAGAAATTGTTATATAAAGGTTTTAAATCCGATTGTTTTCCAAAATTTTAACAAGTATGATGATAATGAATACTTTTCTAAGTTTTTTTTATGGAGTTTGATAATGCTTGAATTAAATAAGTTTTGAAATAAGTATAACAGAAACTTTAATTAAGAAATGATTTCGAATGAATTTATTTCAATTTAAATAAGTTGTAATAATATAATTAAGTGGTTAATTAAGGTATATGGGCTATCTTAATTATGTAAGGTTTTTGTAATTGAAAAAAAAATATGTTCTCTTAACTAATTCAAGTGTGACTACTTAATATAAATAATTAAAAGTTATTGATGGAAATAATTAAGGAAAGATTAATTACTTAATTACTTTAAAGGATGTAATTTATATGATTTATTAATTAAGTGATTTATTTAAGGATTCATTAAGTGATTAAAGGTTAATTACTTAATAATTAAAATTTGATTAATTAATAAGTAAAGTTAATAAATTTGTAATTACTTAATTTAATTAAGGGATAATTAATTAAGGATTAGTTAATGAAAGTAATTAAGGATAATTAATTTAAGGATAATTAATTAAGGATTAATTAATTATGTAATTAACCTAAAGGTTGATTTTAATTAATGTGATTAATTAAGGATTAATTAATAGATGAGATTAAATAAAGTAAATTAATTTACTGATAAAGATTAATTGGTAATTAATGATTAATTGTTATAAAATGATTGCTTAATGACAAGTAACTAATGGTTTAATTTCTTAAAATAATTAATTAAGCGGTTAATTAATTATGTAATTGGTTTAGAGGTTAATTTATGTGATTAATTAAGAATAATTTATTAATTTAAAATAATTAATTAAAGTATTTGATTAAGTAATTTATATCAAATAATTTGTAATTAATTCATCAGGATTGGATAATTAATTCATAAGTAATTAATTTAATTGGAAATAAATTGAATTAATTAGGATTAAACAGTTAGTTAATCCTACTTATAAACAACCATTGAATGCTTGACCTTACTTATGAATGATTATATTGTATGAGATGCCTTGAATTGATTGTCCTATCCGATCTATGTTATTCTGTTCTATGAGTTGAGCTGTGTATTTTATTCATTTATTTGTGATACATTTGTTATTAATCTGTGATCTGTGAATGAATGTTAAGCGTTATAGTTTATGTCGCTTATTAACTATATTTCTGTGTTTTGATCTGTGATGATGATGTTATTGCACTATTGTGTTAAACCCTTGGACCACACCATACACACACAAATATGGATTTCACGAGCAAATCATTTAAGTCACAGATTTTTTGAAATGTTTCTTAAATAGACAATTTGAATTCAAATGGTTTGGAAATGGAATCGGGTTAAATATGGAAAGCTTTTGAAATGAAATTTCAAAGATAAAATTTATTTTTGAATAACTTGATAACATTCTGAAATTTAAATAATTTGATTTAAATTTGAATTCAAAAATTGAAATTGAATTCTATGATTTGAAACTAGGGATTAAAGAGGTTATACCAGTTATATATGGGTTAAACCATTTTAAATGTATTGATCTGGAAATTTGAATTTAAATTCAAAGGCTTTAACTCGTGCAAATATAATTGGATTCTTCTGAAACGAAAACTGTTTGTTTTAAAATAATAAAAACTTTCACATAAGAAATGAACGTCCAATTTGTGTCAAAAGGAATTTCAAGTTTGAAATGAAAATGATTTCCAAGTTATGGAAACCGTTTGAAAGCTATAAGTTAAATCTTGGATTTAAAGATTTAACGAGTTAATCCAATTAAAATGGAAATTCTTTTGAAATACGGGAATGGATCTTGGTGAAACCGGGTGAACTTTGTGAAATAAATCTTTTTGTTTAAAGGATTTAAAATGGGAATTTGTTTAACCATTTGAAGGAAAAGCTTTGGATTTTTAAGTTGTGACTTAACCGAAATCCCATATCCATATGTTTTTAAATATTGCGCTCATTATTCGGTTTAGCCGGGAGAAGACCTTTGTGTCATATAACCTATTCCGAATAGTGATACGACGTTATGGATAGCATTTGAAGACCGGTGGTGAAGACCGGGTATTTGTGAGAAAGATAGGATAACCTGTCGATTGTCTCTGCACCTGCTGATCCCCGGTATAGAGATTCACTAAGTGATGGGAAGTCCAATCAGGATTATGGATACTCGGATTGCAAGGGCTTCTTCGGAAGTGCCTTCGGTTCTGTTCGAACCCGGAACAAACTTGTACGGTTGTATGTCTGACACTACACTTTGAGATATAAAGCAGATTTCTTTCAAATACATATCTGTTGGTGGAGGAGAATATATTCTCTTAGCTTAACACCATTCTCTGAGACGTACGAGCTCAGAGGTTATGTAGTTGAAGGTTATCAGTGATATAATCCCAATTTAGTAGTGTGACATGCTAAGTGCTGCTGTGTGTTGATGACCATTTGTTGATCATTCGTGATCAAAGCATGGCTTTGGTATAAACGTAGCTTTGTGGACGAGACTGCATCAGGACCTCACAAACCGGAAATGGTCGAAACATGAAAGATGCGGCAAGGTTATGAGGGTCGCGCCCTTTTGGGTGTGTCATTCCCTTCTGGTAAAGGGTGGTATCATGGTATGGAGCCCAGATAGTTACCTATGCGGTGGGCTTCAATCTCATTTTCTGTGTGGTTGTTGCTTTGTGGTTTAGAGGCGCCTTGGATAAAGGTCCCAAAGGACTGGGGGGTGGCATGCTCGAGAAGTAGTTACCTAATTACAGAGGTAACCCGGCCTTGTGTTGGCAGAGATCTGGTTAGGTTTTCGGGACGTCCCGCTAGAGGCGTACCCATGGATATTGGGAAGTTCCTTAGCCCGACCATTTGTTGGAAATCCATTATTCCAATACACACCTTGTATGGTTTTAGTTGTAGAACCTGCCATTTACTTATGGTGGTCACCACTGTTTAGATGGTAGCAATAGTAGGCATAGTTCGGAATGTCTATGCTGGCTAAGATTTATATTCTAGTTTCAAAATGTTTTCTGAACTGTGTACTTATAATAATAATATTAAAGAATTTTCTCGTATCAAGCATGTTTGACTATCATAAGGAGAAATCTCCTCGAATTCTGCGTTTGCATGGTATGCACGGCGTGAGGCATTATGGTAGTTTCGTTTTATAAAAAGCATTTCGAATTTCAATCTAAATTCTTATTGTTTGTTTTAAAGGAGAAACTATTTTTGTTACTCATACCAGTCCCTTGACTGACTTGGCGTTTATTGTTCCTTTCCTAAACTCTGGGTGCCCACTATTTTTCACACAGGCAGTCCAGAGTTGGGTTTTTCAGATAGTCAGGTTTAGTAGATTATCTAGAGTTAGTCCAGTCTTTGGATATGGACGAGACTTTCTTGTCTAGGTGACACGTGATATTGGTTAGAGCGAGCTTTGGATTGGAGCATTGGATTTGGAGATGCATTCTTTTGGAGTTATTATTCCGCTGCTGGTGTTATCTATTTCTTTTCCGCTACTATTTCTTGTATCTCTGATAGTATTGATATCTGTTGTATCATGTTATATATCATTGTATCGGATATTGTATCGATGTTATATATATTGATATTCATTTCTTTTTATTCCGCTGTGTTGTACTTAATGGTGTTATAAGCTCCGGCGCACCAGATTCGACGTTTGGATCTGCGACATTTGAATATGAGTGTCGTATTCGGTGCCGATTTTCGAAGGTCTACTCAGGATCGTCACATTTGGTATCAGAGCTGAGGGTTAAAAACTTTAGCTCAGGAGTATAACACATTAAGTAGCTCATTAGAGATAGGGTGAAGTATACCCTAGAATGAGTATACCTAAGATATCCGTCCATATGCCTCAGTAAATTCTCTTGCTATTCACCGATAGTGAGTATGAGTGCAAGAAGAGAACGAGATAGGGAACAAGGAAATACCACTATAAATGGCCAATGTCCTGCGACAGTGGAAACAATCTTTCTCTATCAATCTTCTTTGATTTGTCTTTCCAATTTCTTTTGATTGCTTCGTACCAGCTACAAGAGAGTTTCGGTGTGATGGTGACCCCACGAATCGTTGCAGAAAAATTCTTACTTCGTATCTTCATTGGTTTCTTACCGGCTTTTCGATCTAAACTTTAATAAATTTGATATTTGGAATTGAAAATTCTAAATAAATTGAGTTAAATTGATTAATAGAATATAGAGCTAAATTTGAATTGAATCGATAAAACAATTTCGTTTAAACCCAAATTCGAAATTCTATGATAATTTTTGGGTAGATCGAAGTCCGAAGAGGGACAAGTTGGTATACACTTTGGGGTATCCCGACTTCAGTTGGAATCTATGTCTTATGTTTGAAAAATTGTAAGGGATTGAATCCATCTATCAATCTCTTTTGTTCAGCATCTCTTTTCAATTCTTCGATGGTTCCTGGTAGATCCAGGAAGAAGATTTGATATATTTGCATGGGACATAAACTCCAAATGGGTCAGAATTGTTTGTTTGGATGAATTGGTTGCTTTGGTTGCTATTACTAATAGGTATACTTCAGTTCTAAACTAAAAGTTTTGAAATTATATCCATATATCTGTCTATTTTAGGTCCAGATATATTCTATGGATGGTTAGTTATTCCTTCGAACTAACCAGTGCCTTGCATATTTCATAGATTTGATGACCCGAGTATCCTGTAAAGTATTGAATGAGTTTATTCTCGTATTGGTGATATTCTGATTTGGTAAGCCAAATGCAGAATAGATATCCAATTTGACTTGGAAAACTGTTTCTCTATCTTTGTGTATCTAACTTTGTTGTTTCGTGCCTGCGAATTTCGGGGATGAAATTTCTTTAAGGGGGGAATCTGTAATGATCCCAATTTTTGATTTAAATTTAAATTAATAATTAATGTGAATTTTTGAAAAGTTCTAGAATTATTTTGAATTTGAAGTACATATATGAGTAAATTTGGGTTTGACTTTAAAATTTTTGATTTTTAAATATTGAATTTTGTATTTAAAATTTGAATAAAAGACTTAGATAATGATTTGGGTAAAAATATTATTTATATTTATTTATGGGTAGTTAGTTTTATAATTATAAAAATATATTAATATAAATTAAATGTGGATAGTTAAACTTCAAAAAGAAATAAAATAAATATTTATATAAATATATAGGAATGTAAATTAAAATGAGACAATAAGAATTTGAGTTAGAAATATCCATAGATATATATAAGATAAATTATGGAATACAAAGTAAGCATATTAGTTAAAATTTTAACGACATATTAACTATAGAATTTTATCTATATTATAAAACCAGACAAGTTGTATAATATGTGTAAGTAAGAAAATAAGTAAACAAAATATCTACAAACAAAACAAATAAATAAAAATAAATACACATAGTTAAGATCCAAACAACATTATCAGCCAACAAAAGAAAAGATAAGTATGTAAGCTTGTATGGGAAGGCAAGTAAAAGTAAATATCTACATACATAAAAATAAAATATCTTTGTACAAATGAAATAAGTATGAAGTGTGTATCAATACAAAGGTAACTAATATAAGTACCTTTAGCCACCATATTGAGAAAAAAAATCTCTGATCCTATTTTGTACTAAAAGGAAAATAATTACCCTGTACGCATATATTATCCTGTAACTTCTTTTTCTATATATCCTCATTTCAGTTTGATCATTTTATAAATCTGAGCAACCTCTAGATTAAACACCATTTCAAAACTTAAACAAAATTCAACATAAACTACAATACAAAACAACACTACAAACCAGAGATTATGAAGATGATCTCAGCTAACAGATTTCAAAGCCTGTTCCAACAAGAAGCTCTGTTCTTTCTTCAAAATCAAGGTGAGTAACATCAACTTTTTGACTCTATTGCACATATATCTAAGAATAAGTATGGTCGTATGCATGTGTGAATTCTCTGTATATTTGGAAGATGGAAATATTTTGTGTGCAGGCTGTTAATCGTGTATGCTTTCTGTTCTGAGTTCATAAACCAAGATTTTGTTTCAAAATCATTTCTTCTCAATCTACTTACTGTTTGAACTTAGGATAAAAAAAAAGACTTGGTTATAACATATATTTAAGATTAAAAATCTATTTAAGTTAAAACAACTTATTAATCTTTCTGGAAATCATAATATCTGAAACAAACCTTAAATAAGTAAAATTTCAAACTCCTTAATTCACGAATTCAAGAATATAAACTGAATCCTTATACTTTAACATGAATTTTAAAGCAAAAATCATGATTTTTAGAGTGGAAATGGAGGAGTAGTTCAGGTTTGTTCGAATTTCATTATTTTGGTAATTTCTAGTGATTCTCTGATGTGTTGAGGTCGGGGTTTCGCGTGAAGGTAGAGGGGAGTACAGTAAGTCGAGGAAAAATAGTGGGAAGTGCTCCGGCCCATCGTGGTGGCGGCGACGAACGCTTAATGTTTTTAAACCTAGTTTTAACAAGGGGTCGCATTTTTGATTCGTTCTTCCTTCATGATGCATCGAGTGTTACGAAACTTTGGGGGGTGGAAGGGGGACGTAGGCGGGCGTGTGGTCGGAATTTTGAGCTTCCTGGTGATCGAGGTTGTGAGAATGATGCAGTTCCAAGTTTGGGAGGAGTTACAGGTTTTGTTTCCAGGTTTCATTTGTTTAGCTCGTTTTCAAATTCGAGTTGATGACGAGATTTGGGTGGTCGGAGATTGGTTAGTAGGCGATAGTCGACTCGCTCGACGATGCAGCGTCGCCTGGAGTTGATCGCTGGTGACGTGCACGTGCACCGTGCTCGAGGTTTTGGAGATCTGGGAATTTTGCTAAGTGTTGGGTAAAGCAGGGTGTTCGCGAATGTCTCGAGTAATTCTCGAAAAAAATTGTTGTTGGGCTTCGGGCCGATTTAGTTGCGTTGAAAATAAAAATAAAAATGAGTCGGGTCTGTATAGTTTTGAGTTGTGAAATCTTTGGGCTAAAAGGCCTTTTTACATTTTAAACAAGGTTTATTATTTTAAAAGAACTTGTTATATAAAGGTTTTAAATCCGATTGTTTTCTAAAATTTTTAATAAGTATGATGATAATGAATACTTTTCTAAGTTTTTTTATGGAGTTTGATAATGCTTGAATTAAATAAGTTTTGAAATAAGTATGGTAGAAACTTTAATTAAGAAATGATTTCGAATGAATTTATTTCAATTTAAATAAGTTGTACTAATATAATTAAGTGGTTAATTAAGGTATATGGGTTATCTTAATTATGTAAGGTTTTTGTAATTGAAAAAAATATATGATCTCTTAATTAATTCAAGTGTGACTACTTAATATAAATAATTAAGGAATGATTAATTACTTAATTACATTAAAGGATGTAACTTATATGATTTTTTAATTAAGTGATTTATTTAAAGATTTATTAAGTAATTAAAGGTTAATTACTTAATAATTAAAATTTGATTAATTAATAATTAAAGTTAATAAATTTGTAATTACTTAATTTCATTAAGGGATATTTAATTAGGGATTAATTAATGAAAGTAATTAAGGATAATTAATTTAAGGATAATTAATTAAGGATTAATTAATTATGTAATTAACCTAAAGGTTAATTTTAATTAATGTGATTAATTAAGGATTAATTAATAGATGAGATTAATTAAAGTAAATTAATTTACTGATAAAGATTAATTAGTAACTAATGATTAATTGTTATAAGATGATTTCTTAATGACAAGTAATTAAAGGTTTAATTTCTTAAAATAATTAATTAAGGGGTTAATTAATTATGTAATTGGTTTAGAGGTTAATTAATGTGATTAATTAAGAATAATTTATTAATTTAAAATAATTAATTAACGTATTTGATTTATTAATTTATATCAAATAATTTTTAATTAATTCATCAGGATTGGATAATTAATTCATAAGTAATTAATTTAATTGGAAATAAATTGAATTAATTAGGATTAAACAATTAATTAATCCTACTTATAAACAATCATTGAATGCTTGACCATACTTATGAATGAATGTTATATGAGATGCCTTGAATTGATTGTCCTATCCGATCTATGATATTTTGTTCTATGAGTTGAGCTGTCTATTTTATTCATTTGTTTGTGATACATTTGTTATTAATCTATGATCTATGAATGAACGTTAAGCGTTATAGTTTATTCTGCTTAGCAACTATATTTCTGTGTTTTGATCTGTGATGATGAAGTTGTTTCACTATTGTGCTAAACCCCTGGACCACACCATACGCACATAAATATGGATTTCACGAGGAAATCAATTAAGTCACAGATTTTTTGAAATGATTTTTAAATAGACAATTTGAATTCAAATGGAAATTGAATAGAGTTAAATGTGGAATGCTTTTGAAATGAAATTTCAAAGATAAAATTTATTCTTGAATAACTTGATAAAGTTTTGAAATTTAAATAATTTGATTTAAATTTGAATTCAAAAATTGAAATTGAATTCTATGATTTGAAACTAGGGATTAAAGAGGTTATACTAGTGATATATGGGTTAAACCATTTTAAATGTATTGATTTGGAAATTTGAATTTTAATTCAAAGGCTTTAACTCGTGCAAATATAATTGGATTATTTTGAAACGAAAACTGTTCGTTTCAAATAATAAAAGCTTTCACATAAGAAATGAGCGTCCAATTTGTGTCGAAAGGAATTTCAAGTTTGAAATGAAAATGATTTCCAAGTTATGGAAACAATTTGAAAGCTATAAGTTAAATCTTGGATTTAAAGATTTAACGAGTTAATCCAATTGAAATGGAAATTCTTTTTAAATCCGTGAACGGATCTTGATGAAACTGGGTGAACTTTGTGAAATAAATCTTTTTGTTTAAAGGATTTAAAATGGGAATTTGTTTAACCATTTGAAGGAAAAGCTTTGGATTTTTAAGTTGTGACTTAACTGAAATCCCATATCCATATGTTTTTAAATATTGCGCTCATTATTCGGTTTAGCCGGGAGAGGACCTTTGTGTCAAATAACCCATTCCGAATAGTGATACGACGTTATGGATAACATTTGAAGACCGGTGGTGAAGACTGGGTATTTGTGAGAACGATAGGATAACCTATCGATTGTCTCTGCACTGGCTGATCCCCAGTGTAGAGATTCCCAAAGTGATGGGAAGTCCGATCAGGATTATGGATACTCGGATTGCAAGGGCTTCTTTGGAAGTGCCTTCGGTTCTGTTCGAACCCGAAACGGACTTAGATGGTTGTATGTCTGACACTACACTTTGAGATATAAAGGAGATTTCTTTCAAATACATATCTGTTGGTGGTGGAAAATTTATTCTCTTAGCTTAACACCCTTCTCCGAGACGTACGAGCTCAGAGGTTATGTAGTTGAAGGTTATCAGTGATATAATCCAATTTGGTAGTGTGACATGCTGAGTGCTGCTGTGTGTTGATGATCATTTGTGATCAAAGCATGGCTTTGCTATAAAGCGTAGCTTTGTGGACGAGACTGCATCAGGACCTCACAAACCGGAAATGGTTGAAACAGGAGAGATGTAGCAAGGTTATGAGGGTCGTGCCCTTTAGGGTGTGTCATTTCCTTCTGGTAAAGGGTGGTATCACGGTATGGAGCCCAGATATTTACCTATGCGGTGGGCTTCAATCTCATTTTCTGTGTGGTTGTTGCTTTGTGGTTTAGAGGCGCCTTGGATAAAGGTCCCAAAGGACTGGGGGGTGGCATGCTCGAGAAGTAGTTACCTAATTACAGAGGTAACCCGGCCTTGTGTTGGCAGAGATCTGGTTAGGTTTTCGGGACGTCCCGCTAGAGGCGTACCCATGGATATTGGGAAGTTCCTTAGCCCGACCATTTGTTGGAAATCCATTCATCCAATATGCACCTTGTACGGTTTTAGTTGTAGAACCTGCCATTTACTTATAGTGGTCACCACTGTTTAGATAGTAGCTATAGTAGGCATAGTTCGAAATGTCTATGCTGGCTAAGATTTATATTCTACTTTCAAAATGTTTTCTGCACTGTTCACTTATAATAATAATATTAAATAATTTTCTCGTATCAAGCATGTTTGACTTTCATAAGGAGAAATCTCCTCCAATTCTGCGTTTGCATGGTGTGTTCGGCGAGAGGCCTTATGGTGCATTGCGAATTTCAATCTAAATTATTATTATTATTTTTTAAAAGACATACTGTTTTTGTTATTCATACCAGTCCCATGACTGACTCAGAGTTTATTGTTCCTTTCCTAAACTCTGGATGCCCACTATTTTCCACATGCGCAGTCCAGAGTTGGGTTTTTCAGATAGTCAGGTTTAGTAGATTATCTAGAGTTAGTCCAGTCTTTGGATATGGATGAGACTTGCTTGTCTATGTGACACGTGATATTGGTTCGAGCGAGCTTTGGATTGGAGCATTGGATTTGGAGATGCATTCTTTTGGAGTTATTATTCCTCTGTTGGTGTTATCTATTTCTTTTCCGCTACTATTTCTTGTATCTCTGATAGTATTGATATTTGTTGTATCATGTTATATCATCATTATATCGGATATTGTGTCGATGTTATATATATTGATATTCGTTTCTTTTCCTTCCACTGTGTTGTACTTAATGGTGTTATAAGCTCCGGCGCACCAGATTCGACGTTTGGATCTGCGACATTTGAATATGAGTGTCGTATTCGGTGTCGATTTTCGAAGGTCGACTCAGGATCGTCACAGCTCTTCTCTTTTGTTGCAGGAAAATAATTTCGGTGATGACGACTGCATCATCGACATTTATTTTCGTGTTTCGAAGTGGAGAGACCATTCTGTAGCTTTGCTACACTTTTATTTTGGAAAATAAATTGATTTGTATTTCTGAAGTATGACTTGATTTATAATATATATATAGGTATATGGTTATATATTTGGTTTGATATATATATAATATATGTATATATCTATCTGTAAATTATTTGAAGTTAATCAAAAGTATAATTCTTAAATTTTATGTTAAAAGATGATCTCAATCATAAAATTAAGCCAAAATGTTTGAATAAATATTTAAAATTTGAAATAATTGAATTGAAATCAGTTTAAAAACTAAAGGTGTAACAACCTACAATTCTGTACCCCTTTGAGTCGACAATATTCTCCAACAAATCAACTCATAGTGGATGGAAATACAAACCATTAGAGTTAAAGAAGATAGAGGTAGAAGAAGAAATAGAAAACAACATCAGAATCTCACAATCGCAGCGGAACAAAATATAATATCAAACAATAGATTTTCTTACAAAAGAATCTGTAACTGTTTAATACTTACAATCATCAGAGTAGACAATCAGCACATCAAATCTGGACAGTTCCGTAACTTGTCCTTACACAGCGGAATATACAAATCTACGGAAATATTCCTTGTCATCCATCTCGTCTCCTGAGCTCCATAGCATCTTATCCTATATCTGTAATACTCGGTCAGACCCGAGCATTATAATAAAATAACATCCGAGTCAGTTTGGAAAACCAGTGTGAGAAAACACACTCATTTGGATTATTACAGTTTTCAAAATCCTTTGAAATCAAAGGTATCTCGTAAGACCACGCCACAAATAAACATGTCAGGTATTTACCTTACGATAAACTAAAACACTTTTATCAAATTCGTCTGACACTATAATAGTGTCTATAGAAAGTAAAATAGAATCTAACTAAAATGCTTGTATCTCACATTCCATCATAGTTGGGCACAATCAAAATCGTACAGGCGCTTATTGGAGATTGGATTTCATACAATGGCGGGGCTACTGCGGTACCGGCAGTCACAATACCTAGTCTAGATCAGCGTACCGAGGCTTACTCATGATCCCCTGCAACACAAGACCGGAGCTACCCCTTACTGGACAGTCCGAATAAAATCACCCCACGGTTGGGATCAGCAACCGTCCACTAAGCTGGGATCAAAAAGGAACATCTAGACAGGGATGACCTTACCCTAATTGGTGCTACCCACTTAGCCTTGCTTCCCCTCCGCTGTTTTAGCCATTTTCGGTTGATGAGGTATGAGGAAAAGCGTTACCTTTTTAAGGATCTCATTTACTTTGAATGCCACCATCCTCCTGACGATGGTCTGATAGCATTCGTCCATACAAGTTGCCCTGGGTCTGGACAAACCAAATCACTATCTTCATCATCTTCACGGTCTTCATTCACAAATGTTCAAACTAGATCGAAGTGGTTTTCGGATAATTAAACCCAATCTCGGTCTCTTCGAAACGATCAGCGCATTGGCCAATATTGATAGTCGGTTATTTAACTATCAATTTGAATAATCATTCAACTAATATTTTTTATTTCCACGAAAAAGCACCAAGTCCTTTAAAATTTAGCTTTTAAACAAATTAAATCACTTATCCAAAAATACACTTAAAATTTAAAATAAAACTTCTTAACTCGCTTTATTCAAATAATATCTATGAAATTCTATAATAATTTTCCAAGTAAAAATTTAGCCAAAACTGCTTTTAAAATAAAACTATTCATTGGGTATAAATATTTAATAGTTATTACTTTCATCAAGATACTAATTTTAGCCTTTAAAATAGTTACAACAATAATTAACTTTAAATAAATATTTACTTTAACAATTTCAAAAAAACTAAATTGTAACGTCCCGCCTTTTTGCATGGTTTGAATCGACGATAAATCACACACGTCAGACTTAAACCATACAGAAGGACGGATTGTTATCGGGTAAATAAGAAAGAGCAGAGAAAGAAATAAAACAAACAGAATCTTGCAGCAGAAAGATAAAATATAATAATCAAATATACAGTTCATGAAGCTGTTTTACAAAATATTTGATTTTTCTATTACAATACATATCAGAGTTACACATACCAGAGAATATTAATAATGCAGCGAAATACAATGGTGTAGTGGAATATATAACAAATAGTAATAATAATTCTTCGTCTTCATCCTATAGAATTAAGGCCTTCAATCCTGAAAATGCCCAGGCTGACCCGAGCGAATTGAAAAGACAAAACGCTCGAGTCAGAACTAAAATATCTTATGTGAGTTAAATCCACAGAAATAAATATGAGTGCAGTAACTTAAGAGATGCTTGGGATTCACATCTCTTAAGGATCCGTTAAACTATTTAGTATGTAGTAATATTTCACTATTATAATAATGTCTAATAGTAAAATAAACCTACTTTTAAATAGCGTTAAGGCTTTACATTTTCCACCTTAACACACTTTTATATTCCCATAGTCTATACAGTACCGTAACCTCCCTCGTATTGGGCGTCGTCAGAAGGCACTCCATAGGTATGGTACAAAACAAAATCGTATAAGGCGTGCTAGGGTAGGTGACACGGCACAACTAGGCAATGCCAGGGTAGATATACCAATTACGCTTCCGGACCGGTGGTAGCGCGTAGTAGCTACTACTGCACACCTCGAGCCACACCCAAAAATCAAAAAATCAAAAGTGGCCACATAATAAATCCAAAAGTCAGAGTGTAATATCGAAGGGATGTGTCCGATAAAAGGTGCTACCTTCTTAGCTCGTCAATTGCTCCTATTTTAGCCTCCTTATGCCAACTCACGGGAGTTGGGTCCATGTATTTACCTCAAACGAAACGCCGCCACCATCCTACTTCATTCTGGAATCTCCACCGCGTACACGGCTGTTAAATTGGTTTTCGGAGTTGACAGAGAGTATGACAACTTTCGATCCCGATCTCTTTAACAACTAAATGTTATTATAACACCGCGATCTTTTCAAAGTAGTCTATACTTTTAAAACAAGAATATAATATCAATTTCAAAACCATATAAATACGATATCATTTCTATTTTAAAACCAAATCAATATGATATACTTTTTATTTCAAATCAATATAATTTTATTTTATTTCAAATATATCCCTTTTCTAAAATCATAGCACTTCCAAATTATACACTTCAAAACCAAACATTTGAAATTTTAACACATTTAAAACATAATACTTTGAAATTCATAACTTCGAAACATTTCAATTTCGATATACTTCAAGGCTTAAAATATTCCGAAATTTCAAACGAAATTTGATAATTTCGATTCAGCAAATAAATTTTCTATTATTTAGTTTTGAAATGTTTTGCATAATAAACCTCTTGTCATTTAAATAAGGCTCAAATTACAAATAACTAAATAGCCTTCAATTCATTTTTACTTGAAATAATCATTTAATTCACCCAGATCCCAAAATCAAGTTATAATAATTATACCTTTTAAAATTTCTAATTTAATAAATTTCACATCAACCCTTTTGAGTTTAATTCTTAAATAAATTCAGTTTCATATGATCTCAATTTTATCTCAATTTAAAATCAAATTTATTCGAGAAAAATTCTTATAAAAATTAATTCACATCAATTTCATATTTATCTTCCAACCTCATTTTTATTTAAGCCCTTATAACTATATATACAATATAATTTAAACAGCTATTTAACCATATTATCTTAATAAAATCAACTTTATTATTTAACTTATTTCATACTTTAAACCAATTTTATACATAGCTTAAAACTAAAAATTTAACTATATATAAAAATAACATTTATAAAATATCCAAATCAATATCTCATAAAACCATATATTTCTTTAACAAACCATAGAAAATCATTACAAAATATCTTTATATATAGACCGCGGTGTCTGTATATAATTTTCTACCCTATGGTCAAGTGATATTGATATTTATCATTTCAATCTGTAATTTAAAATAAAAATACGATTATATATCGTTTCAAATCACAATCCCGAATGAAATAAAAATGCATAACAAATTGCAGTTTATAACAATATAAAATACAACATCCATTCACCTAATATCAATCATCAACCATTTATCACGATCATTATCTAATTCAAACAATAACATCAATATAGAACAGATAATAAATACAAGTAATTACTGGCAATTTATATTCAATAATAAATCAATTTAACTGGCAGTTTATATGCAATAATAAATTTCAATAACAACCATTTCCAATTTTTAGTTATTTTAATTTGAATCTTATTTCCAACCAATATTTATAAATTTCACTACCTAACAACCAACTTATTACAACCAAATATAATCTTTATAAAAAAATATTTTATATATAGAAAATATAATAGGCAAAATAATTTCATTTACCAATATTCAAAACAAATATTGTGTCGGTTCGTCCTATGAAGTGTTTAGAAATCCGTATTGATGCATAGCGTCCCATGCATCAACCAGAAATTATAAATACAAAATAGAACAAATTAACACAATATCCAAACCTTTTTATAACACTAACAAATACGCTCTCTCATATATATACTCTCACTGACTCATCATAGGATATTACTATCCTACTAATACAGAGTCTGACCGCACAAAGCTAAGGTTTATCGCCAAACCAAAGCTCTGATACCAGATGTAACATCCTGCCTTTTTGCACGGTTTAAATCGACGATAAACCACACACGTCAAACTTAAACCATACAGAAGGGCGGATTGTTATCAGGTAAATAAGAAAAAGCAGAGAAAGAAATAAAACAAAACAGAATCTTGCAGTGGAATGATAAAATATAATAATCAAATATACAGTTCATGAGGCTGTTTTACAAAATATTTTATTTTTATTATACAATACATATCAGAGTTACACATACTAGAGAATATTAATAATGCCACGGAATACAATGGTGTAGTGGAATATATAACAAATAGTAATAATAATTCTTCGTCTTCGTCCTCCAGAATTAAGGCCTTCAAATCATGAAATGCCCATGCTGACCCAAGCGAATTGAAAAGACAAAACACTCGAGTCAGAACTAAAATATCTTATGTGAGTTAAATCCATAGAAATAAATATGAGTGTAGTAACTTAAGAGATGCTTGGGATACACATCTCCTAAGGATCTGTTAAACTATTTAGTATGTAGTAATATTTCGCTATTATAATAATGTCTAATAGTAAAATAAACTTACTTTTAAATAGCGTTAAGGCTTTACATTTTCCACCTTAACACACTTTTATATTCCCATAGTCTATACAGCACCGTAATCTCCCCCGTACTGGGCGTCGTCAGAGGGCACTCCATAGGTATGGTACAAAACAAAGTCGTATAAGGCACGCTAGGGTGGGTGACATGGCACAACTAGGCAATGCCAGGGTAGATATACCAATTACGCTTTCGGACTGGTGGTAGTGCGTAGCAGCTACTACCGCCCACCTCGAGCCACACCGCCAAAATCAAAAAATCAAAAGTGGCCACCGAATAAATCAAAAAGTCAGAGTATAATATCAAAGGGATGTATCCGATAAAAGGTGCTACCTTCTTAGCCCGTCAATCGCTCCTGTTTTAGCCACTTTATTCTAACTCATGGGAGTTAGGTCCACGTATTTACATCAAAGGAAACACCGCCACCATCCTACTTCATTCTGGAATATCCACCGCGTACACGGTTGCTAAAGTGGTTTTTGGAGTTGGCAGAGAGTATGACAACTTCCGATCCCGGTCTCTTTAACAACCAAACGTCATTATAACACTGTGGTTTTTTCAAAATAGTTTATACTTTTAAAACCAGAATATAATATCCATTTCAAAACCATATAAATACAATATCATTTCCATTTTTAAAACAAACCAATATGATATCCTTTTTATTTCAAATCAATATAATATCATTTTATTTCAAATATATCACTTTTCTAAAATCATAGCACTTCCAAATTATACACTTCAAAACCAAACATTTGAAATTTTAACACTTTTAAAACATAGTACTTTGAAATTCAATACTTTAAAACATTTTAATTTCGATAAAACATTTCAATTTTGATATATTTCAAGGCTTAAACTATTCCAAAATTTCAAACTAAGTTTGATAATTTCGATTCAGCAATTAAATTTTCTATTATTTAGTTTTGATATATTTGACATAATAAACCCCTTATCATTTAAATAAGGCTCAAATTACAATAACTAAATATTTCCTTCAATTCATTTATACTTGAAATAATCATTTAATTCACCCAGACCCCAAAATCAAGTTATAATAATTATACCTTTTAAAATTTCCAATTTAATAAATTTCACATCAATCCTTTTGAGTTTAATTCTTAAATAAATTCAATTTGATATAATCTCAAATTTATCTCAATTTTAAATCAAATTTATTCGAGAAAAATTCTTATAAAAATTAATTCACAACAATTTCATATCTATCTTCCAACCTCAATTTTATTTAAGCCGTTATAACTATATATACAATATAATATAAACAACTATTTAACCGTATTATCTTAATAAAATCAACTTTATTATTTAACTATTTTATACTTTAAACCAATTTTATACATAGCTTAAAACCAAAAATTTAACTATATATAAAAATAACATTTATAAAATATCCAAATCAATATCTCATAAAACCATATATTTCTTTACCAAACCATAGAAAATCATTTCGAAATATTTTTATATATAGACCACGGTGTTTGTATATAATTTTATGCCATATGGTCAAATGATACGAATATTTATCATTTCAATCCGTAATTTAAAATAAAAATAAGGTTATATATCATTTCAAACCGCAATCCCGAATGAAATAAAAATGCATAACAAATTGCAGTTTATAACAATACAAAATACAACATCCATTCATGCAATATCAATCATCAACCACTTATCACGATCATCATCCAATTCAAACAATAACATCAATATAGAACAGATAATAAATACCAGTAATTACTGGCAATTTATGTTCAATAATAAATTAATTTAACTGGAAGTTTATATGCATAATAAATTGAATAATAATTTAATTCAATAAATTAAATTTAACTGGAATGATGATAAAAATATACCAAACAGCAATAAATAAATTTCTAATCACATCAGAAATTAATTAACACACATAAGAAATTTTAGAAGTTGTGAGTGGGTTAAAACACTCACTTTTTGAATTTAAATTGAATTTAAATCCAATTTAAACCCAAAATTTGACCAGTCTCCGAATTCATCCAAATTAGTGCCAAAAAGTCCGGAATTCCAATACGAACTGAACGGAGAAAACCGCGCATGAATTGGACCTTATATGAAATAGTTATGCACGTTTGAAGTTATACGATTTAAATTTTGAAGCAAATGAAAATAAAATAAAACAAAGGGACACGTCACCAATTCATGCAGCTACAGGAAAATAGCAACTACAGGAAACCAATCTCACGTGAATTTATCAAATGCGCCGCCCCATAAAATCTTGCTTCTCGTTGACCGAGCCAGGCCGTCGCGGCCGCGCTCACCACCTCAGGCGGAGCCGCCTCGCTCGCCTATCTCCTCCAGGTCACTCAATGATCACGTTCAATGACCTAAAAGCCCAGCCGCCTCTCTTGTTTAAACCCTAGCAAATTTTTGCATGAGATCTACTCGTCGATTTGTCAAATAAACTGCATAGATGAACTCCCCTTGGTCCTCTCTTCAAAACCTAGAAATGATTCGCCAATCCACAACGTTCATCGACGCGCGATGAACGGCCGTGAATGTTTCCACTGATTTGGATGCACAAAAACTCCGATCGAAAAACAGACAGTGGATCTAGATTGCTCTCTTCAAGAGCTTTCCGACGATATAAAATTTTATATTGTTTGTGGAGTTGGAATTTTTGGCTTTGAAATTGATTTGAAATTGCAATTGGGAATTTTGGTTGTCTGCCATTGAAATGAAGAAGAGGAGCAATTGGAATTGTTCGTACAGAAAAAAAAATATAAGAGATAGGCTAGGGTTTATAACAAGGTATACATAGGCAAGCTGAAATCGAATAGATGGACCCAATTGATATACGCGTTGAACGATAAAAACGCCCGAAAAGCCCGTTTCCACTCCGAAACGATATTGGGTCAAACCATATATCAAAATTGATGTTTTATAATATTTTAAACGCGTTGGAACCGGTTTCAAGTACAAATTACATCGTACAAAGAAGTTACACAAAAATCAAATTATTTCAAATTGATTTCGATTTTATTGATTTCTGGGCGTTTCGAGCCCATACGATCAAACAACAGGTCCGATAGCTACGAAACTTGAAATCCTACAATAATTCACCGTTACGGATCCGATGAAACTGGTTTCGTCGAAATCCAAATCAGTGGCCAAAATGGTTATTTTCTAGTTAATTAATTAATTAATTAAATCAAATTTTCAATTTCAATTCAATAATTGACAAATTTCATCATTTTTTATTTCTCAATCATTTATAATAACTCAAACAAATTTAAATGTCAATTTAGAGTTGATTGATTTATCAATTTTAGTATTAACCTCAATTTCATTAAATTCAAAATTTATAAATTTGATTTCAAATAATTCTATTTAATGTACTTTTCACTCTATTATTCAATTCATTGATGTCAATGGATGATATTAACATTGGACTCATAATCTATTTCATTAGTATTCTCCAATTTCAAATTAATTTTCAATTAACGTAATAATTAAATATTTTAATTTAATTTAATTGCAATTAATCCAATCATTAAATTTAAGTTAATAAATCTTGATTCACATTCTTTAAATCAACTAATTTTCATATTATAAATAGACTTGACATTATTTCCAATTATTTCGTTACTTTATATCAATATAACATTAAATTAAGATTCATTGCAATTGATTACAAATTTTGATTTAATGGACTAAATAAATGATTACTTTATAATAATTGTGGCTACTAACTCTTAATCACATTTATATAAGTTATCATTTCCAAACAATTACTACAGAACATTGATTTTATTCAATTTCTATTTATTATCATTAATTCATTGTTTAATTCAATATTTACCTTTGTTTTTCTTGTATTAAATTTATTACCAAATATTACTATTTACAATCAATTATAACCCTGCAATTGTTTCAATTAATTGGGATTGTATTGAATTAATTATTATTAGCTTACATCAACATTCTTACATTTCATTCCCGTTATTAATTCATTAACAAACTACAACTTTCTTTTATTTATACAACACTTACATTCATACCTAATTACATTAGTTTTATCCCATTATACTAATATATGCCTATTTACATCTTAATTTGAATAAATATTACATTTCTAAATGTGTACTTCTATCAGTTGTACACATTAATTAAGGTTTAAAACCATTTATTATACCAATTTAGTACTTTATACATACATTACATTTCTTATACATTTACACTTTCCGTTATTATATTAATTGTCATTAAAAAATGTTCATTATTGGTCTCAAATGATTATACCAACTCATATCACACTAATCTTATTCAATTCCCATTTATTACACAGATTTATATTAGTAAATCAACATTTACATTTGTTACTTTCATTCAACTTATAACCAAGTTATACCATTTAATCTATTCTATTTAATTAGAATTTCATTCAAGTTCATTAATTATTAACTTTAATTAACCTTGTTACGTTTCCTTTTTGTAAATTTTCATTATATCATCACAACTTTTATTAATAATTCACACATTTTTATTTTCTTCAATATTAAATTTCAAAAATCTCATAAATTTAACAAATTTTAATTATCGAATTTTTCGGGTCGTTACATAAATAATAATTTTTTTCTAAAACATTCTTTCAAAACCACTTTTAAAACTTCTAATTTATAGTTAAAAATCTTCATTGAAATTATACTTGGTTTTGAGGAAAATACATTTTTCCAATATAACCGTCTACATTTAAAAATCCTTCTCGATTTATTTCCACTTTAATTTACGTCCCAATCCCATAAATTTCTTTTTCCAACACTTTTAAAAATAAAACCAATTTCTCATTCCTCTATAAATTCCCACCGTGAATTTAAAAATCTCAAATATCCACTGATATTTATTTCACTTAATTTATAAATCCCGTTTATAAATCTCATAATCTCATTCTCCTTTTAATCACTGTTTCAAAAATACTTAATCGATTTCCAAATCGATCTTCTGGAATTAAATTCCATTTTTAAAGTTTATTTCTTGATTTATCTAAATTTATTCTAAAATCCATTAATTCCAGTTTTACTCCTCTATTATGATTTAAAATCTTATTTAAATCAATTTCATACTCTATTTCAAAATTCTCCTTTTATTTTTTTCCCAACCATTTAAATCTTATATTTAAAAATATATTCCTTCGTACTTACAAAATAATATTTCTTAAGTCCTTATTTTAAAAATCCTTTTTTTCACAATTATTCTAAATCCTTATTTTTTTTCCATATTCCGGAATTGATTAAATAGGATTTAAAAATCAAACTATTTATTTTTCCCAATTCTCTTCCTTTTTAATTTATCCATCTTTAATATAAATTTCCTACTTTAAATTTTACTCTTTTATTATTTATATTTTTTAAATGTCACAATATATCCAGCAAAAGATTAACATCAAATAAATAAATTTTCTAACATAATATCGTAGAATTATTCAACATTGCCTATACTTGAATATGAAAATAAATTCAACAATTTTGAGGAATCCAGTTGGACTCCTCCAAACTATTTTCCTGCATCCATAGATGTTAGCACAATGTAAAAAAATATCAATTCCACTTCGAGGTGGAATATCGTGGTATATAGGGTCATCGTCTATTATGCGGGGCGCATTGGGTCTCATTCGCTATATAAATATGGAAATATTAATCACTCCAATACACAAACACACACTACTATATAAAATATATCACATCCAGACTGGTAATAAATTATCAATTCAATCAATCAACCAATAATTTAAATTTTCAACTATTTAACTTAACCATAATCCAATTTGAGTGAGATTAACTCACCTTTGATTATTTTTTTGCAATCCGACCCAAACCGGCTATTTCCTTCATGATTTTGGACCTTGTACAAACATTGTATGGTTTATTAATATTTGAACCAATCAAAAACTAAATTACCATTTATTAATTTAATTAAAACTAATAATTTAATTAAATAAATTTCCTTAAATTTTTTTTTGGTAAATAGGTTAATTAAATAAGTTAATCATCAATATATATATGTGCATTGAAATTGACCTGTAAGTTCAAGTATTTTTTTTCTTAAGCCCATATATGATCAAGCCGGGTTAGTATCTATAAGTGAAATAATATACCTTACTGTTTTACATATGTAAATACAAGTATACCAATTTAATTTTAAACCATATTATTTAAACCCTGTTGTAAATTTTTCGATCAGTGAAATAATAACCTACAATTCATTTAGGAGTTCAAACTTAAGAAACATTTAAAATTTTCTGCTTTGAACTCAATAGTTTAAACTTACTGTAGTTATATATTTTTTTCTCTAACACACACACACACACACACACACATACACACACACACACATATATATATACACGTACATACTTTAAATTAAAAAAAGAGAAAATAAAGATGCCGATACCTCACTACTGCCGAGCACGACATCGATGCCATTGACCCCTACCAGCTCGCGTCTCTTCCTCCAGGTCGTGACGAATAAACTCGATCGAAGCTCATGTGTAACGTCCTGCCTTTTCGCACGCTTTAAATTGACGATAAACCACACACGTCAGACTTAAAACATACGGAAGGGCGGGTTGTTATGGGGTAAATCAGGAAAACAAGAAAGAAATAAAACAAACAGAATCTCACAGCAGAAGGTAAAATATAATAATCAAATATACAATTTATAAATCTGTTTACAAAATATTTGATTGTACTTATACAACATATATCAGAGTTACACATACCAATAAATAACAATTATGCAGCAGAATAAAATGGTGCAGTGGAATAATATAGTAGATATAGTAATACAAATCTTCGTCTTCGTCCTCCAGAAATAAATCTTCGAATCCTGAAATGCTCAGACTGACCCGAGCGAATTGAAAAGACAAAACACTCGAGTCAGAACTAAAAGATCTTATGTAAGTTAAATCAACAGAAATAAATATGAGTGCAGTAACTCAAGAGATGCTCGGGACTTACATCACTTAAGGATCCATTAAACTATTTACTATGTAGTATATTTCGCTATTATAATAGTGTCTAATTGTAAAATAAACTTACTTGGTTAAGGCTTTACATTTTCCACCTTAACACGTTTATATATTCCCATAGTCTATACAGTACCGTAATCTCCCCCGTACTGGGCGCTGTCAGAGGGAACTCTATAGGTATGGTACAAAACCAAAATCGTACAAGGTGTGTTAGGGTAGGCGACATGGCACAACTAGGCAACGGCAGGGTAGATATACCAATTGCTATCCGGGCTGGTAGTAACGCATAGCCGCAGTTACCGCCCACCTCGAAAAAACACCCCCAAAATTAAAAAAAATAAATGTGGCCACCGAATAAATCCAAAGTCAGAGTATAGTATCAAAGAGATGTGTCCGATAAATGATGCTACCCCCTTGGCTTGAGAATCGCTCCTATTTTAGCCACCTTATGCCAACTCACGGGAGTTGGGTCCACGTTTTCACCTCAAAGGAAACGTCGCCACCATCCTACTTGATTCTGGAATCTCCATCGCATACGTGGTTGTTAAAGTGGTTTTCGGTATTGGCAGAGAGTATGACAACTTCCGATCTCGGTCTCTTCAATAACCAAACGTTATTATAACACCGGGGTTATTTCAAAATAATTTATACTTTAAAACAGAATATAATATTCATTTCAAAACCTTATAATACGATATCATCTTCATTTTAAAACCAAATCAATATGAAATCATTTACAAACCCAAATTAATATAATAACATTTTTTATTTCAAATATATCCTTTTTAGTCCGCGAGCATAGCTCAGCTTGTTGAGGACTACCTTGCAACTATGGAACAAAGTTCGTGGAGGTTGCGGGTTCGAGTCCCGCAGCTGAGATTTGTTTCCCTTAAGGCCTTGAGCGGTCTATCCTCAAATAAGCCGAAACGAGGTAGAGGATTAATGCTCTTGGCTGGGATGGCTAAAAATGGGGTTCAATGTGGCGGACAGCTGTATCCCCTAGCTCTACTCTCCGGAGTAGGGTTTTAAAAAAATATATATCCTTTTCTAAAACCATAACATTTTCAAAATTATAATATTTCGAAACCAAACGCTCGAAATATAACCTTCCAAACATAAAACTTGAATTTCATAACTTTGAAATATAACTACACCCCTCAAATGGTTTAAATATTACATTACTTTATAAAATAAAATAACCTCTTTGATTTCACAAATAAATTCCAAATATCGATTTGAACCTCCAAATAAACCATTTTTAGTTCAATATTTTCAAAGCGTAAAATTCAACATTTCAAACTAAATTTTTTAATTTATTTATATATATATATATATACACCAATTTCACTTTTCTATTATTTAGTTTGGAATATTTACTTAAAAATCTAGTATCCTTTTAATAAAACTCCAAATTTCAAAAATTGAATATTCCTCAATTCATTTAGACTTGATATATTTACTTAAACCACCTTAACCCCGAATTTAGTTTTAAAACCATATTCTTTTTAAATCTAAATTTCAATAAGATCTTAATCAAATAAAATCTCAAATCAATTTCAAAACTATCATCTCAACTTTGATTTATAAAAACAATATAAACTCTATATTAAAGTATAATTTAAGTAAACACTTATCCATAATATATTTTAATGAAATCAACTTTATTATTAAAATTACTTATACTTTAAATAATTTTATACATAGTTTAAAACCAAGAATTTAACCATATATAAAATAACCTTTATCAAATATCCGACATCAATATTTCATAAAACCATATATATATTTCTTCACAAAACCATAGAAAACATTTCAAAATATTTTTATATATATAGACCGCGGTGTCTGTATGTAATTTTCTACCCTATAGTCAAGTGATACAGATATTTATCATTTTGATCTGCAATTTAAAAATGAAAAAATGCGGTTATGTATCATTTCAAACCGCAATCCCGAATGAAATGAAAATGCATAGTAACTTGCAGTTTATAACCATATAAAATTCAGCAACCATTCATCCAATATCACCCATCAACCATTTATCACAATCATCAAATTCAACAATAGCATCAATATAGAACGGATAATGAACAACAGGTATTAAATGGCAGTTTATATCCAATAATAATTTAAGTAACTGTTTAACTGTCAGTTTATATGCAATGAATAATTAATTAACAATTTAACTGGCAGTTTAAATGCAATGAATAGATTAAATAGAAATTTAATTTAAATAAAGGAAATTAACTGAGATGATGATTAAAAATATGCCAAACAACCATAAATAAATTTTAAATCACATCATATATCAATTTAACAAACATAGGAAATCTTAGAAGATGTGAGTGGGTTAAAACACTCAACTTTTAAATTTAAATTGAATTCAAATCCAATTTAAATCCAAAAATTTGACTGTCTTAGAAGTCGTTCAAACCTGAGTCTTCAAGTCCAGAATTTCAATACGATCCTAACAAAAAAAACGTGCGTGAACTGGTGCTTGTATGAGAAAGATATAGCGATTGGTGTGTTTGAAGTTCAATTAAAATAAAAATAAAAATGAGAACACTTTATCCTACTTGCCATGTCACTATTGCAATATCTCCAGCAAGGAAAACGCGCGCTACAGGAAATCATGCACGAACCCAAATTTTCACGACCGGAGCCCAACGTTGACCATCATTCGCCAAGCCCCCACGATCGGCCGCTGCCTGCGCGCGTTCCCCCAGGCGATGCGCCATCTATCCCGAGCCCCCTTCTCGTCGAACGACGACGAACGTCACCGGCTGTCATAAAAACCGAACCCAATCTCGAAACCCTAATCCACAAATTCCCAGCAATCTAACCTTTGATTCTCAAAAACAAACCGCATGGATGAAGTCCCATCGGTCCTCTCTTCAAAATCGAGAAAGGGTTTTCCGATCCGATGAAGTTCATCGTCGAGTGATGGACGGCCGAAACTTCTTCGATTTTTACCGATCATACGATGAACCAAAACGAAAAACGAACACCACCAGTGAATTACGCTAGTCGAGAGCTTCAACATGTATTTTTTCCAGAATTTTCTGAGGATTTTGAAATTTATGCTTTGGATTTGATTTGCAATTGGTTTGGAAATATAAAACTTTGTCTGCCATTGAGGAGGAGTAGGAATAGAACGAATTTACATACAGACAAATGAGAATTAGAGAGGCCAGGGTTTATAGCAGGATATTTATAGAAAAAGTTGAAATAGAATAAATGGATCGGGTTGAATATACACGCTAACGACAAAGTGGCCCAAAAAGCCAGTTTCGACTCCGGAATGAAATTGGGTCAGCCCATATATCAAAATAGATGCTTAAAAATATTTTAAACGCAATGGAAAAGGTTTCAGGTTCAAATTGCATCTTATGAAGAAGTTATGCTAAAACCAATATTTTTCAAATTGATTTCAATTGATTTCAATATATCGATTTCAAGGCGTTTCGAGTCCGTACGATCAAACGACAAGTCTGATCGCTACGAAACTTGAAACACTATAATAATTCACTATTACGGATCCGATGAAATTGGCTTCGTCGAAATCCGAGTTAGTGGCCAAAATGGCTATTTTTCCATTAATTAAATTAATAATTAATTAATAAAATCCAATTTTTAATTTAAATTCTAAAATTGGCCAATATTATCACTTTTATATTTCTCCATCAATTAAAATGTTTCAAACAATTTAAAAGTCAATTTAAATTTTGATTAACTTATCGATTTCATTATTTTCCTCAATTCCATTCAAATACAGAAATTATCAATTTAATTTTCCAAAATTTCTATTAAATTAAATTACCAAATCTTTATTATCAAATAGATGGATTTAACATTGGATTCAAAACTATTGCATTAATATTTTCCAGTTTCACTTAATTTTCAATTTATGTAATAATAAATGTTTAATTCTACTTAATTGCAGTAAACTCAATTACCTTAATTCTTTATATTCAAATAAATTAACAATCTTGATTTAAAATCTTTACATTACCCAATAGTCATATTATAAATGGAATTTACATTATCTCCAATCATTAATTTACCATCAGTTAAGATCTTAACATTTGTTCCATAAATTTATTTGCACTAAATTAGTTACTGCATTAATTCTTATTTATATAACATTAAGGTTCATTTAACCCTGATTGATTTCCAATATTTATTTAACACCTTACGTAAACAAGCCTCCTATATTAATTGCATTTATAAGTTCGTTACTTATAAACCAGATTTATAATTCCATATCCAATGCTAATTTTATTTCATTACATTAATATATGCCTATTTACATTTTATTTTGAATGAATATTATATTTTTAAATGCGTACTTCTATAAATTTGAACACATTAATTAAGATTTTTTAAATACTTTACGTTCTATTAAATTTACAACATTAAATTTACATTCTATAAATTACCTTACATACTTTCGTATTAATTTCCCAATTAACATAATTTGAACTTATTTCCCAATCCACCGATTACTTCTTAAAATAAATTTACGCTTCTATTAATTTACATTCACCTTCCGTTACTATATTAATAATCATTAAAGTAACGTTTATTATCAATATCAACATTATAATTACTTATCATTTAAATGATCTTTATTTCCAATAAATTCATTGACCAATTAATTAGGTAGTTTATAATACTTGTTATCATACCCTTAAAATTTACACTTAAGTTTATGTTATATTCAATTTGTCGCTAAGTATACTTTTACATTGTTTCCACTGATTTGAATTTCATTCAATTAATTAATAATCTTCTCAGTTAACATTAACGTAACATTTTCTTTATTTTTATTGCAATTGATTCAAAATTCAATTCCTAATTCTTAATATCTAAATCAAAACTTTCAAACATTGTATTACTCCTCACATTAATGTGACATTTATTAATTTCAAATAAACATACTACTAAATTTTCCCTTAATTGAAATTTGGTTTATAGCCTAATATAACATTTAAATTAACCCATTTCATTTAACTTATGCAAATTCAGCTTTGACTAACTTTATTGCCTAAATTTACATGCAGTTACTTTTAAATAAATAAATTATTGTATTGGTTTATTCAATAGTTACTTTTATTTACTCATTTTCTATTTTATAACCAAATGTAACAATTTTTACTATTCATTATTATATTAATGAATTCCATTCTAGTAAATAATTTTATTAATATTTCACTAATTCAACATTTCTATTGGTTTCTTATATTAAGCTTATAACCAAGTATGAAAATTTACATTATTTCAATTTATTGCTATATAAATATTAAATTGTTAACATTTAATTACAATTGCTTCATCTAATTTCTACATTCGCACCAATATAAATTTTAAGACTTTTATTTCTTTCTAAATTAAATTAAAAATCTTATTAATAGGACAAATTTAATGAACGAAATTTACAGGTCGTTACACTCTCCCCCACTCAAAACTTTTCATCCCCGAAAAGGAAAAAGGAGGGAAAAGAAGAATCAAGAAATCAATATATATCTTATTCAAAACATTAACTTTATAAACAAATGTATTTACAAAATTTATTACTTTAAATAAATACACCCGTTTTATAACCATTAAATATTTTTATACTTAAATAGATAAAGTTTGGAAATCATTTTCAAAAATGTTCTAAGTCCAAAATTTACGAAAAATTTCGGCAGAGTCTCCTTTGTACGGAGAGGATCGAGAGAAAATATAATATCAAATATAACAAAATATCACATATAATATCCAAAATATTATATCACAACATGGGAAAATATATAAAAATAGCGCTATAAACCGTAATCCGAGAACATACCTATTTGTCGGGCAAGTTACGCTTATATTATGAAACCAAATGCAGTAGTAATTGCTTCCGTAACTTGTATTTCACTTATATAATCCAAAAAGGTTATCAATCATATAAAATGAAATATTTAAGGTTATTTCAACTACAAACAAACAATTCAATACAATCAGTAGTCACTAGCAACAAAGCATCCAACCCTCACATAGAATCCATACAAATCAATCATTCATTCATATCAACAAAACATATAGTTGTTCGGGTTCAAACTTTAAATTGTACAGAATGAAAAATAAACTATCAAGTGCATTATTTACTTAACAGTCTTAGATGAAACAAAATAGATTATTAATTTATCCAAACAATTTTAAATTTTCTTACCCAAACAACCATAAACCAAAACAATAACAATGATTAGTTTATTCTTTATTAATTCTATTCATTTTTATTTATTGCCTACAATTATTCATTTTCATATGTTCAGGTCATGTAAGTTTCTTTTTATTGCATTACATTTATGCATTTTTCAATTCCATTCATTTATTTAATTCTTACATTTTTATTATATTTAATTATAGTAACATTTTAATTACAACTTAAATTTATAATTTTATAACATCAATTCTTATAAATAAAGAATTTCATTAATTACCTTCATTACCTTAAATTTATTTCTTGTATAATATATATTACATTTTCTTATTAACATTTTCAACATTTATATCTTTTGGTAAGTTATAAATATGCTTTTTGAATGTAATTGAAAGTTATACAAGTTTTCTCGCTTCTTTTAATTAATTTAATGTTCAATAAAATGTCCTTTGTTTCACAGGTTACAAATTTCAAATTTCTTTTAATCCCATTTATAACCTAGCATTAAATCACTTATTTTAATTAAAAGCTCCAATTATTTTTTAAATTCCATTTCACTAATTAAAACCATTAATAAATGGAAACTTAAGAATTTAAATTCCGGGTTTAATTTCAAATTATTTTAAAATAATAGATAAATATACTTACAACCTATCTATATCCAAGTATATTTAAAACAAATTAAAATTCACCTTTGTTTATCAAAATAAATCTGTAGCAAACTACTACAGAGGCCTTCCCACTTCGAAACTCGAAAATAAATGTCGATGATGCGTGCACTCATCAACGAAATTATTTTCCAGCGACAGAGAGGGGAGTACATAACTTATTTCATTTCAAGGGTTCTTTTAAAACAATTCTTTCAAATTAAATTGAATATTTATATCAGAAACACTTCTAACAATATTATTACTATATTCCATAATTGTTCAAAAGAAAGTTTCAAAACCCCAGAACTTAAGTTCTAAATTTCCAATTTCTACATTTATTACATTTTTAATCTCATTTCAACTATTATTTATGAATTTCATTACCTAACAACCAATATAATACAGCCAAATATAACCTTTATAAAAATTTACTTTATATATATAGAAAATATAATAGGCAAAATATTTCATTCACCTATATTAAAACAAATATTGTGTTGGTTTGTCCTATTAAGTGTTTAGAAATCCCTATTGATGTCATAGCATCCCATGCACCAACCAGAATTTATAAAAACAAAGCGGAATAGATTAACACAATATAAAATCTTTTTATAATATTAAAAACTACGCTCTCTCATATATACGCTCAACGACTCATCATACGGTATTACCACCCTATTGATAAAGAGTCATACCCCACAAAGCTAAGGTTTATCGCTAAACCAAAGCTCTGATACCAAATGTAACGTCCCGCCTTTTCGCACGCTTTAAATCGAAGATAAACCACACATGTCAGACTTAAAACATACGGAAGGGCGAGTTGTTATGGGGTAAATCAGAAAAATAAGAAAGAAATAAAAAAAACAGAATCTCACAGCGGAAGGATAAAATATAATAATCAAATATACAGTTCATAAATCCGTTTACAAAATATTCGATTATACTTATACAACATATATCAGAGTTACACATACCAATAAATAACAATTATGCAGCGGAATAAAATGGTGCAGTGGAATAATATAGTAGATATAGTAATACAAATCTTCGTCTTCATCCTCCAGAAATAAATCTTTGAATCCTGAAATGCTCGGACTGACCCGAGCGAATTGAAAAGATAAAACACTAGAGTCGAAACTAAAAGATCTTATGTAAGTTAAATCAAAAGAAATAAATATGAGTGCAGTAACTCAAGAGAAGCTCGGGATTTACATCTCTTAAGGATCCGTTAAACTATTTACTATGTAGTATATTTCGCTATTATAATAGTGTCTAATTGTAAAATAAACTTACTTTTAAATAGCGTCAAGACTTTGCATTTTCCACCTTAACACATTATATATTCCCATAGTCTACACGGTACCGTAATCTCCCCGTACTGGACGTCGTCAGAGGGCACCCCATAGGTATGGTACAAAACCAAAATCGTATAAGGCGCGCTAGGGTAGGTGACATGGCACAACTAGGCAATGCCAGGGTAGATATACCAATTGCTATCCGGGCTGGTGGTAACGCATAGCTGCAGCCGCTGCCCACCTCGAACAAACACCCCCAAAATCAAAAAAAATAATGGTGGCTATCGAATAGATCCAAAGTCAGAGTATAGTATCGAAGTGATGTGTCCGATAAACGGTGCTACTCCCTTGGCCCGAGAATCGCTCATGTTTTAGCCACCTTATGCCAACTCACGGGAGTCGGGTCCACATTTTTACCTCAAAGGAAACGTCACCACCATCCTACTTCGTTCTAGAATCTCCACCACGTACACGGTTGTTAAAGTGGTTTTCAGCGTTGGTAGAGAGTACGACAACTTCCGATCCCGGTCTTTTCAACAACCAAATGTTATTATAACACCGTGGTTATTTCGAAATAATTTATACTTTAAACCAGAATATAATATTCATTTCAAAACCATATAAATACGATATCATCTTCATTTTAAAACCAAATCAATATGATATCATTTATAAAACCAAATTAATATAATATCATTTTTTTTATTTCAAATATATCATTTTCTAAAACCATAACATTTTAAAAGTTATAATATTTCGAAACCAAACGCTTGAAATATAACCTTCCAAACATAAAACTTGAGTTTCATAACTTTAAAATATAACTACACCCCTCAAATGATTTAAATATTACATTACTTTATAAAATAAAATAATTCTTTGATTTCACAAATAAATTCCAAATATCGATTTGAACCTCCAAATAAACCATTTCTAATTCAATATTTTCAAAGCTTAAAATTCAATATTTCAAACTAAATTTTTTAATTCATATATATATATATATATATATATATATATATATATATATATAACACCAATTTCACTTTCTATTATTTAGTTCGGAATATTTACTTAAAAATCTAGTATCTCTTTAGTAAAACTCCAAATTTCAAAAATTGAATATTCCTTAATTCATTTAGACTTGATATATCTACTTAAACCACCTTAACCCCGAATTTAGTTTTAAAACCATATTCTTTTAAAATCAAAATTTCAATAAGATCTTAATCAAATAAAATCTCAAATCAATTTCAAAACTATCATCTCAACTTTGATTTATAAAAACAATATAAACTCTATAGTAGAGTACAATTTAAGTAAACACTTATCTATAATATATTTTAATGAAATCAACTTTATTATTAAAATTACTTGTACTTTAAATAATTTTATACATAGTTTAAAACCAAGAATTTAACCATATAAAAAATAACCTTTATCAAATATCCGACATCAATATTTCATGAAACCATATATATTTCTTCATAAAACCATAGAAAACATTTCAAAATATATTTATATATATAGACCGCGGTGTCTGTATGTAATTTTCACCCTATGGTCAAGTAATACAGATATTTAACATTTCGATCCGCAATTTAAAAATAAAAAATGCGGTTATGTATCATTTCAAACCGCAATCCCGAATGAAATGAAAATGCATATTAACTTGCAATTTATAACCATATAAAATTCAGCATCCATTCATCCAATATCAACCATCAACCATTTATCATTATCATAAAATCAACAATATCATCAGTATAGAACGGATAATGAACAACAGGTATTAAATGGCAGTTTATATTCAATAATAATTTAAATAACTGTTTAACTGTCAGTTTATATGCAATGAATAATTAATTAACAATTTAACTGGCAATTTAAATGCAATCAATAAATTAAATAGCAATTTAATTTAAATAAAGGAAATTAACTGAGACGATGATTAAAAATATGCCAAACAACCATAAATAAATTTTAAATCACATCATATATCAATTTAACAAACATAGGAATTCTTAAAAGTTGCGAGTGGGTTAAAACACTCACCTTTTAAATTTAAATTGAATTCAAATCCAATTTAAACCCAAAAATTTGACCATCTCAGAATTCAACCTAATGAGAGTCATCAAGTCCGGAATTTCAATACAATCCTAACAAAAAAAACTGCACGTGAATTGGTGCTCGTATGAGAAAGATATAGTGATTAAAATAAAAATAAAAATGAGAACACTTTAGCCTACTTGCCACGTCACTATTGCAATGTCCTCAGCAAGGAAAACGCGCGCTACAGGAAATCACGCACGTACCCATATTTTCACGGCCGGAGCCCAACGTTGACCATCATTCGCCAAGCCTCCACGATCGGCCGCTGCCTGCGCGCGTTCCCCCAGGCGATGCGCCATCTACCCCGAGCCCCTTCTCGTCGAACGACGACGAACGTCACCTACCGCCACAAAAACCGAACCCAATCTCGAAACCCCAATCCACAAATTCCCGGCGATCTAACCCTTGATTCTCAAAACAAACCGCATGGATGAAGTCCCATCGGTCCTCTCTTCAAAACCCAGAAAGGGTTTTCCGATCCGACGAAGTTCATCGTCGAGCGATGGACGGCCGAAACATCTTCGATTTTACTGATCAGACAATGAATTAAAACGAAAAATAAACATCACCAGTGAATTACGCTAGTCGAGAGCTTCAACATATATTTGCAGAATTTTCTGAGGACTTTGAAATTTATGCTTTGGATTTGATTTGCAGTTGGATCTGGAAATATAAAACTTTGTCTGCCATTGAGGAAGAGTAGGAATAGAATGAATTTATGTATAGATAAATGAGAATTAGGGAGGCTATGGTTTATAGCAGGATATTTATAGAAAAGGTTAAAAGAGAATAAATGGATCGGGTTGAATATACGCGCTAACGACAAAGTGGCCCAAAAAGCCCGTTTCGACTCCGGAATGAAATTGGGTCAGCCCATATATCAAAATAGATGCTTCAAAATATTTTAAACGCAATGGAAAAGGTTTCAGGTTCAAATTTCACCTTATGAAGAAGTTATGCTAAAACCAATATTTTTCAAATTGATTTCAATTGATTTCAATGTATCGATTTCAAGGCGTTTCGAGTCCGTACGATCAAAAGACAAGTCCGATCACTACGAATCTTGAAACACTATAATAATTCACCATTACGGATCCGATGAAACTGGTTCCGTCCAAATCCGAGTCAGTGGCCAAAATGGCTATTTTTCCATTAATTAAATAAATTAATAATTAATTAATAAAATCCAATTTTTAATTTAAATTCTAAAATTGACCAATTTTATCACTTTTATATTTCTCCATCAATTAAAATGTTTTAAACAATTTAAAAGTAAATTTAAATTTTGATTAATTTACCGATTTCAGTATTTTCCTCAATTCCATTCAAATACAAAAATTATCAATTTAATTTTCCAAAATTTCAATTAAATTAAATTACCAAATCTTTATTATCAAATAGATGGATTTAAAATCGGATTCAAAACTATTGCATTAATATTTTCCAATTTCACTTAATTTTCAATATACGTAATAATAAATGTTTAATTCTACTTAATTGCAATAAACTCAATTACCTTAATTCTTTATATTCAAATAAATTAACAAATCTTGATTTTAAATCTTTACATTTCCCAATAGTCATATTATAAATGGAATTTACATTATCTCCAATCATTAATTTACCATCAGTTAATATCTTAACATTTGTTCCATAAATTTATTTGCACTAAATTAGTTACTACATTAATTTTTATTTATATAACATTAAGGTTCATTTAACCCTGATTGATTTCCAATATTTATTTAACACCTTACATAAACAAGCCTCATATATTAATTGCATTTATAAGTTCATTACTAATCAAACCAGATTTAAAATTCCATATCCAACGCTAATTTTATTTAATTACATTAATATATGCCTATTTACATTTCATTTTGAATGAATATTATATTTTTAAATGCGTACTTCTATAAATTTGAACACATTAATTAAGATTTTTAAATACTTTACGTTCTATTAAATTTACAACATTATTTACATTCTATTAATTACCTTACATACTTTCGTATTAATTTCCCAATTAACATAATTTGAACTTATTTCCCAATCCACCAATTACTTCTTAAAATAAATTTATGCTTCTATTAATTTACATTCACCTTCCATTACTATATTAATAATCATTAAAGTAACGTTTATTATCAATATCAACATTATAATTACTTATCATTTAAATGATCTTTATTTCCAATAAATTCAATGACCAATTAATTAGGTAGTTTATAATACTTGTTATCATACCCTAAAAATTTACACTTAAGTTTATGTTATATTCAATTTGTCGCTAAGTATACATCTACATTGTTTCCACTGATTTGAATTTCATTCAATTAATTAATAATCTCCTCAGTTAACATTAACGTAACATTTTCTTTATTTTTATTGCAATTGATTCAAAATTCAATTCCTAATTCTTAATATCCTTTAAATCACAACTTCCAAACATTGTATTACTCCTCACATTAATGTGACGTTTATTAATTTCAAATAAACGTGCTACTAAATTTTCCCTTAATTGAAATTTGGTTTATAGCCTAATATAACATTTACATTAACCCATTTCATTTAACTTATAAAAATTCAGCTTTGACTAACTTTATTGCCTAAATTTACATGCAGTTACTTTTAAATAAATAAATAAATTATTGCATTGGTTTATTCAACAGTTACTTTTATTTACTCATTTTCTATTTTATAACCAAATGCAACAATTTTCACTATTCATTATTATATTAATGAATTCCATTCTAGTTAATATTTTTATTAATATTTCACTAATTCAACATTTCTATTGGTTTCTTATATTAAACTTATAACCAAGTATGAAAATTTACATTATTTCAATTTATTTCTATATAAATATTAAATTGTTAACATTTAATAACAATTGCTTCATCTAATTTCTACATTCGCACCAATATAAATTTTAAGGCTTTTATTTCTTTCTAAATTAAATTAAAAATCTTATTAATACGACAAATTTAGTGAACGAAATTTACAGGTCGTTACATCATGGGTTCGAGGTGGCTAAATGCCTCTATGATCGCGACATCCACTGACAAGTCGTGACTCCTCCTAAACAGTCGCACTCCCCCAGATTCATCCCTTCGAAGCACTTCGTCGATTCGCAACCTAAAATCACCTCCATGACAAAAATGTCGAGCAACTCCTCACAAAAACTGAATCGAAGAAGCTGCCGAGTACTTTTGTTGAAGTTGCGACCAACGAAATCCAAACCATTCTATAGATCTAGCCAAGACAGATTTAAGCTGTTTTTTTTCTTATGCGATTTTTTTTCTTTTTTTCGAGAGGAACGAAATCGATATCGTTTAAAAACAGAAGAGGAATAATGACTTGAACTGGAAAGCTTCGTTCACTCTTTTTTTTCTAAGCGACGACCTTTTTTTCGAGTTGAAGGTTTGGTTTGAACGATAAGAAGAAGACGACATGATTTATAAAATGAAAGGGGCGGCTTCGTACAAGAAAAAGTAGCATGTAGGGCTAATGGCTACAAAGAAGGCAAAAGCGTTGATGGTGAAAGAAAACAGGCTGGTGGGAAGGGAATCTCTGCCGTGTTGATTTAGGATATAAATAAATATATGTATTAGTTTAAATACTAATTCTCTCAATTTAGGTAGCTTAAAATTGCAAACCCCTATCGAGGCATGCCGCTAGGCGTTCATAATGTTATACCACTATTCCAAACGCAATTGAAAAGATTTCGTGTCCTAATTCGATCGTATGTGAAGATTGCTTTTTGGACCCAGTTATTATAGTAAATTTTCGATATAGATTTCAGCGCGTTTATATCTCGTATGCTAACATGATAACTCCAAACGCTACGAAATTCGAAATTCGATAATAATACATTATTACGGATCAAATGGAACTGGTTTCATCGAATTCCGAGACTGTGCCTCAGAAGGCTATTTTTAAATGTCAATTTAAATGATACATTTTCAAAATTGAACAAAACACTTTTAAATTCAATTTTTAAAGCCTTTATTATCTTTAGTATTATCAATATAAATATTCAAGCCCTCAAATTATTTTTAACAAGCTCGAAACTCCAGATTTCATATTTTACCTGATTTCTAATTATTTAATTCAATAATTTAATTATCCAATAAATAGTGATATTTGAAATTCAAGTTAGGAATTAACTTTTAAATATTTAAAATCAATTAAATATTCCAATTTCAAATATCTAAAATTTTGGGTCATCACAAAATGAAATTTATATAATTTGAGTTGATAGTTGAATAAATAAATTTGAATTGAATGACTATCTATTTATTTAATAAATGAATTAAACCAAATTATTGAATATAAATTAATTTAAATTGAAATTTATATGGTTTAAATTAATTTTTTTCCTTTTTAATTTCAATCTATTTTCTTTCTAGTTGTTCCCATTCCCCTACCTTGTTCCGTTTCGGGGACGAAAAGTTTTGAGTGGGGAGAGTGTAACGACCTGTAAAATTCGATGGTTTAATAGTGTAATTAACTGAGTTTTGTGAAATTTTAAATAATGAAATTTTGAGTAGATTTAATATTTGGAATACGTCCACTTCAACATAGCAAATGGTGAATTTTCATCAGATAATATTGAAGTTTATTTTCTTATGTAAATTTATTTAAATTCAAATCAGTTAAAATTGATGGTAATAAAATGTTTTCCAAACTTGAATATTTTTATACAATAATTTTGTAAACCATCTTCTGAGTGAGACGTCATATTTCATTTCATCAAATTTGAAATACTATTGCTTCGTTTATCTTATTTCTGATATTTTAGCAGTATTTTCGATAACGATTATCGACTTTTGATAGGATGATCATACCACTAATGTATGTATATCATTTTGATCATCTCATCGTGCTGATCTCTTCGGTACATTTAATCTGTGTTTTGAATTCCGAAACACAGCGGAATCCATGGAAACAGTGATCGTACCGGTACCGAATTCTAACTTTTGGTTTCCAACGTCTCTTTCATATTCCACCGTTCAATTTTCAATAGCCTGTAGCCTTTTCAATTCTCAAAATTCAAACTGTGATCATTACTAGCCCTTTTATATTCCTAGATTTATTTTAATGTTTCATTGGTTTAATACATTCCAACTTTTCATTTATCTTTTCCTCTGCTTACATTCGTTCCTTTCCAAAGCTATTCTGCAGATCTAAAATTGTTCCTCCTCTTATATACAAATTTATATATATCGCTTGTAGGTGAAATGCAATCCTTGCTTGCTCTTTCCCTCTGGCCACCTATGCACGACCTTAACCCATCAAATCCACACCGCATATTCTTTTCCCCACCTCCTCTACTCTGGACTGTCACTACCAAACCACTGGCCATAGGCGAACGCCGCAACACCCTTAGCAAGCCTTCCTCGTCCTTCCTCCTTTTGCCGCCCTCTGGCCATCTCAACTGCCCAAAGCCATCTTCCCTCAAACCCCGCCGAGGTCGATCATCCTCCCACTTGTGCCTGCCCACCTTGCTGTGTTGCTTTCCTCTGTAAGCTATAGGTTGTTGTATATACATAGTATATTATAATATATTGAGTTATATGCGTGAATATATATATATATATATTAGTTTTGTATTGGTTGTATTTTAAATTTTAAAAATTTGTTTTCGTGTATTATTTACACACACACACACACATATATACATATATATTCAATTACTGTGATAATATGTAGATAGGTAATATCGATAAAATATATAATATTATATAGTTTGACTTGTAATATATATTTCGGTCTGTATATTATAATATAGTTGCATACATCTTAAGTTTTTACAATTATATATATGTATTAGTTCACAATAGAACTTGAATTCTGTTCTTATATATAGAATGTATAAGATGTATTTAAGTTATATGCTTTGTTGTATATATCGTGTCTGCAACTATATACATACATACATACATACATACATACATATATATATATAGTACATAAAATTTTCATTTGCTTATACTTTCCGTCTGTGTGAGTACACGGTGTTATATATTTCATTGGATATTTTATAGTTGTTCATGTGATTCAAGTACACATATATCTGGAATCAAAGTCACATATATGGTGATAGTGATTTTGAGTATTATAATGTATGTTTTTATATGTATATATATATATATATATATATTTATTGTAACATTCCCATTTTTAAAGTCAAGTTTAATTTGGTAATTAATTAAAATTTTGAATTAAATTATGAATTTAATGGTGAGTTAATTTTAATTTTTCCAAATTTAATAAAGATATGTGTTTGTTTTTTGTTTATATAAATAAATTATGATTTGAAATTTGAATTTAAATTCTTTAATAAATGTATTAAAAACAAATTGGATTTAAAACTCTATATTTTAAATTAGTAAAAGTTTGTTTTCTAAAAATTATAATGTGTGTGTGTGTGTGTGTGTGTATACATACATATATATATGTAAATTGATTTGGAAGTTATATTTTAAATTCAAAATTTTCAAAAGCTATTCAGAAGTTAAATTCTATATTTTACAATATACATATGTGTGATTTATTTAAAGTATAATTAGATTTTAAAATCAATTACTTGAAAGTTATAAATGTATACACTAGTTTTAAACCATTTTCTTTTAAATTGTATGTATATAAAACAAAGGAAATGTATTTATTAATAGTAAATATAAAACTAAACAAGGGTTTAAAGCATGATTTATAAATTAAGTATAAAAATGAGGCAAGGATTTAAACATAAAAATACACATTTGTGACATTTATGAAATAAGGAAATACATGCTTAAACACTTGTAAGTTCAATTAAACAAGTGGCAAATATACTTTCTCTTAAGTTTGAATTATAAAACAATATAGTATCAAAACGAAACCAGGTTACTTTCATTTCTCAAGTCTTCAAAAGAAAAATATGAGAAGCTTCAACTTGGAAATCAAAATAAATTCAAAATCAAACAAAAACCCTGTTCAACTTATTTCAAACCGGGCAACAAAAGAAAATTCAAAACAAGTTTCAAATCTTATAACCTAGAAGAAGAAAATTTAGATCAACATCAAAGTTCAAAGACCTGAAGCTCAAAGCAATCAAAGAAAAATTAAATTTAAGAATCAAAATACTATCTTCAACCTGATTCAAATCTGAGCAACATCATCTCAAGATAAATCAAGCAACAAATTCAACATCAAACCATCTTAAACCTAGAAGCTTCTTGAATCAGATCAACACCAGATTACAAATTTCAAGTTCAAATTCATTTTCTAGGTCCTCTGTTCATCTCTCAGGTGAGCAAACTACCTTGGTAAATCCTAAAACTGCGATGATTTGATTTGCATGTGATAATTCTGGAAAGTAAGTATGCATGAATGATAAAAAATGACTGCATGTATGAATATATATGTGGAAAATGAGTGTGCATGTCTGTGATGTTTTGTTCCAGGTTTAAAGAGTTTAAACCTGCTTCAAAAATCAAAATTTCTCCCCCTGATTTTCTTTAGGGTTTAGAATCTAAACAAAACAAGTTTGTTTAATCAAAATCTAGATCCTAAAAATATTTTTATATAAAATTGGTTAAAGCATTTTCTGGAAATTGAAAAATATAGTGAAAAACTTAAAACATCCCAAAATTTGATCATTAAGTTTTCCTGATTTGATTATATAATCTGAATCGTCTTCAAAAATGGTGATTTTTAAGAACAAAATCAATATTTTTAGACCTATATTGAATGAGAATTTCGAGGTTGAATGAAAAATATGTTTTGGGTGAATTCTATTGATCGGTGAAGAGTTGATCAACGTGACCGTTGTTGAAGGTAGAAGGAATAACGGTGATCGTGAGAAAAATACTCGGAGTGTTTCTAGGTCACTATGGTGGCTTACGGGCGTCATACTAGGGTTCGAAGCCTGGTTGGTGTCAGGGAGCTAGCCGAAACTTTGCATTGTCGTGGATGGATCGGGTACTACTGCACCGGGGGGTTGATGTGTGAAGATGTGGCGCATCACTGGGAGAAGCAGCGTGGGTTCTGGCGATCTGAATCGTCGGCGTAAGGAAGTTTGGCCAATCGAATGTACTTCCAGTTGGGTACTGTTTGACTCAATCTCGAATTCGACGGCAGTTCGTCAATCTGGGTGTTGGAGTTGGTCGACGGTGATGTCGATGACATGTCGTAGGTCGGGGCAGTGATCGTAGATGATCGGAATGCTCGTGCACGTGCACGCGTGCATTTTCATGAGTCTACGTATGGTTGAATTTGGGAAGAAGGAAGATACTCGGGTCTTGCTCCTTTCCAAAGCTAATCGTTCCTTTCCAAAGCTAATCTGTAGATTTGAAATTGTTCCTCCTCTTATTATATAAAAATTTATATATATCGCTTGTAGATGAAATGCAAGCCTTGCTCGCTCTTTCCCTTTGGCCACCTACGCGCGACCTTAACCACTCATCTACTCCACGCCGCATATTCTTTTCCCCACCTCCTCTGCTCTGGCCTATCATCAACAAACCACTTGCCACAACTGAATGCTGCAACACCCTAAGCAAGCCTTCCTCCTCCTTCCTCCTTTAGCCACCCTCCGGCCATCTTAAATACCTGAAGCCAGCCGAGGCCGATCATCTCCCCTCCTTGTGCCTGCCTACCTTGATGCGTTGCCTCTATAAGCTATAGGTTGTTGTATATAGATAGTATATTATAATATATTGAGTTATATGCATGAGTATGTATATGTTTTAGTTTTGTATTGGTTGTGTTTTAAATTCTAAATATGTGTTTTCTTGTATCGTTTATATATATATATATATATATATATATATATATATTCAGTTACTATGGTAATATGTTGATTGGTAATATGTATAAAATATATCATATTATATAGTTTGGTTTGTAATATATATTTCGTTCTATATATTATAATGAAGTTGTATATATTTTTGATAGTTGCATACATCTTAAATTTCGACAGTTATACATATGTATTAGTTCATAGTAGCACTTGAGTTCTGTTCTTATATATATAATATATAAGATGTATTTAAGCTATATGCTTTGTTGTATATATCATGTCTACAACTATGTGTGTGTGTGTGTGTATCTTACAGTATATATATATATCGTATATAAAATTTTCATTTGCTTATACTTTCCGTCTGCATGAGTACACAGTGTTATATATTTCATTGGATATTATAAAGTTGTTCTTATGATTCAAGTTCACATGTATCTGGAATCAAAGTTGTACATATGGTTACAGCTTCTTTTGCTGAAAGGTGTATTGATTTTGAGTATTATAATGTATGTTTATATATATTTACAAAAAAAATATATAAGATATAAAATGTGCTGTTTTGGATGGAAGAAATCTATTGATAAATAAACGTTTATCTAAGTCCATATATTGTTATATATATTAGTTTATTTAGCAATGTATATTATTTCTTTAGTATGCATGTATATGAGTTCGTATAGTATTTGTGAGGTGTACTTTGTAATTGTTTGGGATCTTAAAGTCATAACAGAAGTATATGTGTGAGTTGTATATATTAGTTATATGACTATGGTTCTGTTGAGTCGTCTGTAACATATAATGTATATGTCAGTATACATGTATATAGGATTGTAATAATATTAATTTTAAAATTTATATCTGTTTTATTATATATGTTACGTAAATATATGCACATGTTGGCGCATATGAAGTTTGTACGTATAGAATAGGTATATAAGTATTTATTTCAAATTTTATTATCTATATTTTGATCTTTAATATATGAATTCACTCATAACTTTGATCTTCATCAATCCAGTTTGGTTCGACTTTGTCAATTCTGAGCCATCAACTCTACTCATCAAATTTGTGTTCAAGCTTGCTTTGCTTTGGAATTCATGCCTGGATTTGTAACTTATTCCATTGTCGAATCTCCCTAACCTCGAAAGTTGAGCAATCGCTCATGATTAACGTTCTTACATTTATTAAATTTGATTTCAAGTGATATGACAATTGACATATGCTGTTGTTAGTTATTTACATTTTTATATATGTTATTATCTGTGTATGTTCACCTGAGACATTTGACACCGTCATTTGTTATTTATATTGACGATATATGCCTGTTATATTATTATCATATTTGTTATCATTCTACAAGTTCCCTGTTAGTATAAATTCCCTATGGGTTGAAATGATACATACCCGAACGATCTACAAAATAAGGGAAAATCATTATGGTTGAAATGATACATATCGGAACGATCTTTAAAATAGAGGAAAATCGTTATGGGTTGAAATGATAAACAAAAGCGATTTTTATTGAATTGAATTTGGGATCGTAGGTTATAATGATATACACCTGCATATATTTAAATTGCGGATTGAAATGATAATTATCCGTATCACTTTACCATAGGATAGAAAATTATATACAGCACCATTGGTCTACATACATACATACGTACATACATACATACATACATACATACATACATATATATATATATATATATATATATATTGAGAATGATTTCCTGGAGTTCTATAAAGGAAATATATGGTTTTATATAAATAATGATTTAAGATATATATATATATATATATATATTATTTTGTAAAGGTTAAAAATTTTATTTTTATGTTGAAAATCTTAAGATTATAAGTTAGTTTTGAAATTATGAATTTTAAGAATTTACTTATAATTTTACTAATTTAAAACATGTGTAAATTAGTTTTAACATAGAATAAGTTTAATAATAAAATTTAATTAAATAAAGTTTGATTTAGTTAGTATATAATATGTTTAAGTATTTATTTAAAATTTTATTTAAAATATAGAGTTTACAATAATATTTAATAAATTAAGGTTGGAAAGATAAATTTGAAATTGATTTGAAATTATATTCATTTGAGAAATGTACTTAAATAAGTTTGATGTGAAATTTATAAATTTGAGATTTTTAAAGGATATGATTTTATAACTTGATTGTGGTTTAATATGATTAAACGAATGTTCCAAAATAAAATAAATTAAAGAAAATATTTAGTCTATTTGTAACTTGAAGTTTTATTTAAATGATATGGGATTTTATTAAGTGAATATTTCAAAACTAAGTGTTAATGAAGTTAAATTGATATATAAATGAATTTGCTGAATTTAATTTTAAAAATGTTGAATATTTAAAGCTTTGAAATATGTTGAAATTGAAATGGTTATTTTATGGTTCAAATCTATATTTGAAATCGATATAATTTAGAATGGTTTATTGAGAAACTGAATTGAGTTGGAATTGATTAATTAAGATTTAATTAAATTTGAATATTTTAATTCGAGTGGGTTTGGAATCGATTTGTGAAATTCAAGGAACCTATTTTGTTTATAAAGTACTTTTAATTTATATTAAACTATTTATATATTTTACTTTATAAATTATTTTAATATAAAACTATTTTTTGTAAACTATTCTAATATTCCAATTATTTTATTTTAATATAATCTATTTTAACTTATAACTATTTTATAAACTATTTTTTTGTAAACTATTTTACTATATAACTATTATTAATATCTAAACTGTTCTAGTAGGAAGCTATGATTTCAAAGTTATGAATTTCAAAGTTATGTTTTAAAAGTGTTATGATTTCCAAAGTATTATAAATTCTAAGTCTATAGTGTCGAAAGTGTTATAACTTTTAAAGTGTTACTGATTTGGAAATGAATATTATTTTAAGTGAAAAATGATATCGTGTTGATATGGTTTGAAATGGAAATGATATTTTGGTTTTGTGACGATCCAGGCTTCAACCTTCGAAAATCGGCATCTAATACCTCACCCATTTCAAATGCCGGGAATCCAACATTGGAGTCCGGTTTGCTAGGGCTATAACACATTAGATGAGAACAACACGATGGAAAAGACAACGGAAAAAAATGATTTTCATTGATACACAACATGGATTACAACATTCTACAACAAGTAACCAAATCATCAAAGCCAATATAAAACACAACAACGGAAAAAATAATATAACAGCGGAAAAATAACATTAACATGGTCTTTCAAGAGAGTGAGAGAGCGAGTCCAACATATTGTATCTTCATTTCCAAAGCTCCAAAGACCAAACCAAAAGGCTCAAAACCCAAAAGCTTCCAAACCACAGACTTCCAAAATCCACATCTACTACCCAACTTAGCTCCAAAACCTACTAATAATCTGAATCTAGGCTACCCGTGTGGAAACTTACGGGCGCCCAGAGTTTACAAAAGGGAACAATAAACTTCGAGTCAGTCATGGGACTGGTATGAGAAACATAAAAATAGTTATTTGTACAAAAATAAATCCGTTCATGCTTTTTGAAAATGAAACTACCATAAGGTCTCCTGGCACACACTCAAATGCAATCACACGCGTGGGGGAGGTTTCTCCTTATAGTAGTCAAACATGCTTGATAAGCGAAAATCCTTTTGATATTATTATTAGTGCATAGTGTGGAAAAACATTTGCAAGTATAATATTAATCTTAGCCAGCATACGTACCATTATAGTATGCCTACTATGGCTACCATGTTAAATGGCAGGTTCTACAACTAAAACCGTAAAGGGCTCTTATTGTTTTGTTTGGATTTCCAACAAATGGTCAAGGCTAAGGAACTTCCTTTATCCGAATGTGTAACAACTCGCATATTTTACGATTGTGCATTTAAATATTTTATTTAAATATAGCATCGCTAGACGGATTGTAGTCTGAAAAGCTACTTTTTGCAAACCATCGAATTAGAACTCGAGACCACTTCCATTGAGTTCAAAATGCCGTTTGCGACCTTTTTGAGTATAAACTTCGATATGTTTGGAGTTAGTATAATTTTGCTACTTTTTTACTTTGGGTTTGAGTTTAAATTTCAGCCCAATGTTCTATCTTAAGACCTTAGTTCCACCCCCTCTCCTTTTCATTACTTTATAACTTTTCCTAATACTCAAGCTTCATCAAAAATGGGGGAATGGAATGGGAAATAGAAACTCCAAGCCCTAGTTCATTTGCAAAATCCAAGCTCTACCTCTAAATTCTAAGAGAAGCTATTGGTAAGCATTCTCGTCTTCTTCTCCAATTCATTCTAACTTCAATTTCAGAAATTCCTAAACCCTAACTTAGGAAATGTTTATCTTTTAAACTTAGATTCAAGCTTCTTGGGTTAGAATTGAAGAGTGATTGTTCTTTCCTTGCTCTATAGCTTCTTCTTCCTTATTTTTGTGCAAAAGGTGAGATTTTTATCTCACATCTATGACTATAACTATCTTTGATTGTTGGGTACGAATTCCTAACACTTATTCATGTGCATTTACTTTTGGTTCGGATTGAATCGGTGAATGTATCAATTTTTGGTGTTTTGAGTCAAATCTTCAAAAATCCTAACTTTGATGGTTGGACATGTCTTGGTGATGCATCGAAGAGCCTATAGGGCCGGGTCGTCGATTGACATAAACCGCTAGCGCCCGTTGCTCGTCCGGTTGCAATTTTGGAAGAGTTTCTCTTCGTTTGATAGGCTGAAAAACAGCCCCAGCGCCCGTCAGTCGACCGAACTTTAAAGTTAGTTGACTGGCTGTAGAAAACAAGCGTTCCAAGGACTGTTTTCGGAGGCTAGAAGTCTCTGTTTCCTACAATCAGTCGACTGGCCTCTGTAATCAGTCGACTGACTGCAGGAAATGAAAATTCTAGGTTTCTGGATCAGTCTATTGGCCTTTTGCAGTCAGTCGACTGACCTGCTTATATAGACCCAATTTGCCTATTTTGTGTTGATTTCCAATTTTTATTGATTCGTGGTTTTCTGATTTGTTGTTATCATTTATTATCGACCTTGATGACTTCTATTTCGGAATTTTTGGGTATGTCCATTTTGATGGATGTGGAATTGATTTCTTTGGATTTAATTCAAGGCTTCAAATGTGAAATTTTGGGGATTGATTGTCTTTACAATCGTCTTTATGGTTTGTCACTTCTAAATACAAAGGTTTCTATACTAGTAGTATATATTCAAACTCTTTCACAAAGATGATTTCAACTCTATTTTCAATATCAAACTCGTTTATAAAACCGTTTTCCAACCTATTAGTATATACAAACCTTTACTTCACTCGTATGAGAAATCTAATTATATGGCTTAGTAAAACAAGTGGTATGAAACGCTTGTGTTTACTTCGTCTGTTAATTCTTGGACTTGTTTGATTGAATCTCTTATGACAATTTTTGAGTGGAGATCTACAATTTGTTCGTAAATATTTAAGTTAAGCTAGTGGTTATGGGACATGAAGCTAAACTCATTTATTTACTAGCTTAGTGTAATTGACACTTAACCTCGAGTGGAAGTCTACAATTTGTTCGTAAATAATTAAGTTAAGCTAGTGCTTAGGGGACATGAAGCTAAACTCATTTATTTACTAGCTTAGTGTAATTTACACTTATCGATCAATGATGATCATTTTGTGATTTAGACTAGGAATGTGCGATGTCTCTTTGTCTGCGAGGGAGAGTAAACCCCGTTTTCCGTGGAGCTTCGGCTTGGTGGGGTAGTGACCCATGGTCTTCGGACCGTTTTAGTGGAGCTTTCGTTCAAAGGTCTTCGGGCCATTTTGGTGGAGCCTCGGCTCAAAATTAATGGTTAGCAACCATGGAATAGCGTTCCGTTTTGTGATACACGTGTTGGTGAGTTTCCATGCTTCCGTTTTGTGATAGGCCTCTTTCCCTTTTTTTGATTTCTGGATTTCTATTGACCGATTTCTAGAATTTGTGTTTCACCAATTTTGGTGATTTACATTGATAAGCTTTATCAATATTTGTGTATTGGTGAATTTTTGTTTCAACCACTTTTATGATTGGCAGTGATATATTTGTCAATATTTTTGGTTTAGTGAATAAAGCAAAGAATATGACATTCTTTTTAGTGCTTCGAGATTTCTTGAGATGTTGTATGATTTTTGTTGTTATTTAATGTATACTTGTCGTAGTATGACATTTTTGTTATCATATGTTTTTATCATATCTCTTCTTATATCTCATTTTACCTGATATTTATAGCTAGATTGATCCGTTTATTATTTTCTTATTAAATAATACTCAGGTCAGACCGAGATGTTACAGGTGATTCCACTTAACTTCTTATCTGGGACCATAATCTGACTTTTGGCTAACTACATTAGATTGGTAGTTTTTGTAGTTATACATTCGAGATAGAGACTCCCTGATGTATACCTTTTCTTTGTCTAGCACTTGTATCTATTCTTTTGTGATGTTTTGGATCTTGTATGACCACTACTCTGATGTACAATTACATGTATTATATTCATATCTGTTTCCGCCTTTGTGATATGGATATCTGTGACTGATTTATGTTACGTTTATTTCTATATTTGTTTCCGAAGATCGTATAGCCACCGTGTAGTAGCTTTAAGTTTGTATCGGTATGTCGGATTTCCTCTTGAAATGAAATGCATGTTATACTATTTGGCATATCGGTGCTCACACAAAGCAATTACACAGATGGTCGCTCCTCAACAGTCATATTTTTCGCGCTAGTTGACGGCATTACTCCATAGTGTCCTTGGCTAGCGTGAGTATAGAGGTAGGGCGCCACAGCATGGTATCAGAGCCAAACTTCGGAACAATATAGAATAATCTAGCAAGGATCATTGTCCTAAGTCTTCCTTAGGAGTCGTGCCTTAGGATTTATCCGAGTCATTGGACCCGTTCTGTCCGATTTTCTTTTATGATTCCTTATTTTAACAATCATGATTGTTTGATCTTCATTCCGAGAATAACCTTTTTCTTCTACTTTCTTTCTTTCTTAAAGAAGAAGAGATGGTTAGTTCTGGCAGTCCTAGCGCTGGTCAATCCAGTAGTCCTTCTCTGGACGGCGTATTCATGTCTGCCCAAAAACTTTTGGATCTTTTAAAGAATCAAAGGTTTACCCGTGCTTTCAGTAAGAACCCCAAAATGGTTTTACCTCTGAAACTTGAAGTTCCTTTCAATCTTCTTGTGGATATCACTCTTCAACATAAAGAGGTTGGTAAAGGAGGTGATAGTGATATTGGGATTTCCAAGGCATATTAAGTTCAAAAGCCCTAATCCTAATAAGAAAGTGAAGCAAACTACTTTGGTAGCAAAGACTCCAATCCCTAATCGTGGAGGATGCTACAATTTTAATTCTATGGAATACTATGTATTTAAGTGTTCGAAACCCCTTACTTGCCGCTATTGCAAAATTTCGGGTCATCATTTATCTTCTTGCCCCAAACTTCAAAGTAGGAGAGAGGGAAAGTTGAAAGTTGTGCAAGCCCCTTGTGACACTTCTCTTGGTCAAGGTATTTCTCGTTCAATCCTTGATTACATTTGTTTTGTGATTATCCTTTCGAGTTCTTGATGATATGGGTTCATCTCACTATTTTATATCAAAAGAACTTGTTGATTCTTTTTCTTTAAAACATTTTGGGCTTGATGACTTCTTTGAGAATTTCGAGTCCGGTTGGTGGACCGCAACACTCAATTTGATTTGTTTTGATGTTGAGATTATTTTATGTGATTTTTTCTTTCCGAGCCGATTTGCATGTTATGTGTTACTTAGGCTTCGAAATTGGTTTGTGTGAAAGAATTGGCTTAATCATTATGAAGCCCATATCCTATTTTCCGAGTGGACTATTCGTCTTCGACATCCTTAATCTGTTAAGCAGATATCTATTTTTCTTTGTGATTTCGATTCCAATTTGATGCCATCATTTTATTCTTTAAACCCACATGATGAGGATAACGTTATTTTTATCATTCGGGTAGTTTGTGGAATTTTCCGGTATTATTGAGCTTATCTTAGGGTTATCACCTAAGCAATCTTTTGAGTAGTGTTAAGGTCTTTTTCAGCCCGACCTTGCCATCGGTTTTCATTAGCTACGAGTTGCGGAAGTTAGCATTCCACTTACCGCATTCCGCACTCGTTATGATTCTTACGAATGACACATTATGTCATTTAGTTGTCCAGCTTATTTCATCCATTTTACGAATCGAGTAATTCTACGAATATCTCGATGATTCCATTCTTGTATTTATTGATTTTGGATGGAAAAAACAATTTAAAATTTTTGCAAATCTTTTTAAGAATACATTTTATATTATAATTGGATTTTGTTCTTGAAACAAGCAAAGAATACTCTTAAAAAATTTAAGAGACTTATTTATCATATAGAAGATGATTTGGTGATTGTATTGCCCATTGAATGCTTTATGAATTCTGGTCGATGCGTTTGATCAACGTTATCGATAGGAATTTCCTAAACGCTTTGATGAGACAATCTGACACAATAAATAGACTTGTAAAAAGTAATTTTTTCTAGAAAGATTATTACATAAAGATAATTGTAATTTTGAAAGTTTTAGCTTTTCGGGAAAGAAGATTATTTAAAAGAACTCCTTTCCGATACTCCTACTCTTGTGATTCCCGAAGGAAACCAAGACTTTATTGTTTATACCGGTACTAGTCGTATTGGTTTAGGCGCCGTTCTCTTGCAAAAAGGAACATGCTATCAATTTTTTTTCTAAATAATTTAAGCCGATCGAGACTTGGTATGCCACTCATGATCTAGTGCTCGCGACTATTGTTGTCACTTTTAGAGTTTGCATCATCATTTATTTTTGGGGGAGAAATTCGTTCTCCACTCCGATCATAAATCATTGAAATGTTTATTTTCTCATTAGGAACTTAATGTTGGCTCGAGCTCCTTGCATCTTATGATCTTGGTATTCTTTGTATACTCCCAAAAAGGAAAATCGTGTTGTCGATGCCCTTAATCGTAAGCAACAAACGGTTATTTCTTTGATGATATCCGAATAGAATGATCGAGACTTTGTTCACTTGTTAGATTCGAGATCGTGAATCCAATTCAAGTTCATCTCTTGTTTATGTAGCCTTGAGGCTCATCCTTCTCTTTTAGACCACATCCTTGAAGCTCAATAGCTAGATCCCAAATTGGCTCTTCTTAGCCAAAACTGTAGGGATAAAATTGATATTGAAGGTTTGAAAGACTTTGATATTGATACTCGTGGTGGCATTCGAAAATTTGATAGACTCATCGTGCCAAATATTAGTGATCTTCGTAAAGATATTTCAGAAAATTCTCATCGTTCTAGATTTACCATTCATCCCGGTAGTAGCAAAATGTATGCGGATATTAAGCGACTCTATTATTGGATGGGAAGAAATCTGATATTTCTAACTTTGTTAAGCGTTGCATGACTTGCCAACTCATTAGGGCCAAGCATCAATGGCCCGGTGGGTTATTGCAACCTTTAGACATTCCAATTTGGAAGTGGGACCAAATTTCCATGGATTTTATTGACGGCTTTCCCCGTTCTCGTTCGGGTCATGATAGCCTATGGGTGATAGTTGATAGACTTACAAAATCTGCCCATTTTATTCATGTTCGGTCTAATCGGACCGTACCCCTTTTGGCCATACTCTTTATTAAAGAAATTATTAAACTGCATGGAGTTCCTACTTCTATTGTTAGTGATCGTGATCCATTGTTTACTAGTGGATTCTGGAAGAGTCTTCAAAAAGCTTTGGGAACGAAGCTTAATTTTTAGCACCATTTATTATCCTTAGTCCAATGGACAAACCGAGCGTGTGAATCAAACTCTTGAAGACCTTCTTCGTGCATGTATTCTTGATTTTGGTGGAAGTTGGGAAGATCATATTTCTCTTGTTGAATTTTCCTATGATAATGGCTTCCAATCTAGTTTGGTGTAGCACCTTTCGAGGCACTCTATGGAAGGCCATGCCAATCTCCTTCTTGTTGGCTTGAGGCCGGTGAGAAGCTGGTTTTTGATCCAGATTATATTCGAGATTCCACCGAAAAGATTGACCTTGTTCGTCATAGGATGAAAGAAGCTCAGAGTAGACAAAAATCCTATGCCGATAACCGTAGAAGGAAATTGGAATTTTCTGTAGGAGATTTGGTGTTTATTCATGTTTCACCTATGAAAGATGATGTGCATTTCAGTCGATCGGGAAAGTTAGCACCTCCATATATGTCCCCTTTCCCATCACCGAACACACTAGTTCCGTGGCTTATCGTCTTTTATTACCGGCTCAATTTTCTGCTATTCATGACGTTTCCCACGTCTTTCAACTACGGAAATGCCTTTGGGATTCCGATTTTTATTCTAGAGCCCGGTGTTATTGAAGAGATTTAAGTTTCGCCTAATTTGACTTATGAGCAACATCTTATTCGCATTATTGCTATGGAGGTTAAATGCCTTCGAAATAAAGATGTCCCGCTTGTGAAAGTTCAATGGTCCTCAAATCCTAAGGATTGCTCATGGGAATCTAGAGAATTCATCGAGCGAACACATCCGGACTTACTTTATCGCGCTCTTTAAGGTGAACTTCTTATTTTAACTTTCTTTTGTGTGATATGCTTTTATGGTTGTTACTTTATTTTCTACTTAAATATTGCGAGGACGCAATTTCTTTAAGGAGGGAAGTCTGTAACAACCCGTATATTTTATGATTGTGTATTTAAATATTTTATTAAATATAGCATCGTTAGACTGATTGTAGTCCAAAAAGCTACTTTTTGCAAACGATCGAATTAGAACTCGAGACCACTTCCATTGAGTTAAAAATGCCATTTGCGACCTTTTTGAGTATAAACTTCTATATGTTTGGAGTTAGTAGAATTTTGCTACGTTTTCTCTTTGGGTTTGAGTTTGGGTTTCAGCCCAATGTTCTATCTTAAGACCCTAGTTCCACCCCCTCTCCTTTTCATTACTTCATAACTTTTCCTAATACTCAAGCTTCATCAAAAATGGGGGAATGGAATGGGAAATAGAAACTCCAAGCCCTAGTTCATTTGCAAAAGCCAAGCTCTAGTTCCAAATTCTAAGAGAAGCTATTGGTAAGCATCATCTTTTTCTTCTCCAACTCATTCTAACTTCAATTTTAGAAATTCCTAAACCCTAACTTAGGAAATGTTTATCTTTTAAACTTAGATTCAAGCTTCTTGGATTAGAATTGAAGAGTGATTGTTCTTGCCTTGCTCTATAGCTTCTTCTTCCTTGTTTTTGTGCAAAGGTGAGATTTTTATCTCACATCTATGACTACAACTATCTTTGATTGTTGGGTACGAATTCCTAACACTTATTCATGTGCATTTACTTTTGGTTTAGATTGAATCGGTGAATGTATCAATTTTTGGTGTTTTGAGTCAAATCTTCAAAAATCCTAACTTTGATATTTGGACATGTCTTGGTGATGCATCGAAGAGCCTATAGGGCCGGGTCGTCGATTGACATAAACCCCTAGCGCCCATTGCTCGTCCGGTTGCAATTTTGGAAGAGTTGCTCTTCATTTGATAGGCTGAAAAACAGCCCCAACGCCAGTTAGTCGACTGACCTTTGCAGTCAGTCGACTATCTATAGCAAACGAGCGTTCCTGGGACTGTTTACAGAGGCTAGAAGTCTATGTTTCCTGCAATCAGTCGACTGGCCCCTGTAAACAGTCAAATGACTGCAGGAAATGAAAATTCTAGGTTTTTGGATCAGTCGACTGGCCTTTTGCAGTCAGTCGACTGACCTGCTTATATAGGCCCAATTTGCCTATTTTATCTTGATTTCCGTTTTTTATCAATTCGTGGTTTTCTGATTTGTTGTTATCATTTATTATCGACCTTGATGACTTCTATTTTGGAATTTTTGGGTATATCCATTTTGATGGATTTGGAATCAATTTCTTTGAATTAAATTCACGGCTTCGAATGTGAAATTTTGGGGATTGATTGTTTGTACAATCATCTTTATGGTTTGTCACTTCTAAATACAAAGGTTTTATACTAGTACTAAATATTCGAACTCTTTTACAAAGATGATTTCAACTCTATTTTCAATATCAAACTTGTTTATAAAACCGTTTTCCAACCTTTTAGTATATACAAACCTTTACCTCACTCGTATGATAAATCAAATTAAACGGCTTAGTAAAATAAGTGGCATGAAACGCTTGTGTTTACTTCGTCTGTTAATTCTTAGACTTGTTCGATTGAATCTCTTATGACAATTTTCGAGTGGAGATCTACAATTTGTTCGTTAATATCTAAGTTAAGCTAGTGATTATTGGACATGAAGCTAAATTCATTTATTTACTAGCTTAGTGTAATTGACACTTAACCTAGAGTGGAAGTCTACAATTTGTTCGTAAATAATTGAGTTAAGCTAGTGGTTATGGGACATGAAGCTAAACTCATTTATTTACGAGCTTAGTGTAATTTACACTTATCGATCAATGATGATCATTTTGTGATTTAGACTAGCAATGTGCGATGTCTCTTTGTCTACAAGGGAGACTAAACCCCATTTTCAATAGAGCTTCGGCTAGGTGGGGTAGCGACCCATAGTCTTCGGACCATTTTAGTGGAGCTTCGGCACAAAGGTCTTCGGGCCGTTTTAGTGGAGCCTTGGCTCAAAATTAATGGTTAGCAACCATGGAGTAGCGTTCCGTTTTGTGATACACGTGTTGGTGGGTTTCCATGCTCCCGTTTTGTGATAGGCCTCTTTCCCCTTTTTTGTGATTTCTGGATTTCTATTGATCGATTTATAGAATTAATGTTTCACAAATTTTCGTGATTTACATTGATAAGCTTTATCAATATTTGTGTATTGGTGAATTTTTGTTTCAACCACTTTTACGATTGGCAGTGATATGTTTGTCAATATTTGTGGTTTAGTGAATAAAACTAAGAATACGACATTCTTTTTAGTGCTTCGAGGTTTCTTGAGATATTGTATGATTTTTGTCGTTACTTAATGTATACTTGTCGTAGTATGACATTTTTGTTATCATATGTTTTTATCATTTCTCTTCTTATATCTCATTTTACCTGATATTTATAGCTAGACTGATCCATTTATTATTTTCTTATTAAATAATACTCGGGTCAGACCGAGATGTTACAGGCGATTCCACTTGACTTCTTATCTGGGACTATAATCTGACTTTTGGCTAACTAAATTATATTGGTAGTTTTTGTAGTTCTACGTTCGAGATAGAGACTTCCTGATGTATACCTTTTCTTTGTCTAGCACTTGTATCTATTCTTTTGTAATGTTGTGGAACTTGTATGACCACTACTCGGGTGTACAATTACATGTGTTATATTCATATTTGTTTCCGCCTTTATGATATGGATATCTGTGACTGATTTATATTATGATTATTTCTATATTTGTTTCGGAAGATCATATAACCACTGTTAGTAGCTTTGAGTTTGTATCGGTATGTCGGATTTCCTCATGAAATGAAATGCATGTTATACTATCTGGCATATCGGTGCTCGCACAAAGCAATTACATGGATAGTCGCTCCTCAACAGCCCTATTCTTCACGCTAGTTGACGGCATCACTCCGTAGTGTCCTTGGCTAGCGTGAGTATAGAGGTGGGGCATCACAGAATGGGTACGCCTCTTGAGGGACGTTCTGAGGACCTAACTGGATCTCTACCAACACAAGGCCGGTTCACCTCTGTAACTAGGTAAGTAACTGTCACGAGTATGCCATCCCCTAGTCGTAGCCGACCTTTATCGAGGCGCCTCAAATTCCAACAACCACATAAGCAAAAGTATCTGGGCTCCATACCAGAATACCACTTTTTATCCAGAAGGAAATGCACGTACCCTTAGGGTCGCGAACCCCATAACCTTACCGCATCCTTCCTGTTTCGACCATTTCTCGAAGTGAGAGGTTAGATGAAGCCTCGTCCCATAAAGCTACGATTTACATAAAAGCCATGCTTCGATCAATGATGTGCACGTAAATGTGCATATTTTCACCACCGTATTTAATCTATTTAAATTAAATAAATAATCATATTAGGTATTTTAACTTGTTTTAACCAAAATCCATATTATTTCCAAATTGTCACATATCCATCTTCATATAGGGGCAAAACGGTCGTTTGTGTGCATATATTTCTTTGAGAAAAATTAATTAAAAATTTCATACTATTTTGTAGGAATTTGATTTCAATTACAAGTTGTTTCATGAAGAAGATATTCACGCACAAAAATAACACAAAGGAATGAATATGGAAATAATTCAAAGTGAAGATCATGGAGGACCCCACCGACCCACCACTTTAATGTACAAATTAGAGGCTAATGCATATGCTTATGGAATTAATGGCTTCATGTACACTTAAATAGGGATTATGACATGCTAACAATTACTTGGTGGCCACGTTACCTGAAGGACATTTTGGGCATTCCTCAAAAAATACGAATTAGGGTTTCATCCATGTGTAAATACCCATATGTTTCATGTAATCTCTTCTTATTCCTTAGTCCCTCTTTAGTTTAGTTTAGGCTAAAAATAAAAAAAGAAAGCTCTCTTTCTTTCCATGGCTACTTAGCCATTTCTTCTCTTATGTAATTCTTTTTTTGCAATTTAATACATGTTCATTTTCTTTTCTTGTTTATTTCCTTTCATGTAGTAGTGTAGATCTCTTTTGTTTTATGCAAGTAGAGTAGATTTTCATTTAATTTTTCTCTCTTTTCCTTTTCTTTTTCTTTCATATTGCAAGCCACATTTGTTAATCAAATGAAAAATATGAGAGGCTAAATCCCTTCAATCCATGGGGTAATGAAGCTCTCTAATTATGTAGCTTCAGCTATTTGTTAACTCATGCTCTCTTTCTGTGGTTAATGATGATAGATGAAGTATTTTATTTGTTATTTTTGCTTTGAATTTGATAGTCTATATTGTTGACATTAAACAGACTATGCTTAAACAATCATTAACACAAATACTCCTTCATTAAAATATGATTATGGCAAAAGAAAGTGATTTGAAATTAAAATTTGATAGTCTATATTTCTAATCAATAGTTAATAGGCCATACTTAAATAGATTTCTTTTTCATTTTCTTTGTCAAGTTTCATGAAAGTTAGTAAGTGCTTTAAGGGTTATGTTATAGTTTGATGGCTTACGTTGGCTAATCAATAGCACAAATATGTCATACTTATGATAAGCATAACAATTAAAGCACTAATGACCATAAAAGAGAGATCATGATTTTATATATGTTGAACTATGTGATCTAGAGAGTGGATTTATTCTCTAAATTCTCATTTAACTCTTACTTTTGCATCTCTTTTCTTTTAGTTAGTTAGCTAATTTTCTAATTTCTAGCTTAACTTTCACTCGACTTTGGTATAATTTGTTTGAATAGAATTTTTAAAATCATCAATTCCCTGCGGATTGACCCGTATTTGCCATATAATATAAGTGTACGCCGTGCGCTTGCGGTTATTTTAATTTGAAATTTTTCGGCAAATTTCTAAACCGATAGAAATTTTGTCGATTAACAAGTTTTTGGCGCCGTTACCGGGGAGTTGATTTGATTTTTAATTTTCTATTTTTCGAATTATTTCCGTTTGATCGTTGTGTGTGTTTTCTAGAGATTTGACCAGGCAACGGTGTACTCAGCATTAGCGCACTGTTCAGCATTTATGGGTCGTTCAACATCCATAACGTTCGGCCCAATTGGATCGGTCGGTGCCCCATCACGTTCGGCATTCAGAAGAACACTCAGCATAAAGAAGCGCTCGACAACCAGGGAGCGCTCGGCATTGAGAAATGATTGGCAGTCAAGGGTGTTCGGCATCAGAAAAACGCTCAGCATAAAGGAGCGCTCGGCATCTAGAAGCGTTCGGCATTGAGAAACGTCCGGTATTGTATCTCGTTCGGGATACAATGAACGTTCGATATCCATGAACATTCGGCATCCATGAACGTTCGGCGTACCAAGGATGATCGGCATACCAAGGGCGTTCGGCATACCGAGAACGTTCGGTAGCCAAAGATTGTTCGGCATTCTTCCAATCTCGACCGGCTTTGATTGTTTCTCGGCCTACACTTTCCACACAATACCTCATGTCGTTCGGCATGAAGAAAATGGTTCGGCATTTGGTCGTTCGGTGTATATGGCTCGGCATACAGAGCCTACTCCATTTGGACCGTGGTATTCAGCAATCAGGCCCACCGGGGAAGTCCAACCCACTTTCCCTATAAATAGAGAGGCAGGGGCACAGTGAAAAGGATGGGTTTATTGAGAACACTGGGGAAACTCTGCTACATTCAACACTTACTCAAGACTTTATCTTTTTACTTTGAAATTGTATTCAAGTAATTGGAAAAGGATTGTATCTGTAATCAACTATCAAGGAAAGTAATAGAAATCAACTTCAAAGTGGACGTAGGCAGCTACGCTGAACCACTATAAATTTGGTGTTCTTGTTCTTTGCATTTAAATTCGCATACTGTCTTCTGTTTTAATTTACTATCTTCATTAATCTCTCTACACAATCTTTCTTAAGGGTGTTAGTGACCAATTTAGGTGCTACCATTTTGGTGCTTTCATTGAGAATTGAATTCTCAGGCTGTTAGGATCTGCTTTAGCTACTGGATTGCAAAATTCCCCCAGAGGAGATCCAAGACCATTCACAAGGCATCTGTAGATTCTATTCAGAGTTACAACCAACAACTCTGCCATGGGAAGACCACGAACCAGACCGGCCTCCCACAACACAGATGTCCACGAAACTGCTAGCGTACAACAAGTTGGACCTAGAAACAGCATGCAACTCGAGGTGTAGGGCCCTCCACCGAAAACTAAGCAGAATTTGTTTCTCGAACAGAGTTCAACGACTTGATTAGAGAGCTCAAGGAAAGTAGAAGGCAACTTGCTGAAAAAATTCAAGCCAACACTAGATTAGAGAGCTCAAGGAAAGTAGAAGGCAACTTGCTGAAAAAATTCAAGCCAACACTAACCTTATGACTCAGCTCACTCAGCAGCAGCGTCAGAATGCTGGAGGCGTAGACGCCGTAAGGATAAAGGTGCACAGGCAGGTGCCGTAGACCGATTGACAAAGGATCAAGCCCGTGAAGAGACTGGACACCTGAATCTCAAAGACCCAAATCAGGCGGACATCAACCCGCACGGTCCCGTGGGACGGAGCCCAACCTTTCATCCTCCATACAAACTCCGGACTTAACAGCTATGATCAGGCAGCTGATGAGAGAGAGCCAAGGCTTGAACAATGAAGATTAGGGAATGTCCAGAAGCCATACTCCCTTTACATATGAGATCCTACAGGCTGAGTATCCCAAGAAGTTCAATATGCCGACTATCCCAGCCTACGAAGGGAAGACTGCTCCCAGGCAGCATGTGATGAGGTACGAATGGATGATGGATTCTGCAAGAGCTAATGATGCAACCAAGTGTAGGTGCTTCCCAATCACTCTGTCCGGAATTGCCACCATGTGGTTTACTCGACTTCCCCTACGATCTATATCTAGCTTTGATGAATTGGCAATGAAATTCATAGAACAATTCAGGATACACACCACTCTTCCATAGGATGTGATGTCCTTATTAAGCGTAATCCAAGCTCCGGGAGAGCTATTGAAAGCATACTTGCAAAGATTTCATGTTGCTGCTATCGAAGTGAGCAATTCAAACGACCACGCAATTTTGATAGCGGTAATGCGTGGAGTGGATCCAGACTCTGAATTTGGAGATTGGTTGAATAGAAAGCCCCCAGCCACGCTGGAACATTTTTATTCCAAAGCTCATCAGTTCATAAGAAGGGAAGAAGATCGACGGACAAGACGAGACAAGGCACCAAGGCCTGCTCAGGAGACTGTGAAAAGTACCGTCGCCATAAAGCAAACTGGCGATAATTCGAGAAAGCTCAAGTCAACGTCCAAAACAAGCTTGGGCAGTCTAAAGGATCCGGAGGTGGAAATCCAGGAAAGAAAAGAGAGACGGGGAAATAAAAGTCAAGGATCCCAATCTACAATGAATACACCCCGCTCAACGCATCTCTTGAGAACGTCTATTTGTCAACTTGCAACACTTTTCAATATAGAAAACCATGCCCAAAGGAATCAACGGAGAAACAAAAGCGGACTGGGAAGTGTTACCGCTTTCACGAGTCTTATGGGCACAACACAGAGGAGTGCAGACACCTCCATGACGCTATAGAAAATTTGATTAGACAGAAGAAGCCGTAGGAGTTTGTCAAAGACCCGCAAGATGGAAGGCAAGAGACATCGGACCCCGGATGCAGGCCAGCTCCATGCCAACCAGAACAACCTGCTCGAACTATGTGTAGATTGGTTATCAACACGATTGCTGGCGGACCTCATCCTACAGATAAGAATTGGCAGGAGATGGAGCGATATGCTAACTCTTTAAGACATGCGGAGCATGAGTGTTGTTCGAATTTGGAGGATGGGACTCCTGCAAAGCAGCACCGCACGATGGATGATGATATTGTATCCAAGAAACAGAGACGTAGATAAGGTGGAGGCTCCTACCGTCGACCGATGGTCATATCTGCGACAATCGGGCCGGTGTTTGTGAAGAGAATTCTAATTGATTGTGGAAGTTCCGTTAACATCATCTTCAAGAAGGCATAGGACCAAATGAAGTTGGAGACTAAGGATTTGAAACCGTTTAAGTCCAGAATCGATAGCTTTAGTGGCGCAGCAACGGATGTAGTGGGATATGTGGAGTTACCAGTTGAAATGGGGCAAGGAGAACGTAGGAGGGTACAAATCCTACCATTCATAGTGTTGGATGTTGACTCTCCATATAACGTATTTCTAGGACGTCTTGCCTTGGCAGAATTAAGGGCAGCATTGGCCCCATGGTATCTGACGTTAAAATTTCCAATAGATAGAGGTGTTGGAGTAGTACACGGCGATCAGGCGATCGGACGTGCATGCTATGTGGCTGAGCTGAGAGAGGCTCGGCATAGAGAGAAAGGAAAGGTTGCGGACAGCTCCGTCCGCATCCAAAATTCTAATGATTGACAAGTAGCGCCCAAGCCCTGGCTCGGGCAACATTCTCGGATCTATAGAGACATAGATCCGAGAGATGATGATGGGGGACCTAGGGAAACAAATGCAGCACCGGCTGAACTAACAATTGACATCCTAGTCAGCCGGTATGACCCATCGCGAATTCTTAAAATTGGATCACAACTCGACCCCGTTGTGGCCGAGAACCTCACTGACTTCCTCCGAGCGAATCTTGATGTCTTCGCTTGGACACATTCTGACATGTGCGGGATTTCTCCTGCGATCGCGAGTCATATGTTAAACATAGACCCAAGACATGTTCTTGTGAAACAAAAAAGGAGAGGCATGGACCCAGAGAGGTATGCGGCTCTCAAAGAGGAGGTGGACAAACTCAAGGCCAATGGGTTCGTCCACGACGCCCTTTATCCTGAATGGGTATCTAACCCGGTGCTAGCAAAGAAAGCGAATGGAAAATGGAGGACTTGTGTTAACTATTCTTATTTAAACAAAGCATGCGTGAAGGATAGTTTTCCGTTGCCTAGGATTGACCAACTGGTCGATTCAACTAGCGGACATGAGCTACTATCATTTATGGATGCGTACTCTAGATATAATCAAGTCTCGATGCACCTCCCAGACCAAGAACATACCAGTTTTGTCACAAACGTTGGGTTGTATTGCTATGTAGTGATGCCCTTTGGATTGAAAAACGCGGGAGCAACTTATCAGCGTCTGGTAAATCGGATGTTCAAAGACCAGATTGGTGAAATGATGGAAGTTTATGTGGATGACATGCTCATGAAGTCACGACAGTCAAACGACCACATCCGAGACTTAGCGGAGATGTTTGACATACTCAGGCATTATGGAATGAAGATCAATCCTTTGAAGTGTTCATTCGGCGTAGCGTCAGGAAAGTTTTTGGGTTTCATTGTGAATGCGCGAGGAATCGAGGCTAACCCGGAGAACATTCAGGCTATCCGAGATATACAAGTGCCCAGAACCATAAAACAAGTGCAAAGCTTGAATGGAATGGTGGCCGCACTGAGCCGATTCATATCCAGGGCCACAGACAACTATATTACTTTCTTTAATGTTATAAAGAAAGGAAACAGGAATTTCGAATGGACATCTAGCTGTGAGGAAGCATTCCAAGCACTTGTAAGGCACTTGGAAAGTCCCCCGGTATTGTCGAAACCAATGGACCATGAAATGTTGTACATATACTTGGTTGTATACTAGCACGCTATCAGTACAGCCTTGGTTCGCGAGGAAGACCGGGTCCAAAAACCAGTTTACTGTACTAGTAAACGCTTGAAGGGGGCAGAAAGAAATTATCTAAAGATTGAAAAACTAGTCTATTTCTTGGTGATTGCATCACGCAAGCTTCGTCCGTATTTTCAGGCACACTCAATTAGTGTCTATAATGATCAACCTTTGCGGCAGACACTCCAATGACCGGAAACTTCCGGAAGGATGTGAAAATGGAATATTGATTTAAGTCAGTTCGACATTACCTACCTGCCATGAAGGGCCATACAAGGACAAGCACTAGCTGACTTCATTGCTGAATTTACCATGACAGACGAATCAAACGACCACAATATCAAACCTCCTGTTCGACGAAAGATGTACACCGATGGGGCATCTAACGACCGTTGTTCGGCGGTTGGCATAGTTCTTGTAACTCCTGAGAACCGATCAGTTTGCTACGCTTTGAAGCTGGAATTCACGGCAACGAATGACGAAGCCGAATATGAAGTGTTGATTGCCGGCTTAAGACTTATCAAAGAACTAGGAGTAAAATTGGTTGAAATCTTTAGCGACTCGCGGCTGGTGGTGTACCAAGTGCGAGTACTTTAACGACCCGCTATTTTGGACCATTCAAATCGACAATAAAACCGTACATGTCCGACTTGAATAATTCAAAATACCGAATTGTTAATAAAATTTGGCAAAACTTAAAATATACAGTAAATAAATCAATCATAGATCACTTACACAGAGTAATACAATGCAGCGGAATAGATAAAGAATAGTAGTTCATGAAGCTACTATATACCTCAGAGTTAGAAATAAAAAACAACCGAATAGTTCAAATGCCATGAAGTCTCCAATGCAACAGATGGCTTCTCTGAACCAATCAACTGGATGACTGAAGGGATAGATAGCTGGATCTTCAAGCAAAGCTCCAACTTCGAAGATGAGTCTCAAATGTTGTATCTCTCAGTCTGACCCGAGCGTAAAGCAAAACACAAAACACTCGAGTTAGGATTAACATTCTTATATCTATAAATCTAACTCAAGTGAAATATCAACTGAAATATAATTAACTTAGAGGATGTTTGGGATAACCATCCTCTAAGGGTCCATGGAACTATCTAAAAGATAGAAATATACACTATAACACTGTAGTCTTTTCAACTTAATTTATACTTCAAAACCAAATATCATCTTCACTTCAAATATCTCTATACTTCCCAAATAGTATTTTTATATATTAAATAATTTGTACAGTAAAGTAATTTCAATTCCCTCAACTTAACAAATCGTTTAACATCAACCCGACCATCCCATTTAAATCTATATCAATCTCAATTTATTAATTTAAATTCAACTCAATTTCTAAAATAACCACTTCAATTTTATTGATCTCAAATTCGGATTTGAAATCACAAAATACCCTTTATATTCAATATATTTCAAAACTTTAAGTATTCAACGTTTCAAACTAACTTTTTAATCAATTTAGTTTCTAAATAATAAATTCAACTATACTGATTTCAAATACATATCCGAATCTCAAAATAAACCATTTAAATCCCAATATAGTTCAAAGCTTTAATATTTAATTAAATGTTCAATTTAATAGTTCCATATAGATCTCGATTTAACCTCATTATTATCTAGTCTTAAATTAATCCCTCATTAGATACAATATCATTTAAGTAACCTTAAATTACATTTTACTCAATATTTTCTTTAATTTATTTAAACGTGAAATATTCATTAAATCACTTAAATAAAAATCCAGTTACAAAATCATACCCTTAAATTTCCCATTCAATAATTTCAAATTGATTTAATTGAATAAATCCTTATTTAAATACCATTTAGATAAACCCACATCTATCTCCCAATCTTAGTAAATTGCAGAATACTTTTTGGAATAGAACTTACATAAATATTTATCATAATTTATGTATTAAATCAAATTTTGACTAAATTAAATATTATTGAATCTATATATCATTACCCTTTATATATAAAAAAATTTAAGGATTAACATTTAATAAGACCATATATTTCTTTCCAAAATAATGAATTAAATTTCAAAATATTTATATATATGGACCAACGATGTCTATATATATTTCTTATCATATGGTCAAGTGTTACGGATATTTATCATTTCAATCCGTACACTAAATGTATACGGCTGAATAACATTTCAACCCGTAATCCCAATTCAATTAAATGAAAATCGCTTGGGTTTATCATTTCAACCCATAACGATTTTCTCCTATTCTAAAGTCTGTTCGGGTATGTATCATTTCAACCCATAGTGATTTCTATACTAACAGGGAACTTGCAGAGTGATAACAGATATGTAAATAATAATAACAAAAGACATATATCATCAAAATAAATATACAAACAATAGGATATGGTGTCATATCCCATAAGTGAATAGTTACAGATAATAGCATATATAACAATTTAAATAACTACAGCCTCATATTTCAATTGTCGTCTCAATTGAAATCAAATTTAGTAAATAAAAGAACGTTAATCGTGAGTGATTTCTCACCTTTCGAGGCCAGAGAAAAAGAAGTGAGTTATGAAATCCAGATCCGAATTCCAAAACAAAGCTAGATGGACACGGTTCAATGATCAAAGCTGATAATAGGAATAGACGAATTCAAATAAAATTGGATCAAGGAAGATAAATAGGATAAGTGAGCTTATATACAACTAGCCAACATATGCAGACACAGTTTATAAAATATGCAACAAAATATGCATGCCTCGGTTAATATATAAACATAGGTGTGCAGACCGACTATATTAATATAACCATATATATACTATCTAACATTTCCTCTACCAATTTGTATATGACTATACTTGAAATCAAAATACACATCCCTTAAAAAAAATCCAACGTATATCAGTCAGTGCAAACAACCTTAAGGCTGACATGAAATAAACTTCTGAAAGCATATACTGTTGAAATTATAAAATATTGATATAACTTATACTGTAAAACTACCATAGAAAATTTATATATATACCTACATTTAAATATAACTAATGTAAATTGTTGAAAGTAAAATAAAATATAGTACGGTAGACTCTAAAATACTAAAACAATCATAAATATATATATATATATATATATATATTATAAATTGACCTATCAAACTTGTACCCACCAATTTTATATAATATATATACCAAAACAGTAACGAAAATTGAAATACTATATTTTATATATCTAACATATGAAAGCTAATAAAATAACATATTTTATTATAGTTGAAACTGTTATAACCAAATATATAAAACATATAAAAATACGTATATTAATAGAAGGCTGCCAAACTTATACCATATATACCGTAAGCTATCAATAGTAAAATAAAACGCGTATATATATATATATTTAACTTATCAACTAGTTAGCAAAACATACGTATCTAAAAGCCGTACGATAACTATATGTTAACAAAAGTCAAAAACTATATACCGTAAAATCTTAAAATAATATACATAATACGGTATAAATATATACTAACCTTTATATATGAACAGAAGTTAAATATTTATATACACGTTTACAAATATGACAATTATCATATATATACTCTTATGAAATATATTATTATTTCTAAAGTTCAACTGTTACGGAATTCAAAATCCACATAGTTGCAGTAAACATATAAAACAAAACTTATGCACAATCTATACTGTTCTTAATATATAAAATGCGTACTTACTTTTAAAAACCAGAGAGGAAATGTTTTGCCAACTAATGCATGCAGCCATGGGGAGGAGGCATGCTAAGGAAAAGAGAGAGCTCATGCTCAGGTTTGGAAGAAATAAGAAAAGATGGAGGGGATATGAGAACAGGCGATTTTTAAAGGAAGAATGCATGCGTGATTCAAGCAACATGACATGGCGAAGGGCATTCTTCAGGCAACAGAGAAAATGCTAGTTTCTTAAATATAAAGTTAGGTCTACATCTGATATGTGAACGTGCTATATGACTTTATATAATATTTACAAAGCTCTCTCCTCTTTTAATATTAATTTGAGGGCAACGAATAGCCTACAGAGAGAAAAGAAGATGCAATCTATGATATACTATATATATATATATATATATATATATATATATATATATTCCTAGAAACATGGAAACGAAGAAGTAAAAGAGGGAAGAGAAAGAGGCGTATAAATGAATGGTAAATAAATTTAGATTTCAAATGAAATAAATGGAACAACAGAGATTAAAGTATGGATGTAAATCCTAGAATAATAAAAAGCAACGGTTATATGTTGATTAAGAAAAATAATTAAAACAATTAATGGCTTAAATGGGGCAGCATGTTTCAAATTTTTGAAATGCAAAAGAAACGTACACTATAAATATAAAGTTTCCAAAAGCAAAAGAAACGTAAAGATGTCCATTAATTCATCAAAACGTTATTTAAGTAATAAAATGAAATGAAAAAAAAAGTAATTGTAACGGTCAATAGTTGATTTAGCTATACACTTAAAGCAATAAATTTTTGTTTGTTTGTACAACACATAATGAGTTTTGAAAGTCAAGGGTATAAAAATGGATAAAAGGAAAGAAATCAGGAAATTTTTGTGAGCAATAGCTTTACAAGGAAAGGTAGGCTTACATTATATATACATGCTGAGATGATTAGGCACGTTCAAAATTTTTGAAGTAATGAAGGAATTGGAAATAAATATAAAATGAAAGAAATTTGAAAAGTCCGTAGCTATGATTTAGCCAAAATTTATTAAAGCCATTTACTAGGAAGGTTGGAACCGAAATAATAGGGAGATGAAGGCACATTAAATTTGATGACAAAGTTGTGTTCAGATCTATAAGCAAGTGGTTTATATATTATAGGCCTTATGAAAGCGAGGGAAGGAACGGATGCTACTAGCTTGATGATTTGAGATTCTTTCAAGCGTTAAAAACAAAATAAAGAGAGACAAGAATAAATGCACCACCATAAATATAAATATACGCTTCAATTGCAAAAGAAACGTATAGAGAAAATTATGGGTAGTGGGAAAGGTAAAGTCAGTGCACGAAACTATAAGGAATAATAAAAGCAAGGTCGATGATCTCAAATTTATTAATGGTTACGAATGGAAAAGTCTACCTGGATTGGAAAAGTATTAAGCAATAGAAATCTTTAACGGTAGTAAAAAGAAACCGTTACGCACTGATTCAGAAATCAATTAAAGCAATTAATAGCTTGAATTGGACAGCACGTTTTCTCAATTAAATAAACTTCCATAAAATTATTTGAAAATTTACAATCTGCTATATTTAAATATACGTATTCTAAATATATAAACATTTTATTTAAAAATTCAATTATTATAAGATTTCACAAATATTCAATTAAATACGTTATAGAATCAATTAAAATTGTTAAAATTTTCCAGTTCGTTACACTCTCCCCCACTCAAAACTTTTCGTCCCCGAAAAGGAAGGATGTAGAAGAATAAAACAACCAGAAAAAAATAGATTGAAAGCCAAGATAAATAATAAATTTTAAAACTATATAAATTTTATTTAAAATATTTATTTGAAAATTTCATTTGAAATTAAATTTTCTTTAATATTTAATACTTCTCAAACTCCTTTGCAAATAATTATTTACTTTATTACTTCTATTTACAAAGACTATTGAAAATATTAAATCCAAAATTTATGAAATTTTTAATTTTTCTCAAGATACCTTTCAAATATTATCAATAAATTAATAATCATTTTCTTTAAAGATGTTTTATTTAATTTATAACTTCAAAAATATTTATAATACTAAAATTTTATATAAAACAATGTAGTATACAAATAAGCAATATTTAAAAGATTTATTCAAAAAGGAATGGAAGGTAGATTCCGAAAACGGAATATAGGTGAAAAATGAAGCTGAGCAGATAAGGTAGATTCAAAAGAATAGAATCGGGCACGAATAATTTATTTCAAACCATAAGAATTTTAATTTCAAATATTAATACAAAATTTCTTTGTTAGGAAAAATACTTTTATAATAAATACCTTTATAATAATACGTTTATATCGAAATAAATCTTTCTTTTGAAAATATTTTTATAACTCGATGCTTTAACAAGTTTATCCTCGTTCTTGCAGACTCTGGCCATGCGTTGATCAGGCGCAAAGCTAGAATTCTTCAAGTACTTAGTAGACCTTTTTCAACACCCTGTGAAAATACTTGAAAAACCTTTTTAAAAACAGATATGGAAAGTACAATCCAAACAAACAACCAAACCAAAACCTTTGTCCGACCATGGTTCGCAGATACACAATGGTTACGCCTGGGTCTCCCAGGAAACAATCCATATCCGTAAGCTTTCTTAAGCCTGCGAGTTACGCCATAATGACTAGTAGAGTGCAGGATACACAATGGTTACGCCTGGATCCCCCAGGAAACAATCCGTACCCCTAGGCAAGACTCAGCCAGGCACTTGCGCTACTATTCGCGACCTACACAGATTGCAGGATACACAATGGTTATGCCTGGATCCCCCAGGAAACAATCCGTACCCGTAGGCAAGACTCAGCCAGGCAGTTGCGCTATGCAGTCACGAGAGAAAAAAAAACCATGGGTTACGCCACGGTGGGAAACACTCGAGTATTACATCCGGAAAACCGAAAATCAGAGAGAATAATATCAATAGAATGAATCCACGATGTGGCCACAAAGCGGATATCAAGCAGAAGGCACTTTCCATATCTTTACTTCGAAAATATATATCATATAGTACCTTTTCAAATACTTTCAAATACCATACTTATATAAAATCCATATATATATATATATATATATATATATATATATATATATATATATATATATATATATATATATAAGATTCCATTTTCAAATCTAATACTTTCCAAATCAATAGTATATCAAATCATACTTATATAGACTTCGATTTATAAAAAAATTCTCTTTCCAAATTGAGTACCTTTCAAATCAATAGATTTCAAATCACTTCATACTTTTACAAATCCATTTTATATAAGTTTGACCACTCCCAAATCAAGTGCTTAACAATATAAGGTTCTCAATTTCAAATCATTTCAATATCAATTCAGTTTCAAAATCATATAGGATTTCACCAAATTTTCTTCCAAATTAAGTATCTAAATTTCATAGTTCCCAAAATAATAGGTTTAGAAAATTATCCCAGTTTCCAAATTAAAATAATTCAAGTCAAACAATTTCATTTCCAAAATCACCATATAAGTACTGGTTTTTAATTTCAATTTAATTTCAAAACCAAATATTTTTCAAAATTAATTATACTCAAAATGGTTTCCAAATTTATAACCATCACTTTAAAACTTTTAAACTATCTATTTCTATTAGAAATATTCAATTTACCTTTCTGAAAACCATTATTTGAAATTAATTTTTTTTTCCAAAACATTTCAAAACTAAATTCCATATTAGTATAATTAAAAATAGTCATATTCACTTACTTAACAAAAGGTTTCAAACTTACTTAAGTCATACTCTTCAAAACTAAACTTATATGCTTTATCAAAAAATTTATACTTTTCGAAATTTCTTAGTTTAAAACTTTTAAACCTTGATTTGGAAGTGCTCGAACCTTCAAAATAGTCGATGAAATCAAATTTCAAATCTATGAGTTGGAAATCAATTTTTTTTATAAATAGAGTTATTACTAGTCAAACCGAAAACTCGAGGACTGAACACCGGTCTCACTTTAAATTGTTTCAAATATATACATATATCTTCCGAAAATTTCAAATTATACTTCAGAATTTGAAATCAAAAATGGTTTTACAAAATCACTCGCATAGCGAAGCTATCAAAGTGGCCTCTCCCCCACTCTGAAACTCGAAAATCAATGTCGATGATGCGTGCACTCATCACCGAAATTATTCTCCAGCGACATAAGTGAGTTCTGGACTTCTATTTTCTTGAAAACTTCTTTGAAATTTCTTCAAAATTATTGGAATTCATTTGAACCCATTTGATACATTTCTTATTCGGAAAATACTTTTAAATCGTATTATTTTTATATATTTTCCCAAAATCTTAAAATCGATTTCAAAATTTCGGAATTCAATTCTCGAATTTCAAATTTAACCCTTCAGCTATAAATCCTTTTTATATAAATCACTTTCTTATAAATTTTCAAAATTTCCAATCCTTTCAAAACTTTTATATATAGAATAACATTTCTTATTCATTTTATATATAGGTATATAATCCTTATCGAAAACATTTTCACTTTTATATATAGAATAAAATCATAGTTATCAAAATAATAATTTCGTATAAACAATTTTAAAATACAACAAACCCAATTTCAAAGGAAGATTCAAGAATGGATTTCAAAACAAAGATAGAGATTTAATTTAGAGGAACTCTAATCAATAGAATCCTGATTCGAAGATAGGCTCAAACAAAGGTTGAGAAAATCAAATTACAAAATAGAAGATGGATATGCTTCTATAAATCTCGGGCGACCTTAACCGGGTCATCCGTGACTTCAGGAATATAATTGATGCGGAATTCTAAAGCAAATCGACATTCGATTGACAGAGATAGAATTCGGCATACCAAGATATAGCAACATCGTAAACCGAGGATACAGAAATCTCCTGTGAATCAATGCCAATTGTAAAGGAGTTTTCACCCCCTTTACAATTCATTCCGTGGAGTTATGGGATACTCCAGAATCAAACGAATATAAATAGTGGGAGACAAGAATGAATTTCGGAACCGAGGGACATTCCAAAATTCAAAGGAAATCAAGTCAAAAAGAAGGGATTCAACTCGAACGAAAGTGATTCTGTAAATGAATTTACCATATATGCTAGGTTTTGCCTAGAGCCAAAGCTCTGATACCAACTGTAACGACCCGCTATTTTAACCCATCCAAATCGACAATAAAACCGTACATGTCCGACTTGAATAATTCAAAATACCGAATTGTTATTAAAATTTGGCAAAACTTAAAATATACAGTAAATAAATCAATCATAGATCACTTACACAGAGTAGTACAATGCAGCGGAATAGATAAAGAATAGTAGTTCATGAAGCTACTATATACCTCAGAGTTAGAAATAAAATACAACCGAATATTTCAAATGCCATAAAGTCTCCAATGCAACAGATGGCTTCTCTGAACCAATCAACTGGATGACTGAAGGGATAGATAGTTGGATCTTCAAGTAAAGCTCCAACTTCGAAGATGAGTCTCAAATGTTGTATCTCTCAGTCTGACCCGAGCGTAAAGCAAAACACAAAACACTCGAGTCAGGATTAACATTCTTATATCTATAAATCTAACTCAAGTGAAATATCAACTGAAATATAATTAACTTAGAGGATGTTTGGGATAACCATCCTCTAAGGGTCCATGGAACTATCTAAAAGATAGAAATATACACTATAACACTGTAGTCTTTTCAACTTAATTTATACTTCAAAACCAAATATCATTTTCACTTCAAATATCTCTATACTTCCCAAATAGTATTTTTATATATTAAATAATTTGTACAGTAAAGTAATTTCAATTCCCTCAACTTAACAAATCGTTTAACATCAACCCGACCATCCCATTTAAATCTATTTCAATCTCAATTTATTAATTTAAATTCAACTCAATTTCTAAAATAACCACTTCAATTTTATCGATCTCAAATTCGGATTTGAAATCACAAAATACCCTTTATATTCAATATATTTCAAAACTTTAAGTATTCAACGTTTCAAACTAACTTTTTAATCAATTTAGTTTCTAAATAATAAATTCAACTATACTGATTTCAAATACATATCCGAATCTCAAAATAAACCATTTAAATCCAAATATAGTTCAAAGCTTTAATATGTAATTAAATGTTCAATTTAATAGTTCCATATAGATCTCGATTTAACCTCATTATTATCTAGTCTTAAATTAATCCCTCATTAGATACAATATCATTTAAGTAACCTTAAATTACATTTTACTCAATATTTTCTTTAATTTATTTAAACGTGAAATATTCATTAAATCATTTAAATAAAAATCCAGTTACAAAATCATACCCTTAAATTTCCCATTCAATAACTTCAAATTGATTTAATTGAATAAATCCTTATTTAAATACCATTTAGATAAACCCACATTTATCTCCCAATCTTAGTAAATTGCAGAATACTTTTTTGAATAAAACTTACATAAATATTTATCATAATTTATGTATTAAATCAAATTTTGACTAAATTAAATATTATTAAATCTATATATCATTACCCTTTATATATAAAAAAATTTAAGGATTAACATTTAATAAGACCATATATTTCTTTCCAAAACAATGAATTAAATTTCAAAATATTTATATATATGGACCAACGATGTCTGTATATATTTCTTATCATATGGTCAAGTGTTACGGATATTTATCATTTCAATCCGTACACTAAATGTATACGGGTGGATAGCATTTCAACCCGTAATCCCAATTCAATTAAATGAAAATCGCTCGGGTTTATCATTTCAACCCATAACGATTTTCTCCTATTCTAAAGTCTGTTCGGGTATGTATCATTTCAACCCATAGTGATTTCTATACTAACAGGGAACTTGCAGAGTGATAACAGATATGTAAATAATAATAACAACAGGCATATATCATCAAAATAAATATACAAACAATAGGATATGGTGTCATATCCCATAAGTGAATAGTTACAGATAATAGCATATATAACAATTTAAATAACTACAGCCTCATATTTCAATTGTCGTCTCAATTGAAATCAAATTTAGTAAATAAAAGAACGTTAATCGTGAGTGATTTCTCACCTTTCGAGGCCAGAGAAAAAGAAGTGAGTTATGAAATCCAGATCCGAATTCCAAAACAAAGCTAGATGGACACGGTTCAATGATCAAAGCTGATAATAGGAATAGACGAATTCAAATCAGAATTGGATCAAGGAAGATAAATAGGATAAGTGAGCTTATATACAATTAGCCAACATATGCAGACACAGTTTATAAAATATGCAACAAAATATGCATGCCTCGGTTAATATATATACATAGGTGTGCAGACCGACTATATTAATATAACCATATATATACTATATAACATTTCCTCTACCAATTTGTATATGACTATACATATGACTATACTTGAAATCAAAATACACATCCCTTAAAAAATAATACAACGTATATCAGTCAGTGCAAGCAACCTTAAGGCTGACATGAAATAAACTTTTGAAAGCATATACTGTTGAAATTATAAAATATTGATATAACTTATACTGTAAAACTACCATAGAAAATTTATATATATACCTACATTTAAATATAACTTATGTAAATTGTTGAAAATAAAATAAAATATAGTACGGTAGACTCTAAAATACTAAAACAATCATAAAAATATATATATATATTATAAATTGACCTATCAAACTTGTACCCACCAATTTTATATAATATATATACCAAAACAGTAACGAAAATTGAAATACTATATTTTATATATCTAACATATGAAAGCTAATAAAATAACATATTTTATTATAGTTGAAACTGTTATACCCAAATATATAAAACATATAAAAATACGTATATTAATAGAAGGCTGCCAAACTTATACCATATATACCGTAAGCTATCAATAGTAAAATAAAATGCGTATATATATATATATATATATATATATATATATATATATATATATTTGACTAATCAACTAGTTAGTAAAACATACGTATCTAAAAGCCGTACGATAACTATATGCTAACAAAAGTCAAAAACTATATACCGTAAAATCTTAAATAATATACATAATACGGTATAAATATATACTAACCTTTATATATGAACAGAAGTTAAATATTTATATACTAGTTTATAAATATAACAATTATCATATATATACCATTATGAAATATATTATTATTTTTAAAGTTCAACTATTAGGGAATTCAAAATCCACATAGTTGCAGTAAACATATAAAACAAAACTAATGCACAATCTATACTGTTCTTAATGTATAAAATGCGTACTTACTTTTAAAAACCAGAGAGGAAATGTTTTGCCAACTAATGCATGCAGCCATGGGGAGGAGGCAGGCCAAGGAAAAGAGAGAGCTCATGCTCAGGTTTGGAAGAAATAAGAAAAGATGGAGGGGAGATGAGAACAGGCGATTTTTAAAGGAAGAATGCATGCGTGATTCAAGCAACATGACATGGCGAAGGGCATTCTTCAGGCAACAGAGAAAATGCTAGTTTCTTAAATATAAAGGTAGGTCTTCATCTGATATGTGAACATGCTATATGACTTTATATAATATTTACGAAGCTCTCTCCTCTTTTAATATTAATTTAAGGGCAACGAATAGCCTACAGAGAGAAAAGAAGATGCAATCTATGCTATACTATATATATATATATATATATATATATTCCTAGAAACATGGAAACGAAGAGGTAAAAGAGGGAAGAGAAAGAGGCGTATAAATGAATGGTAAATAAATTTAGATTTCAAATGAAATAAATGGAACAGCAGAGATTAGAGTATGGATGTAAATCCTAGAATAATAAAAAGCAACGGTTATATGTTGATTAAGAAAAATAATTAAAACAATTAATGGCTTAATTGGGGAAGCATGTTTCAAATTTTTGAAATGCAAAAGAAACGTACACTATAAATATAAAGTTTCCAAAAGCAAAAGAAACGTAAAGCTGTCCATTAATTCATCAAAACGTTATTTAAGTAATAAAATGAAATTAAAAAAAAAAAAATTGTAACGGTCAATAGTTGATTTAGTTATACACTTAAAGCAATAAATTTTTGTTTGTTTGTACAACACATAATGAGTTTTGAAAGTCAAGGATATAAAAATGGATAAAAGGAAAGAAATCAGGAATTTTTTGTGAGCAATAGCTTTCCAAGGAAAGGTAGGCTTACATTATATATACATGCTGAGATGATTAGGCACGTTCAAAATTTTTGAAGCAATGAAGGAATTGGAAATAAATATAAAATGAAAGAAATTTGAAAAGTCCGTAGCTATGATTTAGCCAAAATTTATTAAAGCCATTTACTAGGAAGGTTGGAACCGAAATAATAGGGAGAGGAAGGCACATTAAATTTGATGACAAAGTTGTGTTCAGATCTATAAGCAAGTGGTTTATATATTATAGACCTTATGAAAGCGAGGGAAGGAACGGATGCTACTAGCTTGATGATTTGAGATTCTTTCAAGCGTTAAAAACAAAAATAAAGAGAGACCAGAATAAACGCACCACCATAAATATAAATATACGCTTCAATTGCAAAAGAAACGTATAGAGAAAATTATGGGTAGTGGGAAAGGTAAAGTCAGTGCACGAAACTACAAGGAATAATAAAAGCAAGGTCGATGATCTCAAATTTATTAATGGTTACGAATGGAAAAGTCTACCTGGATTGGAAAAGTATTAAGCAATAGAAATCTTTAATGGTAGTAAAAAGAAACCGTTACGCACTGATTCAGAAATCTATTAAAGCAATTAATAACTTGAATTGGACAGCACGTTTTCTCAATTAAATAAACTTCCATAAAATTATTTGAAAATTTACAATCTGCTATATTTAAATATACGTATTCTAAATATATAAACATTTTATTTAAAAATTCAATTATTATAAGATTTCACAAATATTCAATTAAATACGTTATAGAATCAATTAAAATTGTTAAAATTTTCCGGGTCGTTACAAGTACCCTACCAAGCAAGGGGGCAAAGACTTGCCCCATATTTGGTCCGAGTTTAGGAGCTGCTAGCGAATCTCGAGTACTATGATATTTCACATGTCCTGCGTGAGCAAAACAAAGCAGCCGATTCATTGGCAAAATTCGCAAGCACTGGTGATGCGCAACTGATGGGATTATTTCCTGTCGAAACCTTACATGTTCTGAGTATAAATATGATTGAGGTAGATTTCGTGTTAGAAACGGAAATCGAGAAGGAACCATGGATGACCCCAGTCAAGTGATACTTGCTATCCGAGATCTTACCCGAAGAAAGAAGCGGAAGACGACAAGTCCTTTGTAAGGCTTCACGTTATATAATGCAGGATGGGGTAATGTATCAGAGGGGATTCTCGACCCCCTTACCCCGGTGCGTGGCCCACGATGAGATAAAACGAATATTAAAGGAAGTCCATGAGGGAGAGTGCAGTGGCCATACTGGAGGGCAGACATTAGCAAAGAAAGTCCTCCGTTATGGATATTACTGGCCAACTGTGAATCGGGATGGTGCAAGCTATGTGAGAAGATGTGACAAATGCCAGATATATGCAAAAATCCCGAGAGCTCCGCCGACGGAACTAACGCAAATGGTTAGTCTCTGGCCGTTTGCAATGTTGGGAATCGACCTAGTTCGCTCTTTACCCATAGCCAAAGGTGGAGCGAAATATGCAATAGTTGCGGTCGACTACTTTACCAAATTGGAAGAAGCAGAGCCTCTGGCCACAATAACCACCAAGAAGTTTATTAATTTCGTCGTATGAAATATCATATGCCGTTTTGGCCTTCCACGGGCCATCATTACACACAATTGAACTCAATTCGTAAGCAAGGAGTTCAAAGAATTTTGTTAGAAATATGGCATTGAGAAGAAGTTTGCAGCGGTTGCTCACCCGAAAGCCAACGGACAAGTGGAAGCCGTAAACAAGATAATCAAGTCCATATTGAAAAAGCGTCTGGAAAAGGCTAAAGGCAAGTGGGTGGATGAACATCCAACGGCGCTTTGGGCCTACAGGACCACCCACAAGACCGCGACTGGCCACACTCCATTCACATTGGCATATGGCACGGTAGCTGTCATACCCATGGAACTTGAAGTTCCATCACATCGGGTAACTTATTACGACCCCGAGTCGAACCAGAATCTTTTATTGGAATCGCTAGACTTTATTGACGAAAAACGCGAACAAGCCAATTTGAAAGCGGCTGCATACAGACATAGAGTCGCAAAATATTATAACGAAAAGGTTTGATCGGGAATTTTGGTGTGAGAGACCTTGTTTGAAACTATTTTTTCCGATCCCATCTCATATGAATCCCGCATGGGAAGGTCCATACGTCATAGAACAGAAGCTCGGAGAAGGAACTTTCAAGCTAGCGACCGTCGATGGTGCGTCACTCCCCCGAGCATGGAACAATGAGCACTTGCGGCAGTATTATACCTAGTCTGTTCCTTTCATGTATTAGTTGCATTTATTTCCAGTACACTTTTATTTCTAGTTCTTGGCATGTAGTAAGACAATTTAGCTCGCTTTCATTAATAAAGGCTTGAAGCCATCTTTTCCATGAATTACTAATGTTTCTACGTATGATGATCCTGTGATAGGAAAATGAAACTATATTATTCTGGCTGATGTATGAACACGTGCAGACACTCAAATCTCCAAGTCCCCAGAGTGCGGATCGAAGTACTTTAAGTCCCGGAGTGCGGACTCGAGTACAAACAATTCCAAATCTCCAAGTCCCCAGAGTGCGGACTGGAGTACTCTATGTCCCCGGAGCGCGGACTCGAGTATAAACAATCAAAATCTCCAAGTGCACAGAGTGCGAATTAGAGTACTCTAAGTCTCCGGAGCGCGGACTCGAGTATAAACGATTCCAAATCTCCAAGTCCCCAGAGTGCGGAATGGAGTACTCTAAGTCCCCGGAGTGTGGACTCTAATATAAACGATCAAAATCTCCAAGTCCCCAGAGTGCGAATTGGAGTACTCAAATTCTTGGAGCATAGACTCGAGTATAAACGATCAAAATCTCTAAGTCCCTAGAGTGTGGATTGGAGTACTCTAGTCCCCGGAGCGTGGACTCGAGTATAAACGACTTAAATCTCCAAGTACCCAGAGTGCGGACTAGAGTACTCTAAGTTCCCGGAGCGTGGACTCGAGTATAAACGACTTAAATCTCCAAGTCCCCAGAGTGCGGACTGGAGTACTCTAAGTCCCCGGAGCGTGGACTCGAGTATAAACGATTCAAAATCTCCGAGTCCCCAGAGCGCGGAATGGAGTACTCTACGTCCCCAGAGTGCGGACGCGAGTATAAACGACTCAAATCTCCAAGTCCCCAGAATGCGGACTCGAATACAAACGATTCAAATCTCCAGGTCCCCTGAGTGCGGACTGGAATACTTTAAGTCCCCATAGTGCAGATTCGAGTATAAGTGGATCAAACCTCTAATTTCCATAAGGATGAGCTGGGACACTAATGACTTGAACTTACCAACCCTAATGTACAGACTACGAAATATTCTATGTACTTGAAGCCCGAAGTGAAAAATTAACAACTCCCAAAGAATTTCCGAACCATATGAAGATGAACCGAGAGGTCTATGTTATTCACAACATCTTGGATTTAAATCACAATCACAAATAAAATTGAACGATAAGAGTCTTTTGTAAGACAGAAAAAGGAACTAAACTTTATTCAGAAATAAGTTTCTACTACAAGCCCTCCAAAGTTCGGAGTTGACAATCTATTTACAAGAACTACGGAAGTAGGTGAAAATAATTACATAACTTAAACTATCTCTCGTTGAACGAGAGTGATGATTACTTCTTGTGCTTCTTCGACTTCTTCACTTCCGTTATCTTCTCAGACGGTTCCTCTCCTTCGCGTTTACCCTTGGTACCCTTCTTTGATGGGGGAGTGACAGCCGAAGAGGAATGAGAAACATCCGTGGGTTTGGACCTGCCAGAGAGAATGATCTACAACGGCTTGTTCAAAGGGTCGTCTGGGTCCACAGCTTGAGGTTCGACCTTGAGCTTGATCGTCTTTTCCTTCTGTTTCTCAAGCTGCTCCTTCATGCTCAACTCGGATGTATGCTCGGAGACGCCTGTCATTTCAACTTTATAACTCCCATCAATGGGAGAGGAAGTCTCTGATTTATCTTTATCAAGCACTCTGATCACTTGGGCATCTAGACCGGGAGCCTCTCCTGAATGAGTGGCTTAGCTCGCTTTTTCCCTCACCTCCTTGGCGACATCGCTCCTCGGAGTAGGCTCAAGATCAGAACAGCCTGCACAAAATCACGAAAAGCAAGTATTAGAATACGATAGCTTCTGGTGGGAAACTAAAGCTCCTGGAATGTTAAATAAAAAGAGTCTCCTACCAGGTTTCGGCAAGCTCTAAACCGTCAAGGGGGTCTCACCCTTCGAAATGGGGGACAAAATATGGACACCAAGTTCAGGGTCCTCCGGATTATAACCAATATGCTGCTCAAATGGATCGAGTATCGACCGATCGGCCGATTGAGTAGGCACATGAGCTGGAGGCACGACCCCGGATGGACCGGTAACAACTTCTTTCCCTTTCTTTTAGGGGGAACCTTTGCAATAAATAACTTTAGCCGCTGACAAGTCCGAAGGCTCATTTCCCTTGAGGTACTCTTTTATCAAGGCCTCCTCGCCAATCTCTTCGGTACCGTGCTCGGCCTTCCTGATTTCAATTAATGTCTCCGACACCTCGGCCAAAGATTCAAGACAGCCCTCGCCCAAGAAAGTCAAGTCTCGATGCATGAGAGCACGGGCATTGAATTCAGCAATTAGCGGGTCAAACATGCTTTTGACCTCCTCCCTACCTTCTTCTCTGGCCGCCACTAGACGCGAGTCGATATACATGGACGCTATCTTTTTGCCCTCTTCACAGGCTTCACTCTTTAACGCCTTGACTTTGGAAAGTTCGCCCTCAAGTTTCTCCTTTAAGAGTCGAGTAGCAACGATCTCATCACAGTATCGTTGTTACTCTTCTTGGGCAGCCGTTTTCTCTTCCTTCTCTCTACGGAGCTGCTCCTCAAGTTCCTTGACTCGGAGGCTGAATGCATCCCTCTCCTTTTGGACTAAGTCCTTCTCTAGAGCCAATGCCCCACAGTGTTGAACCGTCTCATCGAGTTCTTTCTTGTGAGTTGATTCCAGACGAGTTACGGCTTCGGCAGTGCCCTTGGCGTTCTGATTGGCGACCAAGTTCAGACTTATAAGTTGTAATCTCGTCATCATGAGCTTTAATGATATCTTTGTCGTGGATAGCCTCAAGCTTCAGGCGATCGATCTCATGTTGGCGCTCCATGGAGACTTCAGAAAGTTTTTAGCCAAATGAACAAACGCGTCGTGTTGAACATAGACGTCATTGGTACAGGCGATGGCACTCTGCTTGACATGCCCAGGAATAGGATGAATCGCCGGGAGGAATTTCAGGTCGTCAAAGCAGATTTTTGGAAATTTACCTTTAAGCTCAGCCATCCTCTCCGATACTGTTGGGTCCATTGCAGGAGCAAGAGGAGACGGCTTTGGAAGTTCATCTCTCCTGTGAGGATCTCGGGACTGTCGAGTGGAAGAGAAATCAGAATGTTGGTCCCGAGGGACATCAGATTGCGACCCCTTATGGCCGTGCTTATCTTAGCTTTGCTTCGGGTGAGAAGAGGTATCCCGGTGGTGTTTTGGTTGATAGTAAGTTTTCTTTCGAGATGATGAGTCCCAGGAATGATAATCTTTACCGCTGTCACCGTTTCTATCCTGACGTCTTTCGAAACCCGAGTCCCGTCCAGGTTGATAAAAGATAGACGAACCACGAAGGCAATCGAATCCATGTGAGTACCCCATGTCACCTGCATAGAATTTAAATTACGACGAATTAGAAAAGAGTAGCGTGACGGCGAAAATCTAAGTGCAAAATGAAGTGCAAGTGTTTGTGCGTGTCCTAGTGTTTCTCCCCGACGGACCAGTTGCTTTACTAATAGGAGTTTTTTCTCCCTGACTTTGGACTAGAGCGCTCACATCGCCTCTGATGGGCGAGTGAAGTTTAAACGCTTCCAGATCGTTGAAGTCGTAATTGAGCAGGTCATAGAGAATGGAGACGTTCGATAGACCCTTTAAAGAACTTTCTACATGCTGTGAAGAAGTCTCTTTCTCCGTTGGAATGAGCGTAACTTTTAAAGTTCCGCCAACCTTCTCCTTCCTAATCTTGTATGTCAATCCCATTTTCCTCTTTGAAGGGGATGATGACATTTCGATGTCGTGCACTTCGACTATTGGATCCTAAGTGGGACCCAGTTCACACCTTGTGCTTCGGGTGTTTCATTCCCTTGAGTTTCCCCCTCTTCTGGTGCGTCAGGAGTATGACGTGCTGACGACTCAGCTAATTTTTCCCCTTACCAGATGCAGGCCTGGATATGGAGACGCCCTTAGGAAGGCTTATCCGATGACCTTCTGCTAACAGTCCGAACCTCGATAGTGACTCATTTGAAATGAGAGTTCGGATGTCCCGTTCCTCGGCAGGAAGAGCTCTAATGGCTTCGACGGCTTCAGAATACCCGCGACCGTCGGGGCGTGGATTGATATCTGAGAAGATGAAAAGGGAATTAGAAAAGGCATAGTGTTGACCAAGTATGAATATCAATCTGGAGAAAAGACTTACTTCCTTCCACCCATCTCCTCGCGAAATCGGGAGGGCAACGCACATAGACCATTCCTGTTTGTACATCGCAAATTTGCTCCACGCCCCGGTTAAAATCTAGCATTTGTGGTGCAGCTTGAGGAACATAAAGGAAGGGCTATCTCTACGTTTCTTGATCATATATATATATATATATATATATATATATATATATATATATATATATATATATATATATATATATATCCAATGTCGCTCGGAGTTGGAGGCCTAGAGAGGACGGTTATGAGAAGGATGTAGGTCCCGTAAATGAACGCGTGGCCGTTCGGGTGCAGTTGCGACGGGGCAATGTCAATGTATTGCAGCACGTCCCAAAGAAGTAGGTTAAACGGTGGCACACTACCGACCCAGCACATAAACTTATTACAGGAAGAATATCCAACTGGGGCCAGGTGTGGACGATTGTGCCCTGATGGAACCAACACGTCATCGAAAGGGATTCCCTGGATAGAACATATTCGTCGAAGCGCAACTTCATTGACCTTCGAAGCTTGTGAATCGACCGGATTGTCCAAGAAAATTGATGCCTAAAAAGCATCGGGAGCTAAGTTATGAGCGGAGGAAGTCAACGGGTTAGAAGTATCTGCGACCCTTTATTTAGAAGACGGCCCTGGTCTATTTGAGATTGTGGCGGAGCTAGACTTCTTAGACATCTTTGACGGAAATTGAATCCTGCAGTGTACCTAATTGAACTATACTTGAAAAACAATCCACATCAGAATTAAAAGCACAAGAATTCCCCCGGTATGGTATGTGAACTAGTGCGATCATTCGTGTGTAAGCGCTGAAAAATTGAAAGTCACAGAGTTAATGATATAAAATTATGCTTCGAATCATCGCCTTTGAAGACCATCATCGCTGACCGTCTCCAAAAGCCTGCCTTATGGTGTTTACAATTTCGGACTCATAAAATGTTAGAAGAAATTATCTGATTATGTTGATATAAGTTCATGCTTGTGACTACTAAAACTAGGAAGTTATCAGTCTGGATCAGTTCGATATGCTAGTATGATGGAGTCCTTTTCCTTGTCCTGTTATATGATTAGGCAAAGTAAATAAGTGTTCGGCCTAAGTATTGTTTGGCTAAGATATGGTTCAGCATTCATGAGTGTTCGGCCTAAGTACTGTTTGGCTAAAAAAGTGGCTCGGCATTCGTGACTGTTCGGCTTAAAAATTGTTCGGCCTAAGTGTCGCTCGGCCAATGTATCGTCCGGCCTAAGTACTGGTCGGTCGAAGTAACGTTCGGAATCCTATCTAATTCATACTTCATCCCTAACCTTCCATCCCACTACTCGGCATAAGCGAGTCATGCCAAACCAAAGTTACGCCGAGCCCCAATGCTCGGCACTCCGTCCTTAACTACGGCTTCATTTCTCTTTTCTTCCTCCATCCATACCAAACAACGGGGCCAAATCATTCGGTGAGTCATGCCGAACCATACCGTTTGGCATTATAGCCAATTCCTAATCCTCCTCTACTTTCCCCTCCAATCTCGTTCGACACGAGGGAGCCATGCCGAATCACAATACATCTCCCAACAGCTCCCTTGTATGCTCGTCTTTAGTCACTTCTCCTTTCCTCCTCATCATTTAACTCCAAAAATATCTTAATCAAGGTTCGACTCTTTCATCCACGCAACACCTATCGGCTGCAGTTCCAACTACGAACTTGAGCATCGTTTTAAAAAACTTTTTTAGTTATGGAAAAGATTTAGATAGAAGAATCGATACCTAGTAAGTAGATCGAGACTTGGGAAGGATTGTTAAATCATTGGAGGCTGTTAACGAGCGAGGTTTGCAAGTACAAGGTAGCGGAGGTAAGAAATGAAAAAAGAAGAAGATGGAGAATGCCAGGTTTTATAAGATAAGAAGGGAAGTCAAAGAGACTATGACCGGTAGAACCAGTCAAGGCGATATCGTTCAGGATCGGCTATCTTTGTTCGTTCGGCATCCCGAATGCTCGCCTTCAGCTAGGTCGTTCGGCATTCGCGTTACATTCGACACACACCACCTCGCTTGAAGCACCTCCAAGAAAAATAAACCAAGGTTCGAAGCGAAGTACTGAGAATACGTAATTCAAAGCGCATCACGTTCGGCCACGTGATATACTTTGGGGGGCAAGTGTTTCCTGGAGATTTGACCAGGCAACGGAGTACTTGGCATTAGCGCACTGTTCGGCATTCATGAATCGTTCAACATCCATAATGTTCGGCCCAATCGGATCGGTCGGCGTCCCATTACGTTCGACATTCAGAAGAACGCTCAGCATAAAGAAGCGCTCGGCAACCAGGGAGCGCTCGGCATTGAGGAACGGTTCGACAGTCAAGGGCGTTCGGCATCAGAAGACCGCTCGACATAAAGGAGTGCTCGGCATCTAGAAGCGTTCGGCATTGAGAAACGTTCAGTATTGTATATCGTTTGGCATACAATGAACGTTCGACATAACAACGGCGTTCGGCATACCGAGAACGTTCGGCAGCTGAAGATTGTTCGGCATTCTTCCAATCTCGACCGGCTTCGATTGCTGCTCGGCCTACACTTTCCACACAATACCTCATATCGTTCGGCATGAAGATAATGGTTCGGAATTTGGTCATTCGATGTATATGGCTCGGCATACAGAGCCTACTCCATTTGGACAGTGGTATTCAACAATCAGGCCCACCAGAGAAGTCCAACCAACTTTCGCTTATAAATAGAGAGGCAGAGGCACAGTGCAAAGGATGGGTTTTTTAGAACACTGGGGAAACTCTGCCATATTCAACACTCACTCAAGACTTAATCTTTTTACTTTACAATTATATTCAAGTAATTGGAAAAGGATTTTATTTGTAATCAACTATCAAGGAAAGTAATAGAAATCAACTTCAAAGTGGACGTAGGAAGTTACGCCGAACCACTATAAATTTGGTGTTCTTGTTCTTTGCATTTAAATTCGCATACTGTCTTCTGTTTTAATTTACTATCTTCATTAATCTCTCTACAATCTTTCTTAAGGGTGTTAGTGACCAATTTTGGTGCTAACAGTGTGATTTTATTTTGTGTGTTTGCTTATTTAAACAAAATATTGTGTGTTTGTTTAGTTTTTATGTGCATTTGTTTGTGTTCTTGTTTGTTTTGCATTTTCGTTTGTATTTCCATATAAAAAAACAGACCATTCAAAAAGAAGAAGAAAATTCTTTTATTCCATTCCTTTTTACATTTTACAATTTTCCTTTTTTTACATTGCTTTTTCAATTTTTAGTAAAAAAAAATTACACAAACACTGTTACATTTGTGCACTGTGCACAACCCTGCACAACCAAATCTTCTCTGTTTCGCATTTTCACTACCTTCAGTTACTTTGTCCATCTGCTGTTACAATTCACCTTTTGTCATCAATTCACATACATCCACAATATACTTCACATCACCAACTCGACATCCACTCCATGCACTAAATTCTACTTCATACAACAACAGTGCGCCACATCCTGCTACTTCACTAGCCACTGCAACTCCCAGATCAACTACCACAACAATATCACCTAGCTGCTGTTCAAACCCCATACACTTCTTGTCTCAACAACTAAACAACTTTAACATATCACTTCAACATCCCCTTACATAACTGCTCTGTGAAAACTACCTTCCCTCTTCATCAAACAAACCACCATGACACTTGTAACCACTGCTTCTTGCCTAAGACCATCTTCAAGCTACAGCAAAAACATCACAACTTCACCCATCACAACTTCATTGATTCACTGACTGCCTCATACTCACGGACAAAACAACAACTTATTTCATCACACTACAACAACACTTCAATACACAATTCATTACAGTCACCCCGTTGCCATACCACATTCCTTTCTCCCCTGCCATACAGCTGTAAGCTGCTACCATTATCATACCATTCCAACTTCCAGTGCACAACCGCCCTTCCACCACATCAAATCACCATCCACATTCACCGAAAAAAAAACACACAAACAAAACCATCCTCTACATCATTAAATAACCTCCATCCTCACTGTCCTCCATCACCCTAAAACCACTTCTTTTTCACCTATCATCTCTCTACTGCCATTCCATTACCACCTAACTATCCATTGCCACCAAATTTCGCCTAGCAATAATCAAATCACATTACTCAACCCTACTATTGCCACTGTCTCTTTCATTCTACTGTTAATTCACACTCATCCCTTTTGCCACTTCATATACCCAAAAAATCACTTCCTCGAGCATGCGTTTGTTACCATCGTCATTGCACATTCTTACAAACAACCGCATACCACACTGCTCCTTCTTCATTCTATACCCCTACAAAAACATTTCTTCTTCTTCAACTTTTAATTCAACTACAGTCAACACATCACAATCTTCTCCTTTGTGCACTTCACCGTACACATTCATCCACTCCCCTCTACAACTTGCTGTTATCTCCTCTCTACACCAACCGAACACAACCGCCATCAAATCCAACTCCACTGACCTTGCCACAAACAAACCATCAAGACTTCAGAAGAAGAAAAACAGAAAGTTTTAGATTACCACGAGAATACTTACAACTTCAACCACTTCTTTTACCTCCGCCGCACTACAGCGAGATCATCCTCGGTCACCATCCTTCAGCCACCAAGCGCACTCAAACAACCATGCAACTCAAACACCAAAAATACCCAAAACCGAACTTCCTAAACTCGCAACCATCGTCAAACTCCATCGTGACCTCCACCGCAATTCGATCCTGACTTCGAACATGTTTTTGGACAGCGACTACACTGACTTACCTCGAATACCCCCAATCGAACTCGACTACAAGCAAACATTACCACCATTCCATCACGCAACTCGAGAACTCATCGCCTTCACAACCACTACATCCCTTCAGTCCACGACAATAGTTCATCTCACCGAATTCGAACACGTTACCCCAGAATCACCTACAAATCAACAGGAGAGAAGTTTTTGATTTGCGGGAATCTATTTGATTTGGATACGAAAGTGGGGTGGTAGATTTTTGGAAATTTTGAGGAATTGGAATTTTGATTCTGGTTATTATTTTGATTACATGCATTGGTATTGTTTCTTATAAAAGAAAAAAAAAGTGTTTCAGCATTTTGGGCCGGGTTTCTTTTGGCTCGTTGGTTTTGAAAGTTAAAGTCGTGAATCTTTAGATAAAACAATTCCTATTTCTTTTAATTGTTTCTACTTTGATTATATCTTCAAAAAAAGGTGTTTCAATTGTTGTTTTTGTTTTCAATTGTTTTGTTATTTTTTGTGGTGCTTTCTTGTGTTTTATTTTATTTTGTTTTGTTTTTTTCTTTCTCTAATAAAAAAACATGTATATATACATATCTTTGTTTTATTTTTAGGTTGCCAAAGCAGATTGAAGCAGAAGCTTGCTTCGCTTTACTTGCCAAAAAAACTGCTTGCTTGTTATATCTATTGTTTTTATTTGCCTTGCATTTTGTTTGCTTGCATACGTATTTAAAAAAAATTAAAAACTCAAAACAAATATCCATTCGTAGTTGCATTGTTAATACACATTTAGTTTCAGTTTTGCATTTCATCCTAGATTTTGATTAATAATAACGATTAGACATCAACAGCTCTTGATTGTATATTGACAATTTGTCTTCTTTGAACAATTTTACTTTTTGATGTCTAGGCTACTGCAGAGTAATAACCATTTATAAATATTACGGTGATTCGTAAATATTATAGTGGTTATTCCTTTGAAGGTACTTAAACCTTAGGCTGCATTGCTATGGTGGTTCGTTGTGCACCAATAAATCCTGTCCGTTACCTGACTGAGAACTATCTTGTTTATCTAAGATAATGTGTTAGTATACAATTTTGTGTTAACTTAGGATAAATCATTTGTATTTAACCACTGCATTCATTTAGTTTTGTGACGACCCATAATTTTTTGACATTTGAAATTGAAATATTTCATTGATTTTAAATATTTGGAAGTTAGTTTAACTTGAATTTCGAATATAAACATGAATTTGGCAGTTAAATTATTTAATCTAATTTATTGAAATTGGATAAAGATTTGAATCTTCAGTTTTATGTTGATTAAAAATAATTTGAAGGCTTGGAAAATTTATATTGATAATACTGGAGGTAATAAAACACTTAAAATTGAATTCAAAAATAGTTTGTTCAATTTTGAATTTATATCGTTTAAATCGATATTTAAAAATAGTCTTCCAAGGCACAGACTCAGAATTCGACGAGACCAGTTCAATTGGATCTGTAATAATGTATTATTATCGAATTTCAATTTTCGTATTGTTTGGAGTGATCTTTTGGCCGTACGGTCAACAAACGCACAGAAATTTAAATCGAAAATTCGATATTTTAACTGGTTCAAAGAGCTATCTTCTCTATACGATCGAATTTGGACTCAAAACCCTTTCCATTGCATTCGAAATAGGGGTATAACCTTATCAACGCCTGGCGGCATGCCTCGATTTAAGATCGAGATTTGTGAGTTGCGGAACCGAGACGATTTAAATTCAAATTTGAATTTAAATTTAAAACTATAAAATATGTAATTGAAATACCGTTGCAAGCATCAGACTTGTGCTAAGATTTCAAACACGTGTTTTTCTTTCTCTGTTAAATTCAACACGTGTCTTCATTTATTTTAATGTTTCATCTCGTGCCAATTCATTTGCAAGAAAAACCATTTCGTTCAAAAAATAAAATCAAACAAAGGACGAGCTTCCTTCCTCCTCTCCCTCCTCTCAAAAATCAAATTCGAATAAAAAAAGGAATTTATGCCGGATGAGGAAAAATATCATAAGCCCTCCTCCATTCGGTTGAATTGAAATCACCGTGCGCCTCAATTTTTTTCCAGATTCGAATGAATCGAGCATCACTGTTATCGGATGGTGGCTCGAGTGGCACGCTTGTACGAGCGATGGTGGATCGAGCTATGGAAGAATGGAGGCGTGCGCTCTTTTCGTTCGAATTCAAAATCGTGATAAGAGTTTCACGCGAGGCAAGAGGAGGCCAGAGCATTTCCGGTTGGGTGTTCGAGCCGAGCGAGCAGTTGCGTGTGATTTCAGGCGAGCATGGCAGGAGATTCATGGAGCCTCGTCGATAGCTACGAGGCAATACCAGCAACATCGAGTCGAAGTTAGAGGCACGACGGTGAAGAAATGGCTCGCGATGGGGTTTGCGTCATAGGCAAGGCAATATGGGGCATGGAGGTTGTTGCAGTCCTTGGTGGAGCGGCCATCGATGCCGGTCTTGTGGTAGTAGCAGTAAGTTTTATTTTATTTATTTTATTAAAAAATTTATACAGTAAAGAAGAATTATTTGTTTGTTATTTATAATAAATAAAAATTATGGTACTCTGTTTTAAAATGGGAAGGAATATTTATAAAATAAATTCAGTAAGATGATTAAGGTATACGTTTCAGCTTGGATTTAAATAACTTATTTATATGAATATGTTAAAGAAAACTAAAGAAAATAAAATAAATATTGTTCAGCAAGATATTTGAAACAATTCTGTTTAAGTTTAAAATACAATAAGGCAAATAACTTGTTAATTAGCTTATTTAGTTAAGTCACTAAGGATGATTTATTAAAGGAAAATTGGTTTAAATTTACTTTAAATTAAATTAATAAATGGTAATTTATTTTTCGTTTTCTTCAAATATTAATAAATTGTATAAATATTCATACAAGGTCTAAAATGGAGAAACAAGCTGGAATGGAAATTAGTTGGAATGGATTGCAAAATAATAGCAAAGGTGAGATCTTCTCACTCAATCAAATATTTTTTTGATTTAAATTTTGAAAAGTTAGATTTAAAATTTATTGTGCTTGGATGATTGATTTATAATCAGTTATATTAGTTTAGACCCTATGCGCCGCATAATAACAGATGATATTATATTAAACCCATATACCGTGATATTCCACCTCAAAGTGGAATTGGTATTATATATTTATTTGGAGTTGTTGATTTCCCGCATTATATAGCCAATGATACCATATGCTCCGCATAATAGCGGGTGATGTTTTATAAATCCCATATACCCCGATATTCCACCTCGAAGTGGAATTGGTATTTAATTGTTGTGCTAACGTCAGTGTATGCAGGAAGCAGGTTGGAGGGATCCAACTGGATTCCTCAAAACATTTTGATTTGTTTTCAAAATTTTGTGCTGATTATTTATAATCAGTGTGTGATTATTTGTGATTGAAACCATTAAAGGCTAAAATTTACCTAATATATTTTTGGTATCGTAGGATACCAGAAATAAATAAAAATTAGATCTTCAAATTTAGGTAGAAAATCGGTAGTGAAATCCTATTGAATAAAATTCCAAAATATGGGAAAAGTTTAATAAATGGATTTCAAGTAATAGTATTCGAAAGGTGAAGAATATATTTTAGAAAAAATGGTTTTTAATTAATTTTGGAAGATAAAGGAATTCATTTAAAAAAATTCGAAAATTGATTTGGTGTTAAAAGAATAAATCTTCGGGAAATCAATATGAAAATTTATTTAGTGTTTGAATGAAAATCGATTTGTTGTTGGAATAAATTTAGAAAGTAAATTTAAAAATTAATTTGGCGTTCTAAAAATAAAACCCTTGGGAGATAAATATGAAAACTGATTTGTTGATTGAAATAAATTTAGAAATAAATTTGGAATTGGAATAAATTAGGAAATAAATTAGGAAATTGATTTGGTGTTGAAAGTGAATACCGGGAATAAATTTGAAAATCGTAAATTAGTGGATATTTAAAAATTTAAATCCACAATGGGAATTTTATAAAAGAAAGGGAGATTTGTTTTAAAAATAAATATTGTTTTACTTTTAAAAAAAAGTTGGAAAGGAATTTATGGATTTGGGATTTAAATTTAAAATAAATCCAGAAAGATTTATTAATTGACTTGAATGAACCATTTTAGAATGGAATGTGTACTTTCCCCGAAAGCCGAGAATGATTTCAATATAGTTTATAAATATAGATTGAAGTTGTAAAGATGGTTTCAAGGAAAGAATGTTTTGGTAAAATTATTTACTTAAGTTATTTTGAAAATCGTTAAAGTTAAATATATTTTAAAACTATTATGAAAGTGATTATTTAAAGTTTTAGATTGATATTTGTTTTAGAAATTTAAATATTTATACTCTATCTACTAATTTTATTTTAAAATTAGTTTTGGACTTGAATTTTTATTTGAGATATTAGTATAATATTTTTCATAACTAATATTTAAGCAAATATTCTAAAATAGTTTATTTTAAATGTTTCCAAGTATATTTTGAATAAATATTTTATATTATTTTAAAATATTTGAAACTGGTGGATTTTTAGTGGAAATGAATAAATATTGGAAATGTTTTCCACGCAAGGAAAAAATTGATTTGGAATTTATTTTCAAAGGACTGAAGTGTGAAAAATTGATTTGATTATTTTCAAAGTATTGAAAAGTGAAATTTTATCTTGCGAAGATAGTTGAAAATAATAATAATTAGGGAAAAATTATTTGAAATACAGCGACTGTTGTAAATGATGATTGATAGTTAAATAACCGACTATCAATATTGGCCTTTAAATGGCATTTGAATTTCGATGCGACCGGGGGTCGAATTCCAAATGGATATTCGAAAATCACATCGAACCTTTGTGATTGTGATGGATCTTTTGTTTAAAAGATCAAAGTGGAAATTGCTATGATTTGTTTGAAAACTGAATGAACACTTATTTCTAAAAATAAGCGCTCATTATTCGGATTGGCCGGGAGAGGACCTCCTGTCATAAAACCCATTCCGAATAATGATACAACGAAATGGGATTGCATTTGAAGATGATGTTGAAGACCGGGTATTTTCGAAAGCGAAAGGATTATCCGTCGAATGTCTCTGCACTGGGTTGCTCCAGTATAGAGATTTTATCATCCTTTGTGATGGGGATTCCTGACGTGATTAGTGAATATCCGGATTGCAAGGGCTTCTTTGGATGTGCCTTCGGTTCCGTTCGATCCCGGAACGGACTTGTATGGATGTGTGTCTGACGTTACACTTTGAGATGTAAAGCTGGTTTCTATCAAATATATTTTTGTTGGTGGCGGAGAATTTATTCTCTTATCTTAACACCCATCTCTGAGACGTACGAGCTCAGAGGTTATGTAGTTGATGATTACTAGTAATACATTCCCAAATTGGTAATGTGGCATACGAAGTGCTGCTGATCATTTGTTGATTAAGGCATGGCTTTTGTGAAAAGCGTAACTTTGTGGACGAGACTTCGTCGAACCTCACACCCCGGAATGGTCGAAACAGGAAGGATGCAGCAAGGTTATAGGGGGTAGCGCCCTTTAGGGTATGTTCATTTCCTTCTGGATAGAGGTGGTATCATGGTATGGAGCCCAGATACTTAACCTATGTGGCTGCTGCAAATTTATTACTTTGTGGTTTTTGGTATTGAGGATCCTCGGATAAAGGTTATTTACGACCGGGGGAAGGCATAGTCATGTAGTAGTTACCTATTTTTGCAGAAGTAACCCGGCCTTGTGTTGGCAGAGATCCTGTTGGTTCTCGGAGTGTCCCTCCAGAGGTGTACCCATATGGCCCAGGAAGTTCCTTAGCCTGACCATTTGTTGAAAATCCAATCACCAATACACACCTTGTACGGTTTTAGTTGTAGAACCGGCCATCTAATATGGTAGCTATAATAGGCATACTTCAATAGTACATATGCTGGCTAAGATTAATATTATACTTGCAAATGTTTTTCCACTATGCACTAATAATAATGTCAAAAGAGTTTTCTCGTATCAAGCATGTTTGACTATCATAAGGAGAAATCTCCCCCAAGTGTGCGATTGCATTGTGTGTGTGTCGGGAGGCCTTATGGTAGTTTCATTTTCCAAAAAGCACTGAGGATTTCTTTTAAAATCTTTTGTTTTCCTTCTGTTAAAGTATAACTGTTTTCAAGATCTCACACCAGTCTCATGACTGACCTAGAGTTTATTGTTCCCTTTTTAAACTCTAGTGCCCATGATTTTCCACACGGGCAGCCTAGAGCCAGGTTGTCAATTATTCTGGAGCGAAGTCAAGAAGTTGCTGTGGAGATCAGGAGTTGAAGCTGGATGGCGAGGCGTATCACTAATATATGTAATATTTCTTTTCCGCTGTTTGTTGTTGTAAACTCTGATAATGTGACGTATAAACTAATATAGTGCTTTTGTTTTAAAGATTATTCTTTATCTATGTTATCCCGCCTTTTGGCAAGGCCGTGACACCAAGGACTTAACTAGAAACCAATGATAGTTCGTCTTGGGGATCGTTATTACATAGGTCTGCTATGGATGTCGGTAAAAAAATTTCGAGTCCGGATCAAACTACAATTTATATAACATGACAAGCAAAGCTAAGAAATCCAACATTCCAAATTTCAAGTCAATCGGAGCTCGTATGCTCAAGATATTGATCGATCACGGTTGAGAAATCCAAACTTGCATCGATCATAACTCAAGATCTACAAGTCCAAATGACACCAAATTTTCACAGTAGCATACTGGCAACATAAGGAATGTTCACGCCAAATTTCAGCTCAATCGGATCAAATCTTGATCGATTCGAAATTGCTTCGTATCGATCACGGACCGACTTGCATCGATCATATCTCACAATCCACATGTCCAAATGCTATTAATTTTTCACAGTATCTTACTGGCAACATGAGGAATGTTCACGCCAAATTTCAGCTCAATCGGTTCAAATCTTGATCGATTCGAAATTGCTTCGTATCGGTCACGGACCAACTTGCATCGATCATATCTCATAATCCACATGTCCAAATGCTATGAAATTTTCACAGTATCTTACTGGCAACATGAGGAATGTTCATGCCAAATTTCAGCTGAATCGGATTTAATCTTGATCGATTCGAAATTGAGTTCGAATCGATCCCAGAACGGGCCCCAATTTCCTAAGGCCGGGCATGCGGGCCCCCTTACGTGCCAGAAGTGGTCTCCCAAATTTTCAGCGAAATATCAGCCTCCGGCACTTATAAATAGAGCCCCTGGTCATTCAGAAAAGGGGTCGGAGAATTTTCAGAGTAAAAGAACGCCCCGACTCTACCACGTTCACTCCAGAACGCCATTACTGCCATTGATCTCGAATTTAAGCTTATTATCTACTGTACTTCGCTATAAAAACTTGTAATCTTCAAGTATCAAGCAATAAAGTGATAAAACTTCATAGTGGACGTAGGCCATACGCCGAACCACTCTAAAACTCTATGTTTCTATGCATTTTCTTATATTTTTATTGGTGTGTTTGTTAGATCTGCTTCATTTTACAAATTTTCTCTTCATTTTATCTCTTCAAACACATCCGAAGAGTGTTGTGCCCAATTTTGGTACAAACACTTTGGTGTTTCACTGAGAACAACCTAGTTTGTCTCCCGTTCATTGGATCTACTTTCGATATCGGATTGCATAAATCTAAGGAGAAGATCCAGATCTATTGTTCAACGGTTCCTTCTATTCTATTCAGATTCCCCAGATCTAAGAGGAACCATATTCATCATGAAGTCCGTACCCATATTTTCGAATCTAGAAAAAATGTTGTTTTTCGTACCCATATTTTCGAATCCAGAAAATATGTTGTTTTTCGTATCCATATTTTCGAATCCAGAAAATATGCTGTTTTTCGTATCCATATTTTCGTATCCATGAAAATATGATGAAGTTCATACCCTAATGTTGTTTTTCGTACCCATATTTTCGAATTCAGAAAATATGTTGTTTTTCATATCCATATTTTCGAACCAGAAAATATGTTGTTTTTCGTATCCATATTTTCGTATCCATGAAAATATGATGAAGTTCGTACCCATATTTTCGAATCCAGAAAAAATGTTTTTTTTCATACCCATATTTTCGAATCCAGAAAATATACTGTTTTTCGTATCCATATTTTCGAATCCAGAAAATATGCTCTTTTTCTATCCATATTTTTGTATCTATGAAAATACGATGAAGTTCGTACCCATATTTCGAATCCAAAAAAAATGTTGTTTTTTGTACCCATATTTTCGAATCCAGAAAATATGCTGTGTTTTGTATCCATATTTTCGTATCCACGAAAATATGATGAATTCCGTACCCATATTTTCGAATCCAGAAAATATGCTGTTCTTCGTACCCATATTTTCGAATCCATGAAAATATGATCATTTTCGTATCCATGTTTTCGTATCCAAAAAATGTGATGATTTTCATATCCATGTTTTCGTATCCAAAAAATGTGGTGATTTTCGTATCCATGCTTTCGTATCCAGTAAATGTTGATTTCATATCCAGTAAATGTGGTGATTTTCGTATCCATGCTTTCGTATCCAGTAACTGTAGTGGTTTTCGTATCCATCAACATATAGTCTCTCTTCGTATCGATCACTTATTGACTATTTCGTATCCATCGAGGAGTGCTAATTCGTATCCATCCTGGAAGACCTTGCTCGAATCCATCAGGGCTCGTTAATTCGTGTCCATCAAGTTACTTCGTATCCATCACGGAATCACTGTTCGTATCCATCAAGTTGGAGCAAAAAGCGATCGATACGAAAAGTGATCGATACGAAATTATATCGATACGAAAACTGATCGATACGAAATTCGATCGATACGAAATGATGGGTGCGAAGTGCATTTGATGATCGATCCAGCCAGCTGCATTTCGCATCGATACGAACTACGCAGTTCGAATCCATCAAATCACCACCTCCAGAAGCCAATATCCATTGATACGAACTGCGAATCATCAGTTCATTTCCAGTGACATCGAGCTCATCGATACGAAATGAAGTCCACTACAATGGAGTCCAACGAATTTCATAACCATCGATGCGAACGAACATTTCATATCCATCATTTAAAAAAAAATTATTTTCGGGTACCCGCATAGTTAATTCAAAACTCAACTTAATCAACGAACATTCTGATCGTTCCATGACTAGACGGGACGTAGGGGATTACAACAACAATTGTTGAATTGCAATCAAGGAATGGGTATAGAAATACCAATCAACCGTGCTCCCAGAGGTTGGAGAACCTAGCTAATATTACAAGAACTAAAGTTAATCAATGTATCATGCTTCTAAAGTGGACTACAACTTCCTCCAATTGACCAGCTTTTAAAACTCCTAAACTGACAATTATGGTGTGATGGCTAGTATGACGACTACTCTACGCTGTCAACTCTTCCAATTCAAAGCATAGCTGGTCACCACTGAACCATCTTCAAATGTCCACAATCTTGATCATTCCGCGTCTATATGACTAAAATCATGGCATACAATCTCAAGAGGACTTCCTTAATACGTTATACGGGCCTCTTCCTAGTGAAAATCAGAAATAATCACCAATCTATGAGCCCATCTTAATCTACTCACCATCCAACCGACATTACCAACCACTCGAACATTGGGCAATCGTGCATACATCATTCGCTAGTATTACAGAAGCATGTAGCCATAAAATGGACTTGGCAATGTTGATTGGAGTATATTTCCCAGTCAGGACCTATTCATTAAGACCATCCTACATGTTGAATTTCCAGCTAAATTCAGCATGCCGACTATGTCAGTGTACAATGCAAATACAACCTTCGACACTACCTCATGAAGTGAGAATGGTGCATGGATTCCACAAAGAGTGATGAATGCCATAAATGCAGATATCTCCCCCTATTCGCCAAAGAAGACTGTCAATCGTGGTTAGACATACCATTTCTACTTCTCATGTTGCTAAAGGGAATAAAGAAGCTGGCAGCCAAAGAATTGATCAAAATCCACAGCACGTTGCTGCCAGCACTTATATATAAAATCAGCACAAAAGCTTATTTCCAGAGTTTGATAAGAGAACTGGCAGATAGCCACAAATAACTACACCAACATAATGTATCTAATATTGAATTGATGAGCTAGATGAAGGATCAGTGTCGCAAGATAAGGAGAAAACCTACTCCATACTCTAAATCGGGAAGCTCCTCTTCTTTACATAGCTAACATGGATGTCAACGCCATAAGGCTGCTCTGGAAAGGATAGCTCTGACTATATGTTCAAGCCCCATAAAACGAAGGGCCGAGAACCGCCGATCCCTATCAATCAAGAACTTTGATCAAGCTGAACCACTTGCATTAGACTTCCAACTGAGAAGGGCTGAACTGAAGTGCAGTAGAAAGCATACGACACTGCTTCACTTATCAATGAGATTTAATCCGATCTCTTTTGAACTATTCCTATTTCGTTTGTATTGCAAAGTATGGCCGACTTAAATTAAACTACTTCCAAATGATGCAGGTAACCGAGTACTTAATAATGGGTGCAAAACAACCTCCGTGGACTATGATAAAGTCATTTAGGTATCATCATGATAAGCATGATTCAACCACTCGCCGGCTGCTCTATGCACCTGACTTGGGGGCAGGCCATCAAAGCGGAAGAGACAGAGAAGGTTGGGACTCTAGTACAACGTGGATGCAACCGACCATCCACCCATTTGCCTATGCAATTTAATTAGGAGATTTGAGAAAGACTTGTAGTTATATGTCCCAACAATGCACTCTCCACCTCGTGCTTGAAGCTCGCCAAAATACTTATGCTTCTTCTGATGCCCAGTAGAATCAGAATCATACCAAGGGTGGATGTGACCGTCCATGCATCCAATCCTACGTTGGACACTTGGGGTTTTTTAAGAGCACATATTTATAGTGGATATGCTTTGACCATTCACTCCCTAGTTTGCATCAATGATTTGACAAAACAATCATGCCTCAAACCGACTTTATCAGGGGCCAACCCTCAATTTATAGTCATCAACAACCGACTGCTTACTCGCTAATCATCATGAGCCATCATTCCAACTCTCTTCCTCAACTCGACTAGAAGAGCGCAAAGCGTAAAGTGGACGTGGCTCGACCGTCTACTCTCCAACTCTTGCCCCCAACTTAAGGGAAAATACACAACTCAAAGTAGATGTAGTTCAGCCATCCTCTCCTCTGCTCGAGCTCAAAGCTTGCCAGAACACTAATCTTACTCCTTAGGCTTGGCAGAAGCGGGATCCAAATGAACACGGATACGATTCATCCGTCCATAAACTGAGTCTCATCCTTCGTTGATGTCAAATAAGTGGAAAGTAATCGAGATCCCACTGATCATTTGCTAAGCGAAACCCTCAGCTCGGGGGCAAGCCATCGCATCAAAGGCTGAAAAGGACCGACACACGACAGTCCTGCAATCAACTCTAGGTTCCCAGAGTGCGAACCGGAGTATAAACACTAACTCCACTTTCCTAGAGTGCGAATTAGAGTATAAACATCAAATCCATCGTTCCCAGAGTGTGAACGGACTCCAAATTCCCAGAGTGTGAATTGGAGTACAAATATCCAATAAATCGTTCCCAGAGTGCGAATGGACTCCAACTTCCGAGAGTGTGAATTGGAGTATAAACATCCAATAAATCGTTCCCAGAGTGCGAACGGACTCCAACTTCCCAGAGTGTGAATTGGAATATAAACATCTAATAAATCGTTCCCAGAGTGCGAACGGACTCCAACTTCCCAGAGTGTGAATTGGAGTATAAACATCGAATAAATCGTTCCCAGAGTGCGAACGAACTCCAACTTCCCAGAGTGTGAATTGGAGTATAAACAACCAATAAATCGTTCCCAGAGTGCGAACGGACTCGAACTTCCCAGAGTATGAATTGGAGTATAAACATCCAATAAATTGTTCCCAAAGTGCGAACAGACTCCAACTTCCCAGAATGTGAATTGGAGTATAAACATCCAATAAATTGTTCCCAGAGTGTGAACGGACTCCAAATTCCCTGAGTGCGAATTGGAGTATAAACATCAAATCCATCGTTCCCAGAGTGTGAACGAATTCCTAAAATGCCCAAATAGGTGTGACTGACCATCTATCGACTGACTCCAACTTCCCAGAGTGTGAATTGGAGTATAAACATCTATTCTATGTTCCCGGAGTGCGAACCAACCCATCAATGCGAACTCCAACTTCCCAGAGCGTGAATTGGAGTATAAACATAAATTACAGGTTCTCGGAGCGCGAACCGAAGCATCCATGCTAACTCCAAGTTCCCAAAGCTTGAGATGGAGTATAACATATATTACAGGTTCTCGGAGCGTGAACCGAAGCATCCGTGCTAACTCCAAGTTCCCAAAGCATGAATTGGAGTATAAACATATGTTACAGGTTCCCGGAGCGTGAACTGAAGCATCCGTGCTAAAACCAAGTTCCCAAAGCATGACTTGGAGTATAAACATAAATTACAGGTTCTCGGAGCGCGAACCGAAGCATCTATGCCAACTCCAAGTTCCCAAAGCATGAATTGGAGTATAAACATAAATTACAGGTTCTCGGAGCGCAAACCGAAGCACCCATGCTAACTCCAGATTCCCAGAGCGCGAGTCAGAGTACAAACATCAATTCCAGGTTCCCGGAGTGCGAACCAAAATGCAAATGCTAACTCCAGATTCCCATAGCGCAAGTCGGAGTACAAACATCAATTCCAGGTTCCCGGAGCGTGAACCGAAACGTCAATGCTAGCTCCAAGTTCCCAGAGCGTGAATTGGAGGATTTTCCCGGAGTGCGAACCCAAAACATACATGCTAACTCCAAATTCCCAGAGCGTGAATTGGAGTATAAGCATCAATTCCAGGTTCTCGGAGCGCGAACCAAAATATACATGATAACTCCATATTCCCAGAGCGTGAAGTGGAGTATAAACATCAATTCCAGGTTCCCGGAGCGTGAATCAAAATATACATGCCAACTCCAGATTCCCAGAGTGCGAATTGGAGTATAAACATCAACTAACTCCAAATTCTCAGAGTGTGAATTGAAGTATAAACATCAACTCTAGGTTCCCAGAGTGCGAACCTGAGTAAAAACACTAACTCTAGATTCCCAGACTGCGAACTAGAGTATAAACATCAACTAACTCCAAATTCCCAGAGTGTGAATTGGAGTATAAACATCAACTCGAGGTTCCTAGAGTGCGAACCGGAGTATAAACACTAACTCCGGATTCTCAAAGTGCGAACTGGAGTGTAAACATCAAATAACTCCAGATTCCCAGAGTGCGAACTGGAGTATAAACATCAGCACACTCCAGATTACCAGAGTGCGAACTAGAGTATAAACATCCACAAACTCCGGATTCCCAGAGTGCGAACTGGAGTATAAACATCAACTAAATCTAGTCTCGAGAGCGCAGACTGGAGTATAAATACCAAACGGGTTTGACTGATAACCCATCAACCAACTCCAGTCCTCAAAGCTAGAATTGGAATATAAATATCAGTAGGGATGCGATTCGACTGTCCATCTATCAACTCTGATCCCACAGCAAGTCCTGTAGGAAAAAAGTGAATGTGATTCAACCATCTGCTTTCCTATCTTCCCTTGACATGGGGGCATACTTATCATTAAAAATCGAATGCTCCGACCATCTAGCATAAAGCGGGCACGACATGACCGTTCATGCATCAAAGTATTCTACCTAGAGGAAAGAACTAGGACATAATGCAGAATATGGCACGGCTCGGCCTTCCATCGGTTAACTCGATATCACGGTTCAATGGGATAGACTGCGAAATTGAAGCGAACATTATCTACCTTGCTGCTTATCGAGATATTCCCCAGACTTGGGGGCATGCACGAGAAATGAGATGAATATAATTTGACCTTTTGTCAAAAAACTCTAGCTCTTACAACTTGGACTATAGTATAAACACAGTAGAAGTTAGGCTCAATCATTCGCGCAATATATCCATCAATCCAAGACCTAATATTACGTATCCATCAGTATGAAGCATACATTCTAACATCTCAAATCAATCCAGGAGAGGATCGATACGAAAGGAAGGACTTAAAACAACCATCGAGCGTTGTTACAACTCAAATTTCACTTTGATCCAGGAGAGGATCGATACAAACTCAATCCAAAAAACAACTAAAGAACTTGATGATGACCCACAAATGTGCAAACATGAATAGGTGTTAGGCTAACATATGTGCATGTATGCCAAACTAACACTCAATTCTCAAAGTTACCAAAAATTGAATGCTTACCCGATGACGATCAAAACGATGAACAACAAACCGCTAGTGCTCAACACTCAGTTACGACAAAACACTACATGATCATTGACAATCAACAGTTTGACATCTACGTCACTGAAGATCAAGCAAAGGCAACGTCTTTTGACGAAAAGATAGCAACTACTCAGTAAATTGTATAGAGCTTTTCATAATGAAGATGGCAGCTTTTCAAAGCACGTCATGTTCACACAAGACGTATTTTGGGGGGCAAATGTTATCCCGCCTTTTGGCAAGGCCGTGACACCAAGGACTTAAGTAGAAACCAATGATAGTTAGTCCTGGGGATCGTAATTACATAGGTCTGCTATGGATGTCGGTAAAATAAATTCGAGTCCGGATCAAGCTACAATTTATGTGACATGAAAAGAAAGCCAACATTCCAAATTTCAAGTCAATCGGAGCTCGTATGCTCAAGGTATTGATCGATCACGGTTGAGAAATCCAAACTTGCATCGATCATAACTCAAGATCTACAAGTACAAATGCAACCAAATTTTCACAATAGCTTACTGGCAACATAAGGAATATTCACGCCAAATTTCAGCTCAATCGGATCAAATCTTGATCGATTCGAAATTGCTTATCGATCACGGACCAACTTGCATCGATCATATCTCACAATCCACATGTCCAAATGCTATGAAATTTTCATAGTATTTTACTGGCAACATGAGGAATGTTCATGCCAAATTTCAGCTCAATCGGATCAAATCTTTATCAATCCGAAATTGCTTCGTATCGATCACGGACCAACTTGCATTGATTATATCTCACAATCCACATGTCCAAATGCTACGAAATTTTCACAGTATCTTACTGGCAACATGAGGAATGTTCATGCCAAATTTTAGCTGAATCGGATCAAATCTTGATCGATTCGAAATTGAGTTCGAATCGATCCCGGAACGGGCCCCAATTTCCTAAGGCCGGGCATGCGGGCCCCCTCACGTGCCAGAAGCGGTCTCCGGAAATTTCAGCGAAATGTCAGCCTCCAGCACATATAAATAGAGCCCCTGGTCATTCAGAAAAGGGGTCGGATAATTTTCAGAGTAAAAGAACGCCCCGACTCTACCACGTTCACTCCAGAACGCCATTACTGCCATTGATCTCGAATTTAAGCTTATTATCTGTTGTAGTTCTGTAACATCCCGCAAATCCGTACCCCTTGAATCAACACTATTCTATACAAATTGACTCAAGTGGCACAGAAATACGAACCATTAGGGTTAAAGAAGAAGAGATAGAAGAAAAAGAAACTAAACAATATCAGAATCTCACAGTCGCAGCGGAATAAAATATAATAGTAAATATAGAACTTTACACTAAATGAAATTTATTACTGTCTTATACATCATATCATCAGAGTGTCTCATACATCAACAATCACAAATCAGACATACCATACAATCATAGCAGCGGATATATATATAGATACATATAATACGTCTCGGGCTCCAGCTCCTCTCCTCCTCCGTAGCATCCTGACCTGGACAAATAATACTCGGTCTGACCCGAGCATTATAATGAAATAACAACCGAGTCAGTCTGGAATACCAGCTGATAATAATGCATCCAAATTGATTATTAATGTTTCAAAATTCCTTTGAAAACAAAAGCATCTCGTAAGACCACGCCACAAATAAACATGTCGGGTTTTTACCTTACGATAGCTAAAACACTTTTTATAGAAAATCCTCTGATATTATAATAGGGTCTATTTACAAATACTTATAAAATAGCTGAAATTGTTACATCTATTAAATTCCAGCTACTAGCCACCGAAGTGGGTAATACAAACAAAACTCGTAAAAGGCTCGTAGGAAAGATGGATTTCCAACAATGACTAGGCACTGGGGTACCACCTGTCACAGTACGGGGCCTAGATCACCGTACCGAGGACTACTCCCTTCATCCCCTGCAACACAAGGCCGGAACCATTCCTTACTGAACAGTCCCGAACAAGATAAACCCCGTGGTTGGCGCGACCAACCACCCACTAAGCCGAAATATATGTAAGGGACATCTAGACAGGGGAAATATCTTGTCCTGCTTGGGCATGACCCACCTAACCTTTCTGCATATCCCCTGATTTTCATTCATTCCCATTTGATGAGGCTTGAGGCTTAGCGTTACCTTTTAGAACGTTTCGCTTAGAATGCCCATCGTCCACCTGATGATATTTCGCAAGCATTCGTCCATACAAGTCCGTCCCGGGTTCGAACGGAACCGAAGGCACTACTCCTACTACATCCATTTGGAAATATCCTCAGGATTAGTAGCGACTAGCCCTTGCACTTCACTGCTCCATCATCGACTCCGAACATGTTTTTCGCACGAAACGTATAAACCGGATCGAAGTGGTTTTCGAGAAATAAATCTCGATCCCGGTCTCTTCGAAACGATCAACGCATTGTCCAATATTGATAGTCAGTGATTTAACTATCAATTATATTCATAAACATCCATAAGCATCCATCATACAATAAATAATATTCCAATTATTTATTTACCTCAAATATCTTTAAAAGATATATTTTCAAATTTTCAAAGCTCATTTGAAAACAATTTCCAAAACTCTTTCCTTACAAGGTAAATCCTTTACCACATGTTCCCATTGGAAATAACCAAGTTCAATTTATTTAGATTTAAAACAATTAAAACATTTTATTTTAAATATCCTTTAAAATAGGTAAATTTACTACTAATTATATACTCAAAATATAATTTCAAAATATTTAAAGCAAAAGTATTTTATAGGATATAACTTGATTTAAACTAAGGTTTTAGTTAAACTATATTTTAAAAATAGAGTTGTAAAAAGATTAAGACTTATTGCAATATACTTAGGTCAAAACTAGCTTTTTAAACAAATCCATTTGTAAAAGAATAATTACTTTACTATTACTAATTAATAAATAGTTACTTTAAAAATAATAATTTCCAAACACTCTTTCAAACAAGTTTAAACTTCAAAACTTTCTTTTTATAAAATCAGTTTAAACTCGAACTTGGTTTTTCCAAGGAATTTCATTTCCACTTAAACATCACAGAAATCCTTCTCACGATTTCTGTCAATTTATTTCAATAACATAAATTTACTTTCACATGTATCAATTGATAACATTTCTCTTTGTTTATCATTCCAGATTTTACAAATTTTCAATTTCCATTCTAAATAGATTTCAAATTTAAGTCTTTTAAATTCATTATTTAACAATATCCTTTATTCCTCTAAAATTCAATTTGTCCATTTATAATTAAATTATGGATTTATAATTTAACCAGCAATATTCCAATAAAATTTCATTTCAGTTTTCCATCCAACAGATTCCAATGTTTGTATTCCTATAAATTCCTTATTTATTAATTTCTTAATTTCTTTTGAAATCCCAATTTAATTTCTTATAATCAAAACTCCAATTTCCTTTATAATTAACATTCTGGGTTTAAAGTTTATACCACAATATCACAATACAATTTATTTCCAAAATTAATCAATCACAATATATAAACAGGCATCATCATCAACTATAAAAATATTACTACATTGTGAGGAATCCAGCTGGATTCCTCCAACCTGTTTTCCCTACATCCACAAATATTAGCACATCACATATATAAATATCAATCTAGGCTGATATAAATAACATTTCAACCAGTCACACAGTTATTTAAATATTTACTACTAAAATCAGCTAACATTCCAGATGTGAGAGGGAATAACTCACCTTGAGTTTCGGCGAGCGTTCGAAATTTAAATTAAACCGAACGACGTTCGATTTAACTCAAATTTCTACTTGCCCGAAATGAATCCGGAACTGGTCTACTTCGAAGTACTCTTTTCTGCGATTCCAACGCCACCAAAAACGTCGAATTCTGATATCATATGATTTTAGTTATTCGATTTTAAAGTTTGAATCGTATTTAAAACTTTTATTATTTTTACCACAACAATCAGGGCCGTGCAAAAGAACCCAGATCCAAGCCGAGCTCTCATCTTCTCCTCTACGCGCGTACAGGTTCCAAATCGAACCCATTCTCACCGATATAGGGTTCGAAAACGCGCCGCCTACGTTGCGCTCCACGACGATCAGACATCGGCATCCAGATGCTCGCCACCACCTCCATCTTCACCCAGAAACGCATGGAACTCGGCGCCTTCCCAAGCGAGAAAATTCGCATACGAACAGTCGCGTTCGAGCTCCGTTCATCGTCGATTCACCTCGCTAAAACCCATCACACCCGTTCAGAATGTAGATCTCGTCGAGCTCGTTGACTTCCCAGTTGGAGATTTTCAAAATCGCTGCATGGATTGGGAGATTTCGAGGAAGAAACGAAATTGATTACCGGCCATTAAATGAAATAGAGGCGGCCTGCGTTTTCTTGGGTTAGGTATTTAATTATGTATATAAATAATATTGTTTAATAATAGTTTATTAATAGAATTCTCAATTTAACAATATACGCAAACGAACTCCAAACTACACAATCCGACAGGCAATTCTAAGGTTTTTCCGCGTTTCGGACACAGTGGAACAGGTTTCGTAAGCTAATTCGATCGTATGAGCGAGATACGGAATTAAACGATCAATATCAAATTAAATCGATTAAAACGATTTCGATGCGTTTCGAGCTGCCGGGGTTAAACGACAACTCCGATTGCTACGAAAATTGAAATCCGATAATAACTAACTATTACGGATCCAATGAAACTAGTTTCATCGAATTCCGAGACTGTGCCCCGGAAGGCTATTTTAACTCGTCTATTAAATCGAACGATTATCAAAATTGTCGAAACCGCTTAAATTTCCACTTTTAAAATTTTATTAACTTAACAGTAATTCATATTGAATTTATAATCGCATTAGAAAACATTCTGACTCAATCCGTACTAAAATCGGATTAATTGCATATTTAATAATATTAAATTCATTTTTAAATTAATATAAAATTCCAAATATTAATTTATTAACTTTAAATTCATCCAAAAATCCAGTAATATTATTTATGACCAATTTAACTTAAAATACATTTAGACATCATTTTATACCCATTCACATCCAATTTCTCAAATTCTCTCAGTCCAATACTTAATTATTATTATTCAATTTCTAATTGAATTTCCTCATTAGAAATTATAACTTGTTATTTTAAATTTAACCCAATTCTTTTTATTTCAAAACCAATTCAAAATCTACATTGAACACTTAAAATGAATTAAATGTTCAAAATTTAATGCCCGAAATTCTGGGATGTTACATTCCTTCCCCCTTATAAAAATTTCGTCCTCGAAATTTGCTAAGGTAGAAAGAATGCTCCTACACTCATTAACTTAACCCAAACTTAAACTTATTTACACTCCCCAAAACTCTTTAGCTCAAATTCAAACTTATTTGTTTTATTTATACTCAAAAGCTTTTGTTTTTCCCCATTATCTTAAAAACAAATTTACTATTTACTAAATTTTTCAAAACCCCAAAAATTTTCTAACTCCCAAAATTTCCGGAAAATTTTGGCAGAGTCTCCCCTGCACGGAGGAGCTTTCGCGATATCGCGATACACACAAATATATATACATCGGCCCACACGGCCGGAAACCAAAATATAACACAATATATATATCATTTTCCCAATTATATTTGCGTAGGCGTACCTTTTTAGCAAATTTTAATAGCAAGCAGCTAATATAATGCATATACTCACTCCAACTCTCTCAAACGCCTCCCGCACCTGTGCTATACTCAACAAACACATTAGTTTCCAAAGATATGAGTATTTAAACAACATTTTCAATGTAAATGCAAGCCAACATATCCATTTCCATTCCAAACAACACTTTGCATAATTTCATAAGTAAATCCATATTTTATATCATGCACAAAGTTCATTTTCTAATGCCAAATTCCATTTTATTTCACATAAGGGATTTACATACAAGTTCAGCCATTCCAATTCATAATTACTACTACAAGTTCATATTCACTTCAATATAATGAATATATGCATTTAATTCATTTACCTTACCTTTATACTCAAATCTCTTTATTAATATTTAGCCCATTCTATTTTCATCTAAACTAACTTCGTTTTATTTCACTTGAAATGGTTTACATTCAAGTTCGTTATATACCATTTATATTAATCTCAACCAATTCATTTCCCAATTTGATTCACAACCGATTTCCTGTTTTCAATTTGAAGCATTTACATTCTTATGCAAAATTACTTAATAACATTTCAATGCATTCCAATTTATTCAAAACCAATTCAGTTGATGTTTAAACAACTCAATTCTGAATATATTCAAATATTCATGTCATTCAAGCAAAACAATTGCCACTTAAACTTAACCATTTAAAATTAATTTCAACTTAAATTTATATTAGTTTACTCCATTCTGAATCATCCATTTCAATTTTTAAATTAATTTTTTTATTCACACTTCAAGATCATCATTTAAGTTCAAATTAATAACATCCCATTCTATTTTATTTATAGTCCAAACATTTTTGTTTTATCACAATTATTGAATTATATCTCAAATCTTATATTTCCAATTCATTATCCAATAGATCTATATGAATATCATTCCATTCTGGAACTCATACATTTTTAATTTATCACAGAAATTAATACTATTTCACTTGCAATTCAATTTTTTTTATTTTCTAACAAATTTCATTCAAGAGTAATTAATAAAACTTATTCATAGTCATTTTTTTTAACCTTCAAGATACTTAAGTTCTTTCACAATACCTTTATTATCTTCTTATATCAGTTTTTATTTCCATTTGATTCTCATTCAATCAATTCCAATCTATTTATAAATTTGAATGCTCTTTGTTTACTAATTCAATTTATTTACAAATTTATTATATTAACAAAGAGTCCATTTAAATTATTTCTTTCCGTTGAATTTACTTACAATTCAACTATCCCAGCATAAGCTAAGTTCATTTCCATTCACATAATAAATATTTGTTACCACAAATTTAAATCCCATGCCACAATTGGACTTTTTATTTACCTTCAAATTTTGACTGACTATCAAATCCTATCCATTACAATACAAATTCCATTAATTTGTGATTTAATTCAGTCAATAACCTAATCCATATTAGGTTTTTAATTCACTTTCCCAATTTACTCTGAATCCATTTTTACTATCACCATTTTCCAATTATTTCATTTAGCAAATTTAGATTTCTACCTTTCCTTTTTACTCCTTTAAATAGAATCTAAATTTCTTTCAATATTATTTATTACTCAACTGAAATTCAATTTCAATTTCATTACCAAAACAAATTTTATTCTCCCCATACATAAGTTCAAGACTTATCTGCTAACTTATAAACATCCACATTTATGTCCCCACTTTGCTTCGTTAGACTTTGCATTTCAGTTATGGTCAATTTTTGAATTTCCACACCATTCAACTCTTTTCATTAATGAATTGCAATTTCACTCCTATTCAAAAGTTTAGATTGCTTACTTAAGTCCATTTTCATCTTATAATTACAAATCCAAATTATAACACTTAATAACTCAAGAATATGTATTTCTTTATAAATTATAAGCAATTCACATTTCATCATTATCCAATTTAAATTAATTCTAATTCATTTAAATTTCAATTTAATTCAGATTTATTTAGATTTAATTAAATTTCAATTTCTCGATTTCAATTTTAATTCTCTAAATACAAGTTCAAAACTTGTTTACTAAGTGAAGTTCATTCACTTCTTTATATCCCACTTTACCTTATCTCAATTTACATTTCATTTGAGATTAGATTTTGAATCCACCCTTCCATTCCATTATTTCCCATTGTGATTATAGTTTCCATTTCTATTTTATAAGTTCGCCAACTTATTTATTTTAAAGCTTATATAGCTCATTTTAATCCATCTACAACGTACAATCACAATTTCAGATTCACATATATATCACTGAATTCTTAAGGTTACCAATCTTCTTTCACCTTAATTCTTTGCAGATTTTAAATTCACAGTTTCAAAATATAAGCATAACACCTGATAGCTCAGGAGTTCAATTCATTTCACAATGACCCTCAATTCCAAGGTCATCTTACATTTTAATTTAATTCAGATTAACTTTATTTAAGTCCAATTTATTTTACTTATCCAAGTAAAATTCAAATTTTCTATTTACATCAATATATTTTATTCACTTCCAATTACTTAAGTTAAATTTTAATTTCAAGATTAAAATTTTCATTTCTTCCTTCTTATTATTATCAATTCACTTAATAAGTTTAATAGTTATTTCATTTAAATTTTACACATCATTTAAATATGATTTTCCAGAATTCAATTTACCTGGTTTTATTTCAAAACCATTTGAAATATATAAAATATATATATACCCATTTGGTATATCAAATCAAATCTCCTTGTTTTCCAAACCAATTTGGTTGTACCAAAATAATTTGTTTATACCAAAAAAAAAAATTCCCCTTTTTGAAATGTCCAATCAACTGTTATACCCAACTAGTCCAAATAATACCATAACCAAATACTAGGGAAGCAATCCATCACTTTAGAAACTCGAAAATGAATTCTAATGATGTGGCCAGCATCATCAGGATTATTTTCCAGCGACTGCAGTGAGTTCAATGCTTCTTACTTTCCCAAATTCATTTCAAAACAGTTTCCCATTCAAACATATTACTCAAATAATATTTCATCATTACCTTTAATACATTGGAAAACATTTCAAACCTTCCCAGGATTTTAAATTTCCAAACTTTTATCTTTATCGCATTTAAAATCCTTTCCAAAAACTTCCGGGATTTAAATTCTGGTTTAATTCAAATTTAGTTATTCCTCCTTTTACATAATTTATCTTTGTAGAATTTTATTTTCATTATAACTATTTCAAATTCCAGATTAAATTTTTAGATTCTTATTTGATTTAGACATTACCAACCAATCATCCAAATATATATAATAATTTCAGAAAATTATTTCTTTGATATCAAAATATAATTTTGGGTAAAATGATTTCATTTACCCACCTTTAAAAACAATACTATGTCGATTTATCTTGTTTAAGAGTTTAGAAACCCCTATCGATACGGTTGTACTTCCCGTACCGACCAGAATTCATAAACACTCAACCGATAAATCAACACAGTATAAAAACAATTTTATATGCACTAACAAGTACGCTCTCATATCTATTAATAAACTCAACTCATTATAGAGTACTATTGGCTCTGTTTAATGAGTAATTTCCCCACCAAAGCCTAGGTTGTCGCCAACCTAAGCTCTGATACCAAGTGTAACATCCCACAAATCCGTACCCCTTGAATCAACACTATTCCATACAAATTGACTCAAGTGGCACAGAAATACGAACCATTAGGGTTAAAGAAGAAGAAGAAACTAAACAATATCAGAATCTCATAGTCGCAGCGGAATAAAATATAATAGTAAATATAGAACTTTACACTAAATGAAATCTATTACTGTCTTATACATCATATCATCAGAGTGTCTCATACATCAACAATCACAAATCAGACATACCATACAATCATAGCAGCGGATATATATATAGATACATATAATACGTCTCGGGCTCCAGCTCCTCTCCTGCTTCATAGCATCCTGACCTGGACAAATAATACTCGGTCTGACCCGAGCATTATAATGAAATAACACCCGAGTCAGTCTGGAATACCAGCTGATAATAATGCATCCAAATTGATTATTAAAGTTTCAAAATTCCTTTGAAAACAAAAGCATCTCGTAAGACCACGCCACAAATAAACATGTCGGGTTTTTACCTTACGATAGCTAAAACACTTTTTATAGAAAATCCTCTGATATTATAATAGGGTCTATTTACAAATACTTATAAAATAGCCGAAATTGTTACATCTATTAAATTCCAGCTACTAGCCACCGAAGTGGGTAATACAAACAAAACTCGTAAAAGGCTCGTAGGAAAGATGGATTTCCAATAATGACTAGGCACTGGGGTACCACCTGTCACAGTACGGGGCCTAGATCACCGTACCGAGGACTACTCCCTTCATCCCCTGCAACACAAGGCCGGAACCATTCCTTACTGAACAGTCCCGAACAAGATAAACCCCGTGGTTGGCGCGACCAACCACCCACTAAGCCGAAATACATATAAGGGACATCTAGATAGGGGAAATATCTTGTCCTGCTTGGGCATGACCCACCTAACCTTGCTGCATATCCCCTGATTTTCAGTCATTCCCATTTGATGAGGCTTGAGGCTTAGCGTTACCTCTTAGAACGTTTCACTTAGAATGCCCATCGTCCACCTGACGATGTTTCGCAAGCATTCGTCCATACAAGTCCGTCTCGGGTTCGAACGGAACCGAAGGCACTACTCCTACTACATCCATTTGGAAATATCCTCAGGATTAGTAGCGACTAGCCCTTGCACTTCACTGCTCCATCATCGACTCCGAACACGTTTTTCGCACGAAACGTATAAACCGGATCGAAGTGGTTTTCGAGAAATAAATCTCGATCCCGGTCTCTTCGAAACGATCAACGCATTGTCCAATATTGATAGTCGGTGATTTAACTATCAATTATATTCATAAACATCCATAAGCATCCATCATACAATAAATAATATTCCACATTATTTATTTACCTCAAATATCTTTAAAAGATATATTTTCAAATTTTCAAAGCTCATTTGAAAACAATTTCCAAAACTCTTTCCTTACAAGGTAAATCCTTTACCATATGTTCCCATTGGAAATAACCAAGTTCAATTTATTAAGATTTAAAACAATTAAAACATTTTATTCTAAATATCCTTTAAAATAGGTAAATTTACTACTAATTATATACTCAAAATATAATTTCAAAATATTTAAAGCAAAACTATTTTATAGGATATAACTTGATTTAAACTAAGGTTTTAGTTAAACTATATTTTAAAAATAGAGTTGTAAAAAGATTAAGACTTATTGCAATATACTTAGGTCAAAACTAGCTTTTTAAACAAATCCATTTGTAAAAGAATAATTACTTTACTATTACTAATTAATAAATAGTTACTTTAAAAATAATAATTTCCAAACACTCTTTTAAACAAGTTTAAACTTCAAAACTTTCTTTTTATAAAATCAGTTTAAACTCGAACTTGGTTTTTCCCAAGGAATTTCATTTCCACTTAAACATCACAGAAATCCTTCTCACGATTTCTGTCAATTTATTTCAATAACATAAATTTACTTTCACATGTATCAACTGATAACATTTCTCTTTGTTTATCATTCCAGATTTTACAAATTTTCAATTTCCATTCTAAATAGATTTCAAATTTAATTCTTTTAAATTCATTATTTAACAATATCCTTTATTCCTCTAAAATTCAATTTGTCCATTTATAATTAAATTATGGATTTATAATTTAACCAGCAATATTCCAATAAAATTTCATTTCAGTTTTCCATCCAACAGATTCCAATGTTTGTATTCCTATAAATTCCTTATTTATTAATTTCTTAATTTCTTTTGAAATCCCAATTTAATTTCTTATAATCAAAACTCCAATTTTCTTTATAATTAACATTCTGGGTTTAAAGTTTATACCACAATATCACAATACAATTTATTTCCAAAATTAATCAATAACAATATATAAACAGGCATCATCATCAACTATAAAAATATTACTACATTGTGAGGAATCCAACTGGATTCCTCCAACCTGTTTTCCCTGCATCCACAAATATTAGCACATCACATATATAAATATCAATCTAGGCTGATATAAATAACATTTCAACCAGTCACACAGTTATTTAAATATTTACTACTAAAATCAGCTAACATTCCAGATGTGAGTGAGAATAACTCACCTTGAGTTTCGGCGAGCGTTCGAAATTTAAATTAAACCGAACGACGTTCGATTTAACTCAAACTTCTACTTGCCCGGAATGAATCCGAAACTGCTCTACTTCGAAGTACTCTTTTCTGCGATTCCAACGCCACCAAAAACGTCGAATTCTGATATCATATGATTTAGTTATTCGATTTTAAAGTTTGAATCGTATTTAAAACTTTTATTATTTTTACCACAACAATCAGGGCCATGCAAAAGAACCCAGATCCAAGCCGAGCTCTCATCTTCTCCTCTACGCACGTACAGGTTCCAAATCGAACCCATTCTCACCGATTTACGGTTCGAAAACGCGCCGCCTACGTTGCGCTCCACGACGATCGGACATCGGCATCCAGATGCTCGCCACCACCTCCATCTTCACCCAGAAATGCATGGAACTCGGCGCCTTCCCAAGCGAGAAAATTCGCATACGAACAGTCGCGTTCGAGCTCCGATCATCGTCGATTCACCTCGCTAAAACCCATCACACCCGTTCAGAATGTAGATCTCGTCGAGCTCGTTGACTTCCCAGTTGGAGATTTTCAAAATCGCTACATGGATTGAGAGATTTCGAGGAAGAAAAGAAATTGATTACCGGCCATTAAACGAAATAGAGGCGGCCTGCGTTTTCTAGGGTTAGATATTTAATTATGTATATAAATAATATTGTTTAATAATAGTTTATTAATAGAATTCTCAATTTAACAATATACGCAAACGAACTCCAAACTACACAATCCGACAGGAAATTCTAAGGTTTTTCCGCGTTCCGGACGCAATGGAACAGGTTTCGTAAGCTAATTCGATCGTATGAGCGAGATACGGAATTAAACGATCAATATCAAATTAAATCGATTAAAACGATTTCGATGCGTTTCGAGCTGCCGGGGTTAAATGACAACTCCGATTACTACGAAAATTGAAATCCGATAATAACTAACTATTACGGATCCAATGAAACTGGTTTCGTCGAATTCCGAGACTGTGCCCCGGAAGGCTATTTTAACTCGTCTATTAAATCGAACGATTATCAAAATTGTCGAAACCGCTTAAATTTCCACTTTTAAAATTTTATTAACTTAACAATAATTCATATTGAATTTATAATCGCATTAGAAAACATTCTGACTCAATTCGGACTAAAATCGGATTAATTGCATATTTAATAATATTAAATTCATTTTTAAATTAATATAAAATTCCAAATATTAATTTATTAACTTTAAATTCATCCAAAAATCCAGTAATATCATTTATGACCAATTTAACTTAAAATACATTTAGACATCATTTTATACCCATTCAAATCCAATTTCTCAAATTCTCTCAGTCCAATACTTAATTATTATTATTCAATTTCTAATTGAATTTCCTCATTAGAAATTATAACTTGTTATTTTAAATTTAACCCAATTCTTTTTATTTCAAAACCAATTCAAAATCTACATTGAACACTTAAAATGAATTAAATGTTCAAAATTTAATGCCCGAAATTCTGGGATGTTACAAGTTCGCTATAAAAACTTGTAATCTTCAAGTATCAAGCAATAAAGTGATAAAACTTCATAGTGGACGTAAGCCATACGCCGAACAACTCTAAAACTCTGTGTTTCTATGCATTTTCTTATATGTTTATTGGTGTGTTTGTTAGATCTGCTTCATTTTACAAATTTTCTCTTCATTTTATCTCTTTAAACACATACGAAGAGTGTTGTGCCCAATTTTGGTATAAACAATTATATATTGTTCCGCTGTGAAATGTGAGATTCTGTTATTGTTTCTGTTCTTCTCCTATCTTCTTCTTCTTTAACCCTAATGGTCCGATTTTCTGGCGTTCGATGGTTCGGCAGTTGATACAGTGGACGTATTAATGTCGACTTTTGGAAGTCGAAAAATTGGATCGTTACAAGTTGCATTAGTTCATTCATATTTGAAAAAACAAAGAAATTCAAAATTCAAAACTAAAAAAATTGTAAATATTTCTTAAATTGGTTTTTTTCCTTTTCCTTTGACAATTTTCAAATCAAAATTCCAAAAATCCAAAAAAAAAATTACTTAGTTTTTTTAGAAAATCAAAAATAAAAAATAAAATAAAATCTTTTCAAAAAACAGAAAAATTTGAAAAAAAAAAATCAATTTCCCTTTTGAAAAATAAATTTTATTTGTAAATATTTTTCCTTTATAAAAAACAAAAATATTCTTGAAAATGTCTAAATTTCCATATTCACATGAATTTTACGATAGTTAGAAAATCAATATAACCCATATAATTTCATTCCAAATTCATATGGATATTTTAACGACAACTATTCTTTAAACAATTGGAATTTTGAACAACAAAGTTTTCAAAACAATGATCAACCCTCAAATCTTGAAAATAACATTTCATCTTTACTTGAAATCTCTACAAAATGAAATCAAATGATAAATGATTTGTGTAATTTGTATTTCTACGATAACTCGAGTGAAAGATTTCAAGGATTTCAAAATTTGAATTGAATTCAAAATTCAAACGATTTCGAGTATAACCCATGCCAATTCAATTTTGAACTCCAAAATGAATTTCAAAATGAAAATGAAAATGAAAAAAACTTTTCAAACGAATTTGGAAATGGTAATAATCTTAACAACATTACAATTGAAAATCTTTATTCTCAACAATTTCAAAGTGACAATCCTCATGTTAATACTTATAAATTGGATTTTGTTGAGCAAATGAACAAAATTTACAATGATCACATGGATTCGTTGTTTGAAACATATATGAAACAACGTGGAAAAGAAAGTCAAATCCCCACATGTGACGAGTTAAGTAATAATACATCTTTTACCAAAATCGACTATTTTCAAACAACTTCTGAAACTGAAAATGGTGATCTTAATGTAATTGTTGAAAACACGGTAATTGAGTTGGATTTTAATTCTTTTGAGGGTGTGGAACCAAATTTAAAATTCAACCTTCCGTTTTTTGATTTCAAAAATTTAAATACAACTACTTTGGATTTTGAAAATGATATATGAAATGAAGTTGTTGATAATCAAACAAAGGAAGACGAATTTAATGAACACGAATTTTTTGGTCTTTTGGGTGACGAGTTGTTAAATTCCAACGGGGAAGATTCGAATCACCACATTGATTTTGAAATCAATAATTTTGAAGAATTTTTCAATGACAAACTTGAATTTCAACTTGGTGAAAATAAACTTGAATTTCAATCAATCGTTATATCTACCCCAAAAATCATCAAAAATAAATCAACTCGTACGATTTTCAGTAAAACGACACTCGTTTTTCCAAATTCACATTCGATTCCAAAATCTTTTATGATTTAGTTTTCTGCACTTAAGTAGTGTCTCGCATACTTGGAGAGTCAAATGAATTGTTTTTTTAGAAGACAATTTCATTTACTTTTTGATGATATACTTTCTGATCTCGTGTAAATACCGTTCGCTTTTATGTAAATAGTAATAAACCTTCCTTTCACTTGGGTTGACTGTGGGGACATAGTAAAAATCAAGTGTGGGGGGAGACTCATCATCATTTTCAACTTTTGATGGTTTATTTTTAATTTTTCTTTCCAAAATTTAAAAAAAATCTCAAAAACAAAAAAAACAATCCTTTTTAATTTATTTAAGCATTTTTTATTTTTTTTAAAGAAACACTATAGGATAAATATATGGGTTTGGCTTATTAAATTGAAATTTTTGAAAGTTTATTTATCTTAACAAAAATAAAAATGAAGTTTGATTACAAATAACAATGGTTTAACCAGTATATAGGAAGATTCATACGTGTTAATTATGAAATATATCCTAATTGAAAATCTTTGTTTTAAAAGTGGTTAATTTAAAGTAAAGGATATAACATTTTTTTTTTCTTAAACTAAGGATCCATTTCATAGTTACACGGTGTAATTAAGAAAAACAACGACTTAAACTATAGTCTATTTGTTATGATAACATTTTTTTATTGAAAATTTTGACGAGTAAATGACTAAAATTTTTCAAGATAGTAACCAAAACCTATATTTAACTTACTCATGTCAGTTTAAAAATAAATCCTTCATTTGTTAATATTTTTAAAAACTCGCATCCATCTCTTTGTGAATAAATCTTGCATTTTGTAAATATTTTCATCCTGCATTTGGATTTTGTGGGTAGTATCCGCTGAAAATCCTCCAAGACAACACTCGTCCTACTAGGGACACCTAAAAGTTTAACGGCTTGTTGCATACGCTCAATGCTGTAACGACCCGTAAAATTCGATGATTTTAAAATAAGTAAATAAATCAGGATTTCTAATTTAATTTAGAAAGTAATAAAATTCTTAAAATTTATATTGGAGCGAATGTAGAAAATTAGATGAAGCAATTAATTAAAGGTTAATATTTATATGGCAATAAATTGAAATAACGTAAATTGGCATACTTAGTTATAAGTTGTAATTTGTTAATTAAATTTGATTCGTGAAATTAATACTGGGAGAAATAAATTGGAAATAGTATGAATGAAATAATAACTAGATTTAATTGCAACTATGTAAATGGAAGTAAATTTTACTAAGTGGAGGTCAATATTGAATAAATTAATTAAAGTAAAATATAAATGCATGTTTGAATGGAATCAATAATTATTGGATTAAATGGTAAGTAACTAGAATTTAATTCTATAAGATTTGGAAACTGGATGTAATGTAAAGTAATAAAGTTAGTGCAATACCCATTAATGAATGGAATGAAATAGGACTAATATAAATGTATACTAAGGTATAAATCAATTTGAAGGAAACAAACGTAAATATCAAATTGATTGATGAATAAATGTACATTAAATAGTAACTGAATGTAAACTCAATGATAATTGTATAAAATCAATATAAGATAATGAATTGCAATATTTGTGGGTTAATTTATGAAATAAATATAAGGATAGGACAGCAACTATTATAAATTACCTAATAAAATTTGTCAATGAATTTATTGTAAATAAAGTTCATTTAAAGTGTTAGGTGATTACAATGTTGTTATTAATAATAAACGTTACTTAAATGATTTTTATTATAGTAACGGAAGTGTAAAGGTAAATTGATATAAGCATAAATTTAGTTTAAGCAGTAAACTGTGGTTTGGGAATAAGAACGCATTAGTGTGATTCAAGATAAACCATAACAAATATTTTAGGGTACCTATTTATCTAGCCTGTTAATTTAATATGGGAAAATTTGCGACAAAACTAAATCTAATCATTGGTTGGTTAATGTGATTTTGTTAATAATGGAAATTATATGAAACATGCATTTAAGGGAACGTATTATAAAATTCAATGTTTAGTAAGAGAGTATAAAATTGTAAATTTGTAATTAAGTAATAATGGACCTAGTAAGGATGGTAATCAAAATTTTAATGTCTAAATGAAACGTTGGTTAACGTAAAATAGTTAATACGAATAAATGAGAAATTGGAAGTATCAGTGTATTGAAACGTAAACAAATGTTGGTATGTTATAGTATAATGTTTGTTGAATAATAAGAATGGAAACCAGGATTTATTTATTTGAGTGTACAATTTAGGTAAATCGGGTTTTATGGAAACCAATTTAAATTAAATATTTATGCAATAGCTTTGTCAGTATATTGAAGTAATGTATGATAATAGGTTTAGTTGAAATAAATGAAAATTTAACATCTAAATATTACGTTAATAGAGATTTAAGTGTAATCCAAGCATATTAAGATAATAGATTTTAAATCCACCTATTTGAAATATATGAATGGAATAATCATTGATTCATTTAATTTAATAGAATTATTAGAAAGTTAATTTTGAATTTTGAATTTAATAAAATTGAGAATTAATATTGAAATTTATAAATGAATCATCTAAATTTACGTTTCTGAATTTGTTTAAAATCATTGTAAATGATTGAGGAATCATAAGTGATAAAAATTTCCAATTCTAAAACTGAAATATAAAAATTTGATTTATTTACTAATTCTTAATTTATTTAATTAATATAAAATATAGTCATTTTGGCCACTAACTCGGATTTCGACAAAACCAGCTTCATCGGATCCGTATCGGTGAATTATTGTAGGGTTTCAAGTTTCGTAGTGATCGGACTTGTCGTTTGATCGTACGAACGCGAAACGCCTTGAAATCGATTTGAAATCAATTTGAAAATATTGATTTCAGCATAACTTCTTCATACGATGGAATTTGGACGTGAAACATTTTCCATCGCATTCAGAATATTTTAAAACACCTATTGTGATTATGGGTTTACCAAATTTCGTTCCGAGGTCAGAACGGGCTTTTTGGGCCACGTTAGCGTTAGCACGTATCCAAGTCGATCCATCTATTCAAATATCTAACCTACCTATATAAACCCAGTTATAAACCCTAGCCTCCATCTATTCGCATTTGTTTGTGCGTTCATTTTCTCAGCTCCTTCTCTTCCCAATGGCTGCAAACCAAACCGAAGATCAAATTACAATTTCAAAATCAAAGCCAAAATTCAAAGTTCTCAGAAAATTCTGAAAAATATATGAGTGGAAGTTCTCTATGTACGTGCTGGTGTGACTCATTTTTCGATTTGACGCACTGTTTGTCCAGAAATCATAGAACAATTGGCAGCCGTTCATCACACAACGATAAACTTTCATGGATCTTCAAGTAATTGGTACCGTCGTGTGGAGAAGACTAAGAGGAGCTCATCGGCGTGATTTGTGGGTCGAGATGATGGTCCGATCGACGATAACAATTGGCCTACGGTTTTGTTCACGCGGCGGCTATGGGGTTTTTGGCAATGAACGAGGTCTTGGTGGAGGTCCACGGGGTCGGCCAGGCGAGGAAAGGTATGCGGCGTGCTCGGATCGGGGTTGCGTCGAAGTTCAGAGGGGCACATTACATTTTAGGTTCGGCGGCTTCCTTTGCATGTTAGGGTTTTGGAATCTACAGGCTGTTTCGCGTGCGTTGGGAAGACACGAGATGACGTGGAAGGTTTTGGGTGAGGATAGGTGAGTTTTGTTTTGTTTTAAATTAATTTTGTTTCCAACTCGTTCAAATTGAATAACTTTTTCATATGTAACCCAATTCACGCGCGGTTTTCTCCGCTAGGTTCGTATTGGAATTCCGGACTTAATGACACTAGTTTGGATGAATTCTGAGACGGTCAAAATTTTGGGTTTAAATCGGATTTAAATTCGATTTAAATTCAAAAGGTGAGTGTTTTAACCCACTCACAACTTCTAAGTTTTCTTATGTTTGTTAAATTGATTTAAAATATGAGTAGAAATTTATTTATAACTGTTTTGCATATTTTATTCATCATCTCAGTTAAATCGCATTTATTTAATTTAACTGTTAATTAATTTTATTTTTGCATATAGGTTGACAGTTAAAATTTATTTATTTTTCACATAAGCTGCTAGTTAAACAATTTATTTATTTATTTATTTTTGAATATAAACTGTTCGTTGATACCTGTTATATTTTATATGCTCTATTGATGTTGTTTAAATTGACGATGATTGAAATAAAATTGGTTGATAATTGATATTAAGTGAATGGATGAAGTGTTCTATATTATATAAACTGCAAGTTATTACACATGCTCATTTCATTCGGGATTGCAGTTTGAAATGATATACAACTGCATTTTTTTTATTTTTAAATTGCGGATTGAAATGATAAATATCTGTATCACTTGACCATAGGATAGAAAATTATATACGGGCACCGCGGTATGTGTATATATATATATATATATATAATTATTTTTGAAATGATTTCTATGGTTTGGATAGGATACGGTTAATAAATAGTAGTTTTGATATTATGTAAAATCTTATTTTATATATACATATATAGTTAAAGTACTGAATTTAAGTTATGTATGAATTTGTTAAATAAAATAAATAAGTTGAATAATGGAGTTTGATTATTTTATATTATATGTTTATATACATGTTAAGATATTGAAAATATATAGAGTTTTAAATGATTTAAATCAATTAAGATTGGGAGTTAAATTGAAAAATTTATTTGGAATTGCGCTTAGTTAAGGATTTAACTTCATAAGTTGATGTAAAATTTATTAACTTGAAATTTTAAAAAGGTATGATATTTGTAACTGAATTTTATTCAAGATGAATTAAATGAATATTTGTAGTATAAATAAATTGAAGGAAATTTTCTTTTGTAAGTAATTTGAGTTTTACTTAAATGATTATGGTTTATTATGCAAATATTTCAAACTAAGTAATAGGACTTTAAATTGTTGAATAGAAATTTCCAACCTTAGTTTCAATTGTTTAATATTCAAAGTTTGAAATATATTGAAACTGAAGTGGTTATTGAAACTGAAAGCGATTCTGAAATTTATGGATTTTGACTTAAATTTTAGTGAAATAAATTGTAAGTCACGGAAATTATTTTACTTTATAAATAAATTTTAAATGCAAACTATTTTATTCTAGATATCGTTTGAATATCCAAACCATCCAAGTTTTAGAAGTTATGGTTTTAAAGCTATGAATTTTAGAAGTATTATGGTTTGAAATTTTTAATTCAAATGTTTGGTTTCCAATTATTATAAATTTTAAAGCAGTATGATTTTGGAAAAATATATGAAATGAAAATGATATTATTGATTTGGGTTTTATAAAAATAATATCAAAATGATTTGTTTTGGAAATGGAAATGATATCGTATTTATGGGTTTTGAAATGGATAATCATTTTCTGATTTTAAAGTATAAACTATTTTAAAGACCGCGGTGTTATAATAACATTTGTTTGTTGAAGAGACCGGGATCGGAAGTTGTCATACTCTTTGCCAACCCCGAAAACCACTTTAACAACCGTGTACGCGGTGGAGATTCCAAAATGAAGTAGGATGGTGGCGGCGTTTCCTTTGAGGTAAATACGTGGATTCGACTCCCGTGAGTTGGCATAAGGTGGCTAAAACAGGAGCGATTCTCGTTCCAAGGGGGTTTGCGCCCTTTATCGGATACTCCCCTTCGATACTATACTCTGACTTTGGATTGATTCGGTGGCCACCTTTACTTTTGATTTTAGAGGGGAGCTTGTTCGAGGTGGGCGGTAGCTACGGCTACGCGTTACCACCAGCCCGGATGCGTAATTGGTATATCTACCCTGGCATTGCATAGTTGTGTCGTTTCACCTACCCTATCGCGCCTTGTACGAGTTTCTATTTGTGTCGTACCTATGGAGTATCCTCTGGTAGCCTCCCGATCAGGAGGTATTATGGTACTGCATAGACTACTGGCATTATTTTTGTTAAGGGCTATATGGGTAACCCCTTAACGCTATTTAAAAGTAAGTTTATTTTACAATTAGACACTGTTATAATAACGAAATATACTACATAGTAAATAGTTTAACGGATCCTTAGGAGATGTAAATCCCGAGCATCTCTTGAGTAATTGCACTCATATTTATTTCTGTTAATTTAACCTACATAAGATCTTTTAGTTTTGACTCGAGTGTTTTGTCTTTTCAATTCGCTTGGGACGGTCCGAGCGTTTCAGGATTTGAAGATTTTATCCCGGAGGACGAAGACGAAGATTTGTAGTATTGCTATCTACTATATTATTCCACTACACCATTTAATTCCGCTGCATTGATATATATTTGTATGAGAACTCTGATAATTATTGTATAAAGAAGAGTCAAATGTTTTGTAAACAGTTTTATGAACTGTATATTGATTATTATGTTTTATCCTTCCGCTGTAAGATTCTGTTTTGTTGTTTTTTTCTTTCTTCTCTGTTTCTTATTTACCCCATAACAATCCCCCTTCCGTATGGTTTGAATTGGCACGTGTGTTGATTTAAATCATGCGAAAAGGCGGGATGTTACATCTGGTATTAGGGCTTTGGTTTACCGATAAACCATAGCTTTGTGGGGTTTGACTCTTTATTAATAGGGTAGTAATACCCTATGGGAGTCACTGGTGTATATATAAGAGAGCGTATTTATTAGGGTTATAAAAAGGTTTTAATATTGTGTTAATCTGTTCCGTTTTGTATTTATAAATTCTAGTTGATGCATGGGACGATGTGACATCAATATGGATTTCTAAACACTTAATAGGACAGACTGACATAATATTTGTTTTGTATAGGTGAATAAAATAATTTTTCCTATTATATTTTCTATATAAAATAAAAAATTTCAAATGATATCTATATTTGGCTGCAATAGATTGGTTTATAGGTAATAAAATTTATAATAATAGTTGAAATAAGATTTAAAATAAATAAATAAAATTGGAAGTTTAGAACTTAAGTTCCGGGGTTTGGAAATTCTTTCAAATGATTTCGGAATATTATAATAATATTAAAAGAAGTATTTTTTGATATAAATATTTAATATAATTCGGAAGAATTGTTTTAAAGAAGATTTTTGGAGAAAATAAGTTTTTTACTTTCCTCTCTGTCGTTGGAAAATAATTTCGGTGATGACGGCCACATCATCGACTTTCATTTTCGGGTTTCGAAGGGGGAAGGCCACTGTAGTAGTTCTACTGCATATTAATTTTATCAAAAATATATAAATTTTGAATTGTTTTAAATAAATTGGAGATATATAAGTTGTAAGAATATATTTATCTATTGTTTTAAAATAAATTGAAAATTTAACCCGGTATTAAATTCTTAAATTTCCATTAATTAATTTGTTTCAATTAGTGTAGTGAAATAAAAGTAAGTAATTAATAATTGAAACCTCTAATTTAGGTAAGAGATTTAATGCCAAGTTATAAAGGAAATAAAAGGGAAGTTGAAATTGTAACTTATAAGAAAAAAAGGGGTAAACATTTATTGAACAATGAATTAATTAAAAGAAATGAGATAACTTGTATAACTTTCAATTACATTCTTTAAAAAGCATATATATAACTTACCAAATATTTAAAGTTGAAATGTTTAATAGGAAATGTAATGGAAATTGTACAGTAAAAGTATGTAATCGAAGTGTTCAATAAATTGATTTTATTTATTTGAATTGTAGGTATAGAGTTATAAACTTAAGTTTAAATTGATAAATAAATGAAATGAAGTAGTATAAATGAATGATAATGAACTTAAGTAAACAGTTGAAGATATTTATAAATAAAATTAGTAGAAAAATGAATACTGTAATAAATGAAATTAAGTAATAAATAAATAAGGACATGCAATAATAAATGAATGAATGGTTATAACGAAATAAAAAGGACTGGCATGACCTGAGTTAATGGGATTGAATAATTATAGGTAATAAGTAAAAATAAATGAAGCAAATATTTAATGAGTAAATGTAAATTAAAAAGATAACTCACTATATAAATAAAAAGAAAATCAAACAACGAAGGTATGAAATGAAATTAATAATAAGTTAAGTTGATTGTTGTTTGGATTTGTTGATGTTTAGTTGATGGTTGTTTGGGCAAGGATACTTTAAAATTGGATCTGGGTAAATAAATAATCTATTTAGTTTATCTAAGACTATTGAGTAAATGATGCGCTAGTAGTTTATTCTTCATTCCGTACAATTTAAAAGTTTTGAACCCGAACAACTATTTGTTTGTTTGATTGCATGGTTGTTTTGTATTTGTTGTGTATGCTGTTTGTTGAAATTGTTGGTTGTTGTATTCATTTGTTGTTAGTGATTGAAATCACTTAAATATTTCACTTTATATAAATTGTTAAGCCTTTGGATTTTATAAGTGAAATGCAAGTTATGGAAGCAATTGCTACTGCTTTTGGTTCCGCAAATTAAGCGTAAATTGCCCGACAAATAGGTACGTTTCGGATTACGGTTTATAGTGCTATTTTATATATTTTCCCGGGTCGGGATATAATATTTTTGATAATATATCTAATATAATTGTTATATTTTGATATTATATTTTCTCCCGAGTCACTCCGTACAAAGGAGACTCTGCCGGAATTTTTCGTAAATTTTGGACTTAGAAATTTTTTTGAAAATGTTTTTTTCCAAACTTTATTTATTTAAGTATGAAAAGAGATAATGATTATAAAATGGGTATATTTTATTTGAAGTAATAAATTTTGTAAATTATTGTTTATAAGTTAATATTTTGAATAAGATGTATTGTTTATTTAATTCTTCCTTCTCCCTTCTTTTTCCTTTTCAGGGACGAAAAGTTTTGAGTGGGGGAGAGTGTAACACCCGTAAAATTTGATGATTTTAAAATAAGTAAATAAATCAGGATTTCTAATTTAATTTAGAAAGTAATAAAAGTCTTAAAATTTATATTGGAGTGAATGTAGAAAATTAGATGAAGCAATTAATTAAAGGTTAACAATTTAATATTTATATGGCAATAAATTGAAATAACGTAAATTGGCATACTTAGTTATAAGTTGTAATTTGTTAATTAAATTTGATTTGTGAAATTAATACCGGGAGAAATAAATTGGAAATAGTATTAATGAAATAATAACTGAATTTAATTGCAACTATATAAATGGAAGTAAATTTTACTAAGTGGAGGTCAATATTGAATAAATTAATTAAAATAAAATCTAAATGCATGTTTGGATGGAATCAATAATTGATGGATTAAATGGTAAGTAATTAGAATTTAATTTTATAAGATTTGAAAACTGAATGTAATGTAAAGTAATAAGGTTAGTGCAATACCCATTAATGAATGGAATGAAATGGGACTAATATAAATGTATACTAAGGTATAAATCAATTTGAAGGATTCAAACGTAAATATCGAATTGATTGATGAATAAATATACATTGAATAGTAATTGAATGTAAACTCAATGGTAATTATATAAAATAAATATAAGATAATGAATTGCGATATTTGTGGGTTAATTTATGAAATAAATTTAAGGATAGGATAGCAACTATTATAAATTACCTAATAAAATTTGTCAATGAATTTATTGTAAATAAAGTTCATTTAAAATGTTAGGTGATTACAATGTTGTTATTAATAATAAACGTTACTTAACCGATTTTTATTATAGTAACGGAAGTGTAAAGGTAAATTGATAAAAGCATAAATTTAGTTTAAGTAGTAAATTGTGGTTTGGGAATAAGAATGCATTAGTGTGATTCAAGATAAACCGTAACAAATATTTTAGGGTACCTATTTATCTAGCCTGCTAATTTAATATGGGAAAAATTGCGATAAAACTAAATCTAATCATTGGTTGGTTAATGTGATTTTGTTAATAACGAAAATTATATGAAACATGCATTTAAGGGAACGTATTACAAAATTCAATGTTTAGTAAGAGAGTATAAAATTGTAAATTTGTAATTAAGTAATAATGGACCTAGTAAGGATGGTAATCAAAATTTTAATGTCTAAATGAAACGTTGGTTAATGTAAAATAGTTAATACGAATAAATGAGAAATTGGAAGTATCGGTGTATTGAAACATAAACAAATGTTGGTATGTTATAGTATAATGTTTGTTGAATAATAAGAATGGAAACGAGGATTTATATTTGAGTTACAATTTAGGTAAATCGGGTTTATGGAAATCAATTTAAATTAAATATTCATGTAATAGCTTTGCCAGTATATTAAAGTAATATATGATAATAGGTTTAGTTGAAATAAATGAAAATTTAACATCTAAATATTACATTAATAGAGATTTAAGTGTAATCGAAGCATATTAAGATAATATATTTTAAAACCACCTATTTGAAATATATGAATGGAATAATCATTGATTCATTTAATTTAATTTAATTATTAGAAAGTTAATTTATGATTTTGAATTTAATAAAATTGAGAATTAATATTGAAATTTATAAATGAATCATCTAAATTTACATTTTTAAATTTGTTTAAAATCATTGTAAATGATTGAGGAATCATAAGTGATAAAAATTTCCAATTCTAAAACTGAAATATAAAAATTGGATTTATTTACTAATTCTTAATTTATTTAATTAATGTAAAATATAGTCTTTTTGGCCACTGACTCGGATTTCGACGAAACCAGTTTCATCGGATCCGTATCGGTGAATTATTGTAGGATTTCAAGTTTCGTAGTGATCGGACTTGTCGTTTGATCGTACGAACGCGAAACGCCTTGAAATCGATTTAATTGAAATTAATTTGAAATCAATTTCAAAAATATTGATTTCAGCATAACTTCTTCATACGATGGAATTTGGATGTGAAATTTTTTCCATCGCGTTCAGAATATTTTAAAACACCTATTGTGATATATGAGTTTACCAAATTTCATTTCGGGGTCAGAACGGGCTTTTTGGGCCACGTTAGCGTTATCACGTATATCCAACCCAATCCATCTATTCAAATTTCTAACCTACCTATATAAATCCAGTTATAAACCCTAGCCTCCATCTATTCGCATTTGTTGTGCATTCATTTTCTCAGCTCTTCCTCTTCCCAATGGCTGCAAACCAAACCCTAGATCAAATAACAATTTGAAAATCAAAATCAAAATTCAAAGTTCTCGGAAAATTCCGGAAAAAATATGAGTGGAAGTTCTCGATGTACATAATCTGCTGGGGTGACTCGTTTTTCGATTTGACGCACTGTTTATCCAGAAATCATAGAACAATTGGCCGCCGTTCATCACACAACGATAAACTTTCATGGATCTTCAAGTAATTGGTACCGGCGTATGGAGAAGACTAAGAGGAGCTCATCGGCGTGATTTGTGGGTCGAGATGATGGTCCGATCGATGATAACAATTGGCCTAGGGTTTCGTTCACGCGGCGACTATGGGGTTTTTGGCAACGAACGAGGACTCGGTGGAGGTCCAGGGTGTCGGCCAGGCGAGAGAAGGTATGCGGCATGCTCGGATCGGGGTTGCGTCGAAGTTCAGAGGGGCACGACGCATTTTGGGTTCGACGGCTTCCTTTGCATGTTAGGGTTTTAGGATCTACAGGCTATTTCGCGTGCGTTGGGAAGAAACAAGATGACGTGGAAGGTTTTGGGTGAGGATAGGTGAGTTTATTTTGTTTTAAATTAATTTTGTTTCCAACTCGTTCAAATTGAATAACTTTTTCATACGTAACCCACTTCACGCGAGGTTTTCTCCGCTAGGTTCGTATTAGAATTCCGAACTTGATGACACTGCTTTGGACCAATTCTGGGACGATCAAAATTTTGGGTTTAAATCGGATTTAAATTCGAAAGGTGAGTGTTTTAACCCACTCACAACTTCTAAGTTTTCTTATGTTTGTTAAATTGATTTAAGATATGAGTAGAAATTTATTTATAACTTTTTTTGCATATTTTATTCATCATCTCAGTTAAATCGCATTTATTTAATTTAACTGTTAATTAGTTTTATTTTTTGCATATAAGTTGACAGTTAAAATTTATTTGCATCTAAGCTGCTAATTAAACAATTTATTTATTTATTTATTTATTTATTTATTTTTGAATACAAACTGTTAGTTGATACCTGTTATATTTTATGCTCTATTGATGTTGTTTAAATTGATGATGATTGAAATAAAATTGGTTGATAATTGATATTGAGTGAATGGATGATGTGTTCTATATTATATAAACTGCAAGTTATTATGCATGCTCATTTCATTCGGGATTGCGGTTTGAAATGATATACAACCGCATTTTTATTTATTTTTAAATTGCAAATTGAAATGATAAATATCCGTATCACTTGACCATAAGATAGAAAATTATATATAAGCACGGCGGTATATATATATATATATATAATTATTTTTGAAATGATTTCTATGGTTTGGATAGGATACGGTTAATAAATAGTAATTTTGATATTATATAAAATCTTATTTTATATATACATATATAGTTGAAGTATTGAATTTAAGCTATGTATGATTTTGTTAAATAAAATAAATAAGTTGAATAATGGAGTTTGATTATTTTATATTATATGGTTATGTACATGTTAAGATATTGAAAATATATAGAGTTTTAAATGATTTAAATCAATTAAGATTGGGAGCTAAATTGAAAAATTTATTTGGAATTGAGCTTAATTAAGGACTTAACTTCATAAGTTGATGTAAAATTTATTGACTTGAAATTTTAAAAATGTATGATATTTATAACTGAATTTTATTCAAGATGAATTAAATGAATATTTGTAGTATAAATAAATTGAAGGAAATTTTCCTTTACAAGTAATTTAATTTTCACTTAAATGATTACGGGTTTATTATGCAAATATTTTAAACTAAATAATAGGACTTTAAATTATTGAATAGAAATTTCCAACCTTAGTTCCAATTGTTTAATATTCAAAGTTTGAAATATATTGAAATTGAAGTGGTTACTGAAACTGAAAGCGGTTCTGAAATTTATGGATTTTGACTTAAGTTTTAATGAAATAAATTGTAAGTCGCGGAAATTATTTTATTTTATATATAAATTTTAAATGCAAACTATTTTATTCTATATACCGTTTGAATATCCAAACCATCCATGTTTTAGAAGTTATGGTTTTAAAGCTATGAATTTTCGAAATATTATGGTTTGAAAATTTTAATTCAAATGTTTGGTTTCCAATTGTTATAAATTTTAAAGCAGTATGATTTTGGAAAAATATATTTTTAATGAAAATGATATTATTGATTTGGGTTTTATAAAAATAATATCAAAATGAGTTGTTTTGGAAATGGAAATGATATCGTATTTATGGGTTTTGAAATGGATAATCATTTTCTGGTTTTAATGTATAAACTATTTTGAAGACCGCGGTGTTATAATAATGTTTGGCTGTTGAAGAGACCGGGATCGGAAGTTGTCATCCTCACTGCCAACTCTGTACGCGGTGGAGATTCCAGAATGAAGTAGGATGGCGGCGGCGTTTCCTTTGAGGTAAATACGTGGACCCGACTCCCGTGAGTTAGCATAAGGTGGCTAAAACAGGAGCGATTCTCGGGCCAAGGGGGTTCGCGCCCTTTATCGGATACTCCTCTTCGATACTATACTCCGACTTTGGATTGATTCGGTGGCCACCTTTACTTTTGATTTTAGAGGGGAGTTTGTTCGAGGTGGGCGGTAGCAGCGGTTACGCGTTACCACCAGCCCGGATGCATAATTAGTATATCTACCCTGGTATTGCCTAGTTGTGTCGTGTCACCTACCCTATCGCGCCTTATATGAGTTTCTATTTTTGTCGTACCTATGTAGTATCCTCTGGTAGCCTCCCGATCAGGAGGTATTACGGTACTGTATAGACTATTGGCATTATTTATGTTAAGGGCTATATGGGTAACCCCTTAACGCTATTTAGAAGTAAATTTATTTTACAATTAGACACTATTATAATAACGAAATATACTACATAGTAAATAGTTTAACGGATCCTTAAGAGATGTAAATCCCGAGCATCTCTTGAGTAACTGCACTCATATTTATTTCTGTTAATTTAACCTACATAAGATCTTTTAGTTCTGACTAGAGTGTTTTGTCTTTTCAATTCGCTCAGGTCAGTCCGAGCATTTCAGGATTTGAAGATTTTATTCCGGAGGACGAAGACGAAGATTTGTAGTATTGCTATCTACTATATTATTCCACTACACCGTTTAATTACGCTGCATTGATATATATATTTGTATGAGAACTATGATAATTATTGTATAAAGAAGAATCAAATGTTTTGTAAACAGTTTTATGAGCTGTATATTGATTAGTATATTTTATCCTTCCGCTGTGAGATTCTGTTTTGTTGTTTTTTTCTCTCTTCTCTGTTTTCTTATTTACCCCATAACAATCCGCCCTTCCGTATGGTTTGAATTGGCACATGTGTTGATTTTAATCGTGCGGAAAGGCGGGATGTTACAAATGCAATCGTGTTCCCTACGAAGACGGATTTATCTTAGTTTTTCTTTATTCGAGGACGAATAAAAAGATAACTGTGAGGGTATTTGATGTGCACGTATATGTGCATATTTTACCACCATATTTAATCTATTTAAATTAAATAAATGATCGTATTGGGTATTTTAACTTGTTTTAACCAAAATCCATATTATTTTCAAATTGTCACATATCCATCTTCATATAGGGGCAAAACGGTTATGTGTGTGCATATATTTCTTTGAGAAAAATAAATTAGAAATTTCCTACTGTTTTGTAGGAGTTTGATTTCAATTACAAGTTCTTTCATGAAGAAGATATTCATGCATAAAAAGAACACAAAGGAATGAAGATGGAAATAATTCAAAGTGAAGATCATGAAGGACCCCACCTACCGACCACCATAATGTACAAATTAGAGGCTAATGCACATGCTTATGGAATTAATGACTTCATGTACACTTAAATGAGGATTATGACATGAAAATTATTACTTGGTGGCCACACTACATGAAGGCCATTTTAGGCATTCCCCAAAAATATGAATTAGGGTTTCATACATGTATAAATACCCATATGTTTCATGTAATCTCTTCCTCTTCCTTAGTCCCTCTTTAGTTTAGTTTAGGCTCAAAATAAAAAAGAAAGCTCTCTTTCTTTCCATGGCTACTTAGCCATTTCTTCTCTTATGTAATTCTTTTTTTTTCAATTTAATAATGTTCATTTTCTTTTCTTTTTTATTTCCTTTCATGTTGTAGTGTATATCTCTTTTATTTTATGCAAGTAGAATAGTTTTTCATTTAACTAGTCTCTCTTTTCCTTTTCTTTTTCTTTTATATTGCAAGCTACATTTGTTAATCAAATGACAAATATGAGAGGCTAAACCCCTTCAATTTATGGGGTAATGAAGCTCTCTAATTATGTAGCTTCAACTATTTGTTAATTCATGCTCTCTTTTTGTGCTTAATGGTGACCAATGAAGTGTTTTATTTGTTGTTTTTTCTTTGAATTTGATAGCCTATATTGTTGACATCAAATAGACTATGCTTAAACAATCACTAACATAAATGCCTCCTCATCAAAATATGATTGTGGCAAAAGAAAGTGATTTGAAATTAAAATTTGATAGTCTATATTTCTAATCAATAGTTAATAGACCATACTTAAATAGATTTCATTTTCTTTTTCTTTTTCAAGTTTCATGAAAGTTAGTAAGTGCTTTAAGGGTTATGTTATTGTTTGATGGCTTATATGGGCTAATCAATAGCACAAATATGTCATACTTATGATAAGCATATCAATTAAAGCACTAATGACCATAAAAGAGAGATCATGATTTCATATATGTTGAACTATGTGATCTAAGAGTGGATTTATTCTCTAAATTGCCATTTAACTCTTACATTTGCATCTCTTTTCGTTTAGTTAGTTAGCTAATTTTCTAATTCTCTAGCTTAACTTTCACTCGACTGTGGTATAATTTGATTGAATGGAATTTTTAAAATCATCAATTCCCTGTGGATCGACCCATATTCTCCACGTACTACAAGTATACGCTGTGGGCTTGGGGTTATTTTAATTTAAAAATTTTCGGCAAATTTCTAAACCAATAGAAATTTTGACGATTAACAATCAACCAATGCTCAGCACTTAGCATGCCACATTGTCAAATTGAGAATATATCACTAATAACCATCAACCACATAACCTCTGAGCTCGTACGTCTCAGAGAAGGGTGTTAAGCTAAGAGAATAAATTATCCGCCACCAAAAAGAAATATATTTGATAGAAACCAACTTTATATCTCAAAGTGTAATGTTGGACATACATCCATACTGTTGAATCATGATTTTGATTCATGACAAAGAACATCAACAAGCATTGACGATCATAGCGACAAAAAGAGAATAGAACTTCAAACAAATACAAGACTTTAAAGTATGTATATTTATATTGTTCTTGAGTTTTAGTTCTGTTCAAATTTTGTTAAAATCATCCCTCAAGAATTCACACACACACACACACAAAAAAAATTCATCTTGAAATATAGAGTTTTAAAGCAAACCGTGCAACATGGCACAGGTCAGTAGACTGACTCAGAATAGCCAGTCGACTGACCTGTGTTAGTGCACAACATATAGTTTTGAAACGCACGTTTTTGAATTTTAGTTGACTAGCACTTCCGAGTCTGTTAACTGAACCACAAATAATGGTTTTTTTTACTGAAAAGACACTTTCTTTCATGAAGGGATTTCAATCCAATTCCAACAGGAATAGATGCAACTTTTGATTGAAATCTTTCACGAACAATTACATCCCTATATACTCTATATAAACATGCTTTGATTCTTCTCATACTTCACCGAATTTTTACTTTGCTCTCTTATTAAATTCTTTCTCTATATTCAAAGCATTCACAAACTTTATTTCACTTGAATCTTTGAGTTAACTTATAATCTTTGATTCTAAGCGATTTACTTCCTTTCAATCAATACGCACACAAACAAAATACTCTTGAGGATTTGATTATAGGAAGGGTGTACTATCCAAAGACAAATTCGTATTATTTAGAACACATTGTGTCAAATATACTTTTGTATAAGTTGAAGTCCTCTTCGGCTGTTGAGGAAAAATCATGTTCTGCTGCTCAGGTCCCTTGTTCGGCTGTTCAAGGGTCGTATAGACTCGTTCTTCCAGGTTAAGTGAGGATTGTTGTTAGTGAAATTCCAGAAAGGAGTCTGGGACTAGACGTAGAACGGGAAGTTCGAAACAGTATAAAAATTCCTAGTGTGCTTGTTTTTATTTTTACTTACTTTACATTGATATAGTTTATTTCCACACTTATTTAATATAATTCCATATTGCACGATCCACACGGTAACTTTCATTTGGTATCAGAGCAAGGTTTCTTATAACCGTTACAAAGTTATCTGATATCTTGTTAATATGGAAAAAAACACTAACACTAGTTTTATTGAAGGTCAATCTATTGCACGACCTTCACTATTCAATGGCATGAATTATAATTATTGGGCAACTCGAATGCGTATTTATATGCAAGCAAGTAGTTTTGATTCATAGAATATCACCCAAATATAGTATAACATTCCTACGAATGAATACTCCACATGGTCAAACACACAAAAACTAGATGCTACTCCAAATGCCAAAGCTATGAATATGTTATTTTGTGCTTTAGATAGAAATGAGTTTAACTGTGTTAGCATGTGCACAACTGCTTATGAAATATGGAGAACACTTAAAGTTACTCACGAAGGGACTAACAAGATTAAACAAAGCAAAATATCCATGCTCAAAAGTCAATTTCAAAATTTTAGAATGAAGCAAGATGAATCTATAAACGATATGTATTCTAGATTTCAATATGTATATCACTCATTAATAGGACTTGGAGAAAAGTATTCTAATTTGATATTGTTTCAAAAATTCTTAACTCTTTAACGGATGAATGGGAAAGAAAAGTCTTAGCTATTGAAGAAGCTAATGATCTTTCTACCGTGAAACCAGAAGAGTTAATAGGAAATCTAATGTCCTATAAAGTGAATTTGTAGGCTAAAAGAGTACAATCATAAGATAAAAAGAATATGGCATTCCATGCTGAAAAGGAAGAATCAGACTCTGATGAAGAAGACTTAGCATTTATTGCTAAAAACTTTAAAAAGTTTTTGAAGTACAGAAAAGGAAATCAGAACAACAAGAAAAGAAACATCAATAGCAATACAAATAAGCCATCTTCATCTATACTAGAATGCCTTAACTGCCATAAGAAAGGGCAAATGCAAAAAGACTGTCCAGAACAAAAGAAAACATATCACAATAAGAATCGAAAGGACAAGATTAAAAGAAAAGCATTTTCAGTAACTTGGGATGATTCAGATTCTTCTTCTTCTTTAGAAAGCAGCAGTGATAGTGAGAAAGAACAAGCTAATGTTTGTTTCATGGCTACAGAGAATGAGGTAAATGATCTTACTTTTGATGATATGATTGAAATTAATTCATAACTTCTTGATACCGTAAAAAGCATCAAAAGAAAATATAAAGAAGCTCTAGAAAATCAGAGAAAAGCAGAATTCGAGAGAGATATGCTTAATGATGAAAAGAAAATATTAGAAGAAGAACTTGGAAAACTTCAAGATATCTTCTCTAACGATAACTCTCAACTTACTTTATTGAGTCAAGAAATAGAAACTCAAAAAGAAAAGAATGATTCTCTTGTCTCTGAAAATCATGAGCTAAAAACTAAGATCAAAATGATAGAATTAGATAATACTTGCCTCAAAACCAAGTTAGATAATATTACTAGAAATGTTTCTAACTTTAATAAAGGTAGAGAAAATCTATCCAATATTATTGAAGATTCTCAATCCACTTCTAACAATAAGGGACTAGGATACACTAAGAAACCAAAATCACCACCTAAAACGGAAATTAGAAGAAATATTTCTAATGCTAATACTTATCCAAAAAGAAATAATATTTCAAAAACCATAAAAATATGGGTTCCTAAAGCAAACAATAGTTTGATTAGGAATAAATATATTTCTGGAAACAGTTCGTAAAAATAAAGATTATATTTTTAAAGGGGATACTACACCTACTTGGGTTTGGTTCCCTAAGACCTAACTCTTAGAACCCTATCACAAAGTGTGTACCAATGTTATTATTATTTTTTGCAGGACCCACTTAAAAAGAGAGGAAAATGGATACTCGACAGCGGTTGCTCAAAACATATGACTGGAGACCAAAATATGCTATCAAATATTACTTATTCAGATGGAGGTTCAGTTGCTTTTGGAGACAATTCCAAAGCATATATCATTGGAAAAGGCGACGTCAGCAATGTCGGTACATCTAATTTACCTATTATTTCAGATGTCTTACTAGTCAAAAATTTAAAACACAATCTTTTAAGTATCAGCTAGTTATGTGACAAAGGTTTCAAAATCTCTTTTTCTGAAGATAAATGTAGCATTTTTGATAAAAATCAAAATCTTATATTTGAAGGAAATAGAGATAGAAATATCTCTGTCTAAATATGAAAATTAATCACAATTCAGATATGTGTTTAATAGCTAATGAAAATGATCCTTGGCTATGGCACAAAAGATTCTGTCATATCAACTTCAAAACTATAAACAAACTTTCCAAGAATAATTTAGTCAGAGGATTACCAAAAATGAACTTCAAAGTCAATCATATTTGTGATGCATGTCAATTAGGAAAATTGACCGAATCATCTTTTAAATCTAAGAAAGTTATCTCTACATTACAACCACTTGAACTACTACAACATGGATTTATTTGGGCTAACTCAAGTTCCATCCTTAAACCACAATAGATATGTGTTTGTAATAGTAGATGATTTTTCTAAATATACTTGGACCATTTTTATGAAAAACAAAAGCGGTACGTTTGAGCATTTTCAATTTTTTTTCAAACGGATTCAAAATTTAAAAGGTTTGAAGATAAAGAATATAAGAAGTGATCATGGAGGAGAATTTGAAAACGAAGTTTTTGACCATTTTTGTAAAAAGAAAGGAATTTTTCATAATTTTTTGTTTCCCACAACTCCACAACAAAATGGGATTGTAGAACGTAAAAACAGAACTCTACAAGAATGTGCATGAACTTTGTTAAATGGAAGCACTCTTCCAAAACATTTCTGGGAAGAAGCTGTTGCAACTACTTGTTATGTTTTGAATCGTGTTTCTATTCGACCTCTAATGAAAAACACTTCTTATGAACTTTTATTGGAATAAAACCAAAGATTTCTTATTTTAAAGTATTTGGTTCAAAATGTTTTATATTAAATAAAAAAGATCAGCTTGGAAAATTCGATGCGAAATCCGACGAAGGAATCTTTCTAGGATATTCAGATCGTAGCAAAGCTTATCGTGTATTTAATAAAAGATCAAATACCGTTGAAGAAACGTTACACGTATCTTTCGATGAAAATTTTCTACAAAAACCAAGTATAGAAGATGATGAAGATTTTCCAAATAACATTACAAATACGGAAACAACAAATCTTGAAAATGATGAAAACATTGTTGACAATAATGATGAATTAAGATCTTCACCAAAAATATTATAGAATCATCCTGTTCAAAATATTATTGGAGAAATTAATTCAAATGTACGAACTAGAAGTAAACTAAATCAAATGGGCCATGTATCATTCCTTTCTAATATCGAACCAAAAATCCCAAAGAAGCTTCCACAGACGACTACTGGATAATTGCAATGCAAGAAGAGCTAAACCAGTTTGAACGCAATGAAGTTTGGGAATTAGTTCCAAGACCAAGTGATCAAACGTTATTGGAACAAAATGGGTTTACAAGAACAAAGCAGACGATTAAGGTAACATCACTAGAAATAAACCAAGATTGGTCGCACAAGGATATAATCATGAGGAAGGAATTGACTACGAAGAAACGTTTGCTCCAGTTCCATGACTAGAAGCAATACGAATCTTAATGGCCTATGCATGTTTTCACAATTTCAAACATTATCAAATGGACGCTAAAGTGCTTTTTTGAATGGTTATATAAAAGAAAAAGTGTATGTTGAACAACCTCCCTTATTTATTCACGAGAAATTCCCTAATCACATTTATAAACTTAAGAAAGTCCATCTTGGGTCTGAATGGAGCCGAAGGCACTTCGTCCAATTAAGAAAAGAAGTCCTTGCAAATTCGGATATCCCGTAATCACGTCCGGACTCCCCATCACGTAGGGTAATCATTATACTGGAGCAACTCGGTGCAGAGACAATCAGTAAGCAATCCTTTCATTTTCGAAAATACCCGGTTTTTAACCACCGTCTTCAAATGCAATTCCATTATCATATCATTATTCAGAATGGGTTTTTTAATTAATGCCCTTTCCCGGCCTTTTCGAATAATGTGCGTTTATTTTAAAACATGTGGAAACAAATTTCCATTTTTAATCTTTTAAACAAAAGATCCACCTTCAAGATCCGATGTGGTTTTTGGATAACCATTTGGAATCTGATCCTGGTCTCATCGAAATTCAAATGTCGTCTTAAAGGCCAAGTTGTTTAAGTAAACAATTTTAATTCAATTCGGAGGTTCACATTCAGATAGCAATTCATCATAGATAAATAACTTTTATTACCACAGTTCAATTCAGGCATTTCTTATCACAGAACATCGCATATCAGAGATATCAAACAATTCAAGGCATTCAGTATAATCCAATCTTCCATAAGCAAGCTTAATTTATCACGTAATTTATAATTAATTTAATTTAAACCAAATAAATTAATTACTTATGAACTAATTACCTAACCATGCTTAATTATCATTAATTAATTACAAACCATTTGTTATTATTTTAATTAATTAATGAAATTAATTAATCATCCTTAATTAATTAATTATCCTATAATTATTTATTAATTACTCTTTAATTATTAATTAATTACCCTTTAATAATTAATTAATTAACCTTTAATAATTAATTAGTTAACCTTTAATAATTAATTAATTAACCTTTAATTATTAATTAATTAACCTTTAATTATCAATTAATTAACCTCTAATCATTAATTAATTAACCTTCAATTAATTATATTATTTGTCCTTCAATTAATAAATTAATGATCCATAAATTAATCACATTAATTAATGATCCTTTAATTACATTAATTAGTTAATTATCCTTTAATTAATTTCATTAAGTAATTATCCTTTAATTACTTACATTAATTAATTATGCTTTAATTACTTACATTAATTAATTAACCTTTAATTAATAAATTATCCTTTAATTACTTACATTAATTAATTAACCTTTAATTAATTAATCATCCTTTAATTACTTACATTAAGTAATTATCCTTTAATTACTTACAATAGTTAATTAATCTTTAATTAATTAATCATCCTTCAATTACTTGCATTAATTGATTAACCTTAATTACATATATATATTAATTAATTGTCTTAAATTAATTATCCTACAATTATTTAAGTTAATTAATTAACCCTTAATTACTTAAGTCCTACATTTATTTAAGGTAAACCATTATCTTAATTAATTACTTAATTAAATCATTTATTTTAAAACCTTTTAACTAATCTAAAACTTAAATAAGATATTTATTTTATAAAATAATTAAATAAGAAATTGTTTAACTTCTAAAACTTGTTTTATTTTCAAAACTTCAAAACTGTATTACACATACCCGAGTCAATCCCATTACTTAAATTATCATTTTAAAGGTTTGAAATTAATTTATTTTTAACATTTAAAATTACTTGACACTTATGATTAATTAAAGTTTAACATACTTATCTTAATCACTTACTTAATTGCATTATTAAATTATATTTAAAAACACTTAGAGATTTAATGAAATAATTCACCTAATACAAAATTATCAAAATCAAAACAAATTGAATTTGTTTTGATAACTTGATCACACTTTAATTTTGAAAAAAAAATTGTTTAACAATTTGCATTTACACTTGCATTTTATTAATGCTTTAAAATTTGTTATTTTCTTTTATTCTAGAACTTTGTTATCATTACAAAAGTACTCGAGCCCAACCAAAATTTTCCCGAGCCAATCTACATCATTCCCGAGCAACAACTCGAGTCACTTTTTTTTCTGTTTAAACTTTGTTTGTTTAAAATTTTAAAACTATTGCACAGCTAAAAACACTCGCGTATACACACAAAAGCAAACCTGAGCCAAAATCACATTTCCCGGAGTTCAATCCCAAGACTCCTCCTTCTTCTCTAATCATCACAAAACACCTAGACACACACACATACGCGTGCACATGCACGATCGATCGACATCACTCCGATCATCAACACCACCGTCACCTAGTCACCGTCGACATGCCCGACCCCTCTCGCAACCCAGAAACCAAATACGACCCCGAAATCAAAATCAATCGAAATCGAAACCCATCAGGACAAAACTGATCACCTAAACCTCCATGTGCCACCTAACTCCGAACACCGGTGACCACGTCCCTATGCCCAGACCTTCGCCAGAGTTCCACGCATCCATTCCCCTACCGCCGATCCAACTCGAAGCTTCCTTGACGACGCAATTACCTCGCAATCCTCGCCGACTCGAGCAGGGCCTTGAACCCTAAAACGCTGATGTACAACAACCACAATGATCGATAAATTCATCGATTATTTTACCAAGGTTCCTGACCTATAAGAAATTTTCGGCAACGACCACGAGATCCATCTCATCATCGATCACCAGAAATTCCCAAAAATCTAATTCCCGTCCATCCCACGAATTCTCACTCAAATCAAAACCAAAAATCTTGATTTACCTTTTAAAGTTCATGGTTTTTAAAATTCCTAGCAAAAACTGAATAGACAAAACTGCCAAGTTCTTTTGTTGAAGTCGCGACCAACGAAATCCAAATCATTCTATAGATCTAGCCAAGACAGATTTAAGCTATTTTTTTTCTTATGCGATTTTTTTTCTTTTTTTGGAGAGGAGCGAAATCGATTTCATTTAAAAATAGAAGAGGGATAATGACTTGAACTAGGAAGCTTCGTTTACCCTTTTTTTCCTAAGTGATGGCTTTTTTTCCAGTTGAAGATTGGGTTTGAACGATAAGAAGATGATGACATGATTTATAAAAAGAAAGGGGCGGCTTCATACAAGGAAAAGCAGCATGTAGGGTTGCTGGCTATAAAGAAGGCAAAAGTTTTGATGGTGAAAGAAAACAGGCTGGTGGAAAGGGAATCTCTGCTATGTCGACTTAGGATATGTATAAATATATATTAGTTTAAATACAAATTTTCTCGATTTACATAGCTTAAATTGCGAACTCCTATCGAGGCATGACGCTAGACGTTCATGATGTTATACCCCTATTCCAAATGCAGTGGAAAAAGTTTCAAGTCCTAATTCGATCAAATGGTGAAGAAGGCTTTTTGGACCCAGTTATTATAGTAAATTTTTGTTATAGATTTCAACGCATTTATATCCCGTATTCTCACACGGCAACTCCAAACACTACGAAATATGAAATCCGATAATAATAGACTATTACGGATCCAATGGAACTAGTTTCGTCGAATTCCAAGACTGTTCCTCGGAAGGCTATTTTTAAATGTCAGTTTAAACGATACATTTCCAAAACTAAACAAAAACACTTTTAAATTCAATTTTTAAAGCCTTCATTATCTTCAATATTATCAATATAAAATTTTAAGCCCTTAAATTATTTTTAAAAAGCTCAAAACTCCAGATTTCATATTTTACCCAATTTCTAATTATTTAATGTGACGCCCCACCTCTATGCTCACAATAACACAGCTTATTATAAGGAATAACGTCTGCTATTACAACAATAAGGCTTGTTAGAAGCGACCATCCGTAAGTTATGCCCTCAGACGAGTATTGATTACATCGATGGGAGTTGTGTAATTTACTCCCAAAGACATAAATTCAATCCAAATCTAAAACGAAACTACGTGGCTAAAGAAAAATCCATAACAATTCATAATAACAACAACACTAATAAATATGATCACATCAGAACAGAAATATCAGATATATAGCGGAAGACAAGTCTGCATGCATGCTACAATAATCGATCATTCATATGAACCAAATGTACATATACAAAGACATCAACATACAAGCGACGATAATCAATGCACCAAAAAGAAGCACCTCGAAGTCTAGACGAAAGATGAAGGAAATCCCAAAAGCAGAAGTAGCAACTGAATCAGAGATAACGACTATCCTGAAATAACTTGGTCTGACCCGAGTATTATTTAAAAGAAAATAATAAACGGATCAGTCTAATTTAAACTTCAGAAATAAGTGTGTGATAAACATCACTTAAGAAAATAATTATAATCTCGAATGAGATTATACAACAAAAGTAATCGACATAGTTCAAATAAAGAAATCGCAATTTAAGCTCCATCGAAATCAACTTTTAAATTCCCAATTGAATTCAAAACAATAATACGTAAATTTATAATCTCGGATGAGACTATACTCAAAATTATAATCTCGGATGAGACTACAAAACATCGTAATCAACATAGTTTAAAGGAAGAAATCCCGTTAAACATCATCAAAATCAACTTCCAAATTCACAATTGAATTCGAAACAGCAATACGCAGAATCTAGAAATCAATATAAGATAACTAGACAAATCAGCAGTCACAAAATCTTGAAATCAAAATCAGATAACTAGAAAATCAACATAAAAAATGGATCAATCTCAGCAGATGGCGAGTTTTAGCTACGCCGCACGTGTATCTCATATGACCGAAGCCTACCAAGTACTATAATTTTTGGCGCCTAACAAATGACCCGAAGGTCCAACAAATGACCCGAAGGTCCAACAGATGACCCGAAGGTCTAGTACTGGTAATTGAGCCGAAGGTCCATCATATGACCCGAAGGTCCAACATAGTGGCTCGAAAGCCAAATAAAATCATCAAAATCATCAAACATCAAATATTTCAATTAACGAGTCCGGAATTAACCGAAATAGTAAGAGTGTGGTTCCATACTCCGCACTTTTGCTAAATCGTTTAAATATCTTCATTATTTCCTTGAAAGTGCAAAATTTTGTATTTATTTATAAATAAGATTTTACATTCTCAAACGGACAAGTTCGGAATTAACCGAATCTGTTAAAGTGAGGGTTCATAGTCCTCAATTTTGTTGAAGCGTTTAAATCACTTCCTCGTTCTTTTGAAAGCGCAAACTGCGAAATTTTTGAAAACAATTTTATTTTAAAAGATTTTTAAAACACATGATTAAAACAGCAACAACTACAGCAATTTCGACGAGGAAATTCCGCTTCCCAAAACACCGTAAAAACGTATATCAAATCAGCGTTGCGAGATAACCGCTTAAAAATTCACTTTAAATTGACGGTTGCTGAAGTTGAAACAACAGTAATTTTTATTCGTCAAAAATCTCATTAAAACAACACGCTTCAAAAATATAACATCGGAGTAAAAATCCGTTATAAAAATAACGGTAGCAAATTACGTTTTACACCCGAACAACCGTTCAACGTAAATTAATCCGAGCCATATATTATGCATGTACGCACTTTTTAATAAAAACAAAGTATACTTGACTGGGTTGTTTCGTGTACAGGGTATTAAAATATCTTTCAATAACAGAGATTGTTTCATGCATTTTTAACATGGCACAAAAAACGAATAAGCTAAATAAATAATACGGGAATCGTTTATTTGTACGCAAGACCTAATTAACCTGACATTATTTCATGCTTTATATTAAAATGTGACGACTCAAGTTTTTCATAAGAATACACGTGAAAGGGGAAACTGAAACCTAGCCTCACTTAAAATGCACGCAATTATTGTATAAGACAAAGTGACATGGCTTTATAATTTATTATTACTCATGTGCACGTAATGCATGCATACAAAAAGAAAAATGAAATTCTATGGAAGAAGAGACCTGGCAAGCCTCATGGTTATGTGCAAAAAATGCAATCTACAGATCAATATGACCAGAATGAAATAGAAAGAAAAATACTCAAAAATGATGCATGCATGAACCAATTTTGTGTGCACGCTATTTGGGTACGCATGCATGAATGAATAACTTCAAAGCAAGAACAATGAAGTGAAAATGGACCTGGACACGTTATTTAAATATATTACTCTGACACGTTTTGTACAATGCTTGGGAAACGTTTATATTTACGTGTATTTTGGCTTATACAATTCGCATGCAACATTGGAGTAAATTTTTTAAAAAGACTTAGCACTCTACTATGTTATATAACACTCACGCTATTAGCCTTGTATCTAGTTTAGAAAGACCATGCACACACTCTGTACACGTTACAGTATAACATGAATTAGACCAATTACAACTACCTGATACTTGTCTCACGCGCGCCTGCTACTAATATGCACAACTAAAAATGCAAAGCCGGTGTACAGGTATGAAATGAAATTAAAAAAAAAAATGCAACCTGGGTGGCTACAATTTATGTACCCACGCATGGATTGAAATGCAACCCCCCGAACTCTACACTATATAAATGCACGTACAATCATTAAATTTTGGAAGTGCAAATTGCAAGCCTCGTGTTTGGGCACATACATATCTGCATGTGTATAAAATAACGTGAGATGCTAATGGTCTAAGTTCAATGACTTGATTTCTTGCTACTTATACTAGTACGTAGTGTAACAGGTAGCAAAGCTTTTAAATTAGAAATGTGAGTTGCACCCACCTTTAATTTGCTACGGAATAATTTAGCAACCGAGATCTGACAAGAAGAAATTTTTTGGAGCTGCCATTAATATTTCTTGCAGAGCTACTTGGAAAAAAAAGAAGACACTAAAGAATGTTGCTACTGGAAAATGAGCAAAGGAATGTTGTAGCATGCTTTTCCTTTTAATTTTAGTGTATAAGTCAAAGGAGATAACGTGCCTATGTGAAGAAACAAGGCATGGCTATAATATATGATGATGGCATACACAGCTAGAAAAAAGAATGCATGCTTTGATTTATAAGTTGCTGTCCTTGTTTTGGAGAAAAGTCACACTAAGCACTTGCATTCAATTATATACATCCCTGCCTCCATGCTCGGTCACTTGAGCACTTGCAATTGAATATATTTTATTGCTATTTTAGAGTTCAATTGCGAGGTTAATCAAATATTACATAAAATTGTGTTCACCATTTGCTTTTAAAACTTTGTTCACAGCAAGGCAAAATAAAATTGTGTATTTATTTATAAATGGACCATTTTGTTTTCACGTGAATGCAAAGAAAATATATCACAACTCTGATTTTTAATGGACTATTCCTCATATGCTCGTGAAGGCTATAAGTAAGTCATTTACAACGTGCACCATATACTGACTTTGCAACATTTTTACTTTTTTTTCCAAATTTTAATTTAAAAATTTCCATTTAAATTATTTACTCCGACAGTAATTCAAAAATCACGGTCGTTACAGACTCCCCCTTATAAAAGTTGCGTCCTCGCAATTTTCATACTACAAGCAGTCAATAATACAAATAATTCATCATAACAAAGATTTAAAAAGAAAAGATAGATAAAGAATACTCACCCCCACCCGAAGAGGAGTGAAAACCCGGATAAGAACGCTCGATGAATTCTCTGGTTTCCCAAGTGCAACCTTTGGGGTTTGCGGACCATTGAATTTTCACAAGCAGGACTTCTTTATTCCGAAGGCGTTTAACCTCCGTAGCTAGCACACGAATAGGATTTTGCACTATCGACAAGGCAGGTGAGATCTCAAGATCTTGCAACACATGAGGATCAATAATAGAATCCGAATTTCGAAGGCGTCGACGAAGCTGGGATACATGAAATACGTTATGAATTTTTGAAAAATGAATAGGTAGCGATACAGGATAAGCAACAGGGCTAATGTGTTCCGTAATAGGAAACGCTCCAATATAATGAGGAGCCAATTTTCCGAAGCTACTAAAACGCACCACACCCTTCATCGAGGAAACACAAATGAATACAAGATCGCCAACAGAAAATTCCAACTGCTTCCTACAATGATCGGCATCAGATTTCTGCCTATTCTGAGCCTCTTTCATTCTCTGTCTAATGATATCAATCCTCACAAAAGAATCAAGAATATAATCGGGGACGAGAACTAACTTTTCCCCTGATTCCAACACAAGATGGTGATCGACATGGTCTTCCGTAAAGAGCTTCGAAAGGAGCCATACCGATAATGGATTGAAAACTGTTGTTAGCAGAGAACTCAACAAGAGATAAGTGGTCTTCCCAACTATCACCAAAGTCAAGAAGCAGTCCATTCAAATTATAATTTAAAACCAAATTTTAAATTATCAAAATTTTCTCAAATTTTTTCTAACTCTCTAAATTTTCGAAAAATTTCGCCAGCGTCTCCTTTGTGTGGCTAGCTCGAAACAACTATAAAACTGCCTTCACGGGCCCCAAATTTTCAAAAGAAAACAAAAGCCAAGTGGCTAGATCAGAAAATCATCAAATTTCATATGCCAATTTAAATAAATACCTTTTTGTCGGGCAATTCAAATTTATCTTCTGAAATCAAAAACATCAATTTCCTTTTGCTTTTAAACACCTGTATATCCTACTTGGCAATCGTACCCAATCCCAAAGTTCAAAACCATTTTATTTGTTTATTTTACAAATTTTCAATGTTTGCTTTACTTAAGTCCGTATGATGTACATATATCATCTATACGCAATATCCAATCATATCGCTCACTCGACCACACAATTTCACTTCCGAACTAGTATCGTCCCCCCGACTTCCTAGTGCGGACTCAAATTTGGTTCCATGATCAGAAACCGTCATTCTCCTTGCATAGCCATAAATTATGATAGAGAATTTCCAGAATCAATCAAAAATCCATATCCAAGGTTCGCCGTCAAAAATCGAGTGAAAAAATCCAAACGCGGATCGATATAACTGCCTCGAAATTCTGTACTCGAATCTGGATCAACTTGCTATGCGAATAAAATATTATACGCACATCCTACGTATTTATCTCCATTGATTTTTAGCTATATCAATTCTCTTTTATTCACATTTATTTTGATTTCTATTTACTTATTCACAATTATCATTTTACCACCTTCATTCAAATACTGACTTGGTATATTTCTCAATTCCGCATTTACTGAAGAATTTCACCATCCGTTTCTTAAGTCTAATATAAATATTTTATGCGACCACTTATATTTATTCTCACTTTATCACTTAAGCCTTTATAACAACTTCATTTAACTTAAATTTCCAATTCTATTTTGAATTCAATTTACCCTTAAATTTTCGAATGTTGGATTCTATTCACCTTATCCCAACCCATATTTAATTAACCGTTCCTTTATTTAGTTCCACTTACTAATTTATTCATATCTCAACACTTTTTATTTCCAAACATTTATTATATTTAGTCCACTTTGAACTAATTCTACAACTTTCCTTGCTTAACCTAATTTAAATTGGATTCAAATATTAAGTTTAAATCCCATTCACTCACAATTTAAACTAGTTCTTTGATTTACCATTCATTCCCACTTAATAAATTTTATTTAGCCCCACTTGAACTCATTCCTCAATAGCAAGTTCAAATTTAATTTCAATATTCAATTTCACTTCCATTTAGTTACAAATTAAATTAATTTATTCATTCACAAATTCAAATTTAATAAATTTTATTTCAATGACCATTTCACTAAGTCTACTTAGTTTTTATTTCCTAAAAATTCACTTTTATTTGACTTAATTCAGTTAAATTCCATTTCCATTTAAATTTTGAACTCCCATAAGTTTTTTCGACTTATTTACATTCCATTCACTAATCCCTTTAACTTACTTTATTTACTTGGCTTACTGTTTGCACCAAAATTGGTCACAACACTCTTCGGGAGTCGTTGAAGAGATAATAATGAAGAATGTAAATTCAGATCGAATATTATCTAACAAAAACTCCAATCAATAGTAAAGTAAATACATAGACAAGTGATTTATAGTGGTTCGGCGTGTTGCCTACGTCCACTGTGAAGTTTTTTGCAGTTTTATTGATTCTCTTTCAATGATTACAAGTTGTTACAGCAATCAACAGCAAGTTACAACTGGAAATTCGAAATCAACAGCGAAGTTATGATGTAAGATGGTGGAGATCTCGATCCGGCAGAGTCTGGGCGCTCTAGAGTCAAAAGATCCTTTTTCTTTCGGCCCTGGGGCTTTATTTATAGGCGTAGGATGCTGATATTTCGCTGAAAACCCGGAAGACTACTTCTGGCACGTGAGGGGCCCACGCGCCCGGTTTTAAGAAATTTGGGCCCACTCTAGCATCGATTCGAACTCCATTCGAATCAATCATGAGTTCATCCTATCGAGGTGAAATTTGGTGTGGACATTCTTCAACATGAATGCAAGCTTCTGTGAAAATTTCGTGGCATTTGGATCAATAGATTGAGAGATATGATGGGTTCGAGATGACGTTCTTCGAGTGGCTATTTGGTTCGAAACCATCCCTTCGAATCGATGGTTTCGAATCGACGGCGCCACATGTCTTCGTGTTGACGTGGAGCGCACACTTCACTTCGATCCGGGTTTTGCTCCTAGTTGACTGTTTCGACTCCATATATCTCGGCGCATTCGAACCGATGAAAGACACATCATCATGGCTAGCTGACCCAGTGGATTCGAACGAAGCTTCACAGATGGGTTCGAACAAGGCTTCAATGATGGGTTCGAACAAGGCTTCACGGATGAGTTCGAACAAGGCTTTATGGATGGGTTCGAATAAGGCTTCATTGATGGGTTCGAACAACTGATGCTTGACGGATTCGAACTTGCATTTCTCTGATGGATACGAGCTTTGCAACTTCTCCATGGATACGAGGTTCATCGATACGAACTCGATGGATTCGAAGTTGATGTAGTCGAACCGAGGCACTCTGATGGATTCGAAGCTAATCGATACGAAGGTGATCGGTTCGAACAGTGCAATCTGATGGATTCGAAGACACCTATAACAATGGATTCGAAACCAGTGTTTTTCCCTTCAAGTTGAATCAATCATAACTTGAGCGTATGAACTCGGATTGGCTTGAAATTTGAGATTCGGACTCCTATGATCTTTTCTGTCATGTCCTATCAATTGTAGCTTAATCTGGACTCGGATAAATTTCAGCGATATCCATAGCGAAACGAAGTATGACCAATCTCTGAGATGAACTGTTCTCCGTTTTCGATCAATCTTTTGGTATCGCGGCTTTGCCAAAAAGCGGGATAACATTTTGCCCCCCAAAGTACGTCTTGTGGGAACATGACGTGCTTTGAATAGCTGCAATTTCTCGCCGAACAGTCATTGCTCTCTTTTTTGTTGAGACTCGTATTTCATATTGCTGTAACCTTGTGCTGATATGGTTGATTGCTGTATAATAGCGCTCAGCCGTTGGCTGTTGCATTTGTAACAAGATGAGTATTCGATCCCTGTGAATGTTCAAAATCGAATGTTAGCTCGACCTATATGCACGTATGTTAGTTTGACCCTTGTTAACGTCGTGCGTCCACGAGTCGTTGTCAGTTTGGTTTGCTATTGAATTTCGTATCGATTCTCTTATGAACCAATTTGGAAATTTGAGTTGAGACAGCGCTTAATGGTTGTTTTGAAAAGTCTCTTCGTATCGATCCTCTCCTGAGCTGATATAGAAGGTTGAAGGAAATGACTTTGGGTTGCGCGAATGTAATACTTCGAACCGATGTGTTTGAGCATCGATGGATTCGAAATCTACATTCGTATGGATGGAGTACGCTTATGTTATGATGGGTACGAATCTGACATTCGAACCGATGGCTTGGACGAGTATGAAACGTTCATTCGTACCGATGAGAAAGAATGGATACGAAATAGTAGTTCGCATCGATAGGAAATGATGGATATGAAATAGTAGTTTGTATCGTTAGGTTGTGCATGGAGTCATGAATCTGCTGATGTGAACAGGGGCTTCGAATCGATGTGCCCACTGTTTGTTTCGCATCGATGCAACTCGTCGCCCTGCTGTGTGTTTCGTATCGATGAAGTGTGACGTAACTTCGAATCGATAGGGCCTTAGGCCGATGGATTCGAAGGCTGACTTCGAATCGATCTGATAATTGACCGGTTGTGACCGGTTGAGTTAGCTGGGATGCGAAGCGGCCCGGTCACTTCCTAGGCTTCATATAAATAGTAGGGGGTTTCACTTTTTTCACTTTTTACTTTTTTACTTTTGCCTTGTGTCTATTGTGTTCTGCATTGTTTCGAAGCTCCAGAGAGAAAACACTACGTCACATCACCGAATCAATCAAGATCCAAGTCTTTAATTCCTCGAATCCATCATTCAAACTAGGTAATTAGCCTCGAATCCATATGGCAAAGCTATTTCGAACCTACCTCTTCTTCATCGATTGGCCACTCATGTGATTGGTAAAACCAGATCTGGTTTGGGAGAGCTTCAAATCGATTCGTGGACTCGAGTTCGAATCGATGATGGCGGCTTCATTTTTCCTTGGATTTCGCATCGATCCCTGGAATGACTTTATGGGGGTGACGCAGTTCGCACCGATTGACTACCTTTGATGGGTCTATTCGAATCGATGGATTCGAATCCATCAGCTATCAGTTCGAAGTTCTCAACTTTGCATCGATACGGAGGGTATCAATTCGAACGTGATCGATGTTAAGTTGAGGGTTTCCTTATCGGTTCGAACGAGTTAACCAAGGATCGATTCGAAGTCATCCTTCATTGATCGATTCGAACTTGACACCTGATCATCGATTCGAAGCGCGCCTTTATGCATCGATTCGAAGTGATGTTAGGATGGGTTCGAATGAGTTCCCTGTGTTCGGTTCGAACCCTCTATGATGGATACCAAAGTTTGATATTTTCTAAGCATAATTCCGACGAGCTTCATCCTTGCATATTTGGACTTGATAATTAAAATGCATACTTGACCACCCTTTGAAGCTCGTCGATGGAACCACAACGACTTCCATCCAAATCAACTTCCATCATACAAACAGTTTAGTGGTGACGGTCAGCGATGACGGTCATTATAACTGGACCTCGTAACTTTGTCGTTTGCATATTTCCTTTAACTCTGCAACATTTATTCAAGTAAGGCATGGCACTATACAACATACATTCATACACTTTACACTGGGGGAACGCACGGGTCCTTTGTCGTCTAACGATGGTTTCTCATGAGTTAGCTAGTCATGGAACCTTCAAGTTCGCAGCAGCAGGAGGTTCAAAGCACAGTCACTCCGAGACTAGAGGTTCCGGATATTGAACCCGAGATCATCGGTCCAGCCCCGGACGAATTCCCCAATGCGTCTTTTATTGCCAACCCATCGAATTCCGTTCAATCCAATATTTCTGAAGGTATGTTAGGAAGAACATGCTTGAGGCACGGCCTGTCATTGGATGACGTGTTATTGCCGGGGCCGAATGATAGACCACACAACCCGCCGGAGGGATATACAACATTTAACCGCCACGCGTGTGTGGCCGGGACGCTTCCTCCGTTCAACGAGTATATAAGGGTTTTGAGGATCGCTCCATCTCAACTACACCCGAACGGATATGCTTCCGTGAACAGTTTATTCATCATCGTCATGGAGTACCTTCATAGACCACCGATCCCGACAGAGATCATATATCTATTTAATTTCAAAACCCGAGGTGATTACCCTTCCTTCACATTTCTGGAAGTAGTGAGGAATTGCCAAGTGGTCACTGGGTCCTGGACCAGATTGAATTACTACAGGACGGAATGGTTCTATGTCAGATGTCCTCCGGGGTTTGCCCGGCGATGGTTATTCAGACGTGAGTGTAGCTGAGTTATCAAATAATTACTAAGGCAATTGCGGTCAAAGTGAAATTTATGTTTTTTTTCTTTTTTTTACAGCGACGATTCAGCAACCTGAGAGCGAACACTTTAAGGAGATGGTGCGAGTACTTCGAGAAGTCCCGAGTGAAGATAGGGATATCGAGTCGCTTTTGACCGATAGGAATCTCCGGACTTATGGGTTGATTGAACGAGGGCGGAGCATAAAGTTTGACGGGGCATTAAGGACCGTTTCGAAGAAGCAAGTCAAGCACATGAAGCCCAAAGTTATTATAGCTGAGGAGGCTGATTCTGAAAGAACTCATACTGACGACGAACCGTTGTTGGAGCCTACAGACGTGGTTCAGGATGTCGCAGAGCAAAGAAAAGGCAAGGCATCCGTCATCACGTCAACTAAGAAGGGGAGATGGAAATCGGTTGTCACGACCCGATCCTCTTCCGGAGTTAGAATTTCGGAGATGTCTCCTACGAGGACTGAAAGTCTTTATGAAGGGCTCGCCGATATTCCAATTCCGGACGATGTGTCCCTGCAGCACGATGCCGGATTGGAAGAACTTTCAGAAACTTTAGTTTTGAGCGAGTCTTTTCCCACTGCGGTGACAAACACATCCGGTTGGTCGGGGGGTTGCACATTCATACATATTTAACAACACTGCATAACCTTTGATTGCAAACTACCTGTTTCGAAAGGTGATTAATTCTGTTTTACTTTGTTCTGCAGATACTATGTCTATGCGAGGTTCAATGTTAGGGAGTCTCCGACATGCCCGCAAGTCTTTATGTCATGATTCGCGCAGTTGAGAAGGGGACAAAGATTAAGACCAGGGACGCTCTGGGTATTCTGGTCAAGAGGTTATAAGCGTCGATCTCGATCGCGTACTCCTCCTCCCCCCGGAGATCCCATACAATCTCCTGCACATGTCTCTCGTCCCTCTGAGTCTTCATACTACATGTCGGCTTCTCAATCTTCCAGGCATGAATCCCGCCATTCTAGAAGCGAGACAATAACTGCTATCGCTACAGAACAGCACCCCGTGGAAATTTCAGGGGAAGGATCAATCAAGCTTGCTCAACTAAAGAGAGATTTCCCAAACATCTGCTTCGACAACTATATCTTTCCTCCACATTTAAAGAAAATCCCGGAGGAAGCTGAGCAGTTGGTACATGACTACGTACACGATTTTTACGCTCAGTACAAAGCGTAGTCGAAAGTGGCCGACAAGGCGTCGACGTTGGCCTTTGAGCGTGGGGCCACCATCGAGAGGTTGCAGGCTGAGTTAGCTCAAAAGAGCCGTATTATTGAGGTGCTAAACACTGAAGCTGAATCTTCTCGTAAATCTGAAATGGAGGCTATCAAAAAAGCCGACGAAGCCCAAGCAATGACGGGATAGGATGAAACGTGAGCATTATGCCACGGTAGAGGATATGGGCCATCGAAACACCCTGGTCACTGCCGAAAGGGACGCAGCCCTGAAGGAGTTAAAGGAGCTTAAGTCCAAATTTGCCAAAATCGCCAAGGATAGGGATGATGAATATAACGCAGCCCAGGAGGCGTGTGAACAAGCCGTGATTCTCCGGACTGAACGGGATGCGACAGTAGCCAAGGTCTAGGCGGTCGAGACAGAGGTTGAGGAGAAACTTCAACAAGCGGAGGCCAGGCTGGAGGCCGATATTGAAGATTTGTTCATCACTTACAATGCCAATGTGTTGAGGCACAGAAATTTGGCCTGGCTCCAAGATTACCCGGTACACCTCCGCAGCGCTTGGGGTCGATTGGTTGAGGAAGAAGAGAAAGAGCATCCGGATGAATCGGTCGACCGATTCGAACTCGAAAACCGGTTGCTGACAGATGATGAGAAGAAGATCCTCCATGACGCCATTATTGCTCATGAGAAGGAGATGATTGGTGGCCGATCTCTGGAGGTTGGAGAGGGATCAAGTATTGAGCATCACGCCACTGTTACTGAAATCACCGCTCAACCTTCGTTAGAGCCTGTTTTTGTGGTTGGTTCACAATCTGTTCCTACTTATGACCCAAAACAGCCGCGGTTATCTCCCATCCGGGAGCACGTCTCTGAGGTCGTCCAACCGTCAACGAGTCAAACTAAGGAAGGTACTTTGAACATATCTCAAGTGTGTTTCTATTAAAGTGTTTGTTTTTGAAGCGGTTTCTAATAACTTCTTCCTATCTTTGCTTAGTAACAGAGACTACTCCGGCATCTTCGGCTCAGGAGTCCATTTAAGGGCAAAAGGCCATCACCACCGAAACGACTGTCGTGACGACGGTAGTGTCTACTAAGATGGCGCAGGGGAGATCCTTATCTGTCGACGAACAAATGGTGAGTGAGCTGCTTGGCCAACAGGGTGACCCTTTTACAGATTTGCTATTTATCATCAGTGATCTTCCGCCGACCTCTAGTTTTGTGACGCAGACCACATTTGCCCCCAGACAGGCCCAATCAGCCCGAGACGATGAAATCTTAGCCGAGATCAACACTGAAATAGAAGCTGCGGGGCGTGAGGGCAGTACTGGAGTTAGGACTACGATGCATAGTCTAGCACCTCTAAATGTGACATTGCCAAGTGGCTCTGTGGCCGGTACTCGGGTATCCGCCCCGTCTTCTGTTGCAGGTCCGGTCCCTTCAACTCCTCCAGCGGGGAGCCTTCATTTAAGTTCAAGTTCTGAGGAGGACGTGGACATTATGCCCCCGGCCAAAGAGCGGCCACCGGAGAGGAGACCCTCCAAACGAAGGATTTCTGTTCCTAGTGATTCTAACGACGAACCACTGATAAGAAGGTCGAAAAAGAAGAAATAGATCGGCCTCTCAAGCAGATTTTTTGGTAGATAGGAACTTGTTTTCGTTTTTTGTTAGTAGGCTGTGTATAGATGCAGGTTCGGCCCCTGCTAGTAGGGATTATTTTTTTGGAAGAACTTTTTTGCATGTAAGTTCTTGTCTCCAGTTAGTTGAAATAAAATTTAATTTTTTTGTTTCAATTCTCATTTCATTTGTGCTTGAGTATTTGTAGTGTTTAGCTTTTAGTCCGGTGTACTTGTGAAGTTCTTACTGTCAAGTAGAGTTCGTTTTATTTGCTAAGTCTGAAAATCTTGGTCATATGCTGTTATCGATGAACAAGTTGAACCTCAGACATTATGTCACTTTGGCTAGTGACTAACACTTAGCTTTTTTGCCCCCCGGTCTCGGGAAACAACATTTTTATTTTGGTAGTTGATCACATTTATTGCGCATCTGAAGCACATGTCCACATTCTAGGGACTTAGGATAATTTGAGATCGATAATCCGGTTCGCACTCCGGAAATTTGAGAGTTATCGATATTTGTAACACGGTTCGCACTCCGGGAACCTGGAATTGATGTTCATACTCCAATTCACACTCTGCGACCTTGGAGTTAGTATTGATATTTCGGTTCGCACTACGGGAACGTTGACTTGGTATTTGTGCTCCAATTCACATTCTGGGAACTTGGAGATAACATGTATGTTTGGGTTCCCACTCCAGGAGCCTGGAATTGATGTTTGTATTCCGACTCGCGCTTCGGGAATCTGGAGTTAGCCGCTGGATGGTCAGTCACATCTATTTGGGCTTTTTAGGAGTCCGTTCACACTTTGGGAACGGTAGGTTTGATGTTTATTCTCCAATTCATGCTCTGGAAAGTTGGAGTCCGTTGGCACTCCGAGAACGAGTTGTTGAATGTTTATACTCGAATTCACACTCTGGGAAGTTGGAGTCCGTTCGCACTCCGGAAACGAATTATTGAATGTTTATACTCCAATTCACGCTTTGGGAAGTTGGAGTCCGTTCGCACTCCGGTAACGAGTTATTGAATGTTTATACTCCAATTCATGCTCTGGGAAGTTGGAGTCCGTTCACGCTCTGGGAACGAGTTATTGAATGTTTATACTCCAATTCACGCTCTTGGAAGTTGGAGTCCGTTCGCGCTCTAGGACGAGTTATTGAATGGACTATCGTGTGTTGGTCCAGTTCAGCCTTTGATGTGGTGGCTTGCCCTCGAGCTGGGGTTTCACTTAGTGAGTGGCCGGTCGTATCACAGTCACTCGTTATTTGAATAAATTCCATTATTTGATGGAATTTAGCTCTTCGTGTGTCGTGATTGTTGAACGTTGCATTTGGTGAATCATAGCTTTAGCTTGAAGAGATAGTACTTTATTGCTGAAATAAGAAAACATGGCAAAGTCAGTGCCTTATTACAAATTCAAATTTCAGAATGTAAAAGAAACTGCAAAGTATTCATAGATTGAGTGAGCCTGTCATGTGTAACAATGACGATGATCTTCGTCGTTCCAGGCTCCTGAGAGAGTTGGTCCGCCACTGATAGCGTTTATCACCAATCTTCCACGGGGATAGGTCGAGTCCTCCTGTCTCTATGGATTGGGTTCATTGTTCTGATTTGATGGGCCCGCTTCTCTGGGCTGCGGTGTCCACACAAACTGTTCCAGCTTCCTTTCTCTGATCAGTTGTTCAACGAGATCTTGTAAGTGATGACACTCGATCGTATTGTGCCCGTAGCTTTCATGGAACCTGCAAAACTTTCCCGTCTGGATTTGTCTATCTGACGACGGCCTTGGTGCAGGTTTTTGGTACCGAATTGTATCACAGGTTTGTAAGTACAAGTCCTCTAGTGATGTATTCAGAGGGGTGTAACTGTCAAACATTGGATTCTTGCGCTGCGGGCTAGGATTTTGATCTCGTTTTCTGGTTTGATTCACGCTCTCTCTTCGTCGAGCTTGTTTGTTTTTAACGTTCAACTGAACTTTTTCGGAGCTCTCGCCGGACTGTTTGATTGCAACATTGCTTTGGATCCCTTCCGTACCTGGTCCTGCATCAATTTGCTTCCTAGACTGTTTCGCATCTTCCCGTCTCAGGAATTGAGCCGCCTTGGCGTGGAAATGGTCCAATGATGTAGGTGGTTTTCCAGCTAGCCAATTGCCAAATTCAGAATCGGGGTCGATCCCCTTAGTCAACGCCATAAGGATGGAGTTATCGTTTGGATTACTAATCTCCGTGCATGCAGTATGGAATCTCTCTAAGTAGTGTCTGAGCGTTTCTCCAGAAGCTCGGGTGACACTAGACAGAGTATTGACATCTTTGGGCCTTGCGACATGCATGCGGAATTATTCAACGAATTTTGTGGCCAACTGGTCGAATGAAGAGATGGATCGAGGTGGCAGTCGAGTGAACCACATAGTAGCGATGCCCCCCAAGGATATGGGGAAACTACGACATTTCACTGCATCGTCAGCTCTGGCAGCGGTCATTGACCATTCATATTTCATAATGGGTTGATTGGGGTCGGAGTTTCCTTCGTACATAGGTAGAGCTGGCATTCTGAATCGCCGTGGAGGTTCAACAGTAAGGATATCGTCTGTAAAAGGAGTGTGACTTCGGGAAACTCCCTAATCGTCATTTGTGAATCCCTGGCTCTCACGGATCATCTGACGTATCATAGTTGAAAGATTCGGCATTTGCACCGGAGTATGATTACGTTCCATACTCTGGGTTTGAACCGGATGTCGTCGACGGTCCAAGCCTTGCCTTCTTAGCTCATAGTCCTTTGGGACGTATGGTTCAGGAGTACATCCGCTATGACGATTGTCCAGGTCCGACTGATCTTGAACGTTGACCCCCGGTTCAGCGGCAACGTTAGTAGTGCAGTATTCCGTGGTGTGGTGAGGGACGGCACCTCCTCGGAAGGAGGGTCCGGTTTGAAAACTGGCTGATGGACCAACTCTCAGTTGTCCAACAGTCAGCGTTGGTTGATCTCCAGCAGCTGGCATGCGACTTCCATCTAGTCGGGGTCGTGGAGATTGATTTTGATAATCAGAAGATGAAGAACTCTCGCTGGAGGAGCGAGAAGCATGGTCTTTCGTGGATCTCTTTCATTTCTGGCGATCCAGCTTGTTGACTAGCTCAGCGTTAGCGCGTAGCTGTTCTTCTAGTTGCTGCCGACTCTGGGTCAGCTCTTGGAGTAGCAGCTGTTGCTCTTGTCGGGTAAACGGACCTGACGGTTCGGAGTGCCCAGTAGCATCCTGATTAGATGGAGGTAGTGGAGCAGGATCCTGTCTATCCTGTCTTTCTTGATCGATGGCGTTAGAAGTGGTTCTCGTACTAACCATCTTGAAAGTCGAATTCCTTTCCTAGACTTTATGCAAATCCGAATAGATGGGAAGGAACTTGGATTTGTTAATCTGGATATCTCTCTTAGATTTATTGAATCCGGTATCGATGATAGATCCAAAGAGCAGGAGAAAATCTAGGTTCTCTCAGTGAAAGCACCAAAGTGTTTGCACCAAAATTGGTCACAAAACTCTTTGGGAGTCGTTGAAGAGACAATAATGAAGAATGTAAATTCAGATTGAATATTATCTAATAAAAACTCCAATCAATAGTAAAGTAAATACGTAGACAAGCGATTTATAGTGGTTCGGCGTGTTGCCTACGTCCACTGTGAAGTTTTTTGCAGTTTTGTTGATTCTCTTTCAAAGATTACAAGTAGTTACAGCAATCAACAGCAAGTTACAACTGGAAATTCAAAACCAACAGCGAAGTTATGATGTAAGATGGTGGAGATCACGATCCGGCAGAGTCTGGGCGCTCTAGAGTCGAAAGATCCTTTTTCTGTTGGCCCTGGGGCTCTATTTATAGGCGTAGGATGTTGATATTTTGCTGAGTAACTCGGGAGACTACTTCTGGCACGTGAGGGGGTCCACGCGCCCGGTTTCAGGAAATTTGGGCCGACTCTGGCATCGATTCGAACTCCATTCAAATCGATCATGAATTCATCCAATCGAGGTGAAATTTGGTGTGGACATTCTTCAACATGAATGCAAGCTTCTGTGAAAATTTCGTGGCATTTGGATCTATAGATTGAGCGATATGATGGGTTCGAGATGATGTTCTTCGAGTGGCTGTTTGGTTCGAAACCATCCCTTCGAATCGATGGTTTCGAATCGTTGGCGGCACGTGTCTTCGTGTTGACGTGGAGCACACACTTCGCTTCGATCCTGGTTTTGCTCCGAGTTGACTGTTTCGACTCCATATATCTTGGCGCATTCGAACCGATGAAAGACACGTCATCATGGCTAGTTGACCCAGTGGATTCGAACGAAGCTTCACAGATGGGTTCGAACAAGGCTTCAATGATGGGTTCGAACAAGGCTTCACGGATAGGTTCGAACAAGGCTTTATGGATGGGTTCGAACAAGGCTTCATTGATGGGTTCGAACAACTGATGCTTGATGGGTTCGAACTTATACGAGCTTTGCAACTTCTCCATGGATACGAGGTCCATCGATACGAACTCGATGGATTCGAAGTTGATGGAGTCAAGCCGAGGCACTCTGATGGATTCGAAGCTAATCGATACGAAGGTGATCGGCTCGAACGGTGCACTCTGATGGATTCGAAGACACCTAGAACGATGGATTCGAAACCAGTGTTTTTCCCTTCAAGTTGAATCGATCGTAACTTGAGCGTATGAACTCGGATTGGCTTGAAATTTGAGATGCGGACTCCTATGATCTTTCCTGTCATGTCCTATCAATTGTAGCTTAATCTGGACTCGGACAAAATTCAGCGATATCCATAGAGAAACGAAGTATGACCAATCTCTGAGATGAACTGTTCTCCGTTTTCGATCAATCTTTTGGTATCGCGGCTTTGCCAAAAAGCGGGATAACACTTACCTTTCTAACTTGTTTTGTTTTCACACTTACTTTAATTTAACCCTTCTTAGGTTAAATTTTTATTCTAACAAACTTCAATTTTTATAAGTTCCCAAACTCTTTTATGTTTCCATAAATTTTTTTAATTGAACTCCCAGAGTTTAAACAATTTCTTAACATTCAAAATCATTTTTGAAATCAATTACATCCAAGATCCTTTGGTATACCAAATTATTTCTTGCATTTCAAAACCAAACCCAACTTTGCAAACAATTTCATTTTAAAACACTCAGGTAGCAATTCTTCTCTTGGAAACTTGAAAATGAACATCGATGATGCTGTAGTCATCTCCGAAATTATTTTCCAGTGACTGAAAGGAGTTTAGTGCTTTTATCCCTTTAAAAATATTTTCCCATATTTTTAATTCCAAATCCCACCAGATTTCATATCCCATTCAAAATATTTTCCAATAATATCACCATTATTCCTCCAAAGCCTTTGAAAATCATTTTCAAACTCAAGGGAAATTTAAATTCCAAATTTTGAATTCCAAATCCTTTCAATTCATATTCAAATATTACTCTGGAATTTTTATTTCATTTTCAATTATAAATCACATTTATAATTAACATTTACAAACTCCATTTTGTTATATAAATTTATTTCTTAACCTTTGGTTATGATTTCAATTCCTTATTCAATTTTCACTTAACAATGATAATAATTTAGTATTATCATTCTCTAACAACCAAGCAACCATATGCACTTATAATAATTTATAAAAATTATTCCTTTTATATAAAAAAATAATTTTGGGTAAAATTGTTTCATTTACCCTATTTAAAACAATACCACGCCGAATTGTTTTGTACAAATGTTTAGAGATCCCTATCAATAACGTTAATTACTCGTATTGACTAGAATCCATAAGCCACTCAACAAACCAATAAACACAATATAAAACAATTTTATATTCACTAACAAATACGTGCTCATATCTATTAATACACTCGAACTCATTCTAGAGTACTACTAACTCTATCTCTAATGAGTAATCCCCACTAGAACCAAGGTTCTCGCTAATCCTTCAGTTATGATACCACCGTAATAGCCCGAAAATCCACACCCCTTGGAGTCTACAATATTCTCTAACAAATCAACTCAAAGTGGACAGAAATACAAACCATTAGGGTTAAAGAAGAAAGAGGTAGAAGAAGAAATAGAAAACAACATCAGAATCTCACAATCAAAGTGGAACAAAATATAATATATAACAACATATTTTCATACAAAAGAATCAATAACTCTTTAATACTTACAATCATCAGAGTACACAATCATCAGAGTACACAATCATCACATCAAATCTAGACAGTTTGGTAATAGCCCGAAATTTTCGACACCGTAAAATCGACACTAATACGTTCATTGTATAGAGTGCCGAGCAATCAAGTGCCGGAAATCCTAGTCTGTTAGGATGAAGAAGAAAGGGAGGTAGAAGAAGAAACAAAACAATAGAACAAAATCTCACAATCGCAGCGGATACAATTTATAATATACAATAGCAGCATTTTTACAAGAAAAGCTGTAACTGTTTATATACACATAATATATCAAAGTACAATAAATCTAGACAGTTGTAACAACTTGTCACTGGATATTATCAACGCAGACTATACAGTCCCTAATACAGAGCAGAATCAATACGTCTCTGCCATCCAGCTCATCTCTTGAGCTCCAAAACGTCCTAACCTAAAAATCTGTAATACTCGGTCTGACCCGAGCATTACAATAAAGTAACATCCAAGTCAGGCTAGAAACCAGCGTGAGTAAACCCATTTAATATGAAATAGTTAAGTTGTAAACTTCTTTGAAAAACCCTTGTAACTCGCTCATCACTACGAGTTTTATCTTGCTATTGCCAAACACTTATTTCACAAAATAATATCTATGTACCATTACTTAGTTTAAATGGCCAAGTTTACTGAATTTATTCTATTCCATCCTATTTGATTCTATAATCAAATCTATAAAGAATTATGACGCTTATTAAATCGAAGTGGTTTCGGATATCGCAGATATCCGATCCTGGTCCCTTTGAATCCAAATGCCATCTTTAAGCCAAAACAATTCAAGCCCAAATGTCAAACATTCACATAAAAATTCCATCACAATATCTGTTCAAATAAGGCGTCTCATATTTTATACTCAACAGTTCATTTTAGTTTATTTCTTATCACAAACAACTGGAAACAACATACTTGAGAAACAAAGCGATCCAATGTACTCAATCCAACTTAAATATTCATAGACTAGATTAACTAGTCACACAATCATTAATTTATTTTAAATAGAATTTACTAATTAGTTTCAAATCATATTTAATTATTATTAAACTAGTTTCAAACCATTTATTATATTCTAATTAAGTATCTGCAATTAATTAATTAACAAGTGTAATTTAATTAATACTTTAATTAGTTAATGGTTCGAACATTTTATTTTATTATTAACCATTACTAGTTACTATTTTTTGTTTAAATAACTTAAGTAATTAATTAAATGATTAATATACATTTAATTATATAAAACTTAAATAATTTAAGTTTAAATCCCTTTAGCTAGCCATCTACTAACATAAGTTTTAGGTCAACTTATGGTTTAAATATTACCCATAAACTTATTAACTTAAACATTTTCTTTTTCTCTCACCCTTTATAATTTCCTTCCATTTTTATACTTTCTTTTCCTTCCTATTCTTTCCTTTCCCTTTTTCTTAATTTTTTTCCTTTCTCTCCCAATCCTTGTTCTTTTCTTTCTCTTCCATTATTTCTTTTCTTTTTCTTCCTTAAATTCTTGGCCCAAATATTTTCTTCCGGCCTACCTCCTTCCTCTACTCTTTCTTTTTCTTTCCTTTTTCTTCACTTCCAGTTTTTCCTATACCTATCGTGCAAATGCAGTGGATATGAAAACCATGCACGTGCACACATCACCATGGACTCGCCTATCACTGCCGGCTCCTCCTCGAAGTCGCTTATGTCTCCCTTTTCCCTCTCGGCCACTTGAATCTCCTTGAAAACACTTGAATCAAAAAACGAGTGAGGGAGCCATCACCAGAAAAGAAAACCCAACCTAAAACCACCTCTCCCACCGCCTCTGACAACCTGAAACTTCGCCGTCGCACCAGAAGTCACGCCCGAGTGTGCTGTCACCTTTTCCCCACCTCCGAGCCAACTCGACGCGACAGTGCTGTCAAAATCTCTAGAAACCCCACCCTGACCTCGAACGGTGCTTAAACCTTAAATCTCCTCCGCCTCGCCAACACGACGCCCTTTACCTTCGGCCATCATTTTTCCTATGTCTGCCTTCATCTCGGCCTCCTTCGACCCTAACCTCGAAGGTCGAAACCCCCACGGTCGCTAAAAAACACCCAACGACCAAACCCCTCTCATCTTCGCATACCTCGTTGAATAGTCCACTAAAAATTATAAATATACTACTAAAATTCCTTATTTACAAAGTCGAGTTCACGAATGTAGATAAAGACATGAAACTTAAAGTCTTATTTTTTTGCAATGTTTGGTTAGTTACCGTAAACCACTTTTTCAACACTTCGACTTGATAAAAATTCATGTAATCATTTTTAGAGTTTAGCATGGTCTTGTACAAACAACAATGCTTCAAACTTCTCGGCCTAAAACTATTTAGATCAAGAAAAATTTAAATTTTTGAAAGCTTGAGTAAGGTGGGAAAACAAGAAAAGAGGCAAAAGTAATATATACACGGGCATTCACACATTCATATATAGGCATACATACTCATTTCATCCTCATGATACACATATCCAAAATGATATTTCTAGCTAACCTTTAACATAAGCGTATATAAAATGAAGATTAGATTATGAAAAGGGAGTTTGCTCACTGTAAAAATTTAAAGGAGTAAAAGGATTTGAAAAACTACAACTTGACTCTTTGATCTAATCTTCCTTGTTCAAGTTGAATTTGTAATTTATTTCTTTACTTGTAAAGATGGTAAAGTTGTTAGTTTTTCTTACTATTAAAGAATGAAAGAAGAGGTTTTGAGAGATATATAAAAGACATTGCCTGTATGCAGCACCTTGTTTCTCTTTCAATCATATTTTTTCTTATTTTTGAAAATAAAGAAATTAACACTTGTAAGTTTGATGAATCCATATGTCTCTTCTTAGCTTACAAGTGTCTATATGTATATATTTATATTTCCAATTTATTATATTTTTATATTTAACATATATAGCTCAAAAAATTTAATATCATAAAACCTTTTTATTTATTCTTATTTTAATTTTAAACTTAAGTTATAAATATTTTAATTAATAACCACAAATATATATATATATATCTATCTATATATATATAGTGTTTAAAATGTAGAGTTTAAATTAAATTAATTTTGAGAAATTTACATTGAATCCAAATCATAGTTTCTATTCACAATCTATATATGAACAATAGTAATTAAAAGCATATTTTTATTTGTTTGACAAGATAAGTTTGCAAGTTCTAAATAATTATATTAGAAGATCATTAAATTCAATTTTGCCAAAAATCATGATTTGTCACAATTTTACTTATGTTTATTTTTGATATTATATTTATATCCATATTTATACAAACTTTCCTACATTTAATTCCATAGGGCATACACACACACACATTCATATATACTATAAAGCTTGTATACATCTACTTATATATTTATGGATATTTTATCTTGAATTTAAATGGTGAAATATATTATTTACCAATTTCCTATAAGATTTATCATTTTCGGAGATTTATAATTCAACATTTTTTATCGTTTTCAAATCAATTTATATTCGTTCAGATATTACCATTATCAAAAATTTATTTGTCCGACTAATAAATCGGTATTTTTAATTATTTAATCCAGTTAATTACCTATTAACGACCGTTAAAAATCTAGATCGTCACATTCCTCCCCTTTTTAAATCTTTTTGTCCCCGAAAATGAACGAAGCAAGAGTTTTAATTATTATGTTTATTACCAGTTAGATTATTCTTTAAACATTTTTAACTCTTTTACTCTTTTATTTCAAAATTTTCAAAATTTTAAACAGTATAAAAAAAGATTTCATAATATTACCAAAATAGTTTATATACAAAAATAGTTTTATAACTCGATGTCTCAACAAGTCCATCCTTGTTCTCATAGAAATTCGGTCGTACATTGATCATGCATAGGACTGAAAATCTATAAGTACTTAGTAGACCCATTTTCAACACCTAGTGAAAATAATTGAAAAACATTTTCATGAGAATGTAGAAAACATTTTTGTGAGAATGCTCTAGAAATCATCACCCCCTCTATGGTCGCAGTTAGCCCGATGATTACATCACCATTCTGGCGAAACCATAGAAAACTGTAGGCATCTGCACCCTTCGATTTCACCATGGAACCACCACAGATCGCAGCTACACCCAGGGTTATGTTGCCATCATGGCAAAAACCATGTAACTGTAGGCATCAGCGCCCTCGAATTTTGCTGCCAAATGAAACTTCACCACATAGATCGTAGACTACATCAGTCGAGTCCCAATGTAGCCTGTAGGCACTCATTACCACACAACTTTCGCTATGTCCTCATAGATCACAATCTACCTATGTTACGTCGCTCTCCCCACCAAATCAAATGTAGACTTTAGGAAATCACTGCCCCTCGACTTACGCATCAAGTTACACTGTCGTAACATCATAACCCCAATGTCTCTGTAGGCATCAGAGCCCTCGACTTTCGCTACCCCAACCGCAATCCTCAAGAACTATAGTTTAGTCCGAACTCCTCTAGGATCAAAATTTAGAACCCTCCTTTAGGGCTCAAGGCAGAACCACCCCATGGATCTCCTATCACAAGTTTCAACTCAAAATAGGAGCACCTTTTTCCCCACAGCATTCTCAAAACATTTTATACTATACACATATAGTATCTTTCAAAACATACTCTTTATATGTCTCACATACAAACTTCAAAATAGATATCTCAAAATCGATAATTCCCAAACATGGCTTTCCAAATTTCCAAAATTTTCTTTTTTCCAAAATTAAAAGCCTTTCGAAATCAGTGGGTTTCAAAAACTTTTCCCAGTTTCATCATCATAAAATTATTCATATATATATATATATATATATAAGTTTATTCCTTTAACTCGAAAAATCTTTGGATCACTTCATACTTATATAAGTTCCTTTTTAACTTCAAATATTTTTCAAATATCTGTCTTCTAATTATATATTCAATTAGGGGAGTTTATCACATATAATATATATATATATATATGTATATGTATATGTATATGTATATACATACATACTACATTTATGCCAAATAAAATATTCAAGTTCGATTTCCTTTATAAAATTATTTGGCAGATTACTTACTCTTTATAAATTGAGTTTCAGTTATAATGATATCCAACTTCCGCTTGTATTCCTCGTATATTTCTCAAAATATACATTTTCATTTCAAAATCATTTTTACCTCAATATCTGGTTTCGTTTTCAAGTCGCAATGCTTCAATTTCCATTTGGGTTATCACTTTAATTCTTAACTCAATTGGTATTTAATAATAAACAGTTTGCACTCTGACCAGCTTGAATTTAGAAAATAGCTTAAAAAGTTCAAGATAGTTCAATGGTTATAAAATAGTTATTAGTTGTAAAATAGCTGCAGAATAGTTAAGTAGTTATAAATAGTGGTAAAATAGTTGAATAGTTGTAGAATAGTCAGATAGTTGCAAAATAGTGGCAAAATAGTTGCAAAATGTTTGAATGATAAGTATAAGATAGTTTGGATTTTAAAAAGATTTTTTGTATAGTAAATAGCTTGAAAAGATCAAATAAATCAAAATATTCTAGGAAATAGATTTTGGACAGTTTATATTAAAATAGTTTATTGAAAATAGTTCAGAGCTAAACTGTTAATTCTCCCAGTCTCCCATTTCAACCCATCTCATTTTCCATTCCCATTAAATTGATTCGATTCCAATTCAATTTTAATTAACCTCGGTTCCCATTCCAAATTCAAATCAATTCGCGTTTAAATTTAAAACTATTCAACTTCGATTACACTCCCAATTAGTTTAATTCAATTTCAAATTTCAAATTCCAATTAATTCATTTCAATTCCATCTTTGAATTAATTCCAATTCCATTTTCAATTTTTAAATCAACTTAATTTATACAAATTCAGGTTAAATTTTCAAATGTCGATTTAATCCCTTAAATCAAATTAACCTTTACTTTTAATTTAACAACCTAGGTCTTTAAATAATTTAATTCTGAGTCCAATTTTCTAATATTCATTTAAATTACTCTTACTTAACTTATTTCAAGGTTCAAGTAAGAGTTCAAAACTTTTTAAACAATTTAATCTTCGGATTCCAATTTATTACCCAATTTTAACTTCTAACTTTGAAACCAATTCTTAACAATTTTAGTTTGCAAGTTCATTTTTAACATTTAAATCTTAAGTTCAAAGTGATTCCATTTCCATAATTACGATTTCATTTCAAAAATCAAAATCTTATAAAAAATAAAGTTTTATTTCCATTTAATTTCAGTAATGGATATATATTATCTCAATCCACTTCTTAATTCATTTAAAATAATCCAATTCACAGTTAAGATTATTAATGACAACAGGATGATAGCAAGATATGTCAAAGTAAATAAACATCCAAGTTATCTATAACATCCATCAATAGCATCCATTACCCATTTTTAGAACTCAACCCCATTTTGAGAGCACAAAACTCCCGTTTCAATTCAACCCATTTAACTTCCCTAAGTTAAATCTCAATTTCACCATGAAATTTACAATTCAGGTTGTTCGTTTTAAACTTATTTAACTTCCCCTAAGTTAAATTCGATTTATTTAATCCAGTCAACCCTACTCAATTTGGATTCTCCATTTCAAATTTTAAACTTCTTATCAATATCATTTCCCACTTATAAGTTCAAAAACTTATTTTACTTTGGGTTTTACTCTCACTTTAGGGGAACTCAGAATTCAACACTTAGTGTTTACTTCCAATCAACTTTGTTATTATGTATATCCTTATATATACATGTTTATTTCATTTGCACACCAAGTCATACTTTCAATTTTAAACCATCCTTGGTTTTCAGTTCAAAACAATTTCCTTTGAAATTTTCAATACAACTCTTGTTTAAACAAGACTCCTTCATTCAAATATATTATGAATAATACTACTTAATATATCTTTTAACATTTTGAAATAAATTCCAAATTTCTTTGGGTCTAAAATTAAAAACGTCACAATTTTAAATCCATTTCAATTTATCTCTTATATAAATTTTAAATTCCTAAAAACATTTCACTGTGTTCTGCTATTGTTCATTTTGAAAATAAACATTTCTTTATTAAGATACAATTTTCCAATATATGATAACTATCATATCTAGAAATCAAACACACCATATATTCTATTATAATTTACTAGAAAAAAGATAATCAGGGTGACTTATTTATTTCAAATACTTGGAAAACTCCTTTGAATTCCCCAGGATTTAAGTTTAGGTTTGAATCCATTTCCAGCTTAACTTACTTGCAAATTTATTTTTACCCAAGTTCTATTTTGTCATATTTAATTTTTATAATCTTATTTAATTTCTATAATCAGCAACCAATTATCTAAATAATTTGGAAAATTATTGCTTTATATATTAAAATATAGGCACGTATACAAATTACTTTTAAAACAATTTTTGAAATCATTATATAAGAAAATAACAAGTGCACCCTCATACAATACTCTCAACTCATTCTAGGGTACTACTGGCCCTATCTCTAGAAAGTAATCCCCACTAGAGCCAAGGTTCTCACTTAACCTTCAGCTCGCTACCAAAGGTAATAGCCCGAAATTTTCTACCCAAGAAAATTGATACTAGTATGTTCAGTGTACAGAGTGTCGAGCAATCAAGTGCCGGAAATCCCGGTCTGTTAGGGTGAAGAAGAAAAAGAGGTAGATGAAGAAACAAAACAACGTCACAGAATCTCACAATCACAGCAGATACAATTTATAATATACAATAGCAGCATTTTATACAATAAAAGTTGTAACTGTTTATATACACACAATATATCTTAGTACAATAAATCTGTACAGTTGTAACAACTTGTCCCTGAATATTATCAATGCAGACTATACATTCTCTAATACATAGCGGAATCAATACATCCAGCTCGCCTCCTGAGCTCCAGAACGTCCTAACCTGAAAATTGTTAATGCTCGGTCTGAACCGAGCATTACAATAAAGTAACACACGAGTCAGGATGGAAGCCAGTGTGAGAAAACCCATTTAATATGAAATACATAACTTGTAAAGCTTCTTTGAAAAACCCAGGTAACTCGTTCATGACTATGAGTTTATCTTGCTATAGCCAAACACTTATTTCACAAAATAATATCTAAATACCGTTACTTAGTTTAAATGGTGAAGTTTACTTTATTTATTCCATTCCAGCCTATTTTATTCTATAATCAAATCTATAAAGAATCGTGGCGCTTATTAAATCGATGGATATCGCTGATATCCGATCCAGGTCCCTTCGAATCCAAATGCCATCTTTAAGCCAAAGCTATTCAATCCCGAAATGTCAACATTCACATAAAAATTCCATCACAATATCTATTCAAATAAAGCGTCTCACATTTTATACTCAATATTTAATTTCAATTTATTTCATGTCACGAAACAATAGGAAATAGCATATTAGAGAAACAAAGTGATCCAATGTACTCAATCCAACTTAAACTATTCATAGACTAGATTAACTAGTCACATAATCATTAATTTATTTTAAACAATTTATAAATTATTTTCAAATCATGTTTAATTATCATTAAACTAGTTTTGAACCATTTATTATATTCTAATTAAATATCTGCAATTAATTAATTAATTAACAAATGTAATTTACTTAAGACTTTAATCAATTAATGGTTAGAATATTTTATTTTATCGTTAACCATTACTAGTTACTATTTATTATTTAAATAACTTAAGTAATTAATTAATTGATTAATGTACATTTAATTATCCTAAACATAATAACTTAAGTTTAAATCCCTTTAGCTAGCTATTTACTAACCTAAGTTTTAGGTCAACTTATGGTTTAAATATTACCCACAGACTTATTAACTTAAACATTTTCTTTTTCTCTCATCCTTTATAATTTCCTTTCATTTTTATACTTTCTTTTCCTTCCTATTCTTTCCTTTCCCTTTTTCTTACTTTTATTCCCTTTTTTCCTCCCTATCCTTATTCTTTTCTTTCTCTTCCTTTATTTCTTTACGTTTTCTTCCTTAAATTCTTGGCCCAAATCTTTTCTTCCGACCTGCCTCCTTCCTATACTCTTTCTTTTGCTATCCCTTTTCTTCACTTCCATTTCTTCTTATATCTATCGAGCAAATCCCGTGCACACGAACACTGTGTAGGTGCATACATCACCGTGGACTCGCCCATCACTTCCGATATCTCCTTTAAGTCGCTTACGTCTCCCTCTTCCTTCCTGGCTACTGAAACTCCTCGAAAACACCTGAATCAAAAAAACAAGCAAGGGAGGCATCACTAGAAAAGAAAACCCAACCTAAAACCTCCTCACGCAACCGCCTCTGACCACCCAAAACCTTGCCATCGCACCTGGAGTCGCGCCTGAGTCTCCTCTCACCTTTCCCCTACCTCTAAGCCAACTCGACGCCGCAGTGCCGCCGAAATCTCCAAACACACCACCCCGACCACGAATGGTGCTTAAACCCTAAATCTCCTCTGCCTCACAACCTGGCGCTCTATACCTTCAGCTACCATTATTCCTATGTCCGCCTTCATCTCGGCCCCCTTCAACCCTAACCCCGAAGGTCGAAACCCATGCGGTTGCTAGAAAACAACCAACGACCAAACCCCGCTCATCATCCCATACCTCACCGAATACTCCATTAAAAATTATAAAAATACAGCTAAAATTCCTTATTTACTAACTCGAGTTCATGAATGTTGATACAGACATGAAACTTAAAGTTTTATTTTTTCTGAAATGTTTGGTTAGTTGTTGTAAACCACTTTTTCAACACTTCCACCTGATAAAAATTCATGTAATCGTTTTTAGGGTTTAGCTCTAACATCCCGCCTTTTTGTACGTTTTAGGCAGACACACATGCCGATTCAAACCATACAGAACGGCGGATTGTGTAACGATCCAATATTTTCAACCATTCACATCCACACATGTCGGATTTGAATTTCTCAAAATACCGAATTGTAAAATAAATTTGGTAAATCTTAGAATATACAGCAAATAAATAAATCATAAAATCACAGACACAGAGTAATATAATGCAGCGGAAGCAAAGAAATAGTAGTTCATGAAGCTACTATATAAATATATACATCTGAGTTAAACAAGATACAACAGATGCCTCAATATGATAATCAAGTACAATTAGAATACATCACTGGAATCAGTTGGGTAACTAGAATCAACTAGATAACTGAAATGAAATAAATAGCTGGATCTTTAAGCAAAGCTCCAACTCTGAAGGCGAGTCTTGAATGTTGTATCACTTAATCTGACCCGAGAGTAAAGCAAAACACAAAGCACTCGAGTCAGGACATACATACTTATACAATGTAAACCAACTCAAGTCAACTATAATATAAGGTACAAGTAACTTAAAGGATGCTTGGGACCGCCCATCCTCTAAGGATCCGTTAAACTATTTACTATGTAGTAATATTTCGCTATTATAATAATGTCTATAGTGAAATAAACTTACTTTTAAATAGTGCCAAGGAGTTACCCAATCTCCCCCTTAAAACGTAATAGTCCCAGTTGCCCATCCAGTATCATAATACCTCCTGATCTGGAGGCTACAAGAGGATTCTCCATAGGCTACGAGAGAAAACCAAACTCGTACAAGGCACGATATGGTAGGTGACATGGAATAACTAGGCAATGCTAGGGTAGATATACCAATTACGCATCTGGGCTGGTGGTGACGCGTAGCGCGCAGCTACCGCCTATCTCGAGCCACACCCCCAAAATCAAAAATCGAAAGTGGCCACCAAATCAATCTCAAAGTCAGAATATAATATCGAAGGAGTGTGTCCGATAAGAAGGACTACCTCACTGGCCCGTTAGCGCTCCTCTTTTAGCCACCTTATGCCGACACACGGGAGTTGGGTCCATGTATATATCTCAAAGGAATGCCGCCACCATCCTATTTAATTCTGGAATCTCCACCGCGTACACGGTTGTTAAAGTGGTTTTCGAAATCGATAGAGAGTATGCCCATATGCGATCCTTGCCTCCTTAACAACCAACCGTTATTATAACCAATGGATATTTATTTCAAACCTTTCTATTCGAAAACCATTTAAAATCAGGTACCATTTCTTTCCAAAATAATATCCATTTTCAAAATTGGTAGTATTTCCAAATCCATATGCTTTCCAAAATAATATCCACTTCAAAAAGGGTAATAATATATCATTTAAATTCCAAACCAAATCAATATATCATTTAAATTCCAAAAACCCAAATTTCCAAATTATTGAATATTTCCTTCAACTTATTAAACTTGAAATATTCCTTTAAAATCACCTTGAACCAAACCAGGTTATAAAATCATATTCTTAAATCATCAATTTCAATGAGTGTGATAACCTGGATTTTTGGCATCTGACAAATCGATAATTAACTGGTTTTGTTCAGTTGAATAGATAAATTTTGGTAATAAAAGATATCTGGATGGATTTGAAGCTATGATAAACATTGAAATATAAATATCTGGAAGTGATATATCTTGTAGTAAATTAATAAATATATCAATAGACATGTGTAAACTTTATAATATTGAAATTTTAAGTATATACATACACAAGTATATAGGTGTGTGTATATATGTGCAAATAATTTGAAAAGAATTGTTTAGAATATAAAAATTCCCTTTAAAAGTAGCATAAGTACACGAAATGTATGAATATAAAAAACAAGAATAAATACTAAGTTTTAGTTTATATATATATATACACACATATCTTTTGAAAGTAAAATAATTATAAAAGGGTTAATGTTCTTTCTTTTTAAAATGCGTATGAACTAAGTTATAAACATTTTTATGTTTAAAAACATAATAGTCCAAATTTGGATAAAATTGGATAAAAGATTTAATATACATTTGCAAACATAATACATTTTCTTTATATAATAAGCATTTAAGAAAACATGATTCAAAAATGTGACGACCCAGAAATTTTGGCTTTTGAAATTGAAATATTTGGTTGAATTTTTATATTTGGAAGTTGATTTAACCTGAATTTCAAATATCAGGATGAAATATCAATTAAAAGGGGCCCATTATGCAATGAACATAATTGATCTAAACTTTTGGATTTAATAATTGAATGGGGTAAAATGTTGTATCTTCGTTTTTACGCTTGTTAAAAATATTTTCAGGGCTTCAAAAGTTTATATTGATAATACTGAAGATGACGGAAGCTTCAGAATTGGATTTGAAAGTGATTTGTTCAGTTTTGAAATTTTATAGTTCAAATCGATATTTAAAAATAGCTTTTCGGTTCACAGTCTTGGAATTCGACGAGACCGGCTCCATTGGATCTGTAATATTGTATTATTATTAGATTTCAATTTTCGTAGTGTTTGGAGTTATCGGATGGTCGTACAGATTGCTAACACGCTGAAAATTTAATTGAAATTTAAATTAATAACTGGTTTCGAAAAGATATCTTCTCCATACGATCAAATTTGGACCCGGAACCTTTTCCATTCTGTTCGGAATAGGCGTATAACACTATAAACGCCTTGCGACACGCGTTGATTAGAGATCGAGAATCTGAGTTGTGTGATTGTAAAAATTTAAATTTAAATTTGAATTTAAATTTAATATATATGTGTGTTTAATATAATATTTTCACAAGACAGGTGATGCACATTTCTTCTTATCAACACTTGGCATCTTTGTTGGCACGCATTGTTTTTTTAGAAAGAAAAAAGTATATAAAATTTATCTTCGTTAAGAAAAATCAAGGAAAAAAACAAACAAAAAATCCCTTCATTCCAAATTAAATAACAATAGCCGACGCTACCAATCTCTCCCCCTTTTGTTTTGAAATTTAAATCGGAGAAAAGAAAAAAAATCGAATCAAACTATTTTGAACTCCAGAAGCTAGGGAAGGTCTGATGGGTTCATTTGACGGCAAGCAATTAATGTCAATCGAGGCCGCGATAAAGAAAGTATTTTTGGTTCGTTTTCAAATCTCGATCGTGGTAGAGGGATTCGGCGAGCATAAGGGTATTTGGTCGTGGTGAGGCTGCGATGGAGTCGCCTGGCCGAGCACATCGAAATAGACAGTCAACTCGATGTCGTGATCGAGATTTTTGGGCATGACGATCAATCTGAGTGGCGCGCGTTCGTTTGGTGATGGAGATAAGGTGAGTTGGGGGGTTTCGATGCCTTTATCTTCAACATCGTAACGTATCACGAGAACCATTGGCATGCGCGGCGATGAAGGGAAGGTCGACTGTCATTGGTTGCGCGTGGTGGTAGCGAGGCAATGATCGGGGCAAGCAAGGGTTTGGGGTTCGTCGTCGAAAGGAGGTTCGAGCTTGCGAATCAAGGCGTTAGTTCGCATGGGTTTTGACCTTCAGAATGATGGTCAAGAAATTGATGTCAGAGGGCAGAAGGTATTAGTTTTTTTTGTGTTTTTCAATTAAATTAAATAAATTTATATATTTTTGTGTAGTATAGTTAAAACAGAAAATTTGTTTGCAGTAAGGTTTAAATGGTAAATACTGTTTTAATCATATATATAGCCGCATGCCTATATTTAATTTTTGTAGTGAATGAGAAAACTTCATATAGAAAAGATTTTAAAATTTTATATATGTGTGTATATATATAGAAATTTATTAAAGGGAAAATTAGTTTAAAAAAATTTAATTATTAGTTTAAAAGAAAATCATTTGTTAAATTGATAAATAGTAAGTTAATTGTTGAATCAATTCAGATGATAATTAATCGTTCAATTTTCTGCCAAGTGTTAATTAAATTATATAATGGTTTACAAGGTCTAGAATTAAGGAACAAGCCAGATCGTAAAATGGATTGCATGCATTGTTAAAGGTGAGATCTTCTCACTCAATCAGATTTTTCGATTTAATTCTAAATAGTTAAATTTAAAATTGTTGATTGTGTCCTTGGATGATAAATTATTATCAGTTGTATTGAATTAGACCCTATGTGCTGCATAATTGCAGAAGATATTATATAAACCCATATACTGCGATATTCCATCTCGAAGTGGAATTGGTATTATATATGAATTTGGAGTGATTGATTTCCCACATTATATAGCGGATGAGACCCTATGTGCCACATAATAGCGGATGATATTATATTGATCCCATATACCACTATATTCCACCTCGAAGTGGAATTAGTATTTAATTGTTGTGCTAACGTCTGTGGATGCAGGGAAATAGGTTGCAAGTATCCAACTGGATTCCTCAAATATTTGAATTTGTTTCAATATTGTGTGTTGATTATTTATAATCTGTGTGTGATTATATTTGTGATCAAAATCATTAAAGGCTATAGTTTAGCCGAACATAATTTTGGGATCGTAGGATACCGGAAATAAATAAAATTGGATTTTCGAAATTCCAGTTGAAAGTTTATAGTAAAATTGATTTTTGAGAAGTGGATAAATTTAAAAAAGGAATTTTAAAAGGATATAGTTTTATTTTTGAATCCTATTGAATAAATTCCAAAAATATGGGAAAGGATTTTAATAAATGGATTTCAAGTAATATTATTCAAAAGTTGAAGAATTTATTTTAAACTACGGATTTTAAATAGTTTGGAAGAGATAAAGGAATTTATTTTAAAAACAAATTTGGAATTGATTTGGTGTTAAAAAAAATCTTGAGGAAATCAATATGAAAATTAATTTAGTGTTTGAATGAAAATCGATTTGGTGTTTGAAATATATTTAGAAATCAATTTTAAAATTGATTCGGTGTTTGGAAATGATTTCTGAAATCAATTTGAAAATCGTATATGAGTAGATATTTGGAAAATTTAAATTCACAATAGGAATTTAAAAAGGAAAGGGAAATTTATTTTAAAAATAAATATTGATTTATTTTTAAAGTGTGGAAAGAAATTTGCGGATTTGGAATATAAATTGAGATAAATCAAGAGGAATTTATTTATTCATTTAAATAGCCCATTTAATAAGGAAGTTGTATTTTCCTTGGAAAGCCGAGTATGTTTTTAAAGTAGCTTTCAAAATTAAAAGTTTTGAAGTTGTTTTTAAAAAGGATGTTTGTGGAGAAATTATTTCTTAAGTTGTTCTTAAATCTTTAAAGTAAATGATTTATTTAATTAGTTATAGAAGTAATTATTTAAAGATCTAATTGATATTTGAATAGAAAATGGTTATTTAAATAATTACACTCTATCTAATAATTTTGTTCTAAAATTATTTTGGACTTAAAGTTTATATGAGATATTAGTATAATATTTTCATAACTAATATTTAAGAAAGTGTTTTAAAATAGTTTTATTTTAAATGTTTTCAAGTATATCTTGGATAAGTATTTGATTGAACTCGACAAATTTTCAATGGAATTAAATAAATATTTAGAAATTTATTCCAAGTGAGGGAAGAGATTTGAAATTTGTTTTCAAAAGATTGAAAAGTGAAAAGTGATTTGAAATTTGTTTTCAAATAGTTGAAGTGTTAAAACTATATCTTGCAAAGATATTTTGAAAATAAATAATTGGGGAAAATTATTTATATCTTGGTGATTGTTGTGAATATAGATTGATAGTTAAATAACCAACTATCAATATTGTCCTTTAAATGGCAATTGAATTTCAATGCGACCGGGGGTCGGATTACAAATGGTTATCTGAAAACCACATCAAATATTTATGATGGATCTTTTGTTTAAAAGATCAAAGTAGAAATTTGTTGCGATTTGTTTGAAATCTGAAATTTAACACTTATTCTTAAAATAAGTGCTCGTTATTCAGATTAGCCGGGAGATGACTTTGTGTCATAAAACCCATTTCGAATAATGATACGACAAAATGGGGTTGCATTTGAAGATGGGGTTGAAGATCGAGTATTTTCGAAAGCGAAAGGATTACCTGTCGAATGTCTCTGCACCGGGTTGCTCTAGTATAGAGATTTTATCACCTTTGTGATGGGGATTCCAGACGTGATTTGTGAATATCCAGATTTGCAAGGGCTTATTTAAAGTGCCTTCGGTTTCGTTCGATCCCGGAACGGACTTGTATGGATGTGTGTATGACGTTTTACTTTGAGATGTAAAGCCGCTTTCTATCAAATACATTTCTGTTGGCGGCGGCGAATTTGTTCTCTTAGCTAAACACCCTTCTCTGAGATGTACGAGCTCAGAGGTTATGTAGTTGATGATTACTAGTGATATATTCCCAAATCGGTAATGTGGCATATGAAGTGCTGCTGATCATTTGTTGATTGAAGCATGGCTTTGTGAAAAGTGTAGCTTTGTGGAAGAGACTTCGTCGGACCTCACAACCCAGAAATGGGCGAAAAAGAAAGTATGCGGCAAGGTAATTTGGGGGTAGCACCACCTGAGGGTATGTCATTTCCTTCTGGAAAAGGGTTATATCATGGTATGTAGCCTAGATATTTGACCTATGTGGGTGCTGCAAATTTATTATACTTTGTGGTTGTTTCTTTGTGGTTGAGGATCGTCGGATAAAGGTCGCAAACGACCGGAGAATGGCATACTCATGTAGTAGTTACCTAGTTACAGAGGTAATCCGGCCTTGTGTTGGCAGAGATCCGGTTAGGTTCTCGGGGCGTCCCTCCAGAGGCTTACTCATGTTGCCCAGGAAGTCCTTAGCCTGACCGTCTGTTGGAAATCCAATCACCAATACGCGCCTTGTACGGTTTTAGTTGTAGAACCAGCCACTTAACATGGTAGCTATAGTAAGCATACTATAATGGTACATATGCTGGTTAAGACTAATATTGTACTTGCAAATGTTTTCCACTATGCACTAATGATAATATTAAAAAAAATTTGTTTATCAAGCATGTTTGACTATCATAAGGAGAAATCTCCTCCAATTGTGCGCTTGCATTGTGTGTGTGTGGGGGGAGGCCTTATGATAGTTTCATTTTCCAAAAGCATAGCGGGTTTCTTTTCTTTTTCTTTGTGAAAATAACTGTTTTTAAGATCTCACACCATTCCCATGACAGACCTTGCTAAATACAATGTGTAGGGGGTTCTCGCTTTGCTTTTGGTGGCGAACGAGAGATTCTTACCCCTACATGTCCCCGGGGAGGGGTTCGTTAACCGGGTAGGTGAAGAAGTCAAAAGGCTAGCCGTAAAAGCAAGGGCAGGGTACCATTGTATGCCACGACGGGGAAGGGATGGTTGAAAAGCCTACCAGTCGAGAGTGGCCATTGTCAATGGTTGAAAAGCCTAGACTGTTACAATGTGGTATCAAAGCATTTAGTTAAGCGACAACATTGGCTCTTGAGATGACCCAACTTTCTTACCACAGAAAATCGCAACATCTTGAAGAAAGAAAGGGATAGAAAAGAGTAAAAAAAGAAGGGAAAGAAGAAACAACATCAGAATCTCAACAGCGAACGAATAAATTATATTAATAACATAAATAATACATAGTTTGCAAATCACAGTTACATAGATTATACATCACATACTAGACAGTTATAAACACCTGTCTAGTTATACAACTTAATACAATACAAGGAAACTACTCAGAGAAACCAACACAGCGGAACACTATATATTACTATAACGCAGAAGCCTCCTACTGCATTGCTCCTCCAGAATTCATCAAAGCTAACCTGAATCCCTTGGCTACTCATAAAAATTTGAGTACCCAAGAGTTTAAGAAAAAAGAAGATAAACTCCAGGTCAGACATAGATCTGGTGTGAGTAACAGGTTAACTTTGCTTAACTTTGAAAAACCTTTGAAAACAAAAGGTATCACGTAAGACACCCTACACATAAACATGGAAAAGTTTTTACCTTACGCTAACCCAAACTTTTGATAGGAAATTGTAACAAACTGTTTTTGGAGATTATCTGTAAATATTAAATTATAACGGTAGTTATGATTTAATATTGTGAACTAAAACAAGATTTGGAGATTTTAAATTGCTTATTTGGAATAAACAATGAATTTTTAGGAAATAAAATGTAAAAATAATGTTCAAAAGCTTTTATTTTTTTGTTTGGGTTAGTAATGAGTGGAAAATAATTTTTATTCATAGAAATTGCAATAATTTTATTAATTATTGCGAATTGCTTCTTTTAATAAATTTTTAAAGGAAGTATTTGATTTTTAAGGTTGTTTATTGAAATAAAAGATGGAAATTGGGTTAAAAATAATTTTTGGCTATAAATAATGTTTTGAAATTGTTTGAAATATTTTTACAAGTGTTAAAATAAATTTTGTGGAATTTTAGGAGTTAAAAACATTGTTTTATTCATTTATTTGAGTAAATAGTGCATTTTGTTAAATAAAGGAATTTAATAATAAAAAATATTTTAAAAATAAAAATCAATCTTTTTATATGATAGAAAATGTTTTATTTTGTACGTATACAAGTTTTCATATTTTTCTTATGTGTAAATATGGAGAAAATACATTTTTGTTTTGTGTATATGTGACATTGGTTTATATGTAGTTAGGTGTGAATCAATTAACCTTAGCCGTTTTATTTTCTTTTATTTTTGGGTCCATTAGCTCATTAGTGTTCCTTAGCCTGATTAAGGAAGTGGGAAAACAAAAAATAAGCTGTACGTACATCACTACTTCTCTCTTCTCCTTCTTCCACCAGTGAGCAAAACATATAACCCGCTCCATCAAATCCAAAATCCAACTAAATTTCTTCAATTAAATTCAATAAATAGCAATCTCTTTCAATTTAGAGTGATAATACAAAGGTAATCAAACTCTAAACTTGCAATTTCATAAAAAATCTCAGATTTGTGAATTAGGTTTCAAAATTATTGAAGATTTGCACTTGCATGTTTGTATAAACTCTTTTAGGTTGTTGAAGCTTACTCAAGGCCAAAGTTTGCATCTTCTCTCCATTTAGCTCTTGTTGCTCTACTATTTTGTGAGGTGAGTTGCTGCTTACAATTGCTAGCTGAAGTAAAAGTTTCAAAACGCCAAAATCTAACAAAAAATAGCTTCAATACAATGATTTCATGTTCATGTTTTGTGTTTGTGAAAATCTGAGTTGGTATGTCACTTTGCACATCATTTTCTCGCAATTTCTTAAACAAAATTCTGCCGGATTTTCTTCAGTTGATATCCTACATAGTATATGCATGTCAAATTTCGTTGCAAAACATATTCTTTTGATGCCTGAAAACTGCAGTGCAAAATCAATGCACAGCCTGGAAATTTTCTGTGCATATTTTGTTTGCTGAGTTGCTGCAAACATGGCCCGAGTCCATGTTTGCGATGGCATAACTTTTTCATTTCTTACTCAAATTGCGTGATTATTTATTTTTTTGAAAGCTAGAGTTTTCTACTATATTCATACCAAATTTGAGGTCATTTCGACATACATAGCTTATAGAAATATGCTGTCAAACTTTGACCTGGACCATGTTTTTGCCCAGATTTTACAGTGAAAACACTGTTTGTGTGCAACTTTGAGACATCATAACTTTTTTATTTTTAATCCAAATTGCATGATTCTTTTTTTTGTTTGAAAGATGAAGTTTTCTACTGCATGTAACCAATTTTTAGCTCAATCCGATACCATTTGCTCCTCGGTTTTACGCCTGAAAGTTGAACCCATAGTGGATTTTTAAGCCTGGACACATCCTTGTTGAACTGTTACAAACATGGTCTGAGTCCATGTTTGTGACAGCATAACTTTTCCATTTTCATTTGAAATTCATTTATTCTTTTTCTGTTTGAAAGATGAAGTTTTCTACTTTACGGTTACTAATTTTCATATGAATGGAAGATCGTTTGACCACCTGTTTTATGTCCGAAATTTGAACCCAGAGAAGATTTCAAACCTGGGTAATATTTAGGCAAGGTGTTTTTATGTCATTTTTCCGTCCGATTTTTGACATTTACTCATGTTTTTGTGATATTTCTGAAGTATTTTGAGGGCTATGATGCATATCAATAGGTTAGCCCAGTTTTGATGAATTTTGAATTCAATTTTTGAATTATTTGAATTTAGTTTGAATTTAAATTTGAATTTCGTGTTGAGTGGAATTTTGCTTGTTTTTGGTCGTTTTCGAGCACGGTTTTCTCCAATTCTTTTTGAAATGATTTTTGAAATTTAGGGGATTTAAAAATAATTATTATATAATATTTTAAAGTATTTTCAAGTATAAAACCTATTTATTCTTTATAATAAGGGAAATTTTCAAATATGGTTTCCAAATGGTTTTCGAAATCGGTTTTCAAAGCTTATTTTAAAGGTAAATTAGTTTCTATAACAATTACACATTTTTGCACTGTCGAATGAATAAGAACGAGAGGTAAACGATTGGGTAAAACGTGTAGTATGGGATACATGCGTTTATCCTTTCAGTTAATTCCTAACTTGTCCGTTTGATCGTTTTGGCACGCGGGTCTAGTTTACTGATGATATGAGGTGAACCTTTTACTGCTTTGAGTGTGAAATTTACTAGCGGCTAGTAAACCGTTTAGTGTGAACGGGTGGTATGGGACACACGTTAACACTTTTCGAGTTTCTTTCCGAGAGTTTGTGACACATTTGCCTGTTGGCGTGCCAGTACTGGACCTTTGGGTCATTTGCCATTGTGGATTATTTGTCTTTGGAAGTTTGCCATTGCGGCGTATTTGTCTTCGGACGTTTGCCATTGCGGCCTATTTGCCATTGCGGCGTATTTGTCTTTTGACGTTTGCCTTTGGGCGAGGTACCTATTATGTGAAACAGTACTCGGCAAAAATAGCACGTGCAAAACCTTTTTGAGAGGATTTTTACCCTTGTGTGTCATCATTTTGGAATCGGTCCTTTAAACCATTCGGTGGCGATTACTTTGGGATTATTGGACTCTTGTGAGTTCTTTTGAGATTTTCATTGCCTACACTGGCATGTTGAGATTTGCCTTTTGGCGTGTATATATATTGAGATTGCCTATTGGCGCTATTTATGAGATTTGCCTTTTGGCGTTGTATGAGATTTTTATCTCTTTGTTGACATTTGCCTTATGGCTTATGTCGAGATGACTTTTGCTTATGTTTTCCTTGGAGTTGCCGGTATGGCGGGTTTGGGAATTGCTCTTTTAGGAGTTTACATTTTACTATTCCCTAAACCATTCTTATTGATTTATGATTGTCAATGATATGAGGCTTGCTACATTTTAGCGATTCATGAGATTTTGTGTTTTATGCTTATTGAAGCAATAGTGTTCTATCACCTAGTGTAACCATATATGCCACACATGTTCTGTATCCTCCATATGACTATAGTTAGCTTTCTTATGGTTTCTTCTTGTTTAAGAAGAATATCACTATGCTCTTATGCTCTATTATTCTACTATCACCTTTTACTGATTCGTTTAGCTAGTCTGACCCGTGTATTTTATACTTGGGTCAGACCGAGGTGTTTCAGGTTAGGTACTTTTGGACTTAGCCTATTCTACTTCTACATGGACTATTCTGCTAGCTCTTTTGTTATAGCTTTTTGCGTAGTCCTTTTTTGTTTGCTACTCTGATATGTATATTCTTTTGACTCGGGTTTGTACTGTGGTCGTCATACCATATATGTGATGTATCATTTTGTATACTTTGTGATGTATCTATGTATGTGTGCATCTATGGGATTATCTTCTGTTCTATGATGTATTTTACATTTGAGTTATTGTATTTTGTTCTGATAGATCCTATAGCCACCTATGGCTTTGTATTAGATATTTATTGGATATGTTGATCCACTTGAATTAGGAAAAAAATTGGCATTGTCGACATATTCAATAGATATTTAAGACAAGGCTATAGATGGTCGCTCCTATCCAGCCATATTCTCTGCATTAGCAGATAATATTACCCAGTAATGCTCTTTGTTAATGTGGGTCTTGGGGTGGGGCATCACAGTTTGGTATCAGAGCCGAGTTTAGAACAAAATATGATAAACACAGAACAGAAACACATATTACGGTACATCAAAGTGTAATACAAATGTTACGAATCCTTGAATCATCATGCTTTTGTTCTTTTCGTGTCCTTTGGGGTAGATATAATTCTGGTAATATGTTTAGGAATGCATTTTAATTCCATACTATTCCATATTTGAATTAATGATATCTGCCATGTGAATAATCTTTATCTTATCTTAACTTTCAGATATGGCTGGAAGAGGCAGAGGACGACGTTCGGATGCGGGGCAGTCCAGTGGCTCCCATCCGGATAGAGTATATATGTCTGACGATCAGTGTATGGAGTTATTTACGAGCACCCAGCCTCCAGCTCCTTCTCCAGCTTCTCCTTCGCGCAAGTCTCCTTTCACGCACATGTGTAGTGATTTTGCACATCTCGAAGGCAAGCCATTCAAAGGCTCCGAGTCTGTTTTAGAGGTTCAAGCTTGGATTCGTTCTTACGAGCAGATATTTTCTCGCATGGATCTTTCGGATTATCACAGGGTTCTTGTAGCATCCAACATGTTACAAGAGCATGCTCTTGATTGGTACGAGCCATTCACTGCCGAGCTCAATGAGTCTACTCTTACTTGGACTCAGTTTCAGGAAATATTCAAGCTTAAATTCGTTCCAGAGTCTGAGAAAGCATCTCTTGCCCGTTGCTTCCTCGAGCTAAAGCAAGGAAAATCTTCTGTTTCAGATTATGTGTCTTCTTTCGAGGATCTTTCTAAGTATGGCTTGAGTATATTAGCACTCCACACAAGAAGAACCTCAAGTTCGTTTCCGGCCTTAAGAAGTATTTGAAGAAATCTTTGATGTTGTAGCTTAAGCTTTCTTTTGAGGAGCTAGTTGACTCGGCGCTTCATCTTGAAGCCGTCAAGAAGGAGATCGATAGTGGTGATTATGTTGATGTTCTCAAGAACCCCAACAAGAAGCGGTTTCCATTTCAGAAATTCAAGTCCTTTCCATCCAAGAAGAAGAAGCCAGTTGGTTGTACGTCTCAGCCTCAGTCTCGGCCTCATTCTCAGCCTCAATTTATTGGAGCACCTCCCTCTCGCACGGGGTGTTTCAATTGTGGTTCGCCCGACCGTATGATTCGGCAGTGTCCTAAGCCTCTTTTTTGTCGATATTGCATGAAAGAGGGCCATCGTACTTCCATTTGTCCTATTGCTTCGAATAATGCCAAATCTGGCAAACTGAATGTAGCGGATGCTTCTGGAGGTTCTTCTTAAAGCAAAGGTACTCCTCCTTCTATTCTTGAAGGTTCATTGTTGTTTCGTGACCGTTCTATTAGTGTCCTCTTTGATACGGGTGCGTCGCATTTATTCGTATCGAAGAAGCTCGTTGATGATTTGTCTTTGGATGTTTCTTGTATGGTTACTTCATTAAGGATTGTGAATCCTATCGGGGGATCCGCAACCCTTAGCATGCTTTGTGATGATGTTGAGATTTTTTATGTGGCTTTTCTTTTTGTATGAATCTGCACATTATTTCTTATTTGGGATTTGACATGATTTTTGGTATGGACTGGCTAGTGCGAATGGTGCCAGCATTGTTTGTGCTTGGCAGATTTTGTATCTTTGGCATCCAGATTCATCTACTTAACTATCACTTATTCTTCAGAATGTTGATAATTCCGAAGTGGTTTATATTCTCTTGACTCACAAGATGATGGTGATATATCTCATATTCCTATTGTTTGTGACTTCTTTGATGTATTCGAGCCTGTTTCGGGTTTGCCACCCAAGCAAGCGATTGAGTTCCATATTGATCTCATTCCAGGCGCGCGGCCAGTTAGTTTTCCTCCTACGAGGATGTCTACAAAAGAAAATGAGGAACTCAAGAAGCATCTTTTAGAGCTTGAGTTCAAGCTGTTGATTCAGTCTAGTTCTTCATCGTAGGGTGCCGCGGTCGTCTTTGTGAAGAAGTTTGATGGAACTCTCAGGCTTTGCATCGACTATCGCAAGCTTAATGAGTTGACTATCAAGAATAGATATCCATTACCTAGGATCGACGATATGTTCGATCAATTGAGTGACGCTAAGGTCTTCTCTCAACTCGACCTTGCCACTGGTTTTCATCAGCTTCGAGTCGCAGAAGATAGCATAACTCTTACATCTTTCCGCGCTCGATATGGATGTTACAAGTGGCTCGTTATGCCATTCGGTTTGACAAACGCTCCTGCTTTCTTTGTTGATCTTATGAATCGAGTATTCCGGAAATATCTCGATAAGTTCGTCCTTGTGTTCATTGACGGCATTCTTGTTTATTCGAAATCTGAAGCCGAGCATGCTAATCACTTGAGAATATTCTTGAGTACTCTTCGTCACCATAAGCTTAAAGAAAAATTCTCCAAGTGCCATTTCTGGGAGAATAAGGTTAAGTTCTTAGGCCACGTTGTTTCTTCCAAAGGCATTTCGGTCGATCCTTCGAAGATCGAATCTATCCAGAATTGGAAGAGGCCTGAGAATGTTCATGAGATTCGTAGTTTCCTTGGATTGGCGGGTTATTACTGCCGGTTCATTAAGGATTTCTCTCGTATTGTGCTTCCTCTCACCAGCCTTACTCAGAAAGGCGTTCGATTTATTTGGTCCGACAAGTGCGAAGCTTATTTTCAACAGTTGAAGGAGCTTCTCACTAATGCTCCTATTCTAGTGGTTCCTGAAGGGAATCAAGATCTTGTTGTGTACACTAATGCTAGTAGATGTGGCCTCGGTGTCGTGCTTATGCAGAAGGATCGGGTAGTTTCTTATGCTTCTAGGCAACTGCGACCGAATGTAGTACGCTATGCCACTCATGACCTCGAGTTAGCCGCCATTGTCATCGCCTTGAAGATTTGGCGTCATTATTTATTAGGTGAGCACTTCATTCTCTATACCGATCACAAGTCCTTGAAATATCTATTCTCACAGAAGGAGCTTAACATGAGGTAACAGCGTTGGCTCGAGTTTCTTGCTTCGTATGACTTCGATATCCAGTATACCCCTGGTAAGGGTAATCATGTTGCTGATGCGCTTAGTCACAAATATTGGCTGTAGTTTCTATGATGGTAGCCGAGTGGGTGTTCTAGAGACTTTATCCCTTTGTGATATTCGTGATCGGGCTCCATCTTCTGATTCTCCTATCTTATTATTCAGTTCGGAAGCTCGACCCAGCTTATTGGATCGCATTGCCGATGCTCAACGGCGTGATCTCGACCTTGTGCACCTTATTCAGATTTGTGAGTCTGAGTCCCGTGATGAGGAGTTGAGGGATTTCAGCATTGATTCTCATGTGTGTCTTCGTAAGAAGAACCGTCTTGTCGTGCCTTCTAATTCTGCACTTAGGCATGACATTCTCGATGACTGTCAACGTTCTAAGTATACCATTCACCCTGGCAGTAGTAAGATGTATGCCGATATGCATCGCCTTTATTATTGGGAAGGCATGAAGCACGGTGCGGTGAGTTATGTGAGTAATTGCATGACTTGTCAACGTATCAAAGCCGAACATTAGCGCCCTTCTGGTATCCTTCAGCCTCTAGAGATTCCATTGTGGAAATGGGATCAGATTTCGGTAAATTTCATTGATGGCCTACCTCGTTCGAGATCGGGCCATTCTAGCAGTTGGGTTATTGTTGATCGTCTCACAAAATCAGCTCATTTCATTCCTATTAAGTCTAATAGGAGTGCTTCACATTTGGACAAGTTATATGTCAAGGAAATCGTGAGACTTCACTGTGTTCCTAGTTTGATTGCTTGTGACCGTGACCCACTATTCACAAGTCATTTCTGGTAGAGTCTTCAGCAAGCTTTGGGAACAAAGCTTAATTTCAGCACAACATGTCATTCACAGTATGATGGATAGACTGAATGGGTGAATCGTATCCTCGAGGATCTTCTCCATGCTTGCATTCTAGATTTCGGTGGTAGTTGGGAGGATCACCTACCTCTCGTGGAATTCTCCTATAACAATAGTTTTCAGTCCAGTATCGGTATAGCTCCTTTCGAAGACTTATACGGAGGGTCATGTCGATCACCTTCTTGTTGGTTAGAACCTAGTGAGAAGCTTATTCTTGGCCCAGATTCTATTCGTGATTCTTCTAAGAAGATTGATCTTATTCGTCAGAGAATGAAAGAGGCACAGAGCCGCTAGAAATATTACGCGGACAACCGTAGGAAGCCTCTCGAGTCCTCAGTTGGTGATCTCGTCTTTATTCGTTTTTCTCCTCTAAAAGGGGTTATGCGCTTCAGTATGACTGGGAAATTGGCTCCTCGCTTTGTAGGACCATTTCCTATTACTAAATGTATTGGCCCTGTGGCTTATAGAGTTTCAATTCCAGCTCATCTACCTAGCATTCATGACGTGTTTCATGTCTCTCAGCTTCGAAAATGTCTTCGAGAGTCGGATTATGTCATCGATTCTCCTGACTTGCAAGAGGTTGAGATCTCACCAGACCTATCTGTTGTGCAGCAGCCTATTCGCATACTTGCTTCGGAGGTGAGACGCCTTTGAAACAAGGACGTGCCGCTCGTTAAAGTTTAATGGTCCGCTAATCCCTATGACTGCACTTGGGAAACCAGAGAGTTTATCGAGCGATCCTACCCTGGTTTTCTTTCATCGCATAGCGATGTTGAGAATCTTTTTATCTCAAGCTTATTTCTTTTTTTGAGTGATGAAATAAGTGTATTGAATACAAATTCTTCTCTAGAAATTATGTGGACGCAATTTTTTTAAGAGGAGGAGTCTGTAACAACCCTGGTTTTGGAGATTACCTGTAAATATTAAATTATAACGGTAGTTATGATTTAATATTGTGAACTAAAACAAGATTTGGAGATTTTAAATTGCTTATTTGGAATAAAAAATGAATTTTTGGGAAATAAAATGTGAAAATAAAGTTTAAAAGCTTTTATTTGTTTGTTTGGGGTAATAATGAGTGGATAATAATTTTTATTTAGAGAGATTGCAATAACTTTATTAATTATTGCCAATTGCTTCTTTTAATAAATTTTTAAAGGAAGTATTTGATTTTTAGGGTTGTTTATTGAAATAAAAGGTGGAAATTGGGTTAGAAATAAGTTTTGGCTATAAATAATGTTTTGAAATGGTTTGAAATATTTTTACAAGTGTTAAAATAAAATTTATGGAATTTTAGGAGTTAAAAACATTGTTTTATTTATTTATTTGAGTAAATAGTGCATTTTGTTAAATAAAGGAATTTAATAATAAAAGATATTTTAAAAATAAAAGTTAATCTTTTTATATGATAGAAAATGTTTTATTGTGTATGTATACAAGTTTTCATATTTTTCTTATGTGTAAATATGGAGAAAATGCATTTTTGTTTTGTGTATATGTGACATAGGTTTATATGTAGTTAAGTGTGAATCAATTAACCTTAGCCTTTTTATTTTCTTTTATTTTTGGGTCCATTAGCCCATTAGTGTACCTTAGCCTGATTAAGAAAGTGGGAAAACCGAAAATAACCTGTACTTACATCACTACTGCTCTCTTCTCCTTCTTCCACCAGTGAGTAAAACATATAACCCACTCCATCAAATCCAAAATCCAACTAAATTTCTTCAATTAAATTCAATAAATAGCAATCTCTTTCAATCTAGAGTGATAATACAACGGTAATCAAACTCCAATCTTGCAATTTCATCAAAAATCTCAGATTTGTGGATTAGGTTCCAAAATTATTGAAGATTTGCTCTTGCATGTTTGTATAAATTCTTTTTTAAGGTTGTTGAAGCTTCCTCAAGGCCAAAGTTTGCATCTCCTCTCCAATTAGCTCTTGTTGCTCTACTATTTTGTGCGTGAGTTGCTGCTCACAATTGCTAGCCGAAGAAAAAGCTTCAAAATACCAAAATCAAACCAAAAATAGCTTTAATACAATGGTTTCATGTTCATGTTTTGTTTTTGTGAAATCTGAGTTGGTATGTCACTTTGCACACCATTTTCTCCTAATTACGGCAACGAAATGTTGTCGGATTCTCTTCAGTTGATAGCCTGTACGTTGTAGTATATTCATGTCAAATTTCATTGTAAAACATATTCATTTGATGCCTGGAAACTGCAATGAAAAATCAATGCACAGTCTGGAAATTTTCTGTGCATATTTTGTTTGCGGAGTTGCGGCAAACATGGCATGAGTCCATGTTTGCGATGGCATAACTTCTTCATTTATTATTCAAATTGCGTGATACTTTTTTGTTTGAAAGATAGAGTTTTCTACTATATCAATACCAAGTTTCAGGTTATTTCGACATAAATAGCTTATAGAAATATGCTGTCAAACTTTGACCTGGACCATGTTTTTGCCCAGATTTTACAGTAAAAATGTTGTTTGTGTGCAACTTCGAGACATCATAACTTTTTCATTTTTAATCCAAATTGCATTATTCTTTTTTTGGTTTGAAAGATGAAGTTTTCTACTGCATACTAAATAATTTTGAGCTCAATCCGATACCATTTGATCCTCGGTTTTATACCTGAAAGTTGAACCCAGAGTGGATTTTTAAGCCTGGGCACATCCTTGTTGAACTGTTACAAACATGGTCTGAGTCCATGTTTGTGACTGCATAACTTTTCCATTTTCATTTGGAATTCATTGATTCTTTTTCTTTTTGAAAGATGAAGTTTTCTACTTTATGCATAATAATTTTCATATGAATCAAAGATCGTTTGGCCACTATTTTATGTCCGAAATTTGAACCCAGAGAAGATTTCAAACCTGGGCATTATTTTGGCTAGTGTTTTTATGTCATTTTTCCGTCCGAATTTTGACATTTACTCATGTGTTTGTAATATTTCTGAAGTATTTTGAGGGCTATGATGCCAATCAATAGGTTAGCCCAGTTTTGATGAATTTGGAATTCAAATTTCGAATTATTTGAATTTAATTTGAATTTAAATTTAAATTTCGAGTTGAGTGGAATTTTGCTCGTTTTTGGTCGTTTTCGAGCACGGTTTTCTCCAATTCTTTTTGAAATGTTTTTTAAAATTTAGGGGATTTAAAAATAATTATTATATAATATTTTGAAGTATTTTCAAGTATAATACCTATTTATTCATTATGATAAGGGAAATTTTCAAATATTGTTTTCAAATTGTTTTCGAAATCGGGTTTCAAAGCTTATTTTCAAGGTATATTATTTTCTATAAAAATTACACATTTTTGCACTGCCGAATGAATGAGAAGGAGAGTTAAACGATTGGGTAAAACGTGTAGCGTGAGATACATGCGTTTATCCTTTCGGTTAATTCCGAACTCGTCTGTTTGATCATTTTGGCATGCGGGTCTAGTTTACCGATGATATGAGGTGAACCTTTTACTGCTTTGAGTGCGAAATTTACTAGCGGTTAGTAAACCGTTTAATGCGAATGGGTCGTATGAGACACACGTTAACACTTTTCGGGTTCCTTTCCAAGAGTTTGTGACACATTTGCCTGTTGGCGTGCTAGTACTGGACCTTCGGGTCATTTTCCATTGCGGCTTATTTGTCTTTGGACGTTTGCCATTGTAGCATATTTGTTTTCGGACGTTTGCCATTGTGGCGTATTTGCCATTGCGGCGTATTTGTCTTTTGACGTTTGCCTTTGGGCGAGGTACCTATTATGCGAAACAGTACTCGGCAAAAATAGCACGTGCAAAACCTTTTTGAGATGATTTTTACCATTGTGTGTCGTCATTTTGGAATCGGTCCTTTGAACCATTCGGTGGCGGTTACTTTGGGATTTTTGGACTCTTGGGAGTTCTTTTGAGATTTTCATTGCCTACACTGGCGTGTTGAGATTTGCCTTTTGGCGTGTGTGTATATATATATATATATATATTAAGATTGCCTAGTGGCGCTATTTATGAGATTTGCCTTTTGGCGTTGTATGAGATTTTTATCTCTTTGTCGACATTTGCCTTATGGCTTATGTCGAGATGGCTTTTGCTTATGTTTTCCTTGGAGTTGCCGATATGGCGGGTTTGGGAACTTCTCTTTTAGGAGTATACATTTTGCTATTCCCTAAACCATTCTTATTGATTTAAGATTGCGATGATACGATGCTTGCTACATTTTAGCTATTCATGAGATTTTGTGTTTTATGCTTATTGAAGCAATAGTGTTCTATCACCTAGTGTGACCATATATGCCACACATGTTCTGTATCCTCCATACGACTATAGTTAGCTTTCTTATGGTTTCTTCTTGTTTAGGAAGAATATCACTATGCTCTTATGCTCTATTATTCTACTATCACCTTTTACTGATTCGTTTAGCTAGACTGACCCGTGTATTTTATACTCGGGTCAGGCCGAGGTGTTTCAGGTTAGGTACTTTTGGACTTAGCCTATTCTGCTTCTGCATGGACTATTCTGCTAGCTCTTTTGTTATAACTTTTGTGTAGTCCTTTTTGGTTTTCTACTCTGATATGTATATTCTTTTGACTCGTATTTTTACTATGGTCGTCATACCACATATGTGATGTATATATGTATGTGTGTATCTATGGGATTATATGTTGTTCTGTGATGTGTTTTACATTTGAGTTATTGTATTTTGTTCTGATAGATCCTATAGCCACCTATGGCTTTATATTAAGTATTTATTGGATATGTAGATCCACTTGAATTAGGAAAAAAATTGGCATTGCCAACGTATTCAATAGATATTTAAGACAAGGCTATAGATGGTCGCTCCTATCTAGCCCTATTCTTTGCCATTCTGATCGCCTCTTTCGTGATCTTTTCTATGGGTAGAACTACAGTGAGCGGTCTAAACTTCGACCTGCATTACTAACAGTATTACCCAGTAATGCTCTTTGTTAATGTGGGTCTTGAGGGTGGGGCGTCATAGAAATCCAGTGATATTATAATAGGTCTAGGGTTTTCAAGTAAATAGAAAATTTCCTAAATTGTTACATTTATTAAATTTCAGCTACTAGCCACAAAAGTGGGTAATACAATCAAATCCGATGGCACTTATTGGATTTTGGATTTCATATAATGGTAGGCTTACTGGGGTGCCACCCATCACAGTATGGGGCCTAGATCACCGTATTGAGGATTGCTCCCAATCCCCTGCGACACAAGGCCGGAAACATCCCTTACTGGATAGTCCCGAACAAGACAACCTCAGTAGTTGGAGCTCAACAACTGCCCACACAGCCGAATAAAAAGGGACCTCTAGACAGGGGAAAACCTCGTCCTACTTGGGCATGACACACTTAGCATTGCCGCACCTCCCTTGTTTTAGCCATTCTCGGTTGATAAGGCTTGAGGCTACGATTACCTTTGAGGAACAAATCTCTTAGAATGCTCATCGTCCACCTGACGATGTTCTGAAAGCATTCAATCCATACAAGTTCGTTCCGGGTTCGAACAAAACTGAAGGCATTATCTCGTTACACTCATTTTGGAATCACCCTCAGAGTTAACGACGATAACCCTTGCACTCTGAATCTTCATCTTCCCTTGAGATTCACGACCTATTGTTAATTTGGATCGATGTGGTTTTCGGATATCCAAATCTGGAAGCCCGATCCCAGTCTCATCTAAATCCAAAACTTGTCTTTTAAGGCCAAGTTGTTTTAAAGTTTAAAACAATTCAATTCAATTATCTATATACACACAGATAGATAACTCACAAATCACAATAGATAATCAACATTATCATCATAAATAGATAATCCATATTATCATTATAAATAGATAATCCATACTATCATCAAAATAGATAATCCATATTATAATCATAATGCAACCAAAGCATCCATATCACACAACATCACTTATCTCATAACTGAGATCGCAAACCATTTAAAGCAATCAACATTATCCATCTATACATAAGCAAGGATTTACTTAATCACACTATAATTAATTTAGAATGAATTAAATTAATTATTTGCATCTCTATTAATTTGAAGTAAATTAAATTAATTACTTCATCAATATAAATCTTGCTTACATAACCATTTAATCGATTATAAACCAATTAATTAATCACCATCTAATTATCCACCTTAATTAATCACCCTTGATTAATTATCCTTTAATTACGTTCATGTAATTATTCTTTAATTAATTTCACAAATTAATTATCCTTAACCCCTTACAGTAATTAACCTTTAATTACTTCATTAATTAATTAACTATAATCAATTACATTAATACTTAATTAATTACATTAATTAATTACTCTTTAACCACTTATCATTGATTAATTAATCTTAATTAATCAACCTTAATTACATCATTAATTATATAAATTAATGATCCCTAATTATATTTTTAATTAATTATTTTATTTAAATTAATTACCTTTAGTAATTAATCATAATTAAACCACCATTATTAATCACTCTTGATTAATCACATTCAATGATTAACTAACCTTAATTACTTCATTAAATAAATTAATTATTCCTTATTAATTATCCATAATTAATCCCTTGATTAATTACAAAGTAATTATACTCAAATTACTTCCATTCTTAAATCACCTTCAATTAATTACATCCAGTAATTACCATTAATTACTTCACTAAGTAATTACACTCCATTAATTACATTAAGTATTTATCATCAAATCATTTAGTGTTTAAAATTAATTAAACTTAATTAATTAATTCAAACTAATCTGATTAAACTTAATTAATTACATTAAGTAATTAATTCCTTAATTACTTTCATTAAGTAATTACACTTAAACAATTTCACAAATTATTATTTTTAATTAATTAATCTAATTAATTATTAAAAATTAATCATATTAATCAATTATTAAATAATCTCAAGTTAACGACCTTCATTAACCATTAACAATTCTTTAATTACTTCCTTAAGTATTTAACTTAGATTAACCATTGTAAATTACAAATTAATTTATCTTAATTATCCATTAATTAATCTCTAATTATTTAATTAATTAAGTGTTAACTGTAACTTAATTAATCCTTAATTACTTAATAATTAACCATGATTATAACTCAGTTGCTTATTTAACAAATCTTTAATCCTTAATCATCTTTAATTATCTAATTAATGATTCTTTAATTACAAATTGATTAACCCTTAATCAATTATTTATTAATCCCTAATCATTAATTAATTAAATTAACTAATTATTCCTTAGTTACCTCATAAATTTAATTAATTTCAAATCATTAAAACTTAATTTAACTTAAGATTAAAAAAACATTTCTTAATTATGACTAAATTATCATTAGCAAAAACATTTGAAAACAATTTACTTTTGGATTTAATTTAAAGTTTCATTTCAGATATGAGATTTAAAATGAGTACAATTTAACATAAACAAAGTTTAAACAATTTAAAAACCTTTTTAAATTACATGATAAAGAAATGCCTGTCTTATAAAAGAAATTTGTAAGAATTTAAACCAAATTCATTTTTAAATTCAATAATTTAAATACACACTTTAACATATAAAGTTGTTTAAATCTTTCAAATTTAAAAATTCTTTTATTTCAAAAATTGAAATACATATTTAAATCTTTGATTTCCAGATTTAAACTTTACTTGAGAACTTACTCACAATTTAAAACTTCATTTTTTATAAAATTTAAACTACTTAACCATTTAAAGTAGTTTAACAATTCAAGTTTGAAACTTAATTTTTTTTTAAACTGAGATTTAAACTTAAACTTGAATTCTAGATTTCAAACTTGGATTTAAAACTTAGTTTAAAATTTACTTTACATTTATACACTTTAGTTTTTAAAAAATTTAAAAAAACATTACAGGTTTCTGTTAAAACCTGTAACATCTTTTAAACCCGAGACACCCCTAAAATGCTTCGAGTTCAAAACCCAACCACCCCGAGAAAACTACCCAACAACTTCGAGCAACTCGAGCATAATCCAACACCACAACAAACTTCATCAGATAACAGGGCACCGTGCACATGCACGTTGCCGCTGGTCATCTCCGATCATCAGCGATGATCTTCCCACATCCACAATCACTCAAACACCTTAACTCGATCATCAGATCATGCTCAAATTATCGAAATTGAATTCGAGGGCTAAATCCCAAACCTGGGAAGACTGGAACAACAAATACCCAAACCTCGAAATGCTTCGCCGTTTATCCTCCGACCACCAGAAGTACTACATCTTCGGTCGTGACCTTATATATGTCCAAGCTTCCATCTCCCAAAAACTTGAAGCACTCGATCCATTGTAGAAGACGTGATGATCGATTTATTGTAGAAATAAATATATATAAATATATTTAAAATTACAAATACGCTCTCTCAAGAGAGAAATCACTCCAAAGCCTAGGTATTCACTCACCCTAGCGCTTTGATACCAAGTGAGACGACCCGACTTTCTTACCACAGAAAATCGCATCATCTTGAAGAAAGAAAGGGATAGAAAAGAGAAAAGAAAGAAGAGAAAGAAGAAACAACATGTAACAACCCGGTATTTGCATCAATTAATAGTCGACATTTAAACGATTAATATTGTCGCAAATTTGCCATTTGAAGTTTTTAAAAATTTGAATTAAATTTTTTTATAAATCGTTAAAAAGGAATTTTGGGCTTTAGCATTAAATAGTGGCCCATGTTTATTGTGGCCGTGAAAATTAACAAAAGCATAAAACCGGTCTCCCCTTTTCTTATTTTCATTCATTCGAACCCGATCCACTTCTATTTTCTTTGAGAAAATGATGGCGGCCTCTCTCGTTCTCCCCCTTACGAAGCTAGGGCATAGAAATCGAAGACGAAAGATGGCGCTCGCTCGTTCGATTCTCGTCGCCGTTCGCCTCCTTGCTTGAGTCTCGGCCGCTTCGAACAAAGGTGAGTGTTCATCACTCACATCTAATTCGACTGGCTTGAATTCGTTGCTTATCTTGTTTTCGTGGTCTTCGACTTTGACTTTATTTCATCGATGTTGGTTTTGATTATGGCCTTGGTTTGAAACTGTTTCACTGTCATGTTGCCTTCGAGCTCCTTGATGATTGCACTGCTTCATCACGGCAATTGACTTAATTCGATTTGGGCACTGTCTCGTTAAACATGTCTAATTAAAACTGCTGCCTGATTTTTTTTGTTATAACAGTAACATGCTTTGTTCTATCACTGCATTTCATGTTGTGCTTGTATCACTTGTTGTACGTCTCCTTGCAGTCAAGCGTGTTATTCCAATCGTGTTTTCAACCTGACTTGATTTTGCAGTAGCCTTCCCTGTCCACTCTAATTCATTGTTGCAGTCATGTGTACATGACTCTGATTGGTTAGGCACTGAGTCGTTTGGTCGAATCTTGCATTTCTTTTGTTTATGCTGGTTCCCTGTCATGCTCATAAGTGATACTTTCATTTGGTCGTTCATGTATATTGGATGCAGTCTTCTTGCATATCTGGTTACTGTCTCGGCCTATAGTGTAACATTAATATGGATTCAATTGTTCTTCATTTCTGGGTTTTTGCTGTGCATTTGTTTTGGAACATTTTAATGATGATTAGTTTACTTCTTTGTTTTCTCTCGGTCATGTGAACACTATATTCACTCTTTTCAGTGCAGTCCAGGCCTTCACTTCAGTTTTCTATCCAGATTTCATTTGGTTCAAGTGTACTTGATTTCATTTGCCTTTATTTGAGATTTGCTTTGTGCACTTGATCATTAGGCCTTTGTGCCTGTTGCACTTGCTTGACTCAGTTTGGTAGTTGTATACTTGTTGTGCACTTTTCTTGTTCATCCATGTCGTAAGATCTGTAGCATGCTTTGTTCATGCATTTTGCTGTCTAGTCGAGCTCGACACTTGAGTTGTCGTTGCTTGACTGTTTAGCTTTTTGGCCATTTGATTGATTTAACTGCAGCTTCGTTGTGCAATTGTTTCTTGGTTGCTACTTATAGGTGTACAGGTGTTGATACTTATGTATACATCGAAGCAGTTGCATTTGTTGTAGTTATCCCTGTTGGATTGTGTACACTACCTTATTTAGTTCACCTGAACTTTGAACCGATCCAATGTGATGTTAAATACCTTTGTAACTGCTGTCACAATTGTTGGCACTGCTAACATAACATATGTGCACTTATAAGTGTCCTCATGTGTATACCTGAATCTGGTATCACTCGAGCATTGCCTCTTCACTGCATATGTTTTGAGTCATTGTTGCATTCATTAGACTTTGCATTTGTTTGCATTTATATGCACTCTTGTAGACTTTGATTATCCTATATGCTTGCTGTCGGTTTTGGTGCATTTTGCCTCTGTTGCTCGAGTATATGAGCAGTTTCATATATTTTGGCTATATCTCTGTTGTTGTCACCTTATTCCACTGTGTCTTCATGTTAGTACCACTGCCATTATTTGTTTGTTAGCACTATTTCATCATATCACTGCCATGTGCATTTCGATTGATTTTCGAATTACACTTGAGTTGAATCCGATGACTCGGGTTCGATCTTGTGTTTGGTTGTGAATTTTCATTGGGTACATCATCACTATAGTGCCAAGGCAGTGCACTCAGGCGTGAACTGCAGCCACACGACATTGAGTTTTTGGGTACATCGTCACTGTTGTGGCAAGGCAGTGCACGCAAGCGTGAACTACAGCCACACGGTATGGCTTTTATGAAATTCAATCTTGCTTTGATTTATTGATCTTTTGCGTATTCCATATTCCGTAGTGGCGAGGCAGTGCACGCGTGCGTGTACTGCAGCCCTACTTGAATTAATAATTTAATTGATATTTTAATGGTTTGAACTATTTCGTTTATTCAATTCAATATTCTGAATTTCATTCTGATTTGGTTGAATTTGCTGATTTGTTGTCTAACACTGTTACGTGTTATATTTATCGTTATCCGATTTCTTTATTTAAGGATCGGATAGACGAAATTTATTGTGACCATCGTCTATTCATTATTTAATTATTATTGCTTCTGTGCACTAATAATTGAGTTTGAATTAGACTGACCCGAGAATTATTTTCTTTTGAATTTAATACTCGGGTCAGACCGAGTATTTCAGGTTGTAGATATTCTGCTTTGGGTTGCTGCTTGAGCTATGAAGTTCTTTCATATCTTTTGGAGTAGTCGTCGTCATTTGTAGTAGTCTGTATAATTGTATAGGAAGATATGTATTCATGCATATTATATACGTTAATGTACTTGTATATGTAACTTCCTAAGTCGACTGCGATAGTTGTATCATATGTACCGTGTCATATGTATTGTATCAAATGTATTGTAACTGACATCAGTTATTGTATATATGAGAATTTCTGTTTTATTTGTGTTCCGCATTATATTTATCTGTGTTATTATTTTATATTTACTGTTCTAAACTATTATGAACCATCGTAGTTCATTTTATACTAGAATTGGGGTATGTCGATGGAAGAAAATAATACATCACTCCAATCGAGATAACCAATACTAGTGTAAGGCCTAACTACTGATGGCCGCTCCTCAACAGCCTTATTCTCCATGCTAGTTGACAACACTACACCGTAATGTTCTTGGTTAGCGTGGGTATAGAGGTCGGGCGTCACAGCTTGGTATCAGAGCCTGGGGTTTAGAACAAATATAAAACATAACTTAGATGGAACATATGTTACAACTATTTGTCGATATTTTATCTCTCATCTTTGCATATGATTATCTTTGATTGTTAGGTATGAATTCCTAACGCTTATTCATGTGCCTTTGATTTTGATTTCGTGAAAGTATTTTGGCTTCGGCCTCCGTTTGCTTTGCGAACTTAAGTTGAATTCTTTGATGATGAGGATTTTGTTCTTGTGTTTTCGGCTTTGAATTGATTTAGCTGACGTTGATTTTGTTTGAACTTGGCCATTACTTGTTGACTTCGGCATTGACTTGATTTTCATTTTTGTTGAAGTCATTTATGCACTTATGCTCGTTTTGCTTCGTTATTCCATTTGTTAATCAATTCTTCTTTTCCGATTAGTTGTTGTCATCTTTGTCGACTTTGATAACTTCTATTTCTGGAATTTTTAGGTATTTCTACTTTGATGGATTTGGAATCGAATTCTTTGGATTATATTCACGTCTTCAAATGTGAATTTTTGTGAATTGATTTGGTTTCCAAATTTAACCGATTCGTGTTATTTACCCGATTTGTTGCTATCATTTATTAGCAACTTTGATAACATTTTCTTCGGGATTTTTGTGAATATACCTTTCGATGAATTCGGCATCGATTTCTTTGGATTCTATTCACGTCTTCGTATGTGAATTCTTGTGATTGATTATTTCTACAATCATTTTTATGATTTGTCACTTTAAAAATATAAATATTTCAATACTAGTAGTAAATATCAAAACTCTTTAATCAAAATGTTTTCAACTCTATTTTCAATATCAAACTCTTTTCCTAAACCGTTTTCCAATCTATTAGTATATACTAACCTTTACCTCACTCGTATGAGAAATCTAATTAAATGACTTAGTAAAACGAGTGGTATATAACGCTTGCGTTTACTTCGCCGGTTAATTCTTGGACTTATTCGATTGAATCTCTTGTGACAATTTTTTAGTGAAGATTTACAGTTTGTTCGTAAATATTTAAGTTAAGCAAGTGGTTATGGGACATGAAGCTAAACTTTTATATTTACTAGCTTAGTGTAATTGACACTTCTCGTTGATCTTGACGATCATTTTATGAATTAGACTAGCAATTGCGCGATGTCTCTTTCATTGCAAGGTTAGGCTAGACACCATTTGTGTGATTCCACTCACACATACCTTTTTGCTTTTTGGTTAGCCTAGACACCATTTGTGTGATTCCATTCACACGTAACTTTTTGTTTGCGAGGTTAGGATAGACACCGTTTGTGTGATTCCATTCACACATACCTTTTTGCTTTTTGGTTAGCCTTGACCTCATTCAGGTGATTCAAACTCACCCATATGGGGTAGCTCCCCATGGTCTTCGGACCGTCATGTGATAGGCCTCTTTCCTTTTTTATGATTTCTGGATTTCTTGTGTTGATTTCTGGAATTTATGTCGTTGACTTGTTATGAGTACAAGTTTCGGGTGTGATGCCCCCTTTGGATCTTTGAGAAGATTCTTGTGATATTGATTGATCTCTGGATGATTATGACAATCATCTTTGTGATTTAGACTAGCAATTGTGTGATGTCTCTTTCCTTGCTTTCTGGTTAGGTTAGACACCACTTGTGTGATTCCATTCACACATACCTTTATGTTTTTTGGTTAGCCTAGACACCATTTGTGTGATTCCATTCACACATATCTTTTTGCTTTCTGGATAGGCTAGACACCACTTGTGTGATTCCATTCACACATACCTTTTTGCTTTTTGGTTAGCCACCATGAGATAGCGTCTCGATTTGCGTTGCACGTGTTGGTGAGTTTTCATGCTCGCATGTAGGTGAGTTTCCATGCTCCCGTTCTCGCTTTGCGTTACACGTGTTGGTGATTTTTCATGCTCACGTGTAGGTGAGTTTTCATACTCCCATTTGAGTTTTCATACTCCCATTTGAGTTTTCATACTCCCATTTGAGTTTCCGTACTCCTATTTGAGTTTTCATACTCTCATTTTTTGATATCTGGATTTCTTGTGTAGATTTCTAGAATTTGTTTTTTCTGGATTTCTTGTGATGATTTCTAGAATTTGTGCTTCACCAATTTTCGTGATTTCTATTGATAAGTATAATCAATTTTTGTGCATTTGTGAATTCGTGTGTTATTGACTTGTTATGAATACAAGTTTAGGGTATGATACCCTTTCCTATCTTTGAGAAGATTCTTGTGACATTTTTGATGAATGAAAATTCATTGGTATTATATTTTGATGCCAATTATTTCGATGAAATTTTGACGTATGTCGAAGTTGCTACGGATGTTGCTGCTTTAATCACGTGTTTTAAAAATTGTTTCAAAATATAAATCAAAATCGTTTTCAAAATTTTTATGATTTGCGCTTTCAAAAGAATGAGGAAGTGAATTAAACGTTTCAGTAAAATCGAGGACTATGACCCCTTTCTTTTGCTAATTCGCTTAATTCCGGACTTGTTCGTTTGAGAATGTAAATTATTATTATTTTATATAAAATAAATGAAAATTGTTTTCAGAAGTTTTACAGTTTACACTTTCAAAAGAATGAGGAAGCGATTTAAACGTTTCAGAAAAATCGAGGACTATGACCCCTTTCTTTTACTGATTCGCTTAATTCAGTACTTGTCCGTTTGAGAATGTGAAATGTTATTTTTAAAATACACCATTATGCACTTTCAAGAAAACGATGAAGTGAATTAAAAGATTTAGTAAAACTCGTGGTTATGGGTCATGTGCGTTTGCTATTTCGGTTAATTCCGGACTCGTTAATTGAATAATTTGTGATTTCTGATTATCGTTTTGATAATTGGATGTTGGTGATTTCTGATTTATCGTTTTTGATAATCAGATATTTATTGTTTCTAATTATCGTTTGTGATAATTAGATATTTGTGATTTGATTATCGTTTGTGATAATTAAATATTTGCGATTTAAGATTTAATTATCAATTGTGATAATTAAATATTCGTTGATTTGTGATTTCTGATTATCGTTTTTGATAATAAGATATTTGCTGTTTCTCATTATCGTTTGTGATAATCAGATATTTGAGATTTAATTATCGTTTGTGATAATTAAAGATTTGTGATTTAAGATTTGATTATCGTTTTTGATAATCGAATATTTGTTGATTTAATATTTGAGTATCGTTTTGATAATTGAATATTTGCTGATTTGAAATTTGGTTACCGTTGTGGTAATTCCTGATTATCGTTTTTGATAGTTAGATATTTGCGATTTTTGTTTTCTAATTATCTTTGTTGATAATTAGATTTTGCTGTCTCCTAATTATCGTATCGATAATTAGATATTGATGTTTCGTGATTTCTGTATTCTGACTATCTATTTGATAATTAAATTTTGTTGAGAATTTGTGAATTTCTTTTATGAAATTAAAAGATTTCTTTGGTGTTTATATAGTACTACGCCGGGGTATCGGCTCAATTTTCTGCTATTCATGACATTTTCTACGTCTTTCAATTACGAAAATGCCTTAGGGATTTCCGAATTTTATTCTTGAGCAACCTTTTATTCACATCATTGCTTCGGGGGTGTAGCACCTTCGAAATAACGATGTTTTTCTTGCGGAATTTCAATGGTTCTCAAATCTTAAGGATTGCACTTAGGAATCCTGAGAATCATCGAGCAAACACGTTCAGGTTCTCTCTCACTCATGCTCTATATGGCGAACTCCCTAGTTTCAAATTTCGTCAATTTGTGATCATATGATTGTATGGTTGTTACCTTTTGTCCATTTATTCCTTATGATTGCGAGGACGCAATTTATTTAAGGAGGGGAGTCTGTAACAACCCGGTATTTGCATCAATTAATAGTCGACATTTAAACGATTAATATTGTCACAAATTTGCCATTTGAAGTTTTTAAAAATTTGAATTAAAATTCTTTTATAAATCGTTAAAAAGGAATTTTGGGCTTTAGCATTAAATAGTGGCCCATGTTTATTGTGGCCATGAAAATTAACAAAAGCGTAAAACCGGTCTCCCCTTTTCTTATTTTCATTCATTCGAACCCGATCCACTTCTATTTTCTTTGAGAAAATGATGGCGGCCTCTCTCGTTCTCCCCCTTACGAAGCTAGGGCATAGAAATCGAAGACGAAAGATGGCGCTCGCTCGTTCGATTTCTCGTCGCCGTTCGCCTCCTTGCTTGAGTCTCGGCCGCTTCGAACAGAGGTGAGTGTTCATCACTCACATCTAATTCGACTGGCTTGAATTCGTTGCTTATCTTGTTCTCGTGGTCTTCGACTTTGACTTGATTTCATCAATGTTGGTTTTGATTATGGCCTTGGTTTGAAACGGTTTCACTGTCATGTTGCCTTCGAGCTCCTTGATGATTGCACTGCTTCATCACGGTAATTGACCTAATTCGATTTGGGCACTGTCTCGTTAAACATGTCTAATTAAAACTGCTGCCTGATTTTTTTTGTTATAACAGTAACATGCTTTGTTCTATCGCTGCATTTCATGTTGTACTTGTATCACTTGTTGTACGTCTCCTTGCAGTCAAGCGTGTTATTCCAATCGTGTTTTCAACCTGACTTGATTTTGCAGTAGCCTTCCCTGTCCACTCTGATTCGTTGTTGCAGTCATGTGTACATGACTCTAATTGGTTAGGCACTGAGTCGTTTGGTCGACTCTTTGCATTTCTTTTGTTTATGCTGGTTCCCTGTCATGCTCATAAGTGATACTTTCATTTGGTCGTTCATGTATATTGGATGCAGTCTTCTTGCATATCTGGTTACTGTCTCGGCCTATAGTGTAACATTAATATGGATTCAATTGTTCTTCATTTCTGGGTTTTTGTTGTGCATTTGTTTTGGAACATTTTCACTGATGATTAGTTTACTTCTTTGTTTTGTCTCGGTCATGTGAACACTATATTCACTCTTTTCAGTGCAGTCCAGGCCTTCACTTCAGTTTTCTGTCCAGATTTCATTTGGTTCAAGTGTACTTGATTTCATTTGCCTTCATTTGAGATTTGCTTTGTGCACTTGATCATTAGGCCTTTGTGCCTGTTGCACTTGCTTGACTCAGTTTGGTAGTTGTATACTTGTTGTGCACTTTTCTTGTTCATCCATGTCGTAAGATCTGTAGCATGCTTTGTTCATGCATTTTGCTTGTGCTGTCTTGTCGAGCTCGACACTTGAGTTGTCGTTGCTTGACTGTTTAGCTTTTTGGCCATTTTATTGATTTAACTACAGCTTCGTTGTGCAATTGTTTCTTGGTTGCTACTTATAGGTGTACAGGTGTTGATACTTATGTATACATCGAAGCTGTTGCATTTGTTGTAGTTATCCCTGTTGGATTGTGTACACTGCCTTATTTAGTTCGCCTGAACTTTAAACCGATCCAATGTGATGTTAAATACCTTTGTAACTCCTATCACAATTGTTGGCACTACTAACATAACATATATGCACTTATAAGTGTCCTCATGTGTATACCTGAATCTGGTATCACTCGAGCATTGCCTCTTCACTGCATATGTTTTGAGTCACTGTTGCATTCATTAGACTTTGCATTTGTTTGCATTTATATGCACTCTTGTAGACTTTGATTATCCTATATGCTTGCTGTCGGTTTTGGTGCATTTTGCCTCTGTTGCTCAAGTATATGAGCAGTTTCATATATTTTGGCCATATCTCTGTTGCTGTCACCTTATTCCACTGTGTCTTCATGTTAGTACCACTGCCATTATTTGTTTGTTAGCACTGTTTCATCATGTCACTGCCATGTGCATTTGGATTGATTTTCGAATTACACTTGAGTTGAATCCGATGACTCGGGTTCGATCTTTTGTTTGGTTGTGAATTTTCATTGGGTACATCATCACTATAGTGGCAAGGCAGTGCACGTAAGCGTGAACTGCAGCCACACGGCATTGAGTTTTTGGGTACATCGTCACTGTTGTGGCAAGGCAGTGCACGCAAGCGTGAACTGCAGCCACACGGCATGGCTTTTATGATATTCAATCTTGCTTTGATTTATTGATCTTTTGGGTATTCCATATTCCGTAGTGGCGAGGCAGTGCACGCGTGCGTGTACTGCAGCCCTACTTGAATTAATAATTTAATTGATATTTCAATGGTTTGAACTATTTTGTTTATTCAATTCAATATTCTGAATTTCATTCTGATTTGGTTGAATTTGCCGATTTGTTGTCTAACACTGCTACGTGTAATATTTATCGTTATCCGATTTCTTTATTTAAGGATCGGATAGACGAAATTTATTGTGACTATCATCTATTCATTATTTAATTATTATTGCTTCTGTGCACTAATAACTGAGTTTGAATTAGACTGACCCGAGAATTATTTTCTTTTGAATTTAATACTCGGGTCAGACCGAGTATTTCAGGTTGTAGATATTCTTCTTTGGGTTGCTGCTTGAGCTATGAAGTTCTTTCATATCTTTTGGAGTAGTCGTCGTCATTTGTAGTAGTCTGTATAATTGTATAGGAAGATATGCATTCATGTATATTATATACGTTAATGTACTTGTATATGTAACTTCCTGAGTCGACTGTGATAGTTGTATCATATGTACCGTGTCATATGTATTATATCAAATGTATTGTAACTGACATCAGTTATTGAATATATGAGAATTTCTGTTTTATTTGTGTTCCGCATTATATTTATCTGTGTTATTATTTTATATTTACTGTTCTAAACTATTATGAACCATCGTAGTTCGTTTTATACTGGAATTGGGGTATGTCGATGGAAGAAAATAATATATCACTCCTATCGAGATAACCAATACTAGTCTAAGGCCTAACTATTGATGGCCGCTCCTCAACAGCCTTATTCTCCGTGCTAGTTGACAACACTACACCGTGGTGTTCTTGGCTAGCGTGGGTACAGAGGTGGGGCATCACACAACATTAGAATCTCAACAGCGGAACGAATAAATTATATTAATAACATAAATATTACATAGTTTACAACCATTATCAGAGTTACATGGAATATACATCACATACTAGACAGTTATAAACTCCTGTCTAGTTATACAACTTAATACAATACAAGGAAACTACTCAGAGAAACCAACACAGTGGAACCCTATATATAACTATAACGCAGAAGCCTCTTGTTCCATTGCTCCTCCAGAATTCGTCAAAGCTAACCTGAATCCCTTAGCTACTCATAAAAATTTGAATACCCAAGAGTTTAAGAAAACAGAAGATAAATTCCTTGTCAGACATGGGTCTGGTGTGAATAACAGGTTAAAGTTTCTTAACTTTGAAAAACCTTTGAAAACAAAAGGTATCATGTAAGACTCCCCACACATAAACATGGAAAAGTTTTTACCTTACGCTAACCAAAACATTTGATAGGAAATCCAGTGATATTATAACAGGTCTAGGTTTTTCCAGTAAATAGAAAATAGCAGAAATTGTTACATTTATTAAATTCCAACTACTAACCACAAAAGTGGGTAACACAATCAAATCCGGTTGCACTTATTGGATTTTGGATTCCATAAAATGGCAGGGCTACTAGGGTACCACCCGTCACAATACGGGGCCTAGATCACCATACCGAGGATTACTCCCAATACCCTACAACACAAGGCCGGAACCATCCCTTACTGGAGAGTCATGAACAAGACAACCCCGGAAGTTGGAGGTCAACAACTGCCCACACAGCCGAATAAAAAGGGACCTCTAGACTGGGGAAAATCTCGTCCTACTTGGGCATGACCCACTTAGCCTTGCTGCACCTCCCCTGTTTTAGCCATTCCCGGTTGTTGAGGCTTGAGGCTATGATTACCTTAAGTGAACACATCTCTTAGAATGCTCATCGTCCAACGGTCGACGTTCTGAAAGTATTCAATCCATACAAGTTCGTTCCGGGTTCGAACGAAAGCGAAGGCATTATCTCGTTACACTCATTTTGGAATCACCCTCAGAGTTAACAACGATAACCCTTGCACTCTGAATCTTCATCTTCCCTTGAGATTCATGACCTATCGTTAATTTGGATCGATGTGGTTTTCGGATATCCAAATCTGGAAACCTGATCCTGGTCTCATCTAAATCCAAAACGTGTCTTTTAAGGCCAAGTTGTTTTAAAGTTTAAAACAATTCAATTCAATTATCTATATACACACAGATAGATAACTCACAAATCACAATAGATAATCAACATTATCATCATAAACAGATAATTCATATTATCATTATAAATAGATAATCCATACTATCATCAAAATAGATAATCCATATTATTATCACAATGCAACCAAAGCATCCATATCACACAACATCACTTATCTCATAACTGAGATCACAAACCATTCAAGGCAATCAACATTATCCATCTATACATAACCAAGGATTTATTTAATCACACTATAATTAATTTAGAATGAATTAAATTAATTATTTGCATCTCTAATTAATTTAAAGTAAATTAAATTAATTACTTCATCAATATAAATCTTTCTTACATAACCATTTAATCGATTATAAACCAATTAATTAATCACCATCTAATTATCCATCTTAATTAATCACCCTTGATTAATTATCCTCTAATTACATTCATGTAATTATTCTTTAATTAATTTCACAAATTAATTATCCTTAACCCCTTACAGTAATTAACCTAGAATTACTTCGTTAATTAATTAACTGTAATCAATTACATTAATCCTTAATTAATTACATTAATTAATTACTCTTTAATCACTTATCATTGATTAATTAATCTTAATTAATCAACCTTAATTACGTCATTAATTATATAAATTAATGATCCCTAATTATATTTTTAATTAATTATTTTATTTAAATTGATTACCTTTAGTAATTAATCATAATTAAACCACCATTATTAATCACTCTTGATTAATCACATTCAATGATTAACTAACCTTACTTACTTCATTAAATAAATTAATTATTCCTTATTAATTATCCATAATTAATCCCTTGATTAATTACAAAGTAATTATACTCAAATTACTTCCATTCTTAAATCACCTTCAATTAATTACATCCAGTAATTACCATTAATTACTTCACTAAGTAATTACATTCCATTAATTACATTAAGTAATTATCGTCAAATCATTCAGTGTTTAAAATTAATTAAACTTAATTAATTAATTCAAACTAATCCCATTAAACTCAATTAATTACGTTAAGTAATTAATTCCTTAATTACTTTCATTAAGTAATTACATTTAAACAATTTCACAAATTATTATTTTTAATTAATTAATCGAATTAATTATTAAAAATTGATCACATTAATCAATTATTAAATAATCTTAAGTTAATGACCTTCATTAACCATTAACAATTGTTTAATTACTTCCTTAAGTAATTAACTTAGATTAACCTTTGTTAATTACAAATTACATTATCTTAATTATCCATTAATTAATCTCTAATTATTTAATTAATTAAGTGTTAACTGTAACTTAATTAATCCTTAATTACTTGATTAATTAACCTTGATTATAACATAATTACTTAATTATCAAATCTTTAATCATTAATCAATAATCTTTAATCATCTGATTAACGATTCTTTAATTACAAATAGATTAACCCTTAATCATTTATTTATTAATCCCTAATCATTAATTAATTGAATTAACTAATTATTCCTTAATTACCTCATAAATTTAATTAATTTCAAATCATTAAATCTTAATTTTACTTAAGATAAAAAACATTTCTTAATTGTGACTAAATTATCACTAGCAAAAACATTTGAAAACAATTTACTTTTGGATTTTGTAACGCCCCACTTCGAAACCCACATTAGCAAAGAGTATTACGATGTAATACCGTCTGCTAATACGGAGAATAGAGTTGGATAGGAGCGACCACCCTGTCTTAACTATCTACCGAATATGTCAATAAATGTAGCATTTTTTATGTGGATCGACATATCCAATAGATACTAAATACAAAACTATAATGGCTATAAGATCCAACAGAACAAAATATAATAACTCAAATGTAAATCAAATCATAGAATAATAGATCATCACATACATATACATATATACAGATACATCACAGGGTATACAAAATGATACATGTCAAGTGGTATAGCAACCACATTACACTGGGCGAGTCAAAAGAATATGCATATCAGAGTTACAACAAAAAAGGACTACACAAAAATCTATAACAAAAGGAGATAGTAGAATAGTCCATGCGGAAGCAGAATATGCGAAGTCCAAATGTACCTAACCTAAAACACCTCGGTTTGACCCGAGTATAGAATACACGGGTCAGTCTAGCTAAACAAATCAGTTTGATAAGCTCAATGATAATGAACATGCAAGGTCATAAAGTACCACAAATATCTCTAAAAGAGATTACTCGATCATCTAGCAAAAGATGAATCATAACAAGCCTCATATCATTGGCAACTCAAATAAACAAAGGATATGAATATCCCAAATCAAGCCAAAAGGCAAATCACAAATACCAATAAAGGTAACACAAGTTTTCACAAGGTAATCGCTATGTATCGAGTGGTTCAAAAGACCTACTCCGTAAGGCGATACTTTAGGGAAATATAAATATCAATGAAACAAAAGATGCACGAGCTCAATACTGTATAAACAAGGATCCACAAGCCCAAAGGCGACAAACCCAAGTATCTCTCGAGCGGTGACGAAGGACCAACTCCAAAAGAGATAATATAGGGCAACAAACCCGAAGGCGACAAACCCGAAGGCAACAAACCGCAGTGGCGAAGGTCCGAAGGCCCAGTACTGGACACCACTAACTGGCAATATGTGTCACAAACTCTCAAAAAGGAACCCGAAAAGTGTCATCGTGTGTTCCATACCACCCGTTCGCACTAAACGGTTTACTAACCGCTAGTAAATTTCACACTCAAAGCAGTAAAAGTTTCACCTCATATCATAGGTAAACTAGACCCGTAGGTCAAAACGATCAAACGGACAAGTTAAGAATAAACCGAAAGGATAAATGCACGTATCCCATACTACGTGTTTTACCCAATCGTTTAACTCTCCTTCTCATTTGCTCGACAGTGCAAAAACGTGTAAAAAAATTTTCAAAATAATAAATTGAAGAAAACGAGCTTTTAAAACAATTTAAAACCACTTTATAAACCGCTTTTGCAATCTATCTTATTATAGAGATACTAAAATTTTATACTTGAAAATAATATATAATAGTTATTCCAAAAACCAATTTACTTGAAAAAAAATTTCAAAACTCATTTATAAAACCCGTGTACGAAATCCAGAAAGAATCATCAAGAAATACAGAAAAATATCGGAAGTTTAAACTTATAAAATTCTGATAAAAACAAGCTATGAGTGCAAGTTCAACAACAGATATATGCAAGTTAACACGGTCGAAATGACCTAAAAATATGTAGAAATAAAGTTCAACATTTTTACTTTAAACTGCAAAAAGGATCACCGAGTTCCGATAAGAGACGAAGAAACTGCGACGTCTCAAAGTCGGACCAATGTCAGGAAGTGAATACATGGGAAAAACAAAGGCTTGCGGATTGTTTAGCCAGTTCGCCCTTATTTAATCCAAAATTTGACAAATCACGAAACATAAAAATTATAGAGGACATTTTAGGTTTTCCAGAACTATAAAAATTATCAAATTCGGATAAGAAATGGAAAGGTTATGATGAAAACAATTTTCAGATCTGAAGTTCACTACGACTGTCGTTTTATTCTCGGGACAGCGAGACTAGAATGAACTTTAGACCATGTAAACTTCAAAATTTCAAAAAACTCAAAATACAGAAGTTATTGTAGACAATCTATGCTTTCCATAACATCAAGAATCGTCAAATTTTGACATCAGATGTGAAAGATATGCTTAAATTACCAATGACATTAAGCACATAAAATTACGGTTTTACAGTGACAGGGCAGCAAGTTTACATCATGCATTTCAACCATCTATGATCAGCATTTTCGAATGTTTTCAACATGAAAATTGTCACACTCTTTTTAGGCTTTTCAGAACATCAAAAAAATCCTAATTTCGATTTAAAACGCAAAAGATATGTGCAATTTACTAACAGCAAATCGCAATTGAACATGCAACAAATACAATTGAAATTTCTTATCTTGAAATCTCAATCTAAGCTAGAAATGTGAGTTTTCAACTCACCTTAGGATTTATTAGCAGCAAACTAGTAGATTTAGCAAGTAAAGTAACGAGCTTTGGCCTTGATTTGGCGCTAGAAACCTTATAGCCTTGCTATTGCTCTTCAATTTTTACCCTAAAACATAATTTACCCAAAAACACAAAAATGAAATTTCCCTCAACAATCAAATCTTCAAATTTAGAATAATATGAGGATATGATTGAGAAGTTTACCTGGATTTTACAGGATTTTATTTCAATTTATATGATTTTAAAACCGTAATCTTTGCTCTCAACTAGGGTTTGGGAAGTTTGTCTTTTTTTGATAATTTCTGAACGTACAGGAGAAGGAATTGTTTCTCCTACTTAGCAAATTCACTAAGTGTCTAAATGGACTGTTATAAACTTGAAGCCCAAAACCCTCAATTTAAATAAACCAACTTGTAAATTAACCATTCTCTAATCACATTTTATACCATTTTAAAACACCGTTATCTCATAGGTTAAGACACCTAAAAATTAATGTGAGTATAGTAAAAATAAGTTCGTTAACTAATCTTTTCAACAAAACGGTAACATAGATTTTACAATCATTTGACCCTTCATTTTTATTATTGAAAATGACACTTTTTAACTTGTAAAAAGAAGTGTGACGACATGATAATTAAATTAATTAAACCCCAAAAATCATATTTTCTTATTTAATTAAACATCACAAACCATATACAAATATTTTTACATCCAAATATTTTTTTTCAATATTACACATTTTTATTCACATTCTTAACCATATTTAATTTTTAACACATCATTAAGATTAACAAATATTACCATTTGACTATTATTTCCGCAATAACTGCATTTTATCAAAATAAAACTATTCAATGCTCATTATTATCCCAAAATAACATACTAAAGTTTTCAAAACTTTATTTTCTTATATTTATTTACAACAAATAAATGTTGAATTAATTTTATTTATCCCTAATTGAAATTACCATCAAATAAACATAATTTTATTATTCTCACTTTATTTATGACCAAACTTCTTAATCTCCATTTTATTACACCAAAACCCATTGTTTATTTGAAAAAGAACAATTTTAAAAAAATTGAGTCTAAAAATTTATTTTATTCCTCCATTTTAAATTAAAACCATCATTATTATTTATCTTTACAGGTAATCACAAAACCAGGGTTGTTACAGACTCCCCTCCTTATAAAAATTGCGTCCTCGCAATTTCCTAGAGAAGAGCTGTATTCAACACAATTTATTCCATCTTAGCAAAGGAAAAATAGACAAGCTTGATTTAGAATTCTCACCCTCAACACTGGAAGATGAATGCTAGAATAAGATTACTCAATAAATTTTCTGGTTTCCTAAGTACAATCACAGGGATTTGTAGACTATTAAATTTTCAAAAGGCGGAACATTCTTATTTCGAAGGTGTTTAATCTTTGAAACAACTACACGAGTAGAATTCGACACAATACACAAGTTGGTGAGAATCGTGGTCATGCAACAGAAGAGAATTAACAATCGATATTAAATTTTGGAAGATACAACGAAATTGGGTTACCAGGAACATATCATTAATACCTGAAACTGAACAAAAAATGGTGCATGAAAGCAATCGAACCAAGACGTTCAGTAACAGTAGATGGTCCTATATAACTAGAAGCCAACTTTTCGAATATATTGAAACGCACTTTGCTCCTTTAAAGGAGTAACACAAATAAGCACAATCATCAAAAGAGGATTCAACAAAAGATAGGTGGTATTTCAAGCTACCATCATAACACATGACTGCATGAATGCAAGTCATCACAAGAATTGCACTAAGGCACAACACAAAAGAACGGATTACAAGAAATTTTCTCAAATTTTTTTTATAAGAGTTTTCACTCAAATCCATTTTATTTTATACACAAAATTCAAGCGTCAATATTTGAAAATTTTTCAAAGTCTCTTACTTAAATTTTCAATTCAATCATCTTTACTTTCAATTAAAGTAAACTAAATTAGAGTTGTTCCATACTCTAGTTCCAAAAATAAATATACTACAATAAGAAATATATTTTTTTCCACTAAATTTATCAAATTTTAAATCATTTTACTTTATGATTTAAAATGACACTTATTAGACCTTCATTGATGGCTCTAAATATTCACTAATTAAATTTTCTCAAAACTTTTCTAAATGTTTAATTTTTCGAAAAAATTCGGCAGAGTCTCCTTTGCATGAAGAGCCTTTTACAATTTCATAAATATGAATTATAGATATACATCGACCAAAAGGTTGGAACACAATATATATTTTTAACATATAGACACCTAGCAATTCATATCTTTCATTTTTAGCATTTCAAATGCGAGCATGCTTACTTTTATACTTACTATTTTGCTAATTATCATTCAAATATCCTCTTGCACCAGCGCATAACTTAGTTAAACATATTAGAATGCACTTATGAACATACGAAGTATTAAAATCATAGTTTAAATAAAACAACAACTCAAAACTTCAAGTTGTCAAATTCAGGTCTGCTAAAAGACTTGGTCTTTTGACACAGTAAAACTCATAATATGAAAATATTCAGAAAATAAAAGTTATTCTATTCCATCCAAGCTTTCCAGCGATATAAAGATCATTAAAATCGGATTTACGGTTTGAAAGTTATGCCCAATTTACTTTTAGCTTTAAACTTAGAAATTATAAAAGAGGACAGAGATGTCCCTTAGTTTTTAAACTCACTTTTGAATAACTAAACTGCAAAATTTTCAAAAATGATACAAATGTTATTTCTAGCTTACTGAAATCACTCTCTTTTGCAAAAAGAACGGACTCATTTGGATTTGTAAATAATATGTTATCGCTGTTTTAAAACAACACTTTTTAATCAAATTTTTTCCGACACAAGACCTTTTATTGTCAAAATTTTCAAACCATTATTAAATTCAAACTACCTAATTTTAGATCAAAAATCTTTTCCCTAAAACATTTATTACGTTATCTTTTTCTCCGGAAACCAAGACATCTAGAATTACAGTACAATACATACAACAAACTTTCAAAATGGTTTACAAAGAAAACTTTTTCCCAATTGACAAATAAGTCTTTTAAAAGAAGACTCATATTTTAATTAAGTTAATTACTTTCTTATATTAATATGAAACAATTATCTATCCAAACTAAACTTTGGAACAACATATTGATTTTGATTTTTTTTTTAAATTTCTTTCACAATTAAAAATCTTATCTTGTTGCTTTATTTATTATTATTTCTGGATTTTCACAAAATTTTGCATTTTACAATAAAGGAATCTTTTATATTCAGTTTTCTCTTAATCCACTAAGCTAAACAATTATTTAAATGAAGCCATATTCGAATTTTCCAATTACTAATTTATAATATGATAACATCTAACTAATACATTTATAGTGAATGACATTATCAAGGACTGCAAAGTTGACCAAGATCAACATTGCCTCTCCATTGCCCTCCATGTCACACTATTTTCATAAGTTCTTAAGTATATATAAAATACTTATCTCAAATGGCAATTTGAAAATTTCAAAATCTTTGCAATATCATATTTTTGCATTCAACATCCATACTAGTAAATATTATTTATTGCCATTTCAAAAGCATGTATCACATCGCCTCGTAAGCGTTTAGAAATCCCTATCAATAACGCTGATCAGACGCATCGACCAGAATTCTTAAAATACTTATTAGCCAATTGACACAAGAAATTATAAAACCTGTTTTAGTTTCTTAAGGAATCTTAAACTTGGTTGTAACAATTTTTATTTTCAAAACTAAAACATTTTCTAATTATACAACCATACAATCAATTCATAAAACAATCAAGTTATATACATAAGTATATCTCTTGTTAGAAAGATTTTCCATTCACAAGGATGCTTTCTTTCCCAAAAATTCTTTTAGTAATTTTACTTCTTTAAAATGCATCCATGAAATTCCTAAACATTAAATTTTTATTTCATTTTAACCTTTGGATAAATACCACTTATAGATTAAATATCATTTTCAAAATTTAATCTTTCTAATAATTCTTGCGGTAGCTACAACTTGAAGACACTGCAAGTTCTTATCATTTGCATTGAGTTGGTTTCTAACTCTCAATTATATCACCTACTCAATATTATTTCAACAAGTACTATGCTAACACACATTCATGCAATTATCAACCAAATAAGCATTTACTAAAAGCAAAGCATTAAATGTGCCCAGCGAAAACGGTCACACCATTTCTGCTGCGCAACTCTAATCACTAAGGTTCAAAACACATAATTTAAATCTAAGCCATCTGAGGTCTAATTTCTACTATTTTAAAAAAATAGTAATATTTAAAACCCATATAATGTTTTCAAACTTATTATCCAATCTAAGAAAATGAAAAAAAACTAAAGGCACGATTGAGGAATACGATAGTGGAAAACTATGTTGATGTACTGTAATATTTTGTTCTGAGCTCAACTCTGATACCAAGCTGTAATGCCCCACTCCGAGACCCACATTAGCAAAGAGTATTACGATGTTATACCGTCTGCTAATACGGAGAATAGAGTTGGGTAGGAGCGACCATCTATACCCCTGTCTTAACTATCTACTGAATATATCGATAACTGTAGCATTTTTTTATGTGGATCGACATATCCAATAGATACTTAATACAAAACTATAATGGCTATAAGATCTAACAGAACAAAATATAATAACTCAAATGTAAATCACATCATAGAACAATAGATCATCACATACATATAAACATATACAGATACATCACAGAGTACACAAAATGATACATGTCAAGTGGTATAGCAACCACATTATACAAGCGAGTAAAAAGAATATTCATATCAGAGTTACAACCAAAAAAGGACTACACAAAAAGCTATAACAAAAGGGGATAGCAGAATAGTCCATGCGAAAGCAGAATATGCGAAGTCCAAATGTACCTAACCTGAAACACCTCGGTCTGACCTGAGTATAAAATTCACGTGTCAGTCTAGCTAAACAAATTAGTTAGATAAGCTCAATGATAATGAACATGCAAGGTCATAAAGTACCTCAAATATCTCTAAAAGAGATTACTCGATCATCTAGCAAAAGATGAATCATAACAAGCCTCATATCATCGGCAACTCAAATAAACAAAGGATATGAACATCCCAAATAAAGCCAAAAGGAAAATCACAAATACCAATAAAGGTAACACAAGTTTCCACAAGGTAATCGCTATGTATCGAGTGGCTCAAAAGACCTACTCCGAAAGGCGATACTTTAGGGAAATATAAATATCAATGAAACAAAAGATGCACGTGCTCAGTACTGTATAAACAAGGATCCACAAGCCCGAAGGCGACAAACCCAAGTATCTCTCGAGCGGTGACGAAGGACCAACTTCAAAAGCTATACCATAGGGCGACAAACCCGAAGGCGACAAACCATAGCGGCGAAGGTCCGTAGGCCCAGTACTGGACACCACTAATTGGCAATATGTGTCACAAACTCTCGGAAAGGAACCTGGAAGGTGTTAACGTGTGTTCCATACCACCCTTTCGCACTAAACAATTTACTAACCGCTGGTAAATTTCACACTCAAAGCAGTAAAAGGTTCACCTCATATCATAGGTAAACTAGACCCGTAGGCCAAAACGATCAAACGGACAAGTTAGGAATTAACCGAAAGGATAAACGCATGTATCCCATACTATGCGTTTTACCCAATCGTTTAACTCTCCTTCTCATTCGCTCGACCGTGAAAAAATGTGTAAATTTTTTTTACAAATAATAAATTGGAGAAAACGAGCTTTTAAAACCACTTTATAGACCGCTTTTGCAATCTATCTTATTATAGAGATACTAAAATTTTATACTTGAAAATAACATATAATAATTATTCCAAAAACCAATTTACTTGAAAAAAATTTCAAAACTCATTATAAAACCCGTGTACGAAATCCAGAAAGAATCATCAAGAAATACAGAAAATATCGGAAGTTTAAACTTATAAAATTCCGATAAAATCAAGCTGTGAGTACAAGTTCAACAACAGACATATACAAGTTAGCATGGTCGAAATGACCAAAAAATATGCAGAAATAAAGTTCAATATTTGTACTTTAAACTGCGAAAAGGATCACTGAGTTCCGATAAGAGACGAAGAAACTGTGACGTCTCAAAGTCGGACCAATGTCAGGAAGTGAATACACGGGAAAAACAAAGGCCAGCGGCTTGTTTAGACAGTTCGCCCTTATTCAACCCAAAATTTGACAAACCACTAAACATGAAAGTTATAGAGGACATTCTAAACTTTCTATGAATTTAAAAATTATCGAATTTGGATAAGAAATGAAAAGGTTATGATGAAAATAATTTTCAGATCTGAAGTTCACTACGTCTGTCGTTTTAGTCTCGGGACAACGAGACTAGAATGAACTTTAGACCATGTAAACTTCAAAATTTCACAAAACTCAAAACACAAAGTTATAGTAGACAATCTATGCTTTCCAAAACATCAATAATTGTAAAATTTGGACATCAAATGTGAAAGATATGCTTAAATTACCAATGACATTCAGCACAGAAAATTACGGTTTTACAGTGACAGGGCAGCAAGTTTACATCATGCTTTTTGACCATCTATGATAAGTATTTTCGAAAGTGTTCAAAATGAAAATTGTCACACTCTTTTTAGGGTTTACAGAACATCAAAAAAATCCTAATTTTGATTTAAAACGCAAAAGATATGTGCAATTTACCAACAACAAATCGCAATTGAACATGCAACAAATACAATTGAAATTTATTACCTTGAAATCTCGATCTATGCTAGAAATGTGAGTTTTCAACTCACCTTAGGATTTACTGGCAGCAAACTAGTAGATTTAGTAAGTAAAGTAAGGAGCTTTGGCCTTGATTTGGTGCTAGAAACCTTATAGCCTTGCCATTGCTCTTCAATTTTTACCCTAAAACTTAATTTACCCAAAAACACAAAAATGAAATTTCCCGCCACAATCAAATCTACAAATTCAGAATAAGATGAGGATATGATTGAGAAGTTTACCTGGATTTTACAGGATTTTATTTAAATTTGTTTGATTTTAAAACCACAATCTTTGCTCGACTAAGTTTGCATTGGGAAGTTTGTCTCTGTTTGATAATTTCTGAACGTACAGGAGAAGGAGTTGTTTCTCCTACTTAGCAATTCACTAAGTGTCTAAATGGACTGCTATAAACTTAAAGCCAAAAACCCTTAATTTAAATAAACCAACTTGTAAATTAACCATTCTCTAATAACATTTTATGCCATTTTAAAACACCATTATCTCATAGGTTAACACACCTAAAAATTAATGTGAGTACACTAAAAATAAGTTCGTTAACTAATCTTTTCAACAAAACGGTAAAACATAGATTTTACAATCATTTGACCCTTCATTTTTATTGTTGAAAATGACACTCTTCAATTTGTAAAAAGAAATGTGACAACATGATAATTAAATCAATTAAACCCCAAAAATCATATTTTATTATTTATAAAACATCACAAACCATATAAAAATATTTTTACATCCAATTTTTTTTTCAATATTACACATTTTTATTCACATTCTTAACCATATTTAATTTTTAACACATCATTAAAATTAACAAAAATTACCATTTGACCATTATTTCCGCAATAATTGCATTTTATCAAATTAAAACCATTTAATGCTCATTATTATCCCAAAATAACATACTAAAATTTTCAAAACTTTATTTTCTTCATTTTATATTTATTTACAACAAATAAATGATGAATTAATTTTATTTATCCCTATTTAAATGAAATTACCATCAAATAAACATAATTTTATTATTCTTACTTTATTTACAGCCAAACTTCTTAATCTCCATTTTATTACACCAAAACCCATTGTTTATTTTAAAAAGAACAATTTTAACAAATTTTACATCTAAAAATTTATTTTATTCCTCCATTTTAAATTAAAATCATTATTATAATTTATCTTTATAGGTAATCACAAAACCAGGGTTGTTACAGATTTACTTCAAAATTTCATTTCAAATATGGGATTTAAAATGAATACAATTTAAGATAAACAAAGTTTAAATAATTTAAAAACCTTTTTAAATTACATGATAAAGAAATTCTTGTCTTATAAAAGAAATTTATAAGAATTTAAACCAAATTCATTTTTAAATTGAACAATTTATAAATACAATTTAATATACAAAGTTGTTTAAATCTTTCAAATTTAAGACTTATTTTATTTCAAAAACTGAAATACATATTTAAATCTTTGATTTCCAAAATTGAACTTAACTTTAAAACTTACTCACATTTTAAAACTTTATTTTTTTAAAAATCTAAACTACTTAACCATTTAAAGTAGTTTAACAATTCAAGTTTGAAACTTTATTAAATTTTTTTTAAACTGAGATTTGAACTTAAACTTGAATTCTAGATTTCAAACTTGGATTTAAAACTTAGTTTAAACTTTACTTTACATTTATAAACTTCAGTTTTAAAATTTTTTAAACAAACATTACAAGTTTCTGTTAAAACCTATAACATCTTTTAAACCCGAGACTCCCCCAAAATGCTTCGAGTTCAAAACCCAACCTCCCCGAGCAAACTACCCAACAACTTCGAGCAACTCGAGCATAATCAAACACCACAACAAACTTCATCAGATAATAGGGCACCGTGCACATACACGTTGCCGCTGTTCATCTCCGATCATCAGCGATGATCTTCCCACATCCACAATCACTCAAACATCTTAACTCGATCATCAGATCGTGCTCAAATTCTCGAAATTGAATTCGAGAGCTAAATACCAAACATGGGAACACTGGAACAACAAATACCCCAAACTTGGAAATGCTTCGCCGTTTATCCTCCGACCACCAGAAGTACTACATCTCTGGCCATGACCTCTTATATGTCCAAGCTTCCATCTCCCAAAAACTTAAAGCACTCGATCCATTGTAGAAGACATGATGATCGATTTATTATACCTATTTAAAACTAGGGTTCCAGAAGAGATTTCGTTGCCGCAACTTCCACCATGAAATTCAACATCATCCAGTATTTTTCCCATCATCCACTAATACCCCTCCATCATCTGGAAGAACCCCGACCCCTCCAGATACATAGATCACCAGAAAACCCCAGTAGTTCCATTCCAGTTCATCTCTTAATTGCACCTTCGCCCCGAACCTAAAAACTATGATTCTTGTTTTAAAAATCATAATTTAGCTGATGCATTCGATTTGTAATACCGAATTTATAAATTACACAGTTTGAATTTTCAAATATATTGACATGCACTGTTATTTTTATACTTCCAGAGACAAACAACCTCTATTTTAATTTAATTAAATTTTTAATACTTAGTCTACGATAATCAAACAACATTGGTTTTTAAGTCAGATCCTATCAAAAACTAAATTAAATGGTAAGGGATTTTAAATGAAAATGTGAGTCTGGGAACAAAACAGAGCAAATAATACATATACACAAGATGCTTGCAAATAATATTCACATCAGACATTCACTTATATATACATGCAATACACATTTATTTCAACCATACCCGCATGCAACCAAATTTTATTTGAAGTTTAAAAGTTACTCACCTGAAACAGAAGACAACACCAATTTTTGAAAATGCTTGAAAACTGGTTTCCAGATTTGAAAACAGCCTTTTTTGATACTTGAACTCTTTGAAAACTGAAATGCTTCTTTTAAAACTTGTGTGCTTGAAAATGAAGTTGCTTTGAAAATGCAAGTGCATTGGTTTGAAGATGCAGGCTTTAAAACAGATTTGAAATTGCAGGTTTGCATGCAGAAGATAATTCCAGATTTGCTTTGAATAACTGGAATACTTCTGCTTATTTGATCAGAGGATTTGGAAAATGTTACAGGGTAATGATTTACATTTTTGAACTGAGGATTCGAAGATGATTGCTGATTTACTTGACTACAGATTTTGTTTTGAAAATAATTTGCAGGGAATTGATATATGGTTTGATTTTGAATCTTAAAAATGTTTGTATGTTTTTCGATTTGTTTTCTTAACTTTAAATTATGAAGATAGAAAAAAAGAAGAAAGGTGAGAGGCAAATGTATTTATATAAGTGAATTTTGTGATTTAATATAATAAAAGAAAATAAAATAAATAAGGACACTTGTAAATTATCTTAACATTTGTCAAACTGGAATGTTTATCGCTTAACGTTGTTATATGAAGCTTAGGAAAACAACACATGTCCTTTTAAAGTAATTTGTATTTAATTTAAATGTTAATGTATAAGTTATGCCTAACTAATTAGTTATTTAGTATTTTATATGTATAGAAATTTTTTTTAAAAGAAAAAGAAACCAATTATACTTATAAATAAAAGCTTACGCATATATTTAGAAATCCAAAACAATTTAAAATCTGTACTTTGGATTTTAAAACTTTATGTTCAAATTCAAATCAAATTCAAAAATCTAATATTTAAAAATCAAGTTATATATACAAATTAAATTTGAAATATTCAATTCTATTTTTTATTCAAAATCTATTTATAAAAACAATACATTATTAATATTATTTTTAGAAATAACTCATTATCAAATTAAAATAATTATAAAAGAAATTATTTCTTTATTAATAAATTACTTATTTTATTAAGCTATATTTTAAAATGAAAACAAACCTTTTTATTAATTAATTTAAATTTAAAACTTAAGCCAAAATCATTTTAATAATTTAAACATCTATCTTAACAATTTAAAATCATATACTTATTTATTCAATAACTTTGAAATACTTTTTATTAAATAAAAAAATTCAAATTACTAAAAATATTAGAATTAGAAAATATACCTTATTTATTAAATTTAAAACAAAGCTAATCAATTTACAATATCAACCATATATTTATATTATAAATAGAAACCAATTTATTAGCTTTAAAAGATAAAATCTGCTAATTAAATATTTATTAAAAGAAGATTATTAAATCAATTCAAATTTTATTAATAAAAATTATCAAATCAAATTAATTTTTAATACAGATTATTAAATAGATATTTTTGAAAATTCCGAGATATCACAGCCCTGGTGGGGATTACACATTAGAGATGGAGTCAGTAGTACTCTAGAATGAGTTGAGTGTAATAATACATATGAGTGTGTATTTGTTAGTGAATATAAAATTGTTTTATGTTGTGATGATTGGTTTGCTTAGTGGTATATGGATTCTGGTTGGTATATTCTGTACAACTCTTTTGATAGGGATCTCTAAACACTAATGCAGAACAATTCGACATGATATGGTTTTAAAATAGGGTAAATGAAATAATTGTACCCAAACTATTTTTGTATAAAAAATATCATTTTCTATAAAATATTGTAGTATATGGTTGCTTGGTTGTTAGGAAGTGATAATATTAAATTATTATCATTGAAATTGAATAAGAAATTGAAATCATTATCAACAACAGAGAAATGAATTTATATACAAATGGGATTTATAAATATAAATTGTAAATGTGATTTATAATTTGAAATAGAATTCCAGAGGAACATTTAGAAATGTTTTTGGAAGGATTTGAAATTTTGGAAATAAAAACCATTTGACTTGAAAATGGTTTTCAAAGGTTTTGGAAGAATGTTTTGGAGGGATAAAAGCACTAAACTCTTTTCGGTCGTTGGAAAATAATTCCAATGATGATTGCAACATTATCGCATTCATTTTCGAGTTTCCAGGGGAGGAATTGCTGCCGAATTGTTTTAAATAAAAGTTGTTTGTAAAACTGAGTTTGGGTTTTGAAATTCAAAAGATAATTTGAATTGATTTCAAGAATGATTTTTGAAATGTTGGAAAAACACTGGAATTTGATAAACATAGTTATGGAATAAAATTTATTAAGGTGGAAAATAAAATTGTAAATGAATAAATAAATTTGCAGTTGCAATTAAATGAAAGTGAAATTGGATGTTGAAATTCATTTCGAAATTGTAAGAAAATAGAAATGGAATTGGAATTTAATTTAATTTGTGATAAACAAAGTGAAGTATTGAAATAAAATTAGTAAGTGAAACTAATTGAAGGAATGACAAAGAAAGTATGGTTAGAAATGAATTAAATTCACATGAAATTGGAAATCCAATTTAAATAAAAATATAGATAAAAAAAATGGTGAATTGAAAATAAATATAAGAAGTGTATACAATATTTATATTAGCTTAAGAAAAAGGTGGTGAAATTCTTAAGAAAAATTTAGAGTTTAATAAGTTAATGATCGAATGAAGGTTAAACTGGAAAATCTTGAAATGGCAATTGTGAATAAGTGTATTGAAATGAAATTCAAATGTGAATAAAAGAAAAGAAATTGATAAAGCCAATAATCAATTTGAAATGAATACTTAGGATGTACGTATATTATTTTATTTGTATAGCGATTTGATCCAAAATTCGAGCACAGAATTTTGAGATAGCTATATCGTTCCAAGTTGGAATTTTCAACTCGATTTTCGACGGTGAATCTTAGTATGGATTTTTAGTTGATTCTGGAAATTTTCTATCATAGTTTAGAACTGTGCAAGGAGAATGACGGTTTCTGATTAAGAAACCAGATTTGAGTCCACACTAGGAAGTCGGGTGGACGATACTAGTTCGAAAGTGAAATTGTGTGATCAAGTGAGCGATCGAATTTGATATTTCATATGAATGATATAAGTGCATCGCACAAGGTTGAATGAAATATATATTGAAAATTTTGTGATGGAATGTGCAAAATGATTTTTGAATGTAGATATTGGATATGGTTGTTAAATGGCATAAAGGTATTATAAAGGAAAAGGAATAGGGATTTGATTTTAGAAGATAAATTTAACTGCTCGACAAAGTTATGTATTTGAATTTCTACATAAAATTTGATGATTTTCTTTTCAATCCACTTGGCTTTTCGTTTTCTTTTTGAATCTGGGGGCCCATGGTGCCATTTTGTAGTCGTACCGCGCTAGCCACACAAAGCAGATGCTGGCGAAATTTTTCAAAAATTTCGGAGTTAGAAAATTTTTTGATAAAATTTTGAAAATTTAAGTTTAAATTTAAATTTGAACGGTTAAGAAAACAATGTTGTTTGGAATTTATGGAAGATTTTGTAAAGCTAGTTGAAATGATAATGGATCTTTGAGAAAAGATTCATTTTGGCAAGTTGATAGAAAATGTTTTGGTTTTGTGAAAATAATAAACGAGTTGAGGATCATTCTTCTTAACTAGTAACTTCGGGGACGAAATTCCTTTAAGGGGGAAAGAATGTGATGACCCAGAAATTTTGACATTTGAAATTGAAATATTTGGTTGAATTTTTACATTTGGAAGTTGATTTAACCTGAATTTCAAATATCAGGATGAAATTGGCAATTAAACTTTTGAATTTAAGAATTAAAATTGGGTAAAATGTTGTACCTTCAGTTTTATGCTTGTTAAAAATATTTTCAAGGCTTCGAAAATTTATATTGGTAATACTGAAGATGATGGAAGCTTTAGAATTGGATTTGAAAGTGATTTGTTCATTTTTGAAATTTTATCATTCAAATCGATATTTAAAATTAGCCTTCCAATTCACAGTCTCGGAATTTGACGAAACTTGTTCCATTGGATCCGTAATATTATAATATTATCGGATTTTAATTTTCGTAGCGTTTGGAGTTATCGGGCGATCGCACGAATTGCAAACGCGCTGAAAACTTAATTGAAACTTAAATTAATAATTGGGTTCGAAAAGCTATCTTCTCCATACGATCAAATTTGGACCCGAAACTTTTTCCATTGTGTTTGGAATAGACGTATAGCATTATAAACGCTTGGTGGCACGCCTCGATTAGAGATCGAGATTGTGAGTTGTGCGATTGTAACCATTTAAAATTGAATTTGAATTTAATATATATATATATATATATATATATATATATGTCTGTTTAATATCGTATTTTCACAAGACAGGTGATGCACGTTTGTTCTTTTCAACACTTGGCATCTTTATTGACACGCGTTGTTTTTTTGGAAAGAAAAATATATATAAAATTTATCTTCGTTAAGAAAAATCAAAGAAAAAAAACAAACGAAAAACACCTTCATTCTAAATTAAATAACAATGGCCGACACTGTCAATCTCTCCCCCTTTTGTTTTGAAATTTTAACCAGAGAAAAGAAAAAAAAATCAAATCAAACTATTTTCAATTGGAGGCAAAGCTAGGGTAGTTCTGATGGGTTCATGCGACGGCAAGCAATTAATGTCAATTGAGGCCACGATAACGAAAGTAGATTTGTCTCAGTTTCAAATCTTGATCATGGTAGAGGGGGTCGGCGAGCATAAGGGAATTTGTTCATGGTGAGGCTGCGATGGAGTCGCCTGGCCGAGTGCATTGAAATAGTCAGTCAACTCGATGTCGCGATCAAGTTTTCTAGGCACGGCGATCAATCTGAGTGGCGTGCGTTCGTCTGGAGATGGAGACAAGGCGAATTGGGGAGGTTTCGATGTCTTTTTCTTCGACATCGCGACGTATCTCGAGAAGCAGTGGCATGCGCGACGATGAAGGGCCGGTCGACTGTCATTGGTGGCGCGTGGTGATAGCGAGGCGATGATCGGGGCAAGCAAGGGTTTGGTGTTCGTCGTCGAAAGCTTGTTCGAGCTTGCGAACCAAGGTGTTAGTTTGCATGGGTTTTGACCTTTGGACTGATGGCCGCGAATTTGATGTCAAAGTGCAGACGATATTAGTTTTTTTTTTGTGTTTTTCCATTAAACCAAAATAAATTTATATATTTTTGTGTAGTATAGTTAAAACAGAAAATTTGTTTGCAATAAGGTTTAAATGGTAAATTCTGTTTTAATCAAATATATATCTGCATACCTATATTTAATTTTTATAGATGAAGGAGAAAACTTTATATAAAAGATTTTAAAATTTTATATATGTGTATATATATAGAAATTTATTAAAGGGAAAATTATTTTAAAAAAAATTATTAATTTGAAAGAAAATCATTAGTTAAATTGATAAATAGTAAATTAATTGTTGAATCAATTCAAATGATAATTAATCGTTCAATTTTTGCCAAGTGTTAATAAAATTATATAATGATTTATAAGGTCTAGAATCAAGGAACAAGCTGAAATGGAAAATGGATTGCATGCATTGTTAAAGGTGAGATCTTCTCACTCAATCGGATTTTCCGTTTTAATTTTAAATATTTAAATTTAAAATTGTTGATTTTGTGCTTGGACGATAAATTATTATCAGTTGTATTGAATTAGACCATATGCACCGCATAATAGCGGAGGATATTAATAAACCCATATACTGCGATATTCCACATCGAAGTGGAATTGGTATTATATATGTATTTGGAGTGATTGATTTTCCACATTATATAGCGGATGAGACCCTATGCACCGCATAATAGCGGATGATATTATATTGATCCCATATACCATAGTATTCCACCTCGAAGTGGAATTGATATTTAATTGTTGTGCTAACGTCTGTGGATGCAAGGAAATAGGTTGGAGGGATCCAAGTGGACAAATATTTGAATTTGTTTTAATATTGTATGTTGATTATTTATAATCTGTGTATGATTATACTTGTGATTGAAATCTTTGAAGGCCATAGTTTAGCCTAATTTATTTTTGGTATCGTAGGAAACCGGAAATAAATAAAATTGTATTTTTGAAATTCAAGTTGAAAATTTATAGTATTTTTTTTTTGAGAATTGGATAAATTTAAAAGAAGGAATTTTAAAAGGATAAAGTTTTATTTTTGAATCCTACTGAATAAATTCCAATAATATGGAAAAGGATTTTAATAAATGGATTTCAAATACTATTCAAAAAAATTGAACAATTTATTTTAAAATACGGATTTTAAATAGTTTGGAAGAGATAAAGGAATCTATTTTAAAAATAAATTCGAAAATTGATTTGGTGTTAAAAAAAATAAGCCTTTGGGAAATCAATATGAAAATTGATTTGGCGTTCGAATAAAAATCGATTTGGTGTTTGAAATAAATTTAGAAATCAATTTGGAAATTGATTTGTTGTTTGGAAATAATTTTTGAAATCAATTTGAAAATCGTATATCAGTAGATGTTTGATAATTTTAAATTCACAATGGGAATTTAAAAAGGAAAGGGAAATTTGTTTTAAAAATAAATATTGATTTATTTTCAAAGTGTGGAAAGAAATTTGCGGATTTGGAATATTAATTGAGATAAATCAAGAAGAATTTATTTATTGATTTAAATGGCCCAATTCGAAAGGAAGTTGAATTTTCCCTGTAAAGCCGAGTATGTTTTTAAAGTAGCTTTCAAAATTAAAAGTTTTTAAGTTGGTTTTAAAAAGGATATTTGTGGAGAAATTATTTCTTAAGTTGTTTTTAAATATTTAAAGTAAAAGATTTATTTAATTAGTTAAAGAAGTGATTATTTAAAGATTTAATTGATATTTGATTAGAAAATGGTTATTTAAATAATTGCACTCTATCTAATAATTTTATTTTAGAATTACTTCGGACTTAAGTTTATATGAGATATTAGTATAATATTTTCATAACTAATATTTAAGAAAGTTTTTTAAAATAGTTTTATTTTAAATGTTTCCAAGTATATCTTGGATAGTATTTGAAATTTTTTAAAGTATTTGAGCTCGGAAAATTTTCAATGGAATTAAATAAATATTTGAAAATTTATTCCACGTGAGGAAAGTGATTTGAAATTTGTTTTCAAAAGATTGAAAGGTGAAAAGTGATTTGAAATTTGTTTTCAAAAGATTGAAAGGTGAAAAGTGATTTGAAATTTGTTCTCAAATGGTTAAAGTGTTAAAATTATATCTTGCAAAGATATTTTGAAAATAAATAATTGGGGAAAATTATTTAAATCTTGGTGATTGTTGTGAATATAGATATAACCGATTATCAATATTGGCCTTCAAATGGCATTTGAATTTCGATGTGACCGGGGGTCGGATTCCAAACGGTTATCCGAAAACCACATCGAATCTTTGTGATGGATCTTTTGTTTAAAAGATCAAAGTTGAAATTTGTTGTTATTTGTTTGAAATTTGAATGTTACACTTATTCTTAAAATAAGCTCTCGTTGTTCGGATTAGTCGGGAGAGGACTTTTTGTCATAAAACCCATTTCGAATAATGATATGACGAAATGGGATTGCATTTGAAGATGGTGTTGAAGACTGGTTATTTTCGAAAGTGAAAGGATTACCTATCGAATGTCTCTGCATAGGGTTGCTCCGGTATAGAGATTTTATCACCCTTTGGATGGGATTCCAGATGTGATTTGTGAATATCTAGATTTGCAAGGGCTTCTTTGAAGTGCCTTCAGTTCCGTTCGATCCCGGAACTGACTTGTATGGATGTGTGTCTGACGTTACACTTTGAGATGTAAAGCTAGTTTCTATCAAATACATTTCTGTCGGTGGCGGAGAATTTATTCCCTTAGCTTAACTCCCTCCTTTGAGACGTACGAGCTGTAGTTGATGATTGCTAGTTAGATGTTCCCAAACTGGTAATGTGGCATACGAAGTGCTGCTGATCATTTGTTGATCGAAGCATGGCTTTGTGAAAAGTGTAGTTTTGTGGGCGAGACTTCGTCGGACCTTACAACCCGAAAATGGTCGAAAGAGGAAGGATGCGACAAGATTATTTGAGGGTAGCGCCCCTTGAGGGTATGTCATTTCCTTCTGGAAAAGGGTTGTATCATGGTATGGAGCCCAGATATTTAACCTATGTGGTTGCTGCAAATTTATTATATTTTGTGGTTGTTGCTTTGTGGTTGAGGATCCTCGGATAAAGGTGGCAAACGACCGGGGGATGGCATACTCATGTAGTAGTTACCTAGTTATAGAGGTAACCCAACCTTGTGTTTGAAGAGATCCGGTTAGGTTCTCGGGGCATCCCTCCAGAGGCGTACCCATGTGGCCTAGGAAGTTTCTTAGCCTGACCATTTGTTGGAAATATAATCATCAATGCGTGCCTTGTACGGTTTTAGTTGCAAAACCTGCCATTTAACATGGTGGCTGTAGTAGGCATGCTATAATGGTACGTATGCTGGCTAAGGTTAATATTATACTTGTAATGTTTACCACTATGCACTAATGATAATATTAAAAAGAATTTTACGTATCAAACATGTTTGACTATCATAAGGAGAAATCTCCTCCTATTGTACGCTTGCATTGTGTGTGTGTGGGGAGGCCTTATGGTAGTTTCATTTTTCGAAAGCATAGCCGATTTCTTTTCTTTTCTTTGTAAAAATAACTGTTTTTAAGATCTCACACCAGTCCAATGACTGAGCTAGAGTTTATTGTTCTCTTTCTAAACTCTGGGTGCCCATAATTTTCCACATGGGCAACCTAGAGTTATATAACATCCAGGAATTTTTAACAATATCAATTTAATAATCTGTATTAAAAATTAAATTGATATTGATATTTTGTTAATATTAATTCAAATTGATTTAGTAATCTTCTTCAATAAATATTTAAATTGGTTATTTTATCTTTTAAAAATGATAAATTGGTTTCTATTTATAATATAAATATATGGTTCATATTTTAAATAGATTAGCATTGTTTTAATTTTAATAAATAAAACATATTTTTCTAATTATAATATTTGTAGTAATTTGAAAATTTGTTTTCATTTAATATTAGCTTTTCAAAGTTAAATAAATAAATCTTGGTTTAAAACTTAATAGGTGAATCATGTTTTAAATATTCTAATATATACATTTTAATTTGGAAATTTTGATTAAATTAGTATTGAGTTTTTAAAACTATTTAATAAATAAATATATGATTTTAAAATTGATAAGAAAAATATTAAATGCTTAAAATAATATGGCTTGAGTTTTAAATTTAAAATGAATTCACAAAAAAAAGTTTTATGGCTTAATAAAATAGATAATTTATTAATAAAAATATAATTTCTTTTAAAATGATCTTATTTTAATAATGATTCATTTCTAAAAATAATATCAATAGTGTATTTTTTACAAACTGGTTTTGAATAAAATTTGCAATTGTTATTTCAAATTAAATTTATATACATAACTTGATTTGAAAATAATTGATTTTGGATTTGATTTGAATTTAAATTCCAAAGTATAAATCTTAATTATTTTAAATTTTATATGTATAAATTTTATTTATAAACATGGTTTTTTATTTCTTTTTATAAATTTATATACATATTTAATATTAACTAAAAATTAAAATTAGTCTTAATGTACATAATAACATGTAAATTAAATATTAATTACTCTAAATAAGACAAATGTTGCATTCTTAAGCATTGATTAAACAAGTGTTAAAAGATTAACATAATAACGTGACAAATGTTAGGATTATATATAAGTGTAAATTTTGTTTTAATTTTTTTCTTTTATTTAATTAAATCTGAAAACTACATCTATATAAACTTGTATTTTCATTCATACTTGTTTTCTCATTACCTAAAATCAAAAGAGAAAAACTTTAAACACCACTTCAAAATTAGTGCCTCCTCTTTAAGAACCCTGCATGTTCAAATCTGAACATCCTCAAAAATCAGAAAGGCCTGCATTCTTTTTATAAACTAGAAATGATGGATCTGCATGTGACGCAGCGGAAATACGAAAAATTAGATGAAACGGTGAAAGTAGCAATCGGTGGATTGAAAGATACTGAAAGGCCCAAATTCGTTGATCCGAAGATACCGAATTCTAGCTATCTCTGACACGTTGATCGCGCACAATACCGTTGAAAGAGATCTACAATTCTTCAAGCGTTGATCAAGCGCACTTGATTCCGCGAATTGGCTTCAACGAACGTTGATTCGAGCGCACTCGAATATCGTAAGTGGAGATAGGAGATCACACTCAACTACCAATTTAATGAAAGCACAAAGCTAACAAACAAGAGTTTATTCCAAAATCAACAACCATTCACAATGACCCCAACTCGTCTATTTATAGGCTACATCACTCCACACAACACATTACCACACCACCGACCTACCATAGGTCGTTAACGACTTAAAATACAAGACACAACACAACCCAGGTCGCACGCGACCTGACAACGTACAAGAGACGTGACCTACGATCTAAACAAGGTCGGCAACGATCTATCATTATAACATAGTGCGCGACTTGTCACATAAATCGACATACGACTTAAAAACAAAACAATGAAGACACCAAACGCCTTAACGACCTAACAGATACAACGCACGCAACCTATACATATACACATAACAACGACTTACGACTTATGACACCAACGACTCAACTTATATGCAGCAGCGACTCAAGAACAGCTTCAAGAAAACTTCGCGCGACCTAACACTTAGACGACATAAGGAACTTGCTTCATGCGACTTAAGAACTGGAGCGACTTAAGGCCTGAGCGACCTATCTTAGGTCGTAGCTCGTCAAGTTTTAGCTCGTTACTCATCACTTGGTCGTTGGGTCCTTCCCACTACGCAACTCACATCATCCTTTAGTACTGTAGGTCGCAGGCGACTTAAGGAAGGCTTCTTTAACTCGCTAGGTTGCGTGCATGTCTGATTGGTTATCCCGTTAACTCGCGAGTGCTCTTTGCTAGGTCGTGCATCTCCACTAGGTCGCAACCGACCCTCGTTAACTCGCGATTCTTCAATTTGTACTGCATTGAAGCGACCTAAAATATTGGGGCGACTTGAATCAGGCTGGGCTGCATCATCCTCCCCAGGTTGGGAAAAATTCATCCTCGAATTTAAAAGTTCTTCTCTATTGTATTGTTCTTCTCCATAATACGGTATAAAATGTTTAACATTAAACACGTCAGAAGTGTACACATCCTCTGGCATCTTCAACATATACGCGTTCTCATTGATTCGTTTCACAATCTTTACAGGACCAATCTTTCGAGCTTTAAGTTTATTGTATGCTCCCACTGGAAAACGATCCTTCGTTAGCACCGCATATACTAAATCTCCTTCATTCAATTCAACACTCCTCCGCTTCAGATCTGCAGATCCTTTATGCTTCTCATTCGACTTTTCCAATTGTTCCTTAACGATTTTATGGCATTCCATTAAACCATCAACAAAATCAGCAGCTCGTTTAACTATCCCCTTTGGTTGCGGCACTGTCGTTAAATCCAACGGTCCCTTTGGAATGGCTGAATATACAACTTGAAACGGACAGAACTCAGTACTATGATTGACTGCATGATTATGTGCAAACTCTGCTTGACATAACTTCACATCCCAACTCTTCAGATTATCTTTCACCAAACATCTCAATAAATTCCCCAACGATCTGTTCACAACCTCCGTTTGTCCATCTGTCTGTGGATGGTAAGCGCTACTAAAATTCAGCTTCGTTCCGACCATCTTCCACAAACTTAGCCAAAAGTGACTCAGAAAACGAGTATCCCTATCCGACACAATAGATTCTGGCAATCCATGAAGTCGATAGATCTCTGTAACAACCTGCATATTTATCGATTTTATATTTAAATATTTTATTTAAATATTTTATCGTTCGTCGGATTTTGGTCCGAAAACCTACTTTTTGCATACCGTCGAATTAGGACTCGAGACCACCTCCATTGAGTTCAAAATGACGTTTGCGACCTTTTTGAGTATAAGCTTCGATATGTTTGGAGAAATTTGATTTTTGCTACTTTTCACTTTGGGTTTGGTTTTGGGCTCAGCCCTATGTTTTAACTTATACTCCAAAACTGAACTACTCTCCCCATTCTCCCTCACTTCTTTCTCTTTTCAGTTTTCTTAGCATTAATGGTGGAGAGGAGTGGAAATTAAAACTCCAAGCCCTAGCTCCTCTTGCTAGCTCAAGTTCTTGCTCCGAAATCAAAGAGAACCCCTTGGTAAGCATCTCCTTCATCTTCTCCAACTCTTTCTCCATTCAATTTCAGAAATTTCCTAAACCTAATTTAGGGAATGTTTCTCTTTTAAGCTTAGATTCAAGCTTGTTGAGTTGGAATTGAAGTGTGCTTGTTCTTGCCATTGCTTCATAGCATCTTCTTCATTAATTTGGGTTCAAAGGTGAGATTTTTATCTCACATCTATGACTATAAGTATCTTTGGTTGTTAGGTATGAATTCCTAACAATTATTCATGTGCAATTGCTTTTGATTTGGATTAGATTTGTAAATATTCCAATTTTTGGTGTTTGAAGCCAATTCTCTAAAAATCATAACTTTGGTGTTTGATCATGCTTTAGTAGGTGTTTCGGAGAGCCTATAAGGCTGGGTTGTCATTTGGCATAAATACCTAGTCTTCGTCGCTCGTCCGATCGCTTCCGTTTGAATTTTCGCCCATTTTTGGGCAAGGCTGATTTTTGCCTACAGGAGGATTTCAGACATCTGAACCCAATTTCAGATGTCTGGTTTCAAATTCAGACGTCTGGTTTGGAAATTCAGACGTCTGGAATTGGTCCCTAGAAAACGTAAAAAGGCAGAGAAGAAATCCGGACGTCTGGAAATCCACCAGACGTCTGGTTTGAATTTCAGACGTCTGAAATGTGCAGTTTTGCCTATTTTGGCTATTTTTGAGTAAATTTCCAACTTTAATCGATTCGTGTTGTTTCCTATTTGTTGTTATCATCTATTATAACTTTGATGACCTTCCCTTTGGGAATTTAGATATATCCTCTTTGATGGATTTGATATCGATTTCTTTGGATTTTATTCACGTCTTCGAATGTGAATTTTGTAATTGGTTGTTCTTACAATCTTCTTTGTGATTTGTCACTTTAAAAATATAAAGGTTTTCTATACTAGTAGTAAATATCAAAACTCTTTCTTCAAATGATTTCAACTCTATTTTAATACCAAATTCGTTTATAAAACAGTTTTCTAATCTAATAGTATATACAAACCTTTACCTCACTCGTATGAGAAATCTAATTAAACGGCTTAGTAAAACAAGTGGCATAAAACGCTTGCGTTTACTTCGTCGGTTAATTCTTGGACTTGTTCGATTGAATCTCTTGTGACAATTTTCTAGTGGAGATTTACAGTTTGTTCGTAAATGTTTAAGTTAAGTAAGTGGTTATGGGACATGAAGCTAAACTTTTATATTTACTAGCTTAGTGTAATTGACACTTCTCGTTGATCATGATGATCATCTTTGTGATTTAGACTAGCAATGTGCGATGTCTCTTTGTTTGCGAGGTTAGGCTAGACACCACTTGTGTGATTCCATTCACACATACCTTTTCGGTTAGCCTAGACACCACTTGTGTGATTCCATTCACACATACCTTTTTGCTTTTTGGTTAGGATAGACACCACTTATGTGATTCCATTCACACATACTTTTTCGGTTAGCCTAGACACCACTTGTGTGATTCCATTCACACATACCTTTTTGCTTTTTGGTTAGGCTAGACACCACTTGTATGATTCCATTCACACATACTTTTTCGGTTAGCCTAGACACCACTTGTATGATTCCATTCACACATACCTTTTCGGTTAGCCTAGACACCACTTGTGTGATTCCATTCACACATACCTTTTCGGTTAGCCTAGACACCACTTGTGTGATTCCATTCACACATACTTTTTCGGTTAGCCTAGACACCACTTGTGTGATTCCACTCACACATACTTCTTTGTGATTTTTGGATTTTGTGTGTTGATTTCTGGAATTTGTGTTTCACCAACTTTTACGATTGGCATGGATATATATATGTCACTTATTGTGGCTTGGTGAATGAAATCAGGAGTATGACATTCCTTTTTATCTTGAGTAGATTATTGTGATATTGATTAATCTCTTGTTGATTTTCAATTACTTATTTATCACAGCTTGGCATTGTGATTATTATATGTTTATGTCATATCTCTTATTATATATCACTTCATCTGATATTTATAGCTAGACTGATCCGTTTATTATTTTCTTATTAAATAATACTCGGGTCAGACCGAGATGTTACAGGTGCTTCTGCTTGACTTCTCTCTTGGGATTGATTCCTCTGACTTTTGGTTAACTACTTAGATTAGTAGTTTTTGTTGTATACATTTGAGATATAGACTCCATAATGTATACTTATTCTTTTATGTAGTTCATGTAACTATTCTTTTGTGATATTGTGGATCTTTTTAGACCACTACTCTGATATACACTTTCATGTGTAATATTCATATCTATTTCCGCCTTTGTGATATGAATTATCTGTGACTGATTTGTGTTATGTTTATTTCTATATTTGTTTCCAAAGACCTTTATAGCCACTGTGTAGTAGCTTTGAGTCTGTGTCGGTATGTCGGATTTCCTCTTGAGATGGAAAGTTATATTTTTATCCGGTATATCGGTACTCGCACAAAGCAATTATACAGATGGTCGCTCCTCAACAGCCTTATTCTCTGTGCTAGTTGACAGCATTCACAGTAATGTTCTTGGCTAGCGTGGGTATAGAGGTGGTGCGTCACAGCATGGTATCAGAGCGAAACTTCGGAACAATATAGAATAATTTAGCAAGGATCATGTCCTAAGTCTTTCTAAGGAGTTGTGCCTTAGGATTTATTCGAGTCTTCGTACCGTTCTATCCTACTTTCTTTTATGATTCCTTGTTTTATCTATCAAGATTGCTTGATATTTATTTTGAGATTAACTCTTTCCTCTTCTTTCTTTCTTTCTTAAAGAAGAGAAATGGTTAGGCCTGGCCGTCCCAGCGTTGGTCAATCTAGTGCTACTCCTCAGGATGGAGTATTTATGTCTGCCCAGCGGCTTCTTGATCTAGTAAAGAACGCTCAAGCTGCCGGTCCCAATTCAGAGCCTACTCATCCTAGATCCGGCTTTGCACGCTTGTGCAGAGACTACACCGATTTGGGTGGAAGGCCATTCAAGGGGTCCGAGAGTGTTATAGAAATTCAGGCTTGGCTCAAATCATGCGATCGCATCTTTTCTCGCATGAACCTTGTTGACCTTCATCGAGTCCACGTGGCTTCTAGCATGCTGTGCAAGCCCCTAGAAACTCTTCTCTTGGTCAAGGTATTTCTCATTTAATCCTTGATTACATTTATTTCGTGATCTTCTTATTTGAGTTCTTGTTGATACGGGTTTCATCTCATTATTTTTATATCAAAAGAACTTGTCGATTCTTTTTCTTTGAATATTTTGGGCTTGATGACTTCTTTGAGGATTGTGAATCCGGATGATAGATCCGCAACAATCAATTTGTCTTTATTGATGTCGAAATTATTTTATGTGATTTTTCTGTCCGAGCCGATTTTTTTTAGGCATCGGAATTTACTTTTGTAAGGATTGGCTTAATTATTATGAGGCCATATCCTTTGTCCCGTGTGGACTATTCATCTTTGACATTTTCAATCTGTTAAGAAGATTTCTATTTTTCCTTTATGATTTTGATTCCAACTTGATGGCATCATTTTATTCCTTAAGCCCACTTATAAGGAAAGTGTTATTTCTCTCATTCATGTAGTTTGAGAAATTTTCCGGTATTTTTGAGCTTGTCTTAGGATTATCACCTAAGTAATCTTTTGTGTGGTGCTAAGGTCTTTTCAGTTTGACTTTACCATCGGTTTTCATTTGCTACGAGTTGCGGAAATTAGCATTCCACTTACCGCATTCCGCACTCGTTATGATTCTTATGAATGACTTATTATGTCATTCAATTTGTCCAGCTCATTTCATCCATTTTATAAATCGAATATTCTATGAATATTTCGATGAGACCATTCTTGTATTTATTGATTTTGGATGAAAATAGTAATTTAAAATTTTGCAAATCTTTTTCATAAGATTTATTTATAAGTAAAATTGGATTTTTGTTCTTGAAACGAACAAAGAATATTCTTAAAATTTTTTAAGAGATTTATTTATCCTATAAAAGATGATTTTGTGATTGTATTGCCCGCTTTTACAATTTTGGTCGATGCGCTTGATCAACGTTATCGATAGGAATTTCCTAAACGCTTTGATGTGACAATCAGACACGATATATTGACTTGTAAAAATGTAAATTTTTGTAGAAAGATTATTACATAAAAGTAAAAATGTAATTTTGAAAGTTTTAACTTTTCGGGGAAGAGAATTATTTAAAAGAAGTTCTTTCTTTTCAATACTCTTATTCTTGTGATTCCTAAAGGGTAACCAAGACTTTGCTATTTGTACCGATACTAGTCGTATTGGTTTGGAATGCCATTCTCTTGCAAAGGAGAACGTGCTATCACTTGTGCTTCTAAATCATTATAGCTTATCGAGACTAGATATGCCACTCATGATCTAGTGTTCGTGGCTATTGTTTTTGCTTTTGGAATTTGGCATCATCATATTTGGATGAGAAATTTGTTCTCTACCTTGATCATAAATCTTTAGAATATTTATGTTCTCTTAAGGAACTGCATGTTGACTCGAGTTCCTAGCTTCTTATGATCTTGATATTCTTTTTATCCCGAAGGGGAAATCGTGTTGCCAATGCGTTTAGTCGTAAGCAACAAGGGGTTGTTTCTTTGTTGATAGCCGAATGAAATTATCTTTTTATCAAGTTCATCGGACGTTTTGATGTACTTCGTTTTATTGAGTTTCATCTCATTTCTTTTATGAGCTTGCGTCCGATGTTCTTTTATTGTGTTCGGTTCATTGGGCGTACCGTTTTTGTACTACGTCGGTGTTCCGAAATCATTCGGGCTTCGGTTCATTGGACGTACCGTTTTTGTACTATGTCGGTCTTCCGAAATCATTCGGGCTTTGATTCATTGGATGTACCGTTTGTACTACATCGATGTCTTTGCTTTTGATTCATTGGATGTACCGTTTGTACTACATCAATGTCTTTTCTTTTTGGATTCATTGGATGTACCGTTTGTACTCATCAGTGTCTTTGATTCATTGGATGTACCATTTGTACTACATCAATGTCTTTTCTTTTTGGATTCATTGGATGTACCGTTTGTACTACATCAGTGTCTTTGATTCATTGGATGTACCGTTTGTACTACATCAATGTCTTTGCTTTTGATTCATTGAATGTACCATTTGTACTACATCAATGTGTTTGCTTTTGATTCATTGGATGTACCGTTTGTACTACATCAATGTCTTTTCTTTTTGGATTCATTGGATGTACAGTTTGTACTACATCAGTGTCTTTGATTCATTGGATGTACCGTTTGTACTACATCAATGTCTTTACTTTTGATTCATTGGATGTACCGTTCGTACTACATCAATGTCTTTTCTTTTTGGATTCATTGGATGTACCGTTTGTACTACATCAGTGTCTTTGATTCATTGGATGTACTGTTTGTACTACATCAATGTCTTTTCTTTTTGGATTCATTGGATGTACCGTTTGCACTACATCAATGACTTGGCTTTTCGGTTCATTGGACGTACCGCCTTTGTGCTACGTCGGTGCTCCAAATTATTCGAGTTTCTAGTTTCTCGGGCGTACCGTATTTGTACTACGCCGTTGCACCGGCTCAACTTTTTGCTATTTTTGACGTTTTCCACGTCTTTTAACTATGGAAATGCTTTTATGTTTTCGGTTTTTATTCTTGAGCCCGGTATTATTGAGGGATTGAAGTTTCACCAAATTTGACTTTTGAGCACCATTCCATTCGCATCATTGCTTCGGGGGTTGAGCGCCTTCGATATAAAGATATTCTTTTTGATAGAAGTTCAATGGTTCTCAAATCCTAAGGGTTGCTCATGTGAAATATTGAGAATTCATCGAACCAAAACTTTCGGATTTACTCCTTCGTGCTCTTTATGGTGAACTTGTTGATTCAAATTTTCTTTTGTGTTAATATGCTTCTATGGTTGTTACTTCTTATATTTCCTTCTTAATTATTGCGAGGACGCAATTTCTTTAAGGAGGGGAGTTTGTAACAACCCGCATATTTATCGATTTTATATTTAAATATTTTATTTAAATATTTTATCGTTCGTCGGATTTTGGTCTGAAAACCTACTTTTTGCATATGGTCGAATTAGGACTCGAGACCACCTCCATTGAGTTCAAAATGACGTTTGCGACCTTTTTGAGTATAAGCTTCGATATGTTTGGAGAAAGTTGATTTTTGCTACTTTTCACTTTGGGTTTGGTTTTGGGCTCAGCCCTATGTTTTAACTTATACTCCAAAACTGAACCACTCTCCCCATTCTCCCTCACTTCTTTCTCTTTTCAGTTTTCTTAGCATTAATGGTGGAGAGGAGTGGAAATTAAAACTCCAAGCCCTAGCTCCTCTTGCTAGCTCAAGTTCTTGCTCCGAAATCAAAGAGAACCCCTTGGTAAGCATCTCCTTCATCTTCTCCAAATCTTTCTCCATTCAATTTCAGAAATTTCCTAAACCTAATTTAGGGAATGTTTCTCTTTTAAGCTTAGATTCAAGCTTGTTGAGTTGGAATTGAAGTGTGCTTGTTCTTGCCATTGCTTCATATCATCTTCTTCATTAATTTGGGTTCAAAGGTGAGATTTTTATCTCACATCTATGACTATAAGTATCTTTGGTTGTTAGGTATGAATTTCTAACAATTATTCATATGCAATTGCTTTTGATTTGGATTAGATTTGTAAATATTCCAATTTTTGGTGTTTGAAGCCAATTCTCTAAAAAATCATAACTTTGGTGTTTGATCATGCTTTAGTTGGTGTTTCGGAGAGCCTATAAGGCTGGGTTGTCATTTGGCATAAATCCCTAGTCTTCGTCGCTCGTCCGATCGCTTCCGTTTGGATTTTCGCCCATTTTTGGGCAAGGCTGATTTTTGCCTACAGGGGGATTTCAGACGTCTGAACCCAATTTCAGACGTCTGGTTTCAAATTCAGACGTCTGGTTTGGAATTCAGACGTCTGGAATTGGTCCCTGGAAAACGTAAAAAGGCAGAGAAGAAATCCAGACGTCTGGAAATCCAACCAGATGTCTGGCAGACGTCTGGTTTGAATTTCAGACGTCTCAAATGTGCAGTTTTGCCTATTTTGGCTATTTTTGAGTAAATTTCCAACTTTAATCGATTCGTGTTGTTTCCTATTTGTTGTTATCATCTATTATGACTTTGATGACCTTCCCTTTGGGAATTTTAGATATATCCACTTTGATGGTTTGATATCGATTTCTTTGGATTTTATTCACGTCTTCGAATGTGAATTTTGTAATTGGTTGTTCTTACAATCTTCTTTGTGATTTGTCACTTTAAAAATATAAAGATTTTCTATACTAGTAGTAAATATCAAAACTCTTTCTTCAAATGATTTCAACTCTATTTTAATACCAAATTCGTTTATAAAACAGTTTTCCAATCTAATAGTATATACAAACCTTTACCTCACTCGTATGAGAAATCTAATTAAACGGCTTAGTAAAACAAGTGGTATGAAACGCTTGCGTTTACTTCGTCGGTTAATTCTTGGACTTGTTCGATTGAATCTCTTGTGACAATTTTCTAGTGGATATTTACAGTTTGTTCGTAAATGTATAAGTTAAGTAAGTGGTTATGGGACATGAAGCTAAACATTTATATTTACTAGCTTAGTGTAATTGACACTTCTCGTTGATCATGACGATCATCTTTGTGATTTAGACTAGAAATGTGCGATGTCTCTTTGTTTGCGAGGTTAGGCTAGACACCACTTGTGTGATTCCATTCACACATACCTTTTCGGTTAGCCTAGACACCACTTGTGTGATTCCATTCACACATACCTTTTTGCTTTTTGGTTAGGCTACACACCACTTGTGTGATTCCATTCACACATACTTTTTCGGTTAGCCTAGACACCACTTGTGTGATTCCATTCACACATACCTTTTTGCTTTTTGGTTAGGCTAGACACCACTTGTGTGATTCCATTCACACATACTTTTTCGGTTAGCCTAGACACCACTTGTGTGATTCCATTCACACATACCTTTTCGGTTAGCCTAGACAACACTTGTGTGATTCCATTCACACATACCTTTTCGGTTAGCCTAGACACCACTTGTGTGATTCCATTCACACATACCTTTTTGCTTTTTGGTTAGGCTAGACACCACTTGTGTGATTCCATTCACACATACTTTTTCGGTTAGCCTAGACACCACTTGTGTGATTCCATTCACACATACCTTTTTGCTTTTTGGTTAGGCTAGACACCACTTGTGTGATTCCATTCACACATACTTTTTCGGTTAGCCTAGACACCACTTGTGTGATTCCATTCACACATACCTTTTCGGTTAGCCTAGACACCACTTGTGTGATTCCATTCACACATACTTTTTCGGTTAGCCTAGACACCACTTGTGTGATTCCACTCACACATACTTCTTTGTGATTTCTGGATTTCGTGTGTTGATTTCTGGAATTTGTTTTTCACCAACTTTTATGATTGGCATGGATATATATATGTCACTTATTGTGGCTTGGTGAATGAAATCAGGAGTATGACATTCCTTTTTATCTTGAGTAGATTATTGTGATATTGATTAATCTCTTGTTGATTTTCAATTACTTATTTATCACAGCTTGGCATTGTGATTATTATATGTTTATGTCATATCTCTTATTATATATCACTTCATCTGATATTTATAGCTAGACTGATCCATTTATTATTTTCTTATTAAATAATACTCGGGTCAGACCGAGATGTTACAGGTGCTTCTGCTTGACTTCTCTCTTAGGATTGATTCCTCTGACTTTTGGTTAACTACTTAGATTAGTAGTTTTTGTTGTATACATTTGAGATATAGACTCCATAATGTATACTTATTCTTTTGTGTAGTTCATGTAACTATTCTTTTGTGATATTGTGGATCTTTTTAGACCACTACTCTGATATACACTTTCATGTGTAATATTCATATCTATTTCCGCCTTTGTGATATGAATTGTCTGTGACTGATTTGTGTTATGTTTATTTCTATATTTGTTTCCGAAGACCTTTATAGCCACTTTGTAGTAGCTTTGAGTCTGTGTCGGTATGTCGGATTTCCTCTTGAGATGAAAAGTTATATTTTTATCCGTTATATCGGTACTCGCACAAAGCAATTATACAGATGGTCTCTCCTCAACAGCCTTATTCTCCGTGCTAGTTGACAGCATTCACGGTAATGTTTTTGGCTAGCGTGGGTATAGAGGTGGGGCGTCACAATCTCTCTGAAAAATAACTGAGCAACATGAACAGCATCCGCCATCTTCTTGCAAGCAATAAAATGTGCCATTTTCGAAAACCGGTCAACCACAACATATATAGAGTCGTTTCCCCTTTGAGTTCTCGGTAAACCCAACACAAAATCCATGCTTATATCTGCCCACGGCTTTGTTGGAACGGGGAAAGGCATATACAACCCCGCATTTGTAGCTGTCCCTTTCGAAACTTGACAAACATGACATCTATGCACAAATATTTCAACTTCCCTTCTCATCGACGGCCAAAAATAGGATTGAGAAATCAAATGCAACGTACGATCCCGTCCTACATGTCCTTCCTCATGCAACTCCTTCATAATCTTCATTCTCAAGCTGCTATCTGGTATACATAATCGATTCCCCTTGAATAAGAAACCATCAATCAACACAAATTCATTAGTATTTCCCTCCTTAACCTTTTCAACAAACTTTGCAAAGTAAGGATCCTTCTCAAATAACTCTGGCAATTGTTCGAATCCAGTCACTTCAACCTTCAACGTTGTTAACAAGTGATTCCTTCTACTCAAAGCATCTGCTACACGATTCGTCATCCCTGACTTATGTTTCACGACAAAAGTAAACTGCTGCAAATAGGCAATCCACGATGCATGCCTTGCTGAAATCTTATCCTGCCCTTGCAAGTTTTTTAACGCCTCGTGATCAGTGTAAAGAACAAACTCTTTCTGAAATAGATAGTGTCTCCAGTGTTTCACAGCTTGAACAATTGCGTAAAACTCAACATCATAAGTACTATATCTTAACTTAGCTCCAGACAACTTCTCACTGAAATAAGCAACTGGTCTTCCTTTCTGACTCAAAACTCCACCAATCCCAACTTTAGATGCATCGGTATGTAACTCGAACAGCAACTGAAAACCCGGTAATACTAGAATTGGCGCTGTCGTCAATAGTGACTTGATCTTCTCAAAAGCAAACACTGCTTCCTCTGACCACGCAAACTTCTTCCCTTTCATGCAATCGGTCACAGGTGCCATTACACTGCTAAAATGTGGAATGAACCTTCGATAGAAAGATACCAATCCATGAAAACTTCTCACTTCAGTAATTGTCTTGGGTTGTGGCCAACTCCTGACGGCTTCTACTTTACTTTCATCCACTTGAATTCCTTCCTTCGATAGAACATATCCCAGAAACAAAACACTGTGCGTCATGAACACACACTTTTTCGTTGCAGCATAAAATTTCTCCTGTCGTAGAATCAACAGTACTTCACGCAAATGCTGGACATGCTTTTCCATACTCCCACAGTAGATCAAAATATCATCAAAGTAAACTACCACAAACTTCCCAATGTATGGTCTGAAAATCTGGTTCATCACTCCCATAAAAGTACTCGGTGCATTCGATAAACCAAACGGCATAACCAACCATTCGTATAGACCTTCCCTGGTTTTAAAAGAAGTCTTCCATTCATCACCCGGTCTAATACGAATCTGATGGTATCCACTCTTCAAGTCAATCTTCGAGAATACAACAGCTCCACTCAATTGGTCGATCAAATCATCAAACCTCGGCATAGGAAATCTGTATCTCACAGTGATCTTGTTTAGAGCCCGACTGTCCGTACACATTCTCCACGTCCTATCCTTCTTCGGTACCAATAAGGCTGGCGCTGCACATGGACTCAAGCTCTCCTGAACACGCCCATGTTCTAACAACTCCTCCACCTGGCTTCTTAGTTCCTCATGCTCCTTAGGACTCATCCTGTAATGTGGTCTGTGTGGTAATAGTGCCTCTGGCACAAGATCAATTTGATGTTGAATATCCCTCAATGGTGGCAACTCCGTTGGCAACTCTTCAGGAAACACATCACTGAATTCTTCCAATACTAGCTTCACTTCCTCTGGGATTTCAACAGATTCAGTCGTTTCACGTCTAATCAACAAAAATACCTCTGGACTCTCCTTTACTTCTTCGACAAATTCTTTAAAAGTCAACAGAGTCTTCAGCTCCTCGATCTCTTCTGATTTGCTTTCTCCTTATTGTCTTTTCTTCGGAACTAAAATAATCTTAACACCTTCAAACATAAAACTGTAGCTATTGGTCCGACCATCATGCTGTACTGCTCGATCATACTGCCATGGTCTTCCCAAAAGCAAGTGACAAACATCCATCTCCACAACATCACACCAAATCTCGTCTTTATACTTCTTCCCAATAGAAAATGGAACTCGAACTCGCCTGTCCACCTTCACCTCTCCTCCTTTTCTCAACCACGCTAACTTGTAAGGATTTGGATGCTTCTCTGTCTTCAGCTTCAACTTCCTCACAGCTTCAGTAGAAATAATATTGTCACAACTTCCCGCGTCAATCACAAATTTACAAACCTTTCCCATAATAGTGCATGCTGACTGAAAGATGTTACTCCTCAACAAACTAGCTTCTTCTTCCTGCTTCGGTATCAAACAAGACCTCCTCATCATTAGATTACATCCTTCATCTCCCGACGCGATATCCTGTTCATCCTCCTCAACTGGACTAAAATAACCTTCACCAACATCCTCACCTTCAACTTCAGCAATCATAGTTCGTTTCTTCGGCTTCGAACATTCATTACTCTTGTGACCTACTTCCTGGCAATTATAACACTTGAAACTTTTGTTGACCTTTGTCTTCGCAACTTCATTCACAACTGGTTTACTGACAGTTTTCGAAACATTGGAACTCCCACTAGCACCTTTGTTCTGAGTATTAGAACTTGGAAACACGCCACCTCCTCGTCTTCCCTGCTTCTCCCAAGCCAACGCTCTCTGGTGTGCTTCAGCTATAGATCTAGGATCAAACATATTAACCATGTCTTGAATCTGCATCCTCAACCCTCCAACAAACCTAGCAGTCAATTGGTCCTCTGTCTCCATAATGTCATTTCGAGCAATCAGTTGATAAAATTCATGAGCATAATCATTAACAGTCTTCATTTCTTGCCTCAAGTTCTGCAACCTCTGATACATAAGTGATTGATAATTGTAAGGCATGAACGTAGCTTTCATCAGTTTCTTCATCTTCTCCCATGATTCATTCTTCAACTTTCCCATTCTCTCCCGTGTAAGTTTAGTTTGCTGCCACAATGCCATAGCTCTACCTCTCAACCTAGTAGCAACCAACTTCACTCGATGCTTCTCCGGAACTTCTTTGAAATCAAAGATCTCTTCAACATTAGACAACCAATCCAAAAATTCTTCTGCTACCATTCCAACCTTGAATTCTGGAATTTCCATCTTCATAACCGACTCCCATCGACGATCATCATCTACATCCCGATATGAATTTCGAACTTGTTCTCGATCTCGATAATGAATGCTAGCTCTATCACCATCTTCATCAAAATCAAATGTACATCTATATCGATCTCGACCATTCTAATCCCTTCGATCACGCATGTCCCTTCTACTATGTCTCTCTTCATCTCTATATGGCTCATCTTAAAACTCACATGGAGTTCTTCTCTCTTCATGTCTATATTCATGGTGATCTCTTCTCGATGAAATTGACGTTTCTCTTCCTTCTCTAAAAGATCGTGGCGACACCCTCCTCGCTTCCGTAACCGATGGCGAAACTCTGTTTCCTCCATGGTTCGAGATTGGCGACCTTCTTCTTTGACCTTCATTCATGTCAATCATCAATTTCTCTAACTTCCCAATACCTTCATCAAATTTCTCATCGATACGTTGTTCCATTTGCTCGGCTTCTTCTCTTCTATACAACGCTTCAACATTTTGATGGCGGTTAGCTCTCCTTGGCGGCATGATTGAATCAACACAAACACTTCAAAACTTCACAAATTTTTCAACAAATCAAATTCAAACTTCAACACTTCTACACAAAATGGTGTACGGCCTATACTTAGCTCGGCTCAACCTTTCAATCACAAATCCAAACACTTTGGCGCGCAAACATCCCGGCACAAATTCAAACACTTTCTACTTTTGATCCAAAATGATATGGATCGAAAACTCCCAACTTGTTGCAACTTCACGATGAACACCAAACTTCAAACTCCTCGGCTCCAAGACTCGGCTTAGCTATGATTGGCTAAGTCTAGCTCTGATACCAAACTGACACAGTGGAAATACGAAAAATTAGATGAAACGGTGAAAGTAGAAATCGGTGGATTGAAAGATACTGAAAGGCCCAAATTCGTTGATCCGAAGATACCGAATTCTAGCTATCTCTGACACGTTGATCGCGCACGATACCGTGGAAAGAGATCTACAATTCTTCAAGCGTTGATCAAGCGCACTTGATTCCGCGAATTGGCTTCAACGAACGTTGATTCGAGCGCACTCGAATACCGTAAGTGGATATAGGAGATCACACTCAACTACCAATTTAATGAAAGCACAAAGCTAACAAACAAGAGTTTATTCCAAAATCAACAACCATTCACAATGACCCCAACTCGTCTATTTATAGGCTACATCACTCCACACAACACATTACCACACCAACGACCTACCATAGGTCGTTAACGACTTAAAATACAAGACACAACACAACCCAGGTCGCACGCGACCTAACAACGTACAAGAGACGCGACCTACGATCTAAACAAGGTCGGCAACGACTATCATTATAACATAGTGCGCGACTTATCACATAAAGCGACATACGACTTAAAAACAAAACAATACAGACACCAAACGCCATAATGACCCAACAGATACAACGCACGCAACCTATACATATACACATAACAAGGACTTACGACTTATGACACCAAGGACTCAACTTATATGCAGTAGCGACTCAAGAACAGCTTCGAGAAAACTTCGCGCGACCTAACACTTAGACGACATAAGGAACTTGCTTCATGCGACTTAAGAACTGGAGCGACTTAAGGCCTAAGCGACCTATCTTAGGTCGTAGCTCGTCAAGTTTTAGCTCGTTACTCATCACTTGGTCGTTGGGTCCTTTCCACTGCGCAACTCACATCATCCTTTAGTACTATAGGTCGCACGCGACTTAAGGAAGGCTTGTTTAACTCGCTAGGTCGCGTTCATGTCTGATTGGTTATCCCGTTAACTCGTGAGTGCTCTTTGCTTGGTCGTGCATCTCCACTAGGTCGCAACCGACCCTCGTTAACTCGCGATTCTTTAATTTTTACTGCATCGAAGCGACCTAAAATATTGGGGTGACTTGAATCAGGCTGGGCTACATCAGCATGTATTTGGAAATGAACAAATCTGCATTATTTTCCTGCAAAACAGTTTTTCAATCAAAACAAACCTGCATTTTTAAATCTACACAACTTCAAATCCGAGGCATGTTCAAAAGCTAAGTTTCAAAAGCATTTTTATGGAGACATGCAAGCAGTTTAAACCAAAAAGGGGCATTTCAGTTTAAAGAGATTCAAAGGCCTTCAATCAGAGGCTCTGTTTCTTTATAAAGGAAAAAGGTGAGTAACTTTTTAAATTTAAAAGTTAAAATAGGTTGCATGTTAGAATGTTTGATATAAATAAGTATTGTTTGTGAAAATCTGATGTGAGGATGTAATGCGTGCATGCTATTATTTTTACTTGCCTGTTCTGTTTGATTTTCCAGACACAAACTTCATTAAAACACTTATCTTTTAATTAAGTTTCTGATATGAAGAAATTTATGGAGATAAATTGTTATTTATCTTAAGTCAATATTTAAAATTTTAAGTAAGTTAAAATATTGTGTTATTGTCTCTGGAAATATATAAAATCAGTGTATGTTGATTTTTTTTTCAAAAATCCAAACATGTTATTTTAGTATTTTAATATCATAAATCAATAGTATTGCTAAAGCATGATTTTTAAATCAAGTATTAGGATTTTTAGAGTAAAGTTAAAGGCACAGTTAGAGGTTGAACTAAAAATGGATTTTAAGCAAATCATGGTGATTTATGACCTGAGGAAGCTCGGGGTTCCTCTGAGTAGTAGAGGAGGGTTTGTAGATGCTTAGAAAAATCTTGGATGGTGATATAATTTGTCAGAGAGGATACAGTTTTGAAATCTATTTTTAAACCCTAGTTTGAAAGGGGTATGAAGAATCAATCATTTCGGGATGAAGGAGTGACCGAGTGCTTTAATCTTTTGAGGATCGGTAGTTGGTGTGCGGATGAGTTCGGGGCCGGAAGGGTTGATCATTTGGTGGTTGGAGCGGCGAAGACTTGCCGTTGACAGGTTTTGGGGGAAACCTGACTTTTGTTTCCAGGTTTGAAGATTTTGCACTCGATTTTGATTTCTTGGGTGGAGGTTCGATTGGATGTTCGTGTTGTGTTTTAGGGTTGGATTCTGATGAGTGGCGATCATCAATGGCGACCTACGGTGGCTGGAGTCGCCGTGCATATGCACGGCGATGAGTTTTCCTGGTGATGTTGGGTTTGCTACTGGAACAGGGGAAGTTTTTGGTTTTTCTCGAAGTAAGTGGGTAGTTGGCTCGGGGAAGTCAAGCATAAAACTCGAAGCAGTTTTGTATTGTTCTCGAGTTGTTCTGTACATTTTCAGGTTTACAAATACCTGGTAAATCCGTGTTTAAAATTTTTAAAATCTGAAGTTTTTCTTATGTTAAGGAAAGTTTAAATTCAAGTTTAAATTCAAAGTTTAAATTTTAGAATTTAAGTTAAATTTAAAATCTCAGATTTTAAATAAAAATAAAGCTTTAAAAAGTAAACTTAATTAACTACTTTATTTGGTAAAAATAGTTACAACTTTTAAAAATGAAGTTCTTGTTAAAATAGAAGCAAGTTAAATGAAGTTTAAATCTGGGAATTTAGAAAATGAATTTCAGTTTTTGAAATTAAAAGAAGGTTTAAATTTGAAAGATTTTAACAAAATGTTAATTGAAATTTTGAAGTGAATTTAGTTTCAAAATTTTTATGAAATTTAAATTCTAAGACAAACACTTATTTGTCTTGCAATTTAAAAAGTTTTAAATTGTTTAAACTTTGATAAGTTTAAATTATTCTTATTTTAAAACTTGTATTTAAAATGAAATTTGAAAGAAAGTTCAAAAGTACTTTGTTTTAAATAAATTTGTTTTTAAACAAAATATAGAAATGTTTTATCTTAAAATTAATTAAGATTAATGTTTTGAAATTAATTTAATTAATGGAGTAATTAAGAAAGGGTTGATTAATTTAATTAATTAATATTTTGGAATTTATAAATCTTGATTTAGGATTAATCAATTTGTAATTAAGAGCATTAATTAAATTATTAACTAATGATTAAAGAATTATTAATTAAGTAATTAAGCTTTAATCAAGGTTAATTTATTGAATAATTAACTTTAATTAATGGATAATTAAAGATAATTTAATTTGCAATTAATCTAAGTTAATTACTTAATGTGAATAATTAAAGAATGGGTAATGAAGGTCATTATCTAGGATTATTTAATAATAAATTAATATGGTTAATTTTTATTAATTAATTAGATTAATTAATTTAATAATAATCAATTGTGAATTGTTGAGAATAATTACTTGATGAAGTAATTAAATTACTTAAGGTAATTAATTGTGTTAAATATGATTGTTTAATTTAATTAATTAAATTTAATTAATTTTAAACACTTGAGGTTTTAAAGATAATTACTGTATGTAATAATATGGATTGGGAAATTACTTGGTGAAGTAATTGATTAATAATTACAGGTTGTAATTAATTGAAGATGTTTAAGAATGAAGTAGTTTGGAATGTATATTACTTAGTAATTAATCAAGGGATTAATTAAGAAATTAATTAAGGGATAATTAATTTGTTTAATAAAGTAATTAAGTTATTTAGTTACTGAATGTAATTAATCTAGGATGATTAATAGTTATGAGTTAATTACTCAAGGTAATTAATTTAAGAGGATAATTAATTAAGTATAATTAAAGATCATTAATTATTATAATTAATGATATAGTTAAAGATGATTAATTATGATTAATTAATCGATGATAGGTAATTAAAGGTAATTAATTTATGTAAGTAATTAAAATTAATTAATTGAAGGAATTAAAGGTTAATTTCTGTTTGGTTGTGAATAATTAATTTGTGAAATTAATTAAGGATAATTACATGAATGTACTTAAGAATAATTAATCAAGAGTGATTAATTAAAGTGATTTATTTTGAATGATTAATTAATTGATTTTAATCAATTAAATGGTTAATTAAGCAAGATTTATACTGATGAAGTAATTAATTTAATTTATTTTAAATAAATTAAAGATAAAGTAATTAATTTAATTCATTTTAAAATTAATTAGAGATGGAGAGAGTTAATTTAATTCAATCTAAATTAATTATATTGTTGTACGAGTAAATCTTTGCTTATATATGAATGGATGACATAGATTGTCTTGGATGCTTTGTGATCTCAGAAATGAGACAGGTTATGTGGTATGAATGCTTGGTTGCATTGTGATGATAATATAGATTATCTATTGTGATGGTGATATGGATTACCTATTGAAATGAATTATGGATTACCTGTTTATTTGATAATGTGGATTATCAATTGTGATCTGTTAGTTATCTATCTATATATAGATACTGTATTGAATTGTTTTAAACTTTAAAACAACTTGGACATAAAAGACAAGATTTGGATTTCGATGAGACCGGGATCGGGTTTCCATATTTGGGTATCCGAAAACCACACCGATTCCAATTAAACATTAGTTCGTGAATCAAAGTGGAGCTTTGTGAAGACTCGAGGTGTAAGAACTATTCGTCAGAATAACTCTAGGGGTGATTCTGTGATGAGTTTGACGGAAATAGTACTTATAGGCTCGAGATGGTGATTTAGAGTGCAAGGGTTATCGTTGTTAACTTTAAGGGTGATTCCAAAATGAGTGTAACGAGATAATGCCTTCGGTTTCGTTCGAACTCGAAACGAACTTGTATGGATTGAATGCTTTCAGAACATCGTCAGGTGGACGATGAGCATTCTATGTGATATGTCCTATAAAGGTAATCATAGCCTCAAGCCTCATCAACCGGGAATGGCTAAAATAAGGGAGGTGCAGCAAGGCTTTGTGGGTAGCCCCCACTTGAGAGTGAGATTTACCCATGTCTAGAGGTTCCTTTATATTCGGCTGTGTGGGCGGTTGCTAGCTTCAACCGCGGGGTTGTCTTGCTCGAAACTGTTCAGTAAGGAATGGTTCTGGCCTTGTGTTGCAAGGGAGCGAACATACTCCTCGGTACGTTGATTTAGGCCACGTACTGTGATGGGCGGTACCCAGTTTGTATGGAATCCAAAATCCAATAAGTGCCAACGGTTTTGATTGTATTACGCACTTTTGTGGCTAGTAGTTGGAATTTAATAATGTAACGATTTCGGCTATTTCATATTTATTTGGAAACCCTAGACCCTATTATAATATCACTGAATTTCCTATCAAATGTTTTGGTTAGCGTAAGGTAAAAAATTTCCCATGTTTATGTGTGGGAAGTCTTACGTGATACCTTTCTTTTCAAAGGTTTTTGAAAGTTAAGCAACCTTAACCTGTTACTCACACCGGACCCATGTCTGACCATGAGTTTATTCTGTTTTCTTAAACTCTTGGGTACTCAAATTTTTACGAGTAGCCAAGGGATTCAGGTTAGCTTTGACGAATTGTGGAGGAGTAATTGAAGTAGGAGGATTTTGCATGTAGATATATAGTTTTTCGCTGTGTACATTTCTCTGAGTGTTTCTTGTACTGTTTTGAGTTGTATAACTAGACAAGTCTTTATAACTGTCTAGTATATGATGTATATCTGTGTAACTCTAATAGTGATTGTAAACTATGTAATGTTTATGTTATTAATATAATTTATTCGTTCCGCTGTTTAGATTCTGATATTGTTTCTTTCTTCTCTTCTTTCTTTTCTCTTTCTATCCCTTTCTTTCTTAAAAATGATGCGATTTTCTGTGGTAAGAAAGTCGGGTCATTTCAAGTTAGGTTATCAGTTATTCGAGAGTGAAGTCAAGAAGTTGCTATAGTGATCATAAGACAAGCTGGATAGTGAGATGTTTCATTATACTATGTATTATCCACTGCGTTAGGATTGCTGCAAGTTCGGTTTTAATATGGATTAGTTGTTGTAAATGCCTAGTGTTGAATGGTTTCATTGTAAACTCTGATGTCGTATTGTAATAACAGATATGGTTCTTTGTTTTAAAGATTATTCATTTATCTATTATATATGGTTCCGCTGCGGAATGTGACATTCTGTTATTTTTTTGTTTCTTCTTCTATCTTCTTCTTCTTCATCCCTATCGCTTCGGTTTTCTGGCATTCGATTGTGCGGCATTTGATGCAGTGGACGTATTGAAGTCGACTTTCGGGCGTCGAAAAATAGGATCGTTACTATAAATTAACTAAATGGAAGGGTCTAAATATAAAAAAATTAATAAAGTTTAAGTGAAGGTAGTTTGTAAATATATAAGGATTTAAAACATACATGTAAAAGGTAGTACATAGATTTAAGTAATTAATAAATACATAAGACATGAATAAGAATAAAATTTAATAAAGTATATTATATAAAAATACATAAACATATTAGGTACATTATAACTACAAATGTAAATAAATTCACTTTGCTTTTTAACAAGTGTAAATCAAATATTGCATGCAAATGACATTCGTATGTGAAATTAACAAGTGTCTATATAAAAAAAAAGATAAATCAGAGATTTACATTCCTAACCCTTTCTCATTTATGCTTTTATTTTCAAAGAAACAAGAATTCCAAAGCCAGCAATACTAACACAAAGCAAAAGAAAAAAAGAAAATGTAAACAAAATTCAAAATCTGGAAACAAAAGTGAAGATCTTAGTCTGGAATCAAGCTAATCAAAGTATCAAGATCAACATCAGATTCAAGCTTAGATTTAAATCAAGAGATCAAATTTCCAGTTTTAAAAAGCATTTCCAGATCATCATCTAAACCCGTTCTCTGTTCCAGGATATAAGGTGAGTAAATTATTTCAAATCTGGATTTTTATGTGTTTGGAAACATGCTTGAAGTAAGATTGTGATGTATTACATATATACACAAATAAATATATGTGTGTGAATGAATATGTCTGCGCATGTCTGTTATGTGCTCACTTGCTCTGTTCCAGAATTTACAGGGTTCAAAACCTATTTAAAAAATCAAATTCTTATCCTTTAATCCTTTATAAACTTTGATGTCTAAATCATGAGTTTTAAGATCAAAATCAAGATTTTTAGTGTGGTAGATCGTGGGAAATTTCGAGTTGATCGGAATTTGCAAATTCGTCTAACCCTGGTGATCGGGAAAAGTTTGGGTCTCAGGGTTGTGGCAGGAGTAGGGTTGTGGGTCAGCGGCTATGGGAAAATTAATGGTTTTGTTTTTATGGTGCTATGGTAGTCGGACAAGGCGAGACTAGGGTTTTAGAAGCCTGGTTTTTCGATGTCCTTCGCGAGATTTTTCTGAGTTCCTCGGCGCACCGGACATGGTCGAGGAAGATGGATTAAGAGCACGAGGTCCTAGCGAAGTTTCTGGTGGATCGGCGTTAATTCTGGTGAACTAGATCAACAGGAAGAGGATGGTTTCGAAGGCAGGTTCGGTGCGAGATAGTGTTGACTTGCTCGAATTCGTTATAGTCGATTTAGTTCAACCTAGGTGGTCGGAATTAGATGAGAGCACCGTTGTTGTCTTGCCGGCGACGGCCATGATGGTCGAAGCAATGCTAGCGATGCGTGCACATACACATGATTGTCTGCGTATCTGGGTATTCGTGATTGGAGAAGAAGTTTGAATCTTCGAGGCTGGCTCTGAAAAGGGTCGTGGCTGGTCTCGAGAAAACAAAAAGGAGGGAACTCGGTGTTTTACTTGGGATTGTTTGAGTTTGGCTCAGGTTTGGTAATTTTGTATAAATCAGATTTCATCTTTTGAAAATCCAAAATCAAGTTTAATTTAAACAATTTTGAGAAAACCAGATTTTTGTAAATAATAAGGTATGTCTAAGTTTGAGTTGGTTAGAAGGGTTTTTAACAAAATTATTATAAGTTAATTAAGTTTAAAGGTATGTAACAACCGGGGTTTTGCACCGGTTAATTATCATCATTAGACGATTAATTCAGTTGGCTAATTGCTGTTGGGGGTTTTCAATCAGGTTGAAATTCTTTTAAAAATTTGTTGAAGGGTATGGGGGCTTTAAATATAATTTTGGCCCAAGTTTCTTTTGCTTGAGGCTGTGATAAATATTGAGGCAGCTACCCGATTCCCACTCCATTCATTCTTTCGCTAGCCCTAATCTAAAATAAACGAAAAAAAGAAAGGCGGCTCGTGCTCGTTCCTCTTTCTTCAGTAATTAGGGTTTTCATAAATCCGAAGATGGCGACTTTAAATGCTCGATTGAATTCGATTTTCTTGCCCTATTTGTTGGTCGTCTCTTGAGATGCTTGCGGCCACTGGATTGAGTTCGTCTTTGCTTCGAAACAAAGGTGAGTGATTTTCACTCACACCTAATTCATTCGTCAATTTATTTATTTCGGCAGTTCGATTTTGTTGATGATTTCAGACTTGTTCATATCGAATGAGTTCGTTTACTGGATTGGCATGGTTTTGATCGATTTCATGGCCACACGGATTGACTCGGTTTGACGATGTGTTCTTTGATTTTCTGAATTCCACTGCTTTGGGTTTCTGCATTTGAACTTGACATTTTGAATTGGTCATATGCTATTCTGACTTGTTCATTTTTGATATATGTTCTAAGATGATTTCTTTTTCAGTTTTCTCTGTTTGGATTACTAATATAAAGTACTCTTCCTGGATCTAATGACACCTGAACTAAATTGGTTATTGATGAACTTTTGTTGATGCTTGAATCTTGAAATTAATACTTATTATAACATGAATTGATTTTGGTCTTTGATGCTTTATTCCCTGAATCAGTATGGTTACGTTGATACTCTGTTCATTTAGGTGTCATGTGTATGAGTTGCTTAAGTGTTCCTGCACCATTGCTCAAAACTGATTTTTGTGTGTGTATCTACCTAAGTATGTGAGTCCATTTTCTATGGTGCATGATTCTGAAATTTTTGAAATTGCTACTTGACTTTAATTGTAGCACCAGTGCACTTGTATGTGTACATATGTCCACTGCTGCACATACTAGTCTATGTTTCCTTAGTGCTTGACTCTGGCCATTTGTGTTTATCCCTGTAGCATACTCGACTTGTTGCATTGCTTAGAATTGGTACTTGTTTGAACATGTATACGGCTGCTTTCATTTGTATGCGTGTATACTTGTTATTGCTGTTCATTTGTAGTTGATTTGAGTTACTACTCCCGTTTTTCTTGAGTCTGCATTTGCACAATCTCTGAACTTTTTTTTAGCACTTCTGGTCATCTCTGTAGCATTTGAGGTTGTTGTGCACTGTATATTAGATAGCCTCGAGCCTGCCGTAGTGTTGCAGTCTCCATATTGTACCTATTTAAACTGGTACATTGCATGGATGCATTGTATTTATTTGCATTTGGTCACTGTATTCATTGGTGACATTATTCTCATTTAAAGCTGCTCTGTGTCTTTTACTGTCGTGTGCTGTGGTGCCATATATTTGGTGCTCTCACTTTCATTCTACTATCTTCATGTAGTTTGTACCACTGCCTTCGTGCACTTGGTCATTCGAGCCTTTGTGCTTTGGTGCTGTGTTGCCATATCTTTGTTGTATCTGGACTTGTATTTGTAGTCTTCAGTGTGTGTGGCTTTGAGCTTCATGGATGCTTTTCACTGTTGCATACATGTGCTTGTCTTTCCTGTCCACTGCTTGACTTTGTGGTCTGGTTCCTTTGTTACTGCACTTGCATTTGGTACACCTGCCCTTGTGCAGTGTGTTGTTTGGATCTTGTTCTTTTTGATCTCGTGTTGGTGCCATTTTCTTTTGATTCATTGAGCTTTTGTGTATTTCATCACTATAGTGACAAGGCAGTGCACGTGAACGTGTACTGCAGCCCTATCAAAATTGACGTTTTAATTGATATTTCAATTGCTTGAATTGTTTAGTGTTTTCAATTCAATATTTTGAAATTGTATTTTGAGTTTATTTGATTATTTTGTTGCTATCTAATTATCTATTGGATAATTAGATTATGCGTTCTAATTATTTATTTAATAATTAGATTTTATTGTTAATTGTTGTTTAGGAAATTCTGTGGTTTACAAATTATCTTCATTGATAAGCCTTTTATTTATCTTTGTTGATGATTTGGCTTTGTTGATTTGCTGTTTATTGCTGTTACGTGTTATTTCTACCGTTATCCGATTCTCTTATGAAGGATTGGATATACGAGATTTATTGAGACTGTAGTCTATTTGATTATTTAATTATTATTGCTTCCGCACATTAATAACTAAGTTTGAATTAGACTGACCCGCGTATTATTTTCTTTTGAATTAATACTCGGGTCAGACCGAGTTATTACAGGCTATTGATATCTTGCTTTGGGGATGCTGATTGAGCTATGAAGTCTCTTTATATCTTATGGAGTAGTCGTTGTCATTTTAGAGGATAATATGTTGTGACGCCCCACCTCTATGCTCACAATAACAAAGAGTAATAAAAGAAATACTGTCTATTATCACGAAGAATAAGGCTGGATAGGAGCGGCCATCCGTAGTTGGGCCTTACACTCGTATTGGTTATCTCGATAGGAGTCGTGTATATTTTTATTTTTCATCTCTTATTTATTTACTCCCATCGACATACCCAATTACAGTATAAAACGAACTACGATGGTTCATAATAGTTTAGGACAATATATATAATAATAACATAGATAAACTAAATGCGGAACACAGATAACAAAAGTCTCATATATATAACTGATGTCAGTTACAATACACGTGATACAGTACATGTGATACAGTTTCAACTGTCGACACAGGATGTTACATATACAAGCACATTAATATCATTAATATACATGAATACATAACATCCTATACTATGACAACAACAACTCCAAAAGATATAAAGAGACTTCATAGCTCAAGCAGCAACCCAAAGCAAGATATCAACAACCTGTATAACTCGGTCTGACCCGAGTATTAAATTCAAAAGAAAATAATACATGGGTCAGTCTAATTCAAACTCAGTTATTACTTCACGGAAGAAATAATAATTAATAACAATTAGACGACAGTCACAAATAAATCTCGTCTATCCAATCCTTTAATAAGGAATCAGATAATGGTAAATATAACACATAACAGTGTTAAACAACAAATCAGCATATCCAAATTATCAACGAAGATAAATTAAAAAGATTATCAATGAAGATAATATAGAAAACAACAGAATTTCCTAACGGCAATTAACAACAAAATCTAATTATTAAATAAATAATTAGAAACTCATAATCTAATTATCAAATAGATAGTTAGACAACACCAAAATGATCGAATCAAATCAAATCAAAATACAATTTCAAAATATTGAATTGAATAAACAAAACAATTCAAACAATTGAAATATCACAAAAGTGAATACTGTGTGGCTGTAGTACACGCACGCGTGCACTGCCTCACCACTACAGCATATAAAGTCACCACAACTCCAAATATTGACAGCAAGTCATAACTGCAAAGCCAAATCATTTACAAAATGCAGAGGTCAAGTCAGTGTTACCAGGACTCAACACAACTGCGAGGCCAAACCAAGTTAACAACAATACCAAGAAAAGGTCTGTGCAACAATGAATGACCAAGTGCACAAGACAGTGGTACAAACATGATGACACAACAAAATGGATTATGCAACCTGAACCAACAGAGCACGAAGGCTGAATGCCCAAACGCACATGGCAGTAGTACAAACATGATGACACAGCAAAATGGAAGCAAAAGCAAACAAAAATAAGGCAATGTAGCATGATAAAACGCACAAAAGAATCGGTACACAACAGAGGCAAAACTGCTACAAATACTAACTGTCTCGATGTGAATATATGGCCAAACTGTGCACCAGATATACCACTGAACAACAAGTGGCCGGAGGAGCAAATGAAATTCACGAGTATATCCAGGCAGCAAGCTTAAACAAAAATAAATTACGCATGCCACAACTGGTCAGTGCAATAAGCAATCAAAGTCAAGTGCTTTCAAAGGAACTCGACCAAATCGCTTCAAGTAAAACAAAGTACAACTGGTATCAAGACAGTTCACCAGCATGAAGTTCAACTAGCAGCCTCAACATTAAAGACCAGACCCCAAGTGCATAAAACAGTGGTGAACCCTGAGATCAGGTTTAATGCACAGCAAAAAATCGAGCGCTAGAAGAAAAATGGCACTCCAGAACAACATAAATGACTCTGTACACAAGTGACGCAGCAACAATAAAAACAAAGAACAAAGCATCATGTGTAGAACATCATTCAAACGCCATCACTATATCAAATAGAATTATGAACAAAGTCCTTTTACATGAAGACTCTTCTAAAATCAAGACATGATCGCAAAAGCATCTCAAAACCGTGATGGTCACGAGGTACGATAGTGCCGAGATAACCAGAAAACAGTAAGTGAACGTCAAGCACAAGAATGCACAAGATTTGTGACAAGCTTAACACATAATTACTTATATACAGAAGTTATAAAACTAATGCAACGAATTAGAATGTTGACACAAGATGCCAACAGAAAAATGTTCAAAGTCATTTGCAGTTCAAATCACATTGTACCCAAGTTACAGATATCAAATAGCTATTCAAAGCAGTGGATAATAGAAATCGAACCAAGACAAGTAAAAATCATCAACATCGAAATAAACTCGAACGACCTAAGAATGAAGTAGATGTGAGTGATAGTTCACTCACCTTGTTTAACGAGGAGCTAAACCCAATTCGCAGTCTCAAATCACAAGCTGGTAAACAACCGATTAAGCAACCGAAGGCGTCTCGAGAGACAATGATCGAATAAAGTCGGCTACCATAAATTATGAAAACCCTAATTTAGTTGAAGAGGAAACGAGCAAGAATGAGCCGCCATTTTTTCGCATGATTTTTATTTTAGGGTTTTCGAAAAGATGAACGAATGAAAAAGGAAATTGGGTATCATCCTTTGATAAGTAACACCGCACCAACAAAAACATGGGCTAAAATTGTTTTGAAGCCCACATAACATTTAACCAATTTATAAAAGAATTTCAACCTGAATTAAAAACTCCAATATCAATTAGCCAATAGATTACTCGTTTAATGACGATATTAAATCGATGCAAAAACCTCGGGTTGTTACAGACTCTCCTCCTTATAAAAATTGCATCCCCGCAATTTTCATAATTAAAGTCGTCAATACCAGTTATTTTTCTAACATAAAATGGTTAAGCTAGAAAAATAAAGGTCAAGAATACAAACGCCAAGGAAATCTTTTAATTTCATAAAAGAAATTTACAATTTCTCAACAAAATCTAACTACCTATTAGATAATCAGAAAACACAAAACCGAATTAATACAATTATCAGTAACATTCAATTATCAATTAGACAATTAGAATACAAAAATCACAAAACAGCAATATCTAATTATCGATACGATAATTAGAAAACAGCAAAACCTAATTATCAACAAAGACAATTAGAAAACACCAAATCGTAAATCGCAAAACCGCAAACATCTAGTTATCAACCAGATAATCAAAAAACACGTACTCCATAATCAACAAATTCTAACTATCAATAGAGATAGATAGAAAACAACAATTCAATAAAATTAACATAATCTAGAATCAATTAGAGACTAGAAAATCTCATAACTAGCAAAAATCAACAATTTTCTAATTATCAACAACGACAATCAGAAATCTCAAAGCAACAAATATCTAATTATCAAAAACGATAATCAGAAATCTCAAATCAACAAATATCTAATTATCAAAAACGATAATCAGAAATCTCAAATCAACAATTATCTAATTAACAAAAACGATAATCAGAAATCACAAATCAACAAATATCTAATTATCATAACGATAATCAAAAATCTCAAATCAACAAATATCTAATTATCAAAAACGATAATCAGAAATCTCAAATCAACAAATATCTAATTATCAAAAATGATAATTAGAAATCTCAAATTAACAAATATCTAATTATCAAAAACGATAATCGGAAATCACAAATCAACAAATATCTAATTATCACAACGATAATCAGAAATCACAAATCAACAAATATCTAATTATCAAAAACGATAATCAGAAATCTCAAATCAACAAATATCTAATTATCAAAAACGATAATCAGAAATCAAAATTCAACAAATATCTAATCATCAAAAACGATAATCAAAAATCTCAAATCAACAAATATCTAATCATCAAAAAAGATAATCACAAATAACAAATCAACAAATATCTAATTATCAACAACGATAATCATAAATCTCAAATCAACAAATATCTAATTATCACAAACGATGATCAGAACCAACAAATAACTAATTATCAAAAACGATAATTAGAAATCTCAAATCAACAGATATCTAATTATCAAAAACGATAATTAGAAATCTCAAATCAACAAATATCCAATTACCAAAAATGATAATCAGAAGTCTTAAATCGTCAAATATCTAATTATCAAAAACGATAATCAGAATCAACAAATATCCAATTACCTAAAATGATAATTGGAATCAACAAATATCCAATTACCTAAAACGATAATCGGAATCAACCAATATCCAATTACCTACAGATAATTGGAAACAACAAATATCTAGAAATCAATTAAGATAATCTAGAAAATCAACATAAAAGGTTGGATCGATCCCATCAGATGACGAGTTTTTAAGCTACGCCGCACGTGCAACAACATATGGCCGAAGCCTACCAAGTACTATCAACATAATTTTGGCTCCCAACAAATGACCCAGATTTCCAACAAATGACTCGAAGGTCTAGTACTGGTATTTGACCCGAAGGTCCAACATATGACCCGAAGGTCCATCATAGTGGCTCGAAAGCACACGAAAATCATCAAAATCATCAAACAACAAATATTTCAATTAACGAATCCAGAATTAACCAGTATAGCAAACGCACATGTCCCATAACCACGAGTTTTACTAAATCATTTAATTCTCTTCATTGTTTCCTTATAAGTGCAAATTATGTATTTTAAATAAATAACATTTTACGTTCTCAAACGGACAAGTCTGGAATTAAGCGAATCGGTAAAAGTAAGGGTTCATAGTCCTTGATTTCGTTGAAACGTTTAAGTCGCTTCCTCATTCTTTTGAAAGCGCAAACTGTAGAAATTTTGAAAAACAATTTTATTTATTTCATAAAAGTAATAATTTACATTCTCAAACGGACAAGTCCGGAATTAAGCGAATCAGTTAAAGAAAGGGGTCATAGTCCTCGATTTTGCTGAAACGTTTAAATCGCTTCCTCATTCTTTTGAAAGCGTAAACTGTAAAAAATTTGAAAACAATTTTTATTTTGAAACAATTTTTTTAAAACACATGATTAAAACAGCAACATCAGTAGCAACTTCGACAAAGAAATTGTACTTCTCAAAATACCGTAAAAACGGACAACAAAATCAGCATTGCGGGATAACCGCTTGAAAATCCACTTTAAAATTTGACGGTTACTGAAGTCAAAGCGACAATAATTTTAAACGTCAAGAATCTCATTAAAATAATTTTGCATCTAAATATAATACCAGTGAATTTTCATTCATTAAAATGTAAACAAAACACCGCGCTTCAAAAACTTAGCACCGGTGTAAAAATCCCTTTATACAAGTAACGGCAACAAAATACGTTTAAACCAAAAACCGGTTCAACGTAAAATTAATGCAGTAATGTGCAACTTAAATCTGCAAGTATACTACAAAATGAACAAAGAAATCATTCGAATATATCTTCAATGAAGATAATTCAAAACAGCAAAAATCTCAACAAAATCACATAACTGCAATCACTTCGGATCGTCAAATCGGATTCAAAATTTTCAAAGAAAACAAAATAAACACAGCTATGTAAACAACAAATGAAATTTATTTCAATTTCATATTTTGATTTTTAAATCAAAAGGGTTATCAGTTGTACTCAGCGAAGACAGCCTCACTATTTCCGCTGTGCACTCTGATAAACAAAACACAAATTACTCAATCATCAAAACACAATTTCACTTTTATTTTAAAATAAAGATATTTAAAATTCCATCATAATTTCAAAACTTTAGTTTTGACTCATAGCACAACTAAAAACATCGACGAATAGTTGTAACACATGTTCCATCTAAGTTATGTTTTATATTATGTCCATAAACCCCAAGCTCTAATACCAACTGTGACGCCCTACCTCTATGCTCACAATAACAAAGAGTAATAAATGAAATACTGTCTGTTATCACGAAGAATAAGGCTGGATAGGAGAGGCCATCTGTTGTTGGGCCTTACACTAGTATTGGTTATCTCAATAGGAGTGGTGTATATTTTTATTTTTCATCTCTTATTTATTTACTCCCATCGACATACCCAATTCCAGTATAAAACGAACTACGATGGTTCATAATAGTTTAGGACAATATATATAATAATAACACAGATAAACTAAATGCGGAACATAGATAACAAAAGTCTCATATATATATATATATATATATATATATATGTATATATATATATATATATATATAACTGATGCCAGTTACAATACATGTGATACAGTACATGTGATACAGCTTCAACTGTCGACACAGGATGTTACATATACAAGTACATTAATATCATTAATATACATGAATACATATCATCCTATACTATGACAACAACTACTCCAAAAGATATAAAGAGACTTCATAGCTTAAGCAGCAACCCAAAGCAAGATATCAACAACCTGTATAACTCGGTCTGACCCAAGTATTAAATTCAAAAGAAAATAATACACGGGTCAGTCTAATTCAAACTCGGTTATTAATACACGGAAGCGATAATAATTAAATAACAATTTAGTAAATTATTAATGAAAATAATGACTTGGATAAGATTGGTAAGTTAATTTTTAGTAACTTGAATGTAACAATATAAATGTAAGTTAATTGTTAATAACTTGGATGAAATTCCAATAAGTGAAACAATGTAAATGTTAATTATATTCTATTTGTAATAAAAGAATGTTACCACGATGAAATTATTGATTTGATTTAAAATCTTAATTAATGTGTGCATAAATTTATAAGGGGGTATAAAAGGTAAATTTATAATTTAAATGTTGACTTACTAATAGAATAATGTGTAATGAATGAAAATGGAATGAATTAGTCTATGCACTAATGGTAGCGCTCGTTGTAAACTAATAAGTAAAGTATAACGTAACAATGCTAATTTAGGTTAACAATTAATGGGTTGAATGAAATGACAATTAATGAATTTATAAAATTGTAAAGTTATAATATAATAAATGGAATTATTGGTAATTTGATTATAATTTATGAATTGAATGGAATACCAATTAATGAAAATAAATCTAAACGTTATGGTTGGTTATAAATTGAACATAAGTGAATGAAATTAGTAGTATGAGAATAAATGGCAACATTGATTTGTAAGTAATAAAAGCTTAATAATGTAAGAAAACAAAGGCAAACATTTAAAAGTTATAAATGTTATAAAAGAAAAATAAAATGACCATTGTATAAAGATTTGGCATATGAAAATGGTAAAGTTTTGGGTGTAAATAGTGAAGTCAATAGTATGTAGGAAACTATGATAATTTGTTGGAAATAATAAACCTTAGTATATTGTAAAGTAAATGGTAACATCTGTTATAACAAATTGGGCTACTAAATCAAAATAGGAAATCAATTTATTTGGGACTAATTAATTGGTATTCAAATTTATAATAAATGAGTTTATTGTAAGAAACTAAAATTAGATACTATGGTAAACTGAAATTCAGATGAAATTGGAAGTAATGTCAATTCAATTGATAATATGACAATGGGTTGATTTAAAGAATGAATATTGATATTTATTAACTTATTGAAATTTAAAATTCCAAAATTGGATTAATAGCAAATGTAATGAAATAAAATTAGCGTTATATACGGAATTAATGTAAAATTTATTTATAAAATGACTGTTGGTTGAATAAAAGGAAGGAAAAACAAAGTTTCGTCAGTATGGGAATTTAATGTATGATAATAGGATTAATTGCAGTTAAAGGTAATTAAATAGTACGTTAATTGGAATTAAGTTAATGTGACGCCCCACCTCTATGCTCACAATAACAAAGGTTATTATAAGGAATAACGTCTGCTATTGCGAAGAATAAGGCTTGTTAGAAGCGACCATTCGTAAGTTAAGCCTTAGACGAGTATTGATTACATCGATAGGAGTTGTGTAAATTACTCCCAAAGATATATATTCATTCCAAATCCAAAACGAAACTACGGTGGCTTAAGAAAAATTCAGAACAACTCATAATAACAACAACACTGATAATATAATCACATCAGAACAGAAATATCAGATATATAGCGGATGACAAATCTGGAATACACGCTACAACAATCGATCGTCCATATGAACCAAACGTACATATACAATGTAACGACCCGCTATTTTGGACCATTCAAATCGACAATAAAAACATACATAACCGACTTGAATAATTCAAAATACCGAATTGTTAATTTAAATTTGGCAAAACATAAAATATACATTAAATAATCAATCACAGAGTAATATAGTGCAGCAGAATAGATAAAGAATCGTAGTTCATGAAGCTACTATATATATCAGAGTTAGAAAAATACAACCGAATAGTTCAAATGCAGTGAAGTCTCCAATGCGACAGATGACTTCTCTGAACCAATCAACTAGAAAGGCTGGAATCTGAATCGATAGTTGGATTTCCAAATGAAGCTCCGAACTCCAAAGGTGAGTCTCAAATGCTGTATCACTCAGTCTGACCCGAGCGTAAAGTAAAACACAAAACACTCGAGTCAGGATTAACATTCTTATATCAATAAATCCAACTCAAGTGAAATATCAACTAAAATACAAATAACTTAAAGGATGTTTGGGATAACCATCCTCTAAGGGTCCATAGAACTTTCTACAAGGTAGAAATATACACTATAACACCGTGGTCATTTCAGCTTAATTTATACTTCAAAACCAAATCTCATTTTCACTTCAAATATCTCTATATTTCCCAAAATAGTATATATATATATATATATATATATATATATATATATATTAAATAATTTATACAGTAAATTACGTTTAATTTCCTCAACTTAACAAAGCGTTCCAACATCAACCCGACCTTCCCATTCAAATTAAATTCAATCTCAATTTATCAATTTAAATTCAACTCAATTTCTAAAATAACCACTTAAATTTTATCGATCTCAAATTCGGATTTATAATCACAAATACCCCTTTATATTTTCATACATTTCAAAACTTTAAGTGTTCAACGTTTCATCTAAATTTTCATTCAATTTAGTTTTCTAAATAATAAATTCAAACTTAGTTCAACCTATTTTCATTTCAATTCAATTTAGTTGCTAAATAACAAATTCAACTACGTTGATTTTAAATACAGATCCGAATCTCAACATAAACCATTTAAATTCCAATATAGTTCAAGGCATTAATATTTAAATGTTCTATATAACAGTTTCATATAGATTCTCGATTTAACCTCATTATTATTTAGTCTTGAAATATTCCCTTATTGGATTCAATATCATTTAAGTAACCTTAAATTACATTTTACTCAATATTTTCTTTAATTTATTTAAACGTGAAATATTCATTAAATAACTTAAATCAAAAATCCAATTATAAAATCATACCTTTTAAATTTCCTATTCAAAAATTTCAAATTGATTTAATTAAATAAATCCTTATTTAAATACCATTTTTATAAACCCAAATTTATCTCCCAATCATAATTATTCAATTTATTACAAGAGAATCTATTTGAAATATAGATTTACATAAATACTTAACCATATTATATGCACTAAATCAATCTAATTTAAATCAAATATTACTACTAAATCTATATATACAATTTTCATTTATATAATATCTTAAGAATCAAATTTATTAAACCATATATTTCTTTCCAAAATTATAGAAATTATTTTCAAAATATTTATATGGACCAACGGTGTCTGTATATATTTCCTATCATATAGTCAAGTGCTACGGATATTTATCATTTCAATCCGTATACTAAATATATACGGGTGGATATCATTTCAACCCGTAATCCCAAATTCAATTAAATGAAAATCGCTTAGGTTTATCATTTCAACCCATAACGATTTTCTCCTATTCTAAAGTCTATTCGGGTATGTATCATTTCAACACATAGAGATTTCTAAACTACAGGGAACTTGCGGAGTGATAACAGAAAATACAATAAAATAACAGGCATATATCATCAATAACAATATAATATAAACAACAGGATATGGTGTCATATCCCGCAGGTGAACAGTTAGAGATAATAGCATATATAACAAATTTAAACAACTACAGCAGCATATTTCAATTGTCGTTTCAATTGAAATCAAATTTAATGAATAAAAAAATGTTAATCGTGAGTGATTGCTCACCTTTCGAGGTTAGAGAGATAGACAATGAAGTTGAGTTACGAAATGCAAGCACGACTTCAAAAGCAAAGTTAGATGGTACGATTTCGACGGAAAAGCTGATAGATAGAAATTGATGAGAACAGATCAAATTAGCTTGATAAAATTGAAACGAAGATTATATGATTAATTTATTACTTTCTTTCAAAATGAACGTTAAATCAAAACACGCATTTAAAAAAATGATATATATATATATGTATATATATATATATATGCACACCCAAGAAAACCATATAACTTTAAAACGCTTCCATTTCATATTAATGTGCAATAACAAATATATAATTATTCAAAATGTCACATATATAGTATATTCATTTTATGGTTGCCGTTTCCATGTAATAAATATTTATTTTAAATCAATTTTAAAATAATATATATGTATAGTTAAAAATCAATATTCTAACATAAAACACATATATTAAAGATCAACACACACATATATAATATCTTTTGAAATGAATACTTATGTATATATATAATTATTATAGTTTATTACTTTCCTTTTCAAAATATCCAGCAGGAAATCAAACAAACTTATGCACATATATATGCAGATAAACAATATTGTTTATAATACATTGTTAACTTACTCCTTTTTTTCCCTTTTTTTTAAAGAGTATATATGCAGTACAGTTTATAAGCAATTTTTTTTATAAAACCTTCATATATAACAAAATATATGTATAAAATAAAATATTTGTATATATAAAAATCAAAACATTTCAAACATATATTCAAAAACTGGATCATATAAATAACAATGTATTTAGTTAACACATAGTATAAAATTCATTTATCTAACTCTCTTATATATTCATTATAACTATAATAGAAACGGTTATATATACTTTTATATAAATTAACCAAATATACACGTTACTTAACCTATACCCGATCAATAGCTTTATTATTAAAGCACGCACATCATAACAGTATGAAGATATACAATGCTTTAGGCTTATTAAATAATATATTGCAACTTATGTATACTAATATGTGAATATAAATAAGCTTACATACTTATTATATAAAAATCAAAATTAAAAAAAACAATATAACAAAATATATATAAACTCAGAAATTGATATATAAGCTTATACTATTATATCGAGAATTTTTTTTATTAAGTACAGCCATACATATATATCTTTGGGTATTACAATTTGTATTATTTGCCTTTTATAAAGAAAATTGCGGTTGCACTGAGTTTGTACAAATAGCTACTTTATGTATATAAATAACATAAGCTGTCATACATATATACACTCAAATGTGTAAATTTAAGGCAGTATACTACTAGCAAATATATATAATATAATACAATGTATAGACATACCCTGTGTAAACTCAAGTCGCTGATGGGTGGGGAAAAGGAATAAATAAGAAACTACAGACAATGGGAAAATGTTGATGTCACCTATGTGCTGTCAGAAGTTATTACCTCTAGGTTATACACTCGGCTATGATGAGGTTGCCGATATGGATAGGGAAGATGTTGGGTTCGGTTGGAAGGCAGGGTGTTTCTTAAGAGAAGAGGAGGGGAGAGGGAGGGGACAGGCGCTTGGTGGAAAGAAAATATGCAGAGAGAGGATGAAAAGAATGCAGATGTACTAGGTAAAAGAAAGGAGGAGCAGACTAGAATAAATAGAATGTACGAAGAGAACAAGGAAGGTTATAAATCAGATTGGAATGAAAACGTAAAGAAAGAAAGAAAGAAAGAAAGAAATAAAAGAAATCAATGAATGCGAAATAACGTATAGTATTTTATACGTTTCAAACTTTGAAATGGCAACGGTCATGAGTTGATTTAGCTACATTTAAAGAAATAACTTTTTTGTTTGTTTGGATAGTACGTAATAAGTTTGGAAAGGCAATGATATTTAAAATGGAACAAGGAATGGACAGAGAAATTTAAGAAAAGATAAAACGTACATAATAAGTATAGAGTAACGAGACAGTCACGATAATTCAGTGGATAATTAAAGCAACTTTTAATGCACCAGCTGCACGTTCAAATCTGAAACGGCAGAGTAACGGACCATATAATAAATTGAAACGGTGGATTGATAACAGCTGCAAGTATATATTTAATAAAAAAGAACGGACAGAGAAAATTTTGTGAAACGTACTGAAAATAAATATGAAGTACTTATTATATTATACGTTTCTTTTTGAATGCAGAGTCCAAAATTTGAAAGCCATGTAACGGTCAACCCTTGATTTTGTGAAAATAATTGTAGCAATTAATAAAAGAAATAAATAGCAACGGTCACGTTGCTTTGATTTACCTGACCCATCAAAGCAAATTATTTATAATTTAACCGGTAGGAAACGTAAAGGAACGTGCCACCATAAAATGAAATTGATAACATCTGTACATTGATTCTGCAATATTTATTAAAGAAATTGATTCTGCAATATTTATTAAAGCAATTTATTAGCTAGCTTGAATCAAATAGAATTTCACAGTGGAATAAACTTTGATAAAATAAATTGAAAATTTAAAATCTACTATGTTTAATTGGACGTAATCCAAATATTAAATTTTTATTTCAAAATATTATTATATAAAATTTCTCAAAAGTTTCAATTAATTACGTTAAATAAAACCATTTAAAACTATTAAAATCTATGGGTCGTTACACTCTCCCCCACTCAAAACTTTTCGTCCCCGAAAAGGTAGGAGGTAGGAGAATAGAACAACCAGAAATAAAATAGATTGAGAGACAAGATAAACAATTAATTTAAAACCATATAAATTTTATTTCAAATATTTATTTGATAACTTCATTTGAAATTTAATTTTCGTTAATACTTTAATGCTTTTCAAACTCCTTTGAAAACAATTAATTACATTATTACTAATATTTACAAAGAAGCTATTGAAATATTAAATCCAAAATTCATAAATTTTTATTTTATTTCAAGATACCTTTCAAATATTATTATTAGATCACAAATCATTTTTAAAAAAAATATGTTTTATTTTAGATAAATAACTTCTAAAATATTTATAACACTAAAATTTCTATTAAACCATGTAGTATATAATTAAACAATATTTTAAAGGATATATCCAACAAGGAAGGAAGGTAGATTTGGAAAACAGAATCAAGGTGAATAACTAAATTGAGCAGATAAGGTAGATGCAAGGCATAGTATCAGGCACGAATAATTAATCTAGAACCATAAGAATTTAACTTTCAAATATTAATTCAACATTTCTTTGTTGGAAAAAATACTTTTATAATAAATACCTTTATAATAATACTTTTATAATAAAATACTATTATATCGAAATAAATTTTCCTTTCGAAAATACTTTTATAACTCGATGTTTCAACAAGTTTATCCTCGTTCTTGCAGACTCTGGCCATGCGTTGATTAGGCGCAAACTAGAATTCTTCAAATACTTAGTGGACTTGTTTCAACACCCAATGAAAATACTTGAATTTCAACCTTTAAAATAGATATGGAAAGTACAATCCAAACAAAACAACCAAACCAAAACCTTTGTCCAACCATGGTTCGCAGATACACAATGGTTACGCCTGGATCCCCCAGGAAACAATCCATATCCTTAAGCTTTCTCAGCCCTGCGAGTAACGCCATGATGACTAGTAGAGTGTAGGACACATAATGGTTACGCCTGGTCCCCCAGGAAACAATCCCTACCCCTAGGCTGTCTCAGCCAGGCAGTTTCGCTACTATTCGCGACCTACACAGATTGCAGGATGCACAATGGTTATGCCTGGATCCCTCAGGAAACAATCTGTACCCCTAGGCCAGACTCAGCAAGGCAATTGCTCTATGCAGTCGCGAGAGGAAAAAAACAATGGGTTACGCCACGGTGGGAACCTTAAGTATTACATCCGGAAAACCAAAAATCAGAGAGAATAATATCGATAGAATGAATCCACGATGTGGCCACAAAGAGGATATCAAGCAGAAGGCACTTTCCATATCTTTATTTCGAAAATATATATCATATAGTACCTTTTCAAAACACTTTCAAATATCGTATTTATATAAAGTCCATATATATAGGATTCCATTTTTCCCAAATCGAATACTTTCCAAATCAATAGTAGATCAAATCATACTTATATAGACTTCGATTATATAAAATCTCTTTCCAAATTGAGTACCTTTCAAATCAATAGATTTCAAATCAACTTTATACTTATACAATCCATTTTATATAAGTTCGACCACTCCCAAATCAAGTGCTTAATAATACAAGGTTCTCAAATTTCAAATCATTTCAATATCAATTCAGTTTCAAAAACTATATGATTTCAGCAAATTTTCATCCAAATTAAATATCTAAATTTCAAAGTTCCTAAAATAATAGGTTTATAAAATTATCCCATATTCCAAATTAAAATAATTCAAGTCAAACAAATTCATTTCCAAAAATCACCATATAAGTACTGCTTTTTAATTCCAATTTAATTTCAAAAACAAATATTTTCCCAAAATAAAATATACTCAAAATGGTTTCCAAATTTATAATTATCCCTTTTTTTTCAAACTTTTAAACTATCTACTTCTATGTGAAATATCCAATTTACCTTTCTGAAAACCATTATTCAACTATTTTTTTTTCTTTCAAAACATTTCAAAACTAAATTTATATTCTTTATCAAACATTTTATACTCTACGAAATTTCTTAGCTTCGAAAACTTAATCTCGATTTGGAAGTGTTCGAACATTCAAAATAGTTAGGGAAATCAAATTTCCAAATCAGGAGTTGAAAATCAACAATAAATCAATTATTAAATCCGAAACTCGAGTACTGAACACCGTTCTCATTTTAAATTTTTTCAAATATATACTTATATCTTTCTAAAATATCAAATTATACTTCGGAATTTGAAATCAAAAACAGTTTTACAAAATCACTTGCATAGCGAAGCTATTAAAGTGGCATCTCCCCCACTGTAAAACTCGAAAATCAATGTCGATGATGCGTGCACTCATCACTAAAATTATTTTCCAGCAACATAAGTGAGTTCTGGACTTCTATTTTCTTGAAAACTTCTTTGAAATTTCTTCAAAATTATTGGAATTCATTTGAACTCATTTGAAACATTTCTGATTCGAAAAATAATTTTAAATCGTATTATTTTTATATATTTTCCAAAATCTTAAAACCGATTTCAAAATGCCGAAATTTAATTCTTGAATTTCAAATTTAACTCTACAGTTATAAATCATTTTTATATAAACCAATTTCTTATAATTTTTCAAATTTTCAAATCCTTTCAAAACCTTTTTATATAGAATAACTTTTCTTATTTTCTTTATATATATACGTATATAATCGTTATCGAAAACATTTTCACTTTTATATATATAAAAAAAATCATAGTTATCAAAATAAAATTTCGGTATAAACAATTTCAAAAATACAAACAAAACCCGATTTTCAAAGGGTGATTCAAGAATGGATTTCAAAAAAAAGATAGCGATTTAATTTAGAGGGACTCCAATCAATAGAATCATGATTCGAAGATAGACTCGATCGAAGATGAGATAATTAAATTACAAAATAGAAGATGAATATACTTCTGTAAATCGCGGGCGACCTTTACCAGTCAACCGTGATTCCAAAATTAAATCGGTGTAGAATTCCGAGGCAATTCGACATTCGATCGCCAGAGATATAAAATTCGATATAACAAGATATAGCAGCATCGTAAACCGAGGATACAGAAATCTTCGGTGAGTCAATGCCAATTGAAAAGGAGTTGTCACCCCTTTACAAATCATTCAGTGGAGTTATGGGTACTCCGTAATCAAACAAATATAAATAGGGAGAGACATAATGAATTTCCGAACCGAGGGACATTCCAAAATTCAAAGGAAATCGAGCCAAAAGGAAGAGATTCAACTCGAGCGAAAGTGATTCTGTAAAGAAATTTACCATATATGCTAAGTTTTGCCTAGAGCCAAAGCTCTGATACCAACTGTAACGACCCGCTATTTTGGACCATTCAAATCGACAATAAAACCATACATATCCGACTTGAATAATTCAAAATACCGAATTGTTAATTTAAATTTGGCAAAACTTAAAATATACATTAAATAAATCAATCACAGAGCAATATAGTGCAGCGGAATAGATAAAGAATCGTAGTTCATGAAGCTATTATATATATCAGAGTTAGAAAAATACAACCGAATAGTTCAAATGCAGTGAAGTCTCCAATGCAACAGATGACTTCTCTGAACCAATCAACTGGAAAGGATGGAATCTGAATCGATAGTTGGATTTCCAAACGAAGCTCCGAACTCCAAAGGTGAGTCTCAAATGCTGTATCACTCAGTCTGACCCAAGCGTAAAACAAAACACAAAACACTTGAGTCAGGATTAACATTCTTATATCAATAAATCCAACTCAAGTGCAATATCAACTGAAATACAAATAACATAAAGGATGTTTGGGATAACCATCCTCTAAGGGTCCATGGAACTTTCTACAAGGTAGAAATATACACTATAACACCGTGGTCATTTCACCTTAATTTATACTTCAAAACCAAATCTCATTTTCACTTCAAATATCTCTATATTTCCCAAAATAGTATCTATATATATTAAATAATTTATACAGTAAAGTATTTTCAATTTCCTCAACTTAACAAAACGTTCCAACATCAACCCGGCCTTCCCATTCAAATTAAATTCAATCTCAATTTATCAATTTAAATTCAACTCAATTTCTAAAATAACCACTTAAATTTTATCAATCTCAAATTCGGATTTATAATCAGAAACACCCCTTTATATTTCCATATATTTCGAAACTTTAAGTATTCAACGTTGCATCTAAATTTTCATTCTATTTAGTTTTCTAAATAATAAATTCAAATTTAGTTCAACCTAAACTTTCATTTCAATTCAATTTAGTTGCTAAATAAAAAATTCAACTACGTTGACTTCAAATACAGATCTGAATCTCAACATAAACCATTTAAATTCCAATATAGTTCAAGGCTTTAATATTTAAATGTTCTGTATAACAGTTTCATATATGTGATGACCTGGAATTTTCAAGCATGTAATAGAAATATTTAATTGATTTTAAATATTCAATAGAGTAATTTTAAATTAAATTACGAATATCACAATTTATTTGATAATTGAATTGTTAATTTAAATAAGTGTAGTTGAGTAAATGCTGAATTTGGAGTTTTAAGCCTGTTAAAATATAATTTGAAGGCTTATAAAATTTACATTGATAATACTGAAGACAATAGAAGTGAGGAAATCAAATTTAAGAATGGTTTGTTAAATTTTGAAATTTAATATCGTTTAATTGAATTTAAAAATAACCTTCCGAGGCACAGTCTCGGAATTTGATGAAACCAGTTCCATTTGGATCCGTAATATATATTATTGTCGGATTTCAATTTTCGCAAGGTGCGGAATTACCGTTTGATCGTAAAACCGTAAATGTATAAAGGAAGCTAATTAACTTAAATTGACCTAGTCAAATCTTTTTATTGAAGTCTCAACCCCTAGCTTCTAACGCAAGCCTTATTTTCACTTTAGTAATTACGGCCGAAGCCCTTTCCTAGAGAATCAAAAACCCTCTCCTTCATTCGAAATTAAGGCATGACCGAACTTGTTTCCTTTTCATTTCCAAATCAATGCCGATCCTCAATATAAAAAAAAGGGAAAATGGCCGCTCTGCAGGAATTGAGTTCGAACGTTTGGGAAGGCGCGAGGCTGAGCGACGTGATTCGCGATTCAAGTCAGAAATCAATGGAGGATGGGCCAATGTCGCGGAGGGAATCTCGTTCGATCGAGTTGGGTTAGTCGTATTGCGCGCACGCGTTCAAGGGGGGTTGGTCGCGCACGCGAGGCGTCGTGGGCCGAAGGCGATGGACGTCGCCAATTAGGGTTTCGGTCGCGACGTTTGGGTTCGGTAGAGTGGGTGGGAGCAGGGGTTCGAGCTGTAGGTATAATTTACCTTTTTTTATATTTTAATTAAATTAAATTTATATATGTATGTGTATATATATTAGAAAAAAAATTATCTATAGAGATAAGCTGAAAAAGAGATAGTAATTTTAAATGTTGATAGAATTTATATAAGTTAGGGTTTATGAAAACTATATATGTATACATATATGCATAGCTTTAAAAAGGAAATAAATACATATGTATGTGTTAAAGTTATTAGTTGTTTTAGAATAAAATATTATGATGATTAGCTTGTTAAATTAACCTATTCAAACTTTAGTCCATAGAAGTATTAAAGAAAATTAGTTTATAATCAAATTATTAGTCGAGATAAATCATTGGTTAATTAAAATTTCCAATTAAAATTTTAATTGTTTGATTGACTCGTATATTACTAAAATTATATAAATATTTATACAAGGTCCAAAATTGGGAGATAATAGACGAGATGTAATTGGATTGCCGAACGAAAAGCAAAAGGTGAGTTAATATCACTCAGTTTAAATTCAAATTTAAATGATTAAATTTAAATAATTGTTTGAAATGGTTGAATTGTTTATGGATGTAGTGTGGTATAGATTTGGAATTTGCATTTTATATTGTGCTAACATCTGTGGATTCAGGGAAAACAGGTTGGAGGGATCCAACTGGACCCCTCAACTTTATTTAATTATTTAATATTCTCTGTTCGGAATATTTGGTATTCTGTAATGAATTATGTGGAAATATTGAATGCTACGGCTTGATTGTTATAATCGGGCAATAATGAATTACCAAATATATAATTTGAGTTTGGGAATGAAAATAAAAGAAATGAGGTTGTAAGTAAAATAATTATAGAAAAATTGATTTAATTTATGAATGAACTAAAAAGGGAATAAAGTGATTTTAAAATTTTAATAAATAAATCTTGAGTATGGGAAGGAAAATTTAAATAAATAGAAAGTTAACGAAACTTAAACTTCAATGTTATTGTTTAAAGGAACAAAACATTTATTTTAAATTTAGGATTTAAATTATTGAAGAAGAATAAAGAAGAAATTGGGAATCACCTGAAATTTGTATATTTCAGCTAAAGGATTTAAAAATTAGACTGAAAATAATAATAAAGTCCATAATTAATGAATTTTTAAATGAACTGATAAGTAAAGAAATTTATTTCAAATAGTGTAAATTGGGAATCAATTTGGGAAATTGATTCAAGTGATTGAGATTGGAAATTTCTCTCTAAATAACCAAGTACGTTTTCAAAGTAAATTTTTAAATATAAATTAAAAGTTTAAAGTTGTTTTAAGAAGTATGTTTTGAACAATTTACTTTTTCTAAATATTTAAATTCTAAAGTAAGTATTTCCTTTTAATCTATTATAGCAATAATTATTTAAAGAGTAAGTTAGTATTTTATTTTTTAATTTTTAAAAAAAAATGAAATGAAAATTTAATTTTTATAAGTAACCCTATTTTTAGATATTCATATATTATGTATTTTTTTTCAAAACATTGAAGTAGTTTTAAAATAAATGTTTAAAGTATATTTCAAAGGAAAGTGTTTTAAATTATTTTAAAATCTAGTTTTGTGCTTGGTGATTTCAAAAGAGATAGAAAATAATTGGGAAAGTTTATTCTGAAAAGAAAGATGGTTTTGAAACTGTTTTCAAAGGATTGAAAATAGAAATATATCTTGTGAAGATATTTTGAGGTTAATAAATAATTTGGGAAATTATTTATTGTTGGATGGATGTTTGTGAATATTAATTGATAATTAAATCACCGACAGTCAATATTGGACAAATGCGAAGATCATTTCGAAGAGACCGGGATCGAGATTTATTTCTCGAAAACTACTTCGATCCGGTTTATACGTTTCGTGTAAACGATTTTGGATTTGAAGATGCAGCAGTGAAGTGCAAGGGCTAGTCGCTACTAATCCTGAGGATATTTCCAACATGGATGTAGTAGGAATAGTGCCTTCGGTTCCGTTCGAACCCGGGACGGACTTGTATGGATGAATGCTTGCGAAACATCGTCAAGTGGACGATGGGCATTCTATGGGATGTGTTCTATAAAGGTAACACTTAGCCTCAAGCCTCATCAAATAGGAATGGCTGAAATCAGGGGATATGCAGCAAGGCTTCGTGGGTAGCCCCCACTGGAGGGTGAGGTCATCCCTGTCTAGATGTCCCTTTATTTCGGCTTAGTGGGCGGTTGCTGATCCCAACCGTGGGGTGATCTTGCTCGGAACTGTCCAGTAAGGGATGGTTCTGGTCTTGTGTTGCAGGGGAGTTTGGGTGGCTCCTCGGTACGTTGATCTAGACCAGGTACTGTGACAGGTGGTACCCCAGTGCCTAGCCATTAGTTGGAATCCATTTTCCCTACGCGCCCGTATGGTTTTGATTGTGCCCAACTATTGCTGAAACGTGAGATGCAAGCATTTCAGCTAGATTCTATTTTACTTTCTATAGGCACTATTATAATATCAGAGGACTTTAATAAAAATGTTTTAGCTATCGTAAGGTAAAAACCCGACATGTTTATTTGTGGCATGGTCTTACGAGATGCTTTTGTTTTCAAAGGAGTTTTGAAACTTTAATAATCAATTGGGTGTGATTTTCTCACGCTGGTATTCCAGACTGACTCGGGTGTTATTTAACTGTAATGCTCGGGTCAGACCGAGTATTATAGGATACAGGATATGATGCTGTGGTGCTCAGGAGACGAGCTGGATGACGATACGTATTCTCGTACTTGTATATATATATTTATTTCCGCTGTGTTGAGTTGTTGTGTATCCGTTTGTATGACATTGATGTTGAGCTGTGATTGTTGTACTCTGATGATGTAATATATGAGAAAAGATATTTGATGTTGGTTAAAGAGTATTATTATCTATTATATTTTATTCCGCTGCGATGGTTAGATTCTGTTGTTGTTTTCAATTCTCTTCTCCTACCTCTTCTTCTTTAACCCAATGGTTCGTATTTCTATACGACTTGAGTTGACTGTTGTAGAATAGTGTTGACTCAAGGGGTATGGATTTGCGGATCGTTACACTTGGTATTAGAGCATAGGTTGGAGATAACCTTGGCTCTGGTGGGAACTGCTCATAAAATAGAGTCTATAGTACTCTAGAATGAGTTTGAGCGTATTAATATATATGAGTACGTATTTGTTAGTGAATATAAATTATTTTTATATTGTGTTGGTTGGTTTATTGAGTGGCATATGAACCTTCGTCGGCACAGTCTGGACAACTGTATTGAAGGGGTTTCTAAACACCTGAAGAGAACAATCGACACGATATTGTTTTAAATATGGGTAAATGAAACAATTTTACTCAAAAACATATTTTGATATAAAGAAAAGATTTGGTTAACTATTTAGCTAATAAATGGTTGCTTGGATGTTAAGAAGAATACTATTAAAGTATTATCATTGTTAAGTGAAAATTTAACTAGAAATGGAAAATATAACCAAAGTTAAGGAAATAAATACATTATAAATTATAAAATTCATAAATATGAATTATAAAATGAAATTTATAAATATGGATTATAGACGTAGATTATAAATTGAAATATAATTAAATGGGAACTTGAATAAGCATAAACAATGCAAATGAATTGTGGGTAAAATTGATTTAAGGAGGATTTGGAAATTTAAAATCCTGAAGATTTTTGGAAGAATTTGTCGAAATGTTTTGATGATAAATGATAGCATTAATGACTTGGGGGTGTTTCTGAAAGGAAATTGTTTTAAATGGATTTTGAAAGTGTAATAGCATGGGAATCACTTAGATTATTGGGAAATAATTTTGATGATGACGGCCGCATCATCAGTATTCATTTTCGAATTTCTAAGTGACAGATTGCTGCCAAAAACTGATTTGTTCAAAAAGCTAGTTGTTTTTGAAAATTTCAAAAAGGAAATTTGTTGTAATAAAATCCAGGATTGGTATAATTTTTTTGGAGAAATGTGATTTGAGATGTTGGAAATTTCAAAATGATTTGAAACCAAAGCTGGGAGTTTAAAAATCCTGATAGGATGGGTTGTAAGCTTATAAAATTGAGATGATTTTTAAATCAGGAATGGAATATAAGCTTTGAAGGTTGGAATTTAAATTTAAAGAAGAAAAGTTGAAAATGAAATTAACTTGGATGGGAAATAAAAATTTAATTGGATTAAAAATTGATTCGATAGGTTGGAATAATATCCAGTTGTTTTCGAATTAAGTTGAAATTGAATTGAGTTAAATAAAACCGAGTTAAAGTAGAAATTGAATTAGAATAAGAATTCAATTGAATTAATGAATGGAATTAAATTCTTACTGGAACGAATGGGAAATAAATTGAATAAGGATTGGAATTGAAGTAAATAAATTAGAATAACTTATAAAGGAATCAGAATTAAATTGCTGGGAATAAAACTATGCTTGGGATATAAATAAGCATAAGGCTTGAGTTAAAATAAAAGAACAATATATTCGAGCCTATGACAAATGGAATTGTGTAAATAATAAGTTGTGGCTTATAAAATTTGTAAATGGAATACAAAATCCAAAATAAAAATTGTTTGATGATTTGAAAAATAAATCGAAGATCAAAACTTGAAAATTTTAAAGTAAATTGAACTTAAGCAAATTTAAATGAAGAGATTTTGAGACTTAAAATCAAGTTCTGAATTATAAGTTGTGAAAAGACTATTTAGATAATGAAATGTGTATTAAAAACCCAATGTAGTTAAATAAAGTTGAATTGTGAGTTTATGATGAAGTTTGAAAATAAACTCAAGTGATAAATTAAATTCGACTTAAATTGTTGGTGAAATGAAATTGAACTGTGAGTTCATAAAATTGGGTGGTAAATTGAGAATGGATAGAAGATTCAGAAATTGAGTTATTAATTTAAATTTAACTTGAAGTGGTAATAAATTAAATATAATTGGAAATGTAAAGAATAGAAATGAGAGTGGATTAAAATAGTAATGGTATGGTTTGCAAATAAAATCCAAATACGTAGAAATAAATTGAAATGACCTTGTAATTTATTAAGCGAACTGAGAATGAATCGAGCTTGGAAATTTGAAATTTATAATAACTAATCAAGTTAAATTGAAAAGAGAATTTGTTTGCAAAATGAGAATGAGCTTAAGTATAAAATTTGAATAAATTGAAGTAAATCGACTTAAGCTAAATGAATGAAGGAGAGTTGAATTGAATTCAACTTAAACAAAGTTTAATAATAGTGGATTGGATTTAAATCAAGTAAAAATGGATTTTAATTGAAGTAAAATTCTGTGAGTTGCCGATAATATTTAATGAAATGAAAATCCTTAAATAAATAATTGTAAACCATTTAAATTGTTAAGGATTTGAAAGAACTTGGTGACTATAAGGAAAATTGGAATGGATATTGAAGGAAATAACTTGGGTTGTTATGAGCTAAATAAAATAGTATGGAATAAAACGTTAATGAATGGATTGTGAATGAAATTTAAATGGAATGTGTCGAGCTAAATAAATGGTTGGGAATGAATTAAAATAAAAGGGGGAAATTAAATTGGTGATGAAGATGAACCTAAACTGTTATTGGTTCTGAATAAACCAGATTGGTTAATAAAATGAAATGCGGGGAGAATGAGAATATATGGATTGTGAATAAATTTAAAATGGAATAGAATTAGGTATAAATTGAGTTGAAGTCCATTTAAATTGGTTATAAACATAAATACTTATTTATTCACATAAATCTTGTCAAATTGTATAGAACAAATTGTCATTTGATGTAAATGGAAGTAATTAAAAATTCTATGGATTGATAGGAGTAAAATAAATTGATTTTGAAAGCAATTGAATTAAATATGAGTTCAGTTTGCTTAAGAATAAATTAAATGTAAGCGATTGAGTTTTAAACCATTCAGATTGATGAGATTGTATATGAATGGATTGAAAACCCTTCAAATTGAATGAAAAGGGTATGTAAAATAATTGGAACAGTTGAATTAGCATGGAAACTATATTAATTTCTTACGGAAAAATGTTTGGTATGAGTTTCTTTTAGAATTCATATGTTTTAACTATTGTAAACAAGTGAAATGTAGTTAAATTTCATATATATGGCACTTACATGTTTAAATTGAGTAAGTACAGGTACCTGAAAGCCGTGTGGCTGGATTTGGTTGTGCTATTTGCTAAAAATAATAAGCTGTTTGCTTAAAATGCTAAATAAGGTACGCCTACGCAATTAAAATAGGAAATATGAACTGTTTTTGGTTTTTCCGACCGTGTGGGCCGATGTATATATATTTATATCTTTTGTCAAATTGCAAAAGCTCCTCCGTACAAACGAGACTCTGCCAAAAATTTTCAGAAATTTTGGGAGTTAGAAATTTTTTGAAATTTTTGGAAAATTTCGGTTAACGACAAAACAATTTCAAACTGGACAATTGAAATAAGTTAGTAAATGGAGGTAATTAAAATCATAAGATGAATCAATATAAATGAAAATTAAAAATTTAAAGTTTAAAGTTGAAAATAAATTGAATTCGTATGGAAATGAAAATAAATATAAGAAACATATATAATGTTTATACTAACTTAAGAAAGGAATGGAAATTCTAGATTGGAAATTGATATTACAATTATAATCTAAGATAATATTGAAATAAATAGATATTGACATTTTGTCAGAAAGTCGATAAAATGCTTTGGGAATATTGTGATTGGATATTAGTGCTAAGCAGGATATGCACGTATTATAAAAGGGGAAAAGAAATTGGATTCGATTTCAAGAGATAAATTTGAATTGCCCGACGAAAGGTATGTATTTAAATTTGGTATGAAATTTGATTGGGATTTGGATTGAGCCACTTGGCATTTTGTTTTCTTTTTGGATTTGGGAGGCCATAGAGCCATTTTGTAGTTGTACCGAGCTAGCCGTGCAATGGAGACGCTGGCAAAATTTTCGGGAATTTGAGGAGTTAGAAAAATTTTGAATTTTTTTTGATAATCCAAAGTTTATTTTCAAATTGAAACTTGAATGGTTAAACCAATAGTATAGTTTGAAACTATGGAGAAGTTTGGTAAGTTAATAAGAATAATAATGAGTCTTTTATAAGAAGATAGTTGGTGCGATGCTGAATTGTTAGAAACTGTATGGTTTTGGGAAATAGTAAACGGGTATTGGACCATCCTTCCTAATTCGTAATTTCGGGGACGAAATTCTTTTAAGGGGGAAGGAATGTGATGACCTAGAATTTTCAAGCATTGTAATAGAAATATTTAATTGATTTTAAATATTTAATAGAGTAATTTAAACTTAAATTACGAATATCACAATTTATTTGATAATTGAATTATTATTTTAAATAAGTGTAGTTGAGTAAATGCTGAATTTGGAGTTTTAAGCCTGTTAAAATATAATTTGAAGGCTTATAAAATTTATATTGATAATACTGAAGAGAATAGAAGTGAGGAAATCAAATTTAAGAATGATTTGTTAAATTTTGAAATTTAATATCGTTTAATTGAATTTAAAAATAACCTTCCGAGGCACAGTCTCAGAATTTGACGAAACCAGTTCCATTTGGATCCGTAATATATATTATTGTCGGATTTCAATTTTCGCAAGGTGCGGAATTACCGTTTGATCGTAAAACCGTAAATGCATAAAGGAAGCTAATTAACTTAAATTGACCTAGTCAAATCTTTTTATTGAAGTCTCAACCCCTAACTTCTAATGCAAGCCTTATTTTCACTTTAGTAATTACGGCCGAAGCACTTTCCTATAGAATCAAAAACCCTCTCCTTCATTCGAAATTAAGGCATGGCCGAACACGTTTCCTTTTCGTTTCCAAATCAATGCCGATCCTCAATATAAAAAAAGGGGAAAATGGCCGCTCTGCAGGAATTGAGTTCGAACGTTTGGGAAAGGCGCGAGGCTGAGCGATGTGATTCGCGATTCAAGTCAGAAATCAATGGAGGGCGGGCCGATGTCGCGGAGGGAATCTCATTCGATCGAGTTGGGTTAGTCGTGTTGCACGCTCGCGTTCAAGGGGGGGGGGGGGGTTGGTCGCGCACGCAAGGCGGCGTGGGCCGAAGGCGATGGACGTCGCCAGTTAGGGTTGCGGTCGCGACGTTAGGGTTCGGCAGAGTGGGTGGGAGCAGGGGTTCGAGCTGTAGGTATAATTTACCTTTGTTTTTATTTTAATTAAATTAAATTAAATTTATATATGTATGTGTATATAGATTAGAAAAAAAATTATCTATAGAGATAAGTTGAAAAAGAGAGTAATTTTAAATGTTGATAGAATTTATATAAGTTAGGGTTTATGAAAACTATATATGTATAGATATACGCGTAGCTTTAAAAAGGAAATAAATACATATGTATGTGTTAAAGTTATTAGTTGTTTTAGAATAAAATATTATGCTGATTAGCTTGTTAAATTAACCTATTCAAATTTTAGTCCAAAGAAGTATTAAAGAAAATTAGTTTATAATCAAATTATTAGTCGAGATAAATCATTGGTTAATTAAAATTTCCAATAAAAAATTTAATTATTCGATTGACTCGTATATTACTAAAATTATATAAATATTTATAAAAGGTCCAAAATTGGGAGACAATAGATGAGATGGAATTGGATTGCCGAACGAAAAACAAAAGGTGAGTTAATCTCACTCAGTTTAAATTCAAATTTAAATGATTAAATTTAAATAATTGTTTGAAATGGTTGAATTGTTTATGGATGTCGCGTGGTATAAATTTGGAATTTGCATTTTATATTGTGCTAACATCTGTGGATGCAGGGAAAACAGGTTGAAGGGATCCAACTGGAACCCTCAACTTTATTTAATTATTTAATATTCTCTGTTTGGAGTATTTGATATTCTGTAATGAATTATGTGGAAATATTGAATGCTACGGCTTGATTGTTATAATCGGGCAACAATGAATTACCAAATATATAATTTGAGTTTGGGAATGAAAATAAAAGAAGTGAGGTTGTAAGTAAAATAATTATAGAAAAATTGATTTAATTTATGAATGAACTGGAAAGGGAATAAAGCGATTTTAAAATTTTAATAAATAAATCTTGAGTATGGGAAGGAACATTTAAATAAACAGAAAGTTAATGAAACTTAAACTTCAATGTTATTGTTTAAAGGAACAAAACATTTATTTTAAATTTAGGACTTAAATTAATGAAGAAGGATAAAGAAGAAATTGGGAATCACCTGAAATTTGTATATTTCAGCTAAAGGATTTAAAAATTAGACTGAAAATAATAATAAAGTCCATAATTAATGAATTTTTAAATGAACTGATAAGTAAAGAAATTTATTTCAAATGGAGTAAATTGGGAATCAATTTGGGAAATTGATACAAGTGATTGAGATTGGAAATTTCTCTCTGAATAACCAAGTACATTTTCAAAGTAAATTTTTAAATATAAATTAAAAGTTTAAAGTTGTTTTAAGAAGTATGTTTTGAACAATTTACTTTTTCTAAATATTTAAATTCTAAAGTAAGTATTTCCTTTTAATCTATTATAGCAATAATTATTTAAAGAGTAAGTTAGTATTTTATTTTATTTAAAAAAAAATGAAATGAAAATTTAATTTTTATAAGTAACCCTATTTTCAGATATTCATATATTATGTATTTTTTTTCAAAACATTGAAGTAGTTTTAAAATAATTGTTTAAAGTATATTTCAAAGGAAAGTGTTTTAAATTATTTTAAAATCTAGTTTTGTGCTTGGTGATTTCAAAAGAGATAGAAAATAATTGGGAAAGTTTATTTTGAAAAGAAAGATGGTTTTGAAACTGTTTTCAAACGATTGAAAATAGAAATATATCTTGTGAAGATATTTTGAGGTTAATAAATAATTTGGAAAATTATTTATTGTTGGATGGATGTTTGTGAATATTAATTGATAGTTAAATCACTGACTATCAATATTGGACAAATGCGATGATCGTTTCGAAGAGACCCGGATCGAGATTTATTTCTCGAAAACCACTTCGATCCGGTTTATACGTTTCGTGTAAACGATTTTGGATTCTAAGATGGAGCAGTGAAGTGCAATGGCTAGTCGCTACTAATCCTGAGGATATTTCCAAAATGGATGTAGTAGGAATAGTGCCTTCGGTTCCATTCGAACCCGGGACGGACTTGTATGGAAGAATGCTTGCGAAACATCGTCAAGTGGATGATGGGCATTCTAAGGGATATGTTCTATAAAGGTAACGCTTAGCCTCAAGCCTCATCAAATAGGAATGGCTGAAAATCAGGGGATATGCAGCAAGGCTTCGTGGGTAGCCCCCACTGAAGGGTGAGGTCATCCCTGTCTAGATGTCCCTTTATTTCGGCTTAGTGGGCGGTTGCTGATCCCAACCGCGGGGTGATCTTGCTCGGAACTGTCCAGTAAGGGATGGTTTTGGTCTTGTGTTGCAGGGGAGTTAGGATGGCTCCTCGGTACGCTGATCTAGACCAGGTACGTGACAGGTGGTACCCCAGTGCCTAGCCATTAGTTGGAATCCATTTTCCCTACGTGCCCGTACGGTTTTGATTATTCTTAACTATTGCTGAAACGTGAGATGCAAGCATTTCAGCTAGATTCTATTTTACTTTCTATAGACACTATTATAATATCAGAGGACTTTAATAAAAATGTTTTAGCTATCCTAAGGGAAAAACCTGACATGTTTATTTGTGGCGTGGTCTTACGAGATGCTTTTGTTTTCAAAGGAGTTTTGAAACTTTAATAATCAATTGGGTGTGATTTTCTCACGCTGGTATTCCAGACTGACTCGGGTGTTATTTAACTGTAATGTTCGGGTCAGACCGAGTATTATAGGATACAGGATATGATGCTGTGGTGCTCAGGAGACGAGCTGGATGACGATACGTATTCTCGTACTTGTATATATATATTTATTTCCGCTGTGTTGAGTTGTTGTGTATCCATTTGTATGACATTGATGTTAAGCTGTGATTGTTGTACTCTGATGATGTAATATATGAACAAAGATATTTGATGTTGGGTAAAGAGTATTATTATCTATTATATTTATTCCACTGCGATGGTTAGATTCTGTTGTTGTTTTCAATTCTCTTCTCCTACCTCTTCTTCTTTAACCCAATGGTTCGTATTTCTGTACGACTTGAGTTGATTATTGTAGAATAGTGTTGATTCAAGGGGTACAGATTTGCGGATCGTTGCAATATAGATCTCGATTTAACCTCATTATTATTTACTCTTGAAATACTCCCTTATTAGATTCAATATCATTTAAGTAACCTCAAATTACATTTTACTCAATATTTTCTTTAATTTATTTAAGCGTGAAATATTCATTAAATAACTTAAATCAAAAATCCAGTTATAAAATCATACCCTTTAAATTTCCCATTCAAAAATTTCAAATCGATTTAATTAAATAAATCCTTATTTAAATACCATTTTTATAAACCCAAATTTATCTCCCAATCTTAATTATTCAATTTATTACAAGAGAATCTATTTGAAATATAGATTTACATAAATACTTAAGCATATTATATGCATTAAATCAGTTTAATTTAAATCAAATATTACTACTAAATCTATGTAACAACCCTGAATTTTATGATTTATTTTAATTGTTTATTTTGATTATTTTATGTGAAATTTTTATTTAAATAATTTATTTTATTTATTAAAATTAAAAAGTTACGTTATTTTAAATATAAATGTGACTTTTAAGTGATTTATAGTTCAAACTAGTATAATTTGAATATTTTACTATAAAGTGAATTTCTGGTCAAACGGTTCAAACTTTGACTTCTAAAATTTCAAATTTAAATCATTTTTAAATCTTGAAGTTTATCTTTTATTAAGAAAATAGATGTAATAACTTGAACACTACTTTTCGTCTCGTTGAAAACAGACTTAAACTGTAAAATTTATGTGCATTTCAATTTTGAGTGTAATTTGATTTATTTAACAATTTTGTCTATTTTAAATTATATAAATCTTATTTTATTTGTCATATTTTATTTTAATATGTTATTGTATGTATATTTTTGTATTATAATAATTTTAAAACGAAGTAAACAATTTTCCAAAGTCAATGGTGATTTATTGTAATTTCTGGACACTGTTTTGGATTTTTAAGCAATTTCTTTAAATCTTTTTCTATTTTCTTTAAACTTAATTTTTTATATATGTGTTAATATGTTATTTTAAGTATATTTTGTCTTTTAAATATTTTTAAAGTGATGTTATAATTTTCCAAAGTTTACTGTGTTGATTTCTTTTTTTTAAAGGCTGTTTTCTTATTTTCTGCTATTTTCTTCATTAAAATTTTATTTAAATTTTATTTATTTATTTATTTTGTGAATGTACTTTTATTCTATATTATTATTTATGTTTAAAAATATATTACAAGCTCATATGAATTTTATAAATTTATTTCATGTAATTTCAAATTTTCTATACTAGTTTACTATTTTTAGCTATTTTCCTTAATTTAACTTTATATAATTAATAAATATTATACATTTTTATATTTTGATAAATTTTCGAAATTTTATCTGGGATTATTATTATTTACATAAATATCAAGTTATATAAACAATTTTAAGAAAGTTGAAAGGTTTTAAAAGCTTTTGAAACGTAAGTCGTTTCTTTTACAGTTTCCTCATTTACTCTTTGACCATTTTTTTTTCTATTTTTAGCCATACTTCCTCCTTCTTTCACGTGGATCTCAGATCCATTTCTCATCTAAAAAAAATAAAACCATGGCTTGAAGGAGTTGAGGTAAAAATTATCTTCTTGTTCCTTTATTTTTCTACTTTTCTATTTTGAATTTTGTGCTTGTTCTCACCTTCATAGCTTGGCCCTTCCTCGACCAGATCTTACCTGACCTCTACCACCCCTTTCCTCTGACCATCACCCATCCTACTACCTCTCCATTTCAGGTCGAGACCATCCATGGCAAGGACTAGCATAAAATCCACCAAAAACCATCACAAACTATCACTTATGGCCTAGAATTGTCATCTCCTCCTTCTACCATCATTTGCCGCCACTACCACCACCACCACCACCACCACCTCTGACATGACCTCTACCCTCTGCCACATCGCCCACCACCACCTGCACCACTGGTTGGGCGCACCTAGCCTTTAGCCGAACCAAACAAGAGCAACAAATGATGTATGTTGCATAGTTTTAGCCTTGTACACCTAGTTTTATGCACCAAGACTAAACCCACCTTCAAACCCATGTATAGGCCGACCCTTGCACACCCAAACCTGACCCAATTCCCTGAGTTAGCTAAGCCAAATCACTTCCTCACTGAAGTACATGAGGCTGACAACAAGTGCAATTCATTCGATGTTGTTTTGGGCTTTGAATTCTAATGTTATTTGATGTTTAAATCATGTTGAAACTTACATATATTTGTATTGTTTTGTGTAAATGTTTGAACAAGTCAAATTGCTTTGGCTGTCTACTCTCAAGTCATCTCCATGTCATCGTGCCTTCATTTTGTTGCGTTGTGTGCTTTGGCAGCGATCTCCGGCTTTGAAATGTGAGTTATTCTCACCAGACAATATGTACATATATATAACTAGTAAATTGACCCCTTTTGAATCTCTAAAATGCATTATCATGTTACACCTGCTATACTATGATTTTATGATGTTCACCCATGCTTAAACACCTGTTATAACATCTGTTACTGTTATATTATGTTGTTCTGCTATTTTATCAGTTTATCATACTGCAAGTTCCCTTTAGATTAGAATCACTATGGGTTGAATGATACATACCAGAACGGACTTTAGAATAGGGGAAAATCGTTATGGGCTGAAATGATAGGCCTGAACGATTTTCAACTTATTTTATTTACTTGGGACCGAGGGTTAGAAATGATAAAACCCGGATTTTCTTTGTAAATTACGGGTTGAAATGATACATTTCCCGTATCACTTTACCTAGCGTAGAAAATTATATACAGGCCCGTAGTTAAAATATGTTTTTCTATTTTTTTTTAAATATTTTAGAAATTTAATTATTATAATATTTTGATTTAAAATTAAATAAAAATATAATTTTTGTAAAGTATTATTATTTTCTGGAAATCTATAAGTTAAATAAATTATGGAAAAGTTAGAAAATCTGAATGTAAGTTATTTTGGGAATTTTGATTTAATTTTTAATGGAATTTAAATTAACTTTGAAAATATGAATGATTTATGATATTTTGAATTTAAATTAATTTAACATGATTTTATAACAAACTAATGATTTTTGAATAAAGTTAAATGTTAATGAGTGGATATTGAGTTGAATTTGGAAATATAACTTAAATTGGAATTTACGAATTTGGTATAAAAGTGAAATTTTAAGTTAAGTTGAATAAAATGGAATTAAGTTACATTTGAAATTTTAAACATAAGTGTTAAGTTGGAATTTAATGTAATGAATTTAAATTTGAATGTTGAAATTTAATAAGTGAATTATTAATAAATATTGATTTTTGAAAGGAAACTTAACTTTATAAAATCATGAAATTTAAGGAAAATTAAATGATGCTTATGAATGTGAAAATGTATGATTCTATAAGTAAAAAATTATTTAAATAAAAAATAAGTGTTTTTGAAATTCTATTGAATATTTGAAGTTAATTAACACCAGTTTTAAATGCTGTCTTTTGTTAAATTGAATTGTTTTGAATGTAACTTTCTGTAGCATTTTCCAAATGCTGCGAAACTTGAATTTTCATTGTTTTAATAAATTTAAGTGCATAAATAAACATTGAAAAGTTTAAATTTTTGGAATTTAATAGTTTAATTATTAAATGTAATAACTTCATTTTTATGATTTAAAATGAAGTAATTTGTTTTGAAATATAACTATTTGACATATTAAAATGATTGAAATGTGGTTTTGAAAAGATTATATTTTGATATATTAAAATGATTTGAAATGTGGTACTGAAAGATATGATATTTGGTATATGAAATGATTAGAAATTTGGTTTTGAAAAGATATGATATTTTGATATATTAAAATGATTTGAAACAAAGTTTTGAAAGATATGATATTTTGATATTAAATGATTTGAAAAGAAAATCTGAAAAATATGATATTTTGGAAATGAAGCTTTGAAAGGTTATGATATTTTGATACATTAAAATGATTTGAAAGGAAGTTTTGAAAGGATATGATAATTTAGTATATTGAAATGGTTAGAAATGACTTGATATTTATTTTGATAAATATTTGAATTGAAAGATATGCTATGATGATATATTGAAATGGTTTGGAAATGATTTAATCTTTATTTTGATAAAGATTTGGGTTGAAATGATATTTTATTTGAAGTACAAAATATTGTTTTAAAGTTATAACTACGGGTTATAATAACGATTGGTTGTTAAAGAGACCGGGATCAGATATTGTCTTATAGCCGGCCAATACCGAAAACCACTTTAACAACTATGTACGCGGTGGAGATTCCAGAATGAAGTAGGATGGTGGCAACGTTCTCGAGGTATATTACGTGGACCCAACTCTCGTGAGTTGGCATATATGACTAAAACAGGAGCTATACAGGGATACACAAAGGGTCGCACCCTTTCATCGAGCATGCTCCATCGGAAACCATTCTATTACTTTTGTGATTCGATACGGGGGCGACACTTTGATTCGAGGGTATTGTTCGAGGTGGGCGGAAGCTGCTGGCTTGCCGTCACCACCGGTCCGGGAGTGCAAACGGTGTATCCACCCTGGCATAGCCTTGCGTGCCGTGTCATATCCTTATATCGAGCCTACTACGATTTTGGTTTTAAAGATCCGACTGCGTTAAGGTTCACCATCCCCTTAACTCTATTTTCTATATGACTATACTTTACTGATTAGACACTACTGTATATAGCGTATATTACTACACAGTAAATAGTTTAACGGATCTTTAGAGGATGGGCGGTCCCAAGCATCTTCTAAGTTACTTGTACCTTTACTACAGTACACTTGAGTTGGTTTACATTTTATAAGTATGTTTGTCCTGACTTGAGTGTTTGTATTTTTTTATTTACGCTCGGGTCAGCCTGAGTTATTCACAGATTTGGATTTCCACTTTCTGGAGATTGAAATCGCTGGAGAATATCTACTTGTCAAGTTTATCTTTTGCGGTCTGTTGTTCCGTTCATCTCTTATATTAGTAGACTTCTATGTAGTGGGACTTCCTTTGTACTTTATTTCTTCTGTTGTATTTTATGCAACTCTAATATATTTATATAGTAGCTTCATGAACTACTATCTCTTTTAATTCCACTGCATTTTTATTACTCTGTGTCTGTGATATGTGATTATTATTTACTGTATATTCTGAGATTTGCCAAATTCTTATTTACAACGTGGTATTTTGAGCAATTCAATTCCGGCATGAGTGTCTACCAAAACACTTATAATGGATGCGAATGGTCGAAAATACCAGGTTGTTAATGTTGGTATCAGAGCTTTGGTAGCTCTAGGCAAAACTCAGCATATGGAGTGAATGTATTTACAGAACCACTTCCATTTGAGTTTGAATCTCTTCCTTTTTGACTCAATTCCTTTGAATTTTGGAACATTCCCTACGGTTTCAAAATCCATTCGTGTCCCTCACTATTCATCTTCTTTTGACTCTGGAGTATTCCAAAACTCTGCTTCGAATGATCTTTCAAGTGAGTCAGCGATCGCGCCAATTTCAAATTGAATTGAAAAAAAAGGGGGGGGACTCCTTTACAATTAGCATCGATTCACCAAAGATATATATCTATCCTTGGTTTAGATGCTAATATCTTTTGTTATTCCAAACTTTATCTATTGAGATCGAATGTAGATTTACCCTAGAAAAATCCACATTGATCTTATTCTTTAAGCCACGGTTGACCCGGTAAATGTTGCCCATGATTTATTTAAGCTTATCCACTTCCCTATTTTGTTATTTAATCATCTTGTCTTTTGTTTCCAACCTATCTTCAAACATTTTGAATTGTACTTGTAAATCTATGTTTTGTTTATATATTGTGTTGTTTGAGTTGTTGAAGTTAAGTTGAGTTTCTGATCGATTCGTCTGATCAACGCTCTCGATAGGATTTCTAAAGCATATTGACCGAACAAACTGACACAATATTATTTTAAAATTTGATTAATGAAATAAATTTTGATATATAAGTAAATTTATGAAACTTAATAAACTCATTTAAATTGATTATTTGAAGTGATAATACTTGATTTGGGAACTGAAATGAATTTAGAACAAGAAATTTGAGAATTTAATTTCCGATGGTTTCAAACCTTGTGTTTAAAGTTTTAAAGGGTTATATTATTTAAAGTATTTTCGAATAGAAATTTGTTTTCAAAGAACTTGAAAGTTTAAAAATTAGTTCTCTTCTCTTTGTCGCTGGAAAATAACTTTGGTGAAGACTGCAACATCATCGACATTCTTTTCGAGTTTCGAAGTGAAGAGACCGCTCTGTAGTCTTGCTACTGCTTTGTTTTGGAAATAAATTTGATTTGAATTTCTAAAATATGACTTGATCTATAATATATATAGACATATGATTTAAATTTGATTTGATAAATTATGTACATACCTTTAGTTATCTCTAAATGGTTTGAAGAGACCGGAAATTTAATTCTTAAATTTTATTTTTAAATAATAATTTCAATTATAAAAAGAAAACCAAAATTTTTGAATAAATGATTTAAGCTTGAAATGATTGAATTGGAAAGTTTTATTTGTATAATACAATTGCATTCAAATATAACTTACCTTAATTTCAGAAGTTAACAATGTAATTGGATAATATACAATATAAAAAGATTTAGAAATAAAATTTGAGTGGTTATAATAAATGTTATTCACTTAAATTTTAATTATAAAATGATTAACAGATGTAAATATAATAAAGGGTAATTGAATAACTTACAATAAAATAATGTGAAAAGAACTAAGAATAAAAGAAAGCAGTTATAATAAGTGTAAGTATGTTTAACATAAGTGATAAATATATTGAGAGGAATAAATTTAATTTTAATTAGGAATAAAGAAGAATTAAATTTACTAAGTACATTGTGAGTGTAATAAATGATTATTTTTCAAACCCATGGATTTAAAAATTATCAATTTAAGATGATTGGATAATAAGATAATGAAATTTGGGATAGTTAAGATTTATTTAACTTGGGTAAATATTTATTCTCTATTTAAGATGAAATTTCCATGCTTTCAAATTTATGTCCATATTTTGTTTTTCAAACTATTTTTGTTGTTGTTGTCCTCATCATCCTTATCTTGCTATATACTGGTGTAGGCATCTTTCTATATTCTTTTTGTTTATAAATCTTTCTATAATCTTTGATAATCTTTGGTACTCATTTTGAATCTATTTTTGCGTGCTTGTGTTCTTGGTTTTAGAGAATCTTGGAAAGATCATCTCCACCTTGCGAAACTTACCTTTATCAGGTATAATTTCAATATTTTTGTCATCTTATCTTAATCCTATTTCACTCTATCTTTTTCTGTGCTTTTCCGTTCCTCGTTGCTTTTCGAGGACGAAAAGTTTTGAGTGGGGGAGAGTGTAACAACCTTGAATTTTGTGATTTATTTTAATTGTTTATTTTGATTATTTTATTTGAAATTTTGATTTAAATATATTATATTATTTATTAAAATTATAAGTTATGTTATTTTAAATATAAATGTGACTTTTAAGTGATTTATAGTTCAAACTAGTATAATTTGAATATTTTACTATAAAGTGAATTTCTGGTCAAACTGTTCAAACTTTGAGTTCTAAAACTTCAAATTTAAATCATTTTTAAATCTTGAATTTTATCTTTTACTATTGAAATTGATGTAATAACTTGAATACTGCTTTACGTTTCGTTGAAAACAGAGTTAAACTGTAAAAGCTATGTACATTTCAATTTTGAGTGTAATTTGATTTATTTGACAATTTTGTCTATTTTAATTATATAAATCTTATTTTCTTTGTCATATTTTATTTTAATATTTTATTGTATGTATATTTTTTTATTATGATAATTTTAAAATGAAGTAAACAATTTTCCAAAGTCAATGGTGATTTATTGTAATTTCTGGACACTATTTTGGATTTTTAAACAATTTCAATAAATATTTTTCTATTTTCTTTAAAAAAAATTTATATGTTTTAATATGTTATTTTAAGTATATTTTGTCTTATAAATATTTTTAAAGTGATTCTATAATTTTCCAAAGTTTAATGTGTTGATTTTTTTTAAAGGCTGTTTTCTTATTTTCTGCTATTTTCTTCATTAAAATTTTATTTAAATTTTATTTATTTATTTATTTTGTGAATGTACTTTTATTTTATATTATTATTTATGTTTAAAAATATATTACAAGCTCATATGAATTTTCTAAAATTTATTTCATGTAATTTCAAATTTTCTAGACTAGTTTACTATTTTTAGCTATTTTTCTTAATTTAACTTTATATAATTGATAAATATTATATATATTTTTATATTTTGATAAATTTTCTAAATTTTATCTGGGATTACTATTGTTTCCAGAAATATCAAGTTATATAAACAAATTTAAAAAAAAGTTGAAAGGTTTTAAAAGCTTTTGAAACGTAAGTCGTTTCTTTTACAGTTTCCTCATTTACTCTTTGACCTTTTTTTTTGTTTTTTTCTCTTTTCGGCCGTGACTTCCTCCTTCATTTGTCACGTGGATATTTGATCCATTTCTCATCTAAAAAAAAATACAGCCATGGCTTGAATAAGTTGAGGTAAAAATTATATTCTTCTTCCTTTATTTTTCTACTTTTTTATTTTGAATTTTGTGCTTGTTCTCACCTTCATAGCTTGGCCCCTCCTCAACCAGATCTGACCTGACCTCTACCACCCCTTTCCTCTGACCGTCACCCATCCTACTACCTCTCCATTTCAGGTCGAGACCATCCATGGCAAGAACCACCACAAAATCCACTAAAAACCATCACAAACTATCACTTATGGCCTAGAATTGTCATCTCCTCCTCCTACCACCATTTGCCGCCACCACCACCACCTCTGACCTGACCTCCACCCTCTGCCACATCACCCATCATCACCTGCACCACTGGTTGGGTCCCCCTAGTGTAACAACCCAAATTTTGGAGATTACCATTAATATTAAATTGTAATGCAAATAATAATTTAATCTTGTGATTATAAATGAATTGGAGGAATGAAATGTGAGTTAATGTTGTTTATTTTATATAAACAATGTCTTAATACTTTTAAAAAAATTACAACACTATTTTCAATCATTAATACACTTCGAAAAATACATTTTCTTCTCATTTGCCTTTTTTATTCACTAAAAAAAGCTATTATTGGAATAAAATTCAAATACTTCCCATTTTGACTCAATAAATAACTAACATCATTTATTTTCAACCCACTTTCACAAATAAAATATTCTATGCTTATTTTCACTCATTTATATTTATTCCAACCATCAATATGTTGAAATAACATCTTATGAGATAAATTAACTCACATAAATTAAAAACCCAAGTTTTTTTCATTAAAACATTGTTTATATAAAATAAACAACATTAACTCACATTTCATTCCTCCAATTCATTTATAATCACAAGATTAAATTATTATTTGCATTATAATTTAATATTAATGGTAATCTCCAAAATTTGGGTTGTTACACCTAGCCTCTAGCCGAACCAAACAAGAGCAACAAATGATGCATGTTGCATAGTTTTAGCCGTGTACACCTAGTTTTATGCACCAAGAATAAACCCACCTTCAAACCAATATGTAGGCCGAACCTTGCACACCCAAACCTGACCCAATTTCCTGAGTTAGCTGAGCCAAATCACTGCCTAACTGAAGTATATGAGGTTGAAAACAAGTGCAATTCATTCGATGTTGTTTTGGGCTTTGAATTCTAATGTTATTTGATGTTTAAATCGTGTTGAAACTTACATATATTTGTATTGTTTTGTGTAAATGTTTGGACAAGTCAAATTGCTTTGGCTCTCCACTCTCAAGTCATATCCATGTCATCGTGCCTTTATTGTGCTGCGTTGTGTGCTTTGGCAGAGATCTCCGACTTTGAAATGTGAGTTATTCTCACCAGACAATATGTACATATATAACTAGTAAATTGACCCCTTTTGAATCTGTAAAATGCATTATCATGTTACACCTGCTATATTATGATTTTATGATGTTCACCCATGCTTAAACACCGGTTATAACATCTGTTACTGTTATGTTATGTTGTTCTGCTATTTTATCAATTTATCACACTGCAAGTTCCCTTTAGATTAGAATCACTATGGGTTGAAATGATACATAACCGAACGGACTTTAGAATAGGGGAAAATCGTTATTGGCTGAAATGATAGGCCTGAACGATTTTCAACTTATTTTATTTACTTGGGACTGCGGGTTAGAAATGATAAAAACCCGGATTTTCTTTGTAAATTACGGGTTGAAATGATATATTACCCGTATCACTTTACCTAGCGTAGAAAATTATATACAGGCCCGTAGTTAAAATATGTTTTCTAAAAATTTTAAAATCTTTTAGAAATTTAATTATTATAATATTTTGATTTAATAAATAAAAATATAATTTTTGTAAAGTATTATTGATTTTCTGGAAATCTATAAGTTAAATAAATTATGGAAAAGTTAGAAAATCTGAATGTAAGTTATTTTGGAAATTTTGATTTAATTTTTAATGGAATTTAAATTAAATTTGAAAATATGATAAATTTATGATATTTTGAGTTTAAATTAATTTAAAATGATTTTATAACATATTAATGATTTTTGAATAAAGTAAAAATGTTAATGAGTGGATATTGAGTTGAATTTGGAAATATAACTTAAATTGGAATTTATGAATTTGGTTTAAAAGTGAAATTTTAAGTTAAGTTAAATAAAATGGAATTAATTTATATTTGAAATTTTAAACTTAAGTGTTAGGTTGGAATTTAATGTAATGAATTTAAATTTGAATGTTGAAATTTAATAAGTGAATTATTAATAAATATTGATTTTTGAAAGGAAACTTAACTTTATAAAATCATGAAATTTAAGGAAAATTAAATGATGCTTATGAATGTGAAAATGTATGATTTAAATAAAAAAATAAATGTTTGTGAAATTCTATTGGATATTTGAAGTTAATTAAAAGCATTTTTAAATGCTGTCTTTTGTTAAGTTGAATTATTTTGAATGTAACTTTCTGTAGCATTTTCCAAATGCTGCGAAACTTGAATTTTCATTATTTTAATAAATTTAAGTGCATAAATGAACATTCAAAAGTTTAAATTTTTGGAATTTAATAAATTAATTATTAAATGTAATAACTTCATTTTTATGGTTTAGAATAAAGTAATTTGTTTTGAAATATAACTATTTGACATATTAAAATGATTGAAATGTGGTTTCAAAAAGATATTATATTTTGATATATTAAAAGGATTTGAAATGTAGTACTGAGAGATATGATATTTGGTATATTAAATGATTTGAAATGTGGTTTTGAAAAGATATGATATTTTGATATATTAAAATGGCTTGAAACGAAGTTTTGAAAGATATGACATTTTGATATTAAATGATTTGAAAAGAAGATATGAAAGATATGGTATTTTGGAAATGAAGCTTTGAAAGGTTATGATATTTTGATATATTAAAATGATTTGAAAGGAAGTTTTTAAAGGATATGATAATTTAATATATTGAAATGGTTAGAAATGACTTGATATTTATTTTGATAAATATTTGAATTGAAAGATATGGTATGATGATATATTGAAATGGTTTGGAAATGATTTAATCTTTATTTTGATAAAGATTTGGGTTGAAATGATATTTTATTTTGAAGTATAAAATATTGTTTTAAAGTTATAACTACGGGTTATAACAACGATTGGTTGTTAAAGAGACCGGGATCAGATATTGACTTATAGCCCGCCAATACTGAAAACCACTTTAACAACTGTGTATGCGGTGGAGATTCCAGAATGAAGTAGGATGGTGGCGACGTTCTCGAGGTATATTACTTGGACCCAACTCTCATGAGTTGGCATATATGACTAAAACAGGAGCTACAGGGCTACACAAAGGGTCGCACCCTTTCATCGAGCATGCTCCATCGGAAACCATTCTATTATTTTTGTGATTCGATACGGTGGCGCCACTTTGATTCGGGGGTATTGTTCGAGGTGGGCGGAAGCTGCTGGCTTGCCGTCACCACCGGTCCGGGAGTGCAAACGGTGTATCCACCCTGGCATTGCCTCGCGTGCCGTGTCATATCCTTATATCGAGCCCACTACGATTTTGGTTTTAAAGATTCGACTGCGTTAAGGTTCACCATCCCCTTAACGCTATTTTCTATATGATTATACTTTACTGATTAGACACTACTATATATAGCGTACATTACTACATAGTAAATAGTTTAACGGATCCTTAGAGGATGGGCGGTCCCAAGCATCTTCTAAGTTACTTGTACCTTTACTACAGTTCACTTGAGTTGGTTTACATTGTATAAGTATGTATGTCCTGACTTAAGTGTTTGTATTTTTTATTTAAGCTTGGGTCAGCCTGAGTTATTCACAGATTTGGATTTCCACTTTCTGGAGATTGAAATCGCTGGAGATTATCTACTTGTCAAGTTTATCTTTTGCAGTCTGTTGTTCCGTTCAGCTCTTGTATTAGTAGACTTCTATGTAGTGAGACTTCCTTTGTAATTTATTTCTTCTGTTGTATTTATGTAACTCTGATATATTTATAGAGTAGCTTTATGAACTACTATGTCTTTTAATTCTGTTGCATTTTTACTCTGTGATCTGTGATTATTATTTACTGTATATTCTGAGATTTGCCAAATTCTTATTTACAACGCGGTATTTTGAGCAATTCAATTCCGGCATGAGTGTCTACCTATACACTTATAATGGATGCGAATGGTTGAAAATACCAGGTTGTCACAGTTGGTATCAGAGCTTTGGTAGCTCTAGGCAAAACTCAGCATATGGAGTGAATGTATTTACAGAACCACTTTCATTCGAGTTTGAATCTCTTCCTTTTTGACTCGATTCCTTTGAATTTTGGAACATTCCCTACGGTTCCAAAATCCATTCGTGTCCCTCACTATTCATCTTCTTTTGTCTCTGGAGTATTCCAAAACTCCGCTTCGAATGATCTTTCAAGTGAGTCGGCGGTCACGCCAATTTCAAATTGAATTGAAAAGAAGGGGGAAACTCCTTTACAATTAGCATCGATTCACCCGAGATTTATATCTATCCTTGGTTTAGATGCTAATATCTTTTTTTATTCCAAACTTTGTCTATTGAGATCGAATGTAGATTTACCCTAGAAAAATCCACATTGATCTTATTCTTTAAGCCACGGTTGACTCGGTAAATGTTGCCCATGAATTATTTAAGCTTATCCACCTCTATATTTTGTTATTTAATCATCTTGTCTTTTGTTTCCAACCTATCTTCAAACATTTTGAATTGTACTTGTAAATCTATGTTTTGTTTATATATTGTGTTGTTTGAGTTGTTGATGTTGAGTTGAGTTTCTGATCGATTCGTCTGATCAACGCTATCGATAGGATTTCTAAAACACATTGACAGAACAAACTGACACAATATTATTTTAAAATTTGGTTAATGAAATAAATTTTGATATATAAGTAAATTTATGAAACTTAATAAGCTCATTTAAATTGATTATTTGAAGTGATAATACTTGATTAGGGAACTGAAATGAATTTAGAACAAGAAATTTGAGAATTTAATTTTCGATGGTTTCAAACCTTGTGTTTAAAGTTTTAAAGGGTTATATTTAAAGTATTTTTGAATAGAAATTTATTTTCAAAGAACTTGAAAGTTTAAAAATTAGTTCTCTTCTCTTTTTCGCTGGAAAATAACTTCGATGAAGACTGCAACATCATCGACATTCGTTTTCGAGTTTCGAAGTGAAGAGACCGCTCTGTAGTCTTGCTACAGCTTTGTTTCGGAAATAAATTTGATTTGAATTTCTAAAATATGACTTGATCTATAATATATATAGACATATGATTTAAATGTGATTTGATAAATTATGTACATACCTTTAGTTATCTCTAAATGGTTTGAAGAGATCGGAAATTTAATTCTTAAATTTTATTTTTAAAGAATAATTTCAATTATAAAAAGAAAACCAAAATTTTTGAATAAATGATTTAAGCTTGAAATGATTGAATTGGAAAGTTTTATTTGTATAATACAATTGCATTCAAATATAACTTACCTTAATTTCAGAAGTTAACAATGTAATTGGATAATATACAATATAAAAAGATTTTATAAATAAAATTTGAGTGGTTATAAATGTTATACACTTAAATTTTAATTATAAAATGATTAACAGACGTAAATATAATAAAGGGTAATTGAATAACTTACAATAAAATAATGTGAAAAGAACTAAGAATAAAAGAAAGTGGTTATAATAAGTGTAAGTATGTTTAACATAAGTGATAAATATATTGAGAGGAATAAATTTAATTTTAATTAGGAATAAAGAAGAATTAAATTTATTAAGTACATTGTGAGTGTAATAAATGATTATTTTTCAAACCCATGGTTTTAAAAATTGTCAATTTAAGATGATTGGATAATAAGATAATGAAATTTGGGATAGTTAACATTTATTTAACTTGTGTAAAGATTTATTCTCTATTTAACATGAAATTTCCATGCTTTCAAATTTATGTCCATATTTTGTTTTTCAAACTATTTTTGTTGTTGCTGTCCTCATCATCCTTATCTTGCTATATACTGGTGTAGGCATCTTTCTATATTCTTTTTGTTTAGAAATCTTTCTATAATCTTTGGTACTCATTTTGAATCTATTTTTGCGTGCTTGTGTTCTTGATTTTAGAGAATCTTGGAAAGATCATCTCCACCTTGCGAAACTTACCTTTATCAGGTATAATTTCAATCGTTTTGTCATCTTATCTTAATCTTATTTCACTCTATCTTTTTCTGTGCTTTTCCGTACCTCATTCCTTTTCGAGGACGAAAAGTTTTGAGTGAGGGAGAGTGTAACAACCCTGAATTTTGTGATTTATTTTAATTGTTTATTTTGATTATTTTATTTGAAATTTTGATTTAAATATATTATTTTATTTATTAAAATTAATAAGTTATGTTATTTTAAATATAAATGTGAATTTTAAGTGATTTATAGTTCAAACTTGTATAATTTGAATATTTTACTATAAAGTGAATTTCTGGTCAAACTGTTCAAACTTTGCCATCTAAAACTTCAAATTTAAATCATTTTTAAATATTTTTTATTATGAAAATAGATGTAATAACTTGAATACTACTTTTCATTTCGTTGAAAACAGAGTCAAACTGTAAAAGTTATGTACATTTCAATTTTGAGTGTAATTTAATTTATTTAACTATTTTTTCCATTTTAAATTATATAAATCTTATTTTCTTTGTCATATTTTATTTTAATATGTTATTTTATGTATATTTTTGTATTATAATAATTTTAAAACGAAGTAAACAATTTTCCAAAGTCAATGGTGAGTTATTGTAATTTCTAGACACTATTTTGGATTTTTAAGCAATTTCTTTAAATCTTTTTCTATTTTCTTTAAACTTATTTTTTTTTATATGTTTTAATATGTTATTTTATGTATATTTTGTATTTTAAATATTTTTAAAGTGATTTTATAATTTTCCAAAGTTTACTGTGTTGATTTTTTTTGTAAAGGCTGTTTTCTTATTTTCTACTATTTTCTTCATTAAAATTTTATTTAAATTTTATTTATTTATTTTGTGAATACTTTTATTTTATATTATTATTTATGTTTAAAAATATATTACAAGCTCATATGAATTTTCTAAAATTTATTTCATGTAATTTCAAATTTTCTAGACTAGTTTACTATTTTTAGCTATTTTTCTTAATTTAACTTTATATAATTGATAAATATTATATATATTATCATAATTTGATAAATTTCTAAATTTTATCTGGGATTATTATTATTTCCATAAATATCAAGTTATATAAACAAATTTAAGAAAGTTGAAAGGTTTTAAAAGCTTTTGAAACGTAAGTCGTTTCTTTTACAGTTTCCTCATTTACTCTTTGACCTTTTTTTTTCTCTTTTCAGCCGTGACTTCCTCTTTCATTTTTCACGTGGATCTCAGATCCATTTCTCATCTAAAAAAAAATACATCCATCGCTTGAAGAATTTGAGGTAAAAATTATCTTCTTCTTCCTTTGTTTTTCTACTTTTCTATTTTGAACTTTGTGCTTGTTCTCACCTTCATAGCGTGGACCCTCCTCAACCAGATCTGACCTGACCTCTACCACCCCTTTCCTCTAACCATCACCCATCCTACAACCTCTCCATTTCAGGTCGAGACCATCCATGGCAAGAACCACCACAAAATCCACCAAAAACCATCACAAACTATCACTTATGGCCTAGAATTGTCATCTCCTCCTTCTACCACCATTTGCCACCACTACCACCACCACCACCTCTGACCCGACCTCCACCCTCTGGCACATTACCCACCACCACCTGCACCACTGGTTGGGCCCCTCTAGCCTCTAGCCGAAACAAACAAGAGCAACAAATGATGCATGTTGCATAGTTTTAGCCTTGTACACCTAGTTTTATGCACCAAGACTAAACCCACCTTCAAACCCATGTGTAGGCCGACCCTTGCACACCCAAACCTGACCCAATTCCCTGAGTTAGCTGAGCCAAATCACTACCTAACTGAAGTATATGTGTTTGAGAACGAGTGCAATTCATTCGATGTTGTTTTGGGCTTTGAATTCTATCGTGTTGAAATTTACATATATTTGTATTGTTTTGTGTAAATGTTTGGACAAGTCAAATTGCTTTGGCTCTCCACTCTCAAGTCATATCCATGTCATCGTGCCTTCATTGTGTTGCGTTGTGTGTTTGGCAGCGATCTCCGGCTTTGAAATGCGAGTTATTCTCACCAGACAATATGTACATATATAACTAGTAAATTGACCCCTTTTGAATCTATAAAATGCATTATCATGTTACACCTGCTATATTATAATTTATGATGTTCACCCATGCTTAAACACCGGTTATAACATATGTTACTGTTATATTATGTTGTTCTGCTATTTTATCAATTTATCACACTGCAAGTTCTCTTTAGATTAGAATCACTATGGGTTGAAATGATACATACCCTAACAGACTTTAGAATAGGGGAAAATCGTTATGGGCTGAAATGATAGGCCTGAACGATTTTCAACTTATTTTATTTACTTGGGACTGCGGGTTAGAAATGATAAAAACCCGGATTTTCTTTGTAAATTACGGGTTGAAATGATATATTACCCGTATCACTTTACCTAGCGTAGAAAATTATATACAGGCCCGTAGTTAAAATATGTTTTTCTAAATTTTTTAAAATATTTTAGAAATTTAATTATTATAATATTTTGATCTAATAAATAAAAATATAATTTTTGTAAAGTATTATTAATTTTCTGGAAATCTATAAGTTAAATAAATTATGGAAAAGTTAGAAAATCTGAATGTAAGTTATTTTGGAAATTTTGATTTAATTTTTAATGGAATTTAAATTAACTTTGAAAATATGATAAATTTATGATATTTTGAATTTAAATTAATTTAAAATGATTTTATAAATATTAATTATTTTTGAATAAAGTAAAAATGTTAATGAGTGGATATTGAGTTGAATTTGGAAATATAACTTAAATTGGAATTTATGAATTTAGTTTAAAAGTGAAATTTTAAGTTAAGTTAAATAAAATGGAATTAAGTTATATTTGAAATTTTAAACTTAAGTTTTAGGTTTGAATATAATGTAATGAATTTAAATTTGAATGTTGAAATTTAATAAGTGAATTATTAATAAATATTGATTTTTGAAAGGAAACTTACTTTATAAAATCATGAAATTTAAGGAAAATTAAATGATGCTTATGAATGTGAAAATGTATGATTTTATAAGTTAAAAATTATTTAAATATAAATATAAATGTTTGTGAAATTCTATTGGATATTTGAAGTTAATTAACAGCATTTTTAAATGCTGTCTTTTGTTAAATTGAATTGTTTTGAATGTAACTTTCTGTAGCATTTTCCAAATGCTGCAAAACTTGAATTTTCATTGTTTTAATAAATTTAAGTGCATAAATGAACATTGAAAAGTTTAAATTTTTGGAATTTAATAATTTAATTATTAAATGTAATAACTTCATTTTTATGATTTAGAATGAAGTAATTTGTTTTGAAATATAACTATTTGACATATTAAAATGATTGAAATGTGGTTTCGAAAAGATATTATATTTTGATATATTAAAATGATTTGAAATGTAGTACTGAAAGATATGATATTTGGTATATTAAATGATTTGAAATGTGGTTTTGAAAAGATATGATATTTTGATATATTAAAATGACCTGAAACGAAGTTTTGAAAGATATGATATTTTGATATTAAATGATTTGAAAAGAAGATATGAAAGATATGATATTTTGGAAATGAAGCTTTGAAAGGTTATGATATTTTGATATATTAAAATGATTTGAAAGGAAGTTTTGAAAGGACATGATAATTTAAAATATTGGAATGGTTAGAAAAGACTTGATATTTATTTTGATAAATATTTGAATTGAAAGATATGATATGATGATATGTTGAAATGGTTTGGAAATGATTTAATCTTTATTTTGATAAAGATTTAGGTTGAAATGATATTTTATTTTGAAGTATAAAATATTGTTTTAAAGTTATACTACGGGTTATAATAACGACTGGTTGTTAAAGAGAACAGGATCAGATATTGTCTTATAGCCCGCCAATACCCAAAAACACTTTAACAACTGTGTACGCGGTGGAGATTCCAGAATGAAGTAGGATGGTGGCGACGTTCTCGAGGTATATTACGTGGACCCAACTCCCGTGAGTTGGCATATATGACTAAAACAGGAGCTATACCGGGTGTTAGCGCCAAAATTGGTCACTAACACCCTTAGAGAGTTTGTGTAGAGAGATTAATGAAGAAGATAGATTAAAATAGAGAAGATGATATAAATTAAAATGTAGGAGACGAGAACACAGAATTTATAGTGGTTCGGCGTTGTAGCCTATGTCCACTTTGAAGTTGATCCTTTTATTTCTTCACTTTAATCTTGATTACAGATACAATCCGCTTTTTAGTATTCAAATACAATTGTGAAATAAAAGTAGAGGTCTTGGATGAGGTTAGAAAATGGCAGAGTCTCCTCAGTGTTCTCTGAAATCTCTCCCCCTTTTTCTGTGCCCCTGCCTCTCTATATATAGACGAATGTGGACTGGACTTCCCTGGTGGGCCAGATGGCTAGACAGCTTGGTCCAAATAGGGCATGCTCTGTGTGCCGAGTAGAACATGCCGACCGATAGGAACGCCAACTGATAGTAATGCCGAACGACAGGTGTGCCGAGCCCTCCTAATGCCGAATGATCTCCTTGTTGAATGGAGGAGGTGGGCCAAATGATCACTTCGGCCGAGTGGGAGGAGGCCGAGCATACTGACTTCCTTAGGGAGCACTTGTGCCGAGTGAGCTAAGCCGAACGATCTTCTGGAGGCCGAACGTTCCACAAATTGCCGAGCAGTGTGCTAGTGCCGAACAATAGTTGGATGCCGAGTACTATGGGATGCCGAACGCTTTTGTATGCCGAACGTTCCCAGAGGCCGAGTGCTCCTTTATGCCGAGCGTCCTCCAACGCCGAGTATAACTCTGTACGGTCGAACAACCCCTGATGCCGAGTACAACTCTGAATGACCGAACGTATAGTTGCCTGGTCGATTTTCCAGGTAACATTTTGCCCCACAAAGTACGGCGTGTGTTCGAACAGGGTGTGCTTTGAACTACTGGATCAGGGCATCGTCACCGGGTGCTAAGGATGCCGAACGATACGAGTGCCGAGTGAAACCGTTTCGTCCGGTTGAGCCGGTAAAGTCTCTTCGACTTCTCCTTCCTCTTTATAAAAACCACCTCCTTCTTCTTCCTTTCTTTTACTTTTTCTCTTGCAATCCCGAATTTTCGAGCCACCCTTGCAATCAAAATCTAAGGACTTCTCAAACCTTTCTAAAGCTCGATCCACGAACTAGGTACAATCCCTTTACCTAACTCCTTTTCCTGGTGAGTTCCCACAGATTCACATGGGTTCAATGCAGACGGGAATTCGAATTTTTACTTGGAGTGTTTCCAAAGTTGAGCGACGTGAGGTAGGGAGAGAGAGTCAAGTATGAATGCCTTGTAGGATCCGAGAGGGAGTTAGGCGGAGGAGAGGAAGGTATGGAGGCTACGCCGAGTGTTAGAACTCGGCATGATCTTAGTTGACCCGGCATAACGACGGCCGAACGATGGGTTAGAAGGAAGATGTGCAAGTCAGTGGGTAGGCCGGGCGTTGTTTCGGCCGAATCGTGTTTTGGCCGAACGATACTATCTCAGTGCGAACTGAGGTTCGGCCGAACGATGGTTGTAGGCCGAACAGTAGTCTTGCCGAGTCACCAATTAACCGAACAAACTGGCAAGCCGGGCATAGTTGAATGCCGAACATACTTACATGCCGAACATGTATAAATGCCGGACCTATCTTCATGCCGAACATAATTAGAAGCCGAGTATAAACCAATGCCGAACAAATACAAATGCCGAACAAACTAAGTGCCGAACATACTTTTGTGTCGAACATAGTTAGCATGCCGAGCGTAAACCAATGCCGAACAAATACAAATACCGAACAAACTAAGTGCCGAACATACTTTTGTGTCGAACATAGTTAGCATGCCGAGCGTAATTAGGTGCCGAGCACACATACATGCCGGACATATACAAATGCCGAACATATTCCCCTTGCCCAATTTCGTAGCTGGCCTTTACTTGGCAGTTTCTTATAGCGGTCGTTATTCAGAAGGCTTTCGGAGACGGTCAGCGATGACGGTTTTCGGAAGCGACGTTTTTAGGCTTGACGTTATATTAAATTCTTATGCACGATTGATTGCACTAGTTCACACACCACACGGTGGGGGGGTGTTATCTGCGTTGTTAATTCTAACGTCAATCATTTTTCGAGTATAGTTCACACAGGTGCTTGGCCGGGTCTGCTATTTATTCAAGATGTCCAAAAGATCCAGTTCTGCTACACTTTCCGACAAACCCGGGCCGTCTTCTAAGCAAAAGGTCCCCGACACAACCGACCTGTCAGTTTCCCCCGCTCATGACTGGGCTCCCGATACTTTGGAATCTTCGATCTTACTGGATGACCCAGTTGACGCACAGGCTTCGAGAGTCACTGAGGTCGCTCTCAAGCGGATATGTTCTATTCATGGCATTCTGTTTGCTGACGTGCGCGTTCCGTCGGGGCATGACCGCCCACATCTGCCCCCAGTGGGATATACGGCGTGTAGCAAGTTCATGTGCTGGGTTGGTAGCGTGCCACCTTTCAATCTATTCCTTCGCGACGTGCTGCAGTACCTGGACGTTGCCCCGTCTCAGCTTCATCCAAATGGTCACGCTTTCATTTATGGCACGTATATGCTCTTCATGGCCGTCCTCTCTAGGCCTCCAACCCCTGGCGATATAAGGTACATATACATGACCAAGAAACGGGGAGACAGCCCCTCTTACATGCTCCTTGAGCCACATCGGAAGTGCCAACTTTTCACTAGCGCATGGAGTAGCAAATTCGCACTGTACAAGCAGGAGTGGTTTTACGTGCGCTGCCCCCAGGGCTTTGCGAGGCGATGGATTGAAGGAAGTAAGTCTTTTTTCTGAGTTGATATCCGCTCCCGGTTGAGGCTGAGCTTCTCCTAACTTGCCGTTTTATCTTTTCAGGTTCCATCCCCCGCCCTGAGGGCCGAGGATACTCTGATGCTGTTGACGCCATTAGAGCTCTTCCCGCTGAAGAGCGAGATATCCGAGCCCTCATTTCTAATGAGTCATTATCAAAGTTTGGCTTGTTAGCCCCTGGCCGCCGGGTTACTCTTCCAGAGGGCGCCTCGCTTCCCAAGCCCGTACACGTCAGAGGGAAAAAACTGCCTGAATCATCCGTTCGCCCTTTTCTTGAAGCTCCGGAAGAAGGGGAAATTCCAGGCGAGTCACCCGAAAAGCAAGTTGAGGATTTGGGCTCTGCAGCCGAAGTTCATGATATTGAAACTACATCTTCCCCTTCGAAGGGGAAAAAGGAGCTGGCGTGCAAGTCGAGGAAGGAGAAAGTTGGTGGGACTTCCAAAGTTACGCCTATTCAGCCAGAGAAAGAGGCTTCTTCACAGCGCGTTGAAAGTTCTCTGAAGGGCTTATCGAATCTCTCCATTCCCGACGACTTGCTCAACTATGATTTCAATGATCCGGAGCTGTTTAAGTTTTGCTCGCCCGTCAGGGGCGATGCGGGTGTCCTGGCCCCGGTCCAAGGGGAAATGACTCCCGTTAGCAAAGCCACTGGTCCGTCGGGGGGTAGCACTAGGACACACACAGACACATGCATTTCACTTTGCATCTACCTTTCTTTCACCATTCTGATCTCTCGCTAATTCGCTATTGTTCGATTGCAGGTGACATGAGGTGCTCTCATGGATACGACCGCCTTCGCGGTTCATTGACTTTACGCCGGTCTGGTCGGGACTCGGGCCTCGGGAAGCGCCGAGACAGAGACAGCGACAGCGACCGAGATTATCATGCCCGGGACTCGTCATCCCGGAAGAAAACATATTATCAGCCCGAACACCGCCAGGAGACCTCTTCTTATCAGGAGCGAAGCAAAGACAAACGTGGCCACGAGAGGTCGCATTCTGATGCACCCCGGGACCAACACTCTGACTCTTCTTCTACCCGGCACTCCCGAGATTCTCATAGGAAGGGCGAACTCTCAAAGCCGCCTCCCCCCGCTCCTGTAACAGACCCGACAGTGCTGGAGAGATTGAACGAACTTAAGGCTAAGTTTCCGAAGATTTGTTTTGATGGGTTAAAGTTCCTCCCGGCGATTCATCCTATTCCCGGAGATGTTAAACAAAATGCGATCGCATGCACCAATGACGTCTACGTGCAACATGACGCGTTTGTCCATCTGGCCGAGAAACTTTCTGAAGTCTCTATGGAGCGCCAGCACGAAATTAACCACCTAAAGCTTGAAGCTATCCATGACAAGGATATCATTAAGGCCCAGGATGAAGAAATTGCCGCCTATAAGTCCAACCTTGAAGCTGCCCGTCAGAGCGCTAAGGACGCCGCCGAGGCTGTTTCCCGCCTTGAATTGACTAATAAGAAAGAGCTCGATGAAGCAGTTCAACGGTGTGGGTCATTAGCTTTAGAGAAAGACTCCGTTCAGAAGGAGCGAGATGTGCTTAATAGGCGAGTTAAGGAGCTCGAGGAGCAACTCAATAAGGAGAAGGAGGAGAAAGTGGCCGCCCAGGTTGAGGCACAGCACTATTGTGATGAGATCGTCGCCACCCGGCTCTTAAAGGAGAAACTAGAGGACGATCTCTCCAAAGTTGAGGCCCTAAAGAATGAAGCCCGTGAGGAGGGTAAAAAGATAGCGACTTCCGATGTTGACTCTCGCCTTGAGGCAGCTAGGGAAGAAGGTAGGGAGGAAATTAAGACTGAATTCGACCCGCTGATCGCCGAGTTCAATGCCCGAGTCCTCATGCATAGGGATTTAACTTTTCTGGGCGACGGCTACCTTGAATCATTGGCCGAGGCATGGGAGATCCTGAGAGGGTTGAGAGCGGCGTTGATGAGGTTGACGAAGAAGCATTGATAAAAGAATTCCTGAGGGGGAAGGAGCCTTCAGATTTATCGGTGGCTAAAGCCCTCTACAGCAAAGGCTCTCCCTCCAAGAAGGAGAAAGAGGTGGCTACCGACTCTTCCGGCGTCGTGCCCCCAGTTCGCATGCCTACTCAATCGACCAGTTGGCCAATACTTGACCACTTCGAGCAGCACGTTGGCTATGACCCGGAAGCCCCTGGGCTTGGCATTCATGCCTTATCTCCCATCCCGGAGGGTGAGACCCCCCGATGACCGAGAACCCACCGGCATCTGGTGAGTAACTTCTGTGCTTTACAAAGAACTTTCTCGTTCCCCCAGAAATTGTTGTGTTCTAACACTTGTCCTTCTTTTTCGCGATTTCTGCGCAGGCTATTCTGACCCCGAGCCCACTCCGAGGAGCGATGCCGCCAAGGAGGTGGAGAAAAAGGCCAGTGACGCTACTCAAGCTGGCGGAGATCCTGGTCCAGATGCTCAAGCAATCGGGGAGCTTGATGAAGGAAAATCAGAATCTTCCTCGGAGAGTTTTGAAATAGAAATCACAGGCGCCTCTGAGCACACATCCGAGTTGAGCATGAAGGAACGACTCGAGAAAGAGGAAAGAGATACGACCTCAGTCAAGGTCGAGCCACGTGAAGTGGACCTGGACGATCCTCTGAACAAACCATTAAAGGTCATTCTTCCTGGCAAGTCCCAGCCCATGGATGTTCCCCCTACGTCTTCGGTCGTCACCCCTCCGTCAGGGAAGGATTTCAAGAGTAAGCGCTCTGGGACGGAACCATCCGGGAAGAAGTCAAAGAAACACAAGAAATGACCGTTGTCCCCGTTCAACGAGAACTAGTTTAAGTCATGTACTAATTTTTGTAGACTGTGTAAATAGGCTGTCGGCCCCGGACTTCGGAGCGTTTTTGTAACTGGAAGCTTTTTCGTGAATAAAGTTTGATCTTCACTTTTGTCTTCTCAAAAGACTTCTATTACTCAGTTTCTTTTATGGTTGTGATTGAAATTTGAATTGTGAAGGGTAACTCAGACTTCTTGGTCCGTCTTTACATGGCTTGGGAGTTCCTCTGGATTTGATCAATCTCCACTTGGTGCTTCAAGCACTTAGAATATTTCATAGCCCGTATGTAGGGGACTTGACATATCCAAGTCATTTGCATCGTAGTTCCTTTTCGAGGAATTCGGGGGTCTGAACTGCTTGTAATTGAGCCTATACACCGGACTACGAGTACTCCAGTCCATGCTCCGGGGACTCGGAGATTTTGAATCGTTTATAGTCGGGCCCGCACTCCGGGGACTCAGAGTACTCCAGTCCGCACTCCGGGGACTTGGAGATTTTGAATCGTTTATACTTGAGTCCGCACTCCGGGGACTTAGAGTACTCGAGTCCGCACTCCGGGGACTTGGAGATTTTGAATCGTTTATGCTCCAGTCCGCACTCTGAGGACTTAGAGTACTCCAGTCCGCACTTCGGGGACTTGGAGATTTTGAATCGTTTATACTTGAGTCCGCACTCCGGGGACTTAGAGTACTCCAGTCCGCACTCCGGGGACTTGGAGATTTTGAATCGTTTATGCTCGAGTCCGCACTCCGGGGACTTAGAGTACTCCAGTCCGCACTCCGGGGACTTGGAGATTTTGGATCGTTTACACTCGAGTCCGCACTCCGGGGACTTAGAGTACTCCAGTCCGCACTCCGGGGACTTGGAGATTTTGAATTGTTTATACTCGAGTCCGCAATCCGGGGACTTAGACTAGTCCAGTCCGCACTCCGGGGACTTGGAGATTTTCAATCGTTTATACTCGAGTCCGCACTCCGGGGACTTAGAGTACTCCAGTCCGCACTCGGGGACTTGGAAATTTTGAATCGTTTATACTCGAGTCCGTACTCCGGGGACTTAGAGTACTCCAGTCCGCACTCCGGGGACTTGGAGATTTTGAATCGTTTATACTCGAGTCCACACTCCGGGGACGTAGAGTACTCCAGTCCGCACTACGGGGACTTGGAGATTTTGAATCGTTTATACTCGAGTCCGCACTCCGGGGACTTAGAGTACTCCAGTCCGCACTCCGGGGACTTGGAGATTTTGAATCATTTATACTCGAGTCCGCAATCTGGGGACTTAGAGTACTCCAGTCCGCACTCCGTGGACTTGTAGATTTTGAATCGTTTATACTCGAGTCCGCACTCCGGGGACTTAGAGTAGTCCAGTCCGCACTCCAGGGACTTGGAGATTTTGAATCGTTTATACTCGAGTCCGCACTCCGGGGACTTAGAGTACTCCAGTCTGCACTCCGGGGACTTAGAGATTTTGAATCGTTTATACTCGAGTCCGCACTCCGGGGACATAGAGTACTCCAGTCCGCACTCCGGGGACTTGGAGATTTTGAATCTTTTATACTCGAGTCCACACTCCGGGGACTTATAGTATTCCAGTGCGCACTCCAGGGACTTGGAGATTTTGAATCGTTTATACTCGAGTCCGCACTCCGGGGACTTAGAGTACTCCAGTCCGCACTCCGGGGACTTGGAGATTTTGAATCGTTTATACTCGAGTTCGCACTCCGGGGACTTAGAGTACTCCAGTCCGCACTCCGGGGACTTGGAGATTTTGAATCGTTTATACTCGAGTCCGCACTCCGGGGACTTAGAGTACTCCAGTCCGCACTCCGGGGACTTGGAGATTTTGAATCGTTTATACTCGAGTCCGCACTCCGGGGACTTAGAGTACTCCAGTCCGCACTCCGGGGACTTAGAGATTTTGAATCGTTTATACTCGAGTCCGCATGCCGGGGACTTAGAGTACTCCAGTCCGCACTCCGGGGACTTGGAGATTTTGAATCGTTTATACTCGAGTCCGCACTCCGGGGACTTAGAGTACTCCAGTCCGCACTCTGGGGACTTGGAGATTTTGAATCGTTTATACTCGAGTCCGCACTCCGGGGACTTAGAGTACTCCAGTCCGCACTCCGGGGACTTGGAGATTTTGAATCGTTTATACTCGAGTCCGCACTCCGGGGACTTAGAGTACTCCAGTCCGCACTCCGGGGACTTGGAGATTTTGAATCGTTTATACTCGAGTCCGCACTCCGGGGACTTAGAGTACTCCAGTCCGCACTCTGGGGACTTGGAGATTTTGAATCGTTTATACTCGAGTCCGCACTCCGGGGACTTAGAGTACTCCAGTCCGCACTCCGGGTTCTTGGATATTTTGAATCGTTTATATTCGAGTCCGCACTCCGGGGACTTAGAGTACTCCAGTCCGCACTCTGGGGACTTGGAGATTTTGAATCGTTTATTATAAGCGTTCGTACGCTAGCCAGGATATCGTAATTTTTAATTGCACGTCAAAGGAATATCATAAGAAGAGACATTGGTCATTCATGGAAAAGATGGCTTCAAGCCTTTATTGATGAAAACAAGCTAGATTATCTTATTACATGTCAAGAAGAAAGCATGCTGGAAATAAATGCAACTACCGCATAAAGGAAATAGACTAAGTGTAATAACGCCGCAAATGCTCACTGTTCCATGCTCGAGGGAGTGTTGCACCATCGACGGTCGTTATCTTGAAAGTTCCTTCTCCAAGCCTCTGTTCGATGACGTATGGACCTTCCCATGCGGGGTTCATGTGCGAAGGGGTTGGAAAGACTCGTTTCAAAACGAGATCTCCCATACTAAAGGTTCTTGGCCGGACTTTTCCATTATAATATTTAGCGACTCGGTGTCTGTATGAGGCCGCTCTCAAATTAGCTTCTTCGCGTTTCTCATCAATGAAGTCTAATAATTCCAATAGGAGATCCTGATTCGACGCAGGATCATAATAGGTCACCCGGTGTGACGGAACTTCAAGTTCTACGGGTATGACGGCTTCCGTGCCGTACGCCAGTGCGAATGGTGTGTGGCCAGTCGCGGTCCTATGGGTAGTTCTATAGGCCCAAAGCGCTGTTGGGAGTTCATCCACCCACCTGCCTCTAGCCTTTTCCAAACGCTTCTTCAATATGGACTTGATGATTTTATTGACGGCTTCTACCTGCCCATTCGCCTTCAGGTGAGCAACTGCTGCGAAACTTTTCTCAATGCCATACTTCTGACAGAACTCTTTGAATTCCTTACTTTCGAATTGAGTTCCGTTATCCGTTATGATGGTCCGTGGGAGGCCAAAACGACATATGATATTTCGTACAACGAAATTAATGACTTTATTGGTAGTGATTGTGGCCAGTGGCTCTGCTTCCGCCCACTTGGTAAAATAATCGACTGCCACTATTGCATATTTCGTGCCTCCTTTGGCTATGGGCAGAGATCCAATTAGGTCGATTCCCCGCATTGCAAATGGCCAGGGACTAACCATCTGTGTGAGTCCCGTTGGCGGAGCTCTTGGAATCTTTGCATACATCTGGCAGTTGTCGCATCTTCTCGCATAGTCTGCAGCATCCCGATTTACAGTCGGCCAATAATATCCATAGCGGAGGATTTTCCTCGCCAAAGTTTGCCCCCCGGTATGATCACCACATTCTCCCTCATGGACTTCTTCCAACACCCGTTTTATCTCGTCATGGGCCACGCACCGGAGTAAGGGGGTCGAGAATCCCCTCCGATACATTATCCCGTCTTGCATTACATAACGCGAAGCCTTACGAAGGACTTGGCGTCTTTCGCTTCTTTTCTCAGGTAAGTCTCCGTATAGCAAGTACTGTTTGATCGGGGTCAGCCATGATCCCCTTTCAAGTTCGTCCTCTAAGACGAGATCTATCTCCATCATGTCTGTACTTGGAGCAAGCAGAGTCTCGACAGGGAACAACCCCATGTGATTTGCATCGCCAGTACTCGCGAATTTAGCCAACGATTCGGCCTCCCTATTCTGTTCGCGCGGGACATGCGAAATGTCATAATATTCCAGGCTTACTAGTAGCTCCCGGACCCGAGCAAGGTAAGGAGCCAGTCTCTGTCCTTTCGCTTGGTAGTCTCCCCGTACCTGATAAACCACCAGCTGTGAGTCGCAGAAGATTTCGATGGACTTTACCCTTAGCTCATTGGCAAGTCTTAAGCCAGCAATCAGTGCTTCGTATTCGGCTTCGTTATTTATCGCTGTAAATTCGAGCTTCAAAGCGTAGCAAATCGATCGGTTTTCGGGAGACCAGAATTATCCCAGCTCCCGACCAACGGTCGTTAGATGCCCCGTCAGTGAACATCTTCCATCGGACAGGAGGGATTATTTTTTGATTTTCACTCGGTTCATCCGGAATGGTGAACTCAGCAACGAAGTCAGCTAATGCCTGCCCTTGGATGGTCCTTCGCGGCAGGTAGGTGATATCAAACTGGCTTAACTCGATGTTCCACTTTAGCATCCTACCGGAAGTTTCCGGTCGTTGGAGTACCTGTCGCAAGGGTTGGTCAGTGTAAACACTGATTGAGTGCGCCTGAAAGTAAGGACGAAGCTTGCGTGATGCAATCACCAGGCAATAGGCAAGTTTCTCGATCTTTGGATAATTCTTTTCTGCCCCCGTCAGTCGTTTACTAACATAGTACACCGGCCTTTGAACCTTGTCTTCTTCGTGAACTAGGGCTGTACTGATAGCGTGTTGAGACACAGCCAAATATACATACAACGTCTCGTGGTCTACTGTTTTTGACAACACTGGAGGACTTTCCAAGTGTCTTACCAGGGCTCGGAATGCTTCATCGCAGTCAGTCGTCCATTCGAAGTTTCTCTTTCCTTTCTTTATGACATCGAAGAAAGGAACACACTTATCTGTGGCTCTGGATATGAATCGACTGAGCGCAACTACTTTTCCGTTCAAGCTCTGCATATATAAAAAAAATATTGTGCCATTTCATTTCGTATAGCATTTTCAAACCTATCATTTTTTAAATATCTCAATGGGCGGTTCCATCGTTTATAATCGAAAAGAAAAGTTACAATAGGTTTTTCAAACCAAAAATAAGTTTTCTCTTCTTTAAGTTTTCCCAATTCCCAAACCTGTTTTATGGTTCTAGGTGCCCGTATATCTCGGATGGCCTGGATCTTTTCTGGGTTAGCTTCAATTCCTCGTGCATTCACAATGAATCCCAAGAACTTCCCTGATGCAACGCCGAATGAACACTTTGAAGGATTGATCTTCATCCCATAGTGCCTTAGTATCTCGAACATTTCCGCCAAGTCTCGAATGTGGTCGTTTGACTGTCGTGACTTCACAAGCATGTCATCCACATAGACTTCCATTGTTCTCCCAATCTGATCTTTGAACATTCGATTTACCAGACGCTTGTAAGTTGCTCCGGCGTTCTTCAGTCCGAAGGGCATCACTACATAGCAGTATAACCCAACATTCGTGACAAAGCTGGTGTGTTCTTGGTCCGGGATGTGCATCGGAATTTGGTTGTATCCAGAGTATGCATCCATAAATGACAATAACTCGTGCCCTACCGTTGAATCGACCAGTTGATCAATTCGTGGTAGCGGGAAGCTATCCTTTGGGCATGCTTTGTTTAAATCAGAATAGTCAACGCAGGTTCTCCATTTCCCGTTTGCTTTCTTTACCAACACAGGGTTGGACACCCATTCCGGGTAGAGGGCGTCGCGGACAAACCCATTGGCTTTGAGTCTATCCACCTCCTCTTTGAGAGCTGTGGATCTTTCCGGGTCCATGCCTCTTCTTTTTTGCTTCATAGGTACGTGTTTCGAGTCTATATTCAACATATGGCTCGCAATTGCCGAGAAAATCCCACACATATCAGAGTGTGTTCAGGCGAAGACATCAAGATTTGCTCGGAGGAAATCAGATAAATTCTCTGCCATTAAGGGATCGAGCTGCGACCCAATCTTAAGAACTCGTGTCGGGTCGCTATGGCTAACTGGAATGTTGATTGTTAGTTCGGCCGGTGCTGCGTCTGGTTCCCTGGGTTCCCCTTCGTCGCCTCTCGGATCTATGTCTTCAACGATCCGAGAATGTCGCCCGAGCCAGGGCTCGGGCGCTAATTGTCAATAATTAGAATTTGGGATGCGGACGATGCTGTCCGCAGTCTTCCCCTTTTCTCTGCGCTGGGCTTCTCTCAACTCAGCCACGTAACATGCACGTCCGGTTGCTTGGTCGCCATGCACTACGCCGACTCCTTTGTCCATCGGAAATTTCAGTGTGAGGCACCACGGGGCCAAGGCTGCCCTAAAATCTGCGAGGGCTAGTCGTCCCAAAAACACGTTGTATGGTGAATCAACATCCAGCACTATGAACGGTAGGATTCACACTCTCCTGCGTTCACCTTGTCCCAGTTCAACTGGTAACCCCACATATCCTACTGCGTCTATGGCTGCGCCGTTAAAGCCATGGATTCGGGCTTTAGATGGCTTCAAATCCTTAGTCTCCAGCTTCATTTGGTCATACGTTTTCTTGAAGATGATGTTAACTGAACTTCCGCAATCAATTAAGATTCTCCTTACGAATGCCGGTCCGATGGTTGCGGATATGACCAATGGATCGATGGTGGGAGCTTCCACCTTATCCGCGTCTCTATTCCTGAATACAATATCGTCGCGCATCGTGCGCTGCTGCTTTGCGGGAGTTCCATCCTCCACATTTGAACAGCACTCATGCTCTGTATGTCTCAAGGAATTAGCGTATCGCTCCATTTCCTGCCAATTTTTATCCGCAAGATGAGGTCCACCAACAATTGTGTTAATAATCAACCTTCCCACAGTTCGAGTAGGTTGCTCTGGTTGGTGTGGAGCTGGGCCACGTCCGGGGTCTGAAGTCTCTTGTCTCCCTTCTGGCGTGTCTTTGACGAATTCCTGCAGCTTCTTTTGTCTAATCAATTTTTCAATAGCGTCATGGAGATGCCTGCATTCGTCTGTGTTGTGCCCATAAGACTCGTGAAAGGGGCAATACTTTCCAGTCCGCTTTTGCTCCTCTGTTGATTCTTTAGGGCGTGGTTTTCTATATTGAAAAGTGTTGCAGGTCGATAAGTAGATGTTTTCAAGAGACGCATTCAGTGGAGCGTATTCGTTGTAGGTTGGGATCCTTGACTTCCATCTCCCCGTTTCCTTCTTCTTTCCAGGATTTCCACTTCCAGTTCCCTTAGACTGCCCGGGCTTATTTTGGACGCCGGCCTGGGTTTTTCCAGGGTTATTTTTAGTTGCCTTCGTGGCGATGCTGCCCTTTAGAGATTCCTGAATGGACCCTGGCGCCTTGTCTTTCCTTATCCACCGAGCTTCTTCCCTCCTTATGAACTGGTGGGCTTTCGAATAGAAACGTTCCAACGTAGCTGGTGGCTTTCCTGCCAACCAGTCCCCAAATTCAGAGTCTGGATCCACTCCACGCATTACTGCCATCAAAATCGCGTGGTCGTTTGGATTGCTCACTTTAGTAGCGACAACATGAAATCTCTGCAAGTATGCTTTCAGTGATTCTCCGGGAGCTTGAGTCACGCTTGATAAGGACATCACATCCTTGGGTCGAGTGGCATGTATCCTGAACTGTTCTATGAATTTCCTTGCTAATTCGTCGAAGTTTGAGATCGACCGTGGAGGGAGTCGAGTAAACCACAGGGTGGCAATTCCGGACAGAGTTATTGGAAAGCACCTGCACTTAGTTGCATCGTTGGCCCTTGCTGAATCCATCATCCATTCATACCTCATTACATGTTGTCTAGGGTCAGTTTTTCCTTCATAGGCGGGTATAGTGGGCATGCTAAACTTCCTTGTGTATTCAGCCTATAGAATGGTATCTGTGAAGGGAGTATGACTCTTAGACATTCCCCAATCTTCATTAGTCAAACCTTGATTCTCTCTCATCAACTTCCTGACCATAGCTGTCAAATCCGGGGTTTGTACAGTAGGAGGAAGATTGGGTTCCGCTCCACGGGCTTGATTTCTAGTAGAGCGATCAGTGGCACCTGCTCGGTCATCTTCATCCCTGCGGCGTCTACGCTTGGGAGGTTCATCCGCTGAAGTTGAGCTATCATCTTCAGAGTAGGGGACAGGGATACCTCCAGCATTCTGATGCTGCTGTTGAGCAAGTCGAGCCATGAGGTCAGCATTAGCTTGCATTTGCTCAGCGAGTTGCCTTCTGCTTTCCGTAAGCTCTTTCATCAAGTCATTCAGCTCTGCTCGTGAAACAGCTTCCGCTTGGTTTTGGCTGGAGGGCCTCATGCCTCGAATTGTTTGTTGATCGTTTGGTCCAAGTTGTTGAACACTAGCGGTTTCGCGGGCATCTACATTTTGGGAGGTCGATCTTGTTCGCGGTCTTCCCATGGTAGAGTCGTTGGTTGCAACTCTGAGTAGAATCAGCAGATGCCTTATGGATAATTACGGATCTTCCTCGGGGGATTTATGCAATCCAGTAGCTAAAAAGTAGATCCTCACAACCCGAGAATTCAATTCTCAGTGAAAGCACCAAAATGTTAAAGCCAAAATTGGTCACTAAAACCCTTAGAGAGTTTGTGTAGAGAGATTAATGAAGAAGATAGATTAAAATAGAGAAGATGATATAAATTAAAATGCAGAAGACGAGAACACAGAATTTATAGTGGTTCGGCGTTGTAGCCTACGTCCACTTTGAAGTTGATCCTTTTATTTCTTCACTTTAATCTTGATTACAGATACAATCCGCTTTTTAGTATTCAAATACAATTGTGAAATAAAAGTAGAGGTCTTGGATGAGGTTAGAAAATGGCAGAGTCTTCTCAGTGTTCTCTGAAATCTCTCCCCCTTTTTCTGTGCCCCTGCCTCTCTATATATAGACGAATGTGGACTGGACTTCCCTGGTGGGCCAGATGGCTAGACAGCTTGGTCCAAATAGGGCATGCTCTGTGTGCCGAGTAGAACATGCCGACCGATAGGAACGCCAACTGATAGTAATGCCGAACGACAGGTGTGCCGAGCCCTCCTAATGCCGAATGGTCTCCTTGTTGAATGGAGGAGGTGGGCCAAATGATCACTTCAGCCGAGTGGGAGGAGGCCGAGCGTACTGACTTCCTTAGGGAGCACTTGTGCCGAGTGAACTAAGCCGAACGATCTTCTGGAGGCCGAACGTTCCACAAATTATCAGGCAGTGTGCTAGTGCCGAACAATAGTTGGATGCCGAGTACTATGGGATGCCGAACGCTTTTGTATGACGAATGTTCCCAGAGGCCGAGTGCTCCTTTATGCCGAGCGTCCTCCTACGCCGAGTATAACTCTGTACGGCCGAACAACCCCTGATGCCGAGTACAACTCTAAATGACCGAATGTCTAGTTGCCTGGTCGATTTTCCAGGTAACACCGGGCTACACAAACGGTCGCACCCTTTCATCGAGCATGCTCCATCGAAAACCATTCTATTACTTTTGTGATTCGATACGGTGGCACCACTTTGATTCGGGGTCATTGTTCAGGTGGGCGGAAGCTGCTGGCTTGCCGTCACCACCGGTCCGGGAGTGCAAACGGTGTATCCACCCTGGCATTGCCTCGCGTGCCGTGTCATATCCTTATATCGAGCCCACTACGATTTTGGTTTTAAAGATCCGACTGCGTTAAGGTTCACCATCCCCTTAACGCTATTTTCTATATAATTATACTTTACTGATTAGACACTACTGTATATAGCATATATTACTACATAGTAAATAGTTTAACGCATCCTTAGAGGATGGGAGGTCCCAAGCATCTTCTAAGTTACTTGTACCCTTACTACAGTTCACTTGAGTTGGTTTACATTGTATAAGTATGTATGTCCTGACTCGAGTGTTTGTGTTTTTTATTTACGCTTGGGTCAGCCTGAGTTATTCACAGATTTGGATTTCCACTTTCTGGAGATTGAAATCGGTAGAGATTATCTACTTGTCAAGTTTATCTTTTGCAGTCTGTTGTTCCGCTCAGCTCTTGTATTAGTAGACTTCTATGTAGTGAGACTTACTTTGTACTTTATTTTTTCTGTTGTATTTTATGTAACTCTGATATATTTATAGAGTAGCTTCATGAACTACTATCTCTTTTAATTCCGCTGCATTATTATTACACTGTGTCTGTGATCTGTGATTATTATTTACTATATATTCTGAGATTTTCCAAATTCTTATTTACAATGCGGTATTTTGAGCAATTCAATTTCGGCATGAGTGTCTACCTATACACTTATAATGGATGCGAATGGTTGAAAATACCAGGTTGTTACAGTTGGTATCAGAGCTTTGGTAGCTCTAGGAAAAACTCAGCATATGGAGTGAATGTATTTACAGAACCACTCATTCGAGTTTGAATCTCTTCCTTTTTGACTCGATTCCTTTGAATTTTGGAACATTCCCTACGGTTCCAAAATCCATTCGTGTCCCTCACTATTCATCTTCTTTTGTCTCTGGAGTATTCCAAAACTCCGCTTCGAATGATCTTTCAAGTGAGTCGACGGTCACACCAATTTCAAATTGAATTGAAAAAAAGGGGGAAACTCCTTTACAATTAGCATCGATTCACCAGAGATTTATATCTATCCTTGGTTTAGATGCTAATATCTTTTGTTATTCCAAACTTTATCTATTGAGATCGAATGTAGATTTACCTTACAAAAATCCACATTGATCTTATTCTTTAAGCCACGGTTGACCCGGTAAATGTTGCCCATGATTTATTTAAGCTTATCCACCTCCCTATTTTGTTATTTAATCATCTTGTCTTTTTGTTTCCAACCTATCTTCAAACATTTTGAATTGTACTTGTAAATCTATGTTTTGTTTATATATTGTGTTGTTTGAGTTGTTGATGTTGAGTTGAGTTTCTGATCGATTCGTCTGATCAACGCTATCGATAGGATTTCTAAAACACATTGACAGAACAAACTGACACAATATTATTTTAATATTTGGTTAATGAAATAAATTCTGATATATAAGTAAACTTATGAAACTTAATAAACTCATTTAAATTGATTATTTGAAGTGATAATACTTGATTTGGGAACTGAAATGAATATAGAACAAGAAATTTGAGAATTTAATTTCCGATGGTTTCAAACCTTGTGTTTAAAGTTTTAAAGGGTTATATTATTTAAAGTATTTTCGAATAGAAATTTGTTTTCAAAAAACTTGAAAGTTTAAAAATTAGTGCTCTTCTCTTTGTCGCTGGAAAATAACTTCGGTGATGACCGCAGCATCATCGACATTCATTTTCGAGTTTCAAAGTGAAGAGACCGCTCTGTAGTCTTGCTACAACTTTATTTTAGATATAAATTTGATTTGAATTTCTAAAATATGACTTGATCTATAATATATATAGACATATGATTTAAATTTGATTTGATAAATTATGTACATACCTTTAGTTATCTTTAAATGGTTTGAAGAAATCGAAAATTTAATTCCAAACTTTTATTTTTAAAGAATAATTTCAATTATAAAAAGAAAATCAAATTTTTTGAATAAATGATTTAAGCTTGAAATGATTGAATTGGAAAGTTTTATTTGTATAATACAATTGCATTCAAATATAACTTACCTTAATTTCAGAAGTTAACAATGTAATTGGATAATATACAATATAAAAAGATTTTATAAATAAAATTTGAGTGGTTATAATAAATGTTATACACTTAAATTTTAATTATAAAATGATTAACAGAGTTAAATTTAATAAAGGGTAATTGAATAACTTACAATAAAATAATGTTAAAAGAACTAAGAATAAAAGAAAGAAGTTATAATGAGTAAGTATGTTTAACATAAGTGATAAATATATTGAGAGGAATAAATATAATTTTAATTAGGAATAAAGAAGAATTAAGTTTATTAAGTACATTGTGAGTGTAATAAATGATTATTTTTCAAACTCATGGTTTTAAAAAATTTCAATTTAAGATGATTGGATAATAAGATAATGAAATTTGGGATATTTAACTTGTGTAAAGATTTATTCTCTATTTAAGATGAAATTTCCATGCTTTCAAATTTATGTCCTTATTTTGTTTTTCAAACTATTTTTTTTGTCCTCGTCATCCTTATCTTGCTATAGACTGGTGTAGGCGTCTTTCTATATTCTTTTTGTTTAGAAATCTTTCTATAATCTTTGATAATCTTTGGTACTCGTTTTGAATCTATTTTTGCGTGTTTGTGTTCTTCATTTTAGAGAACCTTGGAAAGATCATCTCCACCTCGCGAAACTTATCTATAACAACAGTTATCAGGTATAATTTCAATCTTCTTGTCATCTTATCTTACTCCTATATCACTCTATCGTTTTCTATGCTTTGCCGTACCTCATTCCTTTTCGAGGACGAAAAGTTTTGAGTGGGGGAGAGTGTAACAACCCTGAATTTTGTGATTTATTTTAATTGTTTATTTTAATTATTTTATTTGAAATTTTGATTTAAAAATTTTATTTTATTTATTAAAATTAATAAGTTATGTTATTTTAAATATAAATGTGACTTTTAAGTGATTTATAGTTCAAACTAGTATAATTTGAATATTTTACTATAAAGTGAATTTCTGATCAAACTGTTCAAATTTGACTTCTAAAACTTCAAATTTAAATCATTTTTAAATCTTGAATTTTATATTTTATTGTGAAAATAGATGTAATAATTTGAACACTGCTTTTCATTTCATTGAAAACAGAGTTAAACTGTAAAAGTTATGTACATTTCAATTTTCAGTGTAATTTGATTTATTTAACAATTTTGTCTATTTTAAATTATATAAATCTTATTTTCTTTGTCATATTTTATTTTAATATGTTATTGTATTTATATTTTTTTTATTATAACAATTTTAAAATGAAGTAAACAATTTTCCAAAGTCAATAGTGATTTATTGTAATTTCTGGACAGTGTTTTGGACTTTTAAGCAATTTCTTTAAATCTTTTTCTATTTTCTTTAAACTTAATTTTTTTTATATGTGTTAATATGTTATTTTAATTATATTTTGTCTTTTAAATATTTTTAAAGTGATGTTATAATTTTCCAATGTTTACTGTGTTGATTTCTTTTTTTTAAAGGCTGTTTTCTTATTTTCTGCTATTTTCTTCATTAAAATTTTATTTAAATTTAATTTAATTTATTTATTTTGTTAATGTACTTTTATTTTATATTATTATTTATGTATAAAAATATATTACAGGCTCATATGAATTTTCTAAAATTTATTTCATGTAATTTCAAATTTTCTAGACTAGTTTACTATTTTTAGCTATTTTCCTTAATTTAACTTTATATAATTAACAAATATTATATATATATTTTTATATTTTGATAAATTTTCGAAATTTTATCTGGTATTATTATTATTTCTAGAAATATCAATTTATATAAACAAATTTTAGAAAGTTGAAAGGTTTTAAAAGCATTTGAAACGTAAGTCGTTTCTTTTATAGTTTCCTCATTTACTATTTGACCATTTTTTTTCCTCTTTTTATCCGTGAATTCCTCCTTCATTTTTCACGTGGATTTCAGATCCATTTCTCATCTAAAAAAAATACGGCCATGGCTTGAAGGAGTTGAGGTAAAAATTATCTTCTTCTTCCTTTGTTTTTCTACTTTTCTATTTTGAATTTTGTGCTTGTTCTCACCTTCATAGCTTGGCCCCTCCTCAACCAGATCTGACCTGACCTCTACCACCCCTTTCCTCTGACCATCACCCATCCTGCTACCTCTCTATTTCAGGTCGAGACAATCCATGGCAAGGACCACCACAAAATCCACCAAAAACCATCACAAACTATCACTTATGGCCTAGAATTGTCATCTCCTCTTTCTACCACCATTTGCCGCCACTACCACCACCCCCACTACCTATGACCTGACCTCCACCCTCTGCCACATCACCCACCACCACCTGCACCACTGGTTGGTCCCACCTAGCCTCTAGCCGAACCAAACAAGAGCAACAAATGATGTATGTTGCATAGTATTAGCCTTGTACACCTAGTTTTATACACCTAGACTAAACCCACCTTCAAACCCATGTGTTGGCCGACCCTTGCACACCCAAACCTGACCCAATTCCCTGAGTTAGCTGAGCCTAATCACTGCCTAACTGAATTACATGAGGTTGAGAATAAGTGCAATTCATTCGATGTTGTTTTGGGCTTTGAATTCTAATGTTATTTGATGTTTAAATCGTGTTGAAACTTACATATATTTGTATTGTTTTGTGTAAATGTTTGGACAAGTCAAATTGCTTTGGCTCTCCACTATCAAGTCATATCCATGTCATTGTGCCTTCATTTTGTTGCATTATGTTCTTTGGCGGCGATCTCCAGCTTTGAAATGTGAGTTATTCTCACCAGACAATATGTATATATATAACTAGTAAATTGACCCCTTTTGAATCTGTAAAATGCATTGTAATGTTACACTTGCTATATTATGATTTTATGATGTTCACCCATGCTTAAACACCTGTTATAACATCTGTTACTGTTATATTATGCTGTTCCGCTATTTTATCAGTTTATCACACTGCAAGTTCCCTTTAGATTAGAATCACTATGGGTTGGAATGATACACACCCGAACGGACTTTAGAATAGGGAAAAATCGTTATGGGCTGAAATGATAGGCCTGAAGATTTTCAACTTATTTTGTTTACTTGGGACTGCGGGTTAGAAATGATAAAACACGGATTTTCTTTGTAAATTACGGGTTGAAATGATATATTACCCGTATCACTTTACCTAGCGTAGAAAATTATATACAAGCCCATAGTTAAAATATGTTTTTCTAAAAATTTTAAAGTATTTTAGAAATCTAATTGTTATAATATTTTGATTTAAAATTAAATAGAAATATAGTTTTTGTAAAGCATTATTGATTTTCTGGAAATCTATAAGTTAAATAAATTATGGAAAAGTTAGAAAATCTGAATGTAAGTTATTTTGGAAATTTTGAGTTAATTTTTAATGGAATTTAAATTAACTTTGAAAATATGATTAATTTATGATATTTTGAATTTAAATTAATTGAAAATGATTTTATAACATATTAATGATTTTTGAATAAAGTTAAAATGTTAATGAGTGGATATTGAGTTGAATTTGGAAATATAACTTAAATTGGAATTTATGAATTTGGTTTAAAAGTGAAATTTTAAGTTAAGTTAAATAAAATGGAATTAAGTTATATTTGAATTTTAAACTTAAGTGGTAAGTTGGAATTTAATGTAATGAATTTAAATTTGAATGTTGAAATTTAACAAGTGAATTATTAATAAATATTGATTTTTGAAAGGAAACTTAACATTATAAAATCATGAAATTTAAGGAAAATTAAATGATACTTATGAATGTGAAAATGTATGATTTTGTAAGTTAAAAATGATTTAAGTAAAAAAATAAGTGTTTGTGAAATTCTATTGGATATTTGAAGTTAACTAACAGCAGTTTTAAATGCCGTCTTTTGTTAAATTGAATTGTTTTGAATGTAACTTTCTGTAGCATTTTCCAAATGCTGCGAAACATGAATTTTCATTGTTTTAATAAATTTAAGTGCATAAATGAACATTGAAAAGTTTAAATTTTTGGAATTCAATAATTTAACTATTAAATGTAATAACTTCATTTTTATGAGTTAAAATGTAGTAATTTGTTTTGAAATATAACTATTTGACATATTAAAATGATTGAAATGTGGTTTCGAAAAGATATTATATTTTGATATATTAAAATGATTTGAAATGTGGTACTGAAAGGTATGATATTTGGTAGATTAAATGATTTGAAATGTGGTTTTGAAAAGATATGATATTTTGATATATTAAAATGATTTGAAACAAAGTTTTGAAAGATATGATATTTTGATATTAAATGATTTGAAAAGAAGATCTGAAAGATATGATATTTTGGAAATGAAGCTTTGAAAGGTTATGATATTTTGATATATTAAAATGATTTGAAAAAAAGTTTTGAAAGGATATGATAATTTAGTATATTGAAACGGTTAGAAATGACTTGATATTTATTTTTGATAAATATCTGAATTGAAAGATATGGTATGATGATATATTGAAATGGTTTGGAAATGATTTAATCTTTATTTTGATAAAAAATTGGGTTGAAATGATATTTTATTTTGAATTATAAAATATTGTTTTAAAGTTATAACTACGGGTTATAATAATGATTGGTTGTTAAAGAGACCGAGATCGGATATTGTCTTATAGCCGGCCAATACCGAAAACCACTTTAACAACTATGTACGCGGTGGAGATTCCAGAATGAAGTAGGGTGGTGGCGACGTTCTCGAGGTATATTACGTGGACCCAACTCCCGTGAGTTGGCATATATGACTAAAACAGGAGCTATACCGGGCTACACAAAGGGTCGCACCCTTTCATCGGGCATGCTCCATCGGAAACCATTCTATTACTTTTATGATTCGATACCGTAGCGCCACTTTGATTCGGGGGTATTGTTCGAGGTGGGCGGAAGCTGCTGGCCTGCCGTCACCACCGGTCCGGGAGTGCAAACGGTGTATCCACCCTGGCATTGCCTCGCGTGCCATGTCATATCCTTATATTGAATCCACTACAATTTTGGTTTTAAAGATCCGACTGCGTCTTAACGCTATTTTCTATATGATTATACATTACTGATTAGACACTACTGTATATAGCGTATATTACTATATAGTAAATAGTTTAACAGATCCTTAGAGGATGGGCGGTCCCAAGCATCTTCTAAGTTACTTGTACCTTTACTACAGTTCACTTGAGTTGGTTTACATTGTATAAGTATGTATGTCCTGATTCGAGTGTTTGTATTTTTCCTTTACGCTCGGGTCAGCCTGAGTTATTCACAGATTTGGATTTCCACTTTCTGGAGATTGAAATCGCTGGAGATTATCTACTTGTCAAGTTTATCTTTTGCATTCTGTTGTTCCGTTCAGCTCTTGTATTAGTAGACTTCTATGTAGTGAGACTTACTTTGTACTTTATTTTTTCTTTTGTATTTTATGTAACTCTGATATATTTATAGAGTAGCTTATTGAACTACTATCTCCTTTAATTCCGCTGCATTATTATTACACTGTGTCTGTGATCTGTGATTATTATTTACTGTATATTCTGAGATTTTCCAAATTCTTATTTACAACGCGGTATTTTGAGCAATTCAATTCCGGCATGAGTGTCTACCTACATACTTATAATGGATGCGACTGGTTGAAAAAACCATTGTTATAATCTATATATACAATTTTCATTTATATAATATCTTAAGAATCAAATTTATTAAACCATATATATCTTTCCAAAATTATAGAAATTATTTTCAAAATATTTATATGGACCAACGGTTTCTGTATATATTTCCTATCATATAGTCAAGTGCTACGGATATTTATCATTTCAATCCGTATACTAAATATATACGGGTGGATATCATTTCAACCCTAATCCCAAATTCAATTAAATGAAAATCACTTGGGTTTATCATTTCAACCTATAACGATTTTCTCCTATTCTAAAGTCTGTTCGGGTATGTCTCATTTCAACCCATAGTGATTTCTAAACTACGGGGAACTTGTAGAGTGATAACAGAAAATAAAATAAAATAAAAGGCATATATCATCAATAACAATATAATATAAACAACAGGATATGGTGTCATATCCCGCAGGTGAACAGTTATAGATAATAGCATATATAACAAATTTAAATAACTACAGCAGCATATTTCAATTGTCGTTTCAATTGAAATCAAATTTAATGAATAAAAAGATGTTAATCGTGAGTGATTGCTCACCTTTCGAGGTTAGAGAGATAGACAATGAAGTTGAGTTACGAAATGCAAGCACGACTTCCAAAGCAAAGTTAGATGGTACGATTTCGACGGAAAAGCTGATAGATAGAAACTGATGAGAACGGATCAAATTAGCTTGATAAAATTGAAACGAATATTATATGATTAATTTATTACTTTCTTTCAAAATGAACGTTATATCAAAACACGCATTTAAAAAAATGAAATATATATATGCACACCCATGCAAACCATATAACTTTAAAACGCTTCCATTTCATATTAATGTTAAATAACAAATATATAATTATTCAAAATGTCACATATATAGTATATTCATTTTATGGCTGTCGTTTCCATGTAATAAATATTCATTTTAAATCAATATTAAAATAATATATATGTATAGTTAAAAATCAATATTCTAACATAAAACACATATATTAAAGATCAACACACACATATATAATATCTTTTGAAATGAATACTTATGTATATATATAATTATTATAGTTTATTACTTTCCTTTTCAAAATATCCAGCAGGAAATCAAACAAACTTATGCACATATATATGCAGATAAACAATATTCTTTATAATACATTGTTAACTTACTCCTTTTTCCCCTTTTTTTAAAGAGTATATATGCAGTACAGTTTATAAGAATTTTTTTTTTATTATAAAACCTTCATATATAACAAAATATATGTATAAAATAAAATATTTGTATATATAAAAATCAAAACGTTTCAAACATATATTCAAAAACCGGATCATATAAATAACAATGTATTTAGTTAACGCATAGTATAAAATTCATTTATATAACTCTCTTATATATTCATTATAACTATAATCGAAATGTTTATATATACTTTTATATAAATTAACCAAATATACACGTTACTTAACCTATCTACACCCGATCAATAGCTTTATTATTAAAGCACGCACATCATAACAGTATGAAGATATACAATGCTTTAGGCTTATTAAACAATATATTGCAACTTATGTATACTAATATGTGAATATAAATAATCTTACATACTTATTATATAAAAATCAAAATAAAAAAAACAATATAACAAAATATATATAAACTCAGAAATTGATATATAAGCTTATACTGTTATATCGAGAATTTTTTTTATTAAGTACAGCCATACATATATATATTTGGGTACTACAATTTGTATTATTTGCCTTTTATAAAGAAAATTGCGGTTGCACTGAGTTTGTACATATAGCTTACTTTATGTATATAAATAACATAAGTTGTCATACATATATACACTAAAATATGTAAATTTAAGGCAGTATACTACTAGCAAATATATATAATATAATACAATGTATAGACATACCCTATGTAAAATCGAGTCGATGATTGGTGGGCAAAAGGAATAAATAAGAAACTACAGACAATATTGAAAATGTTGATGCCACCTATGTGTTGTCAGAAGTTATTACCTCTAGGCTATACACTCGGCTATGATGAGGCTGCCGATGTGGATAGGGAAGATGTTGGGTTCGGCTGGAAGGCAGGGTGTTTCTTAAGAGAAGAGGAGGGGAGAAGGAGGGGACAGGCGCTTGGTGGAAAGAAAATTTGCAAAGAGAGGATGAAAAGAATGCAGATGTACTAGGTAAAAGAAAGGAGGAGCATGCTAGATTAAATAGAATGTACGAAGAGAACAAGGAAGGTTATAAATCAGATTGGAAAGAAAACGTAAAAAAAAGGAAATAAAAGAAATCAATGAATGCGAAATAACGTATAGTACTTTATACGTTTCAAACTTTGAAATGGCAACGGTCATGAGTTGATTTAGCAACATTTAAAGCAATAACTTTTTTGTTTGTTTGGATAGTATGTAATAAGTTTGGAAAAGCAATGATATTTAGAATGGAAAAAGGAATGGACAGTGAAATTTAAGCAAAGATAAAACGTACAGAATAAATATAGAGTAACAGGACAATCACGATAATTCAGTGGATAATTAAAGCAACTTTTAATGCCACCAGCTGCACTTCAAATCTGAAAATGCAGAGTAACGGACCATATAATAAATTGAAATGATGGATTGATAACAGCTGCAAGTATATATTTAATAGAAAAGAATGGACAGAGAAAATTTTGTGAAACGTACTGAAAATAAATATGAAGTACTTATTATATTATACGTTTCTTTTTGAATGCAGAGTCCAAAATTTGAAAGCCAAGTAACGGTCAACCCTTGATTTGGTGAAAATAATTGTAGCAATTAATAAAAGAAATAAATAGCAATCGTCACGTTACTTTGATTTAGCTGACCATCAAAGCAAATTATTTATAATTTAACCGGTAGGAAACGTAAAGGAACGTACCACCATAAAATGAAATTGATAACATCTGTACATTGATTCTGCAATATTTATTAAAGCAATTTATTAGCTAGCTTGAATTAAATAGAATTTCACAATGGAATAAACTTTGATAAAATAAATTGAAAATTTAAAATATGCTATGTTTAATTGGACGTAATCCAAATATTAAATTTTTATTTCAAAATATTATTATATAAAATTTGTCAAAAGTTTCAATTAATTACGTTAAATAAAACCATTTAAAACTATTAAAATCTATGGGTCGTTACATACAAAAACATCAACATACATGAGATGATAGCCAATACACCAAAAGTACACCTGTAACGACCCGCTACTTTGGACTATTCGCATTCGCACATGTCGGACTTGAATAATTCAAAATACCAAATTGTTCATTTTAATTTTGGAAAAACTAAGCATATACAGTAAATAAATAATCACAGATCACAGACACAGAGTAATAAATGCAGCGGAAACAAAAGATAGTAGTTCATGAAGCTATTATATATATAACCGAGTTAAATAAGTTACAACGGAAGTCTCGAATACAATAGTCAAATACAAGAATCAGAATACATCACTATAATCAATTGAATATTTGAAAGCTGGATAGATAGTCGGATCTCCAAGCGAAACTCCAACTCTAAAGGTGAGTCTTGAATACTGGTGCACTCAATCTGACCCGAGCGTAAAGCAAAATACAAAACACTCGAGTCAGGATTAACATTCTTGTATCAACAAATCTAGCTCAAGTGAAATAACGCCCGAAATACAAGTAACTCAAAGTAAGTTTGGGATAACCATCCTCTAAGGATCCGTTAAACTATCTACTATGTAGTAATAAACGCTAAATAGATAATGCATATTAGTAATATAAAGTATCAAAATAGTGTTAAGGCGTTACCATTATCCCCCTTAACACATTTTTATATAAGTATCATAGTCTATACAGCACTGTAAACTCCACCATAAACTAGTGGGATATCAGGGAGTACTCCATAGGTATAACTCAAAACAAATTCGTAGTGGTCGCGTATATAGGAATACAAGTATGACAAGGCACATGAGGCAATTACCCAAGGTAGTGAAACTACCGTTTGCCTGATCCGGACTGGTGAGAACACATCGCCGCAACGATCGCAACACCGTGAAATAACACTCCAAAATTTTCGAGGGTGCACACTAATCAATAACAAGTAATGAGTAGTTTACGAAGAAGTATGTTCGCTCGAGGTGGCTAACCCCATTTGGCCCGGCACGGCTCCTGTTTTAGTCATTTCCAATTTGACATAAGTGTCAAGGCTATCCATTATCGTTCTCTTTCTTCAGTCATCACGTACATCATTCCAACCACTTCATTCTGGATCACACTCCGCGTATAGTTATTAAAGTGGTTTTCGGTTTAGACAAAGAGTATGTCCATAACCGATTCCGGTCTCTCTAATAACTTTCGTAATTATTACACCAATTGGTCGTTTAATAAATTTCAAAACCAAATCAATTTCAATTAGAATTTGTAAACCAACATTCCATTTGTCTTTCTATATCAATTTCCATAATTTCCGTTACAAAACTTCCAAATTACTATTTCAAAATCTAATAATTCAATTTCAATTTTTATTTAAAACAATTCAAATATTGATTCATGTTCGTATATAAATTTCATTCCGTAATCATTTAAATTAATTTAATTTAACATTCAAATCAATTTAAATTCATTGATCGATTTCATTCAATATTCGTTAAGTTACTTTATCATTAAAAACAATTTCTATTTAATTACCAATTCATTAAATCAATTTAAGTTTTCCTATATCATATCAACTTCCAAATTTAATTTAAATTAAATTCAACAAATCAAATTCTTTAAATTTAAAGTCTTATATTGAATTCAATAAATCGCATCTTATTTCTTGTTGAAGAACTTGATTTCACTTATTTACTTATTTAATTTAAACAAATTTCCAAAACTTAATTATTACAGAACTCAATTTCACTTATTAAAGAAATTCAATTTCAATTATCAAAGAATTCAATTTTATTTAATTATTAAATAATTCAATCTCGTTTAATTATTGAAAATTTCAAAACTTAATTATCAAATAATTTCAAAACTTAATTATTAAATAATTTCAAAACTTAATTCAATCATTTCTTAAATTAAACAACGTTCTTTCATCGATTACTTTGTTAATATTTTGTTTCAGGTTATTAAATATTAACATTTAAATTTCACTAGAATTCAAATTTCAACTTCATTTAAAACCCTTATTATTTTATTCAAATAAAATATTTTTTTATTTTAAAATCAAATTATTGACCAATTGGGTTTTTATTTAATTCTCTATCCTAAGTCAAAGTTTATTTGGGTATTTATCATTTCAACCTGATTCCATTTCAATTTAAAAATCAAAGCATAGCAAAAGAAACTTGTAGTGTGATAACTAGGATGGTGTCAAAGTAAATAAACAAGCAATAACAACAGTCAATAACAATTCAATAATTAATTCAAATAATCCTGAAATAATCGTATAAATTTATATCGTTGTTTGTGCAAATTAATATAATTATTTCTAGAATCTACATTATCATTTCATGTAGATTAAAGATTATTACACTATTACTTTATGCGGTTCTACACTTGACATTCATTATTCAATTTATACTACTTCAATTTATACAACATAAATTTAAATGGTTCAAGGTGTAATTAACCAAATTTCTACATGTCAAGTAACTAAACATTTAAAGGGGTCATATTATACAAATTTTATTTAATCAAATTCAACACATATATCAATTGTAAAATATTAACTCCTACGTCAACTTCAATTGTAAATTATTTATCACTTCATACATTAACAATTTAACGTCCAATATCAACATCAAACAATCAATCATTTATCAACCAAACTGGATTATCATCGTATAAATAACAGATAATGGTGTCAGATGTCACGGGTGAACTGATACAGGTAATAACATATATAAAAGTGTAAATAACCAACAACAGCATATTTCAATTGTCGTTTCAATTGAAATCAAATTTTATAAATAAAAGAATATTGATCGTGAGTGATTGCTCACCTTTCGAGGTTAGAGAGATTTGAAAATGAACAGAGCTATGAATCCAAGTACAAATTTTGAAGCAAAGCATTGACGAACAAAGCTGATAAATAGGAATTGACGAAATTAAATCAGAACCAGGTCGATGAAAATAAATGGTATCGGTGAACTTATATGCCTACAACTGTCTGAAAAAAATCATATTCTAAATTTAAACACACCTTAAATTTAAATATATATATTTCAGTATCATTATTTAAATAAACACAGAAAATAAAACTAACATATCTACATATTAAAAATTTGAAATACACACACACACACACACTCTTATATACTCCTCTATGTGTATTGTAACTTTTACAGCTCATCTATACTTATGTAAGCAAACTAATATACAAGTAGGCAGCCTACTGTAAACATATTAAAATATATACACATTTTTTTTTATAAACGAATATGTATTAAATTTTAGAAAATCTGCATTTATAACTCATAGAACCGAGTTTACATACATACGATATATAATGTAATATTCAAAGTCAATATAAAAATCAAAATTAATACTCATTTTTTAATCACTATAACTAGCCCTTTTTATATTATAATTAGAATCATAATTTATTTCATTTACGACGCATACATATAAATACCTACTTTATTACAAAATACGTATAAATAGAAGCACATTTACATTAAAATTTCACTTTATGTAACTAATATAAACTTGTGTGTGTTATAAGCAACATACCTGAAACTTATATATCAAAACCAAGTATAAAACAAAATAGAAAAGGGATGGCAAAGTTTAGAGGAGCAAGCTAAACAGAGAGGGCATGAGCAACAGGCAAGGCATGAAAGCAAGAATAGTTATATACATTAACATATATATATACACATTAACATATATCATATATGTATGAACATACCAAGGAAAAAAAAGGAGCTGTAATCACCAGAGGAAGCGAGGCTATGTGTAACAACCCGCATATTTTACGATTTGATATTTAAATATTTTATCGTTAGTCGGATTTTAGTCCGAAAAGTTACTTTTTGCATACGGTCGAATTAGGACTCGGAACCACTTCCATTGGGTCCAAAACACCATTTGCGATCTTTTTGAGTATAAACTTTGATGTGTTTGGAGTTAGTGGAATTTTGCTACTTTTTCACTTTGGACTTTGGGTTTGGTTTAGCCCACTAGCCTAAGCTATTAATTATAACTCAACCCCCTTTTCTTCATAACTTTACTTTCACTTCCTAACACTCAAGCTTCATAAAAAATGGGGGAAGGAATGGGAAATTAAAACTCCAAGCTCAAGATCATTTGCAAATCCAACATCCAACTCCAAATTCAAAGAGAAGACAATGATTCAAGCTTCTTGGGTTGATTCTCCTTTGCTTTCAAGCTTCTCTTTCATTGATTTTGTGAAAAGGTGATATTTTTGTCTCACATCTTCGTTTATAACTATCTTTGATTGTTGGGTATGAATTCCTAACACTTATTCGTGTGCATTTACTATTGATTTGGATTGAATTGGTGAAAATCCCAACTTTTAGTGTTTTGGGTTCAAGTCTTTAAAAATCCAATCTTTGATGTTTAAACACGTTTTTGATGTTGCATCGAGGAGCCAATATGACCAGGTAGCCTATGGGCACAATCCCCTAGCGTCCGTGCTCGACCGGTTGCAAATTGGGAGAGTTTTAAGCTCCAAAACCCTTAGGTCGCGTTGCCTGCACATTGGTGACTTTCGGCCTGCAGTTAGCTCGTTCGGTTTTAGGTCGCTCGGCATTGGTTAGGTCGCGTGCACCATTAGGTCGCTAGGTCGCTAGGTCGCTCGGCCCTCTTAACTTCCTTAGGTCGTTCGGCCTGCATTCCCTCGGCCTGTAGCTATGTCGTTCGTATTAGGTCGCTCGGCCTTCTCATATTCATTAGGTCGTTAGGTCGCGACCATGCTAGGTCGTTCCACCTTAGGTCGTTAGGTGACGACCATGCTAGGTCGTTCCACCTTAGGTCGTTGGTCGACCTTGTTTTTTTCCTTAAAGTGGTTTGGTCGCGAACTCCTTAGGTCGCGCTGTCTTGGCCTCATACTCTTAGGTCGCTCGGCCTATCCTTACCTCCTTTGGTTGCGCGTGCTTTTAGGTTGCGCTATGTTGAGTCGTGCCATGTTAGGTCGCACCCTTTCCTAAGTCGCTCGGCCTTGTTTTTGTTAGGCCGTTCGCACCATTAGGTCGCGAGCGCTTTTAGGCCGCACCCTGTTAGGTCACTCGGCCTTACCACCACATTAGGTCGCACCTCGTTAGGTCGCACCACTACTTAGCTCGACCGTGTTAGGTCGTTCACCCCTTAGGTCGCACCAATTTCCTGTGTTGATCTATGTTAAATGTCGCAGGCTTATTTACACTTGGATGGCTTTGGAATTGATTTCTTTGGATTTAATTCACGTCTTCGAATGTGAATTTTTGCGACTCATTGTTTCTACAATCATTTTTGTGCTTTTCACTTTAAAAATATAAAGGTTTCTATAATAGTAGTAAATATCAAAACTCTTTCATCAAAGCGATTTCAACACTATTTTATTACAAAGCTCTTTTTTTAAAACTGTTTTCCAATCTATTAGTATGTTCAAACCTTTACCTCACTCGTATGCGAAATCTAATTAAACGACTTAGTAAAATAAGTGATATGAAACGCTTGCGTTTGCTTCGTCGGTTAATTCTTGGACTTGTTTGATTGAATCTTTGTGACCATTTTCTAGTGGAAATCTACAATTTGTTCGTAAATATTTAAGTTAAGCTAGTGATTATGGGACATGAAGCTAAGCTTTTATATCTACTAGCTTATTGTACTTGACACTTTTTGATGATCGATGATGATCATTTTTGTGATTATGACTAGCGATATGCTATGTTTCTTTGTCCACGAAGGGGACGGTACCTCGTTTTATTGTGTTTCGTCTCATTTTTATTATAGGCTAACGACCTATTTATTTCTTGAGGTTTCTAACCAATTTTTGTGGGCTAGCGACCCACGTTTTTATGGTGTTCAGATCTTCAGGCGTACCGTTGTGCTACATTGTTGTTCTGAACTATTCGAGTTTCTAGTTCCTCGGGCGTACCGTTATACTACGTCGTTGCACTGGCTCTATGGTTAGCGACCATGGGATAGCGTCCCATTTGTGATACACGTGTTGGTTAGTTTTCAGGCTCCCGTTTTGTGATAGGCCTCCCCCTTTTGTGAATTCTGGATTTCCATTGATGATTTCTAGAGTTTGTGTTTCACCAATTTTAGTGATTTGTATTGATAAGTTTTATCAATATTTGTGCATTGGTGAATTTTGTGAGTCATTGACTTTTGTGTCTAGCATTGATATTATTGTCAATGCTTATGATTAAGGTGAATAATACTATAGAGTATGACATTCCTTTTTTATCTTTGAGAAGATTCTTGTGATATTGATTAATCTCTTGTTGATTTTCAATTACTTACTTATCACAGCATGGTAATGTGATTATTATATGTTTTGTCATATCTCTTATTCTATATCATTCTATCTGATATTTATAGCTAGACTAATCCGTTTATTATTTGCTTATAAATAATACTTAGATCAGACCGAGATGTTGCAGGTGCTTCTGCTTGACTTCACTTCTGGGATTATCATCCTGACTTTTGGCTAACTACTTAGATTAGTAGTTTTTGTTTTATACCTTTGAGATATAGACTCCTAGATGTATACATATTCTTTTGTTTAGCGCTTGTAACCAATCTTTTGTGATATTGTGGATCTTGTTTGACCACTACTCTGATGTACACTTTCATGTGTTATATTCATATCTTTTTCCGCCTTTGTGATATGGATGTCTGTGACTGATTTGTGTTATGTTTATTTCCATGTTTATTTCCGAAGAATATATATAGCCACTGTGTAGTAGCCTTGAGCTTGTGTCGGCATGTTAGACTTCCTTGTACTATCTGGCATATTGGTGCTCGTACGAAGCAATTACATGGATGGTCGCTCCTCAATAGCCTTATTCTCTGTGCTAGTTGATAGCATTACACCGTAATGTCCTTGGCTAGCGTGGGTATAGAGGTGGGGCGTCACAGCTTGGTATTAGAGCCAATCTTCGAAACAATGTGGAATAATTTAACAAGGATCATCGTCCTAAGTCCATCTTAGGAGTCGTGCCTTAGGATTTTATTCGATTCTTCGTACCGATTCATCCTATTTTCTTTATGGTTCCTTGTTTATCTATCAAGATTGCTTGATATTCATTTTGTGAATAACCTTTTTCTTCTTCCTTCTTCTTTCTTAAGGAAGAGAAATGTTAGACCTGGCCGTCCCAGCGCCAGTCAATCTCGTGCTATTCCCTAGGATAGAGTATTTATGTCTGCCCAGCAGCTTCTTGATCTAGTGAGGAATGCTTAAGCAGCCAGATCTAATCCGGAGTCTACTCACCCTAGGTCTGGATTTGCACGTTTGTGTAGCGATTATACCAATTTGGGTGGGAAGCCATTTAAAGGTTCTGAGACTATTATCGAAGTCCAGGCTTGGCTGAGATCGTGCGATTGAATCTTTTCTCGCTTGAATCTTATTGATCTTCACCGTGTTCAGGTGGCCTCTAGTATGCTCCAAGAAAGAGCATTAGATTGGTATGAGCTTCTTACTTCTAAAATAGTTGAAGCAGATCTTACTTGGGAGAAATTCTGAGAACGATTCGAGTTAAAATTTGTACCAGAAGCTGAGAAGGTGACATTAGCTCGTCGTTTCATAGACCTTGTTCAAGGTGAATCCTCCATGGAAGACTATGTCGCGTCTTTTGAATCTCTTTCTAAATACGGGTTGAATACATTAATACCCCATTGAATAAAAATCAGAGATTCGTCTATGCTTGAATAAAAATCTCAAGAAGCCATTATTTCTAAAGCTAGAAGTTTCTTTTGATCAACTTGTTGATATCGCTCTTCGACTTGAAGAGGCAGATAAAGAGAGTGATGCTGATGTTGCGGGTGCGAAACCAAAATTCAACAACAACAAGAAAAGGCCTATTAAGTTCAAAGGGTCTTATCCAAATAAGAAAGGGAAGCAAGCAATTCCGGTAGCAAAGGCTTCTGCCCCTAGTAGTGGGCAATGCTACAATTGTGGTTCTAAAGACCATTATGCCAATAGATATCCGAAACCTCTCTTTTGTCGCTATTGCAAAAGTTCGGATCCTTTTTTATCTTCATGTCCCAAACTTCAGGGCAAGAAGGAGGGAAAGTTTAATGTTGCTAAAGCCCCTGGAAACATATCTCGTGGTCAAGGTACTCTTCATTCTATCCTTGATGGCATTATTTTATTTCGTGATCATCCTATTCGAGTTTTTTTTGATACGGGTGCGACCCTTTCTTTTATTTCAAAAGAACTTATTGATACTTTTTCTTTGGATGTTTTGTGTTTAATGACTTCTTTGAGAATTGCAAATCCGGTTGATAGATCCGCAACAATCAGTTTATTGTGTAAAGATGTTGAGATTATTTTGTGTGATCTTTCTTTCCGAGCCGATTTGCATGTTATGCGCTACTCAGGCTTTGGAATGATTTTGGGAATGGATTGGCTTAACCATTATGAAGCCCAAATCCTATGTCCTGAGCGGACTATTTATCTTCGACATCCTCAATCTGTTAAGCAGATTTCTATTGATCTTAAAGATTCGGATTCCAGCTTGGTCGCATCTTTGTATTCTTTAAATCCTTATGATGACGATAATGATGATGAGGAAGATATTATTTCTCTTATTCACGTTGTTCGTGAATTTTCCGACATATTTGAGCCCGTTTTAGGATTTCCACCTAAGCAAGCAATTGAGTTCAGAATTAATCTCATCCCTGGAGCTCAACCTATCACTCATACTCCTTATCACATGTCCAATAAGGAAAATGAGGAGATGCGTAAACAATTGTAACAACCCGCATATTTAACGATTTTATATTTAAATGTTTAATTTAAATATAGCGTCGTTAGTCGGATTTTGGTCCGAAATGTTACTTTCTGCAAATGGCCGAATTGGAACTCGAAACTACCTCCATTGGTTCCAAAATGGCGTTTGCGATCTTTTTGAGTATAATCTTTGATATGCTTGGAGTTTGTGAATTTTGGCTACCTTTTCTATTGGGTTTGGGTTTGGGTTCAGCCCACTAGCTTAACTAATCCTCTAGCTTAGCCACTCCTCTCATTCACTTATTCATTTCTTAAAACTTAAGCTTAGAACTGAAATGGGGGAAAGGAAGAGGAATTAGAAATTAGCAAGCCCTAGTTCTCCTTTGTATCTTGATTTCTTGCTCCAAATTCATAGAGAATCCATTGGTAAGTTCATCTCCATCTTCTCTATCTCATCTCCTCCTCAATTTCTGTAATTTTCCTAACCCTAACTTAGGAAATACTTGCTTTGATTCTAGATTGAAGCTTGTAGTGTTGAAGTGCAGTGTAGTTGGTTGATTCCTTGCTTTTGTGCTTCTTCATCATCTTTGTTTGTGAGGTTAAAAGGTGAGTTTTGAACTCACATCTACTTCTCTTGATTTCATGGGTGTTGGTATGAATTCCTAACAAGTATGCATGTGCCATTGTTTTGGAATTGGAAAGAATTTGCATTTCATTGAGGTAGGGCAGGAAGTGCAAAATCACCAGGTTCGGCCGACCGAGTGCAGGCTTCGGTCGACCGACCTGCTGCCCCGAGCCATACTTGGGTTTCTGCATCTGGCCGGCCGACCGAGCTCTGCAGTCCGGTCGACCGACCTGCTTTGTTTTGCCTGGTTTGTCTATTTTGCATATTTGATTGATTTTTCCGGACTTTATCGATTCAAGTTGCTTTTCTAGTGGTTGTTATTGCATATTTGGCTTTGATAACTTACCCTTGACTTCATCCACGGGTTTTTTATAAAATAATTTCTCGAATCGCATTTAAAAGCTCGTTTCTCCAATTTATAAATTCTATTTAAAACACACACTTTTGCACTTCGAGCGAAGTGGAAGGGTGATTAAATGGTTGGGCAAAACACGGACCATGAATCTGTGCGTTTATCCTTTCGATTAATCCCCGACCTATTCAATTGATCGTTTTGACCTTCGGGTTTAGTTTACCGATGATATGAGGTAAATTTGTACTGCTTTGAGTGTGAAAGTGACTGACGGATAGTAAACCGTTTAGTGCGAACGAGTGGTTATGGGATGCACGTTAACACTGTTCGGATTCCTTTTCGAGAGTTGTGACACATTCCGCCAGTTAGTGGTGTCCAGTACTGTGTCTACGACCTTCACCACTACGGTTTGTTGCCTCTGGGATGGTGTCTTCGGACTTTCCCCCTAGGTTTGTTGCCTTCGGGTATGTTGCCTTCGGGTGTGTGCCTTCGGGTTTGTTGCCCTATATAGTTTCGCTCTGATGTTGGCCTTAAATTATGATCCACTGTTCTGTGATGTGAATTACATTTGAGTTGTTAAATTTTCTTCTGATAAATCCTATAGCCATTGTAGTTTTGCTTTAGATATTTACTGAATAGGTCGAATCTTAATGTGATTCTACTTTTCGACGTATTTAGTGAATAGTTAAGGTAAGATTACACATGGTCGCTTCCATTATACCCTATTGTCCGCGTTAGCCGACAGTATTATCTATGTAATACTCTTTGTTAACGAGGCTCTCGGAGTGGGGCGTCACAACAATTACCCAAATTGGAGACGAAGCAATTTATTCGCTCTAGTTCCTCTCCTTGGGGAGCTTCGGCTATTTTTGTGAAGAAATCTGATGATAGACTTAGGCTTTGCGTTGACTACCGCAAGCTTAATGATCTTACGATCAAGAATAAATATCCTTTACCTTGGATCGATGATCCATTCGATCAACTTAGTGGTGCTAGAGTCTTTTCACAATTAGACTTAGCAACCGGTTTCCATTACTTTGGATTATAGAGGATAACATTCCTTTGACATCATTCCGTACTCGTTATGGATCTTATGAGTGGCTTATTATGCCATTTGGTTTGACGAATGCTCCGGCTTATTTTGTTGACCTTATGAATCGAGTTTTCAAAGACTTCCTCGATCGGTTTGTTCTCATCTTTATCGATGATATTCTTTTGTATTCTAAAAACCGAGGAGGAACATGAAAAGCATTTTCGGGTTGTGTTGGAAACTCTTAGGAGCAATCAATTGAAAGCAAAATTTTCTAAATGCCACTTTTGGCAATCTCGTGTTTAGTTTCTCGGTCATATTATTTCCGAATCCAGAATTTCCGTGGATCCTTCAAAGATTGAAGCGATTCAAAATTGGAAGAGATCGGAGAGTGTGACGGAAATTCGTAGTTTTCTCGGTTTGGCGGGCTATTACCATCGTTTTATAAAGGACTTTTCCAAAATTTCCGTGCCTCTTACTAGCTTGACAAAGAAGGGAGTTAGTACATTTGGTCGGACAAATGTGAAGCTTCTTTTCAGAAATTAAGAGAACTCCTTTCCGATGCTCCTATTCTTGTTATTCCCGAGGGGAATCAAGATTTTATTGTTTATACCGATGCTAGTCGCGTTGGTTTGGGTGTTGTTCTTATGCAAAGGGAACATGTTATTGCTTATGCTTCTAGACAATTGAAGCTTGCTGAGACTAGATATGCAACTCATGATTTAGAACTCGCGGCTATTGTTTTCGCCCTTTGTATTTGGTGTCATTATCTTTTGGGAGAGAAGTTTATTCTCTATACCGACCACAAATCTTTGAAGTATCTATTTTCCCGAAAGGAACTTAACTTGCGTCAACAACGTTGGCTCAAGTTCCTTGCAGCTTATGATCTTGATATTTTTTATACTCCTAGAAAAGGTAACCGTGTTGCCGATGCACTTAGTTGTAAGCAACAAGCAGTTGTTTCTATGATGATATCCGAATGGAATGATCTCGGGGTCTTATCCACTTGTGAGATTCGAGATCGTGTTTCCGATTTATGTTCATCTCTTGTCTTATGTAGCCTTGAGGCTCATCATTCTCTTTTAGACCGCATTCTTGAAGCTCAAAAGTTAGATCCTGAATTGGCTCTTCTTGGCCAAAATCTTAGGGATAAAATTGATATTGAAGGATTGAAAGACTTTGATATTGATTCTCGTGGCAGTATTCGAAAATTTGGTAGACTTATCGTGCCAAATATTAGTAATCTTCGTAAAGACATTTTAGAAGATTCACATCGTTCTAAATTTACCATTCATCCCGGCAGTACTAAAATGTAAGCGGATTGAAGCGACTTTATTATTGGGAGGGAATGAAATCTGATATTGCTAACTTCGTTAAGTGTTGCATGACTTGCCAACTCATTAAGGACGAACATCAAAGGTCCGGTGGGTTATTACAACCTTTAGAAATTCCAATTTGGAAATGGGATCAAATTTCCATGGATTTTATAGACGACCTTCCCAGTTCTCGTTCGGGTCATGATAGCTTATGGGTGATAGTTGATAGACTTACTAAATCCGCCCATTTTATTCCCGTTCGGTCCAACCGAACCGTTCCTCTCTTGGCCAAACTCTTTATCAAAGAAATTGTTAAATTGCATAGAGTTCCTACTTCTATTGTTAGTGATCATGATCCATTGTTTACTAGTGGATTTTGGAAGAGTCTCCAAAAAGCTTTGGGGACGAAGCTTAATTTTAGCACCGCTTGTCATCCTCAGTCCGATGGATAAACTGAGCGTGTGAATCAAACCATTGAAGATCTTCTTCGTGCATGTGTTCTTGATTTTGGTGGAAGTTGGGAAGACTATATTTATCTTGTTGAGTTTTCCTATAATAATAGCTTCCAATCTAGTATTGGTATGGCTCCTTTCGAGGCACTCTATGGAAGGCCATGCCGATCTCCTTCTTGTTGGCTTGAGGCCGGGGAGAGGCTGGTTTTAGGTTCAGATTTTATTTGAGATTCCACAGAGAAGATTGACCTCATTCATCAAAGGATGAAAGAAGCCCAGAGTAGACAAAAATCCTATGCCGATAACCGGAGAAGGAAATTAGAGTATTCTGTGGGAGATCTTGTGTTTGTTAGTGTTTCACTTATGAAGGGTGTTGTACGTTTTAGTCGATCGGGAAAGTTAGCGCCTCGATATATTAGGCCATTTCCTATCACCGAACGTATTAGTTCCGTGGCTTATCACCTATTATAACCGGCTCAATTTTCTGCTATTCATGACGTGTTTCATGTTTCTCAATTAAGGAAGTGCCTTCGAGATTCGGATTCTATTCTTGAGCCCGGTGTTGTGGAAGAAATTGAAGTTTCACCTAATTTAACTTACAAGCAACATCCTATTCTTATTATTGCTTCGGAGGTCAAGCGCCTTCGAAATAAAGATGTTCCGCTTGTTAAAATTCAATGGTCCTCAAATCCTAAGGATTGCTCTTGGGAATCTAGAGAATTCATCGAGCGAACACATCCGGACTTACTTTCTCGTGCTCTTTTAGGTGAACTTCTTATTTTAAACTTTTTGTGTGTTGAATATGCTTTTATGGTTGTTACTATATATTTTCTTCTTAATTATTGCGAGGACACAATTTCTTTAAGGAGGGGAGTCTGTAACAACCCGCATATTTTACGATTTGATATTTAAATATTTTATTTAAATATTTTATTGTTAGTCGGATTTTAGTCCAAAAAGTTACTTTTTGCATACGGTCGAATTAGGACTCGAAACCACTTCCATTGGGTCCAAAACACCGTTTGTGATCTTTTTGAGTATAAACTTTGATGTGTTTGGAGTTAATGGAATTTTTCCACTTTTTCACTTTGGACTTTGGGCTTGGTTTAGCCTATTAGCCTAAGCTATTAATTCTAACTCAACCCCCTTCTCTTCATAACTTTACTTTCACTTCCTAACACTCAAGCTTCATCCAAAATTGGGAAGGAATGGGAAATTAAAACTCGAAGCTCAAGATCATTTGCAAATCCAACGTCCAACTCCAAATTCAAAGAGAAGACATTGATTCAAGCTTCTTGGGTTGACTCTCCTTTGCTTTCAAGCTTCTCTTTCGTTTATTTTGTGAAAAGGTGAGATTTTTATCTCACATCTTCGTCTATAACTATCTTTGATTGTTGGGTATCAATTCCTAACACTTGTTCGTGTGCATTTGCTATTGATTTTGATTGAATTGGTGAAAATCCCAAATTTTAGTGTTTTGGGTTCAAATCTTTAAAATCCAATCTTTGATGTTTAAACAAATTTTTGATGTTGCATCGAGGAGCCAATACGACCGGGTAGCCTATGGGCATAATCCCCTAGCGTCCGTGCTCGATCGGTTGCAAATTGGGAGAGTATTGAGCTCCAAAACCTTAGGTCGCGCTGCCTGCACGTTGGTGACTTTCGGCCTGCAGTTAGCTTTTTCGGTTTTAGGTCGCTCGGCATTGGTTAGGTTGCGTGCACCATTAGGTCGCTAGGTCGCTCAGCCCTTTTAACTTCCTTAGGTCGTTCGGCTTGCATTCCCTCGGCCTGTAGCTATGTCGCTCGTGTTAGGTCGATCGTCCTTCTCATATTCATTAGGTCATTAGGTCGCGACCATGCTAGGTCATTCCACCTTAGGTCGTTGCTCGACCTTGTTTTTTTCCTTTAAGTGGTTTGGTCGCGAACTCCTTAGGTCGCGCTGGATTGGCCTCATCCCCTTAGGTCGCTCGGCCTATCCTTACCTCATTTGGTCACGCGTGCTTTTAGGTCGTGCTATGTTGAGTCGCGCCATGTTTGGTTGCACCCTTTCCTTAGTCGCTCGACCTTGTTTTTGTTAGACCGTTCGCACCATTAGGTCGCAAGTGCATTTAAGCCGCACCCTGTTAGGTCGCTCAGCCTTACCACCACATTAGGTCGCACCTCGTTAGGTCGCACCACTACTTAGTTCGACCGTGTTAAGTCATTCACCCCCTTAGGCCATGCCCTGTTAGGTCACGCCAATTTCCTGTGTTGATCTATGTTATGTCGCAGGCGTATTTACACTTGGATGGCTTTGGAATTGATTTCTTTGGATTTTATTCACGTCTTCAAATGTGAATTATTGTGACTGATTGTTTCTACAATCATTTTTGTGCTTTGTCACTTTAAAAATATAAAGGTTTCAATACTAGTAGTAAATATCAAAACTCTTTCATCAAAGCGATTTCAACACTATTTTATTACAAAGCCCTTTTTTTAAATCGTTTTCCAATCTATTAGTATATACAAACCTTTACCTCACTCGTATGCGAAATCTAATTAACCGACTTAGTAAAACAAGTGATATGAAATGCTTGCGTTTGCTTTGTCCGTTAATTCTTGGACTTGTTCGATTGAATCTTTATGACAATTTTCTAGTGGAAATCTACAATGTTTGTAAATATTTAAGTTAAGCTAGTGGTTTTGGGACATGAAGCTAAGCTTTTATATCTACTAGCTTATTATACTTGACACTTCTTGATGATCGATGATGATCATTTTTGTGATTATAACTAGCGATATGTTATGTTTCTTTGTCCACGAAGGGGACGGTACCTCGTTTTATTGTGTTTCGTCTCATTTTTATTATAGGCTAACGACCTATTTAGTTCTTGGGGTTTCGACCCAATTTTTGTGGGCTAGCGATCCACGTTTTTATGGTGTTCGGATCTTCGGGCGTACCGTTGTACTATGTTGTTTTTCCGAACTATTCGAGTTTCTGGTTCCTCGGGCATACCGTTGTACTACGTCGTTGCACCGGCTCTATGGTTAGCGACCATGGGATAGCGTTCCGTTTGTGATACACGTGTTGCTGAGTTTTCAGGCTTCCGTTTTGTGATAGGCATCCCTCTTTTGTGATTTCTGGATTTCCATTGATGATTTCTGGAGTTTGTGTTTCACCAATTTTAGTGATTTGTATTGATAAGTTTTATCAATATTTGTGCATTGGTGAATTTTGTGAGTCATTGACTTTTGTGTCTAGAATTGATATTATTGTCAATACTTATGATTAAGGTGAATAATACTATAGAGTATGACATTCCTTTTTGATCTTTGAGAAAGATTCTTGTGATATTGATTAATCTCTTGTTGATTTTCAATTACTTACTTATCACAGCATGGTAATGTGATTATTATATGTTTTGTCATATCTCTTATTCTATATCATTCTATCTGATATTTATAGCTAGACTGATCTATTTATTATTTTCTTATAAATAATACTCGGGTCAGACCGAGATGTTACAGGTGTTTCTGCTTGACTTCACTTCTGCGATTATCATCCTGACTTTTGGCTAACTACTTAGATTAGTAGTTTTTGTTGTATACCTTTGAGATATAGACTCCTAGATGTATACATATTCTTTTGTCTAGCGCTTGTAACCATTCTTTTGTGATATTGTGGATCCTGTTTGACCACTACTCTGATGTACACTTTCATGTGTTATGTTCATATCTTTTTCCGCCTTTGTGATATGGATGTATGTGACTGATTTGTGTTTTGTTTATTTCCAAGTTTGTTTCCGAAGAATATATATAGCCATTGTGCAGTAACCTTGAGTTTGTATCGGCATGTCGGACTTCCTTTTACTATCTGACATGTTGGTGCTCGGACAAAGCAATTACATGGATGGTCTCTCCTCAACAGCCTTATTCTCCTTGCTAGTTGACAACATTACACCGTAATGTCCTTGGCTAGCATGGGTATAGAGGTGAGGCGTCACACTATGCTTGGCGCTATTGGGTGGTGGTTACAGGGGGAGGGTCGGCGTTCGGTTCAAGGAGGCGAGGCCGGCGCGAAGGAGATGAGCACGGCACGAGCTCAACTGAAGCTGGGTTGTTCGGCCATGTGGTCGGCTTGGTGACGGAGGAAGGCTATGCAGCGATGTGGGGATTTGTGGCCGAGCAGGAGAAGACGAGGCCGTACACGGTTGTGGTAGACGGAAGTGCAAAGGTAGGGATGGAGGTAGGCGAGCTTTGACTCGGTTGTGGCCAGAGGTTGCAAGCTTCTTGCCGAAATGATGAACTCTTTTATTTTTTTCTCAGATCCAATAACAAGAATATGTACAGCACTACCACATGCTGTTTTTATATTTAATTATATCAACCGTAAGTGTGAATGACAAGAAGCAGAAATGAGCCAAAGAATATTTTGGAATCGGTGGAATAGAAAAGGTCAATATTAAATATTTGGGAACATAATAATAACAAACAACTATTAGGTTAATACATTGGAAAATGGAAAGGACTAGGGAAAACAAAAGACAGAAACGATTATTGGTACGACTATCGATCGCCGGTTTCACAGCATACCGGACACCACTACACACAAAAGAATATATTATGAAGATCAACACGATGAAATGATCAAAATGGCATATAGATATCAGTGGTACGATCATCCATCAAAAGTTGATATCCGTACGAAAATGCTGTTATTTTGCCGAAAATAAGATCGACGGAGCCAAAGAAGTCCGAATGTGGAAAAACGAAAAATGTCTTCTTGCTCAGAAGATGATTTACAATTTTTCCATACAAAAATATATAGGTTTTGAAAACATTTTATTTTCATCAATTCTTAACTGATTAAATTGAAATAAATTTACCCACGATAATAAACTTCAATATTTTCACATGAAAATTTACAGTTTGCTATGTTCAATTAGACGTAATCCAAATATTAAATTTTTATTTCAAAATTTTGTTGGTTAAATTTCACAAAAATTCAATTAATCACGTTATTAAAACGGTTAAGATTTACGGGTCGTTACAATATCTCGAAGGCTAGACAAAAGATGGAGTGAAATCCCAAAAGCTGAAGCTGCAACTGAATCAGAGATAGCGATTATCCTGAAATAACTCATTCTGACCCAAGTATTATTTGAAAGAAAATAATAAACGGATCGGTCTAATTTAAACTTAAAAATATGTGTATGATAAACAACACTTAAGAAAATAATTACAGTCTCGAATGAGACTATTCAATCATAAATAATCAACATAGTTTAAATGAAGAAATCTCAATTTAAACTCCATCAAAAATCAACTTTCAAATTCACAATTGAATTCAAAACAGCAATACGCAAAATTATAATCTCCGATGAGACTATACACAAACTCAACTTCCGAATTCATAATTGAATTCAAAGCAGCAGATCACAAAATCTAGAAATCAAAATAGATAACTAGAAAATCACAGTCGTAAAATCTAGAAATCAAAATACGATAACTAGAAAAATCAGCATAAAAGTGGATCGATCCCAGCAGATGACGAGTTTTAGCTACGCCGCACGTAAATCTCAAATGGCCGAAGCCTACCAAGTACTATAATTTTTGGCGCTCATCAGACGACCCGAAGGTCCAGCAGAGTGACCCGAAGATCTAGCACTGGTAATTGACCCGAAGGTCCATCAGATGACCCGAAGGTCCAGCAGAGTGACCCGAAGGCCCAACAAATCAACAAACAGCAATTCCTCAGCAAATATTTCAATTAATCAGTCTAGAATTAACCAAAATAGTAAAAGTGTGGTTCAATACTCCACACTTTTGCTAAAACGTTTAAATCTCTTCATCGTTTCCTTGAAAGTGAAAAATTGTGTATTTTATAAAAATAATATTTTACGTTCTCAAACAGACATGTCCGGAATTGACCGAATCAGTAAAAGTAAGGGTTCATAGTCCTTAATTTTGCCGAAATGTTTAAATCGATTCCTCATTCTTTTGAAAGCATAAACTGTAAAAAATTTGGAAATAATTTTATTTTAAAACAATTTGAAAACCAGTGATTAAAACAACAACATCTGTAGCAATTTCGCCAAGGAAATTGCGCTTCACAAAACACTGTAAAAATGGATATCAAATCAGCGTTGCGGGATAGCCGCTTTAAAATTCACTTTAAATTTGACGGTTACTGAAGTCAAAGCAACAGTAATTTTTATTCGTCAAAAATCTCATCAAAACAATACGCTTTAATAAAATAGCACCGGTATAAAAATTCCGTTCTAAAACTAACTGCAACAAAATACGTTTTAAAACGTAACACCATTTCAAAGCAAATTAAACGTTGGTATTTAAAACATTTTCATGCAATTCAATCGTACACGTAATATCGAAATTGGTGGTCTGAGCACTTTAATTTTTCTTGCACGCATGAAATAAAGGAAACCAAACACCAGGGCAATACTACAATACAATTAAACTATTACTAGAACTTGGTTTCACGTGTACACTATTTGCATGTAAATTGTATAACATACAAGCAAGGGATAGGCAGAAACTACACTCTGGACATGCACGTATGAAAACAATTAATTGACTGTGCATATATACTTAGCACGCAAATACTAATATAAAGGTCTGGACATATTTTTAGTGAAATGCAACATGCAATACTCACGCATGTATTTTAGCGTAATGCAACATGCTAAAAATATACAAAGCAAAACAAAATTGAGACTTAAGCAATATGTATATATGCGCACGCAAGATCAAAATTTCCTGGATTTTGCTTCACTATGCATGCACGCTTCTGTGTGTTACTCTGGCATGCAATAGAATGTAGATATGCAGCTTGGACTTGTTTTACTCTTGCAAAGTTTATACGTACTAGAAATACATAGATAGAAAAACAAGTTCCTGGGCACGTTCATGCACAAATCACATGTATTGAACGAAAATAGCAAGACTAAATATATGTCCAAAATGTGACACATCTTGTACACAAAAATGATATATATAGGATACTATAACTTGCGCCACATCTACCCCCCACCCCAATGTAAGAATGAAGTAAATGTAAACAATGTGCACTAAGCAACAATTCTTTTTTTTTCAATTTACACGTATAATAAAACGTGAGACCAGGGCTGAGATTATACATTTTTCACGCGTGAGACCAAATGAAAACAAGAAGATGGCCTAAAAATGAAGTCAGTAAAGCTATTTAACACAAAAATGAAATCAGAAAAATTAATGTTTGGCAAATTCATTTTTTCGAGCTTAGTATGACAATACTTTTTCTACCCCAACTACATGAACTATAAGGAACAGCAAGTAGGAGTCAAGTATGTCGAAGTGCTAACAAAATGAAGTGATGTTTAAAACTAGCAACGTGAGTTTTTACACTCACCAATCTGTTCCGGAACCAATAAACCCTCTAGATCCAAAAGAGAACAAAATCAAACTGCAATTAATGCTCTCATTGAGCTTCTGAAAAATGAGAATTTTTTTGCAGAGATTCCCTTCTTTCAATATTGTGAACTAGAAAATAAAAGATGTGTGCTGGCCATCTTTTTTTTTGGTACAAAAGCATATATGGAAACATGCACTAGAGAAATAGTACACGGCCTGTACATTTGCATTAAATGAAATTTGTATAAGGTAAACAGAAAAAAGGACTCGCTGCAAATACAAAATGATGAGGGCAAATGCAAAGTTTTCACACTTGCATAAGAGATTTTGTGTTTACAGCAAGGCAAATTATGTTCCACTTTGCTTTAATAAAACTATGTTTTAAATGGACCACTTCAAACTTTAGCTTGCGACAGCAAATAATCAACATTTGCTTTAGACTGGGACTTGTTCCTTATACTCATGTGAATGCAACATTTCCACTTCATTTCCAACGTGCACAACATTGAAGCATTTACTGACTTTGCAAATGAATTTCATTCATATTTTATTTTTCAATTTTAATTTCAAATTACTATTTTAAATTTTAATTTCGATGGTAATCAAATCACGGTCGTTACAAACTCTTCCACTTATAAAAATCGCGTCCCCGCAATTTTCATGCTAGAAGTCGTTTACAACACAAATTATTCGTCACAACAAAAATTAAAATAGAAAAGATGGATAAGAATGCTCACCACTACCCGAAGAGGTGGAAAAATCAGGATAAGAATGCTCGATGAATTCTTTGGTTTCCCAAGTGCAATCTTTGGGGTTTGCGAACCATTGAATTTTTACAAGCGGAACTTCTTTATTCTGAAGGCGTTTAACCTCTGAAGCTTGCACACGAATAGGATTTTGTACCATAGACAAGTCGGGTGAGATCTCAAGATCTTACAACACATGAGGATCAATAATTGAATTCGAATCTCGAAGGCATCGACGAAGCTGGGATACATGAAATACGTCATGAATTCCTGAAAACTGGATAGGTAGCGATACACTATAAGCAACATGGCCAATGCGCTCCGTAATAGGAAATGGTCCATTATATCGAGGAGCTAATAGAAAATTCCAAAGGCTTCCTATGATGATTAACATTAGATTTCCGCCTATTCTGAGCCTCTTTCATTCTCTGTCTAATGATATCAATCCTCTCAGACAATTGAAGAATATAATTGGGCCCGAGAACTTACTTTTCCCCCGATTCCAACCAATAAGATGGTGATCGACATGGCCTTCCATAAAGGGCTTCGAAAGGATCCATACCGATACTGGATTGAAAATTGTTGTTATAAGAGAATTCAAAAAGAGATAAGTGGTCTTCCCAACTACCACCAAAATCAAGAATGCAAGCTCGAAGGAGATCTTCTAAGACTTGATTCACCCTTTCAGTCTTACCATCAGACTGTGGATGATAAGCTGTACTGAGATTGAGCTTAGTGCCCAAAGCTTTCTGAAGGCTCTGCTAGAAACCACTGGTGAAAAGCGGATCTCTATCACTAACAATAAAACTAGGCACACCATGAAGTCGAACGACTTCCTTAATAAACAGCTTAGCCAACAAAGGAGCAGTCCGATTGGACTTGATAGGAATAAAATGGGCTGATTTGGTCAATCGGTCAACAATCACCCAAATACTAGTATGGCCCGACCTCGAACGAGATAGACCATCTATGAAGTCCATGGAAATTTGATCCCATTTCCATAATGGAATCTCAAGAGGCTGCAAAAGACCATTGGGACGCTGGCGTTCTGCTTTAATAAGTTGACAAGTCATGCAATGACTTACATAACTTGCAACATCACACTTCATACCCTCCCAATAGTATAAGCGTTTCATATTAGCATACATCTTACTAGTACCCGGATGGATAGTATACTTAGAACGATGACAGTCCTCAAGAATATCATTTCTAAGATTAGAAACATTAGGCACGATCAATCTACCCTTCTTCCGAATACAACCATGAACATCAATATCAAAATCCTTTAGATCATCACTTCGAGATTTCGATTTACAACTCTGAATGAGATAAGCAATATGTGGATCTTGTTTCTAGGCATCGGCAACACGATCCAACAAACTAGGACGAGCTTCCTTACTAAATAAAAGCACGGGAGAATCAGAAACTGAAGGACGGTCTCTAATATCACAAAGAGATAAAGCTTCAAAAATATTTAATTCTACTAGCATCATGGAAACCACAACCTGTTGCTTGCGACTAAGCGCATCAGCAACTCGATTACCCTTACCAGGGGTATACTACATATCAAAATCATATGAAGCAAGAAATTCGAGCCAACGTTGTTGCCTCATATTAAGTTCTTTCTGAGTGAATAGATACTTCAGAGATTTGTGATCAGTGAAGAAAATAAAACGCTCGCCTAATAAATAATGTCGCCAAATCTTTAGAGCAAAGACTATGGCGGCTAATTCCAAATCATGGGTAGCATAATGAATTTCGTTAGGCTTTAGTTGTCTAGAAGCATAGGCAACTACTCTATTCTTTTTCATAAGAACAACACCAAGTCCATAACCACTAGCATCGATAAAAACCACAAGATTATGATTCCCTTCGGGAACCATTAAGATAGGAGCATGAGTAAGGAGATCTTTTAACTTCAAGGAAGAATTCTCACACCTATCCGACCAAATAAAAGGAACAACTTTTCTCATAAGAGTGGTAAGAGGTAAAGCAATACGAGAAAAGTCCTTAATGAACCGGCGATAATAACCCGCCAATCCGAGGAAACTATGGATCTCAGTTACGGTCTCGGGCTTCTTCCAATCCTGAATAGATTCGATCTTGGAAGGATCGATAGAAATACCATCAGAAGAAACAATATGACCGAGAAACTTCACCTTATTCTCCCAGAAGTGACACTTGGAGAATTTGGCATAAAGCTGATGCTGGCGATAAGTGCTCAAAACAATCTTCAAATGCTGAATATGATCGGCTTCAGATTTGGAATAAATAAGAATATAATCAATGAAAACTAAGATGAACTTATCAAGATATTCCTAGAATATCCGATTCATAAGATCTACAAAATGCGCTGGAGCGTTCGTCAAACCGAATGGCATAACAAGCCATTCGTAAGAACCATAACGAGTATGGAATGCGGTAAGAGGAATGCTATCTTCCGCAACTCGTAACTGATGAAAACCGGTAGCAAGATCGAGTTGGAGAAGAGCTTAGCGCCACTTAATTGATCGAACGTGTCATCGATCCTAGGCAATGGTTACCTATATTTGATAGTGAGCTCGTTAAGCTTGCGATAATCAATGCAAAGCCTAAGAGTGCCATCTGGTTTCTTAACGTAGACAATGGCGGCGCCCCAAGGAGACGAGCTAGAACGAATACAATGCTTGGCTTCCAACTCAGATAATTATTGCATGAGTTCCTCATTTTCTTTAGCAGACATCCTAGTGGGAGGACGATGGACAGGATGAGCACCAAAATTAAGATCAATATGGAACTCAATTGTCCTCTTCGGCAGAAAACATGAAACAGGCTCGAAAACATCAGAAAAATCACAAACAACCGGAATATTGGCAAGGACATCCTTCGATTCTAAAGAAGAAATGAAAGAATTCAAAGTATGATCCATGCTTCGAAATATAATAGATACTAATCGCTAGAATTGGGATGCTTAAAATATAAAGTTCTTTCGGGACATAGAATTTGAACTTCATAACGGACAAGCCAATCCAGACCCAAAATCATATCAAAACCAAGATGATCCATAACATGCAGATTCGCATGAAATGAGAAACCACATAGAATAATCTCCACATCAACACATAATAAACCAAGAGTAGCGGATCCACCAATAGGATTCACAATCCTCAAAGGGTCGCACAGAGTAACAACATCCAAAGGAATAATATCAACAAGCTCCTTTGACACGAATGAATGCGATGCACCCGTATTGAAAACAACTCTAATAGAATGGCCATGAAATAAAATAAAACCTTCCAAAATAAAAGGAGTAATACCTTTGGACTGACAAGAATCACTAGAAGCTTTAGCAGCATTAAGCTTCCCGGATTTGAGACCCCTAGAAGCAGTAGGGCAATCAAAATCCAATGAACCTCTTTCTTGCAATAGTGGAAAATGCGAGGCTTAGGACAATCACGGTGAAGATAATCCAGAAAACCATAATTATAGCACGCCCTCTGAATAGAAGGTGCACTACTAGGTTGAGAACTAGAGGTAGTTTGCTTCTTCTTCTTCTGGTTGGAAGAATTAGGCTTATGAAATGGAAACCTCTTCTTGTTGGGGTTCTTAGAAACCTCAGCCTCGTCACCACTATCACGATCCTTTTCAACAGCTTCAAGGCAAAGGGCCGAATCAACAAGTTCCTCAAAAGAGAGCTTAAGCTAAAGCAAAAGAACTTTCTTCGAATACTTCATCAAACCATCAATAAAATGAAGATTTTTCTTACACGGAGTGTTAATGAACTTAACTCCGTATTTGGACAAGGCCTCGAAAGATGCAACATAATGAGAAATAGAGGACTTTCCTTGCTTCAACTCAAGGAAACTACGAGCAAGATTAGCCTTTTCTGATTCGAAAACGAACTTAAGTTCGAATCGTTCCTTAAACTGAATCCAAGAGAGAGAGAGGACTCATCGACTTCCACAATAAAAAGCTCATACCAATCAAGCGCACGCTCTTGCAACATTCTAGATGCTACGAGAACGCGATAAAGATCAGAAAGATCCATCCGAGAAAATATGTGCTCACAAGTGCGCAACCAAGTCTGAACATCCATTACACTTTCTGATCCCTTGAAAGGCTTGCCTCCAAGGTGGGAATAGTCACTACATATGCGGGCGAAGGCAGACTTTTGAGTAGGAGCTATGGGAGTAGCAACAGAAGGCTGAGTACCCCGAAATAGCTCCATAAACTGATCAGCTGGCATATATACTCCGTCCGGATGAGAACCACTAAATGGGCCTGCAGTAAAATGCTTCCCTCTACCTCTTCCAGCCATAGGCTGAGAGACAAGAGAAGGTAAGGATTAGTTAAAAGGATACACAGTTGATAAGAAATTTAACAAATGGAATACTACGGAATATAAAATTTATTCCTAGACATACTCCACATGTTAAAATGGAAGGAATAGATTAGAAAGGCACGAATAAAACTCCCGAATAGTTGCAATACATGTTCCATTCTGCTTATGTTCTCTGTTTATTATAATTTGTTCTGAATCTCAGCTATGATACCAAGCTGTGATGCCCTACCTCTATGCCCACAATAACAAAGTTTATTATAAGGAATAATGTCTGCTATTGTGAAGAATAAGGCTTGTTAGAAGTGACCATTCGTAAGTTATGCCTAAGACGAGTATTGATTACATCGATAGGAGTTTTGCAAATTACTCCCAAAGATATATATTCATCCCAAATCTAAAACGAAACTACGATGGATTAAGAAAAATTCAGAACAACTCATAATAAAAACAACACCGTTAGTATAATCACATCAGAACAGAAATATCAGATATATAGTGGAAGACAAATCTGGAATACATGCTACAACAATCGATCGTTCATATGAACCAAATGTACATATACAAAGACATCAACATACATGAGGCGATAGCCAATACACCAAAAGTACACCTCGAAGACTCGACAAAAGATGGAGTGAAATCCTAAAAGCTGAAGCCACAACTGAATCAGAGATATCGATTATCTTGAAATAACTCGGTCTGACCCGAGTATTATTTGAAAGAAAAAAATAAACGGATGAGTCTAATTTAAACTCAGAAATAAGTGTATGATAAACAACACTTTTGCAAATAATTATAGTCTCGAATGAGACTATTAAATCATAAATAATCAACATAGTTTAAATGAAGAAATCTCAATTTAAACTCCATCAAAAATCAACTTTCAAATTCACAATTGAATTCAAAACAACAATACGCAAAATTATAATCACCGCTGAGACTATACACAAACTCAACTTCCAAATTCATAATTGAATTCAAAGCAGCAATTCACAAAATCTAGAAATCAAAATAGATAACTAGGAATTCAGTAGTCACAAAATCTAGAAATCAAAATACGATAGCTAGAAAAATCAACATAAAAGTGGATCGATCCCAGCAGATGGCGAGTTTTAGCTACGCGGCACCTGCATCTTAAATGGCCAAAGCCTACCAAGTACTATAATTTTTGGCGCCCATCAGATGACCCGAAGGTCCATTAGAGTGACTCGAAGGTCTGGTACTGGTAATTGATCCGAAGGTCCACCAAATGACCCGAAGGTCCAGCAAAGTGGCTCGAAAGCCCAACAAATCATCAAACAGCAATTCCTCAGCAAATATTTCAATTAACGAGTCCGGAATTAACCGAAATATTAAAAGTGTGGTTCCATACTCTGCACTTTTGCTAAATCGTTTAAATCTCTTTATCGTTTCCTTGAAAGTGCAAAATTGTGTATTTTATAAAAATAACATTATATGTTCTCAATAGACAAATCTGGAATTAAACGAATCGGTAAAAGTAAGGGTTCATAGTCCTTAATTTTGCTGAAACGTTTAAATCAATTCCTCGTTCTTTTGAAACCGTAAATTGTAAAAATTTTGGAAACAATTTTATTTTAAAGCGATTTGAAAAGCCGTGATTAAAACAGCCACATCTGTAGCAATTTCGTCGAGGAAATTGCGCTTCACAAAACACCGTAAAATATCGAATCAGCGTTGCGGGAAAGCCGCTTGAAAATTCACTTTAAATTTAACGGTTACTGAAGTCAAAGCAACAATAATTTTTATTCGTCAAAAATCTCATCAAAACAATACGCTTTAAAAAAATAGCACCGGATTAAAAATTCCGTTATAAAAATAATGGCAACAAAATACGTTTTAAAACGTAACACCGGTTCAAAGAACATTAAATGCTAGTATTTAAAACATTTTCATGCAATTCAATCGTACACGTACATATCGAAATTGGTGGTCTGAGCACTTTAATTTTTCTTGCACGCATGAAATAAAGGAAACCAAACACCCGTGCAACACTACAATACAATTAAATTATTACTAGAACTTGGTTTCACGTGTACACTATTTGCATGTAAATTGTATAACATACAAGCAAGGGATAGGCAGAAACTACACCTGGACATGCACGTATGAAAACAATTAATTGACTGTGCATATATACTTAGCATGCAAATACTAATATAATGGTCTGGACATATTTTTAGTGAAAAGCAACATGCAGTGCTCACGCATGTATTTTAGAGTAATGCAACATGTTAAAAATATGAAAAGCAAAACAAATTTGAGACTTAAGCAATATGTATATATGCGCACGCAAGATCAAAATTGTAACGTCCTGCCTTTTCGCATGCTTTAAATCGACACACGTGCCAATTCAAACCATACAGAAGGGCGGATTGTTATGGGGTAAATAAGAAAAACGAGAAAGAAATAAAAGAAAATAGAATCTCATAGTGAAAGGATAAAATATAATAATCAAATATACAGTTCATGAAGCTGTTTACAAAATATTTAATTTTACTTATTCAATATATATCAGAGTTGCACATACCAACGAATAAAAATTGATGCAGCGGAATACAGTGTGTAGTGGAACAATATAATATAATAATAATAATGAAATCTTCATCTTCGTCCTCCAGAAACAAAAGTCTTCGATCCTGAAATGTTCAGAATGACCTGAGAGATTTGAAAAGACAAAACACTCGAGTCAGAACTAAAAGATCTTATGTAAGTTAAATTAATATAAATAAATATGAGTGTAGTAACTTAAGAGATGCTCGGGATTCACATCTTCTAAAGATTCGTTAAACTATTTACTATGTAGTAATAATTCGCTATTATAATAATGTCTAATAGTAAAATAAACTTACTTTTTTCTTAGCATTAAGGGGTTACCCATATAGCCCTTAACACGTAATAGTCCCAGTAGTCCATCCAGTATCATCGCATCTCCAGATCGGGAGACTACCCTAAATACTCCACGGGCTACAGGAGAAAACCAAACTCGTACAAGGCGCGATAGGGTAGGCGACACGGCACAACTAGGCAATGCCAGGGTAGATATACCAATTACGCTTCCGGGTCGGTGGTAACGCGTAGCGCGTAGCTACCGCCCACCTCGAGCCACACCCCCAAATAAAAAAAATCAAAAGTAGCCACCAAATCAAACCAAAAATCAAAGTATAATATCGAAGGGATGTGTCCGATCAAAGGTGCTACTCATTAACCCATCAATCGCTCTTGTTTTAGCCACCTTATGCCAACTCACGGGAGTTGGGTCCACGTATTTACCTCAAAGGAAACGCCGCCACCATCCAACTTCATTCTGGAATCTCCACCGCGTACATGGTTGTTAAAGTGGTTTTCGAAGTTGGCAGAGAGTATGACAACTTCCGATCCCGGCCTCTTCAACAACCAGTCGTTATTATAACACCGCGGTCCTTTCAAAATAGTTTATACTTTAAAACCATAATATAATATCCATTTCAAAACTATATAAAAATGATATCATTTTCGTTTTAAACCCAAATCAATTTGATATCATTTAGACCCAAATCAATATAATATCATTTTAATTTCAAATATACCCTTTCCAAAAATCATAGTGCTTTCAAAGTATAACATTTAGAAATCAAAACTCTTGAATATAATACTTCCAAATTATAATACCTTGAAAATCATAACTTTGAAACAAACTTCCATGTGACGCCCCACCTCTATACCCACGCTAGCCAAGAACATTACAGTGAATGCTGTCAACTAGCACGGAGAATAAGGCTGTTGAGGAGCGACCATCTGTATAATTGCTTTGTGCGAGTACCGATATACCGGATAAAAATATAACTTTTCATCTCAAGAGGAAATCCGACATACCGACACAAACTCAAAGCTACTACGCAGTGGCTATAATATCTTCGGAAACAAATATAGAAATAAACATAACATAAATCAGTCACAGATAATTCATATCACAAAGGCGGAAGAAGATATGAATATATAATTAACACATGGCAGTGTATATCAGAGTAGTGGTCTAAAAAGATCCACAATATCACAAAAGAATAGTTACACGAACTACACAAAAGAATAAGTATACATTAAGGAGTCTATATCTCAAATGTATACAACAAAATAACTACTAATCTAAGTAGTTAACCCAAAAGTCAAGGAGTTAATCCCGGATGAGAAGTCAAGCAGAAGCACCTGTAACATCTCGGTCTGACCCGAGTATTATTTAATAAGAAAATAATAAACGGATCAGTCTAACTATAAATATCAGATGAAACGATATAGAATAAGAGATATGACTAAACACATAATAATCACAATGCCAAGATGTGATATAAATATAAATATATACTTAGTTGATAATCATCAAGAGATTAATCAATGTCACCAAATCTACACAAGAATCAAAGAAACGTCATACTCCTAATTTCGTTCACCATACTATAAATATTGACGATAATATCAACGTCAATCACAAAAGTCAATGACACACAAATTCCAGAAGACTACACAAGAAATCCAGAGACCACTAAAGTCAATGACACACAAATTCACCAATGCACAAATATTGATAAAACTTATCAATGGAAATCACGAAAATTGGTGAAACACAAATTCTAGGAATCTACACAAGAAATCCACAAATCACAAAGGGGGGAGGCCTATCACAAACGGGAGCATAAAGCTCACCAACACGTGTATCACAAACGGAACGCTAATTCCATGGTCGCTAACCATCACAAATTGAGCCGAAGCTCCACAAACGGCCCGAAGATCATGGGTTGCTACCCCATCACAAATTGAGTCGAAACTCCACAAAACGGGGTTTAGTCTCCCTCGCAGACAAAGAGACATCGCACATTGCTAGTCTAAATCACAAAGATGATCGTCATGATCAACGAGAAGTGTCGATTACACTAAGCTAATAAATATATGAGTTTAGCTTCATGTCCCATAACCACTTGCTTAACTTAAATATTTACGAACAAACTGTAAATCTCCACTAGAAAATTGTCACAAGAGGTTCAATCGAACAAGTCCAAGAATTAACCGACAAAGTAAACGCAAGCGTTTCATACCACTTGTTTTACTAAGCCGTTTAATTAGATTTCTCATACGAGTGAGGTAAAGGTTTATTTATACTAATAGATTGGAAAACTGTTTTATAAACGAATTTGGTATTAAAATAGTATTGAAATCGTTTGAGGAAAGAGTTTTGATATTTACTACTAGTATAGAAAACCTTTATATTTTTAAAGTGACAAAACACAAGGGGGATTGTAGAAACGATCAATCACAAAGATCACATTCGAAGATGTGAATAAAATCCAATGAAATCGATAAAGGATCCATCGAAGTGGATATTCAAAAATCCCTAAAAAGAGTCATCAAAGTCATAATAGATGATAACAACAAATAGGATTATCACGAATCGATTTAAAATTAGAAATTCAATCCAAAAAGGCAAATTGGACTCAAACAGCAGGTTCAGTCGACTAAACAGAGATTTTCAGTCGACTGACCCTGTACATGGAAATTTTCCAGGTTCAGGAAACATTCTGTTTCCAGTTTCAGTCGACTGTGCAGAGTTTTTCTGTCGACTGAATCATGCCTGGAAACTCTCGGGTTTCAGGTTCAGTCGACTGAACAGAGATTTCAGTCGACTGAATCATGCCTGGGCTGTTTTTCAGCCTTATACAAATGAAGAGCAAACTCTTCCAAAATGCAATCGGACGAACATTGGCTCTAAGGGTTTATGCCAATCGGCAACCCGGTCCTATATGCTCCTCGATGCATCACCAAAAGCATGATCAAACATCCACAAAAGGATTTTACACAAATTTGACTTAGAAACCCAAAAATTGGAATATTTACAAAACCAATCCAAATCAAGAGCAAATTCTCATGAAGAAGTGTTAGGAATTCATACCTAACAAACAAAGATAATTATAGTCATAGATGTGAGATAAAAATCTCACCTTTAAACTAAATTTATGAAGATGAAGCTTGAAAGCAATGGCAAGAACAAGCACTCTTCAATTCCAACTCAACAAGCTTGAATCTAAGCTTAAAAGAGAAACATTCCCTAAATTAGGTTTAGGAAATTTTTGAAATTCAAAGAGAGAATGAGTTGGAGAAGAAGAAGAGGTAGCTTACTAATGGGTTCTCATGAACTTTTGGAGCAAGGAGATGGATTTGCAAGGCAAGCTAGGGCTTAGGAATTTCTATTTCCCATTCTCTTCCTCCATTTTTGCTTGAGCTTGAGTGTTAGGAAAATAGAAGAGAAGTGAATGAAGAGGAGAGTGTTGGAATAGAGTTAAGTGACTAATTGGCTCATCCCAACCAAAGCCCTAAACGGGAAAAAGTAGCAAAAATCAACTTTCTCCAAACATATCGAAGCTTATACTCAAAAAGGTCGCAAACGGCATTTTGAACTCAATGGAGGTGGTCTCGAGTCCTAATTCGACCGTATGCAAAAAGTAGGTTTTCGGACTAAAATCCGACGAACGATAAAATATTTAAATAAAATATTTAAATATAAAAATCGATAAATATGCGGGTTGTTACATTCCACCTCTTAAATGGTTAAATATTAAATTACTTTATAAAATAAAATAGCTTCTTTTAATTTCACAAATCAATTCCAAATACCGATTTAAACTTCCAAATAAATCATTTCAATTCTTATGTTTCAAAGCTTTAAATATTCCACCATTTTAAAACAAATTCTTTGGTAATTCCATATATATCAAATTCAATTACTATTATTTAGATTTGACATCTTTACTTAATGAATTCAATATAATTTAAGTAAATACTTTAACTTCACATAACTGGATATTCTTTCAATTTATTTATCTTGATAAATTCATTTAAATCAACCTGATATTCATTTAAATCACTCAACACAAAATCAAGTTACAAAAATCATATCCTTTAAAATTCTTAATTTTATTAAATTCCAAATTAATTTAATCTTCATCTTCCAACCTTATTCTCATTTAAGTCATTTAAACACCAGAAATTAAATTTAAATAAATGCTTAATCATATTTGATCTCAAAAAAAATATCAAACTTGATTATTAACCTCTTTTATACTTCAAATCAATTTTATAGCTTAAAAACAAGAATTTAACTATATATAAAATAACCTTTATCAATAACCAAATCAATATCCCATAAACCGTATATATATATATATATATCTTTACAAAACCATAGAAATCACTTTAAAATATTTTTATATATATAGACCGCGGTGTCTGTATAAAATTTTCTATCATATGACAAGTGATACAGATATTTATCATTTCAATCTCCAATTTAAAAATAAAATTTTACGTTTATATATCATTTCAAACCGCAATCCCGAATGCAATAAAATGCATAACAACTTGTAATTTATGATGATATAAATAAACATCCATTCATCCATCATAAAATCATACATCATTTATCACAGTCATCATCCAATTCAAACAATACATCAATATATAACAGGTAATAAATAACAGGCATTTACTAGCAGTTTATTATGCAAATAAATTAACTAATAATTTAACTGGCAGTTTATATGCAATAATAAATTTAACTAAAATTTAACTGGTAGTTTATATGCAATAATGAATTAAATAACAAGTTAATTTAATAAATGTAAATTAACTGAGATAATGATGAAATATATGCCAAACGGCTATAAACAAATTTCAAATCACATCATAAATGAATTTAACAACTATAAGAAATCTTAGAAGTTGTGAGTGGGTTAAAACACTCAACTTTTGATTTAAATTGAATTTTAATTCAATTTAAACCCAAAATTTGACAGTCTCCAAATTCATCCAAACCAGCGTTGAAGTGTCCGAAATTTCAATACGAACCCGTAGGAACAAACCTCACGTGAAACGGACATCGTATGAGAGAGTTATACGTATTTAAACAATCAACAAAAAAATTTAAAATTAAATAAAATAGTAAATAAAGTCAATAACATGAACACGTCATCCACCCACCTCACGCATGCGCACTTCAGATGGAAACCCTAAAATGCGTACTCATCCTCGTAAGCCGTCACCAGAATCTACCTTTGACCAAATTTCCACGCTGCCTCAATCACTTTGACCTCGATTAGGTACCAACATCGTGATGCCCCTTCCCTGACCGAGCAGCCCCCTCCGGTCACCCCCACGTCGTATGCCGCCGCTGGCACAAGCACGCCAATCGAGGCGCTTCTAAGCTCCTCTGACCAGAACGAACCATACCGATGACTAAGTCTCGACGTCCTCTACACACACAAACTTCCCGAGCAATGAATCGTGGAAGATCCACCGACGGTTGAGCCTCCATACAAAGAACGGCCGAAACTTCTTCAATTTTTACTGATTAGACAATGAACCAAAATGAAAAACGAACCACACCAGAAGATTACGCACTTCGAGAGCTTCAACGTATATTTTTTTCAAATTTTTCTAAGGAGTTTGAAATTTTGACTTTGATTTCGAATTGTAATTTGAATTGGATAGCTTAGGGTTTACAATCATTGAAGAAGAGGAGCACAACAGTTTCTGTACGTATAAAAATGAGGAATAGAGGCTGCTACGGTTTATAGCGAGGTTTATATAGGTAGGTCAGAAATTAGAATGGATGGATAAGGTTGGATATACGCGCTAACGCCAAAGTGGCCCAAAAAGCCCGTTTCAACTCCGAAACGAAATTGGGTCAACCCATATATCAAAATAGATATTTTAAAATATTTTAAACGCAATGGAAAAGGTTTCAGGTTCAAATTGCATCGTATGAAGAAGTTATGCTAAAATCAATATTTTCAAAATGATTTCAATTGATTTCAATTTAATCGAATTCAAGGCATTTCACGTTCGTACGATCAAACGACAAATCTGATTGCTATGAAACTTGAAACCTACAATAATTCACCGATATGCATCCGACGAAACTGGTTTCGTCGAAATCCGAGTCAGTGGCCAAAATGGCTATTATTATATTAAATAAATAAATAAAAATTAGTCAATTTAATCAAAATTTCTATTTCAATTCGATAATTGACAATTCTTATCATTTTAAATTTTCAAAAATCATTTACACTGATTTAAATAAATTTAAATGTCAAATTAGAGTTGATTAATTCATCAATTCCAACGTTAACCTCACTTTTAATAATTAATTTCATTAAATTCACAATTATAAATAAAATCCCCAAAATTCCATTTAGTTAAATAAATAAATTATTATTCCATTCGTTCCTGTTAAATAGATGGACTAAATATTGGATTCAAAACTATTACATAAATTTCTCATATTATCGTTATTTCAAATAACATATTATTTAACTATTTCAATTTCATTTAATTGCCATTAAATCCAATTATTGAATTTTCCATTTCACTTAAATAAATAAATTTTTATTCCCGATCCTTATAACTCACAAATTGTCCAATATAAATAACCTTACCATTACTTACAAATTTTATCTTAATTAACATTAACATAATATTAAATTATAAATACAGTAACAAATTTCAAAATTTTAAATTTACAAGCTACATACATAGGTAACACACAATAATCGTTACTGTTAACCTTCAGTCACATTAATAGGCTTTTATTGCTTACAAAACAATGTTAACATTTAATTTTCATTATGCTAATTTCATTTACTCTATCCATTACTTCATTTATATCCATTAAAGTAATATTTAATTACTTTCATTCGAAATAACCGTTTATCACCAGTATACTCTTTATAATACTTGTATGGTTATTCTCCATAAACAATTATCATCCATCCTATTATTTCACCCCTTATTTATAATTAAAATCTCAATTAAATTTATTTATCTTGATTTCATTCCTTTATTACACCATTTATTACTTTACAAGATAAAATAACATTTAAACTCATCAATGTAATACCAAATTTCATTTTAAATCCAATTGATTTCCAAATCAAAGTTTATACGTATTTCAAACAACTTATTATAATTACTCCCAAAACATTGGTTTTATTAAATGACCATTTATTAATATTTAATTTCTTTAATTTAATCCAATGCTTACATTTTTGTTTTCATATATTAAATGTGTAGCTACGTAAACGTCTTCATTAATTCCATTGATTTGCATTAACTCCATTCCATAGATCTACATCCAATTACTACCTTTAAATAAGTTTACGTTTCTATTAATTTCCATCCACACTTCCGTTATTTTATATTACAATTATTTTATATTACAATCATTAAAGTAACATTTATCAACAACACAAACATTATGAATACTTATCAACCTACATCATCCTTATTACATTAATTTACGTTTTATCCCATTATAAATTAATGCACACATTAATTAATTCATATTTACATCCACTTCCGTATATAAATTTTGTAATTAAGTTATAACATTTACATTTTTTTCTTATTTTAATTAATTACCAAATATTCCTATTTACACTCAATTATAACTTTCCAATCTTAACAAATCCATAAATTGTCAATTACCTAATATATACATTAATTACTATTAAATGTTCTTCATAAATTTGTTTACTTGGTTTCAAACTTTTTATTCATCAATTATTGCCCTATAAATAACTTAAGTTTCTATTCAATTTACATTATTTCTAATTAATTGCAATATAAATTTTAAATTATTAATTTTAGTTTCAATTGCTACATCTAATTTCTAACATTCGTTCCAATATAAATTCTAAGATTTTTTTCTCTTTTCCTTCTAAATTTAACTAAAATCTTATTAATTAAACTCATTTTAATCATCGAATTTTACGGGTCGTTACACTCCCCCCCCCCTCAAAATTTTTCATCCCTGAAAAGGAAAAAGAAGGGAAAAGAAGAATTAAGAAATCAATATATCTTATTTAAAATATTAATTTTATGAACAATTAAATTTACAAAATTAGTTACTTTAAATAAAATATACAAATTTACAATCATTATATCTTTTTATACTTAAATCAATACAGTTTGGAAAATATTTTCAAAAATCTTCTAAGTCCAAAATTTACGGAAAATTTCGGCAAAGTCTCCTTTGTACGGGGAGGCTCGGGAGAAAATATAATGTCAAATATAATAATATACAGCATATATTTACCAAAATAATATATATCCCAACCCGGGAAAACAATATAATAATGCTATAAACCGTAATCCAAAGACGTACCTATTAGTCGGGCAATTAATGCTTATTTTATGGAACCAAAAGCAGTAGCAATTGCTTCCATAACCTGCATTTCACTTATATAATCCAAAAAGGTTAACAATTATATAAAATGAAATATTATTTTTGTTTCATCCACTAACAAACAAAACAATGTCAAACACAACAATCACTAGCAATCACAACATACAACCATCATACAGAATCAACATAATCAATCATTCATTCATATCAAACAAAACAAATAGTTGTTTGGGTTCAACTTTAAATTGCATAGAATGGAAAATATACTACTTAGTGCACCATTTACTCAACAGTCTTAGTTGGAACCAAATAGATTATTTATTCATCCAAAAATTGTAGAGTATCTTTGCCCAAACAGCTATAAGTCAAGCAAACAACAATTCCACACAATAGATTAAATTTTTATTAATTTCATTCACATAATAATTTATCTTTTTAATTATCATTTTTTTTCCTCTTACAGTTTCATTTACTTCTATTCATTTCTAACAAAATCTCATTTCACTTATTCATAACATGAAATTTTCTTTTATTATATTACATTCATTTATTCATTGCTTAATTTCATGTTCTTAAGTTTATAATCTTTTATTTATATTACTTATCTTTCTATTATATTTTATTAGAAGAAATTTCAATTATACCTAAGTTTATACCACTAGAACAAAAAATTCTTATTTATTAAGAGTTTCATCAATTACTTTCATTACCTCAAATTTATTACTTGTATAATATCCATTACATCTTCTTATTAACATTTCAACTTTTTACATCCTTTGGTAAGTTGTATATATGTTTAAAGAATGCAAATGAAACTTATTCAAGATTTACCTCAATCTAATGTTCAATAATTACACCCTTTGATTTATAAGTTACAATTTCAACTTTCTTGTTATTTTATTTATAACCTGTCCTTTAATTTCTTTTTATTTATAACTTTGCATTAAATCTCTTATTTCCTTTAGAGGTTTCAATTATTAATTACTTACGTTCAAATTCACTACAATAACTGAAACTATTAATTAATTGAAACTTAAGAATTTAAATACCGGGTTAATTTCAAATCATTTTAAAATAATAGATAAATGTATATACTTCCACTTTATATATCTAATTATATTTAAAACAATTTAAAAATTTATATTTGGTTTATCAAACAAATCTACAGTAAACTACCACAGTGGCCTTCCCAATTCGAAACACGAAAATGAACATCGATGATGCGTGCACTCATCACTGAAATTATTTTCCAGCGACAGAGAGGGGAGTACAACTTATTTCTTTCTAGAATTTCTTCAAAATAATTCTTTCAAATTATATTGAATTATTTATATCAGAAAATACTTCTAATAAAATTATTATTATATTTCAAAATTATTCAAAAGAAATTTCAAAACCCCGGAACTTAAGTTCTAAAATTTCCATTTATTTTGTTTTCAATCTCGTTCCAAATATTATCTATAAATTTCATTACCAAACAACAAATATAATACAACCAAATATAACCTTTATAAAAATTTACTTTATATACATAGAAAATAAAATAGGCAAAATTATTTCATTCACCTATATTAAAACCAAATATTGTGTCGGTTTGCCCTATTAAGTGTTTAGAAATCCCTATTGATGTCATAGCGTCCCATGCACCAACCAGAATTTATAAATACAAAACGGAACAAATTAACACAATATTAAAACCTTTTTATAATACTAACAAATACGCTCTCTCATATATACACTCAGTGACTCACCATAGGGTGTTACTACCCTATTAGTAAAGAGTCAGACCCTACAAAGCTAAGGTTTATCGCTAAACCAAAGCTCTGATACCAGATGTAACGTCCCGCCTTTTCGCACGCTTTAAATCGACACACGTGCCAATTCAAACCATACGGAAGGGCGGATTGTTATGAGGTAAATAAGAAAAACAAGAAATAAATAAAAGAAAACAGAATCTCACAGCGGAAGGATAAAATATAATAATCAAATATACAGTTCATGAAGCTGTTTACAAAATATTTAATTTTACTTATTCAATATATATCAGAGTTGCACATACCAATGAATAAAAATAGATGCAGCGGAATACAGTGTGTAGTGGAACAATATAATATAATAATAATAATTAAATCTTCATCTTCGTCTTCCAGAAATAAAGTCTTCGATCCCGAAATGCTCGAACTGACCTGAGCGAATTGAAAAGAAAAAACACTCAAGTCAGAACTAAAAGATCTTATGTACGTCAAATTAACAGAAATAAATATGAGTACAGTAACTTAAGAGATGCTCGGGATTCACATCTCCTAAGGATCCCTTAAACTATTTACTACGTAGTAATATTTCGCTATTATAATAATGTCTAATAGTAAAATAAACTTACCTTTTTATTAGCATTAAGGGGTTATCCATATAGCCCCTTAACACGTAATAGTCCCAGTAGTCCATCCGGTATCAGCGCATCTCAAGATCGGGAGACTACCCTAAATACTCCATGGGCTACGGGAGAAAACCAAACTCGTACACGGCGCGATAGGGTATGTGACACGGCACAACTAGGCAATGTTAGGGTAGATATACCAATTACGCTTCTGGGTCAGTGGTAACGCGTAGCGCGCAGCTACCGCCCACCTCGAGCCACACCCCAAATAAAAAATCAAAAGTGGCCACCGAATCAAACCAAAAGTCAAAGTATAATATCGAAGGGATGTGTCCGATCAAAGGTGCTACCTCATTAAACCGTCAATCGCTTCTGTTTTAGACACCTTATACCATGGGAGTTGGGTCCTTGTATTTACCTCAAAGGGAACGCCGCCACCATCCTACTTCATTTTGGAATCTCCACCGCATACACGGTTGTTAAAGTGGTTTTCGGAGTTGGCAGAGAGTATGACAACTTCTGATCCCGGTCTCTTCAACAACCAGCCGTTATTATAACACCGTGATCCTTTCAAAATAGTTTATACTTTAAAACCAGAATATAATATCCATTTTGTGACAACCCGGAATTTTCTGGCAATATCAAATTAATAATCTGCATTAAATATTAAATTGATTTGATATATTTTTGTTAATTAAATCTGAATTGATACCTTTATTTTAATAAATATCTAATTGGTAAATTTTATCTGTCAAAATAAATCCATTTATTTTCAATTTATATATGTATATATTTTTATACGTTGTAAACAGATGAGATTTGTTTTAAAGTTTAACTAATAAATTATGTTTTAAATGCTAATATATATTTTAGTGAATTGGAAATTATGATTTATTTAATATAAACTTTTCAAAGCTAAATAAATAAATAAATATAGGGTTTTAAATACATAAGATAAATGCTTAAATAGTTTAAAACTTATTTTAACTTAAGTTTAAATTTAAATTTTATTAATAACATGGTTGTTTTCTTTTCTTTTTAGGATAGCTTGATTGAAATATGAATTTAAAAATATATATGAGTTTTAAATATAATTTTGTCAAACAAAACATTAACATATATTATAAAATATGTAGTTTATAATAAAAAGATGATTTAATTTATCTACCATGTCAAAGTGATAAATGTGTTTTATAAAATAAATAAAATAGAAATGTACATAAAAAAATACAAGACTACAAGATAAATTGGAAAAGAAATATAAGTAAGTACATTAGTTAAATTACAATAACATAACAACTATAAAGTTTATTTAGTTTTCAAACAACAAAACAAAAATGATAACATTCACATACATTTCAAAAATACAATAACTAGTCAACAAATAAACTAGAAACAAATAAATTTTTTAAGTTTGTAAACTATCAAAGAGGAACTGCAGCATATATATATATATATATATATATATATATATATATAAGTTTAAAGCATCAAGACAAATATCTATTGTACAAACAATATTTGTTCAAATGAGTAAGCTGATTTGAAGCAAATAAGAACAAAAGAAGAACATGGAGCAAATGACAGGAACAAAGAATTTTCTAGTTTGTAAACCAACATAAGCAAACAGCAGCATATATATATATATATATATATATATATATATATATATATATATATATAATATGTTTAAAGCATTAAGGTCGAATATGTGTGCATGCCAAACTAAGTAAAACAAAATAAGGACAGTAATAAAAACAAATGTATGTATGAAGCTTGCTAAGGAAGGCATGGTTATGCATTCTTAAACAAACAAACAAAAGTCATTAATGAAAAATCTTTCTAGCACACTATTGTATTACATATCAGCTCTATAATAAAATATCTCTGATAAAATCTGTACAAACAAAAGATTTTTATGTTTTATTGTACAAATATTGTCTTAGTTGTTGAAACAAAATAATATTCCCTGTCTGCATATGCCCTGAAAACTTGATTATAAATAAGCTTCTTGTTTAGTTCGAGCTGAGCAAACATATAAAATAAACTTCACTTAAAAACTAGAGTAAACCACTCAACATTAAAAAGGCTACCCAACTAATCAGAGGATTCAAAAGGGTTTGAGAAATGTTTCAGCAAACAAATCAAAGCCTGCTTCAACAAAAAAGTGCCTCTATTCTTTCACATATCTGGTGAGTAGCTCATTTTTTTTAAGGAATTAAAAGTATAAATTAGTTTGAAGTTATTGCAGTGATAAATATTGTATTGTAGAGTATGGTTGTGTGTTTATATTTTTGAATTCTTGAAGTATGATGTGTGCAGGTATTTAAACTTTGTAGTTTCTCTGTTTCCAGTTTTTGTTCATTTAAATTCAAATTCTTTAAATTAATCCTTGTTTAGCCTTAAGATTTAAAGGAGATCTGTAAGTTTCATTTCAAACATTGATTTAGGATTTTACTTAAATCAAAGTAATAAATATATGACTCTGGAAACCGAAAAAGAAAAAGAAAGAACTGAGCATCTGAATAATATCAAAAATTTGAATATCTTGTTTTATAAATTCAGGTACATAGATCGAATAGTTGAATCAAATTATGATTTTCAAAATGAATACGGTGATTTTTAATGGAGGGGGTGAGGTGCAGTTCGAGTTCATCCATTTTAGGCATTTTGAGTGGCCGTGGACTATCAAGTTGATCTGGGGGGTCGAGCCTATGACTAGGGGTGGAGGAGGCTGCCGTGGATCTGGGAAAAATAGTGGATGGCGGCGCAATGGGTAGTGGAAGAGTCGGCATGGGTTTAAAGTTTTTAAACCTAATTTTTACTGTGATTTGAATTTTGATCACCGCTGTCAGTGTTTGCGTTCGAGTGTCGCGTGGTTTTGCAAGGAGGTAGAGGGGAGATGGTCAATGTCGCGGCAGGAGTTTGGTGGCCTTTGGGTGTCGGAGCACCGCGCGCGCGGTGATGACAGGTTTGGATGGAATGTGGGTCGTGTGTTTCCAGGTTTTGTTCTTATTTCATTCGCGCGCGCGCCTGGTGAAAACTCGAAGTAAGTCGTTGATTTTCTCGGGAAACTGCGTGGGATTACTCGAAGTAAACCACGGGAGGTACTCGGCTGTAGTATTTCAGGTTTTATAACCTGTGACTGTTTCTTTTTACAGTTTTGAGAATTTTGTTTTAAATTTAACTCAAAGTCAAGCCTAGTTTAAATCAAGTTTAAATAATAGATTTAAGTTAGTTTTTGAAATGTAGTTGGACATAATAAAGTTTTCAAAATTTAAATTATTTTAATAACTTAACAGTATTTAATAATTAAAGTATTTTCAAACTAGTGCCGAGTTTAAATGAAAATATAAACTGTTAAGAAACGATTGAAACAAGTTAACTCAAAAAAAATTGAGATCAGAACTTAGATATGAAATTCTAGACTTGGAACTAAAATAAAGTTTTATAATTTAAATTTATTCAAATAAGTTTTAAGTGCAATTGAGCATGTGAGTTTACAAGGGTTTTGAAAAATAAATAAATAAATAATTTAGTTTTAAAACTTTATTAAGGATAAATTGGAATTTATTTAGAAAGTAAATTGAAATAAATGTTTAGACATATTGAAGGTGAAAATTTGATCAATAAAAGTAATGAAGTTTTAGAATTTATATTCATTAATCATTAAGTAAATTAAGTATGAATAATTAATGATTTATATATCAATTAAATTACTAATTATAAGATTAAATGTGGTAATCAAAGTGTAAATGATGAACTAAGTAACTAATATGTGATTAAGGTCATAGATTAGATTTTTATTTAAATTAATAAATTCTATAGTTAATCAAACTTATAATTAATAGTGATTAATACAAGTTAATTATTTTAGAAGAAATAATTAAATAAGTGTTAATGAAGATCATTAACTAGATTATTTATAATTAATTAATGTAATTGATTTTTAATAAATCAGTTTGATTAATTAATTCAATAATAATCATTGTAATAGTTTAAATGTAAATTATTTATTTGAAAAGTATTTAGAAATTAATTACTTATTAATTGTGTAAATTGATTTAATTCGAGTTAATTAATTTAGATTAATTAGCTGATATTTTGGAATTAAATTACTTAGAGAAGTAATTGATGGATAATTACTGGAGGTAATTAATTGGATGATGTTGTTAATGGAAGTAATTGGAGTATAATTACTTGCTTGAAATTAATCAAGGGATTAAGCTTGTTATTGAGAAGTAATTAATGTAGGACAGTTAATTACTGTATATATATATTAATCAAGAGGGTTAATATATGTAATTTGAAGATTTGTATACTTAGTATAAATTAAAAAATGAAAATGTAATTAGAAATCATTAATTAATATAATTGATGATGGGATTAGAGATTAATTTATTTGGGAATAATAAATCAACAAGATAATTAAACGGTAAGAAATCGATATAAATGAAACTAATTAATGGATTTATTCAAGGTTAATTTCTGTAAATAAATTAAGGAAAACTATTGGAATGTAGCAAGGGATATTTAAATCAAAGATGATTAATTTGAATATATATAAGTAATGGATAATAAGATTTAAATTAAGTTAATTAATTTTAGAAATCATTTGATGATTTGGCATGTGTAATTACTTAGTGTAATTAATGGAGCATAATTACTTAGGAAAGTAATTAGATGAGCATTATTTGATGAAATTCATACAAGATGATTTGTAAGTGGAGTAATTTGGGTAATTTCTTTTATAATTAATCAAGGGATTAATTTATGGAAATAATTAATCATAGGATGATTAATAAGTAATTAAGGGTAGTTAAGTACTATTTTTTATTAATCAAGGGTGATTAATAATTGTGTTTAATTAAAGATTAACCACATAATATAATTAATTTAAATAAAGTAAATTGATATAAATTAAAGATCATTAATATAATTAATGATGTAATTAAGAATTTTAAATTAAGGAATAATTAATACGGAAGTAATTAAATGTTAACTGCTATGAATGATTTAAAATAATTCAATTGAGAAATTAATTTGAGACTATATTACTTCTTGTAATTAGAGAATGGTTAATTAATTTGATTTATAATTAATTAATGATTGTGAGAGCTGGATTTATGGAATGAATAATTAATTTAATTTATTTTAAATTAAGTAAATATGGAAGTAGTTAATTAAATTCATTTTAAATTAATTATAGATTGTGATTCATAAATCATGCTTATGGATGATATTGATATTTCATTGATTGATTGTGATCTCAGAAATGAGATGGATAATATCCATGTGATCTGGATGTATGGTTCAAGTATGATAATATTTAATTATCTGTTTGGATGATGATATTAGTTATCTGTTTATGATGATAATGTGATTATCTATTATGAGATGTGAATTATCTATCTGTGTGTATATTGATAATATTGAATTCACTGTTGAGACTAAATAGACAACTTGGCCTTAAAAGACACGTTTTGGATTTCGATGAGACCGGGATCGGTTTTCCTTATTTGGAACATCCGAAAACCACATCGATTCCAAATTAACGATAGGTCGTGAATCTGAAGTGAAGATGAAGGTTTCCAGAATGCAAGGGTTATCGTCGTTAACTCTAAGGGTGATTCCAAAATGAGTGTAACGAGATAATGCCTTCGGTTTCGTTCGAACCCGGAACGAACTTGTATGGATTGAATGCTTTCAACACATCGTCAGGCGGACGATGAGCATTCTAAGAAATATGTTCTATAAAGGTAATCGTAACCTCAAGCCTCATCAACCGGGAATGGCTATAACAGGGGAGGTGCAGCAAGGTTAGGTGGGTCATGCCCAAGCAGGACAAGGATATTCCCCTGTCTAGATGTCCATTTTTATTCGGCTGTGTGGGCAGTTGGTCTGCAGCCAACTGCGGGGTTTATCTTGTTCGGGACTGATCAGTAAGGAATGGTTCCGGCCTTGTGTTGCAGGGGGTCAGGAGTGATCCTCGTTACGTTGATCTAGGCCACGTACTGTGACGGGCGGTACCCCAGTAGCCCTGCCATTGTATGGAATCCAAAATCCAATAAGTGCCAACGGTTTTGATTGTATTACCCACTTTTGTGGCTAGTAGCTGGAATTTAATAGATGTAACAATTTCGGCTATTTTCTATTTACTTGAAAACCCTAGACCTATTATAATATCACTGGATTTCCTATCAATATTTTGGTTAGCGTAATGTAAAAACTTTTCCATGTTTATGTGTGGGAAGTCTTACCTGATACCTTTTGTTTTCGAAGGATTTTTCAAAATTAAGCAACCTTAATCTGTTACTCATACCAGACCCATGTCTGACCCGGAGTTTATTTTTGTTTTTCATAAACTATCGGGTACCCAAATTTTTACGGGTAGCCAAGGGATTCAGGTTTAGCTTTGACGAATTTCTGGTGGAGCAATGGAGCAGGAGGCTTCAGCGTTGTAGATATATATATATATATATAGTTCCGCTGTGTTGGTATCTCTGAGTCATATTGTTTGAGCTGTACTGTATTGAGGTTTATTAACTGGACAGGTGTTTATAACTGTCTAATATGTGATGTATTATCTGTATAACTCTGATTGATGTTATATATTATGTAAATACTTATGTGACTAATATAATTTATTCGTTCCGCTATGAGATTCTGATGTTGTTGTTCTTTCTTCTCTATCTTTTCTATTTTCTCACCCTTTTCTTTCTTTAAAAACGATACGTCTTCCTGGGCGTAGGAAGTCGGGGTCATTACTGTGGTATCATAGCGCTAGGTTGAGTGAATACCTAGGCCCTTGAGTGATTTCTTTCCTGAGAGAGCGTATTCGTAATTTTGATATATATATATATATATATATATATATATATATATCTTTATTTATTTCTATCTATTTGTTGTATTACCCGTTCGGGTTTTCCAATATAAGTATAACAGTAGATTTGGTAGTGGTGTGTGTAACACGACTACCTGTGGTTAGAAAAGTACATCTGATGAGACTGTAGACCTAATACCGTCTCGAGTAAATTGGTGATGTAAGGATTTCACCTAATCTCTTGAGGAAACTGTTAAGATTTGGAGTCCATTTTTGGTTGTATAAGTTGGGATGAGTAGAATTTGGATTTTTGTGAGTTGACCAGAAGCTAGAAATATTATCTTGGTAACTCAAGAAGTAGTAGTTGTGTGCTGAGATGCAGTAGCAATGGATAGTTCTCAAAGATCTTTGGATAAGGAAGCGTGTCTGCATTAGTTTTGAGATTGAGTTCAGCGGAATGTTGTGTTTGGCTTTGAGGCCTGAGTTTTCCGAGGAATTTTGGATTAAGGAATTTTTGGGCATCAGTAGCAGTGTTGCAGCTCAAATTGTTCTGCCGGCACGCGAGGAGGTCATTTGTCAGTAGTTCTTTAGAGGTGAAGTTAAGAGGCAGTTTGTGAAACCATTTCTTCAATGGATTGGCTGGGTAAGTTTAAGCTGTTCAGATTGATAAGGAGAGAACAGTTTTCTTGGGATATTAGCCTGGGTTGATCGCAAAAGTGACTTGCGATAGTCGAGTAATCTCTGGGATGGCAGAAATTCTTCTGGATATCTTTGAAGAGGTCGGTGGGTTGCCTTAGCATCTGAGGAGTTGAGTTTGGTATCGACTGGACTTCAGAAGAAGTACCGATGGTTCAGCTTAGTAATAGAATGGTTTCTAGAGAGAGGAATTGGTAAAGCAGCTCAGATTTTGGAGGAACTTCTGAGTTTTATTTTGGATCTATTGAATCATATTTTTGTAATGTGATGTCCAGTTTATGCTTATGTGTATCATCGGCATTTTCATCTGTCCAGATCAGAGTTGTGCAGCGAAAGTAGTTGGGAGTGCATTTGTTTTTCTTTTCTGGAAAAGAGAACTTGTTTTCTACTGAGAATAATAAAGATCGTATTCTTGATTTTGGTTCGTTCTGGATTGTTTTTGGATTCGGATTGTTTTAGGAATTATCAGCAAAGGATGAGCTGATCAGTTAAATTGAAGGCAGCTCTGGATCATCAGAAGAATTTGGATTTGGTAGTCGGAGATTTCATTTGGGATGAATTTTCTATGGTTCAAAGGAGTTCTATGGATTAGGAGTATAGACTGTTTGGATTCTATAGATCGAGTATTCTGGTATTATACTGGGAAACTCTAAGGTGCTCTATCCAGAATTTTGTATGGATAGCTAGCTTTGTTGATTAAGTAGATTGGTTGTGATGATTGTTAGCATGTGATTGATATATGCTCATGGTTTAAAATTAATTAAAATCTTAAATATATTATTAAATTACCTTTGCTTTTAAATTTTGGGGACGAAATTCTTTTAAGAGGGGAGGAATGTGACAACCCGGAATTTTCTAGGAATATCAATTTAATAATCTGCATTAAATATTAAATCGATTTGATATATTTTTGTTAATTAAATCTGAATTGATACCTTTATTTTAATAAATATCTAATTGGTAAATTTTATCTGTTAAAATAAATCCATTTATTTTCTATTTATATATGTATATATTTGTATACGTCGTAAACAGATGAGATTTGTTTTAAAGTTTAACTAATAAATTATGTTTCAAATACTAATATATATTTTAGTGAATTGGAAATTATGATTTATTTAATATAAACTTTTCAAAGCTAAATAAATAAATAAATATAGGGTTTTGAATACATAAGATAAATGCTTAAATAGTTTAAAACTTATTTTAACTTAAGTTTAAATTTAAATTTTATTAATAAAATGATTGTTTTCTTTTCTTTTTGGGATAACTTGATTGAAATATGAATTTAAAAATATATATGAGTTTTAAATATAATTTTGTCAAACAATACATTAACATATATTATAAAATATGTAGTTTATAATAAAAAGATGATTTAATTTATCTACCATGTCAAAGCGATAAATGTGTTTTATAAAATAAATAAAATAAAAATGTACATATAAAAATACAAGACTATAAGATAAATTGGAAAAGAAATATAAGTAAGTACATTAGTTAAATTACAATAACATAACAACTATAAAGTTTATTTAGTTTTCAAACAACAAAACAAAAATGATAACATTCACATACATTTCAAAAATACAATAACTAGTCAACAAATAAACTAGAAACAAATAAATTTTTTAAGTTTGTAAACTATCAAAGAGGAACTGCAGCATATATATATATAAGTTTAAAGCATCAAGACAAATATCTATTGTACAAACAATATTTGTTCAAATGAGTAGGCTGATTTGAAGCAAACAAGAACAAAAGAAGAACATGGAGCAAATGACAGGAACAAAAAATTTTCAAGTTTGTAAACCAACATAAGCAAACTGCAGCATATATATTATATGTTTAAAGCATTAAGGTCGAATATGTGTGCAGGCCAAACTAAGTAAAACAAAATAAGGACAGTAATAAAAACAAATGTATGTATGAAGCTTGCTAAGGAAGACATGGTTATGCATTCTTAAACAAACAAACAAAAGTCATTAATGAAAAATCTTTCTAGCACACAATTGTATTACATATCAGCTCTATAATAAAATATCTCTGATAAAATCTGTACAAACAAAAGATTTTTATGTTTTATTGTACAAATATTGTCTTAGTTGTTGAAACAAAATAATATTCCCTGTCTGCATATGCCCTGAAAACTTGATTATAAATCAGCTTCTTGTTTAGTTCGAGCTGAGCAAACATATAAAATAAACTTCACTTAAAAACTGGAGTAAACCACTCAACATTAACAAGGCTACCCAACTAATCAGAGGGTTTAAGAAATGTTTCAGCAAACAAATCAAAGCCTGTTTCAACAAAAAAGTGCCTCTGTTCTTTCACATATCTGGTGAGTAACTCATTTTTTTTAAGGAATTAAAAGTATAAATTAGTTTGAAGTTATTGCAGTGATAAATATTGTATTGTAGAGTATGGTTGTGTGTTTATATTTTTGAATTCTTGAAGTATGATGTGTGTAGGTATTTAAATTTTGTATTTTCTCTGTTTCCAGTTTTTGTTCATTTAAATTCAAATTCTTTAAATTAATCCTTGTTTATCCTTAAGATTTAAAGGAGATCTATAAGTTTCATTTCAAACATTAGTTTAGGATTTTACTTAAATCAACGTAATAAATATATGACTCTGCAAACCGAAAAAGAAAAAGAAAGAACTGAGCATCTCAATAATATCAAAAATTTGAATATCTTGTTTTATAAATTCAGGTACATAGATCGAATAGTTGAATCAAATTATGATTTTTAAAATGAATATGGTGATTTTTAGTGGAGGGGGTGAGGTGCAGTTCGAGTTCATCCATTTTAGGCATTTTGAGTGGCCGTGGACTTTCAAGTTGATCTGGGGGGTCGAGCCTCTGACTGGGGGTGGAGGAGGCTGCCGTGGATCTGGGAAAAATAGTGGATGGCGGCGCAATGGGTGGTGGAAGTGTCGGCATGGGTTTAAAGTTTTTAAACCTAATTTTTACTATGATTTGAATTTTGATCACTGCTGTCCGTGTTTGCGTTCGAGTGTCGCGTGGTTTTGCAGGGAGGTAGAGGGGAGATGGTCAATGTCGCCGTAGGAGTTTGGTGGCCTCTCAGTGTCAAAGCACCGCGCGCGCGGCGATGACAGGTTTGGATGGAATGTGGGTCGTGTGTTCCCAGGTTTAGTTCTTATTTCATTCGCGCGCGCGCCTGGTGAAAACTCGAAGTAGGTCGCTGATTTTCTCGGGAAACTGCGTGGGACTACTCGAAGTAAACCAGGGGGTACTCGGCTGTAGTATTTCAGGTTTTATAACCTGTGACTGTTTCGTTTTACAGTTTTGAGAATTTTGTTTTAAATTTAACTCAAAGTCAAGCCTAGTTTAAATCAAGTTTAAATAATAGATTTAAGTTAGTTTTTGAAATGTAGTTGGACATAATAAAGTTTTCAAAATTTAAATTATTTTAATAACTTAACAGTGTTTAATAGTTAAAGTATTTTCAAACTAGTGCCGAGTTTAAATGAAAATATAAACTGTTAAGAAACGATTGAAACAGGTTAACTCAAAAAAATTGAGATCAAAACTTAGATATGAAATTCTAGATTTGGAACTAAAATAAAGTTTTATAATTTAAATTTATTCAAATGATTTTTAAGTGCAATTGAGCATGTGAGTTTACAAGGGTTTTGAAAAAAAGAAAATAGTTTTAAAACTTTATTAAGGATAAATTGGAATTTATTTAGAAAGTAAATTGAAATAAATGTTTAGACATATTGAAGGTGAAAATTTGATCAATAAAAGTAATGAAGTTTTAGAATTTATATTCATTAACCATTAAGCAAATTAAGTATGAATAATTAATGATTTATGTATTAATTAAATTAGTAATTATAAGATTAAATGTGGTAATCAAAGTGTAAATGATGAACTAAGTAACTAATATGTGATTAAGGTCATAGATTAGATTTTTATTTAAATTAATAAATTCTATAGTTAATCAAACTTATAATTAATAATGATAATACAAGTTAATTATTTTAGAAGAAATAATTAAATAAGTGTTAATGAAGATCATTAACTAGATTATTTATAATTAATTAATGTAATTGATTTTTAATAAATTAATTTGATTAATTAATTCAATAATAATCATTGTAATAGTTTAAATGTAAATTATTTATTTGAAAAGTAATTAGAAATTAATTACTTATTAATTGTTTAAATTGATTTAATTTGAGTTAATTAATTTAGATTAATTAACTGATATTTTGGAATTAAATTACTAGAGAAGTAATTGATGGATAATTACTGGAGGTAATTAACTGGATGATGTTGTTAATGGAAGTAATTGGAGTATAATTACTTGCTTGAAATTAATCAAGGGATTAAGCTTGTTTTTGAGAAGTAATTAATGTAGGACAGTTAATTACTGTATATATATTAATCAAGAGGGTTAATATACGTAATTTGAAGATTTGTATTCTTAGTATAAATTAACAAATGAAAATGTAATTAGAAATCATTAATTAATATAATTAATGATGGGATTAGAGATTAATTTATTTGGGAATAATAAATCAACAAGATAATTAAACGGTAAGAAATCGATATAAATGAAATTAATTAATGGATTTATTCAAGATTAATTTCTGTAAATAAATTAAGGAAAACTACTGGAATGTAGCAAGGGATATTTAAATCAAAGATGATTAATTTGAATATATATATAAGTAATGGATAATCAGATTTAAATTAGGTTAATTAATTTTAGAAATCATTTGATGATTTGGTATGTGTAATTAATGGAGCATAATTACTTAGGAAAGTAATTAGATGAGCATTATTTGATGAAATTCATACAAGATGATTTGTAAGTGGAGTAATTTGGGTAATTTCTTTTGTAATTAATCAAGGGATTAATTTATGGAAATAATTAATCATAGGATGATTAATAAGTAATTAAGGGTAGTTAAGTACTGTTTTTATTAATCAAGGGTGATTAATAATTGTGTTTAATTAAAGATTAACCACATAATATAATTAATTTAAATAAAGTAAATTGATATAAATTGAAGATCATTAATATAATTAATGATGTAATTAAGAATTGTAAATTAAGGAATAATTAATACGGAAGTAATTAAATGTTAACTGCTATGAATGATTTAAAATAATTCAATTGAGAAATTAATTTAAGACTAAATTACTTCTTGTAATTAGAGAATGGTTAATTAATTTGATTTATAATTAATTAATGATTGTGAGAGCTGGATTTATGGAATGAGTAATTAATTTAATTTATTTTAAATTAAGTAAATATGGAAGTAGTTAATTAAATTCATTTTAAATTAATTATAGATTGTGATTCATAAATCATGCTTATGGATGATATTGATATTTCATTGATTGATTGTGATCTCAGAAATGAGATGGATAATATCCATGTGATATGGATGTATGGTTCAAGTATGATAATATTTAATTATCTGTTTGGATGATGATATTAGTTATCTGTTTATGATGATAATGTGATTATCTATTATGAGATGTGAATTATCTATCTGTGTGTATATTGATAATATTGAATTCACTGTTGAGACTAAATAGACAACTTGGCCTTAAAAGACACGTTTTGGATTTCGATGAGACCGGGATCGGTTTTTCTTATTTGGAACATCCGAAAACCACATCGATTCCAAATTAACGATAGGTCGTGAATCTGAAGTGAAGATGAAGGTTTCCAGAATGCAAGGGTTATCGTCGTTAACTCTAAGGGTGATTCCAAAATGAGTGTAACGAGATAATGCCTTCGGTTTCGTTCGAACCCGGAACGAACTTGTATGGATTGAATGCTTTCAACACATCGTCAGGCGGACGATGAGCATTCTAAGAAATATGTTCTATAAAGGTAATCGTAACCTCAAGCCTCATCAACCGGGAATGGCTATAACAGGGGAGGTGCAGCAAGGTTAGGTGGGTCATGCCCAAGCAGGACAAGGATATTCCCCTGTCTAGATGTCCATTTTTATTCGGCTGTGTGGCAGTTGGTCTGCAGCCAACTGCGGGGTTTATCTTGTTCGGGACTGATCAGTAAGGAATGGTTCCGGCCTTGTGTTGCAGGGGGTCGGGAGTGATCCTCGTTACGTTGATCTAGGCCACGTACTGTGACGGGCGGTACCCCAGTAGCCCTGCCATTGTATGGAATCCAAAATCCAATAAGTGCCAACGGTTTTGATTGTATTACCCACTTTTGTGGCTAGTAGCTGGAATTTAATAGATGTAACAATTTCGGCTATTTTCTATTTACTTGAAAACCCTAGACCTATTATAATATCACTGGATTTCCCATCAAATGTTTTGGTTAGCGTAAGGTAAAAACTTTTCCATGTTTATGTGTGGGAAGTCTTACGTGATACCTTTTGTTTTCGAAGGATTTTTCAAAATTAAGCAACCTTAACCTGTTACCCAAACCAGACCCATGTCTGACCCGGAGTTTATTTTTGTTTTTCATAAACTCTCGGGTACCCAAATTTTTACGGGTAGCCAAGTGATTCAGGTTTAGCTTTGACGAATTTCTGGTGGAGCAATGGAGCAGGAGGCTTCAGCGTTGTAGATATATATATATAGTTCCGCTGTGTTGGTATCTTTGAGTCATATTGTTTGAGCTGTATTGTATTGAGGTTTATTAACTAGACAGGTGTTTATAACTGTCTAGTATGTGATGTATTATCTGTATAACTCTGATTGATGTTATATATTATGTAAATACTTATGTGATTAATATAATTTATTCGTTCTGCTGTGAGATTCTGATGTTGTTGTTCTTTCTTGTCCATCTTTTATATTTTCTCACCCTTTTCTTTCTTTAAAAACGATACATCTTCCTGGGCATAGGAAGTCGGGGTCATTACACATTTCAAAACTATATAAATATGATATCATTTTCGTTTTAAACCCAAATCAATTTGATATCATTTAAACCCAAATCAATATAATAACATTTTAATTTCAAATATACCCTTTCCAAAAATCATAGTGCTTTCAAAGTATAACATTTAGAAATCAAAACTCTTGAATATAATACTTCAAAATTATAATACCTTGAAAATCATAACTTTGAAACAAACTTCCACCTCTTAAATGGTTAAATATTAAATTACTTTATAAAATAAAATAGCTTCTTTTAATTTCACAAATCAATTCCAAATACGGATTTAAACTTCCAAATAAATCATTTCAATTCTTATGTTTCAAAGCTTTAAATATTCCACCATTTCAAAACAAATTCTTTGATAATTCCATATATATCAAATTCAATTACTATTATTTAGATTTGAAATGTTACCTTAATGAATTCAATATAATTTAAGTAACACCTTTAACTTCACATAACTGGATATTCTTTCAATTTATTTAACTTGATATATTCATTTAAATCAAACTGACATTCATTTAAATCACTCAACACAAAATCAAGTTATAAAATTCATATCCTTTAAAATTCTAAATTTTATTAAATTCCAAATTAATCTAATATTCATCTTCCAACCTTATTCTCATTTAAGTCGTTTAAACTCCAGAAATTAAATTTAAATAAATGCTTAAACATATTTGATCTCAAAAAAAATCAAACTTGATTATTAACCTCTTTTATACTTCAAATCAATTTTATACATAGATTAAAAACCAGAATTTAACTATATATTAAATAACATTTATCAATAACAAAATCAATATCCCATAAACCATATATATATCTTTACAAAACCAAAGAAATCCCTTTAAAATATTTTTATATATATAGACCGTGGTGTCTGTATAAAATTTTCTATCCTATGATCAAGTGGTACGGATATTTATCATTTCAATCCGCAATTTAAAAATAAAATTTTACGGTTATATATCATTTCAAACCGTAATCCCAAATGCAATAAAATGCATAACTACTTGCAATTTATGATGATATAAATAAACATACATTCATCCATCATAAAATCATACATCCATTTATCACAATCATCATCCAATTCAAACAATACGTCAATATATAACAGTTAATAAATAACAGGCATTTACTGGCAGTTTATTATGCAAAATAAATTAACTAATAATATAACTGGCAGTTTATATGCAATAATAAATTTAACTAAAATTTAACTGGCAGTTTATATGCAATAGCGAATTAAATAACAAGTTAATTAAATAAATGCAAATTAACTGAGATAATGATGAAATATATGCCAAACAGTTATAAATAAATTTCAAATCACATCATAAATGAAATTAACAAACATAAGAATCTTAGAAGTTGTGAGTGGGTTAAAACACTCACCTTTTGAATTTAAATTGAATTTTAATTCAATTTAAACCCAAGATTTGGCAGTCTCCAAATTGATCCAAACTAGCGTCAAAGTATCCGAAATTTCAATACGAACCCATAGGAACAAACCTCGCGTGAAACGAACCTCGTATGAGAGAGTTATACGTATTAAACCAATCAACAAAAAATTCAAAAATAAATAAAATAGTAAATAAAGTCAATAGCATGAACACGTCATCCACCCACCTCACGCGCGCGCACATCAGATGGAAACCCTAAAATGCGTACTCATCCTCGTAAGCCGCCACCAGGATCTACCTTTGACCAAATTTCGACGATGCCTCAATCACTTCGACCTCGATCAGGTACCAACATCATGACGCCCATATCCTGCCGCCCCTTCCCCGACCGAGCAACCCCCTCCGGTCACCCCCACGTCGTACGCCGCCCTTAGCACAAGCACGCCAATCAAGGCGCTTCCAAGCTCCTCTGACCAGAACGAACCATACCGATGACTAAGTCTCGACGTCCTCTACACGCACGAACTTGCCGATCGATGAATCGTGGAAGATCCACCGTTGATTGAGCCTCCATACAAAGAACGGATGAAACTACTTCAATTTTTACTGACTAAACGATGAACCAAAACGAAAAACGAACCACACCAGAAGATTACGCACTTCAAGAGCTTCAACATATTTTTTTTTTCAAATTTCTCTGAGGAGTTTGAAATTTTGACTTTGATTTTGAATTGTAATTTGAATCAGATAGATTATGGTTTATAGCCATTGAAGAAGAGAAGCACAGCAGTTTCTGTACATTTAGAAATGAGGAATATGGGCTACTAGGGTTTATAACGGGGTTTATATAAGTAGGTCAGAAATTAGAATGGATGATTAGGTTGGATATACGCATTAACGCCAAAGTGGCCCAAAAAGCCCGTTTCGACTCCGTAACGAAATTGGGTTAACCCATATATCAAAATAGATATTTTAAAATATTTTAAACGTAATGGAAAAGGTTTCAGGTTCAAATTGCATCGTATGAAGAAGTTATGCTAAAATTAATATTTTCAAATTGATTTCAATTTAATGGAATTCAAGGCATTTCGCATTCATACGATCAAACGACAAATCCGATCGCTATGAAACTTGAAACCCTACAATAATTCACCGATACAGATACGATGAAACTGGTTTCGTCGAAATCCGAGTCAGTGGCTAAAATGGCTATTATTATATTAATTAAATAAATTAAAAATTAGTCAATTTAATCAAATTTTCAATTTCAATTCGATAATTGACAATTCTTATCATTTTAAATTTTCCAAAATCATTTACACGGATTTAAATAAATTTAAATGTCAAATTAGAGTTGATTAATTCATCAATTCCAACATTAACCTCACTTTTATTAATTAATTTCATTAAATTCACAAATTATAAATAAAATCCCCAAAATTCCATTTAGTTAAATAAATTAATTATTATTCCATTCATTCCTGTCAAATAGAACAATTAAATATTGGATTCAAAACTATTACATAAATGTCTCATATTATCTTTATTTCAAATAACGCTGTGGCGACCCGGAATTTTTAAGCCTTTTAAATTGGAATATTTAATTGATTTTAAATATTTAAAGGCTTAATTTTAACTTGAATTATGAATATCATAATTTATTTGATAATTTAATTATTGAATTTAAATAATTTAAAATTGGATGGAATGTTGAATCTAGAATTTTAGCCTAGTAAAAATAATTTGAAGGCTTATAAAATTTATATTGATAATACTGGGGACAATAGAAGCGTTAAGATTAAAATCAACAGTGATATGTTAAGTTTTGAAATTTTATCGTTTTAATTTGAAATTAAGATAGTCTTCCAAGGCACAGTCTCGGATTTCGACGAAAACCAGTACCATTGGATCCGTAATATTGAATTATTATCGGATTCCAAATTTCGTATTGATCGAAAGTGTTGTGTGAGCATACGATAAGCGAACGCGTTGGAATTTAAATAGAACTTTATTTAATCAAAGCAGATTATCATTCCCTTCTTTAACACGCCATCTCCTTTCTTTATTTCAATCACATCGCCCCTTAATTTCTTTTCAGCCGAACATATCGATCTCAATAAAAAAAACAAATATAATTGTTCGATCGTTCAAAATGGCGGAACAGGGAGAGGAATCACGTCATCTTCATCGAATTAAACCTAAATCATAGAAGCTCGCGCACGTGCACGCGTAGAGGACAACGCCGACTCGAAGTCGCGGTTCGAGAGACGATGGTTTCGAGGTTCGCGATCTGGTGTTGCAAGCAACTTCGCGATCGAAGCAGAGTGACGCTGGGCTGGGGGGTTGGTCGCGAGCGTGATGGAAGGGGGAAAACCTTCGAGCGCCGCGAGTCGCACGACATGTTGGCTAGGGCAAGCGGTGGTCTCGATTCGATTCGAGCACGATGTCGACGCAAGGATCGAGGTGACGAGGGAATCAGCGGCAGTGGAGGCCGATGGTATCGCGTTCGTCATGATTGGATTGAGGCGAGCTTGAGATGATGATTTCAGTGTTGGCAGTAAGGTATTCCTGTTATTGATTTATTTTCAAATTGAAAACTAATCTAAAGACTATATGTATATGTAGGAGACAGAAATATAGGTATATATATTGGATTTTGAAAAAGAAAAAAAGGAATATGTAGGAATTTATACGAAAATTTTGATTTATGTAGTTTATTTTAGCATACACAGTCCAATCAGAAATTCAAAGATACATATATACCTACTAAACCTACTATTTAATATTAGAATAATGTTAGTGATTAACTTATTAACTTATTCAACTAATACTACCAAAATTATTTATAAGGAAATTTGTTTAATTAAATAAATATTTTAGATTAAATAAATAAATGGAAATTGACGTTTTGATTTATTTCGAATATTAATAAATCTTATGAATTGTTTATTCAAGGTCTTTAGTCTCAAAGATATGGTCAAAAATGAAGTGGATTTCAAACAAAGCTTAAAGGTGAGTTAATCTCACTCAGTTGATATAAATTTAAATTTAAATGATTAAATTTAAATAACTGTTTGAATGGGTGAGATTGATTGATGTGCTATAGTATGGTAATTTTGGAATTGACATATTATATTGTGTTTAACATCTGTGGATGCAGGTAAAACAGGTTGGAGGGATCCAACTGGATCCCTCAACATTTATTTAAATTATTTTATACCCTCTGTTGTGATTACTTGTTATTCTATGATGAACCTTATTGGAATATTGAATGATAGGTTCGATTGGTTATGATTGGGTATAATGAATTTCCAAAAAAAATATTTAAATTAGATTTTGGAAAGAAATTAAAAGAAGTGTATTTGTAAATAAAATAATTATAGAATAAATTAAAAAGAAATGAGTTGGAAAAGGAATGAAGTAACTGCAAAATTATAATAAATAGATATTGAGAATAGAAAGAAAATTTGAATAAACAGAAGTTAATGAATATCAAATCTTCAGTGATATTAATTAAAAGTAGAAGACATTTATTTAAAATTTAAGATTTAAATTATTGAAAAGAACAAAGAAGAAAATGGGAAAAGCCTGAAAATTTGTATATTTCAGTTAAAGGTTTAAAATCAAACGGAAAATAATAACATTAATAATAAGTCCATAACTAATGAATTTTGAATAAATTGAGAAATTAAAGAAACTTATTCCAAATAAAATAAATTGGAAATCAATTTGGGGAAAATTGATTTAAGTGTTTGAAGTTGGAATTTTTCTCTAGATAGCCAAGCACATGTTTTTTTAAAAGTAAATTTTAAAATATAAATTAAATGTTTTAAAGTTGTTTTTAAAGAAACAGGTTTTGTAAAATTTATTATTATTTCTAATATTCAAAGTCTAAAGTAAGCAATTTCTTTAATTTATTCTAGCAGTAATTATTAAGAAGTAACCTAGTATTTTGTTTTTTTTAAAAATAGAAATCTAGTTTTATATTTTATTTAGTAATCTTATTTTCAAATATTCATATAGTATGTATTTTTAACAAATTATTAAAGTAATTTTAACTTGAATATTTTAAAGTATATTTTTAAAAGGTAAAGTGTTATAAATTAATTTAGAAAATCTAGTTTTGTGTTTGGTGATTCCAGTGAAAATAGAAATACTTGAAATTTATTCTGAGAAAGGAAGATAGTTTTGAAAACTATTTTCAAAGGAATTTGGAAAGTGAAAATGTACCTTATGAAGATATTTTTGAGATAAATAAATAATTTGGGATATTATTTATTGGTTGATGCTTGTTTGTGAATATTAATTGATAGTTAAATTACCGACTATCAATATTGGCCAAATGCGTTGATCGTTTCGAAGAGACCGGGATTGAGATTTATTTCTCGAAAACCACTTCGATCCGATTTGTACGTTTCGTGAAACGATTTTGGATTCGAAGATGGAGCAGTGAAGTGCAAGGGCTGGTCGCTACTAATCCTAAGGATATTCCCAAAATGGATGTAGTAGGAATAGTGCATTCGGTTCCGTTCGAACCCGGGACGGACTTGTATGGATGAATGCTTGCGGAAACAACGTCAGTTGGACGATGGGCATTCTAAGGGATATATTATAAAAGGTAACACTTAGCCTCAAGACTCATCAAATGGGAATGACTGAAAATCAGGGGTTATGCAGCAAGGCTAGGTGGGTAGCACCCAAGCAGGGTGTAACAACCCGCAAATCCGTACCCCTTGAGTCAACACTATTCTACAACAATCAACTCAAGTTGTACAGAAATGCGAACCATTTGGGTTAAAGAAGAAGCGGTAGAAGAAGAAAATAGAAAACAACAACAGAATCTAACCATCGCAGCGGAATAAAATATAATAGATAATCAATACTCTTTACTCAAACTTAAATATCTCTGTTTATATATATTACATCATCAGAGTACATCAATCACAGCTCAGCATCAATATCATACAAATGGATACACAACAACTCAACACAGCGGAATATGTATATATATACAAGTACGGGAGTACGTATCGCCATCATGCTCGTCTTCTGAGCTCCACAACATCATATCCTGTATGCTATAATACTCGGTCTGACATGAGCATTACAGTTAAATAACACCCGAGTCAGTCTGGATTACCAGCGTGAGAAAATCGCACCCAATTGATTATTAAAGTTTCAAAAATCCTTTGAAAACAAAGGCATCTCGTAACACCACGCCACAAATAAACATGCCGGGTTTTTGCCTTACGATAGCTAAAACATTTTTTTTATTAAAGTCCTCTGATATTATAATAGTGTCTATAGAAAGTAAAATAGAATCTAGCTGAAATGCTTGCATCTCACGTTTCAGCAATAGTTGGACACGATCAAAACCGTACAGGCGCGTAGGGAAAAAGGATTCCAACAAATGGCTAGGCACCGGGGTAACACCTGTCACAGTACTTGGTCTAGATCAGCGTACCGAGGAGCCACCCTAACTCCCCTGCAACACAAGACCGGAACCATCCCTTACTGGACAGTCCCGAGCAAGATCACCCCGCGGTTGGGATCAACAACCGCCCACTAAGCCGAAATAAAAGGGACATCTAGATAGGGATGACCTCACCCTCCAGTGGGGGCTACCCATGAAGCCTTGCTGCATATCCCCTGATTTTCAGCCATTCTCATTTGATGAGGCTTGAGGCTAAGTGTTACCTTTTTAGAATATATCCCTTAGAATACCCATCGTCCGCCTGACGATGTTTCGCAAGCACTCGTCCATACAAGTCCGTCCCAGGTTCGAACGGAACCGAAGGCACTATTGCTACTACATCCATTTTGGAAATATCCTCAGTATTAGTACCAACTAGCCCTTGCACTTCACTGCTCCATCTTCGAATTCAAAATCGTTTACACGAAACGTACAAACCGGATCGAAGTGGTTTTCGATAAATAAATCTCGATCCCGGTCTCTCCGGAACGATCATCGCATTTGTCTAATATTGATAGTCGGTGATTTAATTATTAATTAATATTTACAAACATCCATCCAACAATAAATAATTTCCCAAATTATTTGTTAATCCCAAAAATATCTTCACAAGATATATTTCTATTTTTAATCCCTTGAAAACAGTTCCAAAACCATCTTTCTTTTCAGAATAAACTTTCCCAAATATTTACTACCTCCTCTGAAATAACCAAGCACAAAACTATATTTTTAAAATAATTTAAAACACTTTACTTAGAAATATAATTTATAACATTTAAGTTAAAACTACTTCAATGATTTGTTAAAAATACATACTATATGAATATTTGAAAATAATGTTACTAAATAAAGTATAAAACTAGATTTCACTTTTAAAAAAGAAAATATAATACTAAGTCACTCTTTAAATAATTATTGCTATAATAGATTAAAATAATTATTGCTATAATAGATTAAAATAATTATTGCTATAATAGATTAAAATAATTATTGCTATAATAGATTAAAATAATTATTGTATAATAGATTAAAATAATTATTGTATAATAGATTAAAATAATTATTGCTATAATAGATTAAAATAATTATTTCTATAATAGATTTAAAAGGAAATACTTACTTTAGAATTTAAATATTTAGAAATAGTAAAATTTTCAAAACATACTTCTTAAAACAACTTTAAACTTTTAATTTATATTTAAAAATTTACTTTGAAAGCGTACTTGGTTATTTAGAGAGAAATTACCAATCTTAATCACTTAAATCAGTTTTTCCCAACTGATTCCCAATTTGTTCCATTTGAAATAAATTTCTTTACTTATCAGTTCATTTCTAAATTCATTAATTATGGACTTTATTATTATTTTCAGTTTGATTTTAAATCCTTTAGCTGAAATATACAAATTACAGGTTATTCCCAATTTCTTCTTTATTCTTCTTAAATAATTTAAATCCTAAATTTAAAATAAATGTTTTGTTCTTTTAAACAATAACATTGAAGTTTAAGTTTCATTAACTTTCTGTTTATTTAAATTTTCTTTCCCATACTCAAGATTTATTAATGAAAAATTTAAAGTCATTTTATTTCCTTTCCAGTTCATTCATAAATTTATTCAACTGTTCTATAATTATTTTACTTACAATTTCACTTCTTCTAATTTCATTCCCAACTCAAATTATATATTTGATAATTCATTATTGCCCGATTATAACAATCAATGCCATAGCATTCAATATTTCCACATAATTCATTACAGAATATCAAGTATTCCGAACAGAGAATATTAAATAATTAAATAAAGTTGAGGGGTCCAGTTGGATCCCTCCAACCTGTTTTCCCTGCATCCACAGATGTTAGCACAATATAAAATGCAAATTCCAAATATATACCACACTACAGCACATAAATCAATTCAACCATCTCAAACAATTATTTAAATTTAATCATTTAAATTTGAATTTGAATTTAAACTGAGTGAGATTAACTCACCTTAAATTTTATTTTGCTATCTATCCTTCCCGACTTGATTTTTCATGACTTCAGACCTTGGATAACAATTACACAGTTTATTAATATTTGAATTAATCGACCAGCCAATTTTATTTATATTTAATCAACTAATATTTTAGTTTCAAACAAATTTCCCTCCCATAACTATTTTAATAATTTGGCAACTAAAATATGTATATGTACTTTTGTTTTAGTTAGTTTTGAAAACAAAAGTATATTCATAAAATAACTTAAATAGATTTCATAGAAACTAATTTATCTAAACTTTCACAATTTTTTTTTTAATTTACTGTAAACGTTTTCCTGCCCATACACATATATAAACATCGGGTTTCCAAATATATTTTTTTCTGAATAACAATAATAAATTTTCCTTACTGTATATAAAAACATGCTCTGTAAATATGTTTAGTCATGTATATAAATTTATTTCTAATCGAATAAAAGAATTTTACCTTACTGTCAGTTATCGTGAATCGAACTAGCTGATTGCACGCGACGATGCGACCCACAACAATCCTAAATCGAAGCACCTCCAAACCAACGCCGTACCTAACCTAGCTACGACGTTGAGTGAACTCGCCATGAGGTTGGCCTTGCTCGTCGCCACTTCAAATCCCTAGACCCCAAACGACTGTCTCCTCCAGATCGCAACCCCTTGCGCGACGAGCTCGAGAATGGTCTCGAAAATCCCCAGATCCAAAAGCACAATGAATTCACACCGTCCTCCCACGCGACATGCGCGAGCCCTAGAACTCGATTTCTATGAACGAGACGTGGGAATGAAACTCGAATTGGAGAGGAAGTGTCGGCCATTACCCTTTATTTTGTTTTTTTTTCGCGGCGAAAGAAAAGGAAGTAGTACAAATAAAAGGGGAATGAGGCAGCTATCGATTTGATTTAAGCTTCGAATGGAAGACAAAGGTACGAGATTAATCAGAGTTGGTCGGCGTGCGTATTCAGGGAACGAGATAATATTTTAAACGTTTATGGCAGATGAATTTTGACTAGTCGAATTATTGTAGTTAAATTCTAAATCAATTATTATCAACTAACGTTTATCTATCGTATGCTCACTCAACAACTCCAATCCCTACGAATATTGAAACCCGATAATAATACAATATTACGGATCCAACGGAACTGTTTTCGTCGAATTCCGAGACGGTGCCTCGGAAATCTATTTTAAATTCAATTTAAACGATTTAAATTTTAAAACTAAACAAACCACTATTAAATTAATTTTTAACACCTTTATAATTTCCAGTATTATCAATATAAATTTCATAAGTCTTCAATTTATTTCCAACAGGCTCAAAACTCCAAATTCAACATTTTACTCAACTTCAAATTATTTAATTTAATAATTAATCATCAAGTAAATCGTGATATTCGTAATTCATGTTAAAATTGCTCTATTGAATGACAAAAATCAATTAAATATTCTGACATTAATTGCTTGAAATTTCGGGTCGTCACATTCCTCCCCCCTTAAAAGAACTTCGTCCCCGAAATTACTAATTAGGACGAATGGTCCAATACCCGTTACTATTTTTCCTAAAACCAAACGGTTTCTAACCATTCAACATCTTACCAACTATCTTTTATAAAAGACCCATTATTATTCTTATTAACTTTCCAAACCTTTCTCTAGTTTGCAAACAATCCTATTTGCCCTACCATTCAAGTTTTAATCATAAAACCAATTTTTGAATTATCAAAATTTTCTCAAAAATTTTTTAACTCCCTAAATTCCCGAAATTTTTTGCCAGCGTCTCCTTTGCGCGGCTAGCCTGGTATAACTACAAAATGGCTCTACGGCCTCCCAAATCCAAAAAGAAAACAAAAAGCCAAGTGGCTCGATCCAAATCCCAATCAAATTTCACACCAATTTTAAATACATACCTTTTTGTCGAGAATTTCAAATTTATCTTCTGAAATCAAAATCAATTCTCTTTATCTTTATATTACCTGCACATTAGCAATAGGTCCAATCACAATATTCAAAAACATTTAATCGACTCACTTACAGATGTCAATATCTATTAACTCACATACTAACTTAGATTATATTTGAAATATCAATTTCTAATTGCGAATGCCTCATCCTTACTTAAGCTTGTATAAGCATTTATGCGTTTCTTATTTTTATTTTCATCTTACCACTTTAGTTTATATCCATTTCTATTCACATTGATTCTTTCATTTCCATATGAATTCAATTTATCTTTAACTCTGAATATTTAAATTTTATTTGTCATTTATAACTAATTATTTTAAATTGGTTTCATTTACTAACTTATTTTAGTTTCCAATTTGAATTTGTTTTTCGTTAACAAAATTTTCCAATTTTTCAAAAATTTTCTAACTCCCAAAATTTCTGAAAATTTTTGGCAGAGTCTCCTTTGTACAGAGGAGCTTTTGCAATTTGACAAAAGAGATAAATATATATATATATATATCGACCCACACGGTCGAAAAAATCAAAAAAGTTCATATTTCCTATTTTTATTGCGTAGGCGTACCTTATTTAGAATTTTAAGCAAGCAGCTTATTTATTTAGCAGTTAATGCAACCCAAATCCAGCGATACGGCTTCCAGGTACCTGTACTTACTCAATTTAAACAAGTAAGTGCAAAATATATGTAGTTTAACTATATTTCACGTATTTGCAATAGTTAAAACATATGAATTCTAAAAGAAATGCACATCAAACATTTTTCGTAAGCAATTTGTACAATTTCCATGCCAATTCAACTATTTCAATTAATTTACAAACCATTTTCATTCAATTTGAATGGTTTAAAACTCAATCGCTTACATTTAATTTATTTTTAAGAAAACCGAGCTCATATTTAATTCAATTGCTTGCAAAATCAATTAATTTTACCCTTATCAACACATAGAATTTTAATTACTTCCATTTACATCCAACGACAATTTATTCCATGCAATTCGACAAGATTTATGTGAATAAATAAGTATTTATTTATGTTTTATAACCAATTTAAATTGATTTCAACTCAATTTATACTTAATGCTATTCCATTTTTAAATTTACCCATAATCCATATATTCTCATTTTCATTGCATTTCAGATTTGAACCCATTCACTTGCATTTCATTTTATTAACCAAACTAGTTCATACAAAATCCATTAACAACTTAGGTTCATCTTTATTACCAATTTAAATTTTCTTTTTTTAATTTAATTCATTCACGACCATTTATTTAGCTCGACCAATTCCAAGCTTGCACAGTACTATCCATTCCCGAATTAATTCAAAACAAGCTTTAATTTAATGGTCTTCCAATTTTACTCGTAGTCGAGCTTCTAATTATTCTCAACTTAAGTTAATTTACTCAATTTATTCCACTTCAAACTTAAGTTCACTTCCAATTGATTCTTATTTATTCCATCCATTTATTTATTCAATATAATTAGTTTACCCACTCAATCCATTATGAATTTCATTTCCTTCCATATTATTTATAACTTACCAAATTCTATTTCGATTCAAATTTATTTTCACTTGATTTCAATCAAACCCAATATCATTATACTTGGTTTAAGTTGAATTAAATTCAACTCCCTTCCATCTATTCAACTTAAGTCAATTCACTTCAATTTATTCAAACCCCTCCTTTATATATATATATATATATATATATATATATACTTAAGCTCATTTCATTTTGCAAATAAATTTTTCTTCTCAATTTAACTTGTCTATTTTAGTCCAAAACCATTTCAAACTACAAATTTGTTTGATCAATTATTATACATTATAACCTTTTAGATTCAGCTCATTCAATTTATTACAAGGCCATTTCCAATTTATTTCCTTTGATTTGGATTTTATTGGCAATTCAAACCATCACTATTTTAATCCGATTTCATTTTCCTTTATTTGACACATCTCCAATTATACATAATCTGTTAACACTCCAAGTCAAATTTTAATTTATAACTCAAGTTATGAATCCATTAGCCATTTGAAATTACCATTCACTTTTATGAACTCACAATTCAATCTCATTAATAATTTGAATCGGATTTAATTTTATAACTTGAGTTTTATTTCCAATCTTCATTATTAACTCACAATTCAGCTTTTATTTAACAGCATTGGGTTCTCATTATATATTTCATTATCTAATTTATTATCTAAATAGTCTTTTCCCAACTTATAAACCAGAACTTGGTTTTAATCTCAAAATCTCTTCATTTAAATTTTCTTAAGTTCACATTTATTTTGTAATTCAAGTTTTGATCTTCATTTTATTTTTCAATTCATCAAAAATATTTATTTTGGGTTTCTATCCCCTTTTTTTTAAAAGTCACAACTTATTATTTGCACAATTCCATTCATTCTAGGTTTGAATATATACATCCTTTATTTTTAACTCGAGCCTTCTATTTATTTATAGCCCAAGTATATTATTTTTTATTACCCTGGATTTTTTTATTTCTTTTATAACTAATTTTGATTTATTCATTCCAAATCCAATTCTTATCCAACTTATTTCCATTTATTCATATAAAAGTCTAATTCCATTTGATAACTCAATTGAATTTTTATTCCAATTCAATTTTATTTTAACTCAGGTTTATTTAACTTAATTCGATTTCAATTTAATTCAAATACAACTGGATATTATTTTCAACTTATTCAATCAATCTCAATCTAGTTAATTTTTTATCCCAATCCAAGTTAATTTCATTTTTAACTTGTCTCTCTAAATTTAAATTTCCAACATTCAAAGCTTATATTTTCTTCATGATTTAACAATCATCTCAATTTATAAGCTTACAACCTATCTCATCAGGATTTTTAAACACCCGACTTTTGGTTTAGAATCATCTTAAAATCTCCAACATTTCAAATCTCATTTCTTAAAAATTAAATCAATCCTGTTTTATTCCCAACAAATTTCCTTTGAAATTTCAAAAACAAACAGGTTTTTCCTGAACAAATCAATTTGGCAGCAATTCGTCACTTAGAAACTCGAAAATGAATACTGATGATGCTGCGCAGTCATCACCAGGATTATTTTCCAGCGACTGAAGTGAATTTTATGCTATTTCCCTTCCCAAAATTTATTTGAAACAATTTTCTTCCAGAAATACTTGTAAAACAATAATGCTATTATTGTCTTCAAAACACTTCGAAAAACTTTTCCAAAATCTCTAGGTTTTAAATTTCCAATTTAATTTGAATTCAATTTTAATTAACCCAATTATATAATTTATGCTCATATAATTTATTTCCATTTGATCATACAAGTAATTCCAATTTTTATAATTTTATTTGTTTAAAATATGATCATCCAAAAATCAAAGTTATATAATAATTTAAGAAAATATTTCCTTTGTATGAAATTATATATTTTGGGTAAAATTATTTCATTTACCCACACTTAAAACAATATCGTGTCGATTGTTCTATTCAAGTGTTTAGAAACCCCTTCGATACAGTTGTCTAGACCGTGCCAACAAAGGTTCATATGCCACTCAATAAATCAATCAACATAATATTAAAACAATTTATATTCACTAACAAATACGCGCTCATATATATTAATACGCTCAAACTCATTCTAGAGTACTATGGACTCTAATTAAATGAGTAGTTCCCACCAGAGCCAAGGTTATCACCAACCTAAGCTCTGATACCAAGTGTAACAACCCACAAATCCGTACCCCTTGAGTCAATACTATTCTACAACAATCAACTCAAGTTGTACAGAAATACGAACCATTTGGGTTAAAGAAGAAGAGGTAGAAGAAGAAAATAAAAAACAACAACAGAATCTAACCATCGCAGCAGAATAAAATATAATAGATAATAAATACTCTTTACTCAAAACTTAAATATCTCTGTTTATATATATTACATCATCAGAGTACTTCAATCACAACTCAGCATCAATATCATACAAATGGATACACAACAACTTAACACAGCAGAATATGTATATATATACAAGTACGGGAGTACGTATCGCCATCATGCTCGTCTCCTGAGCTCCACAACATCATATCATGTATGCTATAATACTCGGTCTTACCCGAGCATTACAGTTAAATAACACCCGAGTCAATCTGGATTACCAGCGTGAGAAAATCACACCCAATTGATTATTAAAGTTTCAAAAATCCTTTGAAAACAAAAGCATCTCATAAGACCACGCCACAAATAAACATGTCGGGTTTTTACCTTACGATAGCTAAAATATTTTTTTATTAAAGTCCTCTGATATTATAATAGTGTCTATAGAAAGTAAAATAGAATCTAGCTGAAATGCTTGCATCTCATGTTTCAGCAATAGTTGGGCACAATCAAAACCGTACGGGCGCGTAGTGAAAAAGGATTCCAACAAATGGCTAGGCACTGGGGTACCACCTGTCACAGTACCTGGTCTACATTAGAGTACCGAGGAGCCACCCTAACTCCCCTGCAACACAAGACCAGAACCATCGCTTACTGGATAGTCCCGAGCAAGATCACCCCGCGGTTGGGATCAGCAACCGTCCACTAAGCCGAAATAAAAGGGACATCTAGACAAGGATGACCTCACCCTCCAGTGGGGCTACCCACGAAGCCTTGCTGCATAACCCTTGATTTTCAGCCATTCCCATTTGATGAGGCTTGAGGCTAAGCGTTACCTTTTTAGAATATATCCCTTAGAATGCCCATCGTCCGCCTGATGATGTTTCGCAAGCATTCATCCATACAAGTCCGTCCCGGGTTCGAACGGAACCGAAGGAACTATTCCTATTACATCCATTTTGGAAATATCCTCAGGATTAGTACTGACTAGCCCTTGCACTTCACTGATCCATCTTCGAATCCAAAATCGTTTACACGAAATGTACAAAACGGATCGAAGTGGTTTTCGAGAAATAAATCTCGATCCCGATCTCTTCGAAACGATCATCGCATTTGTCCAATATTGATAGTCGGTGATTTAACTATCAATTAATATTCACAAACATCCATCCAACAATAAATAATTTCCCAAATTATTTGTTAATCCCAAAATATCTTCACAAGATATATTTCTATTTTCAATTCCTTGAAAACAGTTCCAAGACCATCTTTCTTTTCAGAATAAACTTTCCCAAATATTTACTACCTCCTCTGAAATCACCAAGCACAAAACTAGATTTTTAAAATAATTTAAAACACTTTACTTAGAAATATACTTTATAACATTTAAGTTAAAACTACTTCAATGATTTGTTAAAAATACATACTATATGAATATTTGAAAATAATGTTACTAAATAAAATATAAAACTAGATTTCACTTTTAAAAAAAATAATAATACTAAGTCACTCTTTAAATAATTATTGCTATAATAGATTAAAATAATTATTGCTATAATAGATTAAAATAATTATTGCTATAATAGATTTAAAAGGAAATACTTACTTTAGAATTTAAATATTTAGAAATAGTAAATTTTTCAAAACATACTTCTTAAAACCACTTTAAACTTTTAATTTATATTTAAAAATTTTCTTTGAAAACGTACTTGGTTATTTAGAGAGAAATTACCAATCTCAATCACTTAAATCAGTTTTTCCCAATTGATTCCTAATTTATTCCATTTGAAATAAATTTCTTTACCTATCAGTTCATTTCAAAATTCATTAATTATGGACTTTATTATTATTTTCAGTTTGATTGTAAATCCTTTAGCTGAAATATACAAATTACAGGTTATTCCCAATTTCTTCTTTTTTCTTCTTAAATAATTTAAATCCTAAATTTAAAATAAATGTTTTGTTCTTTTAAACAATAAAATTGGAGTTTAAGTTTCATTAACTTTCTGTTTATTTAAATGTTCCTTCCATACTCAAGATTTATTTATTAAAAATTTAAAGTCACTTTATTTCCTTTCCAGTTCATTTATTAATTTATTCAACTGTTCTATAATTATTTTACTTACAATTTCACTCCTTTTAATTTCATTCCCAACTCAAATTATATATTTGATAATTCATTATTGCCCGATTATAACAATCAATGTCATAGCATTCAATATTTCCACATTATTCATTACAGAAAATCAAGTATTCCGAACAGAGAATATTAAATAATTAAATAAAGTTGAGGGGTCCAGTTGGATCCCTCCAACATGTTTTCCCTGCATCCACAGATGTTAGCACAATATAAAATGCAAATTCCAAATATATACCACACTACAACACATAAATCAATTCAACCATCTCAAACAATTGTTTAAATTTAATCATTTAAATTTAAATTTAAATTTAAACTGAGTGAGATTAACTCACCTTAAATTTTATTTTCCTATCCATCCTTCCCGACTTGATTTTTCATGACTTCAGGCCTTGGATAACAATTACACAGTTTATTAATATTTGAATTAATCGACTAGCAAATTTTATTTAAATTTAATCAACTAATATTTTAGTTTCAAACAAATTTCCCTCCCATAACTATTTTAATAATTTGGCAACTAAAATATGTATATGTACTTTTGTTTTAGGTTTAGTTTTGAAATCAAAAGTATATTCATAAAATAACTTAAATAGATTTCATAGAAACTAATTTATCTAAACTTTCACACATTTTCTTTCTCTTTTTTTTAATTTACTGTAAACGTTTTCCTGCCCATACACATATATATACTTCGGGTTTCCAAATATTTTTTTTCTGAATAACAATAATAAACTTTACCTTACCGTATATAAAAATATGCTCTGTAAATATGTTTAGTCATATATATAAATTTATTTCTAATCGAATAAAAGAATTTTACCTTACTGTCAGTTATCATGAATCGAACCAGCTGATTGTACGCAACGATGCGACCCACAACAACCCTAAATCAAAGAACCTCCAAACCAACACCGTACCTAACCTAGCTTCGACGTTTAGTGAACTCGCCGTGAGGCCGGCCTTGCTCGTCGCCACTTCAAATCCTTAGACCCCAAATAACTGTCTCCTCCAGATCGCAACCCCTTGCACGACGAGCTCGAGAATGGTCTCGAAAATCCCCAGATCGAAACGCACAACGAATTCACGCCGTCTACCCCCACGCGACACGCGCGAGCCCTAGAACTCGATTTCTATGAATGAGACGTGGGAACGAAACTCGAATTTGAGAGGAAGTGTCGGCCATTACCCTTTATTTTGTTTTATTTTTTTTCACGGCGAAATAAAAGGAAGTAGTATAAATAAAAGGGGAACGAGGTAGCTATCGATTTGATTTAAGCTTCTAATGGAAGACAAAGGTACGAGATTAATCAGAGTTGGTCGGTTGCGTACTCAGGGAACGAGATAATATTTTAAACGTTGATGGCAGATGAATTTTGACTAGTCGAATTATTGTAGTTAAATTCTAAATCAATTATTATCAACTAACGTTTATCTATCGTATGCTCACACAACAACTCCAATCGCTACGAAAAATTGAAACCCGATAATAATACAATATTACGGATCCAACGGAACTGTTTTCGTCGAATTCCGGGACGGTGCCTCGGAAGGCTATTTTAAATTCAATTTGAACGATATAAATTTTAAAACTAAACAAACCACTGTTAAATTAAATTTTAACACCTTTATAATTTCCAGTATTATCAATATAAGTTTCATAAGTCTTCAATTTATTTCCAACAGGCTCAAAACTCGAAATTCAACATTTTACTCAACTTCAAATTATTTAATTTAATAATTAATCATTAAGTAAATCATGATATTCGTAATTCAAGTTAAAATTGCTCTATTGAATACTAAAAATCAATTAAATATTCCGACATTAATTGCTTGAAAATTTCGGGTCGTCACACAGGGTGAGGTCATTCCAGTCTAGATGTCCCTTATTATTTCGGCTTAGTGGGCGGTTGCTGATCCCAACCGCGGGGTGATCTCACTCGGGATTATCCAGTAAGGGGTTGTCCCGACCTTGTGTTGTAGGGGAGCGGGCGTACTCCTCGTTATGGTGATCTAGGCCCCGTACTGTGACAGGTGGTACCCCAGTGCCTAGTCATTAGTTGGAAATCCATTCTCCCTACGAGCCTTGTACGAGTTTTGTTTGTATTACCCACTCCGTGGCTGGTAGCTAGAATTTAATCATGTAACAATTTCGGCTATTTTATAAGTATTTGTATATATACACTATTATAATATCAGAGGATTTCTATAAAAAAATTTTTAGCTATCGTAAGGTAAAAACCCGACATGTTTATTTGTGGCGTGGTCTTACGAGATGCTTTTGTTTTTCAAAGGATTTTTGAAACTTAATAATCAATTGGGTGAAATTTTCTCACGCTGGTATTTCAAACTGACTCGGGTATTATTTAACTGTAATGCTCGGGTCAGACCGAGTATTATAGGATACAGGATATGATGCTATGGAGCTCAGGAGACGAGCTGGATTGACGATACGTACATTCGTACTTGTTTATATATATATTCCGCTATTTGAGTTGTTGTGTATCCATTGTATGTTATTGATGTGAGCTGTGACTGATGTACTCTGATGATGTAATATATGTAAACAGATATATTTGATTTTGAGTAAAGTTTATTTACTATCTATTATATTTTATTCCGCTGCGATGGTTAGATTCTGTAACGAAGCGGATTTTTCGCGCTCAAAAATCGACATCCATACTTTACATTGTACTCGAATGCCACGGATTCGACCGTTCAAATCCGAGTCGCCAGAGCTTATAACACAATTAAGTAAACAAACAACACAGCGGAAGAAATAATGAATATCAGTATACAACATCTCATACAACATCCTGATACTATAGATGATCCAATAGATATCGATATACATCAGAGATATGATACAATACAATAGCAGTGGAAAGAAAATAGATAACACTAACAGCGCAATAAACATAACTCAAGACAGTCTTGATGGAAGAACTCCAACAGCAGCTCGAACCGTTATCACGATACCAAGGGAAGCAAGTCTCGTCCATATCCGAACACTGAACTAGCTCCAATTAATCTACCAGACCTAACTATCTGAAAAACCCAACTCTAGACTGCTCGTGTGGAAAATAGTGAGCACCCAGAGTTTAGGAAAGGAACAATAAACTCCAGGTCAGTCATGGGACTGGTTTGAGTAACAAAAACAGTTTATCTTTAAAATAAAACAACAAGAGAATTTATAAAATCAATTCGAAATGCTTTTTGAAAATGAAACTACCATAAGACCTCCCGCCACACACACAATGCAAACGCAGAATTGGAGGAGATTTCTTCTTATGATAGTCAAACATGCTTGATACGCAGAAAATTTCTTTGATATTATTATTATAAGTGTATAGTACAGAAAAGCATTTCGAAAGTAGAATATTAATCTTAACCAGCATAGACATTCCGAACTATGCCTACTATAGCTACCATCCAAACAGTGGGGCGCCACCATAAGTGAATGGCAGGTTATACAACTAAAACCGTACAAGGCGCATATTGTTTTGATTGGATTTCCAACAAATGGTCAGGCTAAGGAACTTCCTACTGCCACATGGGATCGCCTCTGGCGGGATGTCCCGAGAACCTACCCGGCTCTCTACCAACACAAGGCCGGGTTACCTCTGTAACTAGGTAACTACTACTCGAGCATGCCACTCCCCGGTCCTTTGGGACCTTTATCCGAGGCGCCTCTAAGCAACAACCACACAGTAAATGAGATTGGAGCCACCACATAGGTAAATATCTGGGCTCCATACCATGATACCACCCTTTACTAGAAGGGAATGACACACCCTAAAGGGCGCAACCCTCATAACCTTGCCGCATCTTTCCTGTTTCGACCATTTCCGGGGTGTGAGGTCCTGATGCAGTCTCGTCCACAAAGCTATGCTTTATACAAAAGCCATGCTTTGATCACAAATGATCAACAAATGATCATCAACACACAGCAACACTCAACATGCCACACTACCAAATTGGGAGTATATCGCTGACAACCTTCAACTACATAACCTCTGAGCTCATACGTCTCAGAGAAGGGTGTTAAGCTAAGGGAATAAATTCTCCGCCACCAACAGAAATGTATTTGAAAGAAATCTGCTTTATATCTCAAAGTGTAGTGTCAGACATGTAACCATACAAGTCTATTCCGGGTTTGAACAGAACCGAAGGCACTTCCAAAGAAGCCATTGCCATCCGGGTATTTACAATCCCGATCGGACTTCCCATCACTTAGGGAATCTCTATACCGTAGCTACTCGGTGCAAAGACAATCGATAGGTTATCCTATCGTTCTCACAGATACCCGGTCTTCACCACTGGTCTTCAAATGCTATCCATAACGACGTATCACATATTCGGAATGGGTTATACGACACAAAGGTCCTCTCCCGGCTAAACCGAATAGTGAGCGCAACATTTAAAACATATGGATATGGGATTTCAATTAAGTCACAACTTAATAATTCAAAACATTCTTTCAAATGGTTTAAACCAATTACCATTTTCGAATCTTTTAAACAAAAGATTAATTTCAAAAACCTTCAATGGTTTAAATAATTTAAACACTTTAATCTTTTAAACAATAGATTCAATTCACAAAGTTCACCCCATTTACAAAGATCCATTTATGGATTTCAAAACGATTTCCATTTCAATTGGATTAACTCGTTTAAAATCTTTAAATTAAAGATTTAACTTATAACTTCCAAACCGTTTCCATAACTTGGAAAATCATTTTCATTTTTAACTTTAAATTCCTTTTTACACAATTTGGAAGTTCATGACTTAGGTGAAAGCTTTTATTATTCGAAAACAAATATTTTCAGTTCAAAAGAATCCAATTTTATTTACATGAGTTAAAGCCTTTGAATTCAAATTCCCAAATCAATACCTTTAAAATAGTTTAACCTATATAAAATGGTATAATATCTTTAGACCCTAGTTTCCAGATCATAGAATTCAAATTAAATATTGAATTCAAATTTAAATCAAAATATTTAAATTCCAAAATTCAATCAAGTTATTCAAAATAAATTTCATCTTTGAAATTTCATTTTCCAAAAGCTTTTCATTTTAAATCCAATCCATTTCCAAAACATTTGAATTTAAATATTCAAATTCAAAACTATTTCGAAATTTGTGACTTAATCGATTTCCTCGTGAAATCCATATTTGTGTGTGTATAGTGTGGTCCAGGGGTTTAACACAATAGTGCCACATCATTCAATCATCCCAGATTTAAACCACAGAAATATAGTTGATAAGCGATATAAAGTATAACGCTTATCTTCCATTCACAATTCTCAGATAATATGCAGATGTATCATCAATAAATGCATAAATTATACATAGCACAATTCACAGAATAAAATATCACAGATCAGATAGGACAATCAATTCAAGGCTATTCATACAATACAATCATTCATAAGTAAGGTCAAGCATTCAATAATTATTTATAAGCAGGTTTGTTTAATCCTAATTAATTCAATTTATTTCCAATTAAATTAATTACCTATAAATTATTTATCCATCTGATTTGTAAATTTCAAATCATTTGATACAAATTAATTCATCAAACACTTTAATTAATTAAATTATTCTTAATCACTTTCGTTTATTAATTAGTCCTTAATAAATTTATTGTTTAATCACTTGATTAATCACCTTTAATTATTAATTAATATTCAATTAACAATCCTTAATTTACAAATTAATTATTCCTTAATTAATTAATTTTTAAACCTTTGTTAAGTAGTTTAAACCTTTAATTACTTATTTAATCAATCCAAACCATTAACTAATTAAATAAATAAATTATCGATTTTTAATTAACTTAATAATTAATGAATTATAAATCCTCATTATATCTTTATTAACTTAAGATAAATCTCATTCTTATTAGCGATTTTATTATCACTCACAAATATGTTAAAACATTTATATTCAATCCACTTTTAAATTCACATATTTAAAATATACCTTACCTTTTAATAAATTTTTTTTAAACACTTAAATTTATAAACCTTTATTAAATTTCAAAATCTAGAAATCAAATATTTATTTGAAAACAAATTGCTTTAAAAAGTTATTTGATTTGAACTTGTTTAAACCATTCAGATTTAAAATTGATTTGACTCACAGATTTGAATTCAAAAAAAATACATGAATCCATACCTAAACATTTGATTTAAACTGGGCTTTGAACTTTGATTCAAAACTTTGATTTAACTTGCTTTTTTTTAAAGCTTGAATATTCAAAGTACCATTTGAATCTAACTTAAACTTGATTTAACTTTATTTAGATCAAGCTTACAGATTTAAATTCATTTAGCTTTGGTCTAAATTCAATTTGCAGACAGTTTTGAACAAAATTGTACCCAGTTAAACCATCCTGAGGCAACTCAGTTTTACTTCAAGTCACTCCCCTACGCGCTTCGAGCAAAACACAGGAATAACTCGGGAAAAATGCATGCTTACCTCCTTCAACTTCAACCCAACACCATCAGAACAAAATGTGCACGGTGCACGTGCACCGTGGTTTCGACAACTCCGGTCGACCTCACTGGCCTCCTCACATCGGCGATCTCCCCTCCTTAACGACCCCGACCATCAAAACTCACACAACAACTCGAATTTGAATTCGAGCGCCCGAGCCCCAAACCTGGAACCAGAAATGAGCATCAGGTCGAAACCTGGAACACGCAACAATGACCTACCTCAAACCTGTCAACGCCGCTTCCTTAGAGCTCCGACCACCTTAACGTGCGAAAATTCGGCCAACACTTCGTCGCCTCAACCTCTACCACCACCTAACAGCCCATAGCACTCGATCATCTACAAATGCCAAGGTGACCGATTTTATCTAACCCAGTAAAACTAGTTCCAGAAGGAATCCCACTGCCGCAACCACCATGGTGAACTACATCACCATCTATCATTTTCCCCAAATGCTACGATCACTCCTCCATTATCAAGCAGAACCCCGACTCCCTTCAGTCACAATAATCATCAGAGAAACCCAATTTTCATATTTCGTTCAAACCAAAAATGCTCATTCAATACTTAACTTAAAAATGTGATTTTAGTTTTAAAAATCATGACTTGTAGTATGAATTCAATATATAGTCTTGAATTTATATTTTACAACATTCGATTTTATCACATTTCTACCTGCTTGCCTGTAAAACAAAGTCTCGGTGTATATTTTACACATTAGGGGTTAAATCAACTTTTAAAAATCTGGATATAAGCTTAAATATTTTGGTTTGGTTGAAGCTTAAACTTAGCAATGATTAAATGAGGATCATATGAGATTTTGAACATATATACAACCTGTAATAAACACACCGAGTTTATGTTTAAACTACTCAGGCATTTAAATATACTTAATTCAAACATGCATCCAAATTTAGTTCAAGTGTTCAGATAACATCAAAGTATGCATTCACAAGAACAAGATGAAACCAAAATTTAAACTGCTTTTAAAATTCATTTCAAAGTGAAGTTACTCACAGGTATGAAGAAGCAGAGAACAGATTTTGAAACAACTCTTTGAAAATCTTTTGAAAACCTTGACTTTGCACTTGAATGTTGCAATGCCTTATTAACCAGACATACTTGTTTGTTGGTGAACAGAGTGGCTTTGATTAAATTATGAAAAGAAGATACTCGGTTGTGTTGAACGAAAATGAGGTTGCTTGATATATATAGGAAATGAAGTTTACAGGTTATAATATGTTTTGTACAACAGGGGACATATTGCTGTGTTTTGTACAAACATAATCAGTGATATTTTTTCTTTGTTGCCTGATAGTATGGCGTATGGTGGCTGAGATGTTTGCATTTATTATCATTTATCTTCTTAAGCAAGCTTCCTTATACATACTTTATGTTTTGCTTTGGTTTTGTTTTATAACTAATACATATCTTTGCATATATTTTGTTTGTTTTAGTCTTTTATCGAAGTGATGCTGCATTAATTATATTGTACCATATATACTTATAAATTTTTTTCATTTTATTTCGGCTGTACATGATATCAAGGTTGATGTCTTCCTTTATAAGCTTCTCACTTATCTTTAACTTTGTTCTTGCCTTGCATGTATTTGCTGTCTTCTTGCTTTAAGCTTCATACTTTCATATACATGATTTCTTTTGTTGACTATGTAGAAATTTGGTGGCTGCAAATATTGTTTTGGTGGGTTGAAATGATCAACATGGTGTGCCAGAGGATATGGCATTAATTAACTTTGTCTTGATTTGCAAGCTTAGTTATATATCTTATATTTAGTTTGTTTCATCAGTTTGCAAGTATAAATACTTGACTATATTTTGTACCTTGTTTATATAGTATGAGGATATCTTGTTTTATATTTTCTTGTCATGTTTCACACTATCATTCACATCTAATTTGATTTGCTTACTTTATATTTTCATAGACATTTTATTATTTTACTTTATGTATAAATTATAAAGTTGTTTTAGTCCTTCGTTATAAAACTTTAACTCAAATGAAAATATATGCTTTTGTTTTAGTTATAATCTTTTTATACTTCATTTGCTTATTATTATTTTCATACTTATGTTACTTGTTATTATTTCAAACCATTTGTAACAATTACTATTTATATAAAAATCAATTTTGTAAAGATATTACCTTAACAACATTGTTTAAAAATAACTCCTTATAGAATTAAAATGATTTATAAAAGAAACCATTTCTATGTTAATAAATAACGTATTTTTTTTGAATTTGGAAAAATCAAATCGATTAACCAATTAATTTTACAAATTTTTAAATCAAAAATTAAATTAATTATCAATTTAAAATAAATTAAAATTTAGGATCGTTACAGACTTCCCCCCTTAAAATGAATTTCGTCCTCGAAATTCGCCAGAGAGAGATAACGAAGATAGATGAAAGATAGAGAAATATCCTTCGAGATCAGCTAGACATAAATTCTGCATTTGGCTTACCAAATCAGAATGTCAACAATATGAGAACAAACTCATGCAATACTACTCAGGATACTCGGGTCATTAAATTTACGAAATATGCAAGGCATTGGTTAGTTCGAAAGGATAACTAACCATTCGTAATATATATCTGGACTCAAATTGTATTCACATATCTGTCTACTTTTGGGTATAATTTCACAAATTTTTTTTTTAGAACCCAAAGTATATCTATCAACCATAGCAACCAAAGCAAACAAAACAACCAATACATCCAAACAAACAATTTTGGCCTATTTGGAGTTTAGTCCCATACACATATATCAAATCTTCTTCCTGTATTTACCAGGAACCATCGAAAAATTGACAAGTGATGCTGAACAAAAGAGATAGATTTAATCTTCCATAATATTTTCTTCAAGTTGGAATATCTCAAAGTATATACCAATTTGACCCTCTTCGGACTTTGATCAACCCAAGAAATTTCAATAGAATTTTAATTTTGGTTTTAACCAATATCGTTTTATCGATTCAATTCAAATTATCCTTCATATTCTATTAATCAAGTTAACTCAATTTAAAATTTCCAATTCCAAATTCCAAATTCATATTCATTAAAGTTTAAATCAAAAACTGATAAGAAACTAATAAAGATACAAAGTAAGAATTTCCTACAACGATTCGTAGGGCCGCCATCACACCGAAAACTTCTTCTGAAGCTGTTACGAAGCAATCATAAGAATTTGGGAAGACGAATTAAAAGATGATAGAGAAAGATTGTTTCCACTGTCGCAGGGATTGACCAATTATAGTGGTACTTCCCTGTCCCCTATCTCATTCTCTTCTTGCACTCATAGTCACTATCGGTGGATAGTAAGAGAATTTACTGAGGCATACGAACGGATATCTTAGGGATATACTCATTCTAGGGAATACTTTACCCTATCTCAAATGAGCTACTTAATGTGTTATACTCCTGAGCTAAAGTTCAACCTTAGCTCTGATACCAAATGTAACGAAGCGGATTTTTCGCGCTCGAAAATCGACGTCCATACTTTACATTGTACTCGAATGTCGCAGATTCGACCGTTCAAATCCTAGTCGCCGGAGCTTATAACACAATTAAGTAAACAAACAACACAAAGGAAGAAATAATGAATATCAATATACAACATCTCATACAACATCTTGATACAACAGATGATCCAATAGATATCGATATATATCAGAGATATGATACAATACAATAGCATCGGAAAGAAAATAGATAACACTAACAGTGGAACAAATATAACTCAAGACAGTCTTCATGGAAGAACTCCAGCAGCATCTCGAACCGTTATCATGATATACCAAGAGAAGCAAGTCCTGTCCATATCCGAACATTGAACTAGCTCCAATTAATCTACCAAACCTAACTATCTGAAAAACCCAACTCTAGACTGATCGTATGGCAAATAGTGAGCACCCAGAGTTTAGCAAAGGAACAATAAACTCCGGATCAGTCATGGGACTGGTGTGAGTAACAAAAACAGTTTGTCTTTAAAATAAAACAACAAGAGAATTTATAAAATCAATTCAAAATGCATTTTGAAAATGAAACTACTATAAGACCTCCCGCCACACACACAATGCAAACGCAGAATTGGAGGAGATTTCTTCTTATGATAGTCAAACATGCTTGATACGCAGAAAATTTCTTTGATATTATTATTATAAGTGCACAGTGCAGAAAAGCATTTCGAAAGTAGAATATTAATCTTAGCCAGCATAGACATTCCGAACTATGCCTATTATAGCTACCATCCAAACAGTGGGGCGCCACCATAAGTGAATGGCAGGTTATACAACTAAAACCGTACAAGGCGCGTATTGTTTTGATTGGATTTCCAACAAATGGTCAGGCTAAGGAACTTCCTACTGCCACATGGGATCGCCTCTGGCGGGACGTCCCGAGAACCTACCCGGCTCTCTGCCAACACAAGGCCGGGTTACCTCTGTAACTAGGTAACTACTACTCGAGCATGCCACTCCCCGGTCCTTTGGGACTTGGTATCGAACTGACGTGAGTAACAAAAACAGTTTATCTTTAAAATAAAACAACAAGAGAATTTATAAAATCAATTCTAAATGCTTTTTGAAAATGAAACTACCATAAGACCTCCCACCACACACACAATGCAAACGCAGAATTGGAGGAGATTTCTTTTTATGATAGTCAAACATGCTTGATACGCAGAAAATTTCTTTGATATTATTATTATAAGTGCACAGTGCAGAAAAGCATTTTGAAAGTAGAATATTAATCTTAGCCAGCATAGACATTCCGAACTATACCTACTATAGCTACCATCCAAACAGTGGGGCGCCACCATAAGTGAATGGAAGGTTATACAACTAAAACCGTACAAGGCGCGTATTATTTTGATTGGATTTCCAAAAAATGGTCAGGCTAAGGAACTTCCTACTGCCACATGGGATCGCCTCTGGCGGGACGTCCCGAGAACCTACCCGGCTCACTGCCAACACAAGGCCGGGTTACCTCTGTAACTAGGTAACTACTACTCGAGCATGCCACTCCCCGGTGCTTTGGGACCTTTATCCGAGGCGCCTCTAAGCAACAACCACACAGTAAATGAGATTGGAGCCACCACATAGTTAAATATCTGGGCTCCATACCATGATACCACCCTTTACCAGAAGGGAACGACACACCCTAAAGGGCACGACCCTCATAACCTTGCCGCATCTTTCCTGTTTCGACCATTTCCGGGGTGTGAGGTCCTGATGCAGTCTCGTCCACAAAGCTACGCTTTATACAATAGTCATGCTTTGATCACAAATGATCAACAAATGATCATCAACACACAACAGCACTCAGCATGCCACACTACCAAATTGGGAGTATATCGCTGACAACCTTCAACTACATAACCTCTAAGCTCGTACATCTCAGAGAAGGTTGTTAAGCTAAGAGAATAAATTCTCCGCCACCAACAAAAATGTATTTGAAAGAAATCTGCTTTATATCTCAAAGTGTAGTGTCACACACGTAACGATACAAGTCTGTTCCGGGTTTGAACAGAACCGAAGGAACTTCCAAAGAAGCCCTTGCCATCCGGGTATTTGCAATCCCGATCGGACTTCCCATCACTTAGGAAATCTCTATACCGTAGCTACTCGGTGCAGAGACAATCGATAGGTTATCCTATCGTTCTCACAAATACCCGGTCTTCACCACCGGTCTTCAAATGCTATCCATAACGACGTATCACATATTCGGAATGGGTTATACGACACAAAGGTCCTCTCCCGGCTAAACCGAATAGTGAGTGCAACATTTAAAACATATGGATATGGGATTTCATTTAAGTCACAACTTAATAATTCAAAACTTTCTTTCAAATGGTTTAAACCAATTACCATTTTCGAATCTTTTAAACAAAAGATTAATTTCAAAAACCTTCAATGGTTTAAATAATTTCCACACTTTAATCTTTTAAACAAAAGATTCAATTCACAAAGTTCACCCTATTTACAAAGATCCATTTATGGATTTCAAAACGATTTCCATTTCAATTGGATTAACTCGTTTAAAATCTTTAAATTAAAGACTTAAATTATAACTTCCAAACCGTTTCCATAACTTGGAAAATCATTTTCATTTTTAACTTGAAATTCCTTTTTACACAATTTGGAAGTTCATGACTTAGGTGAAAGCTTTTATTATTCGAAAACAAATATTTTCAGTTCAAAAGAATCCAATTTTATTTACATGAGTTAAAGCCTTTGAATTCAAATTCCCAAATCAATACCTTTAAAATAGTTTAACCTATATAAACTGGTATAACATCTTTAGTCCCTAGTTTCCAGATCATAGAATTCAATTTTAAATATTGAATTCAAATTTAAATCAAAATATTTAAATTCCAAAATTCAATCAAGTTATTCAAAATAAATTTCATCTTTGAAATTTCATTTTCCAAAAGCTTTTCATTTTAAATCCAATCCATTTCCAAAACATTTGAATTTAAATATTCAAATTCAAAACTATTTCAAAATTTGTGACTTAATCGATTTCCTCGTGAAATCCATATTTGTGTGTGTATAGTGTGGTCCAGGGGTTTAACACAATAGTGCCACATCATTCAATCATCCCAGATTTAAACCACAGAAATATAGTTGATAAGCGATATAAAGTATAACGCTTATCTTCCATTCACAATTCTCAGATAATATGCAGATGTATCATCAATAAATGCATAAATTATACATAGCACAATTCACAGAATAAAATATCACAGATCAGATAGGACAATCAATTCAAGGCTATTCATACAATACAATCATTCATAAGTAAGGTCAAGCATTCAATAATTATTTATAAGCAGGATTGTTTAATCCTAATTAATTCAATTTATTTCCAATTAAATTAATTACCTATGAATTATTTATACAATTCTGATTTATAAATTTCAAATCATTTGATACAAATTAATTCATCAAACACTTTAATTAATTAAATTATTCTTAATCACTTTCATTTATTAATTAGTCCTTAATAAATTTATTGTTTAATCACTTGATTAATCACCTTTAATTATTAATTAATATTCAATTAACAATCCTTAATTTACAAATTAATTATTCCTTAATTAATTAATTTTTAAACCTTTGTTAAGTAGTTTAAACCTTTAATTACTTATTTAATCAATCCAAACCATTAACTAATTAAATAAATAAATTATCGATTTTTAATTAACTTAATAATTAATGAATTATAAATCCTCATTATATCTTCATTAACTTAAGATAAATCTCATTCTCATTAGTGATTTTATTATCACTCACAAATATGTTAAAACATTTATATTCAATCCACTTTTAAATTCACATATTTAAAATATACCTTACCTTTTAATAATTTTTTTTTAAACATTTAAATTTATAAACCTTCATTGAATTTCAAAATCTAGAATTCAAATTTTTATTTGAAAACAAATTGCTTTAAAAAGTTATTTGATTTGAACTTGTTTAAACCATTCAGATTTAAAACTGATTTGACTAACAGATTTGAATTCAAAAAAAAATACATGAATCCATACCTAAACATTTGATTTAAACTGGGCTTTGAACTTTGATTCAAAACTTTGATTTAACTCGCTTTTTTTTTAAAGCTTGAAGATTCAAAGTACCATTTGAATCTAACTTAAACTTGATTTAACTTTATTTAGATAAAGCTTACCGATTTAAATTCATTTAGCTTTGGTCTAAATTCAATTTGCAGACAGTTTTGAACAAAATTGTACCCGGTTAAACCATCTTGAGGCAACTCAGCTTTACTTCGAGTCACTCCCCTACGCGCTTCGAGCAAAACACAGGAATAAATCGAGAAAAATGCATGCTTACCTCCTTCAACTTCAACCCAACACCATCAGAACAAAATGTGCATGGTGCACGTGCACCATGGCTTCGACAACTCCGGTCGACCTCACTGGCCTCCTCACATCGGCGATCACCCCTCCTTAACGACTCCGACCATCAAAACTCACACAACAACTCGAATTTGAATTCGAGCACCCGAGCCCAAAACCTGGAACCAAAAATGAGCATCAGGTTGAAACCTGGAACACGCAACAATGACCTACCTCAAACCTGTCAACGCCGCTTCCTCAGAGCTCCGACCACCTGAACGTGCGAAACTTCGCCAACACTTCGTCGCCTCAACCTCTACCACCACCCAACAGCCCATAGCACTCGATCACCTACAAATGCCAAGGTGACCGATTTTATCTAACCCAGTAAAACTAGGGTTCCAGAAGGAATCCCACTGCCGCAACGTCCATGGTGAACTACATAACCATTTACCATTTTCCCCAAATGCTACGATCACTCCTCCATCATCAAGCAGAACCCCGACTCCCTTCAGTCACGATAATCATCAGAGAAACCCAATTTTCATATTTCGTTCAAACCAAAAATGCTCATTCAATACTTAACGTAAAAATGTGATTTTAGTTTTAAAAATCATGACTTGTAGTATGAATTCAATATATAGTCTTGAATTTATATTTTACAACATTCGATTTTATCACATTTCTACCTGCTTGCCTGTAAAACAAAGTATCAGTGTATATTTCACACATCAGGGGTTAAATCAACTTTTAAAAATCTGGATATAAGCTTAAATATTTTGGTTTGGTTGAAGCTTAAACTTAGCAATGATTAAATGAGGATCATATGAGATTTTGAACATATATACAACTTGTAATAAACACACAGAGTTTATGTTTAAACTACTCAGGCATTTAAATATACTTAATTCAAACGTGCATCCAAATTTAGTTCAAGTGTTCAGATAACATCAAAGTATGCATTCATAACAACAAGATGAAACCAAGATTTAAACTGCTTTTAAAATTCATTTCAAAGTGAAGTTTCACAGGTATGAAGAAGCAGAGAACAGATTTTGAAACAACTCTTTGAAAATCTTTTGAAAACCTTGACTTTGCACTTGAATGTTGCAATGCCTTACTAACCAGACATACTTGTTTGTTGGTGAACAGAGTGGCTTTGATTAAATTATGAAAAGAAGATACTCGGTTGTGTTGAACGAAAATGAGGTTGCTTGATATATACAGGAAATGAAGTTTAGAGGTTATAATATGTTTTGTACAACAGGGTGACATATTGTTGTGTTTTGTACAAACATAATCAGTGATATTTTTTTCTTTGTTGGTTGATAGTATGGCGTATGGTGGCTGAGATGTTTGCATTTATTATCATTTATCTTCTTAAGCAAGCTTCCTTATACATACTTTATGTTTTGCTTTGGTTTTGTTTTATAACTAATACATATCTTTGCATATATTTTGTTTGTTTTAGTCTTTTATTGAAGTGATGCTGCATTAATTATATTGTACCATATATACTTATAATATTTTTTCATTTTATTTCGGCTGTACATGATATCAAGGTTGATGTCTTCCTTTATAAGCTTCTCACTTATCTTTAACTTTGTTCTTGCCTTGCATGTATTTGTTGTCTTCTTGCTTTAAGCTTCATACTTTCATTTACATGTTTTCTTTTGGTGACTATGTAGAAATTTGGTGGTTGCAAATATTGTTTTGGTGGGCTGAAATGATCAACATGGTGTGCCAGAGGATATGGCATTAATTAACTTTTTCTTGATTTGCAAGCTTAGTTATATATCTTATATTTAGTTTGTTTCATCAGTTTGCAAATATAAATACTTGACTATATTTTGTACCTTGTTTATATAGTATGAGGATATCTTGTTTTATATTTTCTTGTCATGTTTCACATTATCATTCACATCTAGTTTGATTTGCTTACTTTATATTTTCATAGACATTTTATTATTTTACTTTATGTATAAACTATAAAGTTGTTTTAGTCCTTTGTTATAAAACTTTAACTCAAATGAAAATATATGCTTTTGTTTTAGTTATAATCTTTTTATACTTCATTTTCTTATTATTATTTTCATACTTATGTTACTTGTTATTATTTCAAACCATTTGTAACAATTACTATTTATATAAAAATCAATTTTGTAAAGATATTACCTTAACAACATTGTTTAAAAATAACTCCTTATTGAATTAAAATGATTTATAAAAGAAACCATTTCTATGTTAATAAATAACAAATTTTATTTGAATTTGGAAAAATCAAATCGATTAACCAATTAATTTTACAAATTTTTAAATCAAAAATTAAATTAATTATCAATTTAAAATAAATTAAAATTCGGGATCGTTACAGATTCTGATGTTGATTTTGTTTTCTCTTCTTCTACCTCTTCTTCGTAAACCCAAATGGTTCGTAATTCTATGCAACTTGAGTTGATTGTTGTAGAATAGTGTTGACTTAAGGGGTAAGGATTTGCGAGTCGTTACAGTTGGTATCAGAGCTTAGGTTGGTGATAACCTTGGCTCTGGTGGGAATTACTCAACTAAAATAGAGTCCGTAGTACTCTATAATAAGCTTGAGCGTATTAATAGATATGAGTGCGGAATTGTTAGTGAATATAAAATTGTTTTAATATTGTGTTGATTGATTTATTGAGTGGCATATGAACCTTTGTCGACACAGTCTGCGCAACTGTATCGAAGGGGTTTCTAAACACTTGAACAGAACAATTGACACGGTATTGTTTTAAATGCGGGTAAATGAAATAATTTTACCCAAAATATATTTTGATATAAAGAAATTTTTTTGAAAACTATTTAGCTAATATATGGTTGTTTGGATGTTAGAAATGATGATATTAAAGTATTAACATTGTTAAGTGAAAATTTAACTAGAAATTGAAAATATAACCAAAGTTTGAAGGATTAAATTCATTATAAAATGAAATTTATAAATATGAATTATAAATGTAATTTATTAATTGAAATACAATCAAATGGAAATTTATATAAGCATAAACTATACAAATGCATTATAGTTAAATTTGGATTTAAAATAGAATTTGAAACTTTAAAACCCCGGAAATTTTGGAAGTATTTTGAAGATAAATTGTAGCATTGTTGTTTTTGGGGCATTTCTGAAAGAAAATTGTTTCAAATAAATTTTGGAAAGAGATATAGCATTGAATTCACTTCAGTAGCTGGAAAATAACTTCGGTGATGACTGCAGCATCATCGATTTTCATTCTCGAGTCTCTAAGTGATGAATTGCTGCCAAGTTGATTTGTTCAGGAAAACCTGTTTGTTTTGAAATTTCAAAGGAAGTTGTTGGGAATAAAACCAGGATGGATTTGATTTTTGAGAAGTGTGATTTGGGAATGTTGGAGATTTCAAAATAATTTTAAACTAAAAGTCGGGTTTTTAAGATCCTGATGAGATAAGTTGTAAGCTTATATATGGAGATGGTTTTTAAATCAGTAAGGAAATACAAGCTTTGAATGTTGGGAATTTAATTTTAAGTGAATAGTTAAAAATGGAATTAACTTAAATTGGAAAATAAAAATTTGATTGGATTGACATTAATTGGATAGGCTGAAATAATATCCAGCTTTATTCGAGTCAAGTTGGAATCGAATTGAGTTTAATAAAGCCGAGTTAAAATAGGATTGGAATTGAAATAAATAATAAGAATAACGAGTAAGAGAATTAAAATTCCATAGAAATAAAATATGTTTGGGCTATAAATAAATAGAAGGCTTGAGTTAAAAATAAAAGATGAACATATTTAAGCCTAGAATGAATGGAAATGTGTAAAAATAATAAGTTGTGACTTATAAAATTGAAAATGCAATACAGAGCCCAAAATTAATATTTTGATGAATTAGAAAATGAAAAGAAAATTCAAACTTGAATTATATAATGAAATTGAACTAAGATAATAAAATGAAGTGGTATTTGGAATTAAAAATCAAGTATTGAACTATGAATAGGGAAGAACTAACTTGTTAATAAATTAGTTAATGAAATGAGTAAATGCTACCTATTGTAGTTAAATAAAGCTGAATTGTGAGTCAATAATGAAGTTTGAAAATAAAACTCAAGTTATAAATCAAATTCAATTTGAATCATTAGTGAAGAAATATAATTGAAAGTGGCCTTGCAATTAACTAACTGAACTAAGAATGTAATTGAATTGTGAGTACATGAAATTGGGTGGAAAATTGAAAATGGATGGTGGATTCGGAACTTGAGTTATAAATTAAAATTCAACGTGAAGTGTTAACAAATTAATATAATTGAAATGTATCGAATAAAAATGTGATTGGATTAAAATAGTAATGGTGTGGTTTGCAAATAAAATCCAAATACGTAGAAATAAATTGAAATGACCTTGTAATTTTTAAGTGAATTGAGAATGGATCGAACTTGGAAATTTGAAATTTAAAATAACTAACCAAATAAATTTGTAGTTGAAAGGAGATTGGATTAAAATAGAATCAAGTTAAATTGAAAAGAGAACTTTGTTTGCAAAATGAGAATGAGCTTAAGTGTAAAATTTGAATAAATTGAAGAAAATTGACTTAAGCTAAATGAATGAAGGAGAGTTGAATTGAGTTCAACTTAAACAAAGTTTAATAATATTGGATTGGTTTTAAATCAAGTGAAAATAAATTTTTAATCGAAATAGAATTCGGTGAGTTACAGATAATATTTACTGGAATGAAATTCTTAAATAAATAATTGTAAATCATTTAAATTATTAAGGAATTGAAATAACTTGGAATTTATAAGGAAGATTGAAATGGTTATTGAATGAAATAGCTTAGATTGTCTTTGAGCTAAATAAAATAGTTTGGAATAAACAAATATGGAATGCAATGTGTCGAGCTAAATAAATAATTGTGAATGAATTAAAATAAAAGGGAAATTAAATTGGTAATGAAGACGAACCTAAGATGTTAATAGTTTTAAATGAACTAATTTGGATAATAAAATGAAATGCAAATAAATGGATTCAAATTTAAAATTCACGGGAAATGAGAATATATGGATTGTGAGTAAATTTAAAATGGAATAGAATTAAGTATGAATGGAGTTGGAACCAATTTAAATTGGTTATAAAACATAAGTACTTATTTATACACATAGATCTCGTCAAATTGCGTAGAATAAATTGTCATTTGATATAAATGGAAGTAATTAAAATTCTATGAATTGATAGAAGTAAAATGAATTGAATTTGAGAGCAATTGAATTAAATATGAGTTCAGTTTTCTTAAAATGAATTAAATGTAAGCTATAGCGTTTTAAACTATTCAAATGGATGAAGTTGTATACGAATGGATTGGAAACCATTCAAATTGCATGAAATGGTTTGTAAATTAATTGGAATAGTGGAATTATTATGAAATTTTATAAGTTGCTTATGGAGAAATGTTTGGTGTGAATTTCTTTTAGAATTTATATGTTTTAACTATTGTAAATAAGTGAAATGTAGTTAAACTTCATTTATATCATACTTACATGTTTAAATTGAGTAAGTACAGGTACCTGGAAGCCGTGTGGCTGGATTTTGTTGCGCTAACGGCTAAATAAATAAGCTACATGCTTAAAAATGGAAAATAAGGTACGCGTTCGCAATTAAAATAGAAAATATGAACTGTTTTTTGTTTTTCCGACCGTGTGGGTCGATGTATATATATTTATCTCTTTTGTCAAATTGCAAAAGCTCCTCCGTACAAAGGGGACTCTGCCAAAAATTTTCGAAAATTTTGGGAGTTAGAAAATTTTTGAAAATTTTTGGAGAATTTTTGTTAATGACAAAACGAATTTAAATTGGCAACTAAAATAAATTAGTAAATGAAACTAACTAAAATAATGACATAAATTAGTTCTAAACGAAGAACAAAATTTATATATTCAGAGTTAAAGATAAATTGAATTCATATGGAAATGTAAGAATCAATTTGAATAGAAATAGACATAAACTAGAGTGGTAATGTGAAAATAAATATAAGGAACATATTTCATGCTTATACTAACTTAAAAATGAATGGTGAATTCTTAAATGAAATATGGATGTTACGAATATAATCTAAGGTAATATTGGAATAAATAGATATTGACGTTTTGTAAGAAATCGATAGAATGTTTTGGGATATTGTGATTGGATATTAGTACTAAGCAGGATATGCAGGTAATATAAAGGGAAAAGAGAATTGATTTTGATTACAGAAGATAAATATGAATTGCCCGACAAAAGGTATGTATTTAAATTTTGGTATGAAAATTGATTGGGTTTTTGGATCGAGCCACTAGGCTTTTTGTTTTCATTTTGGATTTGGGAGGCCGTAGAGCCATTTTGTAGTTGTACCGAGTCAGCCGCGCAAAGGAGACGCTGGCGAAATTTTTCGAAAATTTAGAGAGTTAGAAATTTTTTGAGAAAATTTGATAATTCAAAATTCAGTTTTAAACTTAAACTTGAATAATAGAGAAAATATGATTGTTTGCAAACTAGGGAAAGGTTTGGAAAGTTAATAAGAATAATAATGGGTCTTCTATAAGAAGATAGTTGGTGAGATGTTGAATTGTTAAAAAATGTTTGATTTTAGGGAAATAATGATAAACGGGTATTGGACCATTCTTCCTAATTGGTAATTTCGGGGACGAAATTCTTTTAAGGGAGGAGGAATGTGACGACCCAGAATTTTTAAGCCTTTTAAATTGGAATATTTAATTTATTTTAAATATTTAAAGGCTTAATTTTAACTTGAATTACGAATATCACAATTTATTTGATAATTTAATTATTGAATTTAAATAATTTAAAATTGGATGAAATGTTGAATATGGAATTTTAAGCCTATTAAAAATAACTTGAAGGCTTATAAAATTTATATTGATAATATTGAAGACAATAGAAGCGTTAAGATTAAAATCAACAATGATATGTTAAGTTTTGAAATTTTATCGTTTTAATTTGAAATTAAGATAGTCTTCCAAGGCACAGTCTCGGATTTCGACGAAAACCAGTTCCATTGGATCCGTAATATTGAATTATTATCGGATTTCGAATTTCGTATTGATCGGAAGTGTTGTGTGAGCATACGATAAGCGAACGCGTTGGAATTTAAATAAAACTTTATTTAATCAAAGCAGATTATCATTTCCTTCTTTAACACGCCATCACCTTTCTTTATTTCAATCACGTCGCCCCTTTATTTCTTTTCAGCCGAACATACCGATCGCAATAAAAAAAACAAATATAATTATTCGATCGTTCAAAATGGAGGAACAGGGAGATGAATCACGTCATCTTCATCAAATCAAACCTAAATCATAGAAGCTCACGCATGCGCGCGCGTAGGGGACAACGCCGACTCGAAGTCGCGATTAAAGGGATGATGGTTTCGAGGTTCGCGATCTGGTGTTGCAAGCAGCTTCGCGATCGAAGCTGAGTGACGCTGGGCTGGGGTGTTGGTCGCGAGCGTGATGGAAGGGGGAAAACCTTCGAGCGTCGCGAGTCGCACGACATGTTGTCTAGGGCAAGCGGTGGTCTCGATTCGATTCGAGCACGATGTCGACGCAAGGGTCGAGGTGACGAGGGAATCAGCGGTAGTGGAGGCTGATGGTATCGCGTTCGTCGTGATTGGATTGAGGTGAGCTTGAGATGACGATTTCAGTGTTGGCAGTAAGGTATTCCTGTTATTGATTTATTTTCAAATTGAAAACTAATTTAAAGACTATATGTATATGTGGGAGACAGAAATATAAGTATATATATTGGATTTTGAAAAAGAAAAAAAGGGATATGTAGGAATTTATACGAAAATTTTGATTTATGAAGTTTATATTAGCATACGCAGTCTAAACAGAAATTCAAAGATACATATACACCTACTAAACCTACTATTTAATATTAGAATAATGTAAGTGATTAACTTATTAACTTATTCAACTATGTACTACCAAAATTATTTATAAGAAAATTTGTTTAATTAAATAAATAGTTTAGATTAAATAAATAAATGGAAATTGACGGTTTGATTTATTTCGAATATTAATAAATCTTATGAATTGTTTATTCAAGGTCTTTAGTCTCAAAGATATGGTCAAAAATGAAGTTAAGCATGAAATGTTTATTCATTTCTTCGTTAAGCCGGTGAGAGGCACGACAATCTTAGAAAAGTCTTTGATAAAACGGCGGTAATAACCTGCCAATCCAAGAAAACTACGAATCTCTGTCACACTCTCCGGTCTCTTCCAATCTTGAATCGCTTCAATCTTTGAAGGATCCACGGAAATTCCGGATTCGGAAATAATATGACCGAGAAACTTCACATGAGATTGCCAAAAATGGCATTTAGAAAATTTTGCCTTCAAACGATTACTCCTAAGAGTTTCCAACACAATCCGAAGATGCTTCTCATGCTCCTCCTCGGTTTTTGAATACACAAGAATATCATCGATAAAGATGAGAACAAACCGGTCGAGGAAGTCTTTGAAAACTCTATTCATAAGGTCAACGAAATAAGCTGGGGCATTCGTTAAACCAAATGGCATAACAAGCCATTCATAAGATCCATAACGAGTACGGAACGATGTCAAAGGAATACTATCCTCTGTAATGCGAAACTGATGAAATCCAGTAGCTAAGTCTAATTGTGAAAAGACTCTAGCACCACTAAGTTGATCGCATAGATCATCAATCCGAGGTAAAGGATATTTATTTTTGATAGTAAGATCATTAAGCTTGCGCTAGTCAACGCAAAGCCTAAGTGATTCATCGGATTTCTTCACAAAAATAGCTGAAGCTCCCCAAGGAGAGGAACTAGAGCGAATAAATTGCTTTGTCTCCAATTCAGATAATTGTTTACACATCTCCTCGTTTTCTTTATTGGACATACGATACGGAGGACGATTGATAGGTTGAGCTCCAGGAATAAGACTAATTCTGGACTCAATTAATCACTTAGGTGGTAATCCTAAAACGGGCTCAAATATGTCGGAAAATTCACGAACGACGTGAATAAGAGAAATAATATCTTCCTCGTCATCATTATCGTCATCACGAGGATTTAAAGAATATAAAGATGCAACCAAGCTAGAATCTGAATCTTTAAGATTAATAGAAATCTTCTTAACAGATTGAGGATTTCGAAGATGAATAGTCCGCTCAGGACATAGGATATGAGCTTCATAACGGTTAAGCCAATCCATTCCCAAAATCATTCCAAAGCCTAAATAACGCATGACATGCAAATCGACTCGGAAAGAAAAATCACACAAAATAATCTCGACGCCTTTACACAATAAACTGATTGTCGCGAATCCACCAACCGGATTCACAATTCTCAAAGAAGTCATTAAACACAAAACATCCAAAGAAAAATATCAACAAGTTCTTTTGATATAAAAGAATGGGACGCACCCGTATCAAAAAGAACTCGAATAGGATGATCACGAAATAAAATAATTCCATCCAGAATAGAATGAGAAATACCTTGGCCACGAGATGTGTTGCCAAGGGCTTGAGCAACATTAAGCTTTCCCTCCTTCCTATTTTGAAGTTTGGGACATACATGCATAAAATGGTCCGGGCTTTTGCAATAGCGACAAGTACGAGGCTTTGAACACTTGTTCGCAAAATGGTCTTTCGAACCACAATTATAGCAATTCCCTTGAGTAGAGGAAAAGGTCTTTTCAACAGGAGTTGCTTCCTCCCTTTCTTATTCTGAATTTGTTTGGCCTCTTCTTGTTGTCGAAGTTTGCTTTGGAACCCACCACTTCAACATCATTCTCCCTATCCGCCTCTTCAAGACGAAGAGCAATATCAACGAGTTGGTCGAAAGAAACTTCTAATTTTAGAAGCAATAGCTTCTTGAGATTTCGGTTTAAGCCATAGATGAACCTCTGGTTCTTCTTTAAAGGGGTGTTGATATATTCAACCCCGTATTTAGAAAGCGACTCGAAGGAGGCGACATAATCAGTCGCGGAGGACTCACCTTGAACAAGGTCTATAAATCGTCGAGCCAATGTCACATTCTCTGCTTCTGGTACAAATTTCAACTCGAAGCGTTCCCGGAATTGCTCCCAGGTGAGATCCGCTTCATTAATCTCAGAAATAAGAAGCTCGTACCAGTCCAATGCCCTTTCTCGGAGCATACTAGAGGCCACCTGAACTCGGTGAAGGTCAATAAGATTCATGCGAGAAAAGATTCGGTCGCATGACCTTAGCCAAGCCTGTACTTCAATAATAGTTTCGGAACCTTTGAATGGCTCCTCACCCAAATTAGAGAAATCGCTGCACAAGCATGCAAATCCCGACTTTGGGTGAGTAGGTTCCGGGTTAACTCCAGCTGCTTGAGCATTCGTCACTAAATCAAGAAGCTGTTGAGCAGTCATAAAAACTCCATCTTAGGGTGGAACACTAGATGGTCCAGCTCTGGGACGGCCTGGTCTAGACATTTCTCTTCCTTAAGAAAGAAAAAAGAACAAGAAGAAGATTATTCACTAATGAATATCAAGCAATCTTGATAGATAAAACAAGGAATCATAAAAGAAAATAGGATGAATCGGTACGAAGACTCGAATAAAATCCTAAAGCACGACTCCTAAGAAAGACTTAGGACGATGATCCTTGTTATAATATTCCATATTGTTCCGAAGTTTGGCTCTGATACCAAGCTGTGACGCCCCACCTCTATACCCACGCTAGCCAAGAATATTACGGCGAATGCTGTCAACTAGCACGGAGAATAAGGCTGATGAGGAGCGACCATCCGTGTAATTGCTTTGTGCGAGCATCGATATATCAGATGGTATAACATGCTTTACTTTATCAAGAGGAAATCCGACATACCGACACAAACTCAAAGCTACTACACAGTGGCTATAATACCTTCGGAAACAAATACAGAAATAAACATAACATAAATCAGTCACAGATAATTCATATCACAAAGGCGGAAGAAGATATGAATAAATAATTAATACATGGAAGTGTATATCAAAGTAGTGGTCAAAAAGATCCACAATAATACAGAAGAATAGCAACACGTGCTATACAAAAGAATATAACTATGAGTCTATATCTCAAGTGTATACAACAAAATAAACTACTAATCTAAGTAGTTTGCCCAAAAGTCAGAGTAATAAATCCCTGCGGAGATGTCAAGCAGAAGCACCTGCAACATATCGGTCTGACCCGAGTATTATTTAATAAGAAAATAATAAAGGATCGGTCTAACTATAAATATCAGATGAAACGATATAGAGTAAGAGATATGACTAAACACATAATAATCACAATGCTAAGCTGTGATAAATATAAGTAATTGAGAATCAACAAGAGATTAATCAATATCACCAAATCTACACAAGAATCAAAGAAAATGTCATACTCCTTATTTCGTTCACCAAACCATAAATATTGACGATTATGTCAATGTCAATCACAAAAGTCAACGACACACAAATTCACCAATATTACACAAATTCACCAATGCACAAATATTGATAAAACTTATCAATGGAAATCACAAAAATTGGTGAAGCATAAATTCTAGAAATCATCTCAAGAAATCCAGTCAATGACTCACGAATTCACCTATGCACAAAAATTGATAAATCATACCAATAGAAATCACAAAAATAGGTGAAGAAGAAAATTCCAGAATTCGACACACGAAATCTAGAAATCACACAAAATAGGGGGGAGGCCTATCACACGAAGGGGAGCATGAAAACTCACCAACATATGTATCACACGAACGAGACGCTATCTCATGGTAGCTAGCCATTAATTTTTGACACACGAATGGCCCGAAGACCATGGGGCGCTACCCCACATATGTGAGTTGAAACTCACACAAACGGGGTTTAGTCTCCCTCGTAGACAAAGAGACATCGCACATTGCTAGTCTAAATCACAAAAATGATCGTCATGATCATCAAGAAGTGTCAGTTACAGTAAGCTAGTAAATATATGAGCTTATCTTCATGTCCCATAACCACTAGCTTAACTTAAATATTTACGAACAAATTATAGATCTCCACTAGAAAATTGTCACAAGAAGTTCAATCGAACAAGTCCAAGAATTAACCGACGAAGTAAATGCAAGCGTTTCATACCACTTGTTTTACTATGTCGTTTAATTAGATTTCTCATACGAATGAGGTAAAGGTTTGTATATACTAATAGCTTGGAAATCGGTTTGAGAAAACGAGCTTTGTAATAAAATAGTGTTGAAATCGTTTTGATGAAAGAATTTTGATATTTACTACTAGTATTGAAACCTTTATATTTTTAAAGTGACAAATCACAAAGAAGATTGTAGGAACAATCAATCACTAAAGTTCACATTCGAAGACGTGAATAAAATCCAAAGAAATCGATATCGAATCCATAAAAATGGATATTCCCATAAATCACGAAGAAAATGTCATCAAAGTCGATGATAAGTGATAATAACAAAAGGGAATCAACACGAATCGATTAACATTGGAAATTCAATCCAAAAAGGCAAATTGGACTCAAATAGCAGGTTCAGTCGACTGACCCTGTACCTGGAAATTTTCCAGGTTCAGGAAACTTTCTGTTTCCAGGTTCAGTCGATTGAACAGAAGATTCAGTCGACTGAATCATGCCTGGAAACTTTTGGGTTAGAGGTTCAGTCGACTGAATAGAAGATTCAGTCGAATGAATCATGCCTGGGCTGTTTTTCAGCCTATCCAAATGAAGAGCAAACTCTTCCAAAATGCATCCGTACGAACATTGGCTCTAAGGGATTATGCCAATCGGCAACCCGACCCTATATGCTCCTCGATGCATCACCAAAAGCATGATCAAACATCCGTAAAAGGATTTCACACAAATTTGACTTAAAAACCCAAAAATTGGAATATTGACAAAACCAATCCAAATCAAGAGCAAATGCACATGAAGAAGTGTTAGGAATTCATACCCAACAACCAAAGATAATTATAGTCATGGACGTGAGATAAAAATCTCACCTTTGAACCCAAACGATTGAAGAAGATGCTTGAAAGCAAAGGAGAATCAACCACTCTTCAAATCCAACTCACGAAGCTTGATTCTAAGCTTTAAAAGAAGAATATTCCCAAAGTTAGGTTTAGGAATTTCTGAAATTGAGTTGGAGAAGAAGAAGAGAAGCTTACCAATGGGTTCTTCTATTAGTTTGGAGCTAGAACTTGATTTGCAAAAGAAAACTAGGGCTTGAGTTTTAATTTCTCACCTCTCCCACCATTGTTGCTAAAGCTTGAGTATTAGGAATTGGAAATGAAGTAAATGAGGAGGAGAGGGGTTGAGACTGAATACATAAGTGGGCTCAGCCCAATCAAAACCCTAAGTGAAAAGGTAGCAAAAATCAACTTTCTCCAAACATATCGAAGCTTATACTCAAAAAGGTCGCAAACGGCATTTTAAACTCAATGTGAGTGGTCCCAAGTCCTAATTCGACCGTATGCAAAAAGTAGCTTTTCGGACTAAATTCCGGGTATCAAAAAAAAATTTAAATAAAATATTTAAATATAACATCAACAAATATGTTGGTTGTTACATGTCGATTGCCTAATATATACATTAGTTACTATTAAATGTTATCCATAAATTTATTTACTTGGTTTCAAACTTTTTATTCATCAATTACTGCTCTATAAATAAACTTGCGTTTCTATTCAATTTACATTATTTCCAATTAATTGCAATATAATTTTTAAATTGTTAATTTTAATTTAAATTGCTACATCTAATTTCTAAAATTCATTCCAATATAAATTATAAGATTTTTTTCTCTTTTCCTTCTAAATTTAACTAAAATCTTATTAATTTAACTCATTTTAATCATCGAATTTTATGGGTCGTTACAAAAATGGCCTGGACTTTGCTTCATTATGCATGCACGCTTCCGTGTGTTACTCTGGTATGCAATTGAATGAAGATATGCGGCCTAGACTTGTTTTACTCTTGCAAGGTTTATACGTACTAGAAATACATAGATAGAAAAACAAGTGCCTGGGCACGCTCGTGCACAAATCACATGTATTGAACGAAAATAGCAAGACTAAATATATGTCAAGAATGTGACATGGCTTGTACATAAAAATGAGATATATAGAATACTATAACTTGCACCACGTCTACCCCCCCCCCCCCCAATGCAAGAATGAACTAAATGTGAACAATGTTCACTGAGCAAAATTCTTTTTTTTCCATTTACACTATAATAAAACGTGAGACCAGGGCTGAGATTATACATTTTTCGCACGTGAGACCAAATGAAAACAAGAAGATGGCCTAAAAATGAAGTCCGTAAAGCTATTTCACACAAAAATGAAATCAAAAAAATTAGTGTCTGCCAAATTAATTTTTTTGAACTTAGTATGACAATACTTTGTCTACCCCAACTACATGTACTATAAGGAACAACAAGTAGGAGTCAAGTATGTCGAAAGTGCTAACAAAATGAAGTGATGTTTAAAATTAGCATCGTAAGTTTTTACACTCACCTGTCTGTTCCAGAACCAATAAAACCTCTAGATCCAAAAGAGAACAAAATCAAACTGCCATTAATGATTTCCTTGAGCTTCTAAAAAATGAGCAAAATGTTGTAGAGATTCCCTTCTTTCACTATTGTGAACTAGAAAATGAAAGATGTGTGCTGGCCATCTTTTTTTTTGGTACAAAAGCATTTATGGGAACGTGCACTAGAGAAATAGTACACGGCCTGTACATTTGCATTAAATGAAATTTGTATAAAGTAAACAAAAAAGGGCTCACCGCAAATACAAAATGATGAGAGCAAATGCGAAGTGTTCATACTTGCATAAGAGATTTTCTGTTTACAGCAAGGCAAATTATATTCCACTTTGCTTTAGTAAAACTTTATTTTAAATGGACCACTTCAAACTTTAGTTTGCGACAGCAAATAATCAACAATTTCTTTCGACTGGGACTTGTTCCTTATACTCACGTGAATGCAACATTTCCACTTCATTTCCAACGTGCACCACATTGAAGCATTTACCGACTTTGCATTGAATTTCATTCATATTTTATTTTTCAATTTTAATTTAAAATTACTATTTTACATTTTAATTTCGAAGGTAATAAAATCACGGTCGTTACAGTTAAAATGGGAGAATATTAAGAACCAAGATTTAAAAGCAATGTTAGCTATATTCTTATTGTAATAAGACTCGAATAACAAGGGTTAAGAATTTAATAAATGGATTTTTGGATTTTTATTTTATAATTTCTAAATTTAATGTAATTGAAATTGAGGTTAATATTGGAATTAATAAATTTATCATCTCTAATTTGACGTTTAAGTTTTTTTAAAACCATTGTAAATTATTGAGAAATCAAGAATGATAAGAATGTCAATTTTAGAATTTAAATTGGAAATTTGATTTAATTAATCAATTATTAATTTATTTAATTTATGTAAAAATAGCCATTTTAGCCACTGACTCGGATTTCGACGAAACCAGTTTAATCGGATCCGTAACGGTGAATTATTGTAGGATTTCAGGTTTCGTAGCAATCAGACTTGTCGTTTGATCGTACGGACTCGAAACGCCTTGAAATAAATGAAATTGAAATCAATTGAAATCAATTTGAAATAAATTGATTTTAGCATAACTTCTTCATACGACGGAATTTGGACTTGAAACTTTTTCCATTGCGGTTAAATTATTTTTAAACATCTATTTTGATATATGGGTTGACCCACTTTCGTTCCGTAGTCAGAACGGGCTTTTCGAGCCATTTTATCGTTCAATGCATATACCAATCTGATCCATCCATTGTATTTCAGCTTTGTCTATAAATACCCTGCTATAAATCCTAGCCTACTTCTATTTCTCATTTATCTGTACGTACAATTCAACTATCTCTCTTCCTCAATGGTAGACAAACAAATTCTGGATTCAAAACACAAATCAAATTCAAATCAAAAAACTCAAATTCCTTAGAAAAATTTGAGTCAACAGGAAATTTCAGTCAACCAAAAATCGATGTTCGAGTCAACCGGACAGTCGATCGGAAATTCAAACGCATAGTTTATGTTTTTGCAATCGATGTTCGAGTCAACCGAAAATTTCAGTCAAAGGATAATCGGCGAACCCTTAGCATTGATTTGGGCGTTTTTGAATCGGGCAAAATCGATGAAATTGGTTGATGGGTATCATAGCACGTACTGTTTGGAGCTATTCTATTGTGGTCGTATCACCTGATTTCAACCGTGGCGACCGGAATTTGGCAATTAGGGTTTCAGCAAACCCAAAGTGGGGCGGCGGCGGCGTACACCGAAGGGGGCCGGAGTTGGGCCATGGATAGAGGGGGTTGCGACGAGGTGAATGGCGTTGGTGCCGTAGTCTGGAACGACGTATCGTGGTAGCGGTGGTCGGTCAACGATGACCTGATTCGAACATGCATACTGGAGAAGGAAGGCTCGGTGCTGTAACGAGGTAGTGACATGGATTCTTGCTTTTGGGTATTCTTTTTTTATTTGTTTAAGTTTTGTTTTCAAAGCTTCTAATACGAATAACTTTCGCATACAAGGTCGAATTCATGTGCGTTTTCTCCGCTAGGTTCGTATTGGAATTTTGGACATTTTGGCGCTGGTTTGGACAAATATTGAGAATGTTCAAATTTTGGGTTTAAATTGGATTTGAATTCAGTTTAAATTCAAAAGGCGGGTGTTTTAACCCACTAACAACTTCTAAAATTTCTTATGTTTGTTAAATTAAATTTTTGTTGTGATTATGCATTTATTTATGACTGTTTCGTATATTTTTAATCATCATCTCAGTTAATTGCATTTATTTAAATTAAATGTTATTTAATTTATTATTGCAATATAAACTTCTAGTTAAATGGATTGTTTAATTTATTATTGAATATAGACTGTCAGTAATTCCCTGTATTTATTATATGCTCTATATTGATGTTGTTGTTAAATTGGATGATGATTGTAATAAATGGTTGATGATTGATATTGGATGAATGGATGTTGTATTTTATATTGTTTTAAACTACAAATCGTTATGCACTTTATTTCATTCGGGATTGCGGTTTGAAATGATATAACCATTTTTTATTTTAAATTACGGATTGAAATGATAAATATCCGTATCACTTGACCATAGGATAGAAAATTATATACAGACACTGTCGGTCTATATATGAAAAAAATTTAAAATGATTTTTATGATTTGGTAAAGAAATATATATGGTTTTATGGGATATTGACAAAGGTTATTCTATGTATAGTCAAATTCTCGGTTTTAATCTACGTATAAATTGGGTTTAAAGTATAAAAGAAGTTTAATAATAAATTTTTAATTTTATTAAGATATAATACGGTCAAGTATTTATTCAAATTTATTTATAGAGTTTATAATGACTTAAATAAAATTAAGGTTGGAAGATAAATGTGAATCTGATTGAATTAAAGTATTTAAGAATTATCCTAGAATAAAATTTGATTTGAAATGTAAATAAACTGAGAATTTGAAGGTATGATTTTATAACTTGATTTTTGTTTAGAGGATGTGAATGAATATCAAATTGAATTAAATGAATATTATCAAGTTAATTAAATTGAAAGAATATCCAGTTATTTGAGTTCTAAAGGTTTTACTAAAATGATATTTGATTTATTAAGTAAACATTTCAAATCTAAATAATAGTAGTTGAAATTGATATGTATGAAATTATCGAAGAATAAGTATTGAAATGTTGAATAATTAAAGCTTTCAAATATATGGAAATTTAAATGGTTTATTTTTGATTTAAATCTATAATGGGAATTGATTTGTGAAGGTGAGAAAGCTATTTTATTATATAAAGTAATTTAATTTAATATTTAAACCATCTAAGTGGTGTAGTTATATTTCCAAGTCATGAAATCCAAAGTTTTATGTTTGAAAGGCTATATTTCAAGTGTTTGGTATCGAAATATTATAACTTTGAAAATGTTATAGTTTTGGAAAAGGATATATTTGAAAATGATATCATATTGTTTTGGGTTTTGAAATAGAAATGATATCGTATTTATATGGTTTTGAAATGGATATTATATTCTAGTTTTTAAAGTATAAACTATTCTGAAAAGACCATGGTGTTATAATAACGGTTGGTTGTTAAAGAGACCAGGATCGAAAGTTTTCATACTCTTTGCCAACTTCGAAAACCACTTTAACAACCGTGTACGTGGTGGAGATTCCAGAATGAAGTAGGATGGTGACGGCGTTTCCTTTAAGGTATATACGTGGACCCGACTCCCATGAGATGTCATAAGGTGGCTAAAACAGGAGCAATTCTGGGGCCAAGGAGGTATCCCCACTTATCGGACATATCCCTTCGATATTATTGTCACGAACTGATATTTTCAACCATTCGCATCGACACATATCGGACTTGAATTACTCAAAATATCAGATTGTTAATTGAAATTTGGCAAAACTTAACATATACAGTAAATAAATAAATCACATATCACAGGGTAATATAATGCAGCGAAATAGATAAAGAATAGTAGTTCATGAAGCTACAATATACATCAGAGTTAGAAATAAAATACAACCGAATAGTTCAAATGCAGTGAAGTCTCCAATGCAACAAATGACTCCTCTGAACCAATCAACTGGATGACTGAAAGGATAGATAGCTGGATCTTCAAGCAAAGCTCCAACTTCAAAGGTGAGTCTCAAATGCTGTATCACTCAGTCTGACCCGAGCGCAAAGCAAAACAAAAAACACTCGAGTCAGGATTAACATTCTTATATCTATAAATCTAACTCAAGTGAAATATTAACTGAAATATAATTTTCATAAAGGATGTTTGGGATAACCATCCTCTAAGAATCCATGGAACTATCTATACTGTAGAAATATACACTATAACACCGTGGTCATTCAAATTAATTTGTACTTCAAAACCAGAGTATTATTTCCATTTCATATATATATATATATATATATATATTTTGTAAAATTTTATCATTTTCAAAGTTACGATTTAAATCAACTCAATTTCCAAATTCAAATTTAATTAACTCTCAATTCAACAAATTTCAATTCAATTCTGTTTCTAATAAATAATTGCAAATTATATTGATTTCCAATGCAGATATAAATCACAAAATAAACCATTTAAATTCCAATGTATTTCAAAGCCTTAATATTCACATTTTCAAAGCTAAATTTAATAGTTTCATATATCCTGATTTAACTTCATTATAATTTAGTCTTGAAATATTCCCTCATTTATTCAATATCATTTAAGAAACCTTAAATTACGTCTTACTAAGTATTTCCTTTAATTTATTTTAACATGGAATATTCATTAAGTCACTTAAATCCAAAAAAATCCAGTTAAAATCATATCTTTAAATTTAAATTTCAATAGTTCCAAATCGGTGTTTATTTACTAAAATTCTTAATTACATACAATTTCAAATACATTTAAATCTATCTTCCCAGCATTAACTTATTCAAATTATTACCAAAATCTATAAATGTAATAAGTACTTGAGCATATTATATGTATTAAATCAATATCCGTTTAATTTAATATTATTATTAAATCTATATATTATATTTCCATTTATATATAACATTTAAGAATCAGTATTTATTAAAACCTTATATTTCTTTCCAAAACCATAGAAATTATTTCAAATTATTTGTATATGGACCAACGGTGTTTGTATATAATTTCTTATCCTATGGTCTTGTGATACGGATATTATCATTTCATTCCATAACTTATATATATATATATATATATATATATATATATATATATATATACACACACGGGTAGATATCCATTCTACCCGTAATCCCAATTAATTTCAATGAAAATCGCTTAGGTCTATCCTTTCAACCCATAACGATTTTCTCCTATTCTAAAGTCCGTTCGGGTATGTATCATTTCAACCTATAGTGAATTATATACCAACAGGGAACTTGCAGAGTGATAACAGATATGACAATAATAATAATAACAGGCGTATATCATCAATAACAATATAATCTGAACGACAGGATATGGTGTCATATCCCATAGGTGAACAATTACATATAAATGCATATCATATATATAACAATTTAAAAAAAATTAAGAGTTAAATTTTAGAAACATATTTCATTTGTCGTTCTAATTGAAATCAAATTTAATAAATAAAAGAACGTTAATCGTGAGTGATTGCTCACCTCGAAGTTAGAGATGAACGAGAATGAGAGGAGTTACGAATCCAAGCACGAATTCGAAAGTAAATCAAGATTTGTACAATTTGATGAGCAAAGCCGATAGATATGAATCGACGAGAATGAATAAATTAGCTTGATATAAATGAAATACATATATATATATAAAAACTTTCAAAAATCCATTTAAAACATATATTTCAAATTTATATCAAATTAAAACACAAATTAAATTAAATTATATATATACATATATGTATTTATAAATCTTTGTTTTTAAATAAAACCACATATAAGTCACATATCTGCGTAGTGTAAATTGAAATAAATGAATATATATACTTATACTCAAATACGTAAACAACCTATATAGCCATTCTATGCAAATCTATATAAAAATTAGTAACAAATTTTAGACAATGTACATATTAAAATCTATGTATATACAATACTGTACATAGTATATAAAATACATAAACTAGCATTTGTACCTTTATATAAACAGACATATTAAAGAATAACATATCAAACTTATGTAAACTTTATATATACACAAAATGTCATTTCTACTAACATATATACACCATCAAACTCATATATTACTAACATTTTACATTGGAAAACCGACATAAATCATTTATACCAAAAATCTTTTTTTTTCATAACATATTTTATAAACATAACATACCAAGCTGTTAAAAAACATATTTTGTATAAATATATACTCTGCCAAAATATATAATAATACTATAAAAGCTATATATTTTATATGCAGAAACCATATAGCCTGCATATACCTAACACAAACAACTAATATATATAATAATTTATACAACATAAACTTATCCAAATATGCAGAAATCATATACACATACCGAATAATAAATATGTGTTATGAAAATCTATTTCAAACTTATTAATAAAAACTTAAAATAACCAAGCAGATTATATATATACGCTCTAAAACCAACTCATCAGGATACTTGAAATCTTGTATAAAATAAAATATACATATAAATCTATGTTTTAACAAACCTTTCGTATGCTTGAATATATATAAAGCTGCAAGTATAAGAAACAGATATAATATATAAAGAAACACTTACATATAATGAATGAAAGAAGAGAGGAAACGGTTGTGGGTGGTCGACTATGCGGTGAAGGCGTGGAGCAAAGAGGAATGAGGGGAAGAGTTTTTCCAGAGAATGAAAAGAAGAAGGAGAGATATGCTTATCATGAGCAATATATATATGCGTTGTTCTTATATTTTTTTTTTGAAAGATTGAATGCTGTTGAATAGAGGAAATAAATTAAAACAAATATGTATAAAGTTTGAAAGCTGGTGAATAGAGGAAATAAATTAAAACAAATATGTATAAAGATTGAATGCTGGTGAATAGAGGAAATAAATTAAAATATGTATAAAGTTTGAATGCTGGTGAATAGAAGAAATAAATTAAAATATGTATAAAGATTGAATGCTGGTGAATAGGGGAAATAATTTAAAATGTGTATAAAGATTGAATGCTGGTGAATAGAGGAAACAAATTAAAATATGTATAAAGATTGAATGTTGGTGAACGGAGGAAATAAATTAAAACAAATATGTATAAAGATTGAATGCTGGTGAATAGAGGAAATAAATTAAAACAAATATGTATAAAGATTGAATGCTGGTGAATAGAGGAAATAATGCAAAATATGTATAAAGTTTGAATGCTGGTAAATAGAGGAAACAAATTAAAATATGTATAAAGATTGAGTGCTTGTGTATGAGGAAATAATGTAAAATATGTATAAAGTTTGAATGTTGGTAAATAAAGGAAATAAATTAAAATATGTATAAAGTTTGAATGCAAGTGAATAGTTGAAATAATGTAAAATATGTATAAAGATTGAATGTTGGTGAATAGAGGAAATAATGTAAAATATGTATAAAGATTGAATGTTGGTGAATAGAGGAAATAATGTAAAATAAGTATAAAGATTGAATGCTGGTGAATAGAGGAAATAATGTAAAATATGTATAAAGATTGAATGTTGGCTAATAGAGGAAATAATGTAAAATATGTATAAAGATTGAATGTTGATGAGTAGAGGAAACAAATTAAAATTTCACAAAATTCAATTAATTTAATAAATAAAATCACTAAAATTTTGGGCCGTTACAATTATACTTTGACTTTTGGATTGATTCGGTGGCCACTTTTGTTTTTATTAAGGGGTGTGGCTCGAGGTGGGCGGTAGCTGCGGCTGTGCATTACCACCAGCCCGGATGCGTAATTGGTATATCTACCCTAGCATTGCCTAGTTGTGCCGTGTCACCAACCCTAGCGCACCTTATACGATTTTGTTTTGTACCATACCTATAGAGTGCCTTCTGACAACGCCCAGTACAGGGGAGATTACGGTACTATATAGGCTATGGGAATATATTACGTGTTAAGGGGAATATTGGGTCACTCGTTAACACTATTTTAAAGTAAGTTTATTTTACTAATAGATACTATTAAAATAGCGAAGTATTACTACATAGTAAATAGTTTAACGGATCCTTAGGAGATGTGAATCCCGAGCATCTTTTAAGTTACTGCACTCATATTTATTTCTGTTACTTTAACTCATATAAGATCTTTTAATTCTGACTCAAGTGTTTTGTCTTTTCAATTCGCTCGGGTCAGTCCGAGCATTTCAAGATTTGGAGATTCTTATTCTAGAGGACGAATATGAAGATTTTATTACTATTATCTAGTATATTATTCCACTACACTATTTTATTCCGCTGCATAATTATTATTCTATGGTATGTGTAACTCTGATACGTTTTGTATAAATATAATAGAATATTTTGTAAACAACTTCATGAACTGTTTATTTGATTATTATATTTTATCGTTCCGCTGCAAGATTCTATTTTGTTTTATTTCTATCTCTGCTTTTCTTATTTACTCCATAACAATCCACACTTCTGTATGGTTTAAGTCTGACGTATGTGGTTTATCGTTGGTTTAAAATGTACAAAAAGGCGGGATGTTACATCTGATATCAGAGCTTTGGTTTAGCGATAAACCTTAGCTTTGTGGGGTCTGACACTTTATTAATAGGGTAGAAATCCCTATGGGATTCATTGAGTGTATATATGAGAGAGCGCATTTGTTAGTGTTATATAAAGGTTTTAATATTGTGTTAATTTGTTCCGTTTTGTATTTATAAATTCTTCTTGGTGCATGGGACGCTATGACATCAATAGAGTTTTCTAAATACTTAATAGGATAGACCGACATAATATTTGGTTTTAATATAGGTGAATCAAATAATTTTGCCTATTATATTTTCTATATATATGAAGTAAAATTTTGTAAAGATTATATTTGGTTGTAATGATTGGTTGGTAGGCAATGAAATTTATAAATAATAGTTGAAATAAGATTGAAAATAAAATAAACGAAATTTGAAACTTTAGAAGTTAAGTTTCGGGATTTCTAAAAAAATATTCTTTTAAATGATTTTAAAATATAATAATAATAATAATAATAATAGAAGTATTTTCTGATATAAATATTTCAATTTAATTTGAAAAAAAATTGTTTTAAAAAGAAACTTTGAAAATAAATAAGTTTTATACTTCCCTCTCTGTCGCTGGACAATAATTTCGGTGATGGCGGCCGCATCATCGACATTCATTTTCGAGTTTCGAAGTGGGAAGGCCACTGTAGTAGTTTTGCTACAGATTATTTTGATAAACAAATATAAATTTTAATTGTTTTAAATATAATTGGATATATATGTTGTAAGTATATATTTATCTATTATTTTAAAATGATTTGAATTTTAACCCGGTATTTAGTTCTTAAGTTTCCATTAATTAATAGTTTCAATTATTGTAGTGAATTGAAACGTAGGTAATTTATAACTTGAAACATCTAAAGGAAATAAGAGAGTTAATGCTAAGTTGTAAATTAAATAAAAGGAAATTTAAATTTGTAACATATAAAACAAAGGATATTATTATTGAGCATTTAATTAATCAAAAGAATTGAGAAAAACTTATGTGATTTTAAATTGTATTCTTAAAAACATATAGGTATAACTTACCAAATAATAAAAGCTACAATGTTAATAATAAATTGTGATAAAATATTATACAAGTAAAAATTTGAAATAATGAAGATATTCAATGAAATTCTTTAATAAATAAGAATTGGAAGTTGTAGTTGTTATAAACTTAAGTATAATTGAAATAATACTAATTAAGTATAATAGAAGGCAGGTATTGTAAGTAAGAAATTTCAAACTTAAGTAAATAAGTTGAAGTTATTTATAAATAAAATTGTAAGAAATAAATGTAAATTTAAAAGATAAATTATTATATGAATGAAATTAATAAAAATTAACTTGATTTGGGAATTTGTTGTTTGTTTTGGTTTATGGTTGTTTGGGCAAGGATACTTTGAATTTGTTTGGATGTATGAATAATCAATTAAGTTTCATCAAAGACTATTGAGTAAAAGGTGCACTTGATAGGCTATTTTCATTCTGTACAATTTGAAGTTTTGAACTCGAACAACTATTTGTTGTGTTTGAATGAATGAATGATTGATTTGTGTTGATTCTATGTGATAGTTGTATGACTTGTTGCAAATAATTGATGTTTTTATTGATTTGTTTGTTATTGATTGAAACAACGCTAAATATTTCATTTTATATAATTATTAACTCTTTTGGATTATATAAGTGAAATGCAGGTTATGGAAGCAATTGGTACTGCTTTTGGTTTCATAATTAAGCGTAATTGCCCAACAAATAGGTACGTTTCTCGGATTACGGTTTTATAACGCTATCATATTTTTCCCGTGTTGGGATATATATTATTTTTGAAAATATACGTTGTACATGGTTATATTTGGTATTATATTTTCTCCCGAGCCTCTCCGTACAAAGGAGACTGTACCGTAATTTTCCGTAAATTTTGAACGTAGAAAATATTTTGAAAATGTTTTCCAAACTTTATTAGTTTGAGTATAAAAAGATTTAATGGGTATAAATTGATATATTTTATTTAAATTAATTTATTTTGTAAATTTATCTATTTATAAAGTTAATATTTTTGAATAAGATGTATTGTTTATTTAATTCTTTCTTTCCCTTCTTTTTCCTTTTCGGGGACGACAATTTTGAGTGGGGAGAGTGTAACGACCCGAAAAATTAGAAAATTAAATTTACTAATTTAATAAGATTTGGGTAACTTAATATTGAATGGAAGAAAAAAAAATTAGTAAATTATTAATGAAATTAATGACTTGGATAAGATTGGTAAGTTAATTTTTAATAACTTGAATGTAACAGTATAAATGTAAGTTAATTATTAATAACTTGGGTGAAATTCCAATAAGTAAAACAATGTAAATGTTAATTATATTCTATTTGTAATAAAAGAATGTTACCAAGATGAACTGTGACGCCCCACCTCTATGCTCACAATAACAAAGAGTATTAAAGGAAATACTGTCTGTTATTACGAAGAATAAGGCTGGATAGGAGCGGCCATCCGTAGTTAGACCTTACACTAGTATTGTTTATCTCGATAGGAGTGGTATATATATTTTTTCCATCCCTTATTTATTTACTCCCATTGACATACCCAATTCCAGTATAAAATGAACTACGATTGTTTATAATAGTTTAGGACAATAAATATAAAAATAACACAGATAATATAAATGCGGAACACAGATAACACAAAAAGTCTCATATATATAATAACTGATGTCAGTTACAATACATGTGATACAGTACATATGATACAACTGCAACTGTCGACTCGGGAAGTTATATACACAAGTACATTATCGTGATTAATATACATGAATACATAACAACGTATATAAATATACTAACTACTATACAATGACGACAACTACTCCAAAAGATAAGAAAAGACTTCATAGCTCAAGCAGCAACCCAAAGCAGGATATCTACAACCTGTAATAACTCGGCCTGACCCAAGTATTAAATTCAAAAGAAAATAATACACGGGTCAATCTAATTCAAACTCGGTTATTAGTGCACAGAAGCAATAATAATTAAGTAACAAATAGAAAACAGTCACAATAAATTTCGTCTATCGGATCCTTAAATAAAGAAATCGGATAACGATAAATATAACCCATAACAGTGTTAAACAACAATAAGCAAACCCAAATTATCAATGAAGATAAATTAAAAAGATTATCCATGAAGATAATTTAGAAAACAACAGAATTGCCTAAACGGCAATTAACGACAAATTCTAATTATTAAATAAATAATTAGAAACTCGTAATCTAATTATCAAAAAGACAATTAGATATCAACAAAACCATCAAATTAAACCAAATCAGAATACGACACAAAATATTGAAATATCAATTAAAATGTCAATACGGGTAGGGCTGCAGTACACGCACACGTGTACTGCCTCGCCACTACAGTACTTAAATACACAAAAGATCAATAATTCAAAAGCAAGTAGAATATCCATAAAAGCAATACCGTGTGGCTGCAGTACACGCTTGCGTGCACTGCCTTGCCACTTCAGTGATGGTGTACCCAAAAGCTCAAGGATACCGTGTGGCTGCAGTACACGCTTGCGTGCACTGCCTTGCCACTACAGTGATTAAATAGGAATTAGAACAAGGTCGAATCCGAGCTACTAGCTGGATTCAACTCAAGTGAAACAAGAGTCATATGTGCAGCCTCAAACCAAAACATCAAAAATACATGTCTCCACATCAACGACAGAGAACCACCGAGTGGCTCAACAACAATATGAGAGAAATCAATACCAACACAGCCTAGTACGCACCAATGATACAAGGGCAGACTGCAACAAAAAATTTCAGCCACCGCAAGGTCACATATGAAAACCACTTGATTCCACTACAAATACACAACAGGTAAATAAAACTGTCCAACAGATAGCCTGAACAAATTCATTTGCATCAAAGCTTTATATGGCAAAACAAATTGAATTCCACTGTATAGGAAACCGCACTCGCATGTATAATAATACATGCATGCACTAACTCTTTTAAAAATGAGACAACTTCAACAATGCCTGAACAAAATGAAACATTAACTTTGGCCAAACTCATACGTATAATACTACAATGCATGTAAGGATAAAAATGACCTGGGCATAGAAAAGCAAAATATTATTATTGAAGTGTTGCTCATGCAAAGGTGTGCGCCATTCATTGAGGTAGAAAGGTGCATGTACACGTTTAAACAACATTAACTCATGAAGTAATGCTCAGACATGCATCAATGACCGCACGTATGCATCAAAATTTTGGCAATAAATTCATACTTATCGAATCATCTAATGCATACATACTTCTCTGTGACAAATAATAGAGGGAAGAGATTTACACTACACAGCTATGGTTAGTGAAATTTTTATGAAACAAAATAAACTGCACTTTAATACTTGCATGATGCCTCTGCATGTTTTCACGCAGGTTAATGGATCCTGCACCATTTTTCATGCTAAACTAACATAAGTTAGGGTAAAGGCAATATACTATGACCATTAATTCAATGATTCAATGTAAAAAGCAATTTATACAAGTGAAGTCACTGATTCAGGTAAACAACCCAAGCTAATATGATGCGCAGGCTACTGCAGAGAGAGCAACTACTGATAAAGGTATACACAATGACAACATATGTGTACCTACATGAATGCATATACACACACGTGAGCACTCAAGTGTCGACTCGAATCACAGTGGGAAATTTTTCAAAAACATATTTAAGGCCGAGATGAACATTTGTGCAAAAATAAAATTATATACAGTATCTTAAACGAATTCCAAATAACCAAGCGTTGATGAATATTAACAACGAAAAGGATTAAATTCACAGAGAATCCAAACAGCAAAAATTTGAATGAAATAAAAGGTTTTACCATCCTATATATTTCGAGTAGCATCATCGGCAAATTCACAGATTCGAACACAAGCAAGAAAGCATAAAAGTAAATCCCCAAATCAATTTTCATCTCGAATCACATATTCGAACTGCAAAAATACCGTAAGAGATACTTAAAAGAAGTATAGAGTCCGAATTAGCAGCAAGTTCAACCGAAAATCTTTGTTCAAAGTTCGATTTTTTTTTTAAACAGCGACAGCCATCAACAAAAACCCAAATGAAGTTCACAAAGCACAAGGAGGCCGAAGCCAAAATGCTATCACAAAATCAAAGTACCAGAGAATTCAAAACCACAGATTCAAACCAAAATCAAAGCCATGGAAATCAATTAACAAAGGATTATACGACTTTGAATTAGAAATGAGTGAGAAATCACTCACCTTAGATTCGAAGATCCTAACGATCCAAATTGCAGCCGATTTCATCACCAGAGACGATCGATAAAGTCGGCGGCTTCATCCCATTTCACAAGCCCTAATTGATTCGAACGAGGGAAAATCGAGTCGCCATTTCTCTTTTTTTTTCATTCGTATGTTTTATTTTGTATTTTTTCTAGGGTTGCGAATGAAAACGGTTATTCTCTTCAATAACCCAGCCCAAAAATAAAAAGAAATATGGCCAAGAATTTCTTAATGCCCACTTACCCTTAACAATATTATTAAAGAATAACAACTTGATTTTTTAAAAAAAACTCCAATTAGCAATCAGCGAGCAAAATTAATCGTCAAACAACGATAATTAAATGTTGTAAAACCCCAGGTTGTTACAGACTCCCCTCCTTATAAAAATTGCGTCCCCGCAATTTTCATAACTAAAAGTGTCAATAACAATTATTTTTCTAACATAAACTGGTTAAGCTAGAAAAATAAAGGTCAAGAACACAAATACCAAAGAAATCTTTTAATTTCATAAAGGAAATTCACAAATTCTCAACCGAATCTAATTATCAATAGATAATTCTGAAAACAGCAAAACTGAATAAATACGATTATCAGCAATATTTAATTATCAATTAGATAGTTAGAATACAGAAATCACAAAACAGCAATATCTAATTATCGATACAATAATTAGAAAACAACAAAATCTAATTATTAACAAAGATAATTAGAAAACACAAATCACAATTCACAAAACCGTAAACATCTAGTTAACAACCAGAAAATCAGAAAAACACGAACTCCATAATCAGCAAACTCTAACTATCAACAGAGATAGATAGAAAACAGCAATTTAATATAATCAACATAATCTAGAATCAATTAGAGACTAGAAAATCCTAAAATCAAAAATTTAGCAACTATCCAATTATCAAAAACGATAATCAGAAATCTCAAATCAACAAATATTCGATTATCAAAACGATAATCAAATCTCAAATCAACAAATATTCCATTATCAAAAAAACGATAATCAGAATCAACAAATATCTAATTATCAAAAACGATAATCAAATCGCAAATCAAAAAATATTCGATTATCAAAAACGATAATCAAATCTCAAATCAACAAATATTCGATTATCAAAAACGATAATCAAATCGCAAATCAACAAATATTCGATTATCAAAAACGATAATCAAATCTCAAATCAACAAATATTCGATTATGAAAAACGATAATCAAATCTCAAATCAACAAAATTCGATTATCAAAAACGATAATCAAATCTCAAATCAACAAAAATTCGATTATCAAAAACGATAATCAAATCGCAAATCAACAAACATTCGATTATCAAAAACGATAATCAAATCTCAAATCAACAAACATTCGATTATCAAAAACGATAATCAAATCTCAAATCAACAAATATTCAATTATCAAAAACGATAATCAAATCGCAAATCAAGAAATATTCGATTATCAAAAACGATAATCAAATCTCAAATCAACAAATATTCAATTATCAAAAACGATAATCAAATCGCAAATCAAGAAATATTCGATTATCAAAAACGATAATCAAATCGCAAATCAACAAATATTCGATTATCAAAAACGATAATAAAATCGCAAATCAACAAATATTCGATTATCAAAAACGATAATCAAATCCCAAATCAACAAATATTCGATTATCAAAAACGATAATCAAATCGCAAATCAACAAATATTCGATTATCAAAAACGATAATCAAATCTCAAATCAACAAATATTCGATTATCAAAAACGATAATCAAATCTCAAATCATCAAATATTCAATTATCAAAAACGATAATCAAATCGCAAATTAACAAATATTCGATTATCGAAAACGATAATCAAATCGCAAATCAACAAATATTCAATTATCAAAAACGATAATCAAATCTCGAATCAACAAATATTCGATTATAAAAAACAATAATCAAATCGCAAATCAACAAATATTCGATTTTCAAAAACGATAATCAAATCTCAAATCAACAAATATTCGATTATCAAAAACGATAATCAGTATCAACAAATATCTAATTATCAAAAACGATAATCAGAAACAACAAATATCTAATTATCAACAAAGATAACTAGAACTCATACCAACAAATATCCAATCACCTGCAGATAATTGGAAACAACAAATATCTAGAAACCAATGAAGATAATCTAGAAAATCAACATAAAAGGTGGATCTATCCCAACAAATGGCGAGTTTTAGCTACGCCGCACGTGCATCAACATTTGGCCGTAGCCTACCAAGAACCCAACATAATTTTGGCGCCCAACAAATGACCCGGAGGTCCAACAAATGACCCGAAGGTCCGGTACTGGTATTGACTCAAATGTCCAACATATGACCCGAAGGTCCAACATAGTGGCTCGAAAGCACACGAAAATCATCAAAACCATCAAAACATCAATTATTTCAATTAATGAGTCCGGAATTAACCAAAATAGCAAACGCACATGTCCCATAACCACGTGTTTTACTAAATTGTTTAAATCTTTTCATCGTTTCCTTGAAAGTGCAAAATTGTGGATTCCAAAAATAATATTCACATTCTCAAACGAACAAGTCCGGAATTAAGCGAACCAGTAAAAGAAAAGGGTCAAAATCCTCAATTTTGCTGAAACGTTTGAATCGCTTCCTCATTCCTTTGAAAGCGCAAACTGCAAAACTTCTGAAAACAATTTCATTTATTTTATAAAAGTAACAAATTTACATTCTTAAACGAACAAGTCCGGAATTAAACGAATCAGTAAAAGAAAGGGTTCATAGTCCTCGATTTTGCTGAATCGTTGAAATCGCTTTCTCATTCTTCTGAAAGCGTAAATTGTAAGATTTTGGAAACAAATTTTATTTTAAAACGCTTTTTATAAACACGTGATCAAATCAGCAACATCAGTAGCAAATTTCGAAAAGGAAATTGCATTTCTCAAAACACCGTAGAAACGGATTCCAAAATCAGCATTGCGGGATAACCGCTTGAATAATCCACTTTAAAAATTGGTGGATACTGAAGTCAAAGCGACAGTAATTTTTGAACGTCAAAATCTCATCAAAATAATTTGCATCAAAATATAATATCAGAGAATTTTCATTCATCAAAATGTCAACAAAACACCGTGCTTCAAAATTTTTTAGCATCGATGTAAAAATCCCGTTATAAAAATAACGGCAACAAAATACGTTCAGAACCAAACATTGATTCAACGTAAAAATAATGCAGTAACGTGCAACATAAATTTGCACGTATATGAACAAAGAAATCATTCAAATATATCTTCAATGAAGATAATTTAAAACAACAAAAATCTCAACAAATTCACATAACTGCAATCGCTTCGAATCCTCAAATCAGATTCGAAATTTTCAAAGAAAACAAAATGAACACAGCTATGTAAACAACAAATGAAATTTATTTCAATTTCATAATTTGATTTTCAAATCAAAAAGGTTATCAGCCGTACTCAGCGAAGACAATCTCATTGTTTCCGCTGCACATTCTGATAAACAAAACACGAATCAACCTATCATTAAACCACAATTTCACTTTTTATTTTTAAATAAAGATATTAAAAAAAATCAGCATATTTTCAAAACTTTAGTTTTGACTCAAAGCACAAATAAAACATCGACTAGTAGTTGTAACACATGTTCCATCCAAGTTATGCTTTATATTATGTCCATAAACCCCAAGCTCTGATACCAACTGTGACGCCCCACCTCTACGCTCACAATAACAAAGAGTATTAAAGGAAATACTGTCTGTTATTACGAAGAATAAGGCTGAATAGGAGTGTCCATCCGTAGTTAGACCTTACACTAGTATTGGTTATCTCGATAGGAGTGGTATATATTTTTTTCCATCCCTTATTTATTTACTCCCATCGACATACTCAATTCCAGTATAAAACGAACTACGATGGTTCATAATAGTTTAGGAAAATAAATATAATAATAACATAGATAATATAAATGCGGAACACAGATAACACAAAATGTCTCATATATATAATAACTGATGTCAGTTACAATACATGTGATACAGTATATATGATACAACTACAACTGTCGACTCAGGAAGTTATATACACAAGTACATTATCGTGATTAATGTACATGAATATATAACAACCTATATAAATATACTGACTACTATACAATGACGACAACTACTCCAAAAGATAAGAAAAGACTTCATAGCTCAAGCAGCAACCCAAAGCAGGATATGTACTACCTGTAATAACTCGGTCTGACCCGAGTATTAAATTCAAAAGAAAATAATACACGGGTCAGTCTAATTCAAACTCAGTTATTAGTGCACAGAAGCAATAATAATTAAGAAACAAATAGACGACGGTCATAATAAATATCGTCTATCCAATCCTTAATAAAGAAATCGGATAACGATAAATATAACCCGTAACAGTGTTAAACAACAATCAGCAAACCCAAATTATCAATGAAGATAAATTAAAAAGATTATCCATGAAGATAATTTAGAAAACAATAGAATTGCCTAAACGGCAATTAACGACAAATTCTAATTATTAAATAAATAATTAGAAACTCATAATCTAATTATCAAAAAGACAATTAGATATCAACAAAACCATCAAATTAAACCAAATCGGAATACGACACAAAATATTGAAATATCAATTAAAATGTCAATTCGGGTAGGGCTGCAGTACACGCACGCGTGTACTGCCTCGCCACTACAGTACTTAAATACACAAAAGATCAATAATTCAAAAGCAAGTAGAATATCCATAAAAGCAATACCGTGTGGTTGCAGTACACGCTTGTGTGCACTGCATTGCCACTACAGTGATGGTGTACCCAAAAGCTCAAGGATACCGTGTGGCTGCAGTACACGCTTGCGTGCACTGCCTTGCCACTACAGTGATTAAATAGAAATCAACACAAGGTCGAATCCGAGCTACTAGCTGGATTCAACTCAAGTGAAACAAGGCTCGTATGTGCAGCCTCAAACCAAAACATCAAAAATACATGTCTCCACATCAACGACAGAGAACCACCAAGTGGCTCAACAACAATATGAAAGAAATCAATACCAACACAGCCTAGTACGCGCCAATGATACAAGGGCAGACTGCAACAAAAAATTTCAGCCACCACAAGATCACACATGAAAACCACTTGATTCCACTGCAAAACACAGCAGGTAAACAAAACTATCCAACAGATAGCCTGAACGAAATCATTTGCATCAAAGCTTTATATGGCAAAACAAATTGAATTTCACTGTATAGGAAACCACACTCGCATGTATAATAGTACATGCATGCACTAACTCTTTTAAAAATGAGACAACTTCAACAATGCCTGAACAAAATGAAACATTAACTTTGGCCAAACTCATGCGTATAATACTACAATGCATGTAACAACCCGCATATTTATATTTAAATATTTTATTTAAATATTTTATCAATACTCGGAATTTAGTCCGAAAAGCTACTTTTTGTATACGGTCGAATTAGGACTCGGGACCACTCCCATTGAGTTTAAAATGTCGTTTGCGACCTTTTTGAGTATAAGCTTCGATATGTTTGGAGAAAGATGATTTTTGCTACTTTTCACTTTGGGTTTGGGTTTGGGCTCAGCCCTATGTTTAACTTATACTCAAATCTGAGCCACTCTTCCCCATTCACCCTCATTTTCTTCCTCTTTTCAGTTCTAAGGCAATAATGGTGGGAGAGATTGGAAATTAAAACTCCAAAACCCTAGTTCCTCTTGCAACCTCAATTTTCTTGCTCCAAACTAATAGAAGAACCCATTGGTAAGCTTCTCTTCTTCTTCTTCAACTTATTCTCTCACCAATTTCAGAAATTCCTAAACCTAATTTTGGGAATGTTCTTGTTTTGAGCATAGATTCAAGCTCATTTGGGTTGTGTTTGTTTGCACAAAAAATGGACAAACACCTCAAAGTCGTATGATTTAGTTGATTTTATGTTGTTCTTAGTGGTTTGGGTGAGTTATGCAAATAAGTAAAAAATAGGGGCTAAATTGTAAAAAGACACGCAGATTTATAGTGGTTCGGCCAGAACGTGCCTACGTCCACTTTATATGTTATTCTCTTTTTTCTTTCAAATTACAAGTACAAAGCTTTGTATACAAGTATATGAAAGTTGTTTGAAAGTTCCTTCCGTGCTTGAGCTCTCAAACTTGTCTGCCATTGTCGTACCCCTGCCCCTCTATTTATAGAGTGAGGCTGGGGGCAGAGGTCCTGGAAGTATATAGCTGCTGGTGGGCCCGGGCTGGAGCGATCTGGCCTGGCAATTTGGTTCGGTCGTGTCTTCTTGGCCTTGATTCGGTGGTAGGTGGGTGGTTCGGTCCGGTAAGACTTTGGACCGGTGGTGATGCCTTCCTTTCCTGGTTCGGTGGTAGGTGGATTGTCCGGTCCGGTGAGACCTTGGATCGGTGGCGTGGAATAGGAGAGGTTGGTTCGGTGGTACATAGGAGGTGGGTTGGCTCGGCTAGGAGTTGGCTCGGTGGTATGCCGGTCCGGTAGTGAGGGGAATTGGACCGGTGGTGGCTTGGGAGTGAGCTGATTCGGTGGGCATGCTATGTGAGATGGGATTTGGTTCGGCAGTACATGGAGTAAGTTGGTCCGGCAGTGGATGGAAGAGGGATGGTTCGGCATTGTTTAGAAATGCGTCCAACACTTGCCCCCCAAAGTGGGGCATATGCCATCATATGTCGCGCTTTGTTTTAGCTTAGGTGATTTTCATCTGGTTTTGTATGCCGAACCATATGATCCGGTAATCTTGTGTTCGTTTATAAATAGAGGTGTTAGGCCTTCCTTACCCTTTCATCGTTTTGAGATAGTCGAATCAGCCGAATACCGGATCAAACAAATGCTGAACCAAGTGCCGAATCAGGTGAGACATTCTTTTGCCGAACGATCTTATGTACTTGAATTAACGGATGGACTCGTGAGTACCGAATGAACCCATATTTTCAATCACCGAATGGGCTTTGGGGCCTCGTGTACCGAACGTACCTGAAAGATGTAGTTTACCGAATGAGCTCGTGGCCCCCAAAAATACCGAATGTCCTCTTGTCCTTGAACTGCCGAATGAGCTTGAGAAGTGTGAGGTCGAATGGTCTTTGGTCTCGAGCTTTGATGTTTCAAATTGCGAATGAGACTCTAGGCTGCATGTACTTGTTTGTTTGTATTTCCATATTCCTTGTTGTAACAATATGCTTTTCCGGTGTTACAGATAAATGTCTCGCAAAGTGGAAACTCGATCGGAAAAGAGAAAATCTACAGACATAAGTGAGTCTTCCGTCGTGCCCCCTGCCCAGCCAGGACCGGAACGTCGTGGACCTACCCCGAGGTCGCTGGTAGACGGGTATGGTCCCCAAGAGCTTCTGAACTCTCCTCGTGATTGCTTTCCGAGCTCTCTCAGAGAGGAGCAACTTGATGTTATCTCCCGCTCCTTCGGGATTGATAGAGCATGCATGCTGTTGCCGGGGGAAGGAGTGATGCCGTATGACCCCCCCGAAGGCTACTTTGCTTACAGCAGATATCAATGCATGTGTGGTGCTATCCCGCCTCTCAACGCTTGAATAGTTAGCTTTATCACATATCTGAAGGTGGCTCCTTTCCAGCTTCAGCCTAACTCCTACGCCATTCTGGTGAGTCTTTTCGTCATCTTTCGGAGGAAATATGGGCGTCCCCCTCCCAACCGAGAGATTCGGTATCAGTATAACTTGAGAGGCTATAAGAAGGGGTCTCCATATATCAGCTTGGAAGCGGCCGTGCCCTTCAAGCCTGTTCTGGATTTGTACTCGAAGTTCAGTATGTTCAAGAAAGAATGGTTCTTCATTAAGGATGACTCTGTTTCTTTCCGCCTTTTCACTTCCGGCTGTAAGTTGAACTTCATTTATATTTTCCTCGTCCCGATCGCAATGCTTCATCTTATATGCTTTTATTTCTTGCTAGAAACAGGTGGCTTTACGGTCGTGGAAAATGATTCCTTGGCGCGGATGGCTGCTGAAATAAAGGTCATTCCGGGGAGGGATAGGTCGGCTTCCTACCTGATCAGGAATGCCACTCTCCTGGAGTATAACCTGATTCTGCCACGTCAATCTGTGGTTAAACAGAGAGATACAGCCGAGGAGAGGGCTGCTAAAGCTAAGGATGCGGCTACTGCGAAGAGTAGCAAGAGGAGACCTTTCTCGATACCTCCAGTCGTTGGGGGAAAGAAGCTTAAGAAGTCTGATGGACCTTCTCCCAGCACATGTCCAGACATTCCGGAGGAGGAAGGCGGAGAGGAGGAAAGAGCCGAGGAGGAGAGCGAAGGAGATGGAGAAGGTGAAGGACAGGGTGGTAGTGGTGCCGGGGCTTTGTCTTTTGAGCAGGCAGGGGAGAACCAGAAGTGGACGGATGATGCCTTCCGCCAGGCTTTTGAGGGGTTGGAGGAAGGATCAGCCTCGGTGGAGAAGGCGAAGGAGGTTGACAAGGATGGGGCTGGTGCCGATCCATTCTCTAAGAGTTCTTCAGCTAAGGCGACTTCAGCGATTCAAGGTGAAATTTTGACTTCTGCAGACTCCATTTATGATAGGGACTTAGGAATATTTTATGGTTCGCTTCCGTCCTGGACTGAGATTCAGGACTTATTGCAGTATTCTACTCCTCCGCAGGGTTTGTATAACAGACGTGCCTTCTCATTCTTTTTAAGTTAACATATTTCTTGAATTATAGACCATTGTTTGTTCGTAACACTTGTTCTTTATTACAGGGGCAGGCGAGGTGGCCAAAACTTCAGACGTTCAACACCGCCTTGAACAATAGAAGTTACTCAGAGCCTCTGCCAAGCCTAAGCCTCCCACTAGTCGTCCAGGAGACGTAGTTAGCTACCGTCCTCTTCTTGGGGTCATTGAAGAGAGTATTCAGAAAAAGAAGAGGAGTCGCTCCTTATTTGAATCTTCACCCGGTCCGCAGCTTCCACCTCTACCTATTCATGATATCACGGAGGAGGACACTGAGTATATTCCCTCCCCGCATTCGTCTGAAAATCCTACCGTTATCCGCATAAAACGTCCCGACGTTCCTCGCAATCCCTTTGCCGGCCACCCGGATTTGGACCCCAGCTCTCAGGATATCTTATTTGACGAGGCCACGGGCGAGCATCTTCTCCCCCGCAATCCCATGGTTCGGGTTCTTGATGAGGCTAAGTCCCTAGATCGGGATCTGCTCACTACTCGGATAGCTGCTATGGGGGACGAAGCCAAGGCCAACATCGACCGGGTCGCGCAGGAGGCCAAGAAGTTAATGGAACATCACACCCGATTGGCCCAGGCCGGGGAGGAGATAGGGAGTGCCAATATAAGGCTGTGGTTAGTGGTCGCTGATCAGGCCAAGCAACTTGCCGACCAGGCTATTCAGATTTCGCAGCATGAAACCGACTCCCGACGACTGAAGAAGACCATGGAAGAGGCTAGCAGAGCCGAGTTGCGGAAAATGGAGGCCGCTTGCAAGAAACGCATTGACATGGCCATTACCACGGTTGATGAGGTTAGGAGGGCGGATCTCGAGCAGGTTGAAGAAATATCTGGAGGGCTTGAAGCTGCAGAACTTGCTCAAGCCAAGTTAAAAGAAGAGATGGAGGGGATGAGGAGATCCCTTCAGGCTGAGTGCTCGAGATACCGGCGGGAGAGGGATGTTGCCGTCGCTAAGTTGCTGTCCTCCGAGGCCCGAGTGAGGGAGTTTGAGGAGAATGAGGGGATGATGGATGAGATGTTGCAGGACATGTACTTCCGTACCTGGAAGCAGGGTAATCTATCCTGGATGGATGACTATCCCCGGATCATGGCCAGGATATATCTCCAGGCTTTGGAGGAGGCCAGAGCCGATGCAGATAAGGAAGGTGGAGCGGCATTCAGTATGGATATGGTTACCGCCCAATTTTCAAAGGAGGAGAAGGTAGCGGTGAAGGAGGGGATGCGGCTACTCACTGCGGAGGAATCCGGTGTACAGTTGGGGGATGAGGACCAAGAAGCAGGTGTTGGTGAGTTTTCTCTTTTTAGCTTTTCGTAGCCTGATTGTTCGCTGTTTATCTGATGGATTCTTCTCCTGAATTGGACAGGCGGGACTTCTGGTCAACATGCTGGGAGCTCCGATCCTGCCGTCAAGTAGATTCGGAGAGCTAGTAAGATGAGGGCGGAGCACTGATGCAGTTGACTACTTGATTTGATCCGTATAGTTTTTGGTTGTCTTGACTTTCCTGTCTATACTTAGTCAAAAACATTAGTGTATTTTCAGATTGTAATTATGCCATTGAACGACTCTACGTAATTTTATAACACGAGCTGATTTTGTTATATTTTGAATGCTGTCATTGCTATTGATGTGTTGTATAAGAAATATAACCATGCATATGCCTGTGATTTGATTGTGTTTGACACTAAGATTCTGCTTGTAATATAATTTCATGTTTTGCAATGTTAGTGTGATGTATGAATATGAACTGCAGCTATGCATTAATGTATAAAAGTAGAAGGTACCGCCCTTCATGTTTCGGCTGTGGACGGTAAGTTTGCGCGCCCTGTAAGACTAAGCACGGAATGCTGATGAGTGTCTCGTCATCCGATTGTAAGTTTCTGTTCCCATTAGCGAGCGTTCCCTATTTCATGTCCTGTACTTTCAAGCACCGTTACGGAGAATAGGAGAAAAGTTTTAAATGAAATGGAAATATAGGAAAAGTAAAACTTCCAGTCACAGAAGGCCGTCGATGTGCTTAAGTTCATGGCAAACGGGTTTTGTAGTCACTTTCCCTAGCTGTGGGTCTTGGAGACATTTGTCACCCACCTTACGCCTCTGCGGGGAGTTTTCTTTTTTACCACAGCAGCACTTAAGACACATCGGAGCCGATCGCGCATAGTAACTACCCGGGCCATTATGGCCCGTAATCGTGGGTATTATTCGATTTACTGTGGCCGGCTAGCGTGGGGGCCGATCGTCAACTGTGAACTGCCCCTGGCTGGCCACAGCTTATGTTGGGGCTTATGATCGGTTCACAATTGCTGGCGAGCCGAATCGCTGTAATGAGCTGCCATGGCATAATCGGCCTTGTCTGTGGCTTATACTCGGCTTATTACAGTCGGCTTTAAAGGCCGAGGCAAACAATGAGTTAACTCGCGGTAGAGGGATACTGGAGCAAAGTGTCTCATTGGCGAGGGCATAGGATCGCAGCGTACCTGTTAGATTTTGTCCAGGTGGAGTTGTGTTGTGAAGTTCTGAATTGAAATGTCATCTGCAAAGGATTTTGTTCAACAACAAAGGATAAAGCTTAACTAGTGGCCAAGATATAAAGGAACAAGTTAACAAGAGTCAAGTTTTTTAAAGTGGTTCGGCACGAAAATGCCTACGTCCACTGATTCTCTTTGTTAATTCACTTCATATGGGCAGTACAAGTTAAGAAAAGTATCGACGGAGGTGTCGGATGTTCCATGCCCTCTGGAACACCTCTCCGTCCACTGTTGACAAAATATAAGCTCCGTTGTGGAGATCTTTATGAATTACATATGGTCCATCCCAGATCGGCTCCAGCGCTCCTGGGCGCGGAAAGACTCGCTTGAGGACAAGATCTCCTTCTTGTAAGCTGCGATGTTTGACTTTGAAGTTGTATAGTGCTGCCACTTTTTGTCTGTGAGCTGCTGCTTTGAGTGCTGCATCATTCCTTCTCTCCTCAATTAGATCCAAAGATATGTGAAGGAGTTCTTCGTTTTCTTCTGGGTTGTGGTGGATCCTACGGTGGGAAGGCACAATAGTTTCAACTGGGAGCATTGCCTCTGATCCGTATGCCAAAGAGAAAGGAGTATGCCCTGTTGATGTTCTGAAAGATGTGCGGTGGCCCAAAGTGCTGTAGGAAGTTCGTCCACCCAAGCGCCTTTTGACTTTTCAAGCTTTTTCTTAATTAGAGTCTTGAGAATCTTGTTGACAGATTCGACTTGTCCATTTGCCTGGGGATAAGCCACGGATGAGAAGCCCTTATGAATTCCGTGCTCTTGGCACCAGTCGGCAAATTCCTCGCTGTCAAATTGAAGCCCGTTGTCTGATATGATTCTGAGTGGAACCCCGTACCTGCACAGAACGTTTTTGATTAAGAAGTTGATAACTTTAGTTGAAGATATTTTATTCAGAGGTTCCGCTTCCACCCATTTGGTGAAATAGTCAACTGCCACTATAGCATGTCTGGCCCCGCCTCGGCCCATCGGCAGTTCACCAATTAAGTCAATTCCCCATATTGCGAAGGGCCAAGGGCTGGTCATCTGAGTAATTTCATTGGTTGGTAGTCGAGGAATCTTAGCAAATCTTTGACATCTGTCGCATCTTCTGACGAAGCCAAAGGCATCTTTGTTTAAAGTGGGCCAAAAATACCCATATCGGAGTATGTATTTTGCTAGGGTCTGCCCTCCGGTGTGGTCTCCACAACTTTCCTGATGGATATTGGATAGAATTTCCTTGGCTTCTCTTCCAGCAACGCACCTCAACAAGGGGTTAGAGAAGCCGCGCCGATAGATGATGCCTCCTTGCATTGTGTAGCGGGAAGCTTTCCTTAGAATTTTCTTAATTTCATTTCGCCCGTCGGGTAGGGTGTCGTTTTGTAAGTATTCTCGGATAGGGGTCATCCATGTTTCTTCTTCGGTTGCAGCTATCAGATTTACTTGCTCGAAACTTGGTGCCAGCTGTTTTGAGATGGTTAATTCTCCGAAAATAGTGATGTTCTTCATGCTAGCTTGTCTTGCTAGTTCGTCGGCCTCTTGATTCTCTTCTCAGGGAATGTGTTTGATTAAATAGTGATCTAATTGATTAAGCAGTAGCCTGGTCTTCTTTAGATACGCTGTGAGTCGTTCTCCTCGAGTCTGGAATTCTCCCAGTATTTGATTTACAATAAGTTGAGAATCACTATGGAGATATAAAGAACTGACTCCAATTTCCAGTGCAAGTTCTAATCCGGCTATCACTGCTTCGTATTCTGCGTCATTGTTGGTGGCAGCGAATCCCAATCTTAGGGCGTAGTGCAGCTTCTTTCCCCTGGGGGTGATTATCACAACACCTGCCCCCGAGCCTTTTTCGTTAGATGCTCCATCTACGAAGAGATTCCACTTGATATCTTTTGCTACTTCAGATTGGTCCTTACCTTCACTAGTAGTGAATTCGGCAATGAAATCAGCTATGGCTTGCCCCTTGATAGCGGTGCGAGGATGGTAAGTGATATCATATTGACTTAGTTCGATGCACCACTTAAGTAATCGCCCAGAAGTGTCGGGGCGATGGAGCACTTGCCTTAGCGGTTGATCGGTTAAAACTCTGATGGAATGAGACTGGAAATAGTGTCGCAGTTTCCGCGACGTGATAAGCAAACAGTATGCTAGCTTTTCAAGTTTAGGGTATCTGACTTCTGCCCCCGTAAACCTCTTACTTACGAAGTATACGGGCCGTAGCGTGCGGTTGTCTTCTCTCACCAACGCGGCGCTTAGGGCATGTGGTGACACAGCAAGGTATAGGTATAGTTCTTCGCCTTCATTAGGTGTTGAGAGTACTGGTGGCCGCTGGAGGTGTTCGATTAGGTTAAGAAAAGCTGTTGAACACTCATCGGTCCATTCAAATATTCCTTTGTCTTTCTTCAGGGCTTCGAAGAAAGGAATGCATTTGTCAGTTGCTTTAGAGATGAACCGGCTTAGGGCGGCCACTTTTCCGTTTAGGCTTTGCATCTCCTTTCGAGTGGATGGTATCTTGATATCTTGCAAGGCCCGGACTTGTGCGGGGTTTGCTTCAATCCCCCTGGCATGAACGATAAACCCCAAGAACTTTCCCGATGATACTCCGAAGGAGCACTTTAGAGGGTTCAGCTTCATTCCATATTGGCGAAGTACTTGAAACATCTCGTCCAGATGGATTATATGGTCGTTGGCTTTCCTCGATTTTACCAGCATGTCATCCACATAAACTTCCATAGTTCGTCCTATCAGTTCTGCAAACATCTTGTTGACGAGGCGCTGATAAGTAGCTCCGGCGTTTTTAAGTCCAAATGGCATTACCTTGTAGCAGTACATTCCTCGGTCAATGATGAAGGTAGTGTGGTCTTGGTTGGGGGCGTGCATAGGGATCTGGTTATATCCTGAGTATGCGTCCATAAAGGATAAAAGTTCGTGCCCGGCAGTGCTGTCCACGAGTTGGTCGATTCGGGGGAGCGGGAAGCAGTCTTTCGGGCAAGCGTCATTTAAGTTGGAGAAATCGATGCATGTTCGCCACTTCCCATTAGCTTTCTTTACCAGTACCGAGTTGGCGATCCATTCCGGGTATATGGCTTTACGTATGAAGTCATTGGCAAGTAAGTTCTTTACTTCTTCCTCGAGGGCTGCTAATCGTTCTGCCCCCATACTTCTCTTCTTTTGCTATACCGGTACCTTGGTAGGATCGATGTTCAGTGCATGGCATGCTATGTCCGGGGAGATTCCAGTCATATCAGCGTGCGTCCATGCAAATACATCCATGTTGTGGCGAAGAAAATCAATGAGTTGATTCTTTAATTTTCTTTTTAACTGAGATCCGACTCTCAGCAGTTTACTTGGATCGCGTTTGTCTACAGATACGAATACCATAGCCTCTGCAGGCTCGGCGGTGGCCTCCTCCTCTTTGTCCCTGGGGTCTAATTCATTGAAAGGATCACTGGTATACCGAAGAGGAGGGGCTTTCTTTAGTTGCTATGCTTCCAAGCTTTTCATGCAGAGAATAGTCTCTACATTTTTCCCTTTATCTCTCCTGCGATTATTGCGAAGTTTGGTTACATAGCAGTCCCGAGCGGCGTCTTGATCTCCTTCTACTTCTCCCACTCCATTATCTGTTGGGAACTTCATCTTCAGGCACCATGGGGCGAGGACGACCTGGAAGTCGGACAAGGCTGGTCTTCCCAAAAAGGCATTGTAGGCTGAGTGGTTGTCTATTAGCACAATGTTTGTTTCCGAACGGCGGAGCGGGGATGACTTCCCAATTCAACAAAGAGATCCAGTTGTTTGAGGGCATCTTTGCTTCTCCAGTGAAACCATGTAGCGGTTTGTTGCAAGGAGACACGTCCTTCATTGACAGCTTCATTTTGTCGAAAGCATACTTGAACAGAATATTTACTGAGCTTCCAGTGTCTATTAGGATTCGAAAAACTTCAGCTGGGCCTAACCAGGCAGAGATGACCATAAGATCCATATGAGGGTATTGCCTTCCTTCTAGGTCGCGCCCACTGAATGTGATGTCATTATTTTCCCTCCGCTTCGGGTGGCGTTCTTCCATAACAGAATTGACGCAGTCTCCCTCGCCTCTGAGTGAGTTTCCATATCTTTCCATTTCTGCCCAGCTCTTGTCGGCGATGTGTGGCCCTCCAGATATTGTACGGACCACTATCTTCACTTGGCTGGAACCGCTGGTGTTGCGATTTCCTCCGCCTGTCTCTGGGTGGAGCTACCCTGGGTTTTCCTTGGCGGGAGCTGGGGTCCTATCCTGGCCCTTTACATAGCGTTCCAGCCTCCTTCTCCTGATATGTTCTTCAATTAGGTCTCGGAGATGGCGGCATTCATTGGTATCGTGCCCATAAGACTCGTGGAAACGGCAGAATTTTCCGGACTGGATTGTGCGATCTGACTCTTTCTTGTACGGGGGGCGCTTGTATGTGAGCTCATCCTGGGTGGCCAAGAAGATGTTCTCGACTGTTTCATTCAAGGGAGTGCAAGCGTCAAATCTCGGTCCTGGTCGGTACAAGCGTTTTTCTCCCTTCTTGCCCCCTGCATTGTCTCTGCAGTCGTTTCTCCGAATGTCCTTCGCTGCGGCGGGGGCGTTTCCATGAGTCGTCTTAGCCTGTGGTCATGTCTGCCTTTCAGTGGCAGCCTCTTCGAGTCTCATGTACTTCCCGGCTTCATGGAAGAAATCGGGCAAGGTAGCTGGTTTTTCTTTAGTTAATCTTCTAGCAAACTTGGTATCTGGGTGTACACCACTACAGAGGGCCATTAGGGTGAGTTTCTCATCAGCATCTTGGACTGCGGCCGCTGCGGCGTTGAACCGGGTTAGATATTGTTGCAGTGTCTCTCCGGATTTCTGTTTGACAGTAGATAAAGAATAAGCATCCTTGGGTTGTTCCACATGAATGCGGAACTGGCTAATAAACTTCTCCTTCAACATTTCCCATGAACTGATAGATCCTTGGGGTAGATGGAAGAACCAAGAGGTAGCTAGGTCTGCTAGGAATAGCGGAAAGCATTTACACAACACTCCTTCCGTTGCTCCGCTCATGAGCATATGCTGTGTGCATCTTTGCAGGTGTACAACGGGGTCAGAGGTTCCCATGTATGGTTCCATTGTCGGCATTTTCCACTCTCGGGGGGTGATGGCAATTTCAATATCGCGGGTGAAAGGGCTGGTTACCCTAGCACCTATCCCACGATCTCTTTGGTCCCGTTGGACGCATTCTCTGAACAATCGTGCCATCCTCTCATCAGAATATGGGGCAGATAAGAAAGAGCTTGGTTCTTCCCTGCGGGATCGATCTCGTCCAGATGACCTGTAGGGATGGTATAGTCTATCGCTTCTGACGTTATCCAGTGGCTGTCCTTAGCTGCTCGGATGCATGCTAGGACCAGCTACAGTTGGCCCCTGCCTTGATCTTCCCCTGCGGGGTTCTGTTTCGAGCATTTCCATGGGGTCAACTTCGGGCTGGGTTCTAGCTCGGCTCCGTTCAGCGGGGTTTCTATGATTAGGCGGCATGACTAGCTCAGCTACATCCGACCCTCGCCTGGTGCCTCCCCCATTGGGTTCGGTTCCAAGCGCTTCATCGAGTCGGAATTCAGCCTGAGTCCGGGCACGGCCCCTATCATTGTTGTTCCTGTTGATAGCTTCTTCGAAGAGGGAAGACCTTTGTTGTCTCCGAGATCCTCCAGATTGAGACTCGCCCCATGATTCAGTGTTGCGGTTGGATTCTTCGGCATCCCTCAAGCGTGACATGATTTGGTTTACCAAAGCTTCTTGTTGGGATGCGAAGCGGTTAGTTACTTCAGCCACAACTCTGTCTAGATCTGCCCTAGTAATTGCTGTCGGTTGTTCTGTGGCACGGGCTGTCGGGTTTGTCTGATCCTCGTTCGGTACTGCTATTGGAATGGGATGATTCTCTTGATCTGTGATTACTGGATCCGGAATGCTGCTAGTTGTGATGTTCTTTCCCTTGTTGGCGTCTTTTCTCGGCCTGGAAGTCATGTTTCCTAGGCAATGAAGGGTACTATTTGGGAAAGAAGGTTGAATGAGGGAAGCTGAAGCTTCGAATTCCAAGTTCTCGGTGAAAGCACCAAAAATGTTTGCACAAAAAATGGACAAACACCTCAAAATCGTATGATTTAGTTGATTTTATGTTGTTCTTAGTGGTTTGGTGAGTTATGCTAAAAAACAGGGGCTAAATTGTAAAAAGACACGCAGATTTATAGTGGTTCGGCCAGAACGTGCCTACGTCCACTTTATATGTTATTCTCTCTTTTCTTTCAGATTACAAGTACAAAGCTTTGTATACAAGTATATGAAAGTTGTTTGAAAGTTCCTTCCGTGCTTGAGCTCTCAAACTTGTCTGCCATTGTCGTACCCCTGCCCCTCTATTTATAGAGTGAGGCTGGGGGCAGAGGTCCTGGAAGTATATAGCTGCTGGTGGGCCCGGGCTGGAGCGATCTGGCCTGGCAATTTGGTTCGGTCGTGTCTTCTTGGCCTTGATTCGGTGGTAGGTGGGTGGTTCGGTCCGGTAAGACTTTGGACCGGTGGTGATGCCTTCCTTTCCTGGTTCGGTGGTAGGTGGATGGTCCGGTCCGGTGAGACCTTGGATCGGTGGCATGGAATTGGAGAGATTGGTTCGGTGGTACATAGAAGGTGGGTTGGCTCGGCTAGGAGTTGGCTCGGTGGTATGCCGGTCCGGTAGTGAGGGGAATTGGACCGGTGGTGGCTTGGGAGTGAGCTGATTCGGTGGGCATGGGATGTGAGATGGGATTTGGTTCGGTAGTACGTGGAGTAAGTTGGTCCGGCAGTGGGTGGAAGAGGGATGGTTCGGCATTGTTTAGAAATGCGCCCAATAGTGTTGAAGAGAGGTTGATTCTCCATTTGCTTTCAAGCTTCTTCTTGTTTGATTTTGTAAAAAAGTGAGATTTTTATCTCACATCTATGCTTACATTTATCTTCGATTGTTAGGTATGAATTCCTAACACTTATTCGTGTGCAATTGCTTTTGGTTTGGATTGATTTGGTGAATATTCCAATTTTTGGTGTTTTGGGTTCAATCCTTTAAAAATCATAGCTTTGTAGTTTGAACTTGTTTTTGGTGATGCGTCGAAGAGCTTATAGGACCGGGTAGTCGATTGGCATAAATCCATAGTGACCGTGCTCGCCCGATTGCATTTTGAAGAAGATAGCATCTTCATTTCATAGGCTGGAAAACAGCCTTGGTGCCAGTCAGTCGACTGGACCCTTGAGTCAGTCGACTGGCTGTAGCACATAGGCATTCCGAAGGCAGCTAACAGAGGCTCGGGTCCTCTGTTTTCCTGCATTCAGTCGACTGAAACTTTAGGTCAGTCGACTGACTGTAGGAAATTATTTTTCCTTGCTTCTGGTTCAGTCGACTGGACCTTTGGGTCAGTCGACTGACCTGCACCAATTTGCCTTATTATGCCTATTTGTGCATATTTTTGCTTGGTTTCCAAATTCCATCGACTCGTGTTATTTCCCACTTGTTGTTGCTACGACGTTAATGACTTCTATTTTTGGAATTCTTGGGAATATCCATTTTGATGGATTCAGATCGATTTCTTTTGATTTTTATTTACATCTTCGTATGTGAATTTTAGTGATTGATTGTTTCTACAATCATTTTTGTGTTTTGTCACTTTAAAAATACAAAGGTTTCTATACTAGTAGTAAATATCAAAACTCTTTCCTCAAACGATTTCAATAATATTTTAATACCAAATTTGTTTATAAAACCATTTTCCAATCTATTAGTATATATATTAACCTTTACCTCGCTCGTATGAGAAATCTAATTAAACGACTTAGTAAAACAAGTGGTATGAAACACTTGCGTTCACTTTGTCGGTTAATTCTTGGACTTGTTCGATTGAATCCCTTGTGACAATTTTATAGTGGAGATCTACAGTTTGTTCGTAAATATTTAAGTTAAGCAAGTGGTTATGGGACATGAAGCTAAACTCATATATTTACTAGCTTAGTGTAATTGACACTTCTCGTTGATCATGACGATCATCTTTGTGATTTGGACTAGCAATGTGCGATGTCTCTTTGTCTGCGAGGGAGACTAAACCCCGTTTTGTGGAGTTTCGACTCAATTTGGTGGGGTAGCAACCCATGGTCTTCGGGCCATTTGTGGAGCTTCGGCTCAATTTGTGATGGTTAGCAACCATGGAATTAGCGTTCCGTTTGTGATACACGTGTTGGCGAGCTTTATGCTCCCGTTTGTGATAGGCCTCCCCCCTTTGTGATTTATGGATTTCTTGAGATGATTTCTAGAATTTGTGTTTCACCAATTTTTGTGATTTCCATCGATAAGCTATATCGATATTTGTGTATTGGTGAATTTGTGTGTCATTGACTTTTGTGATTGGCATTGATATAATATGTCATTTATTGTGGTTTGGTGAACGAAATGAGGAGTATGACATTTCTTTGATTCTTGTGTAGATTTGGTGATATTGATTAATCTCTCGTTGATTTTCAATTACTTATATATATCACAGCTAGGCATTGTGATTATTATGTGTTTGTTCATATCTCTTATTCTATATCGTTGCATCTGATATTTATAGTTAGACTGATCCATTTATTATTTTCTTATTAAATAATACTCGGGTCAGACCGAGATGTTACAGGTGCTTCTGCTTGACTTCTCTCCAGAGATCCATTACTCTGACCTTTTGCTTACTACATAGATTAGTAGTTTTTGTTGTATACTCTTGAGATATTGACTCATAGATGTATTCTTTTTTATGGCACGTGTTGCTATTCTTGTGTATTATTGTGGATCTTTTTGACCACTACTCTGATATACACTTCCATGTGTTAATTATATATTCATATCTTCTTCCGCCTTTGTGATATGAATTATCTGTGATTGATTTATGTTATGTTTATTTCTGTATTTGTTTCCGAAGATATTATAGCCACTGTGTAGTATCTTTGATTTTGTGTCGGTATGTCGGATTTCCTCTTGATAAAGTATTGCATGTTATACTATCTGACATATCGATGCTTGCACAAAGCAATTACATGGATGGTCGCTCCTCAACAGCCTTATTCTCCGTGCTAGTCGACAGCATTCACCGTAATGTTCTTGGCTAGCGTGGGTATAGAGGTGGGGCGTCACAGCTTGGTATCAGAGCCAAACTTCGGAACAATATGAAATATTATAACAAGGATCATCGTCCTAAGTCCATCTTAGGAGTCGTGCTTTAGGATTTTATTCGGATCTACGTACCGTTCTATCCTATTTTCTTTTATGATTCCTTGTTTTGCCTATCAAGATTGCTTGATATTCATTAGTGAATAATATTCTTCTTGCTCTTCTTTCTTCCTAAGGAAGAGGGATGTCTAGACCAGGCCGTCCCAGAGCTGGACCATCTAGTGTTCCACCCCAAGATGGAGTTTTTATGACTACTCAACAGCTTCTTGATTTAGTGACAAATGCTCAAGCAGCTGGAGCTAACCCGGAACCTACTCACCCAAAGTCGGGATTTGCACGCTTGTGTAGCGATTACACTAATTTGGGTGGGGATCCATTCAAAGGTTCCGAAACTATTATTGAAGTACAGGCTTGGCTAAGGTCATGCGATCGAATCTTTTCTCGCATGAATCTTATTGACCTTCACCGAGTTCAGGTGGCCTCTAGTATGCTCCGATAAAGAGCATTGGACTGGTACGAGCTTCTTATTTCTGAGATTAATGAAGCGGATCTCACCTGGGAGAAATTCCGAGAGCGCTTCGAGTTAAAATTCATACCAGAAGCTGATAAAGAGATATTGGCTCGACGATTTATAGACCTTGTTCAAGGTGAGTCCTCGGTGACTGATTACGTCGCCTCCTTTGAGTCGCTTTTCAAATATGGGGTTGAATACATCAACACCCCTTTAAAGAAGAACCAGAGGTTCGTCTATGGCTTAAACAAAAATCTCAAGAAGCCATTACTTCTAAAATTAGAAGTTTCTTTCGACCAACTCGTTGATATTACTCTTCGTCTTGAAGAGGCGGATAGGGAGAACGATGTTGAAGTGGTGGGTTCCAAACCAAACTTCAACAACAAAAAGAAAAGGCCTAGTAAATTCAAAGGTCCTTATCCCAATAAGAAAGGGAAGCAAGCAACCCCCGTGGCAAAGACTTCTTCCTTTGGTCGCGGGGAATGCTATAATTGTGGTTCGAAGGACCATTACGCGAACAAGTGTCCAAGAGTCTCTCTCTTGTCGCTACTGCAAAGGTCCTGGTCATGTTATATCTTCATGTCCCAAGCTTCAGGGTAAGAAGGAGGAAAAGTTGAACGTTGCTCAAGCCCCTGGCAACACATCTCGAAATCAAGGTATTTCTCATTCTATCCTTGATGGAATTATTTTATTTCGTGATCATCCTATTCGAGTTCTTTTCGATACGGGTGTGTCCTATTCTTTTATATCAAAAGAACTTGTTGATACTTTTTCTTTGGATGTTTTGTGTTTAATGACTTCTTTGAGAATTGCGAATCCAGTTGGTGGATCCGCGACAATCAGTTTATTGTGTAAAGATGTCGAGATTATTTTGTGTGATTTTTCTTTCCGAGCCGATTTGCATGTCATGCGTTATTTAGGCTTTGGAATGATTTTGGGAATGGATTGGCTTAACCGTTATGAAGCTCATATCCTATGTCCTGAGCGGACTATTCATCTTCGACATCCTCAATCTGTTAAGCAGATTTCTATTAATCTTAAAGGTTCAGATTCCAGCTTGGTTGCACCTTTAAATTTTTAAATCCTCGAGATGACGATGATGATGATGAGGTTGATATTATTTCTCTTATTCACGTAGTTCGTGAATTTTCCGACATATTCGAGCCCGTTTTAGGATTACCACCTAAGCGAGTAATTGAGTTCATAATTAATCTTATTCCTGGAGCTCAACCTATCACTCGTCCTCCGTATCGTTTGTCCAATAAAGAAAATGAGGAGATGCGCATACAATTATCCGATTTGGAGATGAAGCAATTTATTCGCTCTAGTTCCTCGCCTTGGGGAGCTTCAGCTATTTTTGTGAAGAAATCTGATGGAACACTTAGGCTTTACGTTGACTACCGCAAGCTTAATGATCTTACTATCAAAAATAAATATCCTTTACCTCGGATTGATGATCTATTCGATCAACTTAGTGGTGCTAGAGTCTTTTCACTATTAGACTTAGCTACTGGATTTCATCAGCTTCGTATTGCAGAGGATAGTATTCCTTTGACATCGTTCCGTACTCGTTATGGATCTTATGAATGGCTTGTTATGCCATTTGGTCTAACGAATGCTCCGGCTTATTTCGTTGACCTTATGAATAGAGTTTTCAAAGACTTTCTCGACCGGTTTGTTCTCATCTTTATCGATGATATTCTTGTGTATTCTAAAATCGAGGAGGAGCATGAAAAACATCTTCGGATTGTGTTGGAAACTCTTAGGAGTAATCAGTTAAAGGCAAAATTTTCTAAATGCCACTTTTGGCAATCTCGTGTGAAGTTTCTCGGTCATATTATTTCCGAATCCGGAATTTCCGTGGATCCTTTAAAGATTGAAGCGATTCAAGATTGGAAGAGACCGGAGAGTGTGACGGAGATTCGTAGTTTTCTTGGATTGGTAGGTTATTACCGCCGTTTTATCAAAGACTTTTCTAAGATTGTCATACCTCTCACTAGTTTGACGAAGAAAGGTGTTAAATACATTTGGTCGGACAAATGTGAAGCTTCTTTTCAGAAATTAAAAGAGCTTCTTCATGATGCTCCTATTCTTGTTATTCCCGAGGGGAATAGGATTTCGTTGTTTATATCGATGCTAGTCGCGTTGGTTTAGGTGTCGTTCTTATGCAAAGAGAACGTGTTATTGCTTATGCTTCTAGGCAATTGAAGCCTGCTGAGACTAGATATGCCACTCATGATTTAGAGCTGGCGGCTATTGTTTTCGCCCTTCGTATTTGGCGTCATTATCTTTTAGGAGAGAAATTAGTTCTTTATACCGATCATAAATCCTTGGAGTATTTATTCTCTCAAAAGGAACTTAATTTGCGTCAACAGCGTTGGCTCGAATTTCTTGCACCATATGATCTTGATATTCTTTATACTCCCGGTAAGGGTAATCGTGTCGCCGATGCCCTTAGCCGTAAACAGCAAGCTGTTGTTTCTATGATGATATCCGAATGGAACGATCTCGAGATTTTATCCACTTGCAAAATTCGAGACCGTGTTTCAGATTTATGTTCATCTCTTGTTTTATGTAGCCTTGAGGCTCATCCTTCTCTTTTTGACCGCATTCTTGAAGCTCAAGGGCTAGATCCTGAATTGGCTCTTCTTGGCCAAAATATTAAGGATATGATTGATATTGAAGGTTTGAAGGACTTTGATATCGATTCTCGTGGCGGCCATCGAAAATTTGGTAGACTTATCGTACCAAGTATTGGTGATCTTCGTAAAGATATTTTAGAAGATTCCCATCATTCTAAATTTACCATTCATCCCGGTAGTAGTAAAATGTACGCGGATATGAAGCGGCTTTATTATTGGGAGGGAATGAAACTTGACATCGCTAACTTCGTTAAGTGTTGCATGACTTGCCAACTCGTTAAGGCCGAGCATCAAAGGCCCAGTGGGTTATTGCAGCCTTTAGAAATTCCAATTTGGAAGTGGGACAATATTTCCATGGATTTTATAGATGGCCTTCCCCGTTCTCGTTCGGGTCATGATAGCTTATGGGTGATTGTTGATAGGCTTACTAAATCTGCCCATTTTATTCTCGTTCGGTCTAACCGAACCGTTCCTCTTTTGGCCAAGCTCTTTATCAAAGAGATTGTTAAATTACATGGAGTTCCTACTTCTATTGTTAGTGATCGTGATCCATTGTTTACTAGTGGACTTTGGAAGAGTCTTCAAAAAGCTTTGGGAACGAAGCTTAATTTTAGCACCGCTTATCATCCTCAGTCCGATGGACAAACTGAGCATGTGAATCAAACTCTTGAAGATCTTCTTCGTGCATGTGTGCTTGATTTTGGTGGAAGTTGGGAGGATCATATTTCACTTGTTGAATTTTCCTATAATAATAGCTTCCAATCTAGTATTGGTATGGCATCTTTCGAGGCACTCTATGGAAGGCCATGCCGATCTCCTTCTTGTTGGCTTGAGGCCGGTGAGAAGCTGGTTTTAGGTCCAGATTTTATTCGTGATTCCACAGAAAAGATTGATCTTATTCGTCATAGGATGAAAGAAGCCCAGAGTAGACAAAATTCCTATGCCGATAACCGGAGAACGAAGTTAGCATTTTCTGTGGGAGATCTTGTGTTCATTCGTGTTTCACCTATGAAAGGTGTTGTACGTTTCAGTCGATCGGGAAAATTGGCGCCCCGATATATTGGGCCATTTCCTATCACTGAACGTATTGGTTCCATGGCTTATCGCCTTTTATTACCGGGTCAATTTTCTGCTATCCATGACGTGTTTCACGTTTCTCAACTTCGGAAATGTCTTCGAGATTCCGATTCTATTCTTGAGCCCGGTGTTGTGGAAGAGATTGAAGTTTCTCCTAATTTAACTTATGAGCAACACCCTATTCGTGTCATTGCTTCGGAGGTCAAACGACTTCGAAATAAAGATGTTCCGCTTGTTAAAGTTCAATGGTCTTCAAATCCTAAGGATTGTTCTTGGGAATCTAGAGAGTACATCAAGCGAACACATCCGGACTTACTTTCTCATGCTCTCTGAGGTGAACTTCTTATTTCAAATTTCTTTTGTGTTAAATATGCTTTTATGGTTGTTACTACATATCTTCTTCTTAAATATTGCGAGGACGCAATTTCTTTAAGGAGGGGAGTCTGTAACAACCCTCATATTTGTCGATTTTATATTTAAATATTTTATTTAAATATTTTATCAATACTCGGAATTTAGTCCGAAAAGCTACTTTTTGCATACGGTTGAATTAGGACTCGGGACCACTCCCATTGAGTTTAAAATGCCGTTTGCGACCTTTTTGAGTATAAGCTTCGATATGTTTGGAGAAAGTTGATTTTTGCTACTTTTCACTTTGGGTTTGGGTTTGGGCTCAGCCCTATGTTTAACTTATACTCAAATCTGAGCCACTCTTCCCCATTCACCCTCATTTTCTTCCTCTTTTCAGTTCTAAGGCAATAATGGTGGGAGAGATTGGAAATTAAAACTCCAAAACCCTAGTTCCTCTTGCAACCTTAATTTTCTTGCTCCAAACTAATAGAAGAACCCATTGGTAAGCTTCTCTTCTTCTCCATCTTATTCTCTTACCAATTTCAGAAATTCCTAAACCTAATTTTGGGAATGTTCTTGTTTTGAGCATAGATTCAAGCTCATTTGGGTTGTGTTGAAGAGAGGTTGATTCTCCATTTGCTTTCAAGCTTCTTCTTGTTTGATTTTGTAAAAAGGTGAGATTTTTGTCTCACATCTATGCTTACATTTATCTTCGATTGTTAGGTATGAATTCCTAAAACTTATTCGTGTGCAATTGCTTTTGGTTTGATTGATTTGGTGAATATTCCAATTTTTGGCGTTTTGGGTTCAATCCTTTAAAAATCATAGCTTTGTAGTTTGAACATGTTTTTGGTGATGCGTCGAAGAGCTTATAGGACCGGGTGGTCGATTGGCATAAATCCCTAGTGACCGTGCTCGCCCGATTGCATTTTGAAGAAGATAGCATCTTCATTTCATAGGCTGGAAAACAGCCTTGGTGCCAGTCAGTCGACTGGACCCTTGAGTCAGTCGACTGGCTGTAGCACATAGGCATTCCGAAGGCAGCTAACAGAGGCTCGGGTCCTCTGTTTTCCTGCATTCAGTCGACTGAAACTTTAGATCAGTCGACTGACTGCAGGAAATTATTTTTCCTTGCTTTTGGTTCAGTCGACTAGACCTTTGGGTCAGTCGACTGACCTGCACCAATTTTCCTTATTATGCCTATTTGTGCATATTTTTGCTTGGTTTCCAAATTCCATCGACTCGTGTTATTTCCCACTTGCTGTTGCTACGACGTTAATGACTTCTGTTTTTGGAATTTTTGGGAATATCCATTTTGATGGATTCAGATCGATTTCTTTGGATTTTTATTTACATCTTCGTATGTGAATTTTAGTGATTGATTGTTTCTACAATCATTTTTGTATTTTTTCACTTTAAAAATACAAAGGTTTCTATACTAGTAGTAAATAACAAAACTCTTTCCTCAAACGATTTGAATACTATTTTAATACCAAATTCGTTTATAAAACCGTTTTCCAATCTATTAGTATATATATAAACCTTTACCCCGCTCGTATGAGAAATCTAATTAAACGACTTAGTAAAACAAGTGGTATGAAACGCTTGCATTCACTTTGTCGGTTAATTCTTAGACTTGTTCGATTGAATCCCTTGTGACAATTTTATAGTGGAGATCTACAGTTTGTTCGTAAATATTTAAGTTAAGCAAGTGGTTATGGGACATGAAGCTAAACTCATATATTTACTAGCTTAGTGTAATTGACACTTCTCGTTGATCATGACGATCATCTTTGTGATTTAGACTAGCAATGTGCGATGTCTCTTTGTCTACGAGGGAGACTAAACCCCGTTTTGTGGAGTTTCGACTCAATTTGGTGGGGTAGCAACCCATGGTCTTCGGGCCATTTGTGGAGCTTCGGCTCAATTTGTGATGGTTAGCAACCATGGAATTAGCGTTCCGTTTGTGATACACGTGTTGGCGAGCTTTATGCTCCCGTTTGTGATAGGCCTCCCCCCTTTGTGATTTCTGGATTTCTTGAGATGATTTCTAGAATTTGTGTTTCACCAATTTTCGTGATTTCCATCGATAAGCTATATCGATATTTGTGTATTGGTGAATTTGTGTCTCATTGACTTTTGTGATTGGCATTGATATAATATGTCATTTATTGTGGTTTGGTGAACGAAATGAGGAGTATGACATTTCTTTGATTCTTGTGTAGATTTGGTGATATTGATTAATCTCTCGTTGATTTTCAATTACTTATATATATCACAGGTAGGCATTGTGATTATTATGTGTTTAGTCATATCTCTTATTCTATATCGTTGCATCTGATATTTATAGTTAGACTGATCCGTTTATTATTTTCTTATTAAATAATACTCGGGTCAGACCGAGATGTTACAGGTGCTTCTTCTTGACTTCTCTCCCGGGATCCATTACTCTGACCTTTTGCTTACTACTTAGATTAGTAGTTTTTGTTGTATACTCATGAGATATTGACTCATAGATGTATTCTTTTGTATAGCACGTGTTGCTATTCTTGTGTATTATTGTGGATCTTTTTGACCACTACTCTGATATACACTTCCATGTGTTAATTATATATTCATATCTTCTTCCGCCTTTATGATATGAATTATCTGTGATTGATTTATGTTATGTTTATTTCTGTATTTGTTTCCGAAGATATTATAGCTACTGTGTAGTAGCTTTGAGTTTGTGTCGGTATGTCGGATTTCCTCTTGATAAAGTATTGCATGTTATACTATCTGACATATCGATGCTCGCACAAAGCAATTACACGGATGGTCGCTCCTCAACAGCCTTATTCTCCGTGCTAGTCGACAGCATTCACCGTAATGTTCTTGGCTAGCGTGGGTATAGAGGTGGGGCGTCACAATGCATGTAAGGAGAAATATGATCTGTGCATAGAAAAGCAAAATATTATTATTGAAGTACTGCTCATGAAAAGGTGTGCGCCATTCATTATGGTAGAAAGGTGCATGTACACGTTTAAACAGCACTGACTCATGAAGTAATGCTCAGGCATGCATCAATGACCACACGTATGCATCAAAATTTTGGCAATAAATTCATACTTATTGAATCATCTAATTCATACATACTTCTCTAAGACAAATAATAGAGGGAAGAGATTTACACTACACAGCTATGGTTAGTGAAATTTTTATGAAACAAAATAAACTATACTTTAATCCTTGCATGATGCCTCTGCATGTTTTCACGCAGGTTAATGGATCCTGCACCATTTTTCATGCTGAACTAACATAATTTAGGGTAAAGGCAATATACTATGACCACTAATTTAATGATTCAATGTAAAAAGCAAATTATACAAGTGAAGTCACTGATTCAGGTAAACAACCCAAGCTAATATGATGCGCAGGCTACTACAGAGAGGGTACGCATCAAAAAAAATTTTCACCAAAGCATGCAAATATTTTATGCAGAGACCACGATTAAATATCCACCATGAAGCAGAGCAACTACTGATAAAGGTATACACAATGACAACATATGTGTACCTACATGAATGCATATATACACACGCGAGCACTCAAGTGCTGACTCGAATCACAGTAGGAAATTTTTCAAAAACATATTCAAGGTCGAGATGAACATTTGTGCAAAAATAAAATTATATACAGTATCTTGAACGAATTCCAAATAACCAAGCGATGATGAATATTAACAACGCAAAGGATTAAATTCATAGAGAATCCAAACAACAAAAATTTGAATGAAATAAAAGGTTTTACCATCCTATATATTTCGAGTAGCATCATCGGTAAATTCACAGATTCGAACACAAGCAAGAAAGCATAAAAGTAAATCCCCAAATCAATTTTCATCTCGAATCACATATTCGAACTGCAAAAATACCGTAAGAGATACTTAAAAGAAGTATAGAGTTCGAATTAGCAGCAAGTTCAACCTGAAATCCTTGTTCAAAGTTCGATTATTTTTTTAAACAGCGACACCCATCAACAAAAACCCAAAAGAAGTTCGCAAAGCACAAGGAGGCCGAAGCCAAAATGCTATCACAAAATCAAAGTACCAGAGTGTAACGACCCGTTAAATTCAATGATATTAAATGAGTCAATTTGATATGTTTTCTAATCTAATTTAAATTGAAATAGAAGTCTTGGGATTTTTAATGGAGTAAATGCAGGGGTTAGCTAGTAACTGTAATTAAAGGTAAATAATTTAAAAATGTTTATATGACATAGATTGAAATAACGAAAATTTGTGTTTGTGGTTATAAGTCATAATTAGTTGATTTAAAATGGTATTAATGAAATAATAACTGAATTGAATTGCAAATATATAAACATTAGAAAAATTTATTTGGTGGATTAAATTTGTTAAAGTTCATAAGTTTTGTAATATAATTTAGTAGAAACTTTAAATTATAAACGAAGATTGAAATAAACGCTAAATTTAATTATGTAAATGGTGACTTAAGACCTAGTTATAGGAATTGGAATATAATCCAATTTGAATTAAGTAGAAGAAGGATTTGATTAATATGTAAGTTATTGTTCAAGGTATTGAATAAAAATTGGAAATCCAATTATAATTAATGATAATAACGTTAGTATTAGTTAATAAATATATTTCAATGCAGTACCCAAATGAATGGAATAAAATGAATATATATTGAATAGAAATGAAATGTAAGGAAAATGACGATTGTGTAAAATCAGTACAAGTTGGAAATGCATAAACCTCAATAAACATTCCAATTTAATAAATTTATGCAAATGTGGGACTTAGTGATAAGCGTGTAATTATGGGTATGATAACAATTAGTATAAAATTCCTATTTCAGTGGCATGTTGCAATGGGTGATTTAGTTTGGGATTTTTATTAAATTTTGATGAAATCATTTAAGGTTTACAATAACAGAAGTTTAGGAGTAAAGTGAGATAATTGAAAATTTTAATCATTCATATAAGTCATTTGTTTATTAATATGAGTTAGCTAATAAATTTAACTTGGGCAATACCTATATATTGGAAACACATTTGTAAAGTGTAATTAATTGAATTTGGTGAATTGGGAATGAATCCAAGGTTATAGGAATTGATGTAATACTACGCAAATAAAAGGTAACTGCATAAAATCAATGTTTCGTAATAAATTGTAATTGATAATTAAGTTAGGGATGGGTTTGAATTTGACAAAAAGGAAAATTTATTATTTGCTTACCCATCTATTCAATCTATTAAATTTGATCAGATCCATTTGCAATTAAATGAATTTATTTACAAGTTAGTATGTATTTAGCTGATAACTATAAACCAATTAGGGCAATCGGATATATATATTAACAGTTAAGTTATATAAGATAATGGTTGACTTAATTAAGGGAGTTTATGTAATAATTTCATTTATTTTGTAAGTGGAAATAAAACGTTAATGATAACAAGTATTCAAAATTTACCATCTATTTAGTATATTAAGTATAATTGATAACCAACTGCAGCAAGTAATAAATAATAAATACGTAACGTTAAATGAAGTAATATTTGAAATTTAATATTTAGAAACTATGTAAATATAAGTGCAGATGAAATTGGGGATATTTACATATTGAAATATGAATCCAATGATAAATCAATCTAATTGACAATAAATAATGGAAAGTAAATTTAATTAAATTTTGGAAATTTAATATATATATATATATATATATATATATATATATATATATATATATATTGGTGAAATTAATGAAATTTGGGGATTTCTAAATTTAATTCAACAAGTTAAATTTTGTTTAAATTAGTATAGGTGATTGAAAATTTTATAATAATAAGAATCATCAATTATCAAAGAGAAATGGGAAATTAGATTTAATTGACTAAATTTTGATTTATTTAATGAATATAAAAATAGCCATTTTGGCCACGGACTCGGATTTCGACGAAACTAGTTTCATCGGATCCGTATCGGTGAATTATTATAGGGTTTCAAGTTTCGTATCGATCGGACTTGTCGTTTGATCGTACGGGCGTGAAACGCCTTGAAATCAATTTTAATAAAATCAATTTGAAATCAATTTGGAAATTTTGTTTTCAGCATAACTTCTTCATACAAACAAATTTGGACGTGAAACTTTTTCCATCGCGTTCAGAATATTTTAAATTACCTATTTGGATATATAGATTTAACCAATTCGGTTCCGAAGGCATAGCAGATTTTTTGGGCCTTAGTTTGTTCCGTACGTTCATCCTTCTAGTCTATACGCTCTAACCCAACCATAACTATAAATATACAGTTATAAACCCTAGCTCCATCCTATTGCCATTGGCTGTACGTACATTTTTCTTCATCTCCTTCTCCTCCTCAAATGGATGCAAAACTAGATCTACTCCAATCCAAATTTCAGTGAAAAATCAAACTCTCCAGAAAAATTCCACAAAAATATATGTCATAGTTCTCGAGACACGTAATCTACTGGTGCTATTCGTTTTCTGTTTTGGACATTCGTTTGACCAAAATAAATTCAAAACAGTCCCAACTGTTCATCATCGCCGTAACAAACTTCGTCTGATCGTCGAATGGTTTCTGGGTTTTGTAGAGTGGACGATGGGGATCGCATCTATGTGGTTATTGCATCGAATCGACGGTTGGATCTCTCGCATAATTCGAATTAGGGTTTTATTAACAGGGGCGGCTGCTGTCTGTTCGTCGTTGATCGACGTCGGGGCCAGGGCGAGTGGTCTATGGCGTGTAGAGGAGAGGTCGCATCGGTGCAGGAGGGGCGTGGCGCGGCTGCGATGGGCAGGGGTTGCGATCGTGTTCTGTGCGTTGTCTGATGGGTGCGAACGATGGGAGGGAGCTTCTTCCTGTAGCCGCGTTTTGCTTCTGTAGGGTTGCTGACGTGTGAGTGTGTTGTGTTTTTTTTTGTGATTTAATTTGTTTTATATTTATTTTGATTTCATATGTTCTAACTATTGTAACTTCTACATACGACCTCCGTTTCTCACGAAATTTTTTCCGTTAGGATCGTAATTAAATTCCAGATCTTTTGACGCTGGTTTGGACAGATTTGGAGACCGTCGAATTTTTGGGTTTAAATCGAATTTAAATTCGATTTAAATTCCAAAGGTGAGTGTTTAAACGCACTCACAACTACTACAAGCTTTTATGTTTGTTAAATTAATTTTAGAAATGAATAGAAATTTATTTATGAGTATTTGGCATGTTTATTTCACTCATATTTGTTGAATTGCATTTATTAAATTTAACTGTTAATTTAATTTATTTATTGCGTATTAATTGATAGTTAGAATTTATTTGTTTGCCTATAAACTGCTAGTTAACAGTTATATAGATTATTACTGAATATAAACTGTTAGATTAATAGTTGTTAAATTTAATCTGAATAAAATTGCCAGTTATTACCTGTTATATATTATCAAATATAAATTGTTATTGATTGATATTGCTTGATGATTGTGATTGGATGATGGGTGATGCTGATGGATGTTTTATTGTATATCATTAAATTGCAAATTATCATGCATATTTCCTTTCATTCGGGATTGTGGTTTGAAATGATATACAACCGCAAAATTTTATATCTTTAAATTGCGGATTGAAATGATAAATATCCGTATCACTTGACCATAGGATATAAAATTATATACAGGCACCGCGGTCTATATATAACTATTTTAATGTGATTTCTATGGTTTGGATGGAATACGGTTTATAATAATCTTAAATTTTATATTGTATAAATATTTTTCTTCCATATATATACACATGAAGTTGAAAATTTTGAAATTAAAAGGTGTATAAAAATCTTTATTAAAAATGGAAGAAAATTAAGAAAATGGAGTTTAATAATTTATATCATATGTTTAAATGTTAAGTTGGGAAATTTTAAGATATGATATTTATAATTGGATTTTTCCCAAAATAAATTGAAATGAATATTGTAGTATAATTTGAATTGGGAAAATATATATATTTTATTACTAGAAATTGAAGTCTTATTATTTATGGATTTTATGTGAATATTCAAGACTAATTAATAGAACAATTGATCTGTTGAAAGAATAAAATCCAATTTTAGTTTGAAATATTGTTACTCAAAATGGATATACGTATATATAAATAAATTGAAGTGGTTTTGGAACTTGAGAGAGATAATATAAATTTTGGTTTAGACTTTAATAAAGAAATGTATTTGTAAAGCCATGAGAACTATTTTCTTTACAACGTAACATTTAAGTTAAACCATTTAATTCATATACCGTTGAATGTCCAAACCATTCAAGTTTTTTTTTAGAAGTTATGGTTTTAAATTATGATTTTCAAAATATTATGCTTTGAAAATATTTGATTTTCAGACGTTATGAAGTTAAAGCATTATGACTTTGGAAAAGAATTATATTTGGGATAAGTGATAAAATATGGTTTTGGGTTTTGAAAGGATATCGTATTCATGGTTATGAAATGGAATGTTTATTCTGATTTTTGAAGTATAACCTATTTTTAAATGACCGCGGTGTTATAATAACGATGGGTTGGCAAAGAGACCGGGATCGGATATGGACATACTCTCTGTCGATACCGAAAACCACTTTGACTAACCGTGTACGCGGTGGAGATTCCAGAATGAAGTAGGTGGTGGCGACGTTTCCTGTAAGGTAAATACGTGGACCCGACTCCCGTGAGTTGGCATAAGGTGGCTAAAACAGGAGCGATTCTCAGGCCAATGAGGTCATTCCTCTGATCGGACCCTCCTCTTCGATATTATACTTTGACTTGGATTGATTCAATGGCCACTTCTATATTTTGATTTTGGGGAGTTAGTTCGAGGTGGGCGGTAACTGCGGCTACGCGTTTTCACCAGCCTGGATAGCAATTGGTATATCTACCCTGGCATTGCCTAGTTGTGCCGTGTCACCTACCATACCGAGCCTTTACTACGAGTTTCTATTTGTGTCGTACCTATGGAGTATCCTCTGGTAGCCTCCTGATCAGGAGGTATTACGGTACTATATAGACTATTGGCATTTTACGTGTTAAGGTGGAAAATGTAAAGCCTTAACGCTATTTAAAAGTAAGTTTATTTTATAAATAGACACTATTATAATAGCGCAATATACTACATAGTAAATAGTTTAACGGATCCTTAGGAGATGTAAATCCCGAACATCTCTTGAGTTACTGTACTCATATTTATTTCTGTTAATTTAACTCACATAAGATCTTTTAGTTCTGACTCGAGTGTTTTTGTCTTTTCAAATTCGCTCGGGTCAGTCCGAGCGTTTCAGGATCGAAGACTTTAGCTTTGGAGGACGAAGACGAAGAATCCATATTATTATTATTTATAGTATGCACCACACTCTTTCTATTCCGCTGCATTGTTTGTATTGGTATGTGTAACTCTGATATTTATTGTATAAAGAAGAATTAACTGTTTTGTAACCGTTTATGAACTGTATATTTATTATTATATTTTATCCTTCCGCTGTGAGATTCTATTTTGTTTTATTTCTTCTCTGTTTTTCTTATTTACCCCATAACAATCCGCCCTTGCGTATGCTTTTAATTGGCACGTGTGTCGGTTTAAAGTGTGCGAAAAGGCGGGATGTTACACAGAGAATTCAAAACCACAGATTCAAACCAATATCAAAGCCATGGAAATCAATTAACAAAGGATTATACGACTTTGAATTAGAAGTGAGTGAGAAATCACTCACCTTGGATTCGAAGAACCTAACGATCCAAATTGCAGCCGATTTCATCACCAGAGACGATCGATAAAGTCGGCGGCTTCATCCCATTTCACAATCCCTAATTGATTCGAACGAGGGAAAATCGAGCCGCCATTTCTCTTTTTTTTTCGTTCGTATGTTTTTTTCCTTTTTCTTTTTTCTAGGGTTACGAATGAAAATTAATAAGGGTGGAGGAACGGTTATTCTCTTCAATAACCCAGCCCAAAAATAAAAAGAAATATGGCCAAGAATTTCTTAATTCCCACTTACCCTTAACAATATTATTAAAGAATAACAACTTGATTTAAAATAAAACTCCAATTAGCAATTAGCGAGCAAAATTAATCGTCAAACAACGATAATTAATTGTTGTAAAACCCCAGGTTGTTACATGAAATGATAGATTTGATTTAAAATCTTAATTAATGTGTGCATGAATTTATAAGGGGATATAAAAGGTAAATTTATATTTTAAATGTTGACTTACTAGTAGAATAATGTATAATGAATGGAAATGAAATGAATTAGTGTATGAACTAATGGTAGCGCTTTTTGTAAACTATTAAGTAAAGTATAACGTAACAGTGCTAATTTAGGTTAATAATTGATGGGTTGAATGAAATGACAATTAATGAATTTATGAAATTGTAAAGTTATAATATAATAAATGGAATTATTGGAAATTTGATTATAATTTATGAATTGAATGGAATACGGTTTAATGAAAATGAATCTAAATGTTATGGTTGGTTATAAATTGAACATAAGTGAATGAAATTAGTAGTATAAGAATAAATGGCAACATTTGTGACAACATGCAGATTTAACCGGTTTTAATAACGTATATAATTAAAAATTTATGAAATTTTAAACGATAAAATTTTGAAATATAAATTTGATATTTGGTATGCGTCTAGTTAAACATAGCAACTGGTAAATTTTCGTTCAAAAATATGAAAGTTTATTTCGCGCAATAATTCACTTCAATTTAATCAGTTAAAAAGCGATGAAAATAAAATATTTTCGGAACCTAAATATTTTTACATAGAAAAATTCTAAACCATCTTCTAAGCAAACGTCATTTTTCGTTTTTCCAAATTCGGACATCTTTAGCTCCGTCGATCTTATTTTTCTGTGTTTTTCATGCATTTTCCGCCAGTAGAAAATTCGAATTTTTATAATTCAATCATACCGCCGATATCTGTATACCGTTTTGAACATCTCGTCATGCCGATCTCTACGGCATATTAAATGCTGGGTTTCGAGATACGATACGCAGCAGAATCAGTGAAAATGATTTCGTTTCGGTACCGATTTCGTGACTTTTAGTTTTGTGACCTTTTGAATTATTAGTCCATCCAACTTTTCAACGCCTAACTCACTGAATATGACTATTGGATTTTGCTATTTTTCAAAACAACTTTTGATCTTTAATGATTCATCGGTTAAAGTAAAATTTAATTTATACGAGACTGCCCATATTTTTGCATCCTTATTTTTTACTTCCAGCACGTCTCCTCCTCTTCTTATTTCTTCAACCATCAAAAAAGAAAACAAGAAGCAGGTTGCTTTTCTTCCAACATGCATCACACTTCCAAACGTATCTTCTTTCTCCCCTCTTTCACCATGCATTCACCTCATCAACCAACTTCCTCTGCTTAGCCACAACGAGGCACCCCTCCGACCTCTTTCCCCACGTGAGCCGCCACATACCCAGCCTCGACTGATCGCCATCACATGTGCAGCTGTCATGCACACTAGTCCAACAGCCGAGCCTCACCCGTGCCAACCTGTCTTCTGACCTCCGCCTCGCCTCAGACAGCCGCGCGTAGCCGTTCTCCCATGCTTCGCCTCCTCTTCTCCCTTCCTTGGACCGACCTTCCTACTCGTGTGCCTTTCCCACATGCTCACATTCGAGCACCAGTACCAACCTCACACAAGCACAACAAACTCTGACGCAAGCTTTCAACATTCCTTGCGTCCTTCTCTTCATCTTTTGTAGGTAATATATATATACACAAAAATTTATGCTAGGCATGTTAAGTACATGAACTTTTGTTTTTTTTTAAAATAAAAAGAGTTTATCTGATTTTTATATTTATCTATATATTGTTTATGAAGGTGGCGGTGTTGTTTATATAAAGTACGAGTATTTTATTTATAGGTCTTGTATATAGAAGACTGACTTGATTTGTAGTATTACTTATATATAAATATTTTTGTAACGTAAATGATCTGCATAGTATTAGCTTAAGTGTAAAGACTACAACCCAGTCTCGATAGACTATAATCTATTTTATATTTATTTATAAAGAATATATATAAGATCTGTTATTGACAAGTTGTCATATTTGGTGTTGTTTAAATTTTATATACGTATGCCTCGGTCAGTTTATTTACGGGTTTGGTTGTTTACACGAAGTATGCGTGTGTAGTGTGTAGTGTGTACGTGTGCTTTGTATATTGTTTTAAATATTTTTATTTTACTGGTTTTATATAAGTTTCTAATACACACTTAATATAAAAGCTTATGTACTAATTGTATGAATTGATGCTGCTGAATTGAAAATATAATATATAGTATATTGAAAAATATATACATACTTATATAACCTATTGTTGGTTCATGTGTTAAAGTTTATAATAGTTGGATCATATAGTATGTTTAAATCTTGCTAAAAAAAATTACTATATTATATGTATGATTATCATCTACTGTTAGGCTATTTTCAATATTATGTAAGTTGAAGCGGTCTGGTTGTATACACACATATATTTGTAAAATGTATTCTGTAGAGTTAAGCTAGGCAAGTTGTTATAATTAGACACATATATAGGTCTGTATAAGTTATAAACTGGTTGTATATAAGTTAGTTTTACAAATTTTATAAAAATAGACTTTAGAACAAATATTATGTGGATCTCTAATGTAAATATGATTTATTTTATAAAAAAATGATTTTTTTTATCGTATATACTATTTTAATATTTATTTTAAACATTTAGTATTGATTTCAAGGTAATATAAAAAAAATGAATATATATATTGCTATCAAAACAGATTTGATCTGCCTCATCGATTCCTGTTATCAGCTCGGTCATCAAATTCATGCCAATCTCGCTCTGCTTTGGAATTCGTGCTTGCATTCGTAACTCAATTTCAACGTCCGTATAAGTGTGCGTATATGTGTTATCTTCTGTGTTCTCTAGCCTCGAAAGGTGAGCAATCACTCACGATTAATATTCTTTTATTTGTTAAATTTGATTTCAATTGAAACGACAATTGAAATATACTATTGTTAGCTATTTACACCGTTATATATGCTATTACCTGTATCAGTTCACCTGTGACATCTGACACCATTATCTGTTAATTATACGATGATAATCCAATTTGGTTGATGATTGATTGATTGTTTGTTGTTGATATTGGATGTAAATTGAAATGTACGAAGTGATAAATATTATGCAATTTAATTTGACGTGGAATAGTTAAAAATTTGAAACGACATATGTGTAAATATGATTAAACGACAATTTGTATAATATGACCCCTTTAAATGTTAAAGTAATTGACACGTAGGATTTGGTTAATTACACCTTGAACCATTGAATGTATGTCGTTTAAATTGATGATGTATGAAATTGTAAATAGATGACAAGTGAAGAACCGTAATGTAATAATCTTTAATCTACATGAAATGATGGGGTAGATTTTAGAAATAATTATATTAATTTGCACAAACAATAATGTGAATTAATACGATTATTTCGGGATTATTTGAATTAATTATTGGATTGATATTCATGTTTGCTATTGGTTGTTTATTTACATTGACGCCATCCCTGTTATCACACTGCAAGTTTCCTTTGTTATGTTTTGATTTTTGTATTTAAATGGAATCGGGCTCAAAAATGATAAATACCCAAATGAACTTGACTTAGGATAGAGAATTAAATAAACCCGATTTGGTCAATAATTTGATTTGAAATAAAATAAAGATTTTATTTGAATAATAAGGTTTTGAAATGAAATTGGAACGCAAATTTTGATAAAAGGAAGATGTTAATATTGAAATGAAACAAAATATTAATGTCATAACTGATGAACGAACGTTGTTTTGAAATGAATTATTTAACAATTAATTTTGGAATTATTCATTGAATTAAATTTGAAATGATTTAATAATTAAGTTTGAATTTATTATTAAGTTTGAAATTATTAAGTCTTGAAATTATTAATAATTAAGATTGAAATTATTTAGTAATTGAATAAGATTGAATTATTTGATAATTGAATAAAAATTGAATTATTGGATAAGAGAAATTGAACCTTTGAATAAGTGAATTTGGACTTTGTTAATAAATGAAATTGGGTTTCTTTATCTATTAAATTTTGGAAAATTATTTTAGTTAGTTAATAAGTGAAATTGAACTTCTTGAATATGTGAAATTTAGTTTCTTTATTAATTGAGTATCAAAATTTGTAACTAAGTAAAAATAAGTGAAATTGAATTTCTTTAACAAGAAATAAAATGAAATTTATTGGAAATATTGTAAGAATTGTAATTTAAGAATTTGATTTGACGAATCTAATTTAATTCAATTTGAAGTTTTGATATAAGAAAGTTGAACTTAAGCAATTGTTTTAATGAATGGAAATTTAATAGAAATTGTTTTGAATGATAATGTAACTTAACGAATATTGAATGAAATCGATAAATGAATTTAAATTGATTTGAGTGTCAAATTTAATTAATTTAAGTGATTTCTGAATGAAACTTATATACGAACTTGAATCAATATTTGAATGGTTTTACATAAAAGTTGAAATTGAATTGTAAGACTTTGAAAAAGTAAGTTGAAAGTTTTGAAACGTAAATTACGGAAATTGTTTTAGAAAGACGAATAAAATATTGATTTACAAATTATAATTAAAATTGAATTTGATTTGGTTTTGAAATATATTAAACGACCAATCGGTGTAATAATTACGAAAGTTATTAAGGAAACCGGAATCGGTTTTGGACATACTCTCTGTCTAAACCGAAAACCACTTTAATAACTATACGCGGAGTGATGATCCAGAATGAAGTGGTTGGAAAGATGTACGTGATGTCTGAAGAAAGAGAACGATAATGGATAGCCTTGACACTTGTATCAAATTGGAAATGACTAAAACAGGAGTCGTGCCGGGCCAAATCGGGTTAGCCACCTCGAGCGAACACACTTCTTCATAACTACTACTCATTACTTGTTATTGATTGGTGCACCCTTGTACTTTTGGGAGTGTTGTTTCACGGTGTTGCGATCATTGCGGCGATGCGTTCTCGCCAGTCCCGATCAGGAAAACGGTAGTTTCCCTACCTTGGGTATTGCCACATGTGTCTTGTCATACTTGTATCCCCATATACGTGACCACTACGAATTTGTTTTGTGTTATACCTATGGAGTACTCCCTTATACCCCACTAGTTTACGGTGGAGTATACAGTGCTGCATAGACTATGACATTTATATAAAATGTGTTAAGGGGGATAATGTGTAACGACCCGTAAATTTCATGCATTTAATTTGTTTGAATCAACGAGCTTTGTAATTAAATTTAGTAGAAAGAAAAAAACTTTACAAACGAATATTGAAATGAACGCTAAATTAAAATATTTAAATGGTGACTTAAAACCTATTTACTAGCAATTTGAATAAATTTCAATAAACGAAATGGGGTAAGTAATATACCTGGATATAAATTCATTCAAAGGGAATTTATTTAATATGTTAATGTAAAGTTAGAAAATATTGGAATAAATGATAATTCCATTTTTTTAAGCAGTTATTATAAGTTACATGTTTGGATAGAATCAATAATTGATGGATTAAATGGTAAGTAATTAGAATTTAATCCTATAAAATTTGGAAACTGAATGTAATGTAAAGTAATAAGGTTAGTGCAATACCAATTAATGAATGAAATGAAATGGGACTAATATAAATGTGTATTAGGTTATAAATCAATTTGAATGAAAAAAAAGAACGTAAATATTGATTGATGAATAAATATACAAGTATATTAAAGGTTATAATAGTGGGTTACTAGTAAATTCACTCATTTACCAACAAAGATAATTAGATGTGCCTTGATGATAATTAATAACATAATGGAAAAGAGTAAATATATTCATTAGAATATTAATTGCAATTGGATAGGGATTTCAAGTAACAATGTTAATGCAAGGTAAGTAATGCTAAAGTAAAGTCAATAATAATGAATAGTGATTAATTCAAAATTTGTAACATATATTATAAATTACGTGCTTATTTGTTAATGGAATTAGAAGTTGTAATAAGTGATAATAAAATGAATGAATGTCATACTAATGGAAAATGAAATAACGTTCTTTTAAATGTTGAGAAATTATAGGGTCGTATTTATTATAAGCGTCACTTTAATAATTATGATTAATGGTGAAATTAATACGAGAAGTTTGTAAAGTAATAACTAAGAAAGGTAATACATTATAAATTGATTATGACCTAAACTTAAGTGTAAGGTAAAGGTTGAAATTGAATCTAATCCATTCAATTGGAAACTTATCAAAATAAATCGGATTCAATGTATAATAAATAGGTTATTTTAAGAAACTGAAATAAATTCTATAATTGGCGAATTAAGTTACTTTAAATAGAGATGGGAATTGGTTTAAAGAATTATAAATTAATAAGTAAATCAAGATGATGGAATTTGTGAATTATAGAATTTGAATCTTTAATAGTGAGTTAATTTATTAAATTTATAATAGTTGGATTTATTGCCAATAAATGAAATCAAATATTTAATTATTACGTTAATTTAAAAACTAAGTTGAAAACGGAAAATATTTATGTGATAATTTTTAAATCCAATGGTAAACCCTTCTATTTGAAATTATAAATGGAATAATTATGGGTAAATTCAATTTATTGGAAATTTTGGAAATTTATCTATAATTTGGAATTTTATGAAATTAAAGATTTCTGTTGATTAATCTTTTATAAATTGACTTTTAAAAAAATTGTTAAATCATTGTCAATGTTTGAAAATTATAAAGTGATAAAGATTGCAAAGTTCAGAATTTTTAACGCGAAATTTGATTTAATTAATTTGTTTTAAATTTAATTTAATTAATATAAAAATAGCCATTTTGGTCACGGACTCCGATTTCGACGAAACCAGTTTCATCGGATCCGTAACAGTGAATTATTGTAGGGTTTCAAGTTTCGTAGCGATCGGACTTGTCGTTTGATCGTACGAACGCGAAACGCCTTGAAATCGATTTAATTGAAATCAATTTGAAATCAATTTCAAAATATTGCTTTTAACATAACTTCTTCATACGATGGAATTTGCTCTTGAAACTTGTTCCATCGCGTTTAAAATATTTAAAAACATCTATTTTGATATATGGGATGATTCATTTTCGTTCCGGAGCCAAAACGGACTTTTCAGGGGCATTTTTGTCATTCAAACAAATTGACTTGAACAGTAACCTACGAAAATGATGGAACTGGGCTTCGAAACCAGTACCATTACGTTCAAAAGGCCTTGTTATGTTACGATCGCCTGTCCGCACGCTTAAATTGGACTCTGGCCCCTTTTTGACGTTAAAGTCTATAAATACGCATGCAAACCGAGACAGTTTTATTATTGTTTTATTTCAGAAACCCTAATTCTATACCATGGTCGCCACTTATTCAATGGCCAGAAATTTCATATCTTCTTTCCTCAATAACTTTCAATCCGTTCAACGAAATCGAAAAATTCCAAAAGCAAAGTTGTAGATCTCGGCGAGCTCTTCAAATCCATATGGTTAATCTATGCTATTGGACCACGGATTCGCCAGAATCTGGCTTGGAAGCATGGATGTATTTTCTTGGATTGCGTGCAAACGGTAGCGAGTGGTGATGTGAAACTTGGTCTGTAGGTGGCTCTCAAGGTGGCGCACACAGTGTTAGTCGCTGATCAAACTCTACATATCTCGAGTTGCGTACGCACGGAAGAAAGTGGCGCGTGCGTGATGGGTTAGTAGGTTTGTGGATAAGGAAGAAGAGGATGGTACGTTATACTTTTTTTATGTATTAATTAATTATGTTATATTAAAATTTAAATCTTTTAACTCGAATAACTTTTGCATACGAGCTCGGATTGACGAGCGGTTTTCTCCGTTGCGTTCGTATCTAAATTCCGGACACTTTGACGTTGGTCTAGATGGATTTGGAGACTGTGAAATTTTTAGGTTTAAATCGGATTTAAATTCGATTTAAATTCAAAAGTGAGTGTTTTAACCCACTCACAACTTCTAAGTTTTCTTATGTTTGTTAAATTGATTTAAGATGTGAGTGGAAATTTATTTATGACTGTTTTGCATATATTTTTTCATCATCTCAGTTAAATCGCATTTATTTAATTTAACAGTTAATTAATTTTATTATTGCATATAAATTGCCAGTTAAAATTTATTTATTTTGCATATAAACTGCCAGTTAAACAGTTATTTATTTATTTAGAATATAAATTGTTCGTTGATACCTATTATATTTTATATTCTCTATTGATGTCTGTTTAAATTGATGATGATTGAAAAAAAATTGGTTGATGATTGATATTGGGTGAATGGATGGTGTGTCCTATATTATATAAACTGCAAGGTATTATGCATTCTCACTTCATTCGGGATTGCGATTTGAAATGATATACAACCGCATTTTGTTTATTTTTAAATGTGCGGATTGAAATGATAAATATCTGTATCACTTCACCATAGGATAGAAAATTATATACAGGCACCGCGGTATATATATAAAATTATTTTTGAAATGATTTCTATGGTTTGGATAGGATGCGGTTTGATAAATATTAATTTTGATCTTATATAAAATCTTATTTTATATATACATATATAGTTAAATTATTGAATTTAAGCTATGTATGAATTTATTAAATGGAAATAAATAAGTTGAAAAATGGAGTTTGATAATTTATATTTATGATTAAGTACAGGTTTAAGATATTGTGTGTATGTGCGTGTATATATAGAGTTTTAAATAATTCAAATCTATTAAGATTGGAAATTAAATTGGAAATTTATTTGGAATTGGGCTTATTTAAAAATTAAACTCCACAAGTTGGTGTAAACTTATTAATCTTGAAAATTTTAAAGGTATGATATTTATAACTGGATTTTTATTCAAGATAAATTAAATGAATATTTCTGGTATAATTAAATTGAAGGAAATATTAAATTATCAGAAATTTGAGTTTTATTTTATGGATTTATTTTGTGACTGTTCAAAACTAAATAATAGGATAATAAATTGTTGAATATAAATACCAACCTTAGTTTCGAAATTATTAAATACTCAAAGTTTGAATATATTGAAATCGAAGTGTTTTATTGAAAATAAACGTGAATCTAAATTTATGGGGTTTAGACCCAAAATTTTAAATGGATAAATTGTGAAGTTGCAAAAATTATTTTGTAAAGTAATATAAAATCAACTATTTTATTCTATATACTGTTGAATATCCAAACCATTCAAGTTTCGGAAGTTATGGTTTTAAAGCTATGAATTTCGCAGTATTATGTTTTGGAAAGCTATATTTCAAATGTTTGGTTTCCAGATATTAAATTTTTTAAAGCGGTATGATTTTGGAAGAGAAATATATTTGAAATAAATGATATCATTGATTTGTGTTTTATAAGTGTAATATCAATATGAATTTGTTTTGGAAATGGAAATGATATCGTATTTATGGGTTTGAAATGGTAAATTTTATTCTGGTTTTTAAAGTACAAACTATTTTTAAAGACCGCGGTGTTATAATAATGGTTGGTTGTTAAAGAGACTGGGATCAGAAGTTGTCATACTCTCTGCCAACTCCGAAAACCACTTTAACAACCGTGTACGCGGTGGAGATTCCAGAAAGAAGTAGGTTGGTGGCGGCGTTTCCTGTAAGGTAAATACGTGGACCCAACTCCCGTGAGTTGGCATAAGGTGGCTAAAATAGGAGCGATTGACGGGTTAATAAGGTAGCACCTTTAATCGGAAACTTCCCTTCGATACTATACTCTGACTTTGGATTGATTCGGTGGCCACCTTTAATTTTGATTTCTTTGATTTGGGGGAGTTCGTTCGAGGTGGGCGGTATTTGCGCGCTACGCGTTACCACCGACCCGGAGGCGTAATTGATATATCTACCCTAGCATTGCCTAGTTGCACCATGTCACCAACCCTATCGTGCCTTGTACGAGCTTGAATTTCTCCCGTAGCCCGTGTGGTATCCTCTGGTGGCTTCCCGATCAGGAGGGACTATGATATTGGATGGACTACTGGGACTATTATTGTGTTAAGGGGGAGATTGGGTAACTCCTTAACTCTATTTAAAAGTAAGTTTATTTTACAATTAGACACTATTATAATAGCGAAACATACTACATAGTAAATAGTTTAACGAATTCTTAAGAGATGTGAATCCTGAGCATCTTTTAAGTTACTACACTCATATTTATCCCTGTTGATTTATCTTACATAAGATCTTTTAGTTCTGACTCGAGTGTTTTGTCTTTTCAATTCGCTCGGGTCCGTCCGAGCGTTTCAGGATTTGAAGATTTTATTTTGGAGGACGAAGACGAAGATTTGTAGTATTACTATCTACTATCCACTACACAATTTAATTCCGCTGCATTGGTATTTATTGGTATGTGAACTCTGATATTTATTGTATGAAGAAGAATCAAATGTTTTGTAAATAATTTTATGAACTGTATATTTATTATTATATTTTATCCTTCCGCTGTGAGATTCTGTTTAGTTTTTTTTCTCTTTTCTATATTTCTTATTCACCCCATATCAATCCGCCCTTCCGTATTGTTTGAATTGGCACGTGTGTCGATTTAAAGCGTGCGAAAAGGCGAGATGTTACAACGTGGTATCAGAGCTTTGGTTTAGCGATAAACCTTAGCTTTGTGGGGTTTGACTCTTTACTAATAGGGTAGTAATACTCTATGGGAGTCGTTGAGTGTATACATATGAGAGAGCGTATTTGTTAGTGTTATAAAAAGTTTTTAATATTGTGTTAGTCTATTCCGTTTTGTATTTATAAATTCTGGTTGATGCATGGGACGCTATGACGTCAATAGGGATTTATAAACACTTAATAGGACAGACCGACATAATATTTTTTTTCATATAGGTGAATGAAATAATTTTGCCTATTATATTTTCTTTATAAAATAAAAAAATTCAAATGATATCTATATTTGGCTGCAATAGATTGGTTGTTAGGTATTAAAGTGTATAAATAATAATAGAAATAAGATTGAAAAATAAAATAAATGAAATATGAAAATTTAGAACTTAAGTTCCGGGGTTTTGAAAATTTTCAAATAAATTTTGGAATATAATAATATTGTTTATAAGTATTTTCTGATATAAATATTTAATATAATTCGGAAGAATTGTATTAAAGAAGATTTTGGAGAAAATAAGTTTTGTACTTTTCTCTCTGTCGCTGGAAAATAATTTCGGTGAAGGCGGCCGCATCATCGACTTTCATTTTCGAGTTTGGAAGGGGAAAGCCACTGTAGTAGTTTTACTGCAGATTCATTTTTGAAAAATATATATGTATATATATATTTTGAATTGTTTTAAATATAACTAGAGATATATAAGTTGTAAGAATATATTTATCTATTATTTTAAAATAATTTGAAATTTAACCCGGTATTAAATTCTCAAATTTCCGTTAATTAATTGTTTCAATTATTGTAGTGAAATGAAAGGTTGGTGATTAATAATCAAAACCTCTAATTTAGGTAAGAGAATTAATGCCAAATTATAAAGGAAATAAAAAGGAAGTTGAAATTGTAACTTATAAGGAATTTTTTTTTTTTTTTTATTAATCATAGGTAATGAGAAAACTTGTATAATTTTTCAGTTACATTCTTAAAGCATATATACAACTTACCAAATATTAAAAGTTGAAATATTAATAAGAGGATGTAATATATATTATACAAGAAATAAATTTGAGGTAATGAAAGAAATTAATGAAGTTCCTCAATAAATAAGAATTGATGTGTAGTTGTATAAACTTAAGTATAATTGAATGCTACTAATTCAATATAATTAAGTATTAAGAAATGAGTGTATATCATGCAATAAAGAAGAAACTTACATGACATTAAAATGAAAAAAAATGAATATTGTAAGTAATAAATGAGAATAAATGAAGTAATCACTCAATGAATAAGAGAAAGGAAATCAAACAACTAATGTATGAAATAAAATTAATAATAAGTTAATTTGATTTGTTGGTTGGAATTGTTATTGTTTGGTTATGGTTGTTTGGGTAAGGAGATATGAAATTGTTTGGATGGAAAAATATTATCTATTTTGTTTCATCTAATACTATTGAGTAAATGATGCACTTGATATTTATTTTTCATTCCGTACAATTCAAAAATTTTGAACCCGAACAACTATTTGTTTGTTTGATTGAATGGTTGTTTTGTATTTGTTGTGTATGCTGTTTGTTGAGATTAATGGTTGTTGTATTGATTTGTTGTTAGTGATTGAAACCACTTAAATATTTCACTTTATATAAATTGTCAACCCTTTGGATTTTATAAGTGAAATGTAGATTATGGAAGCAATTACTACTGCTTATGGTTCCATAAATTAAGCATAAATTGCCCAACAAATAGGTACGTTTCGGATTACGGTTATAACGCTATTTTATATATTTTCCCGGGTTTGGAATATTATATTTTGGATAATATATGTAATATAATTGTTATATTTGGATATTATATTTTCTCCCGAGCCTCGGCCGAAATTTTTCGCAAATTTTTGGACATAGAAATTTTTGAAATATTTTTCTAAACTTTATTTATTCAAGTATAAAAACATATAATAATTATAAAATGGGTATATTTTATTTAAAGTAATAAATTTTGTAAGTTATTGTTTATAAGTTAATATTTTGAATAAGATGTATTGTTTATTTAATTCTTCCTTCTCCCTTCTTTTCCTTTTCGGGGACGAAAAGTTTTGAGTAGGGAAGAGTGTAACGACCCGTAAATTTCGTGCATTTAATTTGGTTGAATTAATGAGCTTTGTAATTAAATTTAGTAGAAAGAAGAAAAAAAACTTTACAAACGAATATTGAAATGAACGCTAAATTAAAATATATAAATGGTGACTTAAAACTTATTTACTAGCAATTTGAATAAATTTCAATAAACGAAATAGGGTAAGTAATATACCTGGATATAAATTCATTTAAAGGGAATTTATTTAATATGTTAATGTAAAGTTAGAAAATATTGGAATAAACGATAATTCCATTTTTGTCAGCAGTTGTTATAAGCTACATGTTTGGATAGAATCAATAATTGATGGATTAAATGGTAAGTAATTAGAATTTAATCCTATAAAATTTGGAAACTGAATGTAATGTAAAGTAATAAGGTTAGTGCAATACCCATTAATGAATGGAATGAAATGGGACTAATATAAATGTATATTAGGTTATAAATCAATTTGAATGAAAAAAAAGAACGTAAATATTGATTGATGAATAAATATAAAAGTATATTAAAGGTTATAATAGTGGGTTACTAGTAAATTCACTTATTTACCAATAAAAATAATTAGATGTGCCTTGATGATAATTAATAACATAACGGAAAAGAGTAAATGTATTCATTAGAATATTAATTGCAATGGGATAGGGATATTAAGTAACAATGTTAATGCAAGGTAAGTAATGCTAAAGTAAAGTCAATAATAATGAATAGTGATTAATTCAAAATTTGTAACATATATTATAAGTTACCTGCTTATTTGTTAATGGAATTAGAAGTAGTAATAAGTGATAATAAAATGAATGAATGTCACACTAATGGAAAATGAGATAATGTTCGTTTAAATGTTGAGAAATTATAGGGTCGTATTTATTGTAAGCGTTACTTTAATAATTATGATTAATGGTGAAATTTATACGAGAAGTATGTAAAGTAATAACTGAGAAAGGTAATACGTTATAAATTGATTATGACCTAAACTTAAGTGTAAGTTAAAGGTTGAAATTGAATCTAATCCATTCAATTGGAAATTTATCAAAATAAATTGGATTCAATGTATAATAAATAGGTTATTTTAAGAAATTGAAATAAATTCTATAATTGGCGAATTAAGTTACTTTAAATAGAGATGGGAATTGGTTTAAAGAATTATAAATTAATAAGTAAATCAAGATGATGAAATTTATGAATTATAGAATTTGAATCTTTAATAGTGAGTTAATTTATTAAATTTATAATAGTTGGATTTATTGCCAATAAATGAAATCAAATATTTAATTATTACGTTAATTTAAAAATTAAGTTGAAAACGAAAAATATTTATGTGATAATTTTTAAATCCAATGGTAAAACCTTCTATTTGAAATTATGAATGGAATAATTATGGGTAAATTCAATTTAATGGAAATTTTGGAAATTTATCTATAATTTCGAATTTTATGAAATTAAAGATTTCTATTGATTAATCTTTAATAAATTGACTTTTAAAAAAATTGTTAAATCGTTGTAAATGTTTGAAAATTAGAAAGTGATAAAGATTGCGAAGTTCAGAATTTTTAACGCGAAATTTGATTTAATTAATTTGTTTTAAATTTATTTAATTAATATAAAAATAGCCATTTTGGTCACAGACTCGGATTTCGACGAAACCATGTTCATCGGATCCGTAACAGTGAATTATCGTAGGGTTTCAAGTTTCGTAGCGATCAGACTTGTCATTTGATCGTACGAACGCGAAACGCCTTGAAATCGATTTAATTGAAATCAATTTGAAAATATTGTTTTTAACATAACTTCTTCATACGATGGAATTTGGGCTTGAAACTTGTTCCATCGCGTTTAAAATATTTAAAAACATCTTTTTTGATATAAGGGATGATTCATTTTCGTTCCGGAGCCAAAAAGGACTTTTCAGGGGCATTTATGTCATTCAAACAAATTGACTTGAACAGTAACCTACGAAAATGATGGAACTAGGCTTCGAAAACAGTACCATTGCGTTCAGAAGCCCTTTTTACATTAGGATCGCCTGTCAGCACGCTTAAATTGGACTCTAGCCTGTTTTTGACATTAAACTCTATAAATACGCATGCAAACCGAGACAGTTTTATTATTATTTTATTTCAGAAACCCTAATTCTATACCATGGCCGCTACTTATTCAATGGCCAGAAATTGCTTATCTTCTTTCCCCAATATCTTTCAATCCGTTCAACAAAATCGAAAAATTCCAAAAGCAAAGTTGTAGATCTCGGCGAGCTCTTCAAATCTATACGGTTGATCTATGCTATTGGACCACGGATTCTCCAGAATTTGGCTTGGAAGCATGGACGTATTTTCTTGGATTGCGTGCAAACGGTAGCAAGTGGTGATGTGAAACTTGGTCCGTAGGTGGCTCTCAAGGTGGCACACACTGGTAGTCGCTAATCGAACTCTACATGTCTCGAGTTGCGTGCGCACGGAAGAAAGCGGCGTGTGCGTGATGGGTTAGTAGGTTCGTGGATAAGGAAGAAGAGGATGGTACGTTATATTATTTTATGTATTAATTAATTATGTTATATTAAATTTAAATTTTTAACTCGAATAACTTTTGCATACGAGCTCGGATTGACGCACAGTTTTCTCCTTTGCGTTCGTATCGAAATTCCGGACACTTTGACGCTAATTTGACGGATTTGGAGACTGTAAAATTTTTAGGTTTAAATCAGATTTAAATTCAAAAGTTGAGTGTTTTAACCCACTCACAACTTCTATGTTTTCTTATGTTTATTAAATTGGTTTAAGATATGAGTAGAAATTTATTTATGACCGTTTTGCATATATTTTTTCATTATCTCGGTTAAATCGCATTTATTTAATTTAACTGTTAATTAATTTTATTATCGCATATAAATTGACAGTTAAAATTTATTTATTTAGCATATAAACTTCCAGTTAAACAGCTATTTATTTATTTATTTATTTTGAATATAAACTGTTCGTTGATACCTGTTATATTTTATATGCTCTATTGATGTTTGTTTAAATTGATGATGATTGAAATACAATTGGTTGATGATTGATATTGGGTGAATGGATTGTGTGTTCTATATTATATAAACTGCAAGGTATTATGCAATCTCATTTCATTCGTGATTGCGATTTGAAATGATATACAACCGCATTTTGTTTATTTTTAAATGTGCGGATTGAAATGATAAATACTTGTATCACTTGACCATAGGATAGAAAATTATATACAGGCACCGCAGTATATATACCAAATTATTTTTGAAATGATTTCTATGGTTTGGATAGGATGCGGTTAGATAAATATTAATTTTGATCTTATATAAAATCTTATTTTATATATAATTATATAGTTAAATTATTGAATTTAAGCTATGTATGAATTTATTAAATGGAAATAAATAAGTTGAAAAATGGAGTTTGATAATTTATACTTATGATTAAGTACAGGTTAAAGATATTGTGTGTGTGTGTATATAGAGTTTTAAATAGTTCAAATCAATTAAGATTGGAAATTAAAGTGGAAATTTATTTGGAATTGGGCTTATTTAAAAATTAAACTCCACAAGTTGGTGTAAACTTATTAATCTTCGAAATTTTAAAGGTATGATATTTATAACTGGATTTTTATTCAAGATAAATTAAATGAATATTTTTGGTATAATTAAATTGAAGGAAATATTAAATTTTAGAAATTTGACTTTTATTTTATGGATTTATTTTGTGACTGTTCAAAACTAAATAATAGGATAATAAATTGTTGAATATAAATTCCAACCTTAGTTTTGAAATTATTAAACACTCAAAGTTTGAATATATTGAAATCGAAGTGTTTTATTGAAACTACAGGTGAATCTAAATTTATGGGGTTTAGACCTAAAATTTTAAATGGACAAATTGTGAATTTGCAGAAATTATTTTATAAATAATATAAAATCAACTATTTTATTCTATATACTGTTGAATATCCAAACCATTCAAGTTTCAGAAGTTATGGTTTTAAAGCTATGAATTTCGCAGTATTATATTTTAGAAAGCTATAATTCAAATGTTTGGTTTCCAAATATTAAATCTTTTAAAGCAGTATGATTTTGGAAGAGAAATATATTAGAAATAAATGATATCATTGATTTGGGTTTCATAAGAATAATATCAATATGAATTTGTTTTGGAAATGGAAATGATATCTTATTTATGGGTTTGAAATGGTAAATTGTATTCTGGTTTTTATAGTACAAACTATTTTTGAAGACCGCGGTGTTATAATAACGGTTGGATGTTAAAGAGACCGGGATCGGAAGTTGTCATACTCTCTGCCAACTCCGAAAACCACTTTAACAACAGTGTACGCGGTGGAGATTCCAGAATGAAGTAGGTTGGTGGCGGCGTTTCCTGTAAGGTAAATACGTGACCCAACTCCCGTGAGTTGGCATAAAGTGGCTAAAACACGAGCGATTGACGGGTTAACAAGGTAGCACCTTTGATCGGACACTTCCCTTCGATACTATACTCTGACTTTGGATTGATTAGGTGGCCATCTTTACTTTTGATTTCTTTGATTTGGGGAGTTTGTTCGAGGTAGGCGGTACCTGCGCGCTACGCGTTACCACCGACCCGGAGGCGTAATTGGTATATCTACCCTAGCATTGCCTAGTTGTGCCATGTCACCTACCCTATCGCTCCTTGTACGAGTTTGGATTTCTCCCGTAGCCCGTGTGGTATCCTCTGGTGGCTTCCCGATCAGGAGGGACTATGATATTGGATGGACTACTGGAACTATTATTGTGTTAACGGGGAGATTGGGTAACTCCTTAACGCTATTTAAAAGTAAGTTTATTTTACAATTAGACACTATTATAATAGAGAAACATACTACATAGTAAATAGTTTAACGAATCCTTAAGAGATGTGAATCCCGAGCATCTTTTAAGTTACTGCACTCATATTTATCCCTATTAATTTAACTTACATAAGATCGTTTAGTTCTGACTCGAGTGTTTTGTCTTTTCAATTCGCTCGAGTTAGTCCGAGCGTATCAGGATTTGAAGATTTTATTTTGGAGGACGAATACGAAGATTTGTAGTATTACTATCTACTATATTATTCCACTACACTATTTAATTCCGCTGCATTGGTATTTATTGGTATGTGAACTCTGATATTTATTGTATGAAGAAGAATCAAATGTTTTGTAAACAGTTTTATGAACTGTATATTTATTATTATATTTTATCCTTCCGTTGTGAGATTTTGTTTAGTTTTTTTCCCTTTTCTATTTTTCTTATTTACCCCATATCAATCTGCCCTTCCATATGGTTTGAATTGGCACGTGTTTCGATTTAAACCGTGCAAAAAGGCGGGATGTTACATAATGGTAACGCCTTAACACTATTTTGATACTTTATATTACTGATAGACATTATCTACTTAGCGTATACTACTACGTAGTAGATAGTTTATAAAAATTTTCCAAAGTGCATTTTTATTTCTAATTTTAAAGTCTACTTCACAATTTTAAGCCATTTTCTTAATTATATTCTATTTAATTAAAATTTAATTATTTATTTTATTTTATAAATGATAAATAAATTATTTTATTTCAAAAATTTTCTTTAGAATATTTTTAAAATGAAGTAGATATTTTTCCAAAGCCATCGATATTTTAATTATAATTTTTGAACCCTGTTTTCAATTTTTAAGCAATTTCCTTAATTCTTTTTTTATTTTCTTTAAATTTAATTATATATTTTTATTTTTTTCCACTTCTTTCGGTTTTTAGATGTACATGCTGAATTTTATTTTGTATTATTTGATTTAAAAGAAAAGGAAGTATGGAAGGTTTTAAAAGCTAAGAAACGTAAAGTCGTTTCACCGTTTTTTTTACCGTTTCTTTTTCAATCATGCATCAATTTATTGTATCCGTTCCTTTTCTTTTGCTTATTCACGTGAAAGTTTCTCATTCCATCAATAATACACATCCATTTCAGATCTGAGCAAAGAAAAATAAGCAATGGCCTCTCTTCCTCCTCTCATTTTTCTACTTCTTCTTCTTTGTTTTGCTTGATTTTTGTCATGACCTCTCATTGCTTTGTTTGGCCTAACACCTCCACCATCTCCTCCACCGACCACCACCACTTCCATCCCCACATCATACACGACCAAAACCCTTCCTCCTCTGACCAGCAAGTGCCATGATGTGACGCCCCACCTCTATACCCTCACTAGCCAAAGACATTACGGTGAATGCTGTCAACTAGCACAGAGAATAAGGCTGTTGAGGAGCGACCATTCGGGTAATTGCTTTGCGCGAGCATCGATATGTCAGATAGTATAACATGCATTTCTTTATCAAGAGGGAAATCCGACATACCGACACAAACTCAAATCTACTACACAGTGGCTATAATATCTTCAGAAACAAATATAGAAATAAACATAACATAAATCAGTCACAGACAATCCATATCACAAAGGCGGAAATAGATATGAATATAACACATGAAAGTGTTCATCAGAGTAGGGGTCAAACAAGATCCACAATAACACAAAAGAATATATACAAGTATAAGACAAAAGAATATGTATACATCAAGGAGTCTATATCTTCAATGTATACAACAAAAACTACCAAACTAAAGTAGTAAGCCAAAATCAGATGATAGTTCCAGATAGGAAGTCAAGAGGAAGCACCTGTAGAATCTCAGTCTGACCCGAGTATTATTTAATAAGAAAACAATAAGCGGATCAGTCTAGCTATAATTATCAGATAAAAATGAGATATAAGAAGAGATATAATAGAAGGACGTATGATTACCAAAGATGTCATACTACGATAAGTATACATTAGAAAATCCACAAAAGTCGTACAATATCTCAAGAATCTCATAGCATCAAAAGAATATCATATTATTTATTTAATTCACCAAGCCACAATAGATGACATACATATCAATGCTAACTGAAAAAGATGGTGAAACATAAATTCCAGAAATCATCAAATAGAAATCCAGAAATCACAAAAAAAAGGATTGGCCAAGACATTGATGTAGTGCAAACGGTACATCCAATGAATCTAAAAGCAAAGACATTGATGTAGTACAAACTGTACATCCAATGAATCTAAAAGCAGAGACATTGATGTAGTACAAACGGTACATCCAATGAATCTAAAAGCGAAGACATTGATGTAGTACAAACGGTACATCCAATGAATTTAAAAGCGAAGACATTGATGTAGTACAAACGGTACATCCAATGAATCTAAAAGCAGAGACATTGATGTAGTACAAACGGTACATCCAATGAATCTAAAAGCAGAGACATTGATGTAGTACAAACGGTACATCCAATGAATCTAAAAGCGAAGACATTGTTGTAGTACAAACGGTACATCCAATGAATCTAAAAGCGAAGACATTTATGTAGTACAAACGGTACATCCAATGAATCTAAAAGCAGAGACATTGATGTAGTACAAACGGTACATCCAATGAATCTAAAAGGAGAGACATTAACGTAGTACAAACGGTACATCCAATGAATTAAAACACAAAACAATTCGGAACATCGACGTAGTACATACGGTACGTCCAATGAATCAAAACATATTAAAAGTACATGGGTTGCCAGCCCACGAAGAAATGGGACGAAGCTCAATAAAATGAGGTACAGTCCTCTACGTGGACAAAGAGACATCGCACATTGCTAGTCTAAACTATAAAATGATCATCATCGATCATCAAGAAGTGTCAATTACAATAAGCTAGTAAATATATGAGTTTAGCATCATGTCCCATAACCACTAGCTTAACTTAAATATTTGCGAACAAATTGTAGTTCTTCACTTAGAAAATTGTCACGAGAGGTTCAATCGAACAAGTCCAAGAATTAACCAACGAAGAAAACGCAAGCGTTTCATACCACTTGTTTTACTATGCCGTTTAATTCAATTTCTCATACGAGTGAGGTGAAGGTTTGTATATACTAATAGATTGGAAATCGGTTTGAGAAAACGAGCTTTGTAATAAAATAGTGTTGAAATCATTTGAAGAAAGAGTTTTGATATTTACTACTAGTATAGAAAACCTTTATATTTTAAAGTGACAAATCATAGAAGTGATTGTAGAAACAATCGATCATAAAAATTCACATTCGAAGACGTGAATAAAAATCCAAAGAAATCGATATCAAATCCATCAAAGTGGATATGTCCAAAATACCAAAGAAAAGAAGTCATCAAAGTCGATAATAAGTGATAACAACTAACCGGATCAACATAATTCGATAAACCTTGGAAATTTACTCAAAAATAGCCAAAATAGGCAAATTAAACATTTCCAGACCTCTGGTAGGTGTTCCCATACGTCTGGCCCTAGGTTCTGGAAGTATATGTGTTTTCTCCCTTCTATTTTTAATTCCTGGGCCATTTCAGACGTCTGAAACTTTCAACCAGATGTCTGAATTTGATTTCAGACGTTTGGATTTTGTTTCAGACGTCTGTATTTAGTCTCTGCCCTTTCGAGACCCCTTTCCAGACGTCTGGATTTTTCAACCAGACGTCTGGATTTGGTTTCAGACGTCTGAAATTAATTTCAGACGTCTGAAATTAATTTCAGACGTCTGAAATTTTCTGCTAGGCAAAAAAAACAGCCTAGACCAAAAATGGCAAATCCAAACTGAAATGCGATCGAACGAGCGATGGATGCTAAGGATTTATGCCAATCGGCAACCCAACACTATAGGCTCTTCGATGCACCACCAAAACATGTTCAAACATCAAAGATTGGATTTTTAAATATTTGACTACAAAACACCACAAATTGAAATATTCACCAAATCAATCCAAACCAAAAGCAAATGAACATAAATAAGTGTTAGGAATTCATACCTAACAACAAAGATAGATATAGACATAGACATAGATGTGAGATAAAAATCTCACCTTTGAATCCAAATCAATGAAGAGGAAGCTTGAAAGCAAAGGAGGAATCAACCACTCTTCAATCTCAACACTAGAAGCTTGAATCTAAGCTCAAAAGAAGAACATTCCCTAAGTTAGGTTTAGGAAATTTCGGAAATCAAAGAGAGAATGAGTTGGAGAAGATGAAGAGTAGGCTTACCAATGGGTTCTCTTGAATTTGGAGCTAGAAATTGATTTGCAAATGGAAACTAGGGTTTTGGATTTCTATTTCCCATTCTCTTCCACCATTAATCTCTTTAGAACTGAAAGTAGAGGAAGAGGGAGTGAATGAAGAGGGGGTTTCAGTTTGGGGTATTAAGTTAGAACATTGGGCTGAACCCAACCTAAACCCAAAGCCCTAAGTGAAAAGTAGAAAAATTGTACTATCTCCAAAAATATCGAAGTTTATAGTCAAAAAGGTCGCAAACGTCATTTTGAACTCAATGGGGGTGGTCTCGAGTCCCAATTCGACTATTTGCAAAAAGTAGCTTTTCGGACCAAAATCCGATTAACGATAAAATATTTAAATAAAATATTTAAATATAAAATCGACAAATATGCGGGTTGTTACAGACTCCCCTCCTTAAATAAATTGCGTCCTCGCTAATACTTAAGAGGAAAATAAGAAGTAATAACCATGGAAGCATATCAACACAAAAGAAAATTTGAATCAGGAAGTTGACCATAAAGAGCACGAAGGAGTAAATCCGAAAGTTTTCGTTTGATGAATTCTCAAGATTTCTCAAGAGCAATCCTTAGGATTTGGGAACCATTGAACTTTTACCAAAAAGAATATCTTTATATCGAAGGCGCTCAACCTCCGAAGCAATGATGCGAATAGAATGTTGCTCAAATGTCAAATTTGGTGAAACTTCAATCCCCTCAATAACGCCGGGCTCAAGAATAAAAATGGGAATCCCTAAGGCATTTCCGTAGTAGAAAGACGTGAGAAAACGTCATGAATATTAGAAAATTGAGCTGGTGCTACGACGTAGTATAATAACAGTACGCCCGAAAAACGCGAAACTCAAATAATTTGAGACAACGGCGTAGTACAAAACGGTACGCCAGATGAACCAAAGCCCAAATAATTTCGGAACACCGACGTAGTACAAAAACAGTACGTTCAATGAACCGATAAACCGGAACAACGATGTAGTATAATAATGGTACATTAATTGATCCAGATAAGAGGGAACATCGATGTAGTATAATAACAGTACATCCGATGAACCGAACACCATAAAAGAACATCGGACGCTAGTCCGTAAAAAAAATGAGATAAAGCTCAATAAAACGAAGTATATCAAAACGTTCGATGAACTTGATAAAAAGATAATTCCATTCAGACAAGATCAAAGATTCAACAACTTGTTGCCTACGACAAAGCGCGTTGGCAACACGATTTCCAGAATATCAAGATCATAAGATGCCAGGAACTCGAGTCGACATGAAGTTCCTTATGAGAAAATAAATATTCCAAAGATTTACGATCGAGGTAGAGAACAAATTTCTCATCCAAATATGATGATTCCAAATTCCAAAAGTAAAAACAATAGCCACGAGCACTAGATCATGAGTGGCATATCTAGTTTCGATAAGCTATAATGATTTAGAAGCATAAGAGATAGAACGTTATCCTTTGCAAGAGAATGGCATCCAAACCAATGCGACTAGTATCGGTACAAATAGCAAAGTCTTGGTTCCCCTTCAGGAATCACAAGAATAAGAGTATCGAAAGGAAGAGTTCTTTTAAATAATCCTCTTTCCCGAAAAGTTAAAACTTTCAAAACTACATTTTTATTTTTATGTAATAATCTTTCTACAAAGATTTACATTTTTCCAAGTCAATATATCGTGTCTGAATGTCTCATCAAAGCGTTTAGGAGATTCTTATCGATAACGTTGATCAAGCGCATCGACCAGAATTCTTAAAACACTCAATGGGCAATACAATCACAAAACCATCTTTTATATGATAAACATGTTTCTAAAAACTTTTAAGAATATTCTTTGTTCATTTTAAGAAAAAAAAATCAAATTGTACTTATAAATAAATTTTATGAAAAAGATTTTCAAAATTTTAAATTTCTATTTTCATCCAAAATCAATAAATACAAGAATGGACTTATCGAGATATTCATAGAATACTCGATTTATGAAATGGATGAAACAAGATGGGCAAACTGAATGACATAATAAGTCATTCATAAGAATCATAACGAGTGCGGAATGCGGTAAGTGGAATGCTAACTTCCGCAACTCGTAGCTAATGAAAATCGATGGCAAGGTCAAACTGGAAAGACCTTAACACCACTCAAAAGATTGCTTAGGTGATAATCCTAAGACAAGCTCAAAGATTCTGGAAAATTTCTCAAACTACATGAATGAGAGAAATAACACTTTCCTTATTAGTGGGCTTAAGGAATAAAATGATGCCATCAAGTTGGAATCAAAATCATAAAGGAAAAATAGAAATCTGCTTAATAGATTGAAAATGTCAAAAATGAATAGTCCACTCGAGAAAATAGGATATGGGCTTCATTAATGATTAAGCCAATCCTATCGCATAAATCAATTCCGGAGCCTTAGTAAAAATATCGGCTCGGAAAGAAAAATCACATAAAATAATTTTCGACATCAAATAAAAGCAAATTGATTGTTGCGGATCTACCATCCGGATTCACAATCCTCAAAGAAGTCATCAAGCCCAAAATATTCATAGAAAAAGAATCGACAAGTTCTTTTCATATAAAAATAATGAGATGAAACCCATATCAAAAAGAACTCGAATAAGAAGGTCACGAAATAAATAATGCCATCAAGGATTGAATGTAAAATACCTTGACCGAGAGAAGAGTTTCTAGGGGCTTGCACAATATTTAGCTTTCTCATGTCCTTGTTCAAAAGTTTGGGACATGCAGATAAAAGATGACCCGGTCTCTTACAATAGCGACAAGGATGGGGTTTTGGACACATATTCGCATAGTGTTCCTTAGAATTACAATTGTAGCATCCTCCACGATTAGAGATTGGAGTATTTGCTACAAAAGTAGTTTGCTTCACTCTCTTATTGGGATTAAGGCTCTTGAACTTAATATGCCTCTTCTTGGAAGTCCCAATATCATAAACACTTTCTTTACCAACCTCTCTATGAAGAAGAGTAACATCCACAAGCTGATTAAAAGAAAATTCAAGTTTCAAAGGTAGAACCATTTCGGGGTTCTTACTCAAAGTATAGATAAACTCTTGATTCTTTACAAGATCCAAAAGTTGTTGAGCAGACATGAATACTCCATCCAGGGGAGTAGCACTAGATTGACCGGCGCTGGGACGGCCGGGTCTAACCATTTCTCTTCTTTAAGGAAGAAAGAAAGAAGATGAAAAAGTTATTCTCAAAATAATATCAAGCAATCTTGATAGATAAAACAAGGAATCATAAAAGAAAGTAGGATAGAACGGTACGAAGACTCGAATAAATCCTAAGGTACAACGCCTAAGAAAGACTTAGGACATTATCGTTGCTAAATTATTCTACATTGTTCCGAAGTTTGGCTCCGATACCATGCTGTGACGCCCCACCTCTATACCCGCGCTAGCCAAGGACATTACGGTGAATGCTGTCAACTAGCACGGAGAATAAGCCTGTTGAGGAGCGACCATTCGGGTAATTGCTTTGCACGAGCATCAATATGTCAGATAGTATAACATGCATTTCTTTATCAAGAGGGAAATCCGACATACCGAAACAAACTCAAAGATACTACACAGTGGCTATAATATCTTCAGAAACAAATATAGAAATAAACATAACCTAAATCAGTCACAGACAATCCACATCACAAAGGCGGAAATAGATATGAATATAACACATGAAAGTGTTCATCAGAGTAGTGGTCAAACAAGATCCACAATAATACAAAAGAATGGATACAAGTACAAGATAAAAGAATATGTATACATCAAGGAGTCTATATCTTAAATGTATACAACAAAAACTACCAAACTAAAGTAGTAATCCAAAATCAGATGATAGTTCCAGATAGGAAGTCAAGAGGAAGCACCTGTAGAATCTCAGTCTGACCCGAGTATTATTTAATAAGAAAATAATAAACGGATCAGTCTTGCCTATAATTATCAGATAAAAATGAGATATAAGAAGAGATATAATAGAAGGACGTATGATAACCAAAGATGTCATACTACGATAAGTATACATTAGAAAATCCACAAAAGTCATACAATATCTCAAGAATCTCATAGCATCAAAAGAATGTCATATTCTTTATTTAATTCACCAAGCCACAATAAATGACATACATATCAATACCAACTGAAAAAGGCGGTGAAACATAAATTCCAGAAATCATCAAATAGAAATCCAGAAATCACAAAAAAAAAGGATTGGCCAAGACATTGATGTAGTGCAAACAGTACATCCAATGAATCTAAAAGCAAAGACATAGATGTAGTACAAACAGTACATCCAATGAATCTAAAAGCAAAGACATCGATGTAGTACAAAAGGTACATCCAATGAATCAAAAAGCAGAGACATTGATGTAGTACAAACGTTACATCCAATGAATCTAAAAGCGAAGACATTGATGTAGTACAAACGGTACATCCAATGAATCTAAAAGCGAAGACAATGACGTAGTACAAATGGTACATCCAATGAATCTAAAAGCAGAGACATTGATGTAGTACAAACGGTACATCCAATGAATCTAAAAGCAGAGACATTGATGTAGTACAAACGGTACATCCAATGAATCTAAAAGCGAAGAAATTGATGTAGTACAAACGGTACATCCAATGAATCTAAAAGCAGAGACATTGATGTAGTACAAACGGTACATCCAATGAATCTAAAAGCAAAGACATTGATCTAGTTCAAACGGTACATCCAATGAATCAAAAAGCAAAGACATTGATGTAGTACAAACGGTACATCCAATTATTCAAAAAGCCGAAGCATCGATGTAGTACAAACGGTACATCCAATGAATCGAAACACAAAACAATTCGGAACATCGACGTAGTACATACGGTACGTCCAATGAATCAAAACATATTCAAAGTACATGGGTTGCCAGCCCACGAAGAAATGAGACGAAGCTCAATAAAATGAGGTACAATCCTCCACGTGGACAAAGAGACATCGCGCATTGCTAGTCTAAACTATAAAATGATCATCATCGATCATCAAGAAGTGTCAATTACAATAAGCTAGTAAATATATGGGTTTAGCATCATGTCCCATAACCACTAGCTTAACTTAAATATTTGCGAACAAATTGTAGTCTTCACTTAGAAAATTGTCACAAGAGGTTCAATCGAACAAGTCCAAGAATTAACCAACGAAGCAAACTCAAGCGTTTCATACCACTTGTTTAACTAAGGCATTTAATTCAATTTCTCATACGAGTGAGGTAAAGGTTTGTATGTACTAATAGATTGGAAATCGGTTTGAGAAAACGAGCTTTGTAATAAAATAGTGTTGAAATCATTTGAAGAAAGAGTTTTGATATTTACTACTAGTATAGAAAACCTTTATATTTTAAAGTGACAAATCATAGAAGTGATTGTAGAAACAATCGGTCATAAAAATTCACATTCGAAGACGTGAATAAAAATCCATAGAAATCGATATCAAATCCATCAAAGTGGATATATCCAAAATCCCAAAGAAAAGAAGTCATCAAAGTCGATAATAAGTGATAACAACTAACCGGATCAACATAAATCGATAAATCTTGGAAATTTACTCAAAAATAGCCAAAATAGGCAAATTAAACAGTTCCAGATGTCTGGTAGGTGTTCCAGACGTCTGGCCCTAGGTTCTGGAAGTATATGTGTTTTCTCCCTTCTATTTTTAATTCCTGGGCCATTTCAGACGTCTGAAATTTTCAACCAGACGTCTGAAATTTTCAACCAGACGTCTGAATTTTATTTCAGACGTCTGGATTTTGTTTCAGACGTCTGGATTTAGTCTCTGCCTTTTCCAGACCCCTTTCCATACGTCTGGATTTTTCAACCAGACATCTGGATTTGCTTTCAGACGTTTGAAATTAATTTGAGACGTCCGAAATCTTCTGCTAGGCAAAAAAAACAGCCTAGACCAAAAATGGCAAATTCAAACCGAAATGCGATCGAAAGAGCGATGTATGCTAAGGATTTATGCCAATCGTCAACCCAACACTATAGGCTCTTCGATGCCCCACCAAAACATGTTCAAACATCAAAGATTGGATTTTTAAAGATTTGACTGCAAAACACCACAATTTGAAATATTCACCAAATCAATCCAAACCAAAAGCAAATGAACATAAATAAGTGTTAGGAATTCATACCTAACAACAAAGATAGATATAGACATAGGTGTGAGATAAAAATCTCACCTTTGAACCCAAATCAGTGAAGAAGAAGCTTGAAAGCAAAGGAGGAATCAACCACTCTTCAATCCCAATACTAGAAGCTTGAATCTAAGCTCAAAAGAAGAACATTCCCTAAGTTAGGTTTAGGAAATTTCTGAAATCAAAGAGAGAATGAGTTGGAGAAGATGAAGATAAGGCTTACCAATGGGTTCTCTTGAATTTGGAGCTAGAAATTGATTTGCAAATGGAAACTAGGGTTTTGGATTTCTATTTCCCATTCTCTTCCACCATTAATCTCTTTAGAACTGAAAGTATAGGAAGAGGGAGTGAATGAAGAGGGGGTTTCAGTTTGGGGTATTAAGTTAGAACATTGGGCTGAACCCAACCTAAACCCAAAGCCCTAAGTGAAAAGTAGCGAAATTCTACTATCTCCAATATATCGAAGTTTATACTCAAAAAGGTCGCAAACGTCATTTTGAACTCAATGGGGGTGGTCTCGAGTCCCAATTCGACTGTTTGCAAAAAGTAGCTTTTCGGACCAAAATCCGATTAACGATAAAATATTTAAATAAAATGTTTAAATATAAAATCGACAAATATGCAGGTTGTTACACATGACCATCCCATGATGCGAAATCCACAAAAACTTTGTTAAAACTCCTTAAAAAGCATGTCTAGCCACCTAGTCTTCATCATCATCACCTTAGATGACCTTGGCCACCTCCTATTGCTCCACCACCACCTTGACACACCCCTAACCATCACCTTCATCCTCTGTCCAGATCTGAAACATGCCATAGCCGAGCCATAGATCCATGTAGCCTAGCCCAAAATGAACCAAAAACCCACTATTTGCATAAGCCTCTTCGTATTCATGCATAGTAACTCCTCCACCACTTCAATACCTTGTATCCATGCCTTATAGGACCCAAACCTGAACCAAAGTATGTCCAAACCTGAGCCAAAACATTTCCTAAGCCGTGCTAGCAAGTGTAGAAGGCAAGACAAAAGACTGTGTATTCTTATCTCTTTTTATTTCAAAGTTATTCCTATAAATGTTGTATTGAATTGTAATTTTATTTTGTTTTTTTTGGGTTGTAACACAAGTTCTAAGCTTGGATCTCTTCCCACTTGAGCTTATTGTTGTGTCATCGTGCCTTCTGGATCCGTTGTGTCATTCAAATTAATATCTCCAGCATAAAAATAAGAGTATTTCTCACCAGATGTTTATACTTATACAAATGTGAATTGACACCCTGTGAATTTGTAGAACTATATTATCATGTTATATATGCTTATATTATTATCATATGGTGTTCACCCATGCTTAAACACCTGTTATATCATATGTTACTGTTATTTCATGCTATTCTGTATATTTTATCAGTTTATCACGCTGCAAGTTCCCTGTAAATTAGAATCACAATGGGTTGAAATGACACATACCCGAACGGACTTTAGAATATGGAAAAATCGTTATGGGCTGAAATGATAGGCTTGAACGGTTTTTATTTAATTTATTTTAACTTGGGATTGCGGGTTTGAAATGATAAAACCCGTATTTTCTTTTTAAATTACAGGTTGAAATGATATATTACGCGTATCACTTTACCTAGCGTAGAAAATTATATACAGGCCCGTAGTTAAAATATGTTTTTCTAAAATTTTTAAAATATTTCATAAATTTAATTATTATAATATTTGATTTGAAATTTAATAAAAATATAACTTTTCTAAAGTATTATTTATTTTCTAGAAATCTATAAGTTAATTAAATTATGGAAAAGTTAGAAAATATGAATGTAAGTTATTTTGGAAATTTTGATTTAATTTTTAATGCAATTTAAATTAACTTTGAAAATATGATAAATTTATGATATTTTGAATTTAAACTAATTTAAAGTGATTTTATATCATATTAATGATTTTTGATAAAGTTGAATGTGAAATGAATGAATATTTAAGTTGAAATTTTGAAATATAACTAAAATTGGATATTTATGAAATTGACTTAAAAGTGAACTTTTAGTTAAGTACATAAAAATAAAACTAAGTTATATTTGAGAATTTGAACTTAAGTGTTAAGTTGAAATTTAATACAATGAATTTAAAACTGAACATTGCAATTTCATAAGTGAATTATTATTAAATCTTGATTTTTGAATGGAAATTTAACTTTATAAAATCATGAACTTGAGGAAAATTAAATGATGTTTATAAATGTGAAAATGTATGATTTTATGAGTTAAAAATATAATTGGTTGAGAAATTATATTGAATATTTGAAGTTAATTGACTGCATTTTTTAAATGCTATTAATTACAATGTAAATGATATTACAACATTTGTAAATGCTGTAGTTGATGATAATGAACTAAAAAACTAAATTGAATTAAAAACTATTATAGCAATTTTGTAAGTGCTATAATTTTTGAATTTAACTAAGTTTATTTGTAATTTAAGTAAACCCTATTACAACATTTTAAAATGTTGTCTTTTGTTAAATTGAATTGTTTTGAATGTAACTTTCCGTAGCGTTTTCTAAATGCTGCGAAAAGTGGAATTTCACTGTTTTGATAAACGTAAGTGAATAAATGAACTTTGGAAGTTGAAAATTTTGGAAATTTGATAATTTAATTACTGAACATAATAACTTCATTTTAATGATTAAAAATGATTTCTTTTTGAATATAAACTGTTTTGAAATGTGAATTGAAATGGTATTTTAAATTGAATAAAATGAATAATGATTTGAAATGAATGTGGTTTTGATATTTTGATATATTAAATGATTGAAATGTGGTTTGAAAAGATATGATATTTTGATTTATTAAAATGATTTGAAAATGGAGTTTTGAAAGATATGACATTTTGATATTAAAATAATTTGAAAGGAAGTGCTAAAAGATAAGATATTTGAACGATGTTTTGAAAGGTTATGATATTTTGATATATTAAAATGATTTTAAAGGAAGTTTTGAAAGGATATGATAATTTAATATATTGAAATGATTAGAAATGACTTGATATTTATTTTGATAAATATTTGAATCGAAAGATATGGTATGATGATATATTGAAATGGTTTAGAAATAATTTAAACTTTATTTTGATAAAGATTTGGGTTGAAATGATATTTTATTTTGAAATATAAAATATATTTTTTAAAGTTATAACTACGGGTTATAATAACAATTGGTTATTAAAGAGACCGGGATCGGATATTGTCTTATAGCCGGCCAATACCGAAAACCACTTTAACAACTGTGTACACGGTGGAGATTCCAGAATGAAGTAGGATGGTGGCGACGTTCTCGAGGTATATTAAGTGGACCCAACTCCCGTGAGTTGGCATAAATGACTAAAACAGGAGCTGTACCGGGCTACACAAAGGGTCACACCCTTTCATCGAGCATGCTCCATCGGAAACCATTCTATTACTTTTGTGATTCGATATGTGGCGCCACTTTGATTCGATAGTATTGTTCGAGGTGGGCAGAAGCTGCTGGCTTGCCGTCACCACTGGTCCGGGAGTGCAAACGGTGTATCCATCCTGGCATTGCCTCGTGTGCCGTGTCATCTCCTTATAGCGAGCCCACTACGATTTTGGTTTTAAAATTCCGACCGCGTTAAGGTTCACCATCCCCTTAATGCTATTTTCTATATGATTATACTTTACTGATTAGACACTACTATATATAGCGCAATATACGACATAGTAAATAGTTTAACGTATCCTTAGAGGATGGGCGGTCCCAAGCATTTTCTAAGTTACTTGTATCTTTGCTATAGTTCACTTGAGTTGGTTTACATTGTATAAGCATGTATGTCCTGACTCGAGTGTTTGTATTTTTATTTACGCTCGGGTCAGCCTGAGTTATTCACATATTTGGATTTCCACTTTCTGGAGATTGAAATCGCTGGAGATTATCTACTTGTCAAGTTTCATCTTTTCAGTTCGGTTGTTCTATTCAGCTTGTACTTGGTTATCCTATTTAAACTTCTGTTATACTTTATTTTTTCTATTGTATCTTATGTAACTCTGATATATTTATATAGCAGCTTCATGAACTACTATCTCTTTTACTTCCGCTGCATTATTATTACTCTATGTCTGTGATCTGTGATTTTTATTTACTGTATATCCTGAGATTAGCCAAATTTTTATTTACAACGCAGTATTTTTGAGCAATTCAATTGGGGCATGAGTGTCTAACTATACACTTATAATGGATGCGAATGGTTTAAAATATTGGGTCGCTATAGTTGGTATCAGAGCTTTGGTAGCTCTAGGCAAAACTCAGCATATGGAGTGAATGTATTTACAGAATCTCTTTCATTCGAGTTTGAATCTCTTCCTTTTTGACTCGATTCCTTTGAATTTTGGAACATTCCCTACGGTTCCAAAATCCATTTGTATCTCTTACTATTCATCTTCTTTTGACTCTGGAGTATTCCATATCTCCGCTTCGAATGATCTTTCTAGTGAGTCGGCGGTCACGCCAATTTCAAATTGAATTGAAAAAGGGGGAAAACTCCTTTACAATTAGCATCGATTCACCAGAGATTTATATTGATCCTTGGTTTAGATGCTAATATCTTTTGTTATCCGAAACTCTAAGTCTTGAGATCGAATGTAGATTTACCCCAGAAAAATCCACATTGATCTTATTCTTTAAGTCACGGTTGACCCGGTAAATGTTGCCCGTGATTTATTTAAGCTTATCCGCCCTCTACTCTGTTATTTAATCATCTTGTCTTTTGTTTCCAATCTATACTTCCAAACATTTTGTAAATCTATGTTTTGTTTATACATTGTGTTGTTTGAGTTGTTGATGTTGAGTTGGGTTTCTGATCGATTCGTCTGATCAATGCTATAGATAGGATTCTAAAACACATTGACAGAACAAACTGACACAATATTATTTTAAAATTTGGTTAGTGAAATAAAATTTTGATATATAAGTAAATTTATGGAACTTAATAAATTGATTTAAAATTGATTATTTGAAATGATAATACTTAATTTATCATTTATTGTTCTATAAATGAATTTATAGATAGTTGTTTATAAATTTATTTGGGAACCGAAATGAATTTTGAACAAGAAATTTGAGAATTTAATTTCAGATGGTTTCAAACCTTGTGTTTAAAGTTTTAAAAGGTTATATTATTTGAAGTATTTTTGAATAGAAATTTGTTTTCAAAGAATTTTAAAAGTTAAAAAAAATTAGTGCTCTTCTCTTTATCGCTGGAAAATAACTTCGGTGATGATCGTGACATCATCAACGTTCATTTTCGAGTTTCGAAGTGAAGAGACCGCTCTATAGACTTACTACATCTTTGGTTTGGTAAATCAAATTGATTTGAATTGAATTTCTAAAATATGACTTGATTTATTATATATATATATAAATATATATATATATATATATAGATATATGATTGAAATTTGATTTGACATATTATGTTATATTATTACTTATCTCTAAATGGTTTGAATGTAATCGAAAATTTAGTTCTTAAATTTGATTTTAAAGAATAATTTCAATTATTAAAAAAAATCAATCAAAATTTTAGATGAATATCAAGCATGAAATGATTTAATTGGAAAGTTTATTTGTATAATACAATTGCATTCAAAAATAACTTACCTTAATTTCAGAAGTTAACAATGTAATTGGATAACATATAATATAAAGAGATTTTATAAATAAAATATGAGTGGTTATAATAAATGTTATACACTTAAATTTTAAAACGATTAACAGAGGTAAATATAATAAAGGGTAATTGAATAACTTATAATAAATTAATGTTAAAAGAACTAAGAATAAAAAAAAGCAGTTATAATAAGTGTAAGTATGTTTAACATAAGTGATAAATATATTGAGAGGAATAAATTTAATTTTAATTAGGAATAAAGAAGAATTAATTTAATTAAGTACATTCACTACAAGAGAAACGGCTATTTCCAACGGCGAATGGCCGTTGGAGGCCGTTGGAAAGCCGTTGGAGGCCGTTGGAATTGCCGTTGGTATACATTTCAACAGTTTCCAACGGCCTCCAACGGCATCAACGTGGACATACCAACGGCTTCCAACGGCAAATTTGCCAACGTGGCAAAGCCTGTTGACCAACATGCCGTTGGAAATCGTTGGAATATGCCGTTGGACGCCGTTGGAAGCCGTTGGAGTTAAATAGCCAATTGGCCGTTGGTAGTCGTTGGAAGCCGTTGCAAATCTGGGTATTTTTTTTTTATATAAAAGCAGCGGTGCTTGCTTCCAGCCACACATAACCACAATTATATCAAAACAGCTTCATTTCGAGCATATACATATAACAACTGTATCCAAACATATATATAACCAAATCTTACATATATTTCAACATAAACCAACAACCAAACAGAACACAACATAACCATCATTAAAAAATCCAAACCAACATCAACAAATCCAAACCAACATCCACAACCAAACCATCAGAATGTATGAAATCCAAATATACACAAACCATCACATCAAAATATATCAAATTCTCATCAACTCGAAAATATAAATGCCAATAACAAAACATACCTAAATCACTCAGCACCAGAACCACCAGATGAAGGAGGCTGTCCATACTGTGCGATGAACTCCGCCATACGCCGGTTCAACTCCTCCGTCCTCGCTTTATGCAGCAAATTGCGTTCCAGCATCTCAGCAAGCTCGGCTTGTAGCTGCGCAATCACTTCTTTATTTTGAGCCTTTTGATATTCTTTCTGGACTGTCTGAACCTGTAAACAAATTTAAAATTATCAACTGCACTAAAAAATTAGCATTAAAATAATTGAAAATTAACTAATCGATTGGCTTCCATATCCGTAGCGTCTTCTGTGGGTCACTGGATCCATGACGGACTCAAAAATGGCGTCCTCCTCATCGGGGGTCAAGTGAGCTCGTCCCGTACTCTCAAGTAAGGCTGTCCGTGCTTCCTGAAACTTTTGCTGTCATGTAAAATATAATTGAATTCAGTTAATTACGTTATTTCAATTAACTTGTAAGTTTTAGTTACTTATGTTATACTTACATAGGCAGCACGTGCTTTGTCATCGTGGTCCCAAGAGTAAGAAACTGCGCCGAAATCATCGACCTGAGTCAATGCATGTGTATGGGTAAACACATCCGAATAACTAACAGCCCCCCCCCCCCCCCCCCCCCGCGTTGTCTCTCCTGAAATATGCACATATAAATATACGTTATTTATGATTTAACAAATTAAAACTTAATAATTAACTATTTGTCTTATTTAATAATTATACCAAATCTTCCCGGTGATGCTGGAAAGACTTGGAACCACTGCGATGTGTAACTGGGTTCCTGCTCCTGTTTGCAGAATTCCTCTCGGACTGCCTCTGCAAATTTAAATTGAAAACAAAAATTATTTTGACAGTTTTAATTATTTATATATTATTTGCCTCAAACAATTTAAATTAAATATATGATAGAGATTTACCACAAAATCCTCGTTGCTCCACCAGGTGGTGAACTCATCAAAAATAGCTTCACTCATCCAATGAGGCCTCTTTCCCGATGTTTTGATGTTGTTAATCGTTTCGCGATAGTTTTTTGTAATTTTGCTGCTCCAATGGCGACGGACAACTGAAACATCAAAATCGGCCAAGTTCACTTCCCCCTGCACGTTTGAAAAAATATGAGTTATGCAGTTGCTATAAATAGTGCAAACATGAATTGACATAATGTACATGACTACATAATGCAATAATTTCTATACCACACATACCAAAAAGTCCTGCCAGATAGCCTCCCGCACCCCCTCTGGTATCGTAGTCCACCTCGGCCAACACGAGGTCATACGAGCCATATACGCCCGTCGCGAGATCGTGAGTACTATGTTGGAAGGCTCCAACGAAAACCCACCGCTGTGTAAAAACAGAAAAAAACATTTAATATTCCGTTACTACTATATATATTTGATAAAAGATTGTATAGAATAAAATTCAATTTTGAAACTTTATACTTACCTGCCATCGGCTTTGGGTTTCATCCATACCATAGGCCGAACACCCGGCTGTGAAGGACCAGCATCATCACCTCTCTATGAGCTGGAAGATTCGGAGTGTGAACGTCTGCGTCCCGACATACCTATATGAAATCATAGTATAAAGAAAAGCAAGGGTAACATTGATTAATTTAATATGCAAATGGTGTCAGAATAATGAACATGGCATAACATACATTATGGCGTAACATAAAAGAGACTTTGTGGTACATATCATATAAAATTACTTTGTAAATAGAAAAATGAAAAAAAATTACCTTCTCAAAATTTTGATTAGTGGTCAATCCTCATCGCTTTCGGATTCTGACTCTTCTTCGCACTCTATATTTTGTTCCTCTATACTCTCAAATGCTTCAATTAATGCATTTGATTTATCATTTAGAGGTCCAAAATCTATTTGATCGTCCGTTAATATTATTCCTCTATTTTCCTCGATATCTGCTTGGTAAGCTTGCTGTTCAGGAATATTTCGTCCATCAAATGTAAACCTTGGTTTGGTTTTAAAAACAGCTGACCAATCTATTTTATCTCTTCTTAAAGATGGGTAAGGAGCATAATAAACTTGAAGAGCTTGTTTGGCAAGTAAAAAAGGGTCGTACTTATAATACCTCGAAGTATGTTTTATTTCTATAAGATTATATTTTGGATCCATGTTTATTCCAAAACCTGGAACGTTGTTGAACCAGTTGCATTTAAACAAAAATACTTCTTCCACGGGTCGAGTGAAATATGTCAACTGCAAAATCTGGATCAGCACGCCATAAAAGTCATTTATGTGATCATTTGGATCATCACTACCTTTGACAAATACACCAGTATTGTTAGTTGATTTTTCGGCACCGTATTCTTTGGTATTAAATCTATATCCGTTGACAAAGAATATTGGATATGTCTTGACTATCCTTTTTGGTCCCATAGCAAAATGTTTCAATCCTTCATCTACAACACAATTTGTTGTGTCAAAAACATAGTTAGAAAACCAAGCAGCAAATTCTTTACCGATATCGTCGTTTGGATGTTGTGATTCGTAAATACTGCAATTATAGAACAAATGTTGCATTATGATTGAAATACATGTGTGCATATATATTTTTGTATACATATGTGTAGGCGTATGTGTATATATATTACCTAGTAAATGGTGCAACTTCGGCACAGTTGAGAAGAATGTACATGTGTGCTACTTGATAATCTCTATCATCCAACCATACTTCCACACATTTACCAGCAGGCCGACCAGTTTTTTAAAAATAGATAAAGTCGCTTGACAATCATCTTCATCAATGCCTTCATCATTACGCGTAGCACTTTCAAATGATATGTTCACATGGTCGCTGAAATAGTGAGAGAAAAAAACGAAGCTTCTTCTTCGATGTACGATTTGCAAATCGAACCTTCAACTCGAGCTTTCTGTCTCACTTTTTTCTTTAGATGATTTAAATACCTAGCAAAAATTATTTTAATTTAATTTTGTATACATTTAATTAAACCAATATTTAATAAACTAAATAGTAATATACCTTTCAAATGGATACATCCATCCATATTGCACAGGCCCTCGAAAAAGTGCTTCAAGTGGAAGATGAATTGGTAAATGCTCCATAACATTGAAAAAACCTGGAGGAAATATTTTTTCCAGTTTGCAAAGCAATATCGGGATTTCTTCCTCAAGTTTACGTAGACGATCAACTTTTAATGTAGTTGAACAAATCTCTTTATAAAAAGACTAAGTTCTGTTACAACAGTCCAAACTTTTATAGGCAATAGTTCTTTAAAAGCGACGGGTAACAAATATTCCATCATAACATGACAATCATGACTTCTCATCCCGCAAAGTTTAGTGTTCTTATAGTCAACACATCTACGAAGATTAGAAGATATGCCATCTGGGAATCCTAATCCTTCCACCCATTTTAAAAGTAATTTAACTTGATTATTGTCTAGATCATAGCAAGCTTTTGGCATTTTTGTGTCATTTGGTTTTATATGAAGCTCGGGACGATTACATATTACTTCGATATCACGTCTTGATTTCAAATCATCTTTCGTCTTCCCTTTAACATTCAAAATTGTATTAAACAGATTATCAAACACGTTTTTCTCATTATGCATCACGTCAATATTATGACGAATCAAGAGATTTTTCCAATAAGGAAATTCCCAAAATATGCTCTGTTTGCACCAGTTATGTATTGATGATTTACCTTGAATTTCAATTTGTTCTCCTGTTTCATGTATCTTTGGATAAACCTTTACAAGTTCATAAATTTCTTCGCTTGACCAAACCGTAGGTGGTCTCAAAGTTTCATGTCTATTAGCTGTAAAAAAAATTTTATCTCTTATAAAAGGATGATTAATGAAGAAAACATCGATGACAGTCAAACCACGAAACTTTCTTTCCATGAGGTAAAAAAATTGCTCGTGTTTCTTCCATGCAATAAGGACAAGCTTGACGACCGGCCGTACTCCAACCTGAAAGCATTGCATATGCAGGAAAATCGCTAATTGTCCACAATAAAGAAGCATACATGTGAAAGTTCTTTTTTTGGAAAATATCATATGTCTCTACTCCCTCGTACCACAATTTTTTTAATTCATCAATCAATGGTTGTAAATAAACATCGATTCCTTGTGTCGGATCATCGGGACCAGGGACGACAACTGTAAGAAACATATATGGAGTTTTCATACACATCCAAGGAGGTAAATTATAAGGTGTGACAATTATAGGCCAGGACGAATATTTCGAACCAAATTGAGAGAATGGGGAAAATCCATCTGCATATAAACCAAGTCTAACATTACGAATTTCGGACGCAAAATCGGGATATTTCTGGTCAAAATGCTTCCATGCTTCCCCATCAGCTGGATGTGTTAACGTACCTACTTCTTGTGTTCTCACACCGTGCCATCTCATATGTTGCGCAGTTACAGAAGATGCATATAACCTTTGAAGTCTAGGAGTAATTGGTAAATAATGCATACGCTTATACGGGACTTCCTTTCCCTTTTTCTTTCTTTGTTTGTATCTTTCCTGATTACATATTTTACAATTTCTAAGGTTGATATCTTCCTTCCAAAACAACATGCAACCCTTTAGACACGTATCTATTTTTTGATACGGTAAACCGAAAGCCGACATCAGTTTTTTTACTTCGTAATGATTTTCACACATTAGATTATTAGGAGGCATATGTCGTTTCGCAACTTGTACTACAGCCGTAAATCCAGATTCTGTGAGGTTGTATTTGGATTTCATTGCAATGTATTCAGCAGTTACTGATAACTGGGTTCCGCTTGTGCAGCCTTCCCAAAAGGGTTTTTTCGCGCCATCTAACAAATCATTTTTTTTTTGCCCCAATATTTGGTTCTTCTTCAGCATTACCATCGTCATCAGTTAATTGAGGAACATGAAACATTAAACGTGCATCATCTTCAACCATATGTTCTACTAGATTTGTCGTACCAATTTCATTACTCACCACCTCCTCATCTTGTACAGGATTAGATGCTAACTGTTCCCCATGACGATCCCAAATCAAATAGTTCGATATGAAACCGTACTAACGCAAATGAACTCTGACCATTTGTGGTATCAAATGCTTTAACAGTTGGCATTTACTACATGGACAACGGATTTCTTTGTAGTTTCCGTTATTACGTAAAGCAAAATCCATAAATACGCTGACATCATTATTAAAATGTTCACTTGTTGAGCCTTCAGTACCGACCCTTCGTTTTTTGTACATCCAGCTCCGATCAGTAAAATAATTGTCCATTTACCTACGCATATAATTAAAAAGTACGATATAATTTTGCGTTGACATTTTTTATTAAAACAATTTTATAAACATTCTTCTTGTTTTTGTTATATCTGTTAAAATAATACTTAAAGCTTATTTTGAAATGAACATTATATTCTATTTAAACAATTTTATTAGCGAATTTGATATTAATTGATCATTGACACTTTGTTGATGGGACATCCTACCTCCCATTACAAATACAATAACGTAATTAAATCGCATAAATCATTTCAATTTAAACGATCCAACAAAATTTCGACAGCACTTCGGTTTAGTTCTCTGAACAGTACACAATTGCGTGTACACAGGGAATATAAAGTGAAGCGCTGTCGAAATTTTGCGAACCGTTTAAACTGAAATGATTTACGAGATTTAATTACGTTATTTTTTTTGTAACTTGTCCAATACAGGGACAAATCCAACAAATATTGTATACGATGAATATAGATGTCTGTTCTGTTAAAAACGAATATCCACACAACGATCATATACAATACTTATCAGACGGGGCCAAAAACACTCTAAGGGTTTAAATTTTTAAATTAGCGATATAAAAGTTTAAATTTTATTTTCATAAAATTTAAACTTTTATATCAATAAACAAATTGTTGAACAACACATATATAAAGATTTTTTCCTAAAAAAAAAATCCAGTGTGTGCGCGCAACGTATAAAATAAACGAACAATGTTATACATATAATATCATCACAAATCACATTCAGTCATGCACAAACTGTATCACGTATATATCGTATCATAACATGTCAAAAGTGAACAATTTATATGTCAATATTAATTTCTACGTACGTTTTTACGCAATTCAATCACCAATATAATAACAAGTGAGGTTCATGCTTAGATTAGTGACAATTATTAAGTTTGAAACTAATTTAATAATAAACCTAATTTAACAAATCATAGTTAAACATGCAATAATTAGTTTAATAACAGTAATTAAGGTCCAATACACTACACTACACGAACAATGGCACAATACATACATTAAAATTACCAATTTAACCTGAAATAAAAAATTTAACAAAATTAGGGTTTTAGCAAATAATACCTGATTTTGGAGGTTGTGAAACTTGCAAACGAAGATGGGGATGCTAGAACGTGTAGAAGGGGATAAAATGGGGTTGGAAATGTTTTAGGGGGGAAAATGGGGGTTTTTTTGGAATAAATTTCAGGTGAAGATGGAATGGGGAAGAAGAAGATCGAGCTGCAGGTCACTCTCGGTTTTCCAACGGCTTGCAACGGCCGCCAACGGCATATTTCCAACGGCTTCCAACGGCAAGTGTTCTTTGTTATTAAAAAATTCTGGGAAGAAGCTTGCATTTGCTAGCCGTTGGAAGCCGTTGGTCAATGGCCGTTGGAGGTCGTTGCCCCCGCCCGTTGCTATAAACAGTAATTCTTGTAGTGATTGTGAGTGTAATAAATGATTATTTTTCAAACCCATGGTTTTAAAAATTGTTAATTTAAGATGATTGGATAATAAGATAATGAAATTTGAGATAGTTAACGATTTATTTAACTTATGAAAATAAAGGGGAAAAATTTTAAGTTGAAATTTCCATGCTTTCAAATTTTTTCCTTATTTTGTTTTTCAAACTATCTTTTGGTTGTCCTTATCATCCTCATCTTGCTATAGACTAGCATAGGCATCTTTCTATAATCTTTCTGTTTAGAAATCTTCCATAATCTTTGGTACTCATTTTGAATCCACCTTTTCGTGCTTGTGTTCTTGATTCCGGAGGATCTTGGAAAGATCATCTCCACCTTGTTAAACTTACCTATCACAATAGTTATCATGTATAATTTCCTTCTCCTTGTCATCTTGTCCTAATCTTATTTCACTCGATCTTTTTCTGTGCTTTCCCGTACCTCATTCCTTTTCTAGGACGAAATGTTTTGAGTGGGGGAGTGTGTAACAACCCTGTATTTTATGATTTTTTTTGTATATTTTAATTATTTTAATTGAATTTTGATCTAAAAACTTATTTTATTTATTTTGAATGATTAATTTTGTTATTTTAAATATAAACTTTAGTTTTGATATGAATTATCATTCCAAAGCATGACTAAAAAGAATATTTTCCAAAAAGTGAATTTTTGGTCAAAATAATCAAACTTTGACTTTTAATTTAAAATTTTAAAAGTTTGAAAATTTAAATTTTATCTTTTATTATGAAAGTTCATAAAATTTTAAGAACATTGCTTTTTATTTCGTTGAAAACGGATTTAATTTGTGAAAGCTATACTGTTTTCAATATTGTGTGCACATTGAACTATTTAACAATTTTCTTTATATTAAATTTTATAAATTATATTTTTAATTGTCAAATAATTTTCTAATATGTGTTATATGACATGTTAGATATATTTTTTTTTAAACATTTTTTTGTGATGTTATAATTTTTCCAAAGTTTACCGTGTTGATTTCTTTTTTTTTGGCTATTTTCTTATTTTCTGCTATTTTCTTCATTAAAATTTTATTTAAATTTAATTTTATATATTTATTTTGTGAATTCATTTTTATTTTGTGTACTTATATTTATTTATAAATATTTTTCAAGTATATAAAAATTTTCCATAGTGCATTCAATTTATTTCTAATTTTAAAGTCTACTTCGCAATTTTAAGCCATTTTCTTAATTTAAATTCTATTTAATTAAAATTTAATTATTTATTTTATTTTATAAATGATAAATAAATTATTTTATTTCAAAATTTGATTTAGAGTATTTTTAAAATGAAGTAGATATTTTTCCATAGCCATCGATGATTTAATTATAATTTTTGAACCCTGTTTTCAATTTTTAAGCAATTTCCTTAATTCTTTTTTTATTTTCTTTAAATTTAATTATATATTTTTATTTTTTTCCACTTTTTTTCGGTTTTTAGATGTACTTGCTGAATTTTATTTTGTTTTATTTGATTTAAAAGAAAAGGAAGCATTGAAGGTTTTAAAAGCTAAGAAACGTAAAGTCGTTTCACCGTTTCTTTTTCAATCAATGCATCAATTTATTGTATCCATTCCTTTTCTTATGCTTATTCACATGAAAGTTTCTCATTCCATCAATAATACACATCCATTTCAGATCTGAGCAAAGAAAAATAAGCAATGTCTCTCTTCCTCCTCTCATTTTTCTACTTCTTCTTCTTCTTTATTTTGCTTGATTTTTGCCATGGCCTCTCATTGCTTTGTTTGGCCTAACACCTCCACCATCTCCTCCACCGACCACTACCACTTCCTTCCCAATAGCATACACGACCAAAACCCTTCCTCCTCTGACCAGCAAGTGCCATGACCATCCCATGATGCGAAATCCCAGAAAACTATGTTAAAACTCCTTAAAAAGCATGTCTAGCCACCTAGTCTTCATCACCATCACCTTAGATGACCTTGGCCACCTACTACTGCTCCACCACCACCTTGACACAACCCTAACCATCACCTTCATCCTCTGTCCAGATCTGAAACATGCCATAGCCGAGCTATAGATCCATGTAGCCTAGCCCAAAATGAACCAAAAACCCACTATTTGCATAAGCCTCTTCATATTCATGCATAGTAACTCCTCCACCACTTCAATACCTTGTAGCCATGCCTTATATGACCCAAACCTGAACCAAAGTATGTCCAAACCTGAGCCAAAATATTTCCTAAGCCGTGCTAGCAAGTGTAGAAGGCAAGACAAAAGACTGTGTATTCGTATCTCTTTTTATTTCAAAGTTATTCCTATTCAATGTTGTATTGAATTGTAATTTTATTTTGTTTTGTTTTGGTTTGTAACACAAGTTCTAAGCTTGGACCTCTTCCCACTTGAGCCTATTGTTGTGTCATCGTGCCTTCTGGATCCGTTGTGTCATTCAAATTAATATCTCCAGCATAAAAATGTGAGTATTTCTCACCAGATGTTTATACTTATACAAATGTGAATTGACACCCTGTGAATCTGTAGAACTATATTATCATGTTATATATGCTTATATTATTATCATATGATGTTCACCCATGCTTAAACACCTGTTATATCATATGTTACTGTTATTTCATGTTATTCTGTATATTTTATCAGTTTATCACGCTGCAAGTTCCCTGTAAATTAGAATCATTATGGGTTGAAATGACACATACACGAACGGACTTTAGAATAGGGAAAAATCATTATGGGCTGAAATGATAGGCTTGAACGGTTTTTATTTAATTTATTTTAACTTGGGATTGTGGGTTTGAAATGATAAAACCTGGATTTTCTTTGTAAATTACGGGTTGAAATGATATATTACCCGTATCACTTTACCTAGCGTAGAAAATTATATACAGGCTCGTAGTTAAAATATGTTTTTCTAAAAATTTAAAAATATTTTATAAATTTAATTATTATATTATTTGATTTGAAATTTAATAAAAATAAAAGTTTCGCAAAGTATTATTTATTTTCTGGAAATCTATAAGTTAAATAAATTATGGAAAAGTTAGAAAATACGAATGTAAGTTATTTTGGAAATTTTGATTTAATTTTTAAGGGAATTTAAATTAACTTTGAAAAATGATAAATTTTTGATATTTTGAATTTAAATTAATTTAAATTCAAAATATATCATATTAATGATTTTTGATAATGTTGAATGTGAAATGAATGAATATTTAAGTTGAAATTTTGAAATATAACTAAAATTGGAAATTTATGAAATTGACTTAAAAGTGAACTTTTAGTTAAGTAAATAAAAATAAAACTAAGTTATATTTGAGAAGTTAACTTAAGTGTTAAGTTGGAATTTAATACAATGAATTTAAAATTCAACATTGCAATTTAATAAGTGAATTATTATTAAATATTGATTTTTGAATGGAAATTTAACTTTATAAAATCATGAACTTGAGGAAAATTAAATGATGTTTATAAATATGAAAATGTTTGATTTTATGAGTTAAAATTGCTTTAAATAAAAATATAATTGTTTGATAAATTATATTGAATATTTGAAGTTAATTGACTGCATTTTTAAAATGCTATTAATTACGATGTAAATGATATTACAACATTTTCAAATGTTGTAGTTGATGATAATGAACTAAAAAGCTAAATTGAATTAAAAACTATTATAGCAATTTTGTAAGTGCTATGATTTTTGAATTTAACTAAGTTTATTTGGAATTTAAGCAAACCCTATTACAACATTTCAAAATGTTGTCTTTTGTTAAATTGAACTGTTTTGAATGTAACTTTCAGTAGCGTTTTCTAAATGCTGCGAAAAGTGGAATTTCACTGTTTTGATAAACGTAAGTCCATAAATGAACTTTGGAAGTTGAAAATTTTGGAAATTTAATAATTTAATTATTGAACATAATAACTTCATTTTAATGATTAAAAATGATTTTTTTTAATATAAAATGTTTTGAAATGTGAATTGAAATGGTATTTTAAATTGAATAAAATGAATAATGACTTGAAATGAATGTGGTTTTGATATTTTGATATATTAAATGATTGAAATGTGTTTTAAAAAGATATGATATTTTGATATATTAAAATGATTTGAAAATGGAGTTTTGAAAGATATGACATTTTGATATTAAAATAATTTGAAACGAAGTGCTGAAAGATAAGATATTTTGAACGAAGTTTTGAAAGGTTATGATATTTTGATATATTAAAATGATTTGAAAGGAAGTTTTGAAAGGATATGATAATTTAATATATTGAAATGGTTAGAAATGACTTGATATTTATTTTGATAAATATTTGAATCGAAAGATATGGTATGATGATATATTGAAATGGTTTGGAAATAATTTAATCTTTATTTTGATAAAGATTTGGGTTGAAATGATATTTTATTTTGAAGTATAATTTTTTTTTAAAGTTATAACTACAGGTTATAATAACGTTTGGTTGTTAAAGAGACTGGGATCAGATATTGTTTTATAGCCGGCCAATACCGAAAACTACTTTAAAAACTGTGTATGCGGTGGAGATTCCAGAATAAAGTAGGATGGTGACGACGTTCTCGAGGTATATTACGTGGACCCAACTCCCGTGAGTTGGCATAAATGACTAAAACAGGAGCTATACCGGGCTACACAAAGGGTCGCACCCTTTCATCGAGTATGCTCCATCGGAAACCATTCTATTACTTTTGTGATTCGATATGTGGTGCCACTTTGATTCGGGGGTATTGTTCGAGATGGATGGAAGCTGTTGGCTTGCCGTCACCACCGGTTCGGGAGTGCAAACGGTGTATCCACCCTGGCATTGCCTCGCGTGCCATTTCATCTCCTTATAGCGAGCACACTACGATTTTGGTTTTAAAGATCCGACCGCGTTAAGGTTCACCATCCTCTTAACGCTATTTCTATATGATTATACTTTACTGATTAGACACTACTGTATATAGCGCAATATACTACATAGTAAATAGTTTAACGGATCCTTAGAGGACGGGCGGTCCCAAGCATCTTCTAAGTTACTTGTATCTTTGCTACAGTTCACTTGAGTTGGTTTACATTGTATAAGTATGTATGTCCTGACTCGAGTGTTTGTATTTTTATTTACGCTCGGGTCAACCTGAGTTATTCACAGATTTGGATTTCCACTTTCTGGAGATTGGAATCGCTGGAGATTATCTACTTGTCAAGTTTCATCTTTCAGTTCGGATGTTCTATTCAGCTTGTACTTGGTTATCATATTTAAACTTCTGTTATACTTTATTTCTTCTATTGTATCTTATGTAACTCTGGTATATTTATATAGTAGCTTCATAAACTACTATCTCTTTTACTTCCGCTGCATTATTATTACTCTGTGTCTGTGATCTGTGATTTTTATTTACTGTATATTCTGAGATTTGCCAAATTTTTATTTACAACGTGGTATTTTGAGCAATTCAATTCCGGCATGAGTGTCTAACTATACAATTATAATGGATGCGAATGGTTGAAAATATTGGGTTGTTACAATCGCGAGGCATGGCGGTGAGGCGCTGGTGGAGGCGCAGTGACAGGAGACCCTGGCGGCGACGTTGAGGGCATAGGCAAGCGGTGCGACGTCGTTGGTAAAGGCGGCGTCGGGCTCGAACTTGAGACTCGCTGGCTAGGGTTGCCTGGGTGAGAGAGATGAGGTATGACGTGTATAATTTATTTTTACTTTAATTATTTTCAAATTCAAATTGTATAATCTTGTAAATCAAATAACTTTTACATACGAGGTCTGATTTACGCGTGGTTTGTTTTGCCGAGATGGGATCGGAATTTTAGACATTGTGACGCACCTTCGGAAGAATTCAGAGACTATTTTAATTTGGGCCCTAAATTGAAATATAAATCGATTTAAATTAAAAGGTGAGTGTTTTGACCCACCTGCAACTTCTAAAATTTCTTATGTTAGTTAAATTAAATTTATGATGTGATTAGGAATTTAGTTATGGTTGTCTGGTATATTTAAATTGCTATTCCTGTTGATTTGAATTCAATTTGAATTAAATTTTTATTTAAATTTATTATTGAATTTAAATTGCCAGTTAAATACCTATTATTAATAATTAGTTAATTACTGATATTTATTGGTTGAATTGAATAAAGGTTATAATGGATGTGTGGTTGTCGATATTGGTTGATTGGTGTAACATTCCTGTTTTTAAATCAAATTTAGTTTCGTCATTTAAATAAATTTTTAGATTTTATCCTATTTAGTTTAAACATGAAAGACAAAAGGAGGTTGAGGAGTGAGATTTAAAATTTTTAGAATTTATCATTTGCCTGTAAACAACAAACATGGGGCATGTATGGACATGCACACTCACAACTTCATATGTATACAACATGCAGGCATTTTACATAGGTACAAAAGCATATTCACATCATAACTTCAAATAATAATTCAAACACCAAGACATAAAATAGGATCAATGGTTTTCTCACCTATTTGTTGTTGAACAGAGAACAATATGTTGTTGTTTTTATTTGATCTGGGTATTTTGATCTTCTGGTTTCGAGCTTGAATCCAAACTTTGATTTCCAGGCTGAGATGTTTTCAGGTTGAATTTGCATTTACTTTTCCTGATCTGGAATTCGAATTTATGTTGCTCTGATCTATGAATTGCCTAAAGCTATGTTGTTGATTTTCTATGCTTGAAAGCTCAAAGTGTTATGATTTTGTTATTTCCAGATTTCTGTTTGTTTTGATTTTGAGATGATTTTCTTTGATCTTCTGATTTTCAGGTTTGAAAAATAGAGGAGATAGTTTTCAAATAGTTGGTTACTATCCCAAATTCATAATATTTTTTAGCCAATTAAAAATTAAAAGATAAATGCCACTTCTACAATTGTGTTAACACTTGTTATTTGCTTATATTAATCTTTTTACAAATGTTTTTTTTGCATGTCTTTATCTATTTACAAATATCATCAACTTGCATTTTTGTGTTTAAATCCTTGTTTCATTTAATTTAAAATTTGTATTTTAAACCCTTTAATTATTTATATTTTATACCTTAACATATGTAAATGTTTTACATTTTAAATTCATGAATATACAAACTATATTTATTTATTCCAAAGAAAATGTGTTTTAAATCTTTTTATCAAATCTAATAAATAAGTATAAAATATGTGTATATTTGAATTTAATTCTTTAAATAGCTTTTGCAAATTTTATTTACATCAATTTCACAATATTACTTTTAAATCAAAATGCATATTTAATGAAATCGGAAACAAATCTTTATTAATTGAAAATATAATGATTTCTAATCCAATTTATACTCAACATATTTATTGTCAAATCTCAAATCAAAATTCTATTCACAATTTATTGAATTTCAAATCAATTCCTTTATTTACAATCTTTTGATATATATATATATTCTTATTTTCAAATTAATTCACAATTTAATTTCAAAAATTTATTTAAATTACCAAACTAAATTTGATTTAAAAACGGGAATGTCACAATTGGATGTTATGTTTAATTTATATATTGATATCACTCTACAAGTTCCCTTAGTTATTATTAGGAAAATAGTCATGGGTTGAAATGATATATACCCAAACGATCTATAGATTAGGGAAAAACCATTATGGGATGAAATGATAGACTCAAGTGATTTTATGATTTTCTATATTTAATTTGGGAATACAGTTTGAAATGATATATGACCGTAAAATTTTAAATTGCGGATTCAAATGATAAATATCCGTATCGCTTGACCCTAGGGTAGAGAATTATATACAATCACTAGATTGGTTGAATTAAATGGTTTTTCAATCCTTAATTTTTAATTTAGTTAAATGATATTTTGAAATAAAATTTGATTTATATTAAATTATTATTTATATTAAATTATTATCGAAATCCATGTTTTATGTAAAAATTGGAATTGGTTGAAAGTAATTATTTAAAGAAATTAAATTAAAATTTTGAAGTTAAATATACGTGAAGTTTGTTAGAATTGGGTTATTAAAATTGTTTGAACAATAACTTTTACTTATATTGAAATTGGGGTAAATTAAATTGATATTTCAAACATGGATTTGGAAGTGATATAGAAATAAAAATATTTTGTTGAGAACTTGAATTAAAAGATTTGAAATTGGGTTTTTGGAAATTGGAAACAGTCCAAATGTGTTGAAAGAAAATGAATAGTTAAATTGATATTAAATTCAAATTTTTAATATAAACTGTTTTTAAAATATATTATTGTAAAGATTCCAAATTTAAGGTTTTCAAATTATTAAATTATTTTAACCTATATTAACTATATTAAATCATTTTAACCTATTTTAAACAATTTAATTTATTTTAAAACTAATTAACCCATTTTAACTTATTTTAAATCTAATTAATATATTTAAAGCTAGTTGATCTATTTTAATTATATTTAATCTATTTTAAATCTATTTAATTATATTTTTATGAAAAATGTGTGATCCTCTACGAATAGAGGAGAGCACACATGTGAATATATATAACACGAACGTAAGGAGCTGCCAACATGCGTGGCAGGTAACAAGAGCAAAAGTACATATAGCTAATGTCAGGTACTCCTAAGATCAGTTTCGGCAATGCCACCACCCATCACATCCCAATATCAAGTTTCGGCATGGCCACCACCCAATATTAAGATGTTAGAAGTACCAAAAAGGCTAAAGAGTAAAAAAAAAACTGAGAGACGACTCAAACTAAAAAGAAAGCTCCAAATGACTGAACCGAAAGAAGAGAATTAGCATCAGCTCTGAAGAGGATCTGCTGAATAGAAAGACCACCCTGAAGGCTCTGAACAAGAAGAAGGAATGCCAACTGGAGAAAATAACATACTGAAAAAGTACTCTATAGTGAAAATTGCAAAATCCTATATCTGAGGGGATATCTACAAGAAGTCCTAGATGAAGATACTCCGCTCTGATGACCTCTCTACAAATTGATACCCAGCAATCTAAAGATAAGATAAACCCGCAAAACGAACCTGATATCCTATCTACCAAAACCTGTATTTGAAACAAGACTAGGAAAAAAATTAGAATGATACATTTATATGTATATTTATATAGAAAATATACATATATATGTAATTAAAAGGAATGAAATAAAAACCTAAATAAGACAACAAGACAAAAACTAAAGAAAAGAATAGACAGTAAACAAAAATAAACATAGACAAGAACAAAAATTGAGACGGATCAGACTTATTTATCTTTAATCACAAGAAAGTTATGATCTAAAGTGAGATTATCATATGAATTTGGAAAAATATTAATAATACTATCATTAGTGTTATAAAAGTTGTTGTTATGCTTAAAAAAGTTAATGTTATAACAAACCTTGTTAAGATACCGTTTGAAAAAGATATTTTTAGCTAATTTATATTTGGGATTTGAAATCCAATTAAAGACAAATGTAGAAATTTCAAAAATCAATTTGTTAAGATGACTATTATTATTATTAAAAATTCTTTGATTTCTCTCAAACCAAATAAACCAACTAATAATAATAAATAAAGTGTCTAGTAAAAATCTAATATTATTATTGAATTTTGATCTATAATTATTCCAGTAAAATTCATAATCCGGAATTTTATTTATTATATTAAAGTTAAAAAATTTAAGAGTATTAATTAGAATGTAATTAGAGTCCAAACAACCATAATATAAATGATTATGTCCTCAAGATGCAGATTCCAAAATTAACATTTATTATTATTTTAAATGTTTTTTCTCTTTAAAATTTTTATTGTATTAAGTTTACCATGAAGTATTAACCACATATGAATTTTGGATTTAGGAGGAGCATTAGATTTCCACATGTATTCAAAAGAGATATTTAAAGTTCCCGAAAAGCTAATAAATCTATAAAAAGAATTTGGAGTATATATCTTACTCTTATCCCATTCCCAACTAATGAAATCATTATCATTATCAATATTATAAAGTTTTAATCCGGCATAAAAAAAAGAAAGTTGCCTGGTAGATCCTATTAAAATACTGTTAAAATTGAAATTCCAAGGAGGATCATTTTCCATAGAATAAACTTCATTGACTAAAGCATACTTAAAGTTACAAATATCATACAATTTCTTAAATTCAAACCTAAGAGGCAATATCGAAATCCAACAGTCATGCCAGAAAGAAGTACAATTTCCTGAATACACTATTGTCTTAGTTCCTAAGTTAAAAATTTCATAACATTTTAAAATGTTTTTCCAAAAATTAGAAAATTTATGAGAAAAAGAATAATCAATTTGGTGTAAACTGATATTACGTTATAATAGTATTTGGAAATGATCTCTTTCCCAATAGCGTTATCATTAACGTCTTTAAACTTCCAAAGCCATTTAACTAAAAGAGATAAATTCATGTTACGCAAATTTATAACTCCTAAACCACCATCCCTTTTAGCTTTACAAATAGTTTCCCAGTTAACTAGACATTTTATACTGTTATTAGTATTATCCCCACTCTATAAAAAATCTCTTCTAATTTTGTCGATTTTATCAATAACCTAATTTGGAAACAGATGCAAAGATATCCAATAGATCGGTAAGGCTGATAAAACTGAGTTTATTAAAACAAGCCTACTTGATAAAACCGAGTTTTTTAAAACCGAGTTTATTAAAATCTATTTAACTATCTTAAATTAATTTTACAGTATCTTTAATCATAATTAAACTATTTTAGAGCATTTAACTATTTATAATTGTTTTAACAATTTATAGCTATTTGAACTATTTTCTAAATTTTCAGACCAAGTAAAAGTGAAGTGTTTATATTAAAATTCATTGGTTTAAAGGCAAATATGCTAATTGATGTTATAACCCAAGTTGGGATTTAAATGTTATAACTAATTGATATGATGATTTTGAAGTAAAGATTTAAGCTAATTGGAAATACGATTTTTGAAAGAAATTACGATTTAGGAAACGATATGATTTCATAAGGTGAATATGATTCCAAAATGAATATAATTTCAAAAGTGATATGATTTGAATTGAATATGATATTTTAATAATAGTTATAAAATGGTTTTGGAAATTTAAAAGAACCATCTGGTGTATAATAAGCGATTGGTTGTTAAAGAGACCGGGATCGGAGATTGTCACACTCTCTTCCAATATCGAAAACCACTTTAACAACTATGTACATGGTGGAGATTCTAGAAATGAAGTAGGATGGTTTGGCGAACGATTTTGTATAACGTACTTACGTGACCCAGACTCTCGTGAGTCGGCTTGATGTGGCTAAAACAGGAGCTATACCAGGCCAAGTGAGGTCATTCCTCCAATCGGGCAGATTTCTTCGATACTATATTCTGACATTGTGATTGATTTGGAGGCCACCCTTGATTTTGACTCGGGAGTGTGCTCAAAGGTGGGCGGTAGTAGCTACTATGCGTTACCACCAGTCAGGGAGTGTAATTGGTATATCTACCTTGGCATTGCCTCTAGTGTTGTATTCATATGCCCTAACCCGCCTTCTTTGAGTTTGTTTGTACCATACCTATGGAGTGCCCTCTGATAGCCCTCTATTTTACGGAGGAATTATGGTACTGTATAGACTATGGAAATATATAAAAATTTGTTAAAGGGAATATTGGTAATGGCTTAACGCTGTTTTGATATTTTTACTTTACTGTAGATATATTATAATAGTGTATTGCACTACATAGCAGATAGTTTAACGGATCCTTAGGAGATGTAAATCCCAAACATCTCATAAGTTACTACACCCACGTTTGACACTAGATAAGAGATGTCAAATCCCGTAAACATCTCTAATGCCGTTCCACTCATATTTATTTACTGCTGATTTAATTTAGATAAGATCTTTTAGTTCTGACTCGAGTGTTTTGCCTTTTCGATTCGCTTGGGTCAACCTAAGCATTTCAGGATTTGAAGATCTTATTTCTAGAGGACGAAGGCAAAGATTTGTGCTATTATTATTTATTATAGATTCCACTACATACATATTGTTCCGCTGCATTACTTATTTGTTTGTATGTAACTCCGATCTGTGTTGTGTAAGTATAATCAAATGTTTTAGTAAGCAGCTTCATAAACTGTTTATGTTGATTATTATATTTTGCCCTTCTACCGCGAGATTCTGTATTTGTTTTTTCCTTATTTACCCCCAATATTAAACTTCCCTTTTGTATGGTTTGAATAAGACGTGTGTGGTTTATCGTCGATTTAAACTGTCCAAAAGGTGGGTCATTATAGTTGGTTTCAGAGCTTCGGTTTAGCGATAACCTTAGCTTTGTGGGGGTTTGAATCATATTGAATAGGGTAGTAATACCTTAGAATCAGTCGCTGAGTGTATATACATGAGAGAGCGTATTTTCTAGTGTTATAAACGATTTTTATACCGTGTTAATTTGTTCCTTTTTGTATTTATAAATTCTGATTAGTGCATAGGATGCTATGACATCGTTAAGGATTTCTAAACACTTAATAGGACAGACTGACACAATATTGTTTTGAAATACAGGTAAATGAAATAATTTTGTCTATTATGTATTTTATATATAAATAATATTTTTTTTAATGATATAATTGGGTGTGATAAGTTGATTGTTAGGTACTGAATTTTATAAATTTTGGTTGTAAAATAAAATTTACAAATAAAGTAAATACAAATTCGAATTTTAGAACTTAAGTTCTGGGATTTTTAAAACTTCTTTCAAGAAATTTTGGAATATATTATTAGTAGTATTTGGAAGTATTTCAGATATAAATATTGCAATATAAGTTGAAAGGAATGTTTTATAGAAATTTTGGGAAGAAAATAAGTTCTGTACTCCCCTCTTTATCGCGAGAAAATAATTTCGGTGATGAGTGCAGGCATCATCGACATTCATTTTCGAATTTCAAAGTGGGAAGGCCATTGCAGTAGTTTTACTGTAGATTTAATTTGATAAACAAATATGAATTTCAAAGTTTAAATATGATTGTATATAAAAGTTATGAGTATGTATGTGTATGTGTATGTGCATATACATATACATACATACATATATATATATATTATTTTAAATGAATTGAAATGTAACTTGACATTTAGTTCTTAAATGTCTATAAATTAGAGATTATGATTATTGTAACGGAATAAATTTTTAACTATTTAATAATTGGAATTTATAAAATGAAATTAAGAAATTAAATTCTAAGTTAAGAATGAAATAAACAAGAAATTTGGAACTTGTAACCAGTAAGCCAAAGTATGAAAATCTAGAAGATATAATTACTGAACATTTTGCTAATTGAAATAATTAAGTTAAACTTGTGTAACTATCAGTTGCATTCTTAAAACACATATATAACTTACCAAAAGATTGAAAAATGAAATGTTTAATAAGAAAATGTAATGGAATATTATATATGTAAAACTAAAGTGAGCAATGAAATTCTTTTATAAATAAGAACTTTGGTACTTAATTTATAATTTAAATGCTACTAACTAAATGTAATAAAAATGTGAGTATTATAAATAAATGATTATAAACTTAAGTAAACGGTTGATGTTATTTATAATTAAAATAAGTAGAAAAGATGAATACTGTAAATAGATGATTACAAACTGAAGTTAATGATGGAAGCCATTTATAATTGAAATGGATAGAATAATGAATACTATAATAAATTAAATGATTATAACTTCAGAAATTGTTGAAATGATTTAGAAAATGGATTTAATATTCAATGACATTATATAAGAAAGGAAATGAATTTAAATCAAGAAATAAGAAACTTAAATATGAGCTTATGCACTATTGAATACAAATATCTAATGGAAATCAAGTATATAAATTAATAAATGTGAACTAAACTGCAATAATTGTATGTAAAAGTTAAATAATGAATTCATATATTATTATAAATAACCGAATGGAATTAACCTATGTAAGAAATGAATGTAATGAAGTAAAATGAAATCGGCATAATATGGACAAATGGAAAATGAATTTGTAAGAGATGAATAGAGATAAATGAAATAAGTACTGAATGAATGAATGGGAAATTATTTACAAAGAAACCTAGGCATTACTTTAAGAATTGGTTTACATGTGTTTAAATAATTGCGTATGAGTAATATGTGTAAGAAAATGTAAATAACATATGTAAATAAATGAATGTAAATAAATGGAATTAAGTAATGAGTGAATGGGAAATACAGTTTTGTAAATAAAATGTAAATTTTAGAAATAACCCTTGTATGAATGAAAAGAAAAGAAAAACTGCAAATGTTGTGAAAGAAAATTTAATAAGAATAACATAAATAACATTGTAATTTATTGTTTGTTTGACTTGTGGATTGTTTGGGAAAGGATACTTCTAATTTGTTTGGAAGTATGAGTAATCTTTTGATTTTTATTTAAGATTATAGAGTATACGGTATACTTAGTAGTTTATTTGTCATTCTATGCGATTAAGAGTGTCTAAACGCGAACAAACATTTGTTTTGCTTGCTATGGATGGATGGTTGACTATATTGATTTCATGTGTTGATTGTATGCTTTGGTTGCAAGTGATTATTGTTTTATATTGATTTGTTTGTTAGTGGTTGAAACAACTTTAAGCATTTCATTTTTTATGATTATTAACCCATCAGATAATATAAGTGGAATACAGGTTATGGAAGCAATTGCAACTGCTTTTAGTTTCATAAAATAAGCGTTGTATGCCCGACGAATATGTACGTTCTCGGATTTTGGTTTTCTAGAAATATTATATTATTATCCCATTGTTGGGATAATTTAAAATACATATGATATATATTGTTATTATTGATATTATTATTTCTCCTGAGCCTCTCCGTACAAAGGAGACTCTGCCGAAATTTTTCATGTATTTTGGACTTAGAAAATTTTATGAAAAGTTTTCAAAACTTTTGTTAACCTAAATATTAAAGGGTTCAATTGTTATAATTTTTTTAAATTATTTTATTTTTAAATTAATTGTTTATAGAATTAATATTTTAAATAAGATATATTAATTCCTTATCCCTTCTTTTTCCTTTTCGAGGATGAAAAGTTTTGAGGGGGGAGAGGGTAAAGACCCATAATTTTCAGCAATTTAAAATTGTTAATTTAATAAGATTTTGAGATTTAAAATTAAAGGAAATAAAATTTGTGAATTATTGATGAAATAATAACTAGAATGGAAGGTAATAATGTCAATTTAAATCAATTATTAACAAATTTAATTAAGGTTCAATTAATTGCAATGATTTAATTGTTGTACTTTGTTGTAAATTGAATATAAGAAAACAAATGTAAATATTGAATCAATTAATGGGATAATATATAATTAATGATAATGGAATAAAATTAGTATCATATAAGCAATTATAATATTTTTTATGATAATAAACTTAAAAATGTTACTATAGGTACAAAGGGTGACAAGTATTATAATTACCTATTTATTTAGTTCGTTAAATTTAATTTGAAATCAAATACAATTAATTCACTTAATTAGTGCAATTAATGTAGATTAAATTGATAATTGAAGAATGTTAATTCAATAAGATGTGATTAATGTAAATTTTATTCATAATATGATAATTGGGTGAATAAAAAGAATTGAAATTAAGCTTGGTCAATTTATTAGAATTTAAATCATAATAAACGGATTTATTGAAATTAAATGTAATTAAATATTACATTAATAGAAATTTGGATGAAATTGTAAAATATCAATGTAATAAATCGTGAACTAATGTTAATTTCATCCATTTGATAATAATGGATTGAATAGTAGGATGAAAAGGTCAATTAAATAGGATTGTTGGAAATTTATTTTATAATTATTGAATTTATTAAAAACAAAAGTAAACACGGTAATTAGTAAACTAATTAACATTGAATTAACAGTGATATTATTAATTATAGAATCAGAATTTAAAAAGTGATTTGATTAATTTAATATTAATTTATTTAATTAATGTGAAAATAGCCATTTCGGCCATTGACTTGGATTTCAACAAAACCGGTTTCATCGTATCAATAACAGAGAATTATTATAGGATTTTAATTTTCGTAGCGATCAGACTTGTCCTTTGATCATACGGGCTTGAAAAGCGTAGAAATTAATTTAAGTAAAATCAATTTGAATTGAGCTAATTTTAAGATAACTTCATCATACGATGAAATTAGGACTTCAAACCTATTTCATTGAGTTTAAAACTATCGAAAACATCTATTTTGATATATAGAATTACCTATTTTTGTTCTGGAGGCGAAACAGGCTTTTCGAGTCGTTAAGGCCAAAATATAGTTTTGGCTGTACGTACTAGGAGCGGGCAAGTAGGTCTACAAGGATATTTATTACCTTTCATAGGTTGCCAGTACGTAGGATCGATAGCTTCCATAATTGTAGGCTTCTCCAGGCAGATTGACGCGAACAGGACATGACAAGTGTGCTCCGACGTAGGCTTCTTTAGGCAGATCGTTGGAGGATTTTGAGTAGTCGACCCAGCTATGGGCTCTCTTTCGGGGTAATGACAATTTGCATAGGTAAAATTCCATGTTGGTGACTAAGGAGATAGGAGGATAGGAGTCTAGTTTGGTGGAGCCTGAGTGCAACTTCGAGGTCCTGTAAGGTAATTTGAGTCAGCGCCGGTCAGACGTAAGAGGCATTTAGTCACAATGCACGGGTGAAGAGCATGACTTTCACGCTGTAGCACGTGGATAGGTAAGGACAGCAGGTCCGACAGGCCGATTGATGTTTAGTATTACTACATGGTTGACTTCCATAGTGTGACCACAGACTTTGGCTTCTTAGGAACTTTATCTAAGAAGGATTCGCTGCACTATATTATTCACCCTCTGCGATATCCAGGGAAGACCTGGAATTAAATAGTTTTATATTTTCTACTTCATTTTATTTATCATTCACCAGACTTTATGTCTGATCCATTCTTATTTTTTTATTTTCCCCAAATCGTAGGAGCGTAGGTCTAGGTTGTAGTTCTTTACAACTTGGAGGGTCATTGGAGCAGTTGTTACCTTCAACTTTAGTTTCCTTTGTTTTATGTACTTTGTTCCTCTTTTCTGTATTTTACTCTATATGTGGGGATCAATATCATGAAATTTGTTATGTTTTATGCTTTGGTGGTGACTACTTGATACTTTTGGTTTCAAAAATAAATTTGGGATAATATTGTTTTTAATGAAACTATTTTGCTATTAGTTTATAATTATTGAAAGTTTTCTTCCGATGTAATATTTTAATCATTTTATGTTGTTGCCTTAGTCTCTGTGCTATGTAATTGATTTTTATTTCACCCGACCACCCGTGCTTCAAGTTATGCCCGATTTTCGGGGTGCCTAGAGGCATGGGGTGTCACATTTGGTAACAAAGCTTAGGTTTTGGTAATCTTAAACAACTTTTAAAACTATAAAGGTTTTCGAATAATTTTTAAAGGATATTCCCAATAATACTTTTAAAAGCATATGTATATATTTTGGAAAAAAAGAAATTTTAGAAATGGGACCCTCCTATCTCTTCATCCCTATCCATTGAACTATTTGTGGAGTACCTAATCCCAACTTTTTAATATCCACAATAGAAATATCTGAAACGCAAGATATCTCTGAAGTTTCAGGCCTTAATATGCCTGCTTGGTTCAGATATTTGCAGGCTACTGCACGAGCTGAGCCACTAGCTAGGGATGCTTTGCATCGGCAGAAGGGGCTCCAGGCCGTCTGCTAGGCACTCCTGATTTTCCTAAGTTAAGTAAGGACTACACCATTTTAGGTGGCATGCCGTTTCTTGGCACCGAGTCGTACACTTAGGCAAGAGCTTGGATCCATAATTATGAGTGAATATTTGGACTTATGGGATTGGAAGACTTGGCCCGAAGGAAGTTAGCTTCAAGGCAGCTGTAGGGAAAGGCTCTTTGTTGGTGGGAGATTGTGGAGGCTGAGGCTGAGGCTGAGGCTAATAATTTGACATGGACGGATTTTCATACTGGGTTTTAGAGGAAATCCTTATCGCAAGGTAAAGAGGGAGTGCAGCTAGAGAAATTTGTACAACTCAAGCAAAGTTATATGGCAGTTAAGGAATATGTTAATCAATTCAATGAGCTTGCCAGATTTGGACTAGACCTGATCAATACTCCTTAAAAGAAGGCGTTGAAGTTTGTTAAGGGTTTGAGTCAACCACTACAAAGTTTGGCGGTGAGCCACATTCCGATGGGAGCACTTTTGAGGGATTGCGCGAGATGGCTTTACTTGCTGATACTGAGAAGAATGGAGATGTGGCGCAGCAGAGTGATGGGAACAAGCAGTGGAAAAGAAAGAGGAGAGGAGGAGGAGGGTCGGGTGGAAAAAGGAAAGTTCCAAGGAAGGACTTTTAGTGCAATACTTGTGGGAAATCATGTCATATTGCTAAGGATTGTAGAGGGGCGGGTTAGCGACCGAGACTGAGGTGCTATCTTTGCGATCAAGTGGGGCATGTGAAAAAGAACTGGCCATCGAAATCCTAGGATAGTTCATAGACAACTTCACAACCTGCTCAGGCTTATGCTTTAAAGGCAGCTCTTTACTCTAATACACGTCCGGTTATGGACAAATGAAAGAAGGTGATCATGGAAGGTGTGTTATCTATCTCTGATTTTCCTGTTCGTACCCTATTTAATTCTAGAGCGTCGCACTCTTTTATATCTAGTACTCTGGTAGAGTTGGTCCTGTTGCTTTCTTAGTAACCAACCTGGTAGTAGTACTCGTAGGAGGATTGGCCTATTTGTCCATGCCATGTCGGGATTTGAAATTGTTTATTTTTGGGAGTTGAGTTTTACTGTAGTGCCTTCGTATTAGGTTTTTTTGGGTTTGGGTTGATTCTTGGTATGGATTGGCAATCCATCTATGGTAGTGAGGTTAGGAATTTCTGGTGGACGTAACTTGGAGGTATCTTGTGATCCTAGAGGATCAGTCATGTTGAGCTACCTTTAGCCTCTTGACTTATCGCCTGATAATTTGAGTTCGGTACCTGTTGTTAGAGACTTTCAAAATATGTTCGAGGAAATTACCGCCCTTTCACCTCAAAGAGATATCAGGTTCAAGAATTATCTTGTCGATAATGCCAAACCGCTTGCTTTACCGGTAAGGCATATAGCTCCTAAGGAACATCGTGAGTAGAGCAAGCTGATTGGAGAGGTTTTGGATAAGGGCTTTGTTCGTATGAGCATTTTCGAATAGAGTGCACCCGCCATCTTTACCACTAAGGCGGATAGCTCTCTCTGGGTTTGCATGGATTATAAGGAGCTTAATAAGCTAAGGAAGAAGAATCGATATCCTCTTCCCCGTATAGATGATCTCTTCGACCAGCTAGTAGGAGCCAAGGTATTTTCACAGCTCGACTTGGCCATGGGATTTCATCAGTTGCGCATGGCAGAGGATAGCATCAAGAAACTGTTTTAAGGACTTTGGATGGGTTATTTGAGTGATTAGTCATGCTATGTGGGCTACCCAATGCTCCGACATATTTTGTAGACCTGATGAGTCGGGTATTTCGCTAATCGGTGAACAAGTTTATGGTCATGTTCGTTGACAACATTTTGTTTTACTCGCGAAGCAAGGAGGAGCATACTGTTCACTTAGAAGGAGTGCTTAGGACCCTACAAACACATAAGTTGAAGGCGAAGTTTTCCAAGTGCCACTTTTGGAGGGATTAGGTTCTCTTTTTGGGACAAATCATTTCAGTGGATGGATATGTAGTATAGATCCGGCGAAAGTGGCATCGGTATAGGATTGGCAGACCCTTAAGAATGCTACGGACGTAAGGAGTTTCCTTTGTCTTGCGGCCTACTATAGGAATATCATTAAGAACTTTGCTAGGATATCAACTCCACTTACCCGCATTACCAAGAAGAACTCACCTTTTTTTGGGATGCTAAGTGTGAGGATGCCTTTGGTCGATTGAAGGAAGCTTTGACTACCGCCCCCGTATTGGCATTACCGGATGGAACCAAGCCATTCTCATTTTATACGGATGCTTGTGGTACAGGGCTAGGGGCGGTACTGATGCAAGAGGGTAGGTTAGTGTGCTATCTGAGTATACAGTTGAAAACGCATGTGAAGAACTACTCGACGCATGATCTTGAGTTGGCAGCTATAGTTTTTGCTCTCAAGTCTTGGAGGCACTATCTCTTTTGAGAAAGATTCGACCTTTTCACAGATCATAAGTCTTTGAAGTATCTATTCTATCAGAAAGACTTGAATTTGAGATAGCAAAGATGGATGGAGTTTTTAGCCTCTTTTAACTTTGAAATTTCCTATACTCTTGGCAAGGGTAATGTAGTGGCAGATGTTGTGAGTACACGCAAAGTGGTTTAAGTCCTCTGTTTTTTGAATGGAATCATTTGGAGTAGATTTCTACCTTTGGTTTTAGGCCTTCACTAGATTTAGCTCCGGGATTGTTGGTAGCCCTCGACGTCCAGCCTACTTTGATTGGAATAAGGCAAGGTGAGGATGAAGAGTTAAAGGACATTTTGGATAAGCTTGGTAGAATAGAGTTATCACCACATCTTAGGCGCTACACCATGGACATTAAGGGATGGCTTAGAAGGGATGGTAGATTTTTTGTTCACCGTAGTGAGGATTAAGTAGATTCGGTGTTGGTCGGGTCACGTCATTCTAGGATGACAGTGCACCCCGGTGGTGATATGATGTACGGAGATATGAAGTGGGCATTCTATTCGCCTGGAATGAAGAAGAGGGTGGCGGAGTATATATCGAAGTGCATCACCTGCCAAAGGGTAAAGGCGGAATAGAAGAAGCTCGGAGAACTATTGCAGCCATTGGATATTGCATTATGGAAACGGGAGAGCGCCACTATGTACTTCGTGGATGGATTACCAAGGTCACGGAGAGGGAATATGAGCATTTGGATCATTGTGGATAGACTGATGAAGAGCGCTCATTTTTCACCCATGAGAGTAATAGGACGACAGCTTCTTTGGCGACTCTTTATGTAAGGGAGATAGTTCGGCTTCGTAGAGTTCCCGCCAGCATTGTGAGCGGTAGAGATCCATTATTCACTAGTGAGTTTTGGAGAAGTCTTCAGCAAGCCTTGGGAACAGAATTGAATCCGAGCATGGCATATCACCCTCGGACAGATGGACAAACTGAGAGGGTAAATAGGGTTCTGGAAGATTTTCTCAGATTGTGCATTATTGAATTCGGTGGCTCTTTGGAAGACCACCTACCTTTGGTAGAGTACGCGTATAATACTAGTTTTCAAGCACGCATTGGGATGGATCGTTCGAGGCCCTCTGTGGCAAACCATGTAGATCACCAGCTTATTGATCTGCTTGTACCAGACTTGGTGAGGGAAACTTCCGAGAAGGTGGATTTGATTCGCAAGAGGTTGAAGACTACATAAGATAGACAAAAGTCATATGCCTACAAAAGACATTCAGATTTGGAGTTTAAGGTTGAAGATATGGCTTTTGTCAAGGTTTCTCCTTTGAGAAACGTTATGAGATTTGGCTCAATGGGTAAGTTCGCACCGAGATTTGTAAGACTCTTCCCTATTACCGCACGAATTGGAAAAGTGGCATACAAAGTTGATCTTCTAGATAATTTGGCAGGAGTTCATGATGTTTTTCATGTTTTGTATCTGAGGAATTGTCTACTTGATTCCACAGTAGTAGTAGAACCCGATCAGCTAAGGGAAGTAGAGGTAGAGCGCGAATCACTTGTGCATCGTACACCCACCAATATATTGGAACATGGCGTCATCAGATTACGCAACAAGGAAGCTCGTCTAATGAAGGTTTAGTGGGGAGATGACCCTAAGGAGTGAACGTGGAAATCTGAGGAGAGAATTTGAACGTCTTATTCCTTTCTATTTGTAGGTACACTTCAAATATCCTATCTTTGATCTTTCCTTAGTTAGGGTCTTTTCAATATTCTTAAGGTGAAACCCATGGTTGGTAGCTTGGTAGTAAACATGTCATTAAGGAATGTTATGTTTGGTGGATGAAAATGATTGCAAGTGGATGCCAATGTTTGCAAATGGATCGATTGCTTGAACTAGATAGATATTTATTAGGATAATCAGCCAACTAGGTACACACACCTGCATATGCGTGCCTGCTATCTATTGCATTTGCACATGGTTATATATATATATACATACACATACACACACACACATGTATGTATATATAAATGGATGTTGCATATGGATGGTGCATTTGGGTGAATGATTGAAACATACATACGGAATTATCAATTGTACTAGGGTAATTGCATACATTTGGTTGCATGGAATAAGCGTACTTGCATTACAAAAGGTCAACTGAATCAGTATACCAACTATCTTTTCGCATTAGGCAAGTTCATACACATTTCACTTTGCAAAAATAAAATTGCATGAGTTAAAAGTAAGGAAAATGGTAGAAATATATGATGTTTGAGTAAATGGATGTAATTCCCTGATGCTGGCCGTTAATTACGTTCTTCCGTCTTTGGAGATTTCAGGGACGAAGTCCTTTAATGGGGGGAGAATGTAACACCCCAATATTTTACAGGAAATATAATTAAAAAGAAATTAAAAGCGCATTTGGCACGGTGGTAAATGTGCATGTTGACTTCCACATGACTAGGGATCAAGCCCCATTGTCGCCCAAAATACGGAGTGATGTTTTTTAGCTAGTTTGTTTCCAGCGTTTTTCTTACGTATTTCAGCGTTGTTTCTAACATGTAGTGGCTTCCCATTTGCTCCAATGATGTAATTGGACGAGATTGCTAAATTTTATTGGTTGAGCGATATGTACGGCCTCGAATGGATAACCATTAAGTGTACGAAAGAACTAGATTTATTCTAAAATAATCTAATGGATTATATTTACTCAAACAATCTATAAATAAACCATCTAACATAAACCTAATCTCTTATTCAGTCGTCTCCATAATTCTGAAGTAAAATTAGTGTGTATTATTCTTCATCCTTTTCTCTACTAAATAAACAAATCTCTACCAAATTAAATTATCTATGTATATTCAAGCAATTTGGGAAATTAAGAAGAATCAAAGGGAGAAAGATTAAAGAAAAGATTTTTCAAATTTATGCAAGCTCAAGTGCCAGGTGAGTGGGAATTAAAATGAAAAAGAAAATTGAAGTAGTTGAATTTCAGTTCTTTTCTGGCACGTTAATATGAATTAACTTCTGTTATTAATTGAGGATAGATGTAATTATTGCAACTTCTTCTTCTTCTTCTTCTTCTTCTTCCACTTCTCAAATCTAATACATGTTTGGTTTAAAATATGGGACATATAAATTGTCTATTCACGTTTTATGGCATAAATAAGATTAAAATTTATTTAAATTATTGTATCTTTTTTTTCTTCTATTTCTCAATTCTAATTCATGTTTGGGTTGAGCAAACAAATTGTTATTCACGTTTCATGATGTAAATAAGATTGGTTTAATTAAATTGAATTAGAATTGTTATTCAATTTCTAATGGTAGAACCGGCTAGTTGAATAAATTCATAATACGTTACTTAAAATTGTGGTTTCTATTGATATAATTACATAATTTTGAATATGGTTTTGGAACAAAATTGGGAAGTTTAATTGGCATAATTGTTTGTTTCATATGTGGCCTAAAAATGTAAAAGTGGAAATTTGTGTAATTAAATGGCTTGTGGCTATTGGATAAAAATTTTGTATAGACTAAATCTTTAAAAGAAGAATGTAAATTAGAATGGAAAAAATGTAAATTAATTGGATCCTAAAGGCTAGTGTAAATCTGTAACAAAATGGCATAAAAATTACAAACAAACCATAAGGACTGAACGGACGTGAAATTGAAATATCATTTATGTAAGAAAAAGAGAAATTGTGAAATAACCAAATTGGATGTAGAAATAGCCTAAAGTAGACTAACGGAAACAAATACTATGTAAACTTTAATGGTAAAATTAATTAATCTAGAAGCGATTTAGATGGCAGACCTTGTAAAGGTCTGGATAGGTGTTTCATGCAGTTATGACCAAAATATAGTTTTGGTTGTATCTACTAGGAATGGGCAAGTAGGTTCATAAGGATGTTTGTTACCTTTCATAGGTTGCAAGTATGTAGGATAGATAGCATCCGCAATCGTAGGCTTCTTCAGGTAGATTGATGCGGACGGAACGGGACAAGTGTGCTCCAACGTAGGCTTCTTTAGGCAGATCGTTAGAGGATTTTGCGCAAACGACCCAGCCACGGTCTCTCTTTCGGAGGACCGACACGTTTGATAGGGCAATTCCATATCGGTAACTGAGGAGATAGGAGTGTAGGGGTCCAGTTTGGCGGAGCCTAACCGCAACTTCGAGTTTCTATGAGGTATTTTTAGTCGGCGCAGGTCAGATGTAAGTGGTATTTAGTCATAGTGCAAAGGTGAAGAGCATGACTTTCACGCTGTAGTACGTGGAATGGTAAGGACAGCAGGTCTGAAGGCTGATTGATGTTTAGTATTACTATATGATTGACTTCCCTAGTGTGACCATGGGCTTTGGCTTCTTAGGAATTGTATCTAAGAAGGATTCACTACATTATATTATTCACCCTCTACGATATCCGAGGATTAAACATTTTATTTTTTTGCTTTATTTCATTTCTCATTTACCAGACTTATGTCTGACCCATTCCTATTTTTCTTATTTTCCCCAAATCATAGGTGGACAAGTCTAGGTTGCAGTTCTTTGCAACTTAGAGGGTCAATGGAGCAGTTGTTGTCTTTAACTTCTGTTTCTTTTGTTTCACGTACTTCGTTTCTCATTTTCATACTTTACTCTTATTTGGGGACCTATATCATGAACTTTATTATATTTTATATTTCAGTGGAGACTACTTGGTGCTTTTGGTTTCAGAAATAAATTTAGGATAATGTTGTTTTTAATGAAGCTATTTTGCCATTAATTTATAATTAGTGAACGTTTTCTTCTGCTATAATATTTTAATCATTTTATATTGTTGTCTTAGTCTCTGTGCTATGTTATGGATTTTTATTTCATCCTACCACCCGTGCTTCTAGTCATGTCCGATTTTCAGGGTGCCTAAAAGTGTGGGGTGTCACAATTACCTTGTTTGCCAAAGAGCTTGATGGAAGAGATTAAACTTGATGAAGAGAGATATAAACAAAAAGATATATATATATATATATATATATATATATATATACATATAAAAAGGTACTTTTAGAAATGTTTTGTAAAAATATTTTTGAATCCACATAATTTCCTAATTTGGTAGAGATTTTAAATTTGAGTTTGAGAAAAGAGACTAGATTAAGTAAACTGAAAACTTCCATTAATCTCATCAAATTAGCAGTAGGGCTTCACTTAAACTAGGTAAAGTGAAACTCTACGTTAACGTCACTGGCTCGATGTAAAAGTTTCAATTTCTAAATTATAGGTATAAATATGATATGTAAAAGTTCTAAAGAATATAGAACATACCAAAAAGATACCATAATGCTGAGATATGGGTGAACTTCTCAAGGAAGGACTCGGTGAATTAGATTTTACTGAAAAAGAATTTAATCGGAAGTGGAGGGCCAAGACCTGCCAACCAAATCTTCAAGACTTCCAAGTCCACAAAGTGCTTCTTAAAATTTTTACTTTTTGCAGGAGAGGATATAATTGAGAGGATCAAGTTAGTTAGACTGGTATCTTTCATTTGACCATGGAAATTTTTTAAAGGGATTCTTCATGTCTTTCTATCTTTATAGAAAAGAGCCATATGCATTCATTTGGAAGAGTTACACGAACTCGTCCTGGAGTCATGGTGTGACGACCGCCTTTCTTACCACAGAAAGACGTATCATCAATAAGAAAAGAAAGGCATAGAAATAGAGAAGAAAGAAAGAATAACAACATATGAATCTCACAGCGGAATGAAACAAAATAAAATACATCACATAACTATTACATAGTTTTAAATATATCGGAGTTACACAATATCATACACATGACAGTCATATACATATCTGTTAATACATAAATCCCAAATTACAACATACTCTAACTAACACAGCGGAACTAAATAGATAGATACATACGTCCGGACTCCTGCTCCAAGCTTCTCCAGAACTCAACAATCCATAAACCTATCACTTGGCTACTTATAAAAATTTGAGTGCCCAAGAGTTTATGGAAAACAAAATATAAACTCCGGGTCAGACATGGGTCTAGTGTGAGTAAACCGGTTAAAGTTGTTTAACTTTGATAACCATTTGAAAATAAAGGTATCACGTAAAACTTCCCACACATAAACACGGTAAGTTTTTACCTTACGCTAACCAAAATTTTTTATAGGAGATCCAGTGATATTATAATAGTGTCTAGGGTTTTCAAGTAAATAGAAAATAGCCGAAATTGTTACATCTATTAAATTCCAACTACTAGCCACAATAGTGTCCGCCTGACGATGTGCTAAAAGCATTCAATCCATACAAGTTCTTTCCGGGTTCAAACGAAACCGAAGGCATTATCTCGTTACACTCGTTTTGGAATCACCCTAAGAGTTAAAGACAATAACCCTTGCACTCTGAAACACCAGCTCGATCTTCACATGAGATGCCACGACCTATCGTTTAATTTGGATCGATGTGGTTTTCGGAATATCAAATTGATACCCGATCCCGGTCTCATCGAAATCCAAATGCCATTTTAAGGGCCAAGTTGTTTAAATAGTTTAAACAATTTAAATTCAATACTTGGAATTCACATAACAGTTATCACTGATAAATCATACACAGTCATCACAGATATATCAATGCATATCACTGAGTATCATAGAATATTACCAAATAGATTTCAGAACAATCAAACAAGAATCATTAATTCATATCAAATTTAGTTTAATTAACTTAACTTAATTAATTACTTAAGAATAAACTATTTTATTCTGCTTAGTTAATCACTAATTAAATTTATTAATTTCTTCTTAATTACTCACTTAATTCATTATTTCTTAATTATTGATTAATAACCTTAATTATTAATTAATAAAACTTAATTGCCCATTTATTAATCATTAGTTACTTAATTAATCATTAATTACCATTAATTAATCATTAATCCTTAATTAATCGCTTAATTAGTTATCCACTATTTATTCATTAATTAACTTTAAGTAGTTAATTAAACTCTTAAGTTCAAATTGATTAAACAACAAGATTATTAATATCAATCTTTAATTACAAATTTATTTAATCTTAAATTACTTATTTAATAACAATTATAAAATTAATTTACATTCTTAATTAACTTACACTTAAAATTAACTAATCATCTTACATTTGCAAACTTCTCTTAATAAATTTTAAATCAAATCTTGGCTTAACACTTGTCAACATTATGTACTTAATAAATACTGAACTTTGTTTACAAAATAACTTAAAGGTTATTAGGCTAATTCACTAGAACTGGGCCCGAGGAAAATACTGCATTTACTCGAGTAAAACTCGAGTTTTCCTTTCTGTTTCCCGAGTTCCTTCTTCCCCCTACCTTTCTTCTTCTTATCTCTTCTTTATCTAGCTAAGTTATAACTCTGTTGTATTACGCACACTCACTCACGCACCAGGGTAACCCGAAGCACCCTCCCAATTTTCTCGAGTACTAACTCGAGACGACCCTCACTCGAAGCCGCTGACACCCATACGCCACCGTGCACGTGCACGGCGCTTCGCCATTGATCTGGCGAACCACTTCACCTCCGGCAAGCCACAAAACGACATCACTCACGAAAACAAGTTTCAATTCATCGCGAAAATTTCAAAAACAAATTATACCTATTCACTCTAACAAGCTAGTCGAACACACCGAACAAAATTGCCTTGACCCACTAACGCCGACCACCTGCGGCGATGCAACTCCGCCCATACCTCGACCATATCCTCCTCTACCACCTCCCATAATCGCATGTAACTTGATCGTCCCATGGCGACAAAATTGGCAAATTTACTCAAAATTTCTTGCATTAGATAGTTTTTCTAGCATTTTTCGTAGATTTGAAAATCACCAAGCTAGCTTCACAATAAATTTCAACATCTAATATTTGTTGAATCAACAGAAATTGATAAAAATACATTTTTTATTCATTTTCAAACCGCACCTTGAATACTTACTTAAAAATCATCATTCTTGTTTTAAAAATCCTAGCTTTGTATGCTTAATCAAGATATGAAATCAAATCAACAATTTAAAATATTCGAATTTTACACATTGATTCCTTTTTACCGTAAACTTGAATAAACAGAAACTGTCATGCTTTAAACCATTTCCAGGTTATGATTTAAGTGTAAAAAAATTTATTTAGTTTAAAAATCCTCAGTTTAAAATGTTCTGAGAAAAAATATTAAATTTTCCTACCTTTCTATGCTTAGAAATCAAATATATGGAATAACAGACCATATACAAATTCCTAGTGCAAACAGAAAACACATAGAGTTGTTTGTTTAAACTATATAGCAAGCACATATTATTCCAAAATGCAAATACACAAGTTTAAATTTTGAAATCGGTTTGTTTACTCACCTAAATGATTGTTGAAACAGAGAACAAAGGTTGTTGAAAAGCTAAAGTTTTGAATTCCTGAAAACCTCCTTGCTTTGTTGTTTAATGTTTGAGTTCGTAAAGATAAGATGATTATTTTTCTTCTTCTTTCCAGATTAGCTTTGTTGTGAACGAGCTTAAAATAAGATGAGGTGTATATATAGGAATAGCTTTGAACAAAGAGGTGGGTTATAACTGGTACAAATCTCAACTTATTTTGATCGGATAAGATTTTTTTGTATTTATTACTGTAATTTGAAATGATCTTGTATATTTCGGCTGAAAGATTTCTTTTGTAATTTGAAATGACAATTGTTCTGCTAGCATTTAATGTACATGCCTTCATATATGTTTACACATAATTATGGTTCGCTGATATTTATATTTTGTACAGAGATATTTTGTATAGTATGTGTATAATTTGTCTCTTTGCATTGTACATATGTATATTAAACAGCAACACCCTTTTCTAAACTTATCTTATATGTTTGAGTAAAATTATTATAGTTATTGTTTTGACATATATACCATGTGTATTTATATTAGAATGATCTCATGTTTCTATTTAAGTTTAACCATATAAGTTATTGTTAACATACTTCTTAGTTTTATTTTCTGTTTGCAATTTAACTTTCAAACCCTTGATTTATAACGTATATTTGTATTTATATATTTTATATTTATATTTATATCATATATTTATATTTAATATGGATAGGATTGCTTTATTTTAAACATTATTATTAAAGACTACATTTATATATATATATATATATTTTCTCAAATATTAATAATATAGAACCTTTAATTTGATCGAATAAGACAGATTTTATTATAAATATTTTTGAAAGATTTTATTTTAAATTTCAAATCAAAATTTCATTCACAAACATATATATAACTGGAAAATGCCCAAAAATCTTATTTATTTATAAATGAAAAACTTGTATTTTATTTAAATTAGATTAAGTACTTATTATAATACTATGGTCAAAATTCTGGGTCGTTGCATTCCTCCCCCTTTAAAGAATTTCGTCCCCGAAATTTAAAACAAAAGTTAATTCATAAGCTTTTATATTAACAATCCAAACATACATATCATCCATACAATAACAAACAATTAAACAGTATATACTAACAAACATCACTAGTTATCCGGACACAAATACAGATAGGCTTTCCTAATACTATCCGAGTTTCCCAGGTACAATCTCTGGGATCCTCGCTCCATTGCACTTTGACGAGCTTCACTACTTTGCTCCTGAGTTGCTTCTCATCTTGATCCACAATCCGAACTGGATTCCTGACCACAGTCAAGTTGGGTTCTTCTTCTAAATCTTCATGGACTACTGGTTCTACAACCAGTGATGGGTCACGTACAAATTTCCTTAGATGAGATACATGGAATACATTGTGAATTTCAGACATTCGTTCTGGCAATTCAATTCTGTAAGTTACTGCACCAATCCTTTCCAATATCCAAAATGGTCCTATATATCTCAAGGCAAGTTTTCCTGCCTTTCCGAATCATATAGCACCTTTGATCGGGGAAACTTTAACATAGACTAATCTCCGATCTCAAATTCCAATGGTCTTCTTCTTTTATCTGCGTATTTCTTCTGATGGTCCTGAGCAGCTTTCATTCTTTTCTTGATAAGCTCAACTTTTGTAGAAGCTTCTCGAATTAGATCGGGTCCGAGCACAAGACGATCCTTCAATTCTATCCAACAGGATGGGGATCTACACGGTCTTCCATACAGAGCTTCATAAGGAGCCATCTTAATACTCGCTTGGTAACTATTATTGTGACGACTCGAAATTTTTGAGCATTTAAAATCAGAATATTTAATTGATTTTAAATATTCAATAGAGTAATTTTAACTTAAATTTCAAATATCACAATTTATTTGACGATTAAATTATTGAATTAAATAATTTGAAGTTGAGTGAAATGTTAATATGGAATTTTAAGCATGTTGAAAATAACTTGAAGGCTTGTAAAATTTATATTGATAACACTGAAGATAATAGAAGTTGTAAAATTGAAAATAACAGTGTAGTTCCGTTTTAAAATTTTATCATTTAAATTGAATTTAAAAAAAGCCTTCCGAGGCACAGTCTCGGAATTCGACGAAACTAGTTCCATTGGATCCGTAATATTGTATTATCATCGGATTTCATTTTTCGTAGAGTTTGGAGTTCTGGTGTAAGCGTACGATAAGTAAACGCGCTAAAATCTATCGAAACGGTTTGAATTCAAATCTAAATTGAATATTTATACTAGTCAACTACAGTTGAAATTATCTCACATAAATCATGTCTCCTAACAATTCTTTTTCTCTTTATATCATGTCATTCCACTCTGTTCGAATCAAGTCAGTAGACATCTCACAAATAAATTCAAAGCCCTCCTTTTTATAAAGTCCAAACAAAATAAATATATCTTCCCTTAAACGCTTAGCATATTCTTTGATTCCATTCTTTTCCTTGTCCACACTTCGTACCCTTTTTATTTTAGTTCGATCCGAAATCATTTCAATCACATAACTCCCTTTCGTTTCCCCTAAAAGGAACGAAATCAATTCAAAAAAAAGGAAGAGAAAAAAAAGGCAGCAGTTCGAGTCACCGCAGCCTCGCGACCTGAGCTACGTCAGTGTTCATCGAAGGGGTGGGAAGAGGGGAGCACGAAGGCGGCGGCCGATGCTTAGTCGCGACTCGAAGTCGGGCTAGGGTTTAGGCCTCTCAAGCATGCGACGTGGATAAAGGCGATGACGACCTAGGGTTGCAATTTTGAGGAGGCGTGTGCATACGAGCGCATCCCTGAAGGAAGCTACGATGTGCGGGTTGGCGACTTTGGTAAATTAGGGCAATGATGGAGGAAGTTCGGCATGGTATCCTAACGTTAGAAAGGAGGCTGATGTTGGCGGTCGAAGGGTGCGATGAGGAAGTGGTGTTGGTTCAGTCAGGCTGGTAAAGGTGGTGATGGGGAGGTGAACTGAGTGAGGAACTGCAGTATGATGGGCACCGGTTTGGGTTCAGTAGTGGCGGAGATTGTTGGAGGTCGAGGCGATGACGATTGGTGCGGGGCTGGTGTTGGAATGGGTCAGATTCATGTGTTTGCGTGAGGTCGTTGTGACGATGACAGTAGCGGCGTGGGGATGGTCTTAGGCCTGGGTGCATGAGAGAAGTTTGACAATAAGGTATCCTCAAATTTTTATTAATTTTTATTTATTTTAATTAACTCATATAAATACTTTTGTCGAACAGTAAATATATATACAGTAGATTTTATAAAAATGTTTTAAAGATTTAGGTATTTACAATAAATTATTGTCGTTGTTATTATATAGAAAAATGAGGCAAGGAAATAAAAGATATACATATGTACATTTTAAAACCTACTGGCTTATTTCAAAAATAAAAATAAAATATAACAACATGTATTATAGTGATTAACGCATTAGTAAACTTATTTAATCATTTTGGTAAGTAGAAATATATTTATTTTTTGGAAAAATTGTTTGAGTAAAAGTATTAGATTGAGTTAAAATTTATTGGATGAGGAATAAATTGTTAGGTTTATTCAATATTAATAAATACACATATATACCTATTTCCATTTACTAGTGAAATTTTTAAATAATGAATTGTGGAAATTAATTTGTTCTTAGTCACTTAAAGAAAATTTATAAAATGGAAATAATTGTTCAAGTTATTTCAAAGTGCAATAAATCGTATGGTTGATATGCAAGGTCAAAATCGGTTAGAAGCAAGCCAGGTTGGGTCGTATTGCAAAACAAGAATCAAGGTGAGTTAATCTCACTCAGCTGCGTTTAAAATTTAAATGATTAAATTTAAATAATTGTTTGAATGGTTGAATTGATTGTTATGCTATAGTATGGAATATTTTGAAATTGGTTTATTATATTGTGCTAACATCTGTGGATGCAGGGAAAACAGGTTGGAGGGATCCAACTGGATCCCTCAACATTTATTTAAATTATTTAATACCCTCTGTTGTGATTATTTGATATTCTACGATAAATTATATTGGAATATCGAATGCTATGGTTTGATTGGATATAATTGGGTATAATGAATTACAAAAATATATATAATAATAATATATAAATTGGATTTTGGAAAGAAAATTAAAGAAGTGAATTTGTAAGTAAAATAATTATCGAAATTTGCATACATTTAAGAATGAATTGGGAAAGAAATAAAATGACTTTAAAACTCTAATAAATAAATCTTGAGTATAGAAAGGGAAAATTTGAATAATCAGAAGATTAATAAATTTTAAACTTCAGTATTATTATTTAAAAGAACAAAACATTTATTTAACATTTAAGATTTAAATTATTGGAAAGAATAAAGAAGAAATTGGGAAAACGCTGAAATTTGTAGATTTCAGTTAAAAGATTTAAAGTCAAGTGGAAAATCATAAAAACTATAATAATAAAGTCCGTAATTAATGAGAAAGTAAGAAAATTTATTTCAAATGGAATAAATTGGGAATCAATTTGGAAAATTGATTTAAGTGATTGAAGTTGGAATTTTTCTCTGGATAACCAAGTACGTTTTTAAAGTAAATTTTTAAATATAAGTTAAAAGTTTAAAGTTGATTTTAAAAAGTAAGTTTTGAAAAATTTATGATTCTAATATTTAAATTGAAAAGTAAGTATTTTCTTTAATCTATTGTGGTAGTAATTATTTAAAGAGTGACTTAGTATTTTGTTTTTAAAAGTGAAAATCTAGTCTTATATTTTATTAAGTAACCTTATTTTCAAATATTCATATAGTATTATGTTTAGTAAATTATTGAAGCAGTTTAAATTAAATGTTTTAAAGTATATTTCAAAGGAATGTGTTTTAAATTATTTTAAAAATCTAAAGTTTTGTACTGGGTGATTCCAGAGGAGATGGAAAATATTTAGGAAAGTTTATTCTAAAAGGAAAGATGATTTGAAACTGATTTCAAAGGGTTGAAAATAGTAATATATCTTGTGAAGATATTTTGAGGGTAATAAATAATATGGAAATTATTTATTGGTTGATGGTTGTTTGTGAATATTAATTGATAGTTAAATCACCGACTATCAATATTGGACAAATGCGTTGATCGTCTCGAAGAGACCGGGATCGAGATTTTTTTTCTCGAAAACCACTTCGATCCAGTTTGTACGTTTTCGTAGAAAACGAGTTTGGATTCGAAGATTGAGCAGTGAAGTGCAAGGGCTAGCCGCTACTAATCCTGAGGATATTTCCAAAATGGATGTAGTAGGAGTAGTGCCTTCGGTTCCGTTCGAACCCGGGACGGACTTGTTGAGACGACCCAACTTTTTCTTCGTAAAAAGTCGTATCATCCTTAAGAAAGAAAGGGACAGAAAAGAGAAAAGAAAGAAGAGAAAGAACACAAGAATCTCAACAGCGGAACAAATAAATTATATTAATAACATAAGTATTACATAGTATACATCAAATATCAGAGTTACACAGACAATACATCACATACTAGACAGTTATAAACACCTGTCTAGTTATTACAACTCAATACATTACAGAAAACACTCAGAGATATCAACACAGCGGAAAACTATATAACTCTACGTAGAAGCCTCCTGCTCCATATGCTCCTCCACAATTCGTTAAAGCAAACCTGAATCCTAACCTGAATTCCCTTGGCTACTCGTAAAAATTTGAGTACCCAAGAGTTAAAGAAAAACAGATATGACTCCGGGTCAGACATGGGTCTGCTGTGAGTAACAGGTTAAAGTTGCTTAACTTTGAAAAACCTTTGAAATGATAAGGTATCACGTAAGACTTCCCACACATAAACATGGAAAAGCTTTTACCTTACGCTAACCAAAACATTTGATAGGAAATCCGATGCTATTATAATAGTGTCTAGGGTTTCAAGTAAATAAGAAATAGCCGAAATTGTTACATGATTAAATTCCAGCTAGTAGCCACAAAAGTGGGTAATACAATCAAAACCGTTGGCACTTATTGGATTTTGGATTCCATACAATGGCTGGGCTACTGGGGTACCGCCCGTCACAGTACATGGCCTAGATCACTGTACCGAGGAGTACGCCCGCTCCCCTGCAACACAAAACCGGACACATTCCTTAGTGAACAGTTCCGAACAAGGCTACCCCGCAGTTGTGATCAGCAACCGCACCACGAAGCCGAAATAAAGGGACATCTAGACAGGGTTAAATCTTGCTCTCATGTGGGGGCTACCCACGAAGCCTTGCTGCACCTCCCCTGTTTTAGCCATTCCCGGTTGATGAGGCTTGAGGCTACAATTACCTTTATAGGACATATCACTTAGGATGCTCATCGTCCACCTAACGATGTTCTGAAAGCATTCAATCCATACAAGTTCGTTCTGGGTTCGAACGAAACCGAAGGCATTATCTCGTTACACTCATTTTGGAATCACCCTAAGAGTTAACGACAATAACCCTTGCATTCTAAATCACCATCTCGAAACTATAAGTACTATTCCGTCAACTCATTACGGAATCACCCACAGAGTTATACTGACGTATAGCCCTTACACCTCGAGTCTTCACTCGCTCCACTTGGATTAACGACCTAACGTTAATTTGGATCGATGTGGCTTTCGGATATCCAAATATGGAAACCCGATCCCAGTCTCATCGAAATCAAAAACGTGTCTTTTAGGGCCAAGTTGTTTTAAGTTTAAAATAATTCAATTCATTATATATATACACAAAAATAGATAATTCACAACACAATAGATAATCAAAATTATCATCAACAGATAATTCATATCATAATCAGATAATCCATATTATCATTCAAAAGCAACAAATGCATTCATACATTTACCATCTCATAACTGAGATTACAAACCATACCGGGCAATTAATACCAATCATCAAACATAAGCAATAATCTAATGATCACACCGTTTATAATTAATTTATAATGAATTAAATTAATTCATCTCTGATTAATTTAAAATGAATTAAATTAATTATTTCATCATTAATCCTGCTTACCTTAACCATCAATTGAATACGAATCAATAAGATAAAACACCATCTCAATATTCATTTCAATTAATCTTTATTGATTAACCATCCCTAATTACAATAAATAATTAGCATTTAATATTACTTACACAAGTTAATTATATTAAACCCTTTGCAAATTATTAACTTGTAATTGTTAAATTAATTAACTAACTAAAATTAATTACATTAATCATTTATTCATTATTAATTATACCTTAATTAATCAATTCCAAATTACATCATTAATTAATTAATTAATGATTTCTGATTACATTTAATCAATCCCTATATAAATAATTACATAAGTAATTATTCTTCAATTTAAACCAAATATATATTAGTCACCCATGATTAATAACCATTCAGTAATTAACTACTTTAATTACTCATCCCATAAATTAATTACTCTTAATTAATTATCTAAATTAATCCTTTGATTAATTTCAAAGTAGTTTAAATCTGTGACGCCCCACCTCTATACCCACGCTAGCCAAGAACATTACAGAGAATGCTGTCAACTAGCACGGAGAATAAGGCTGTTGAGGAGCGACCATCCGTGTAATTGCTTTGTGCGAGCATCGATATGTCAGATGGTATAACATGCAATACTTTATCAAGAGGAAATCCAACATACCGACACAAACTCAAAGCTACTACACAGTGGATATAATATCTTTGGAAACAAATACAGAAATAAACATAACATAAATCAGTCACAGATAATTCATATCACAAAGGCGGAACAAGATATGAATATTACACATAAAAGCGTACATCAGAGTAGTGGTCAGAAAGATCCACAATAACACAAAATAATAGCAACATGTGCTATACAAAAGAATACATCAATGAGTCAATATCTCAAGAGTATACAACAAAAACTACTAATCTAAGTAGTAAGCAAAAGGTCAGGGTAATGGATCCCTGGAGAGAAGTCAAGCAGAAGCACCTGCAACATCTCGGTCTGACCCGAGTATTATTTAATAAGAAAATAATAAACGGATCAGTCTAACTATAAATATCAGATGAAACGATATAGAGTAAGAGATATGACTAAACACATAATAATCACAATGCCAAGCTGTGATATATATAAGTAATTGAAAATCAACGAGAGATTAATCAATATCACCAAATCTACACAAGAATCAAAGAAATGTCATACTCCTCATTTCGTTCACCAAACCACAAAAATGACATATTATATCAAAGCCAATCACAAAAGTCAATGACACACGAATTCACCAATACACAAATATTGATAAAACTTATCAATGGAAATCACGAAAATTGGTGAAGCATAAATTCTAGAAATCATCTCAAGAAATCCAGTCAATGACACACGAATTCACCTATGCAAAAAAATTGATAAATCATATCAATAGAAATCACAAAAATAGGTGAAGAAGAAAATTCCAGAATTCGACACACGAAATCCAGAAATCACACAAAATAGGGGGGATGCCTATCACACGAACGGGAGCATGAAAACTCACCAACATATGTATCACACGAATGAGACGCTATCTCATGGTAGCTAGCCATTAAATTTCGACACACGAACGGCCCGAAGACCATGGGGCGCTACCCCACATATGTGAGTTGAAACTCACACAAACGGGGTTTAGTCTCCCTCGTAGACAAAGAGACATCGCGCATTGCTAGTCTAAATCACAAAAATGATCGTCATGATCATCAAGAAGTGTCAATTACAGTAAGCTAGTAAATATATGAGCTTAGCTTCATGTCCCATAACCAATAGCTTAACTTAAATATTTACGAACGAATTGTAGGTCTCCACTAGAAAATTGTCACAAGAGATTCAATCGAACAAGTCCAAGAATTAACCAACAAAGTGAACGCAAGCGTTTCATACCACTTGTTTTACTAAGTCGTTTAATTAGATTTCTCATACGAGTGAGGTAATGGTTTGTATATACTAATATATTGGAAAACGGTTTTATAAACGAATTTGGTATTAAAATAGTATTGAAATCGTTTGAGGAAAGAGTTTTGATATTTACTACTAGTATAGAAAACCTTTATATTTTTTTAAAGTGACAAAACACAAAGAAGATTGTAGGAACAATCAATCACTAAAATTCACAAACGAAGATGTGAATAAAAATCCAACGAAACCGATAAAGAATGCATCAAAATGGATATTCAAAAATCCCTAAAAAGGAGTCATCAAAGTCATAACAAATGATAACAACACATAGGAAACAACACGAATCGATTAAAGTTGGAAATTCAAACAACTAGGCGAAATAGGCAAAAATGCAGCAGGTCGGTCGGCCGGCTACAGAGCTCGGTCGACCGGACCCTGCTCTCCAAAATTCCTCGGGAAGCAGGTCGTTCGGCCGAACACTGTACTCGGTCGACCGAACCTTTAAACAGGGGAGTGCTTATGCACTTGGCAGCAGGTCGGTCGGCCGGCAGCAGTGCTCGGTCGACCGGACCTGTTGCCAGTCCCCTCCCAGTCCATCCAATTGAGGTCCAACCTCCACCAAATTGCATTCTCTCGAGCAACGGCACTAAGGGATTGTGCCTAACAACTACCCGGCCCTATATGCTCCTCGATGCATCACCAAACACATCAAAGTTATGATTTTTAAAGGATTGAACCCAAAACACCAAAAATTGGAATATTCACCAAATCAATCCAAACCAAAAGCAATTGCACACGAATAAGTGTTAGGAATTCATACCTAACAATCGAAGATAAATATAAGCATAGATGTGAGAAAAAAATCTCACCTTTTTACAAAATCAAAGAAGAAGAAGCTTGAAAGCAAATGGAGAATCAACCTCTCTTCAACACAACCCAAATGAGCTTGAATATATGCTCATAACAAGAACATTCCCAAAATTAGGTTTAGGAATTTTTGAAATTGGTAAGAGAATAAGTTGGAGAAGAAGAAGAGAAGCTTACCAATGGGTTCTTCTATTAGTTTGGAGCAAGAGTTGATTTGCAAGAGAAAACTAGGGTTTTGGAGTTTTAATTTCGAATTTCTCCCACCATTATTGCCTTAGAACTGAAAAGAGGAAGGAAATGAGGGTGAATGGGGAAGAGTGGCTCTGTTTTGAGTATAAGTCCAAAGACAGGGCTGAACCCAAACCCAAACCCAAAGTGAAAAGTAGCAAAAATCAACTTTCTCCAAACATATCGAAGCTTATACTCAAAAAGGTCGCAAACGGCATTTTAAACTCAATGGGAGTGGTCCCGAGCCCTAATTCGACCGTATGCAAAAAGTAGCTTTTCGGACTAAATTCCGAGTATTGATAAAATATTTAAATAAAATATTTAAATATAAAATCGACAAATATGCGGGTTGTTACAGACTCCCCTCCTTAAAGAAATTGCGTCCTCACAATATACAAGAAGAAGGTATGTAGTAACAACCATAAAAGCATATTCAACACAAAAGAAATTTTGAAATAAGAAGTTCACCTTAAAGAGCATGGGAAAGTAAGTCCGGATGTGTTCGCTTGATGAACTCTCTAGATTCCCAAGAACAATCCTTAGGATTTGAAGACCATTGAACTTTAACAAGCGGAACATCTTTATTTCGAAGTCGTTTGACCTCCGAAGCAATGATACGAATAGGATGTTGCTCATAAGTTAAATTAGGCGAAACTTCAATCTCTTCCACAACACCAGGCTCAAGAATAGAATCGGAATCTCGAAGACATTTCCGAGGTTGAGAAACGTGAAACACGTCATGGATAGTAAAAAATTGAGCTAGTAATAAAAGGCGATAAGCCATGGAACCAATACGTTCAGTGATAGGAAATGGCCCAATATATCGAGGCGCCAATTTTCTCGATCGACTGAAACGTACAACACCTTTCATAGGTGAAACACGAATGAACACAAGAACTCCCACAGAAAATTCTAACCTCCTTCTCCGGTTATCGGCATAGGATTTATGTCTACTCTGCGCTTCTTTCATCCTATGTCGAATAAGATCAATCTTTTCTGTGGAATCACGAATAAAATCTGGACCTAAAACCAGCTTCTCACCGGCCTCAAGCCAACAAGAAGGAGATCGACATGGCCTTCCATAGAGTGCCTCGAAAGGTGCCATACCAATACTAGATTGGAAGCTGTTATTATAGGAAAATTCAACAAGTGAAATATGATCTTCCCAATTTCCCCCAAAATCAAGCACACACGCACGAAGAAGATCTTCAAGAGTTTGATTCACACGCTCAGTTTGTCCATCGGACTGAGGATGATAAGCGGTGCTAAAATTGAGCTTCGTTCCCAAAGCTTTTTGAAGACTCTTCCAAAATCCACTAGTAAACAATGGATCACGATCACTAACAATAGAAGTAGGAACTCCATGCAATTTAACAATCTCTTTCATAAAGAGCTTGGCCAAAAGAGGAACGATTCGGTTAGACCGAATGGGAATAAAATGGGCGGATTTAGTAAGTCTATCAACGATCACCCATAAGCTATCATGACCCGATCGAGAACGGGGAAGGCCATCTATAAAATCCATGGAAATATTGTCCCACTTCCAAATTGGAATTTCTAAAGATTGCAATAACCCACCGGGCCTTTGATGCTCGGCCTTAACAAGTTGGCAAGTCATGCAACGCTTAACGAAGTTAGCGATGTCAAGTTTCATTCCCTCCCAATAATAAAGCTGCTTCATATCCGCGTACATTTTACTATTACCGGGGTGAATGGTAAATTTAGAACGATGGGAATCTTCTAAAATATCTTTACGAAGATCACCAATATTTGGTACGATAAGTCTACCAAATTTTCGAATGCCGCCACGAAAATCAATATCAAAGTCTTTCAAACTTTCAATATCAATCTTACCCTTAATATTTTGGCCAAGAAGAGCCAATTCGGGATCTAGCCTTTGAGCTTCAAGAATGCGGTCAAAAAGAGAAGGATGAGCCTCAAGGCTACATAAAACAAGAGATGAACATAAACCGGAAACACGGTCTCGAATTTCCCAAGTGGATAAAATCTCGAAATCGTTCCATTAGGATACCATCAATGAAACAACAGCTTGTTGTTTACGGCTAAGGGCATCGGTGACACGATTACCCTTACCGGGAGTATAAAGAATATCAAGATCATAAGGAGCAAGGAACTCGAGCCAACGTTGTTGACGTAAATTAAGTTCCTTTTGAGAAAATAAATACTTCAAAGACTTATGATCCGTGTAAAGAACAATTTTCTCTCCTAAAAGATAATGATGCCAAATTCGAAGAGCGAAAACAATAGCCGCGAGTTCTAAATCATGAGTGGAATATCTAGTCTCGGCAGGCTTCAATTGCCTAGAAGCATAAGCAATAACACGTTCTCTTTGCATAAGAACGGCACCAAAACCAACGCGACTAGCATCGGTATAAACAACGAAATCCTGATTCCCCTCGGGAATAACAAGAATAGGAGCATCAGAAAGAAGCACTTTTAATCTCTGAAAAGAAGCTTCACATTTGTCCGACCAAATGTATTTAACACCTTTCTTCGTCAAACTAGTGAGAGGTATGACAATCTTAGAAAAGTCTTTGATAAAACGGCGGTAATAACCCGCCAATCTAAGAAAACTACGAATCTCCGTCACACTCTCCGGTCTCTTCCAATCTTGAATCGCTTCAATCTTTGAAGGATCCACGGAAATTCCGGATTCGGAAATAATATGACCGAGAAACTTCACACGAGATTGCCAAAAGTGGCACTTAGAAAACTTTGCCTTTAATTGATTACTCCTAAGAGTTTCCAACACAATCTGAAGATGTTTTTCATGCTCCTCGTCGGTTTTAGAATACACAAGAATATCATCGATAAAGATGAGAACAAACCGGTCGAGGAAGTCTTTGAAAACTCTATTCATAAGGTCAACGAAATATGCCGGAGCATTCGTTAGACCAAATGGCATAACAAGCCATTCATAAGATCCATAACGAGTACGGAATGATGTCAAAGGAATACTATCCTCTGCAATACGAAGCTGATGAAATCCAGTAGCTAAGTCTAATAGTGAAAAGACTCTAGCACCACTAAGTTGATCGAATAGATCATCAATCCGAGGTAAAGGATATTTATTTTTGATAGTAAGATCATTAAGCTTGCGATAGTCAACGCAAAGCCTAAGTGTTCCATCGGATTTCTTCACAAAAATAGCTGAAGCTTTCCAAGGCGAGGAACTAGAGCGAATAAATTGCTTCGTCTCTAATTCGGATAATTGTTTACGCATCTCCTCGTTTTCTTTATTGGACATACGATAAGGAGGACGAGTGATAGGTTGAGCTCTAGGAATAAGGTTAATTTTGAACTCAATTGCTCGCTTAGGTGGTAATCCTAAAACGGGCTCGAATAAGTCGGAAAATTCACGAACTACGTGAATAAGAGAAATAATATCACCCTCATCGTCATCATCGTCATCACGAGGATTTAAAGAATATAAGGATGTAACCAAACTGGAATCTGAATCTTTAAGATTAATAGAAATCTGCTTAACAGATTGAGGATGTCGAAGATGAATAGTCCGCTCAGGACATAGGATATGAGCTTCATAACGGTTAAGCCAATCCATTCCCAAAATCATTCCAAAGCCTAAATATCGCATGACATGCAAATCGGCTCGGAAAGAAAAATCACACAAAATAATCTCGACATCATTACACAATAAACTGATTGTCGCGGATCCACCAACCGGATTCACAATTCTCAAAGAAGTCATTAAACACAAAACATCCAAGGAAAAAGTATCAACAAGTTCTTTTGATATAAAAGAATGGACGCACCCGTATCAAAAAGAACTCGAATAGGATGATCATGAAATAAAATAATTCCATCCAGAATAGAATGAGAAATACCTTGGCCACGAGATGTGTTGCCAGGGGCTTGAGCAACATTAAGCTTTCCCTCCCTCCTATTTTGAAGTTTGGGACACTCATGCATAAAATGGTCCGGGCTTTTGCAATAGCGACAAGTACAAGGCTTTGAACACTTGTTCGCAAAATGGTCTTTCGAACCACAATTATAGCATTTTCCTTAAGTAGAGGAAAAGGTCTTTTCAACAGGAGTTGCTTGCCTCCCTTTCTTATTGGGATAAGGTCCTTTGAATTTGTTTGGCCTTTTCTTGTTGTTGAAGTTTGGTTTGGAACCCACCACTTCATCATCGTTCTCCCTATCCGCCTCTTCAACACGAAGAGCGATATAACTAGTTGGTCGAAAGAAACTTCTAATTTTAGAAGTAATGGCTTCTTGAGATTTTTGTTTAAGCCATAAACGAACCTCTGGTTCTTCTTTGAAGGGGTGTTGATGTATTCAACCCCATATTTGGAAAGCGACTCGAAGGAGGCGACGTAATCAGTTACGGAGGACTCACCTTGAACAAGGTCTATAAATCGTCGAGCCAATGTCACTTTCTCTGCTTCCGGTACAAATTTCAACTCGAAGCGTTCCCGGAATTGCTCCCAGGTGAGATCCGCTTCATTAATCTCAGAAATAAGAAGCTCATACCAGTCCAATGCTCTTTCTCGGAGCATACTAGAGGCCACCTGAACTCGGTGAAGGTCAATAAGATTCATGCGAGAAAAGATTCGGTCGCATGACCTTAGCCAAGCCTGTACTTCAATAACAGTTTCGAAACCTTTGAATGGCTCCCCACCCAAATTAGTGTAATCGCTACACAAGCGTGCAAATCCCGACTTTGGGTGAGTAGGTTCCGGGTTAGCTTCAGCTGCTTGAGCATTCGTCACTAAATCAAGAAGCTGTTGAGCAGTCATAAAAACTCCATCTTGGGGTGGAACACTAGATGGTCCAGCTCTGGGACGGCCTGGTCTAGACATTCCTGTTCCTTAGAAAGAAAGAAGAGCAAGAAGAAGATTATTCACTAATGAATATCAAGCAATCTTGATAGACAAAACAAGGAATCATAAAAGAAAATAGGATAGAACGGTACGTAGACCCGAATAGAATCCTAAAGCACGACTCCTAAGAAAGACTTAGGACGATGATCCTTGTTATAATATTCCATATTGTTCCGAAGTTTGGCTCTGATACCAAGCAGTGACGCCCCACCTCTATACCCACGCTAGCCCAGAACATTACAGAGAATGCTGTCAACTAGCACGGAGAATAAGGCTGTTGAGGAGCGACCATCCGTGTAATTGCTTTGTGCGAGCATCGATATGTCAGATGGTATAACATGCAATACTTTATCAAGAGGAAATCCGACATACCGACACAAACTCAAAGCTACTACACAGTGGCTATAATATCTTCGGAAACAAATACAGAAATAAACATAACATAAATCAGTCACATATAATTCATATCACAAAGGCAGAACAAGATATGAATATTACACATAAAAGTGTACATCAGAGTAGTGGTCAGAAAGATCCACAATAACACAAAATAATAGCAACATGTGCTATACAAAAGAATACATCAATGAGTCAATATCTCAAGAGTATACAACAAAAACTACTAATCTAAGTAGTAAGCAAAAGGTCAGGGTAATGGATCCCTGGAGAGAAGTCAAGCAGAAGCACCTGCAACATCTCGGTCTGACCCGAGTATTATTTAATAAGAAAATAATAAACGGATCAGTCTAACTATAAATATCAGATGAAACGATATAGAGTAAGAGATATGACTAAACACATAATAATCACAATGCCAAGCTGTGATATATATATATATATAAGTAATTGAAAATCAACGAGAGATTAATCAATATCACCAAATCTACACAAGAATCAAAGAAATGTCATACTCCTCATTTCGTTCACCAAACCAAAAAAATTACATATTATATCAATGCCAATCACAAAAGTCAATGACACACGAATTCACCAATACACAAATATTGATAAAACTTATCAATGGAAATCACGAAAATTGGTGAAGCATAAATTCTAGAAATCATCTCAAGAAATCCAGTCAATGACACACGAATTCACCTATGCACAAAAATTGATAAATCATATCAATAGAAATCACAAAAATAGGTGAAGAAGAAAATTCCAGAATTCGACACACGAAATCCAGAAATCACACAAAATAGGGGGGAGGCCTATCACACGAACGGGAGCATGAAAACTCACCAACATATGTATCACACGAACGAGACGCTATCTCATGGTAGCTAGCCATTAAATTTTGACACACGAACGGCCCGAAGACCATGGGGCCTACCCCACATATGTGAGTTGAAACTCACGCAAACGGGGTTTAGTCTCCCTTGTAGACAAAGAAACATCGCACATTGCTAGTCTAAATCACAAAAATGATCGTCATGATCATCAAGAAGTGTCAATTACAGTAAGCTAGTAAATATATGAGCTTAGCTTCATGTCCCATAACCACTAGCTTAACTTAAATATTTACGAACAAATTGTAGGTCTCCACTAGAAAATTGTCACAAGAGATTCAATCGAACAAGTCCAAGAATTAACCAACAAAGTGAACGCAAGCGTTTCATACCACTTGTTTTACTAAGTCGTTTAATTAGATTTCTCATACGAGTGAGGTAAAGGTTTGTATATACTAATAGATTGGAAAACGGTTTTATAAACGAATTTGGTATTAAAATAGTATTGAAATCGTTTGAGGAAAGAGTTTTGATATTTACTACTAGTATAGAAAACCTTTATATTTTTTTAAAGTGACAAAACACAAAGAAAATTGTAGGAACAATCAATCACTAAAATTCACATACGAAGATGTGAATAAAAATCCAACGAAACCGATAAAGAATCCATCAAAATGGATATTCAAAAATCCCTAAAAAGGAGTCATCAAACTCATAACAAATGATAACAACACATAGGAAACAACACGAATCGATTAAAGTTGGAAATTCAAAAAACTAGGCGAAATAGGCAAAAATGCAGCAGGTCGGTCGGCCGGCTACAGAGCTCGGTCGACCGGACCTTTAAACAGGTCGGGAAGCAGGTCGGTCGGCCGAACACTGTACTCGGTCGACCGAACCTTTAAACAGGGGAGTGCTTATGCACTTGGCAGCAGGTCGGTCGGCCGGCAGCAGTGCTCGGTCGACCGGACCTGTTGCCAGTCCCCTCCCAGTCCATCCAATTGAGGTCCAACCTCCACCAAATTGCATTCTCTCGAGCAACGGCACTAAGGGATTGTGCCTAACAACTACCCGCCCCTATATGCTCCTCGATGCATCACCAAACACATCAAAGTTATGATTTTTAAAGGATTGAACCCAAAACACCAAAAATTGGAATATTCACCAAATCAATCCAAACCAAAAGCAATTGCACACGAATAAGTGTTAGGAATTCATACCTAACAATCGAAGATAAATATAAGCATAGATGTGAGATAAAAATCTCATTTTTTTACAAAATCAAACAAGAAGAAGCTTGAAAGCAAATGGAAAATCAACCTCTCTTCAACACAACCCAAATGAGCTTGAATCTATGCTCAAAACAAGAACATTCCCAAAATTAGGTTTAGGAATTTCTGAAATTGGTAAGAGAATAAGTTGGAGAAGAAGAAGAGAAGCTTACCAATGGGTTCTTCTATTAGTTTGGAGCAAGAGTTGATTTGCAAGAGAAAACTAGGGTTTTGGAGTTTTAATTTCCAATCTCTCCCACCATTATTGCCTTAGAACAGAAAAGAGGACGAAAATGAGGGTGAATGGGGAAGAGTGACTCAGTTTTGAGTATAAGTCCAAACACAGGGCTGAACCCAAACCCAAACCCAAAGTGAAAAGTAGCAAAAATCAACTTTCTCCAAACATATCGAAGCTTATACTCAAAAAGGTCGCAAACGGCATTTTAAACTCAATGGAAGTGGTCCCGAGCCCTAATTCGACCGTATGCAAAAAGTAGCTTTTCGGACTAAATTCCGAGTATTGATAAAATATTTAAATAAAATATTTAAATATAAAATCGACAAATATGAGGGTTGTTACAAAATCCAAATTACTTCTATAATAAATATCTTTAATTACATTCAGTAATTATTAATTAATTACTCCCTTAAGTAATTACAAATCCATAAATTATATAAAGTAATTATCAACCATCCACAAATATTTAAATTAATTAACTTAATTAATCTAAACTAATCATATTAATCAAATTAATTACACTGAGTAATTAATTCATTAATTACTTTCATTAAGTAATTAAACTTAAACAATTGATTATTAATAATTAATTAATCTAATTAACTATTAAAATTAATCACATTAATTAATTGTTAAATAATCTTAAGTTAATGATCTTAATTAACATTTCTTAATTACTTAATTAAGAGTTAACTTATTCAAATCATTATTAATGATCAATTAATTAATATTTAATTGCAATTAAATTAATCTCTAATTATCAATTAATTAAGTGTTAATTACAATCTTAATTTTCTTTAATCACATGATTAAATAAATCTTAATCATTAATTAAAATTCAATTAACCATCCTTAATTATAGTTTAATTAATCTTAATTAATTAATCTCAAATCTCGTTAATTAACTTAAAAATTATTAATTACTTAATTAAACATCCACATTATTCATTAACTAAATAATTAATATTCCATTTAAATTAATTTTAGTAATTTAAATGAAATCAATTTCTTAAGTTCTAAATTAAGAAACATTCTTCTTATACAAAGTATTTTTAAACAATTTGTTTCAAAAAAATTCAATTTAAAAATTTCTTTTTAAATTTCAAACTGAACCACAATTTAAATTTTCATTCCAGATTCATACTTAAAAATTTAAAACTTTACGTACACTTCCATCTTCATTTTTAAATTCAAATTATTTAACCTTTTCTAAAAATGGTTAAAACAAATTTAAATTTTAAAAACTTATTTAATTTTAAAAAATGACATTAAATAAAAGTTCAAGTTTTAAAACAGAATTTAAACCCATTTTAAATCCTTATTCATAAGTTAAAACCCATAGTTTTAAATTCAAATCCAATGTTCCTTTATACTTTAATAAGTTTTTAAAAAAAACTAAATTTAAATTCCCATATTCAAACTCAGATTCATTTCCTAAGTTCCATATTTCAGTTTCCAGATTTAAACATTATTTTAAATTTTCAGTTGCATTATTAAATTTACTCTTAAATTTAAAACAGAAAAACAGTTTCATGTTTGGTTTGAAACATTTTAATCTTCCTAAATTCAGAATATTTCAAAATCCAAGATTTAAATTATTGAATTCGTATTTAAATTTCAGGTTTAAGAATCCCAGTTGAACTTCATATCACAATTTAAACTTTACTTTCTAAATTTAAATAAACCAGAAACAGTTTCTGTTCTAGTTTAAAATCAAATTAAAATTTAAAAGAATTTCAAATTTATTTCAGAGATCCAAAATTTAAACTTGTTGAATTCAAATTCAATTTCAGGTTCAAACTTATTTTCAGATTTTGTTTACATTTTACATTCAACTCAAATTTTTAAAAGAAAACTGGAAACAGGTTCTGCTCTTTCAAAACCTGAAACCCAAAAGTTAACCCGAGCCTACCCTAGTTTACTTCGAGTCACAAGTACACTTGCTTCGAGTCACCCTCCAATTTCCCCGAGACCATCACGAGGTCAAAAACCCTATAACCCAACAACAAACACCACCATCATCACCATAACCACCTTGCTCCTGGGCACCTGCACACCGTCTCTGGCCATCACTGGCAATCCATACGACCACCCCACTGCCAACAATCAGTGGCTCAGGCCAAACAAACATCAATTCAGTCATCACTTGCTTGAATTCGAAACCAAAACCAACATTCAAACCTGGAAACATCAGACCCACAAACCCATCCAAACCTGTCAACATCCATTTCTCCCATCTCCTATCACCATCACCTTCCATACTTCGGCGAAGACTTCCCCAAACTACCATCTACCAATACACAAAACATGGTTGAACTCGATCAACCGAGGAGATCACAATCAAACAAGAACAGTGACCCAATAAAACTAGGGTTCACCACTAAAAATCCCAAATTACAACCTAAAAATTGAATTGTAATCCAATTCAGTAATTTTCCTATAATCTTTGATAGCTACACTATCCCTAGAATCAAATTCACCCAAATCCAATGCAAGCTTCAACTATACTTAACCAAAATGTAAAATACAGTAATTTCAAAACTGCACTTTGTTTAAAACACTATAAATTGTAATACTTGATTTAAAATTCATGAATTTGTTTGATGTTTTTATTTATAAACCTGAAAACATTAAATTATATAGTTTGAATTTTACTCTATGCTAATTTGCTCTGTGTAACTTGATTTCCCAGGTTACAGACAATCATATTTAATTTATTTAAAATTTGAACTTACACTATTCTAAAACAAACAGGTTTTGTTCAAAAGTATAAGTCCTAATCAGCAAATAAGTCAAAGAAAGAATTCAGGGATCAAACATGAGTTTGAAATTTTGAAGAACAAACATGCAACAGTCATCATCATGTTTACAGGCATATATTTACAGGTATAATATTTCAGCAATTTCATATAAGTTCATTTGTAATTTATAAAGCATGCACAACTTTACCTATTTAATAAATTTATAAATGAGTTACTCGCCTGTTTTATTATGTAGACAGAGCACATCCCCCCCCTTTTTTAACATGCAGAATCCCTTGCAACATGCTTGAATGCCTTTAAGACTTGCTTGCAGTTTTGCAGATTTTAACTTTGTTTTAAATATGCTTCCAGATTTAAACTTTATTTTCCAGACTTTTGAAAGAAATGCGGATGCTTGCTTGAAATTGTTGCATGCAGGTTTTGTTTTGCATTTATTCCCAGATTTTTAAAAAAATGAATGCATGCTTTTAAATTGCATGTTGAACCTGAGTTACAGGTTATGATTATGAAGAGGGATTTGATTTTGCAGGTTTTATGGAGTTATTCATAGCTTGAATAAAAAAACTTTGCATTTTGAAAATATTTTACAGAGAATGATTTGCAGGGAAGTGATGTGCGGGATTTTCATTTTGAAATTGAGGATTTGATTTTGAATCTAAAAATGGTTTTTACGTTTTCAGATTTGTTTTGAGTTCATGCCTTAAGTTTCTTAACTTTTGATTTTTAGAAGGAAAAAAATGAATTGAAGAGAAGAGGCATTTTTTTATAAGATGAAAATATGATTTAATTAAAATCAAAGAAAAATAAAATTACAACATGACACTTGGCTTAAGCTATTAACACTTGTCATTTAAAAATGGTATTTAGTTTACATTTGTTAGTTTACTTACTTAAATACTCAGCACATGTTAACTTAGGTTTTTAAGATGCTTACACATGTATCTTTTAAGTAATTAGTAATTTAGATTAAGTGTTAAAGAAAGTTTAAACATTGTTAATTAGTTTTAATATTTAGTTATGTATAGATAAATAATTAAAGAATAAACCAATTATAGTTATAAATAAAAACAATATACAAATCAATTATTTAAAAATAATATTTTGATCACTTAAAATAAATTTATAAAGAGATTATAACTTACTTGTTATTTAAATGAATACATGATTTATTTATAAGTTGTATTTAAATTCTCATATTTAATTTACAAATCATAATTATTAATCCATATTCTAAAAAGAATAACACAAACATTTTTGTAACTTATTTTAATATTCAAGCTTAAGTTAAAAATGAATTTTAAACAAATAAAACATTTATCTCATGTTTAAAATCATTTAGTTATTTTATTAAATATTTTTGAAAAGCTTAAATCAAAAATAAATCACAATTCCCAATTTCAAAATATTAAAATTATGCTATGCTAATTTAATTAAAACAACTTATCTATTTAAAACATATATAAATATACATACATTATTAAATAGGAAATAGATTTATTAGTTTAATAAAAATAAATTCACAAATTAAATATTTAAATAAAGAAAATTATTAAATCAAATCAAATTTATTAACAAAAATTATCAATTCAATTCAAATTTAAACACAGACTTAAATTACATTGTCCAAAATTCCGGGATATTACAATCCTTCCCCCTTAAAAAGAATTTCGTCCCCGAAATTTTAAACAAAGGTAATTTAATAATCTATTTACAGATTTTATTTTAAAATACAGCATATGTTAATCATATGCTAACAACCATAGCAATCCAATTCACACAATCAGAACAAATCTAACTATCCAAAAGAATTTTGTATAAAACCTTCACGAGTTTCCCCGGTGTATATATATATATCGGGATACTCGCTCTATAGAATCCAATCAATCGATACTACTAAGCTATAGAACTCTTAACAACAATTCTATACAGAATATCAGACTACAAACGAGTCTGACTCAACAAACAAACCATCCTAAACTACTGGTTCTACAACCAGAAATATCAAACACATATTCCCTTAGAGATACGTGAAACATACTGAATCCCAAATATTCCAAACTGGCAATTCAACTCTAGAAAACCAAACATTGATCATACCAAAACACAGAAGAAATTCAAAACACTACGGAGCTAGCTTCCCAAACTTATAGCTCCTCCGGATCGGAGAAAACTTAACCAAAATCCAATCTCCGACTCCAGAATCCAATTTTCTTCGTCTCTTATCCATTAAAAATCTTCGGGCGATCCCGAGCTACTAACATCCATTTTGATCAGCTTAACTCTATGCTGATACCATTAGAAACAGACTAGATCAAAACAATCCAATGATCTCCTCAAGATCACTCAAAAACTAAGAACACAAACCCTGCTTCTCAACAACAAAAGACAGAACAACTTCTTCATATCCAGAAAAGACAAAACAGAAACACCCCCAAACTGCTTCCGCTGCATAACTCTGATCTGAAAAAGAAGAAAATGCTGAAGAACATGAGCACAGACTAGACAACCCGACACAAAAATATGGTTCCACATATCCATAAAGAAAACTCAGATGTTTCTCCGAAACCTTAGTTTCTCACCAACTTCTATCTCATGTAACCATCCATCTACTAAATGAACCACCTGTTCCATTCCTGGAAAGAAAACTCGATCTCCAGATGCTGACAAACTTCTGACTTCCAGGAAGAAATCCGGACAATTTCCAACAATCCAAAAGAACACACTATCGCAAGTCGCTTTTGCGATCAACTCAGCCTAAATCCAAAGAAACTGCTCTCTCTCAACCAAACAAAACAACTTATGCTAGCCTAGCCAACACACCAGAGAAATGGGTCCACTCTGCTACTTCTGAGCTCCCCTTCAGAAAAACTACTCAGGCAGAAGACTCCCTACCAACTCAGAACACTCTGCTAAACTCAGCCACATCACCGAGCAGACTCACTTCTTACTCTTGTTCCAAAGAAACATCTTCGGAAATATCCATAGTCACTGCATCTCATCACGCAGCTACTACTTTCTAAGATATCAAGATATCATCACTCACTTGCTTCAGCCTTATCGACAAATCAAAACTCAATTCTGCACTTCAAAGATGAACTCTGAACCTTAACAAGTTTCCTTCAGAGATCGATGAAGTCCTTACACCAAGCAAAGCTTACTCGAGACGATATTAGGTCTACAGCCTCGACAAATACACTTCCAATCTCATCCATTCAAACTCCAACCAATGGTAATCAGGTTACACACTTCTAACTCATCTTCCTTTATAACTTATATTGGAAAACCCGAACAGGTAAACCAACAAATAGGTAGAACCATATATATTAAAAATACAAATACACTCTCTCAAGATAGACACCACTCCAGAGCCTAGGTATTCACTCAACCTAATGCTCTGATACCAACTGAGACGACCCGACTTTTTCTTCACAAAAAGTCGAATCATCCTTAAGAAAGAAAGGGATAGAAAAGAGAAAAGAAAGAAGAAACAACACAAGAATCTCAATAGCGGAACGAATAAATTATATTAATAACATAAGTATTACATAGTATACATCAAATATCAGAGTTACACAGACAATACATCACATGCTAGACAGATATAAACTCCTGTCTAGTTATTACAACTCAATACATTACAGAAAACACTCAGAGATATCAACACAGCGGAAAACTATATAACTATACGCAGAAGCCTCCTGCTCCATATGCTCCTCCACAATTCGTTAAACTAACCTGAATCCTAACCTGAATTCCCTTGGCTACTCGTAAAAATTTGAGTACCGAAGAGTTAAAGAAAAACAAAAATAACCCCGGGTCAGACACGGGTCTGGTGTGAGTACCAGGTTAAAGTTTCTTAAATTTGAAAAACCTTTGAAAAGAAAAGGTATCACGTAAGACTTCCCACATATAAACATGGAAAAGTTTTTACCTTACGCTAACCAAAACATTTGGTAGGAAATCCGATGCTATTATAATAGTGTCTAGGGTTTTCAAGTAAATAAGAAATAGCCGAAATTTTTACATGACTAAATTCCAGCTACTGCCACAAAAGTGGGTAATACAATCAAAACCGTTGGCACTTATTGGATTTTGGATTCCATACAATGGCTGGGCTACTGGGGTACCGCCCATCACAGTACGTGGCCTAGATCACCGTACCGAGGAGTACGCCCGCTCCCCTGCAACACAAAGACAGACCCATTCCTTACTGAACAGTTCCGAACAAGACCGCCCCGCAGTTGTGATCAGCAACCGCACCACTAAGCCGAAATAAAGGGACATCTAGACAGGGTAAATCTTGCTCTCAAGTGGGGGCTACCCACGAAGCCTTGCTGCACCTCCCCTGTTTTAGCCATTCCCGGTTGATGAGGCTTGAGGCTACGATTACCTTTATAAGACATATCACTAAGAATGCTCATCGTCCACCTGACGATGTTCTGAAAGCATTCAATCCATACAAATTCGTTTCGGGTTCGAACGAAACCGAAGGAATTATCATGTTACACTCATTTTGGAATCACCCTCAGAGTTAACAACAATAACCCTTGCATTCTAAATCACCATCTCGAATCTATAAGTACTATTCCGCCAACTCATTACGGAATCACCCACAGAGTTATACTGACGTATAGCCCTTACACCTCGAGTCTTCACTCGCTCCACTTGGATTAACGACCTAACGTTAATTTGTATCGATGTGGTTTTCAGGTATCCAAATATGGAAACCCAATCCCGGTCTCATCGAAATCCAAAAGGTATCTTTTAGGGCCAAGTTGTTTTAAGTTTAAAATAATTCAATTCATTATCTATATACACAAAAATAGATAATTCACAACACAATAGATAATCAACATTATCATCAACAGATAATTCATATCATAATCAGATAATCCATATTATCATCCAAAAGCAACCAATGCATTCACACATTTACCATCTCATAACTGAGATTACAAACCATACCAGGCAATTAATACCAATCATCAAACATAAGCAACGATCTAATGATCACAACATTTATAATTAATTTAAAATGAATTAAATTAATTCATCTCTAATTAATTTAAAATGAATTAAATTAATTATTTCATCATTAATCCTGCTTACCTTAACCATCAATTGATTACAAATCAATAAGATAAAACACCATCTCAATATTCATTTCAATTAATCTTTATTGATTAACCATCTCTAATTGCAATAAATAATTAGCATTTAATATTACTTACACAAGTTAATTATATTAAACCCTTTGCAAATAATTAACTTGTAATTGCTAAATTAATTAACTAAAATTAATTACATTAATCATTTATTCATTATTAATTATACCTTAATTAATCAATTCCAAATTACATCATTAATTAATTAATTAATGATTTCTGATTACATTTAATCAATCCCTATATAAATAATTACATAAGTAATTATTCTTCAATTTAAACCAAATATATATTAATCACCCATGATTAATAACCATTCAGTAATTAACTACTTTAATTACTCATCCCATAAATTAATTACTCTTAATTAATTATCTAAATTAATCCTTTGATTAAATTCAAAGTAGTTTAAATCCAAATTACTTCTACAATAAATATCTTTAATTACATTCAGTAATTATTAATTAATTACTCCCTTAAGTAATTACAAATCCATAAATTATGTAAAGTAATTATCAACCATCCACAAATGTTTAAATTAATTAACTTAATTAATCTAAACTAATCATATTAATAAAATTAATTACACTGAGTAATTAATTCATTAATTACTTTCATTAAGTAACTAAACTTAAATAATTGATTATTATTAATTAATTAATCTAATTAATTATTAAAATTAATCACATTAATTAATTGTTAAATAATCTTAAGTTAATGATCTTAATTAACATTTCTTAGTTACTTAATTAAGAGTTAACTCATACAAATCATTATTAATTATCAATTAATTAATATTTAATTACAATTAAATTAATCTCTAATTATCAATTAATTAAGTGTTAATTACAATCTTAATTTTCTTTAATCACATGATTAAATAAATCTTAATCGTTAATTAAAATTCAATTAACCATCCTTAATTATAGATTAATTATTCTTAATTAATTAATCTCAAATCTCGTTAATTAACTTAAAAATTATTAATTACTTAATTAAACATCCACATTATTCATTAATTAAATAATTAATATTCCGTTTAAATTAATTTTAGTAATTTAAATGAAACCAATTTCTTAAGTTCTAAATTAAGAAACATTCTTCTTATACAAAGTATTTTTAAACAATTTGTTTCAAACAAATTCAATTTAAAATTTTCTTTTTAAATTTCAAACTGAACCACAATTTAAATTTTCATTCCAGATTCATACTTAAAAATTTAAAACTTTACGTACACTTCCATCTTCATTTTTAAATTCAAATTATTTAACCTTTTCTAAAAATGGTTAAAATAAATTTAAATTTTAAAAACTTATTTAATTTTAAAAACTGACATTAAATAAAATTCAAGTTTTAAAACAGAATTTAAACCCATTTTAAATCCTTATTCATAAGTTAAAACCCATAGTTTTAAATTCAAAACCAATGTTCCTTTATACTTTAATAAGTTTTTAAAAAAAACTAAATTTAAATTCCCAGATTCAAACTCAGATTCATTTCCTAAGTTCCATATTTCAGTTTCCAGATTTAAACTTCATTTTAAATTTTCAGTTGCATTATAAAATTTTCTCTTAAATTTAAAACAGAAAAACAGTTTCCTGTTTGGTTTAAAACATCTTAATCTTCCTGAATTCAAAATATTTCAAAATCCAAGATTTAAATTATTGAATTCGTATTTAAATTTCAGGTTTAAGAATCCCAGTTGAACTTCATCTTACAATTTAAACTTTACTTTTTAAATTTAAATAAAACAGAAACAGTTTTTGTTCTAGTTTAAAATCAAATTAGAATTTAAAAGAATTTCATATTTATTTCAGAGATCCAAAATTTAAAATTGTTGAATTCAAATTCAATTTCAGGTTCAAACTTATTTTCAGATTTTGTTTGCATTTTTCTTTCACCTCAAATTTTAAAAAAAAACTGGAAACAGGTTCTGCTCTTTCCAAACCTGAAACCCAAAAATTAACCCGAGCCTACCCCAGTTTACTTCGAGTCACAAGTACACTTGCTTCGAGTCACCCTCCAATTTCCCCGAGACCATCACGAGGACAAAACCCCTGTAACCCAAAAACAAACACCACCATCATCACCATAACCGCCTTGCTCTTGTGCACCTACACACCGTCTCTGGCCATCACTGGCCATCCATACACCACCCCACTGCCAACAATCAGTGGCTCAGGCCAAACAAACATCAATTCAGTCATCACTTGCTTGAATTCGAAACCAAGACCAATATTCAAACCTGGAAACATCAGGCCCACAAACCCATCCAAACCTGTCAACATCCATTTCTCCCATCTCCGATCACCATCACCTTCCATACTCCGGCGAAGACTTCCCCAAACTACCATCTACCAATACACAAAACATGGTTGAACTCGATCAACCGAGGAGATCACAGTCAAACAAGAACAGTGACCAAATAAAACTAGGGTTCACCACTGAAAATCCCAAATTGCAAACTAAAAATTGAATTGTAATCCAATTCAGTAATTTTTCTATAATCTTTGATAGCTACACTATCTCCAGAATCAAATTCACCCAAATCCAATGCAAGCATCAACTATACGTAACCAAAATGTAAAATACTGTAATTTCAAAACTGCACTTTGTTTAAAACACTATAAATTGTAATACTTGATTTAAAATTCGTGAATTTGTTTGATGTTTTTATTTATAAACCTGAAAACATTAAATTATATAGTTTGAATTTTACTCTATGCTAATTTGCTCTGTGTAACTTGATTTCCCAGGTTACAGACAATCATATTTAATTTATATAAAATTTGAACTTACACTATTCTAAAACAAACAGGTTTTGTTCAAAAGTCTATGTCCTAATCAGCAAACAAGTCAAAGAAAGAATTCAGGGATCAAACATGCAACAGTCATCATCATGTTCACAGGCATATATTTGCAGGTATAATATTTCAGTAATTTCATATAAGTTCATTTGTAATTTATAAAGCATGCACAACTTTACCTATTTAATAAATTTATAAATGAGTTACTCTCCTGTTTAATTATGCAGACAGGGCACATCCCCTTTTTTTTAGCATGCAGAATCCCTTGCAACATGCTTGAATGCCTTTAAGACTTGCTTGCAGTTTTCCAGATTTTAACTTCGTTTTAAATATGCTTCCAGATTTAAACTTTATTTTCCAGACTTTTGACAGAAATGCAACTGCTTACTTGAAATTGTTGCATGCAGGTTTTGTTTTGCATTTATTTCCAGATTTTTGAAAAAAAATGAATGCATGCTTTTAAATTGCATGTTGAACCTGAGCTACAGGTTATGATTATGAAGAGGGATTTGATTTTGCAGGTATTGAGGAGTTATTCATAGCTTGAAGAAAAAAACTTTGCATTTTGAAAATATTTTACAGAGAATGATTTGCAGGGAAGTGATGTGCAGGATTTTCATTTTGAAGTTGAGGATTTGATTTTGAATCTGAAAATGATTTTATGTTTTCAGATTTGTTTTGAGTTCATGCCTTAAGTTTCTTAACTTTTGATTTTTAGAAGAAAAAAAAGAATTGAAGAGAAGAGGCATTTTTTTATAAGATGAAAATATGATTTGATTAAAATCAAAGAAAAATAAAATTACAACATGACACTTGGCTTAAGCTATTAACACTTGTCATTTAAAAATGGTATTTAGTTTACATTTGTTAGTTTACTCACTTAAATACTCAACACATGTTAACTTAGGTTTTTAGGATGCTTACACATGTATCTTTTAAGTAATTAGTAATTTAGGTTAAGTGTTAAAGAAAGTTTAAACATTGTTAATTAGTTTTAATATTTAGTTATGTATAGATAAATAATTAAAGAATAAACCAATTATAGTTATAAATAAAATCAATATACAAATCAATTATTTAAAAATAATATTTTGATCACTTAAAATAAATTTATAAAGAGATTATAACTTACTTGTTATTTGAATGAATACATGATTTATTTATAAGTTGTATTTAAATTCTCATATTCAATTTACAAATCATAATTATTAATCCATATTCTAAAAAGAATAACACAAACATTTTTGTAACTTATTTTAATATTCAAGCTTAAGTTAAAAATGAATTTTAAACAAATAAAACATTTATCTCATGTTTAAAATCATTTAGTTATTTTATTAAATATTTTTGAAAAGCTTAAATCAAAAATAAATCACAATTCCCAATTTCAAAATGTTAAAATTATGTTATACTAATTTAATTAAAACAACTTATCTATTTAAAATATATATAAATATACATACATTATTAAATAGAAAAAAGATTTATTAGTTTAATAAAAATAAATTCACAAATTAAATATTTAAATAAAGAAAATTATTAAATCAAATCAAATTTATGAACAAAAATTATCAATTCAATTCAAATTTAAATACAGATTATTAAATTTATATTGTCCAAAATTCGGAGATATTACACTTGTATGGATGAATGCTTTCGGTACATCGTCAGGTGGACGATGGGCATTCTAAGGGATATGTTCTAAAAAGGTAACGCTTAGCCTCAAGCCTCATCAAATGGGAATGACTGAAAATCAGGGGTTATGCAGCAAGGCTAGGTGGGTAGCACCCAAGCAGGGTGAGGTCATCCCTGTCTAGATGTCCCTTTTTATTTCGGCTTAGTGGATGGTTGCTGATCCCAACTGCGGGGTGATCTCACTCGGGATTATCCAGTAACGGGTAGTCCCGGTCTTGTATTGCAGGGGAGCAGGCGTACTCCTTAGTACCGTGATCTAGGCGACGTACTATGACAGGTGGTACCCAGTGCCTAGTCATTAGTTGGAAATCCATTCTCCCTATGAGCCTTATACGAGTTTTGTTTATATTACCCACTCTGTGGCTAGTAGCTAGAAGTTAATGGATGTAACAATTTCGGATATTCTATAATTATTTGTATATTGACCCTATTATAATATCAGAGGATTTCTATAAAAAAAATTGTTTTACCTATCGTAAGGTAAAAACCCGACATGTTTATTTGTGGCGTGGTCTTACGAGATGCTTTTGTTTTCAAAAGATTTTTGAAACGTTAATATTCAATTGAGTGTGATTTTCTCACACAGGTATTCCAAATTGACTCGGGTGTTACTTAACTTTAATGCTCGGGTCAGACCGAGTGTTATAGGATATAGGATACGATGCTGTGGAGTTCAGGAGACGAGATGGATGATGATACGTACTTCCGTACTTATTTATATATATATATATTCTGCTGTGTTGAGTTGATGTGTATCCATTTGTATGTTGTTGTTGAGCTGTGGTTGACGTACTCTGTTGATGTATTATATAAACAGAGATATTTGATTTTTGAGTAAAGATTATTTAATATCTATTATATTTTGTTCCGCTGCGATGGTTAGATTCTGTTGTTGTTTTCTATTTTCTTCTTCTACCTCTTCTTCTTGAACCCAAATGGTTCGTATTTCTGTACAACTTGAGTTGATTTAGGTAGAATAGTGTTAATTCAAGGAGTACGGATTTATGGGCCGTCACAGTTGGTATCAGAGCTTAGGTTGGTGATAATCTTGGCTCTGCTGGGAACTACTCATTTCATTTAGAGTCCGTAGTACTCTAAAATGAGTTTGAGCGTATAAATAGATATGAGCGCGTATTTGTTAGTGAATATAAATTGTTTTAATATTTTGTTGATTGATTTATTGAGTGGCATATGAACCTTCGTCGACATGGTCTGCGCAACTGTATTAAAGGGATTTCTAAACACTTTGAATAGAACAATTGACACAGTATTGTTTTAAATGTGGGTAAATGAAATAATTTTACCAAAAATATATTTTTTTATATAAAGAAAGTTTTTGTAAACTATTTTAGCTAATATATGGTTGCTTGGATGTTAGAAAGAACAATACTAAAGCATTATCATTGTTAAGTGAAAATTTAACTAGAAATTGAAATATAACCAAAGTTTAAGGGAATAAATTCATTATAAAATGAAATTTATAAATATGAATTATAAGCATAAATTATAAATTGAAATGTAATCAAATGAGAATTTGTATAAGCATAAAATGTAAAAATGAATTATAGTTAAAATTTATTTAAGCAAGCTCTGAAAATTTAAAATCCCAGAGACTTTGGAAGTGTTTATTCAAGTATTTGAAGATAAATAATAGCATTATTGTTTTAGAGGTATTTCTGAAAGAAGATTTGTTTTAAATGGATTTTGAAGGTGATATAGCATTGAAATCACTTGGATTATTGGGAAATAATTCTGATGATGACGGCCACATCATCAGTATTCATTTCCGAATTTCTAAGTGACGGATTGCTGCCAAATTGATTTGTTCGGAAAAAATAGTTGTTTTTGAAAATTTCAAAGGAAATTTGTTGGGAATAAAACCAGGATTGGTTTGACTTTTGAGAAATGTGATTTGAGATGTAAGAGATTTCAAAATAATTTGAAACCAAAGCCGGGTGTTTAAAAATCCTGATGAGATAGTTATAAGCTTATAAATTGAGATGATTTTTAAATCAGGAAGGAAATATAAGCTTTGAATATTGGAATGTAAATTTAAAGTGAAAATTTAAAAAATGAAATTAACTTGGATTGGGAAATAAAAATTTAACTGGATTGGAATAAATTGAATAGGCTGGAAATAATATCCAGTTGTATTTGAATTTAGTTGAAATCGCATTGAGTTAAATAAATATGAGTTAAAATAAAATTGAATTGGAATAAAAATTCAATTGAGTTATTGAATGGAATTAGATTCTTACCTGAACAAATGGAAAATAAGTTGAATAAGAATTGGGTTGAAATAAATAAATTAGAATGACTTGTAAAAGAATTAAAATCAATGGAATAAAATATGCTTGGGTGGTAAATAAGCATAAGTCTTGAGTTAAAAATAAAAGATGAATGTATTCAACCCTAAAATGAATGAAATTGTGTAAATAATAAGTATGACTTATAAAATTGAAAGTGGAATAAAAAATCCAAAGTAAATATTGTTTGATGTTTTGGATAATAAAACGAAAGAAAATCCAAACTTGAATTATAAAATAAATTGAACTAAGAAAATTAGATGAAGAGATATTTAAAATTAAAAATCAAGTATTGGGTAATAAATAAGGAAGAACTAATTAGATAATAAATTAGTTAATGAAATATGTAATGAAAACCCAATGCAGTTAAATAAAAGTTGAATTGTAAGTTAATAATGAATTTTGGAAATAAAACTCAAGTTATAAATTAAATTCGACTTAAATTATTGGTGAAGTAAATGTAATTGAATTGTGAGTTCATGAAATTGGGTGGTAAATTGAAAATGGATAGTGGATTCGGAACTTGAGTTATTAATTAAAATTTGACTTGAAGTGCTAACAAATTAAATATAATTGGAAATGTGTCGAATAAAGGAAATTGAAATAGATTAAAATAGTAATGGTTTGAATTGCAAATAAAATCCAAACAAGTAGAAATACATTGGAATTAGCCTTGTAATCAATTGAATGCGTTGAATGTAAAAGGTAAAATTTTATAATAGCTAATCAAATGAAATTGTAGATTTAATACAAGATTTGATTGAGATAGAATTAAGTTGAATAGAAAAAGTTTTACTCGTAAGATGAAATATGCTTAAGTATAAAATTGAAGTAAATTAACTTAAGCTGAATAAATGGAGGAGAGTTGAATTGAAATCAACTTAAACTAAGTCTAATAATATTGGGTTGGTTTAAATCAAGTGAAATATAAATTTTAATCGAAATAAAATTCGGTGAGTTATAAATAATATTAATGGAATGAAATTCTAGAATAAATAATTGTAAACCATTTAAATTATTGAGGAATTGAAATAACTTAAGACAATAAGAAAATAGTGGATTTAAATGAATGTGGATAAGAAATGAAATGATAATGAGTGGACTGTGAATAAAATTTAATTGGTAATGAAGATGAACCTAAGTTGTTAATGGTTTTGAATAAACTAGTTTGGATAATAAAATGAAATGCAAGTGAATGGATTCAAATTTGAAATGCAATGAAAATGAGAATATATAGATTGCGAATAAATTTAAAAATGGAATAGAATTAAGTATAAATTGAGTTGAAATCCATTTAAATTGGTTATAAAACATAAATACTTGTTTATTCACACAGTTCTCGTCAAATTGCATAGAATAAATTGTCATTTGACGTAAATGGAAGTAATTAAAATTCTATGAATTGTTAGGAGTAAAGTAAATTGATTTTGAGATCAATTGCATTAAATATGAGTTTGTTTTGCTTAAAACTAAATCAATGTAACCTTGTGAGTTGTTGACCATTTGGATTAAGTGAAATGATATGTGATTTGTAGTAGGCAATTAAAATTTATGTTGGAATATTTAAATTGCTTGTAAAAAAATGTTTAATGGGCATTTCTTTTAGAATTCATATGTTTTATCTATTGCATGTAAGTGAAATGTTGTTAAACTTCATATATTTGGCACTTACATGTTTAAATTAAGTAAGTACAGGTACCTGGGAGCCGTGTGGCTAGATTTGGTGGCGCTAATTGCGTAAAATTATACGTTGTTTACTTAAAAATGCTAAATAAGGTACGCCTATGTAATAAAAATAGGAAATATGAACTGTTTTTGGTTTTTCCGACCATGTGGGTTGATGTATATATATTTATATCTTTTTTTCAAATTGCAAAAGCTCCTCCATACAAAGGGGACTCTGCCAAAATTTTTCGAAAATTTTGGGAGTTAGAGATTTATTTTGAAAATTTTGAAAATTTTTGTTAACGACAAACGAATTCAAATTTGAAATTGAAATAACTTAGTGCATGAAACTAATTAAAATATGACATGAATCAGTATAAATGAAAAATAAAATTTAAATATTCAGAGTTGGAGATAAATTGCATTCAAATAGAAATGGGAGAATCAATTTGAATAGAAATAGATATAAACTGAAGTGGTAAGATGAAAATAAACATAAGAAGCATATAAAATGCTTATACTAACTTAAGAAGGGAATGATAAATTCTTAAATGAAAATTTTATGCTACAAATATAATCTAAGTTAATATTGGAATCAATAAATATTGACGTTTTGTAAGAAAGTCGATAAAATGTTTTTGAATGTTGAGATTGGACATATTGCTATGCAAGATATGCAGGTAATATAAAGGGAAAAGAGAATTGATTTTGATTTCAGAAGATAAATTTGAAATGCTCGACAAAAAGGTATGTGTTTAAATTTCTATATGAAAATTGATTGGGATTTTGATCGAGCCACTTGGCCTTTTGTTTTCTTTTTGGATTTGGGCGGCCGTAGGGCCATTTTGTAGTTGTACCGAGCTAGCCGCGCAAAGGAGGCGCTGGCAAAAATTTTCAAAAATTTAGAGAGTTAGAAAATTATTTAGAAAATTTTGATAATTCAAAATTGGTTTTAAAATTAAAACTTGAATGATTGGGCAAATAGGACTAATTGCAAATTATGGGAGAGTTTGGAAAGTCAGTAAGAATGATAGCGGGTCTATGATAAAAGATATGTTTGGCAAGTTAATTGAAGTATTTGATTTTGAAAAATAGTAATGGGTATTGGACCATTCTTCCTAATTAGTAATTTCGGGGACAAAATTCTTTTAATGGGGGAGGAATGTGACGACCCGAAATTTTCGAGCATTTAAAATCGGAATATATAATTGATTTTAAATATTCAATAGAGTAATTTTAACTTAAATTTCAAATATCACAATTTATTTGATGATTAAATTATTGAATTAAATAATTTGAAGTTGAGTGAAATGTTGAATATAGAATTTTAAGCCTGTTGAAAATAATTTGAAGGCTTATAAAATTTATATTGGTAACACTGAAGATAATAGAAGTTGTAAAATTGGAAATAACAGTGATTAGTTCCGTTTTAAAATTTTATCGTTTAAATTGAATTTAAAAATAACCTTCCGAGGCACAGTCTCGGAATTCGACGAAACCAGTTCCATTGGATTCGTAATATTGTATTATCATCGGATTTAAATTTTCATAGAGTTTGAAGTTTTGGTGTAAGCATACGATAAGTAAACGCGCTAAAATCTATTGAAACGGTTTGAATTCAAATCTAAATTGAATATTTATACTAGTCAACTATAGTTGAAATTATCTCACATAAATCCTGTCTCCTATCAATTCATTTTCTCTTTATATCACGTCGTTCCACTCTGTTCGATTCAAGTCGGTAGACATTTCGTAAATAAATTAAAATCCCTCCTTTTGGTAAAGTTCAAACAAAATAAATATATCTTCCCTTAAACGCTTAGAATATTCTTTGATTCCATTCTTTTCCTTGTCCACACTTCGTACCCTTTTCATTTCAGTTCGAGCCGAAATCATTTCAATCGCGTAACTCCCTTTCGTCTCCCCTAAAAGGAACGAAATCAATTCAAAAAAAAGGCAGTAATTCGAATCACCGCGGCCTCGCGACTTGAGCGACGTCAGTGTTCATCGAAGGGGTGGGAAGAGGGGAGCACGAAGGCGGTGGCCGATGCTTAGTCGCGACTCGAAGTCGGGATAGGGTTTAGGCCTCTCAAGCATGCGACATGGATAAAGGCGATGACGACCTAGGGTTGCAATTTTGAGGAGGCGTGTGCATACGAGCGCATCCCTGGAGCAAGCTACGATGTGCGGGTTGGCGACTCTGGTAAATTAGGGCGATGATGGAGGAAGTTCGACATGGTGTGCTAGCATTACAAAGGAGGCTGATGTTGGCGGTCGAAGGGTGTGATGAGAAAGTGGTGTTGGTTCAGTCAGGCTGGTAAAGGTGGTGATAGGGAGGTGAACTGAGTGAGGAACTGCAGTATGATGGGCACGAGTTTGGGTTCAGTAGTGGCGGGGATTGTTGGAGGTGGAGGCGATGTCGATTGGTGCGGGGCTGGTGTTGGAGTCGGTCAGATTCGTGTGTTTGCTTGAGGTCGTTGTGACGATGACAGTAGCGGCGTGAGGATGGTCTTGGGCCTGGGTGCGTGAGAGAAGTTTGACATTGAGGTATCCTCCAATTTTTGTTAATTTCTATTTATTTTAATTAACTCATATAAATATTTTTGCCGAACAGTAAATATATATGCAGTAGATTTTATAAAAATGATTTAAAGAATTAGGTATTTACAATAAATTAGTGCCGTTGTTATTATATAGAAAAATGAGGTAAGAAAATAAAAGATATACATATGTACACTTTAAAACCTACTGGCTTATTTCAAAAATAAAAATAAAATATAACAACATGTATTATAGTGAATAACCCATTAGTAAACTTATTTAATCATTTTGGTAACTAGAAATTTATTTATTTTTAGGAAAAATTGTTTGAGTAAAAGTATTAGATTGAGTTAAAATTTATTAGATGAGGAATAAATAGTTAGGTTTATTCAATATTAATAAATACACATATACACCTATTTCTATTTACTAGTGAAATTTTTAAATAATGAATTATGGAAATTAATTTGTTCTTAGTGACTTAAAGAAAATTTATAAAATGGAAATAATTGTTCAAGTTATTTCAAAGTTTAATAAATCGTATGGTTGATATACAAGTTCAAAATCGGATAGAAGCAAGCCGGGTTGGGTCGTATTGCAAAACAAGAATCAAGGTGAGTTAATCTCACTCAGCTGCATTTAAAATATAAATGATTGAATTTAAATAATTGTTTGAATGGTTGAATTGATTGATATGCTATAGTATGGAATATTTTGAAATTGGTGTATTATATTGTGCTAACGTCTGTGGATGCAGGGAAAACATATTGGAGGGATCCAACTGTATCTCCCAACATTTATTTAAATTATTTAATGCCCCCTGTTGTGATTTTTTGATATTCTATGGTGAATTATATTGGAATATTGAATGTTATAGTTTGATTGGATATAATTGGGTATAATGAATTACAAAAAAAATATAATAATAATATATAAATTGTATTTTGGAAAGAAAATTAAAGAAGTGAATTTGCGAGTAAAATAATTATACAAATTTGAATAAATTTAAGAATGAATTGGGAAAGAAATAAAATGACTTTAAAACTCTAATAAATAAATCTTGAGTATAGAAAGGGAAATTTTGAATAATCAGAAGATTAATAAATTTTAAACTTCAGTACTATTATTTAAAAGAACAAAACGTTTATTTAATATTTAAGATTTAAATTATTGGAAAGAATAAATAAGAAATTGGGAAAAAGCTGAAATTTGTATATTTCAGTTAAAAGATTTAAAATCAAGTGGAAAATAATAAAAACAATAATAATAAAGTCCATAATTAATGAGAAAGTAAGGAAATTTATTTCAAATGGAATAAATTGGGAATCAATTTGGAAAATTGATTTAAGTTATTGAAGTTGGAATTTTTCTCTGGATAACCAAGTTCGTTTTTAAAGTGAATTTTTAAATATAAGTTTAAAGTTTAAAGTTGATTTTAAAAAGTAAGTTTTGAAAAATTTATTATTTCTAATATTTAAATTGTAAAGTAAGTATTTTCTTTAATCTATTATGGTAGTAATTATTTAAAGAGTGACTTAGTATTTTGTTTTTAAAAGTAAAATCTACTTTTATATTTTACTAAGTAACCTTATTTTCAAATATTCATATAGTACGTATGTTTAATAAATTATTGAAGTAGTTTAAATGAAATGTTTTAAAGTATATTTCAAAGGAAAGTGTTTTAAATTATTTTAAAAATCTAAAGGTTTGTACTGGGTGATTCCAGAGGAGATGGAAAATATTTGGGAAAGTTTATTCTGAAAGGAAAGATGATTTGAAACTTTTTTCAAAGGGTTGAAAAAAGAAATATATCTTGTGAAGATATTTTGTGGGTAATAAATAATTTGGAAATTATTTATTGGTTGATGGTTGTTTGTGAATATTAATTGATAGTTAAATCACCGACTATCAGTATTGGACAAATGCGTTGATCGTTTCAAAGAGACCGGGATCGAGATTTATTTCTTGAAAACCACTTCGATCCGGTTTGTACGTTTTCGTAGAAAGCGAGTATGGATTCGAAGATGGAGCAGTGAAGTGAAATGTCTAGTCACTACTAATCCTGAGGATATTTCCAAAATGGATGTAGTAGGAGTAGTGTCTTCGGTTCCGTTCGAACCTGGGACAGACTTGTATGGATGAATGCTTTCGGCACATCGTCAGGTGGACGATGGGAATTCTAAGGGATATGTTCTAAAAATGTAAAGCTTAGCCTCAAGCCCCATCAAATGGGAATGACTGAAAATCAAGGGTTATGCAGCAAGGCTAGGTGGGTAGCACCCAAGCAGGGTAAGGTCATCCCTGTCTAGATGTCCCTTTTTATTTCGGCTTAGTGTGTTGTTGCTGATCCCAACCGCGGGGTGATCTCACTCGGGATTATCCAGTAAGGGGTAGTCCCGGTCTTGTGTTGCAAGGGAGCGGGCTTACTCCTCGGTACTGTGATCTAGGCCATGTACTGTGACAGGTGGTACCCCAGTGCCTAGTCATTAGTTGAAAATCCATTCCCCCTACGAGCCTTGTACGAGTTTTGTTTGTATTACCCACTCTGTGGCTAGTAGCTGGAATTTAATAGATGTAACAATGTCGGCAATTTTATAAGTATTTGTAAATAGACCCTATTATAATATCTGAGGATTTCTATAAAAAAAATTGTTTTAGTTATTGTAAGGTAAAAACCCGACATGTTTATTTGTGGCGTGGTCTTATGAGATGCTTTTGTTTTCAAAAGATTTTTGAAACGTTAATAATCAATTGAGTGTGATTTTCTCACGCTGGTATTCCAGACTGACCCGGGTGTTATTTAATTGTAATGCTCGGGTCAAACTGAGTGTTATAGGATACAGGATATGATGATGTGGAGTTCAGGAGACAAGCTGGATGACGATATGTACTTCCGTACTTGTTTATATATATATTCCGCTGTGTTGAGTTATTGTGTATCCATTTGTATGTTGTTATTGTTGAGCTGCGATTGATGTAGTTGATGTAATATATAAACAGAGATATTTGATTTTTGAGTAAAGATTATTTAATATCTATTATATTTTGTTCCGCTACGATGGTTAGATTCTGTTGTTGTTTTCTATTTCCTTCTTCTACCTTTTCTTCTTTAACCCAAATGGTTCGTATTTCTGTACAACTTGAGTTGATTTAGGTAGAATAGTGTTAACTCAAGGTGTACGGATTTGCGGGCCGTCACAATTATTACAAGAGAATTCCACTAGATAAAGATGGTCTTCCCACGATCCACCAAAATCCAAAACACAAGCTCGCGGCATATCTTCAAGAATACGATTAAGCCTCTTCGTCTGTCCGTCTGTCTGAGGATGATAGGCTGTAGTCAATCTCAAACTCATTCCCATAGCTGATTGCAGAGCCTCCCAGAATTTTCTGGTGAAAATAGCATCATGATCACTTACTATACTGACAGGAACACCATGTAATCTGACTATCTCCCTCAAGAAAATCTCTGCTAGAGAAGCTGCAGTATGAGTTGCCTTAACCGATAAAAAATAGGCGCTCTTAGTTTAACGATCAACAATAACCCATATTCCTTCATTTCCTTTCTTGGTTCTAGGCAAACCATCGATGAAATCCATCGAAATCATTTCCCACTTCCAATCTGGAACTTCCAAAGGCTATAATAATCCGGCTGACTTCTACTGATCTCCTTTAACTTGTTGGCAGATGACACAGCTATTTACGAACCTAGCAATCTCTTTCTTCATGCCCGGCCACCAGAAAACTCTTCTCATATCCTTATACATCTTTGAGATTCTAGGGTGGATATTTAATTTAGAACGATGACTCTCTGACAACACCTCCTATCTCAGATCCCTACCATTCGGAACCCAAATCCTCCCGTTGATCCTCAAGGTTCCTTGGCCATCAATTTCAAAACTGGGACACTGACCTTTCTTAAATTTCCTGATGATTCCTCTTAATCTATTATCTAATTCTTTCTTGCTCACTATCCATTCAATAAGAGATGGAACAACTTCTAGAAGAGACAAAACTGCATTCCAACTAAGAGCATCAGGTACAACATTCGCCTTTCCCGAGGCATACAGAATATCCAAATCATAGGATGCCAGAAATTTGATCCACCACTGTTGCCTCAGATTAAGATCCTTTTGAGAGAAAAAGTATTTCAACGGTTTGTGATCCGTGAATAACTCGAACTTCTCTCCCAAATGATAACGTCTCTATATCTTTAAAGCAAAAACAATGGCTAACAATTCTAAATTGTGCGTAGCGTAGTTCTTCTCATGTGGCTTCAATTGCCGACTCGCATATGCAATTACCCTTCCATTCTGCATCAGAAATGCTCCCAGACCCACTATACAGGCATCTGTATAAACCTCAAATTTGCTCTTTCCATCCGTAATAGCAAGCACTGGTGCACTGGTTAGCCTCGTCTTCAATTCCTGGAAAGCTTTTTCACACTGGGGTGTCCATTTGAATTTAGCTCCTTTCCTTGTCAACTTGGTCAGATGCGAAGAAATCTTAGAATAATCCTTGACAAACTTTCTGTAGTAGCCAGCCAAACCCAGAAAACTATGAACTTCAGTCGGTGTCTCCGGCTGCTTCCATTCCAGAATAGTCCCAACCTTCGCTGGATCTACAGAGATACCTTCACCAAATATAATGTGCCCCAAAAATTTAACTTATGATTTCCAAAAATGGCACTCAGAGAACTTTGCCTTCAAAACATGCCTCCTCAGAGTCTCCAATGCAATTTTCAAATGCTGCCTGTGCTCTTTTTCTGACTTAGAGTAGACCAAGATATCATCGATGAACACTAGAACGAACTTATTCAATACATCCCGAAAGAATCGGTTCATCAGGTCAACAACATAGGCAGGTGCGTTGGTTAACCCGAAAGGCATGACCAACCACTCATAGAAACAATTTGGTCCCCTAAATGCAGTCAAGGGAATACTGTCCTCAGCTACACTCAACTGATGGAAATTTGAAGCTAAATCTAGTTGAGAAAAGATAGAAGCTCCATGCAACTGGTCAAAAAGATCATCAATACGAGGAATAGGATATTTATTCCTAATGTTCACTTTGTTCATTTTTCTATAATCCACACAGAACCTTAGTGATCCATCCTATTTGGTGACAAACACCGCAGCAGAGCCCCAACAAGAAAAACTGGGCCCAATCAACCCCTTTTCCAAAAGATCCTGAGTCTGCTGAATTAACTCCTCTCTCTCTCTCCCTAGGAGCCATCCTCCTATTAGGCTGAATCACCGGTACTGCTCCTGGAATCAAATCAACGCGAAACTCTATCTCTCGATGTGGAGGTAGACATTTAACTTCCTAAAATACATCAGGAAAATCTTGGACCACATCTATATCTTCTACCTTCTCTTGAGAAGTCTCAATTCCATGTAAAAGACTACTCAAGTGAATTCCAGAATTATCACACGTCACTCTGGCAATTCTACCCAAATCAGTTTCCAAAGAAACTGTCCTCTCATCACAATCCAGAACTGCTTTATACTAATTGAGCCAATCCATCCCCAATATAAGGTCAAATCCCTTAAAATTCAACACATAAGGGTCGCAAGGAAAACTATCGAACAGATAGGAAATCTTCAAGTCCTTACAGATCGTATCTAATTTGGTTGCCCCTCCTATAGGATTAGAAACAAAGATGGGACAGTCTACATTACTAGGGGTAAGAAAGAACTTTTCTATAGATTGCAGAGAAATTAAACTCAAAGAAGCACCCAAATCAAACAAAACTTTAATATACTTGTCATTCAAAAGCAATGTACCTTCCAATACTCCCTTGCCTTCAGATGAAGTAGATGGTGCACCTTCCAAAGAAAATACCTTATTCTGCTGAGCTTTATGAAGTAACGGGCAATCCTTGATCATATGACCTGGTTGGTGACAATTAAAGCATAGAGATCTCTAAACCAAAGCTGAACCCGGTCCACTATGATGCGGTTGCTGCTGCTGAAATCCTTTCCTAGGACACTTATTCACCAGTGATCTTCTTGTTGACATGTATAGCATTTGCGAGGTCCGTTGTTACTCCCTGGCTTCTTCTTGTTCTGCTTCCTCCAATCGGGATTGAACTTCCTCTTATTCGGATTAGCACAATTACCTCCTTATGCTGCTACTGGTACCACTGATTTCTTATTCATCAAATCCTCATATCTAAGAGCCATATCAATTAAATCAACAAAAGATCCTTTCAATTGCACCGTCATCTTTTCATGAAATTATGGCTTCAATCCTTGCACAAACATTTCATTCTTTTTGAGGGGAGTATCTATGAGCCCTGGTCATAGCAATAAAGTTCATTGAATTTGGTCTCATACTCCGCTATAGACATGTTTCCCTGCTTCAAATTCAGAAAATCCTGGTACATACGAGTTTTCCCTGCTGTTGGCATAAATTTTTCCTCAAATAACTCCTTAAATATTTCCCAAGAAATGTCTTCCTCAGAAATATTTGCTACCGTTGCATCCCACCAGGCTGTTGCGCCTCCCTGCAATTGCCACGATGCCATTTCTCTTTTCCGTTCATCAGACAACTTCATACTCTTAAAGATGCACTCACAAGAGTGTAGCCAAGCTTGAACCTCAATTACCAATTCTGACCCCTTAAATGGTTTGCCTCCAAGGTTGATGAAGTCTTTGCATGATGCGGAAAAACTAACCTGAGGCGGTACTGGATCTATAGCCTCACTAGCAGTTTGACTTCGTCCGTTATCAGTCGAGGTACTGCCCCTACCTCTGCCTCTCCTTCCAGAACTCATGTTGGCCACCTGAACAGGTAACACAACAAATTTAGATAGGCATATAATTATATGAAAATACAAATACGCACTCTCAAGACAGATATTACTCCAGTGCGTAGGTACTATCTCAACCAATCTCTGATACCGACTACGACGACCCGCCTTTCTAACTACAGAAAGACGTATCATCAATAAGAAAAGAAAGGGATAGAAATAGAAAAGAAAGACAGAAAGAATAACAACATCAGAATCTCACAGCGGAATGGAACAAAATATAATACACAATATCATACATATGACAGTCATATACATATCTGTAAATACATACATCCCAAAATACAACATACTCTAACTAACACAGCGGAACTAAATAGATAGATACATACGTCTAGATTCCTTCTCCAAGCTTCTCCAAAACTCAACAATCCAAAAACCTATCACTTGGCTACTCATACAAATTTGAGTACCCAAGAGTTTATGGAAAACAAAATATAAACTCCGGGTGAGACATGGGTCTGGTGTGAGTAAACGGGTAAAAGTTGTTTAACTTTGAAAACCATTTGAAAATAAAGGTATCAAGTAAGACTTCCCACACATAAACACGGGTAAGTTTTTACCTTATGCTAACCAAAACATTTTATCGGAAATACAGTGTTATTATAATAGTGTCTAGGGTTTTGAAGTAAATTGAAAATAGTCGAAATTGTTACATCTATTAAATTCCAGCTACTAGCCACAAAAGTGGGTAATACAAATCAAAACTATAGGGTCTCGTAGGGAAAATGGGTTTCCAACAATGGCAAGGCTACTGGGGTACCGCTCGTCACGTTACGGGGCCTAGATCACCGTACCGAGGATCACTCCCAACCCCCTACAACACTAGGTCGGAACCATTCCTTGCTGAACAGTCCCGAACAAGATAACCCCGCAGTTGTGGCCAACAACTGCCCACACAGCCGAAATAAAAAGGGAAATCTAGACAGGGGTAAATCTCGTCCTGTTTGGGTGCTACCCCCCTAACCTTGCTGCATCTCCCCTGTTTTAGCCATTCCCGGTTGATGAGGCTTGAGGCTGCGATTACCTTTGTAGAACATATATCTTAGAATGCTCATCGTCTGCCTGACGATGTGCTGAAAGCATTCAATCCATACAAGTTTGTTCCAGGTTCGAACGAAACCGAAGGCATTATCTCGATACACTCATTTTGGAATTACCCTCAGAGTTAACGACAATAACCCTTGCACTCTGAAACACCATCTCGATCTTCACTTGAAATGCCTAGACCTATCGTTGAATTTGGATCGATTTGGTTTTTAGAATATCAAATTGATACCCAATCCTGGTCTCATCAAAATCCAAATGTCATTTTAAAGGCCAAGTTGTTTAGATGGTTTAAACAATTTAAATTCAATACTTGGAATTCACATAACAGTTATCATAGACAAATCATACACAGTCATCAAAGATATATCAATGCATATCACTGAGTATCATAGAATATTACCAAGTAGATATCAGATCAATCAAACAAGAATCATTATTTCATATCAAATTTAGTTTAATTAACTTAACTTAATTAATTACTTAAGAATAAACTATTTTATTCTGCCTAGTTAATCACTATTTAAATTTATTAATTTCTTCTTAATTACTCACTTAATCATATTTCTTAATTATTAATTAATAACCTTAATTATTAATTAATAAAACTTAATTACCCATTTATTAATCACTAATTACTTATTTAATCATTAATTACCAATTAATTAATCATTAATCCTTAATTAATTGCTTAATTAGTTATCTACTATTTATTCATTAATTAACTTTAAGTAGTTAATTAAATTCTTAAGTTCAAATTGATTAAACAAAAGATTATTAATATCAATCTTTAATTACAAATTTATTTAATCTTAAATTACTTATTTAATTACAATTATAAAATTAATTTACATTCTTAATTAACTTACACTTAAAAATTAACTAATCATCTTACATTTGCAAACTTCTCTTAATAAACTTTATATCAAATCTTAGCTTAACACTTGTCAACATTATGTACTTGATAAATACTGAACTTTGTTTACAAAATAACTTAAAGGTTATTAGTCTAATTCACTAGAACTGGACCCGAGGAAAATACTGCATTTACTAGTAAAACTCGAGTTTTCCTTTCTGTTTCCCGAGTTCCTTCTTCCCCTACCTTTCTTCTTCTTCTTTTCACTTCTTTTTTTTTGCTAAGTTATATGTGACGACCCGTAATTTTCAAGCATTTAAAACCAGAATATTTAATTGATTTTAAATATTTAAAAGTTAATTATCGGCTTAAATTACGAATATCATAATTTATTTGACAATAAATTTGTTAAATTAACTAATTTGAATTGAATAAAATATGGAATCTGGAGTTTTAAGCATATTCAAAATAATTTGAAGGCTTGTAAAATTTGTATTGATAGTACCGAATATAATAGAAGTTTTAAAATTTGAATTTAACAGTTATTTGTTCAGTTTTTGAAATTTCATTGTTTGAATTGAATTTTAAAAATAACCTTCCGAGGCAAGTTTTGGAATTCGACGAAACCAGTTCCATTGGGTCCATAATATCGTATTATTATCGGATTTCAAATTTCGTAGTGATTGGAATTGTTATGTGAGCATACGATATATAAACGCGCTGAGAATTCGGTTGATAATAATCGATTTGAATAAAAAAAAAATATAAGTGGACACTGTAGCAAGGCGTCTTCTACACGTTTCCGTTACCTTCTCGAACACACCATACCCTATCTTGTTTCTTTTCGAATACGAGACCCTGATTCCTTCAGCTCACTTAACAATTCGAAAAAAAAAATGTTTAATGGCCGAAGCCCGAACTTCTCAAATAAAATCGAGATCCTTAAAAATTAACTGGCAGAACAAATCGAATTGGAAATCAAATAATAAGGAGGCCAAAACCCTTCCTTTTCGTATCGTTTTCAAATCGAAAAAAAAGAAGAAGAAGAGGAAATAATGGTCGCATCCCCTAAACGAATCTATTCGATTTCCCTTGCAGTGTAATGCCGAGCGCTCCTCTTCCCGTGTTCAATGTTCGGCAAGGTTTAAAAAAAAAAATAAAAATTGGCGATTGAAAATGGGCGACTGCTCGGACGCGTGTCAACGAAGATGGGGGTGCTCATTTCAGCGCTTTAGTTTTCGATTGTTCACGAGTTTGTTTCGAGCGACGCAAATTGAAGGCTGCTCGCGAGGGTGGATCACGATTTCAGATCGCGATGGATTCGCTCGGCCATGGCGCGAGCTAGGGTTTTGGGGCAAGGGCAGCATTTAGGGGCCGGTGGGTTGTCGTATGGGGGGGGGTGCTCGAATAGGAGGGACGCTGTGTTCTTGTTTTCTGGAGGCAGTTAGGTATTCTTTTGTTTAAGCAGTTTAATTTTGAAGTTTAATAAATTGCTGTTGAGATTTAAAAATTATGTATAGAAAAAAAAAATTATACATGCAGTTAAAATATATAATATAACTCATATTTACTGTTTAGTTTTAAATGTTCCAAAGTTTAAAACACATATATATACGCGAAATCGATATAAGATTTTGGAAGAAAATTATGTAAGGAATTTGGTGATAAAATTGTACAATTGACCTATTTAGTAAATTTTAGCTATTAAAGATTATTAAAGGGAAGTATTAGCTTAAATTAAATTATTAGTAAATTTAAATTTTGTTAAGGGTGATAAATTATAGAGTTAATTAATTTATCAAATGGGGACTTAATTTTCTAATTGAATCGAATATAACAATTCACTTAGATAAATATATACAGTAAAGTTAATTGTTGGGTTATTTATAGTAAAACAGATAAGTGTATCTGAGATTTTCTTAATTTGAATTTTGATATTCAGAGAAAGATGAACTTATAAAATTATATATAGGAATTTTAAAAAGAAATGTTGAAAGTTATTTAATATATAAATAGATTTATATAAAATCTATGAATTTTTTTTTTTATTTGTAGTTTAAGAAAATACATATATATGATTTTGGGAATATATATATATAGAAAGTTTAACATGTTGTAGAGATTTTATAAAGGTTAGATTTTTGAAATCTATCGTTAATTTTTGTATAAGTGTATATGTAGTTTTAAAAAGGAAATTACTAATAAAAAATTAAATCATTAGTTAAATTTTTAAATGGTAATTAACCGGTCGATTTATTTCAAATATTAATAAAACCTTATAAATGTTTTTACAAGGTCAAAAATGTGAAGAAAACAAGCCAGATTGGAGTGGGTGCATGCGTAGCAAAGGTGAGTTAATCTCACTCAGTTTATAATTAAATTTAAAATGATTAAATTTAAACAATTGTTTGAATGGTTGAATGAATTGATGAGATATAGTATGATACTGTGGAATTGGTATATTATATTGTGCTAACATCTGTGGATGCAGGAAAACAGGTTGGAGGGATCCAATTGGGTCCCTCAACATATATATATTGTTTATTATTCTCTGACATGCTTTGTGGATATTCTGTGATGAATCATATTGAAATATTGAATGCTATAGCTGCTTGGATATATTCTTGAACTCTGAGTTATCAAATTATATAGCATTGGATTCTTGGAAAGAAATAATAAAAGAAGTAAATTTTTAAGAAAATAATTATAAAGAATGTAAATAAATTAAAAATGAATTGATAAGAATATTAGTGTTTCCAAAATGCTAATTAATGAATCCTGTATATGAAAAGGAATTTTTGAATAAACAGAAAGTTAAGAAAACTTAAAATTTCAATGTTACTGTTTAAAAGAATAAAACAATTATTTCAAATTTAGGATTTAAATTATTCTAGAAGAATAATGAAGAAATGGAAAAAAATATGAAATATGTATATTTCAGTTTAAGATGTAAAATAAAAGGGAAAATAATAACAATTATAATTGAGTCAATAATTAATGAATTTTGAAATGAACTGAATAAGTGAAGAAATTTATTTCAAATAAAATAAGTTGAAAATCAATTTGGAAAATTGATTTAATTGATTGAAGTTGGAAAATTCTCCTCGAATAACCAAGTATGTTTTCAAAGCGAGTTTTTAAATATAAGTTAAAAGGGTTTTAAAGTTGTTTTTTTTTAAAAAAAAAAAGCAAGTTTTGAAAAAAATTATTATATCCAATATTTAAATTCAAAGTGTAAGTATTTTCTAAAAATCTAATATAGTAGTAATTACTTAAAAGATGACCTAGTAATTTGTTTTCAAAAGTGAAATTCTAGTTTTATATTCTATTAAGTAACTTTATTTTCAAATACTCATATAGTAAGTATTTTTACAAATATTGAAGAAATTTAACTTAGCTGTTTAAAAGTGTATATATATTTCAAAGTAAATGTTTTAAACTTCATTTTTAAAATCTAGTTTCATGCTTGGTGATTATAGAGGAGATAGAAAATATTTGGAAAAGTTTATTCTGGGAAGAAAGATGGTTTGAAACTGTTTTCAAAGGATTGAAAATAGAAATATATCTTGTGAAGATATTTTTGGAGAAAAATAATTTGGAAAATTATTTATTGGTTGATGGTTGTTTGTGAATATAAATTGATAGTTAAACAACCGACTATCAATATTGGACAATGCGCTGATCGTATCGAAGAGACCGGGATCGGATTTGCTACACTACAGCGTGATAGAGGGTTCTCGCTTTGCGTTAGGTGGCGAACGGGAGACTCTTACCCCTACATGCCCCCGGGGATAGTATAAGGTCTTGCGGGGTTGGTTGCGACTCGAGAGGGTGGCCGTAAAAGCAAATTCGAGGTATCACTGTGAGCCACAGCGGGGCTGGGATGGTTGAAAAGCCTACCGGTCGTGAGCCGTTGCTGATGGTTGAAAAGCCTAGGACGTTACACTTGGTATCAGAGCTTAGGTTGGTGATAACCTTGGCTCTGGTGGGAATTACTCATAAATTAGAGTCCGTAGTACTCTATAATGAGTTTGAGCGTATTAATAGATATGAGCGCGTATTTGTTAGTGAATATAAAATGGTTTTATATTGTGTTGATTGGTTTATGGAGTGGTATATGAACCTTCGTCGGCACAGCCTCGAAAACTGTATCGAAGGGGTTTCTAAACACTTAAATAGAACAATCGACACGGTATTGTTTTAAATATGGGTAAATGAAATAATTTTACCCAAAAATATATTTTTGGATATAAAGAAAGTTTTTGGTAAACAATATAGCTATTATATGGTTGTTTGGATGTTAGAAATGATAATATTAAAATATTATCATTGTTAAGTGAAAATTTAACTAGAAATTGTGAATATAATCAAAGATTGAGAAGATAAATCCAATTATGAAATGAAATTTATAAATATGAATTATAAATGTAATTTATGAATTGAAATACAATCAAATAGAAATTTGTATAAGCATAAATTATACAAATGAATCATAGTTAAAATGTATTTAAGCAGGATTTGGAAATTCAAAATTTCAGAGATTTTGGGAATGTTATCGAAGTGTTTTGAAGATAAATGATAACATTATTAGTTTGGAAGTATTTCTGGATGAAAATTTATTTTAAATAGGTTTTGAAAGTGATATAGCATTGAATTCACTTCAGTCACTGGAAAATAACTTCGATGATGACTGCAGCATCATCGATGTTCATTTTCGAGTTTCTAAGTGATGAATTGCTACCAAATTGATTTATTCAGAAAAGTTAGTTGGTTTTGGAATTTTCAAAGGGAATTTGTTGTGGGTAAAACCAGGATTGGTGTAACTTTTGAGAAATGTGATTTGTGACGTTGGAGGTTTCAAAATGATTTGAAACCAAAGCCGGGAGTTTAAAAATCCGGATAAGATAAGTTGTCAGCTTATAAATTGCGATGATTTTAAATCTGGAATGGAATATAAACTTTGAAGGTTGGAATTTAAATTTAAAGATAAAAATTGAAAATGAAAATTTACTTGGAGTTGGAAATAAAAATTTGATTGGATTGAAATTCATTGAATAGGCTGGAAATAATATTCAGTTGTATTCGAATTAAGTTAAAATCGAATTGAGTCAAGTAAATTCTGAGTTTAAAGCAAAATTGAATTGAAATTGATTCTTAATTGGATAAGAAATAAATTGGATAAGAATTTAATTGAAATAAATAAACCAGAATAATTTATAAAAGAATTAAAATGCATGAATAAAATATATGCTTGGGTTATAAATAAGCATAAGGCTTGAGTTAAAAAAAAAAAAAGAATAATATATTCAAGCCTATGAGGAATGGAATGGTGTAAATAATAAGTTGCGACTTATAAAATTGAAAATGAAATACAAATCCAAATAAATATTTAGATGAATAGGGAAATGAGAGGAAAATCCAAACTTGAATTGTAAAATATATTGAACTAAGGAAAATAAATAAAAGTGATATTTGGAATGAAAAAAAAATTTTCAAGTGTTGGATTATAAATAATGGGAGAACTAATTAGATAATAAATTAGTTAATAAAATTGAATTGTGAGTTAATAAATTGAATGGTAAATTAAAAGTGGATAATAGAATCAGAACTTGAGTTATTAATTAAAAATTAGACTTGAAGTGTTAACAAAGTAAATATAATTTGAGATGTATAAAATAAAAATGTAAATGGATTAAAATAGTAATGGTTTGAATATGCAAATGAAATCCAATAAATGGGAAATAAATTGGATATGGCCTTAGAATTAATTGAGTTAAGTTGAGTATAAAAGGGAACTTTGTTTGCAAAATGAGAATGAGCTTAAGTATAAAATTTGAATAAATTGAAGGAAATTGACTTAAGCTAAATAAATGCAGGAGAGTTGAATTGAATTCAACTTAAACGAAGTTTAATAATATTGGATTGGTTTTAATCAAGTGAAAATAAATTTTTAACCGAAATAAAAATTCGGTGAGTTATAAATAATGTCAATGGAATGAAGTTCTAGAATAAATGATTGTAAACCATTTACATTATTAAGGAATTGAAATAATTTGAGACAATAAGGAAATAGAATGTTTCGAGTTTATTTGAAATGGTTCAAGTAAATGTGGATAAACAGATTATATTGAATGAATAAATGATGGAATAAATAAGTATTAAATGAAATATAGTTTAAATAAGTTGAGAAATGGTTATTGAATAAAATAGCCTGAATTGTTTTCGAGCTAAATAAAATAGATTGGAATAAACAAATATGGAATGAAATGTAAATAAATGCTTGTGAATGAATTAAAATAAAAGAGTAATTAAATTGGTAATGAAGACGGACCTAAGATGTTAATAGTTTTGTATGAACTAGTTTGGTTAATAAATGAAATACAAGTGAATGTATTCAAATCCGAAATGGAGGCGAGGATAATTGGATTGTGAATAAATTTGGAAATAGAGTGAAATCAATTTGAATTGGTTATAAAACATAAATGCTTATTTATTCACCTAAATCTCGTCAAATTGCTTGAAATAAATTGTTGTTTGTTGTAAATGGGGTAATTAAATATTCTATGAGTGAGAGTAGTAAAATAAATTGATTTTGAAAGCAATTGGATTAAATATGAGTTCAGTTGCTTAAAAATGAATTAATGTAAGTGATTGAATTTTAAACCATTCACATTGATGAAGTTGTATACGAATGGATTGAAAACCATTCGAATTAAATGAAAATGGCTATAAATTAATTGAAACAGTTAGATTAGCATGAAAATTGTATAAGTTGCTTTCAGAAAAATGTTTAGTGTGAATTTATTTTAGAATTCATATGTTTTAACTATTGCAAGTAAGTGAAATGTGTTAAACTCCTTTTATTTGGCACTTACAAGTTTAAACTGAGTAAGTACAGGTACCTGGAAGCCGTGAGGCTGGATTTGGTAGTGCTACTTGCTAAAAATAATAAGCTGCTTGCTTAAAATGCTAAATAAGGTACGCCTACGCAATAAAAATAGGAAATATGAACTGTTTTTGGTTTTTCCGACCGTGTGGGTCGATGTATATATATTTATCTCTTTTGTCAAATTGCAAAAGCTCCTCCGTACAAAGGGGACTCTGCCAAAATTTTTCAGAAATTTTGGGAGTTAGAAATTTTTTGAAAATTTTGGAAAATTTTGTTAACGACAAAACTATTTAGAATGGGAAACTAAAATAAGTTAGTAAATGAAACTAATTAGTAAATGAAACTAATTAAAGTAATGACTTAAATTAGGAATAAATGAAGGATAAAAATTAAAAATTCAAAGTTGAAAATAAATGAAATACATATGTAATATGGAAATCGATTTAAATGGAAATAGGTATAAACTAAAAGTGGTAAAGAGAAATAAAGATAAGAAACATATAAAATGTTTGTACTAACTTAAGAAAGGAATGGTAAATTCTAGATTGGAAATTGATATTACAAATATAATCTAAGATAATATTGAAATGAATAGATATTGACATTTTGTAAGAAAATCGATAAATTGTTTTGGAATATTGTGATTGGATATTAGTACCAAGCAGGTTATGCAGGTATTGTAAAAAGGGGAAAAGAGAATTGGTTTTTGATTCAGAAGATAAATTTGAATTGCCCGACAATAAGGTATGTATTTAAATTTGGTATGGAATTTGATTGGGATTTGGATTTGGATTGAGCCACTTGGCCTTTTGTTTTCTTTTTGGATTTGGGAGGCCGTAGAGCCATTTTGTAGTTGTACCGAGCTAGCCGCGCAAAGGAGATGCTGGCGAAATTTTTCGGGAATTTAGGGAGTTAGAAAAATTTTGAGAAAATTTGATAATTCCAAATTGGTTTTAAATTGAAACTTGAATGATTAGGCAAATAGGTTTGCTTGCAAATTAGGGAAAGATTTGGAAAGATAATAAGAAAGGTAAAGTGACTTTTATTAAAAAGATAATTGGTAGGATGTTAAATTGTTGGTTTGAAAAAAATTAATAAATATAGTAACGGGAATTGAGTCATTTTTCCTAACTAGTAATTTCGGGGACGAAATTCTTTTAAGGGGGAAGGAATGTGACGACCCGTAATTTTCAAGCATTTAAAATCAGAATATTTAATTGATTTTAAATATTTAAAAGTTAATTATCGGCTTAAATTACGAATATCATAATTTATTTGACAATAAATTTGTTAAATTAACTAATTTGAATTGAATAAAATATGGAATCTGGAGTTTTAAGCATATTCAAAATAATTTGAAGGCTTGTAAAATTTGTATTGATAGTACCGAATATAATAGAAGTTTTAAAATTTGAATTTAACAGTTATTTGTTCAGTTTTTGAAATTTCATTGTTTGAATTGAATTTTAAAAATAACCTTCCGAGGCAAGTTTTGGAATTCGACGAAACCAGTTCCATTGGGTCCGTAATATCGTATTATTATCGGATTTCAAATTTCGTAGTGATTGGAATTGTTATGTGAGCATACGATATATAAACGCGCTGAGAATTCGATTGATAATAATCGATTTGAATAAAAAAAAAATATAAGTGGACACTGTAGCAAGGCGTCTTCTGCACGTTTCCGTTACCTTCTCGAACACACCATACCCTATCTTGTTTCTTTTCGAATACGAGACCCTGATTCCTTCAGCTCACTTAACAATTCGAAAAAAAAAAATGTTTAATGGCCGAAGCCCGAACTTCTCAAATAAAATCGAGATCCTTAAAAATTAACTGGCAGAACAAATCGAATTGGAAATCAAATAATAAGGAGGCCGAAACCCTTCCTTTTCGTATCGTTTTCAAATCGAAAAAAAAGAAGAAGAAGAGGAAATAATGGTCGCATCCCCTAAATGAATCTATTCGATTTCCCTTCCAGTGTAATGCCGAGCGCTCCTCTTCCCGTGTTCAACGTTCGGCAAGGTTTAAAAAAAAAATGGTGATTGAAAATGGGCGACTGCTCGGACGCGTGTCAACGAAGATGGGGGTGCTCATTTCAGCGCTTTAGTTTTCGATTGCTCACGAGTTTGTTTCGAGCGACGCAAATTGAAGGCTGCTCGCGAGGGTGGATCACGATTTCAGATCGCGATGGATTCGCTCGGCCATGGCGCGAGCTAGGGTTTTGGGGCAAGGGCAGCATTTAGGGGCCGGTGGGTTGTCGTATGGGGGGGGGTGCTCGAATAGGAGGGACGCTGTGTTCTTGTTTTCTGGAGGCAGTTAGGTATTCTTTTGTTTAAGCAGTTTAATTTTGAAGTTTAATAAATTGCTGTTGAGATTTAAAAATTATGTATAGAAAAAAAAAATTTATACATGCAGTTAAAATATATAATATAACTCATATTTACTGTTTAGTTTTAAATGTTCCAAAGTTTAAAACACATATATATACGCGAAATCGATATAAGATTTTGGAAGAAAATTATGTAAGGAATTTGGTGATAAAATTGTACGATTGACCTATTTAGTAAATTTTAGCTATTAAAGATTATTAAAGGGAAGTATTAGCTTAAATTAAATTATTAGTAAATTTAAATTTTGTTAAGGGTGATAAATTATAGAGTTAATTAATTTATCAAATAGGGACTTAATTTTCTAATTGAATCGAATATAACAATTCACTTAGATAAATATATACAGTAAAGTTAATTGTTGGGTTATTTATAGTAAAACAGATAAGTGTATCGGAGATTTTCTTAATTTGAATTTTGATATTCAGAGAAAGATGAACTTATAAAATTATATATAGAAATTTTAAAAAGAAATGTTGAAAGTTATTAAATATATAAATAGATTTATATAAAATCTATGAATTTTTTTTTTTATTTGTAGTTTAAGAAAATACATATATATGATTTTGGGAATATATATATATAGAAAGTTTAACATGTTGTAGAGATTTTATAAAGGTTAGATTTTTGAAATCTATCATTAATTTTTGTATAAGTGTATATGTAGTTTTAAAAAGGAAATTACTAATAAAAAATTAAATCATTAGTTAAATTTTTAAATGGTAATTAACCGGTCGATTTATTTCAAATATTAATAAAACCTTATAAATGTTTTTACAAGGTCAAAAATGTGAAGAAAACAAGCCGGATTGGAGTGGGTGCATGCGTAGCAAAGGTGAGTTAATCTCACTCAGTTTATAATTAAATTTAAAATGATTAAATTTAAACAATTGTTTGAATGGTTGAATGAATTGATGAGATATAGTATGATACTGTGGAATTGGTATATTATATTGTGCTAACATCTGTGGATGCAGGAAAACAGGTTGGAGGGATCCAACTGGGTCCCTCAACATATATATATATTGTTTATTATTCTCTGACATGCTTTGTGGATATTCTGTGATGAATCATATTGAAATATTGAATGCTATAGCTGCTTGGATATATTCTTGAACTCTGAGTTATCAAATTATATAGCATTGGATTCTTGGAAAGAAATAATAAAAGAAGTAAATTTTTAAGAAAATAATTATAAAGAATGTAAATAAATTAAAAATGAATTGATAAGAATATTAGTGTTTCCAAAATGCTAATTAATGAATCCTGTATATGAAAAGGAATTTTTGAATAAACAGAAAGTTAAGAAAACTTAAAATTTCAATGTTACTGTTTAAAAGAATAAAACAATTATTTCAAATTTAGGATTTAAATTATTTTAGAAGAATAAAGAAGAAATGGAAAAAAAATATGAAATATGTGTATTTCAGTTTAAGATGTAAAATAAAAGGGAAAATAATAACAATTATAATTGAGTCAATAATTAATGAATTTTGAAATGAACTGAATAAGTGAAGAAATTTATTTCAAATAAAATAAGTTGAAAATCAATTTGGAAAATTGATTTAATTGATTGAAGTTGGAAAATTCTCCTCGAATAACCAAGTATGTTTTCAAAGCGAGTTTTTAAATATAAGTTAAAAGGGTTTTAAAGTTGTTTTTTTAAAAAAAAAAGCAAGTTTTGAAAAAAATTATTATATCCAATATTTAAATTCAAAGGGTAAGTATTTTCTAAAAATCTAATATAGTAGTAATTACTTAAAAGATGACCTAGTAATTTGTTTTCAAAAGTGAAATTCTAGTTTTATATTCTATTAAGTAACTTTATTTTCAAATACTCATATAGTAAGTATTTTTACAAATATTGAAGAAATTTAACTTAGCTGTTTAAAAGTGTATATATATTTCAAAGTAAATGTTTTAAAATTCATTTTTAAAATCTAGTTTCATGCTTGGTGATTATAGAGGAGATAGAAAATATTTGGAAAAGTTTATTCTGGGAAGAAAGATGGTTTGAAACTGTTTTCAAAGGATTGAAAATAGAAATATATCTTGTGAAGATATTTTTGGAGATAAATAATTTGGAAAATTATTTATTGGTTGATGGTTGTTTGTGAATATAAATTGATAGTTAAACAACCGACTATCAATATTGGACAATGCGCTGATCGTATCGAAGAGACCGGGATCGAGATTAATTTCTCGAAAACCACTTCGATTCGGTTTGTACGTTTCGTGCGAAAAACATGTTCGGATTCGAAGATGGAGCAGTGAAGTGCAAGGGCTAGTCGCTACTAATCCTGAGGATATTTCCAAAATGGATGTAGTAGGAATAGTGCCTTCGGTTCCGTTCGAACCCGGGACGGACTTGTATGGATGAATGCTTGCGAAACATCGTCAGGAGGGCGATGGGCATTCTAAGTAAATACGTTCTAAAAAGGTAACGCTTAGCCTCAAGCCTCATCAAATGGGAATGACTGAAAATCAGGGGATATGCAGCAAGGTTAGGTGGGTCATGCCCAAGCAGGACAAGATAATTCCCCTGTCTAGATGTCCCTTATATATTTCGGCTTAGTGGGTGGTTGGTCGCGCCAACCACGGGGTTTATCTTGTTCGGGACTGTTCAGTAAGGAATGGTTCCGGCCTTGTGTTGCAAGGGATGAAGGGAGTAGTCCTGGGTACGGTGATCTAGGCCCCGTACTGTGACAGGTGGTACCCCAGTGCCTAGTCATTGTTGGAAATCCATTCTCCCTACGAGCCTTGTACGAGTTTTGTTTGTATTACCCACTTTTGTGGCTAGTAGCTGGAATTTAATGAATGTAACAATTTCGGCTATTTTATAAGTATTTGTATATAGACCCTATTATAATATCAGAGGATTTCTATAAAAATTGTTTTAGCTATCGTAAGGTAAAAACCCGACATGTTTATTTGTGGCGTGGTCTTACGAGATGCTTTTGGTTTTCAAAGGATTTTTGAAACTTTAATAATCAATTGGGTGTGATTTTCTCACTCTGGTATTCCAGACTGACTCGGATATTATTTAACTGTAATGCTCGGGTCAGACCGAGTATTATAGGATACAGGATATGATGCTGTGGAGCTCAGGAGACGAGCTGGATGACGATACGTATAGTCGTACTTGTTATATATATATATATATTCCGCTGTTTGAGTTGTTGTGTATCCATTGTATTGTTATTGATGTGAGTTGTGACTGATGTACTCTGGAGATGTAATGTATGTAAACTGATATATTTGATTTTGAGTAAAGATTATTTATTCTCTATTATATTTTATTCCGCTGCGATGGTTAGATTCTGATGTTGATTTTGTTTCCTCTTCTTCTACCTCTTCTTCTTAAACCCTAATGGTTCGTATTTCTGTGCAACTTGAGTTGTTTGTTGTAGAATAGTGTAGACTCAAGGGGTACGGATTTGCGGGTCGTTACATTATAACTCAGCTGTATTTCGCACACTCACTCACGCACCAGGGTAACCCGAAGCACCCTTCCCATTTTCTCGAGTACTAACTCGAGACAACCCACACTCGAAGCTGTTGACACCCATACGTCGCCGTTCACCTGCAAGACGCTTCGCCATCGATCTGGCGAACCATTTCACCTTCGAGAAGCCACAAAACGACATCACTCGCGAAAACAAGTGAAATTCATCGCGAAAATTTCGAAATCAAATTACACCTATTCGCTCGAACCAACTACTCGAACACACCGAACAAAATCGCCTTGACCCACAAACGCCGACCACCTGTGGCGATGCAACTCCGCCCAACCTCGACCATATCCTCCTCTACCACCTCCCAGAATCGCGTGTAACTCGATCGTCCCATGGCGACAAACTTGGCAAGTTTACAGACCACTACAACTCGAACCCAAAACCCTATACTCGCTGCACCCCAAATTTTTTTGCATTAGATAGTTTTTCTAGCATTTTTCCTGGATTCGAAAATCACCAAGCTAGCTTCACAATAAATTTCAACATCTAATATTTGTTGAACCAACATAAATTGATAAAAATGCATTTTGATTCATTTTCAAACTGCACCTTGAATACTTACTTAAAAATCATTGTTCTTATTTTAAAAATCTTATATTTGTATGTTTAATCAAGATATGAAATCAAACCAACAATTTGAAATATTCGAATTTTACACATTGATTCCTTTTTACTGTAACTTGATTAAACAGAAACCATGTTCCACTGTCATGCTTTAAACCACTTCCAGGTTATGATTTAAGTGTAAACAAATTTATTTAGTTTAAAAGTCCTAAGTTTAAAATGTTCGACAAGAACAAATATTAAATTTTCCAACCTTTCTTTGCTCAGAAATCAAATATATGGAATAACAGACCATATACAAATTCCTAGTGCAAATAGAAAACACACAGAGTTGTTTGTTTATACTATACAACAAGCACATATTATTCCCAAAAGCAAATACACAAGTTAAATTTTGAAATCAGTTTGTTTACTCACCTAAATGATTGTTGAAACAGAGAACAAAGGTTGTTGAAAATCTACAGTTTTGAATTCTTGAAAACCTCCCTACTTTGTTGTTGAATGTTTGAGTTTGTAAAGATAAGATGTTTATTTTTCTTTTTCTTTCCAGGTTAGCTAAGTTGTGAACGAGCTTAAAATAATATGAGGTGTACATATAGGAATAACTTTGAACAAAGCGGTGGGTTATAACTGGTGCAAGTCTCAACTTATTTTGATCAGACAAGATTTTTTTGTATTTGATTACTGTAATTTGAAATGATCTTGTATATTTCGGCTGAAAGGATTTCTTTTGTAATTTGAAATGACAATTTTTGTGCTAGCATTTAATGTACATGTCTTCATATATGTTTACACATAATTATGGTTTGCTGATATTTATATTCTGTACAAAGATATTATGTATAGTATGTGTATAATTTGTCTCTTTTCATTGTACATATGTATATTACACAGCAACACCCTTTTCTAAACTTATCTTATATGTTTGAGTATAATTATTATAGTTATTGTTTTGACTTATATACCATGTGTATTTATATTAGAATGATCTCATGTTTCTATTTAAGTTTAACTATATAAGTTATTGTTAACATACTTCTTAGTTTTATTTTCTGTTTGTAATTTAACTTTCAAACCTTTGATTTATAACATATAATTGTATTTATATATTTTATATTTATATTTACATCTATATCTTAATTTATATTTAATATGGATAGGATTGCTTTATTTTAAACATTATTATTAAAGACAACATTTATATATATATTATATCAAATATTACTAATATAGAACCTTTAATTTGATTGAATAAGACATATTTTATTATAAATATGTTTGAAAGATTTTATTTTAAATTTCAAATCGAAATTTCCTTCACAAACATATATATAACTGGAAAATGCCCAAAAATCTTATTTATTTACAAATGAAAAACTTGTATTTTATTTAAATTAGATTAAATACTTATTATAATACTATGGTCAAAATTCAAGGTTGTCACAAATGGAAACATAAAAAGGTGAAAAAATGCTTGGAATGAGATATTTAACCTAATGTTTAATAAAATCAATCAACTTCCCTTTCTTTATAAATTCCCCGATTACGTAAGAGATCTTTTGGCACTTATCTACTTCATGTCCATTTACTTTATGTTTATAATAGTTTTTTCCTTTTGGATATTATAGGATGGAAGGGGATAATAAGGATAATGGATATCTCTATAGGTCGTCAGAAAGATCCAGCATAGAATCTGGTTGAGGGGAGTAAGAACTTAATCACGTTAAAATTTCTTTCAAGACTCGCCATCTTGAGTGTACGGAGTGGTCTTCTTATTAGAGGGATCCTAACCTTCAAATTAAGCCACTCAGTGGAGAGTTCTTTAAGTTCACCTTAAAAGGCTGTAATGATTTTTTGGAGTTAGGCAGATTCACGGAGGGATTCCTTAAGATATCTCGAAAGTTGCCTAATATGAGAAGCTTGGAGTTCATAGACAAGATCATTTTCTTGATCACTTTCTTCTCTAAAATGAAGGTTTCCATTATTTCGTTGTTATCTTCTTTGATGTGCTAAATGCGAAAGGTTGATTGGTAGTTCTGACATGACTCTTTTGTTTATGGGACTATACATAATTGATTGAAAGGCTATGTTGGATTTTTGAAAAGAATAGAACTGTGGAGGTTCAGGCCCTCCTTTTAGCACCAAAAATGTTAGTGTGAAATTTCGTCTGCAGCAACATCCCGAGGTCCAAGTTCTAGCTTCAAACGTTGGTTTGATTATAGGTCTCGAATATAATAATACCAAGACAATTGTATTATTAGAGCTACTACACATTGAATTACTGAATTAGGATGAGGAATGGTGTAACAACTCGCTTTTTTGGACAGTTTAAATCGATGATAAACCTCACATATCAGATTCAAACCATTTAAAAGGGCAGATCGTTATGGGGTAAATAAGAAAAAGTAGAGAAAGACAGAAAAAAAATATAGAATCTCGCAGCGGGATGTCAAAATATAATAACCAAATAAACGGTTCATGAAGCGTTTACAAATAACATTGATTAAACCTTTATAATACAGATCAAAGTTAAATAAAACAAGAATAAATAATAAATAAATGTAGCAAAAACATGATGTAATGGAATAAATATAATAAAAGATAGTAGCACAAAATCTTCATCTTCATCCTCTAGAAAGCAGTCCTCGATAAACTGAAAAGCTCAGATTGACCCGAGTGAATTGAAAAGACAAAATATTCGAGTCAGAACTAAAAGATCTTATGTAAGTTAAATCAACAATAAATAAATATGGGTGCGACGTCGTCAGAGATTTTTACAGGGTTTGACATCTGCTATTCAGTGCCAACGTGAGTGCATTAACTTAAAGAGATGTTCTGTATTCACATCTCCTAAGGATCCGCTAAACTATCTACATACATAGTACAATACGCTATTATAATAGTGTCTATAATAAAGTAAAGTATTAAAATAGCGCTAAGGCATTACCCATATCCCCATTAACACATTTTATATATTCCCATTGTCTATACAGTACCATAATTCCTCCGTAAAGTGAAAAGCTATCAAAGGGCACTCCATAGGTATGGCTCAAACCAAACTCGTAGAAGGCGTGATAGGGCATGTGAATACGACACTCGAGGAAATGCCAGATTAGGCATACCAATTACAGATTTGGACTGGTGGTAACGCATAGCAGCTACTACCGCCACCTCAAAACACACTCCCATAATCAAAAACCGAGGGGTGGCCACCAAATCATCACAAAGTCATAATATAGTATCAAAGAAATGTGTCTGACTGGAGGTGCGACCTCACTTGGCCCGGCATGGCTCCTATTTTAGTCACACCTAAGCCAAATCATGGGATGCAGGGTCACGTAAATACCTCATACAGAATCGTACACCAAACCAACCTTCTTCATTTCTGTAATCTCCACCACGTATGTAGTCGTTAATGTGGTTTTAGCATTGGCAAAGAGTATGGTAATATCTGGTCCCGGTCTCTTTGACAACCAAATGCTTATTTCACGTCAGATGGTTCCTTCACATTTTTAAAACCATTTCATATTGATATCAAAATACCATATTCAATTCAAACCATATCTCTTCCGAAATCATATTCACTTTCGAAATCATATTTTCAAAACAGGTTAAACCCTCATTTCAAAATCATCATATTTACTCAAATACGTTATTTAAATCTCATCTTATGTTATAACATCTTAATCGTATATAACTTAAAATTGAGGATTTTAATATAAAACTTCCACTTCACAAAACCTAAAATTAGAAAATAGTTTAGATAGTTAAAAATAGTTTGAATGGTTTAAACTAGCTTTCAAATGTTAAAATAATTTTATATACAGTTTAAATGGTTTTTAATAGTTTAAAATAGATTAAAATAGTTTAGGTGGGTTTAAGATATTTTAAATTTAATTTAAAATAGATTAAATAGATTTATAATGGATTAAGTAGTTTTAAAATAGATTAAATAGATTAAAAATAGATTACATAAGTTAAATTAGATTAAAATGGGTTAAAATAAGTTAAATTAGGTTAAATTGATTAATATAGTTTAAAATTAATTAGAATAGTTTAAATTGATTTAGAATAGTTTAAAATTTTTGAAATTTGATTTAAATTGGCTTAATAATTTGAAAACCTTAAAATCAGGATTTTAAAATAATAAGTCTTTAAGTCGTTTATATTGAAATAATTACTTTGGAATTAATATCAAAACTAAACTATTTCTTCAATTTCACGACCTTATCTCGATTTCAAATCAAACCTTATTTTAAATCTTAAAATTTCAATTTTATGCTATTCACATTTTAGTAGATTTCAGGGTTACAATTTCCAACTTCTCAATTACTCAATTTCGATAAATTTCGTTTATACTTCAAAACCCAACTTTTAAATTTCAATTTAATCCTTTAAGTAATTCACTTAAAAAAATTCAATTTATATCAATCAAATTCTATTTTACAATATCCTTTAACTGTATTCAAATTTTAAAGATTTAAAATCATTTAATTTGACCAATCCAATGTCCGCATACAATTTTGTAACATCTTGCCTTTTTGGACCTTTAAAGCAGACACAAATGTCAAACTCAAACCATTCAAAAGGGCAAATTGTTATGGGTTAAATAAGAAAAAAGAGAAAGAAGTAAAACAAGCAGAATCTTACAACGGAATGACAGTATATCATAATCAAATAACAGTTTATGAAGCTGTTTTATAAATACATTTGACTATTCTTTGCACCACAAATATTAGAGTTACAGAAACAGAAAGAAATAAAAAATAAATGCAGCGGAACAACATGATGCAGCAGAATATAATAATTGATACTAGTAAAATCTTTGACTTCGTCCTTCAGAATAAGGTCTCCAAATCCTAAAATGCTCGGGCTGACACAAGCAAATTGAAAAGACAAAACACTTGAGTCAGAACTAAAATATCTTATGTAATTTAAATCAACGGTAAATATGCGTGTGACGGCGTTAGAGATGTTTACGGGGTTTGACATCTGCTGTCCAGTGTCCAACGTGAGTGTAATAACTCAAGAGAGGTTCAGGATTTACATCTCCTAAGGATCCGTTAAACTATCCACTATGTAGTAAAATACGCTATTATAATAATGCATAAAATAAAGTAAACTACTAAAACAGCTTTAAGGAGTGACATTTTCCCCCTTAACACATTTTATATATTCCCTTAGTCTATACAGTACCGTAATCCCACCCATACTGGACGCCGTCAGAAGGCACTCCATAGATTTGGTACAAAAGAAACTCGTGGAAGGAGCGCTAGGGTAGGTGACACAACATAACTGGGCAATGCCAGGGTAGATATACCATTTACACTTCCAGACTGGTGGTAACGCATCGCAGCTACTACCGCCCACCTCAAAACACACTCTCAAATAAAAATCGAAGGGTGGCCCCCAAATAAATCACAAAGTCGGAATATAGATCGATGGAGTGTGCCCGATCGGAGGAATAACCTCACTTGGCCCGTCAATTGCTCCTGTTTTAGCTACCTTATGCCAACTCACGGGAGTCGGGTCCACGTATATACCTCATATAGGATCGTCACCATCATCCTACTTCATTCTAGAATCTCCACCGTATACATAGTTGTCAAAGTTGTTTTCAGTATTTCCAGAGAGTATGACAACATCCAATCCCAATCTCTTTAACAACAAGTCGCTTATTACACACTGGATGGTTCTTTTACATTTTCAAAATCATTTCATAATCGATATCAAAATATAATGTTCAATTCAAACCATATCACTTTTGAAATCATTACTTACTTTCAAAATCATATTCACCTTTGAAATCATATCACATTTGAAATCATAGTTCGATAATTATATTTCTTCTCAAAGCTAAATTCATAATTTATATCAAAATATCGTATTCTCAAAAACTATACCACTTCCAAATCGTATCATTTCCAAAATCATAATTTCTTTCAAAAAATCATACTTCCAAAACAGGTTAAGTCCTTTCTTCAAAATCATCATTCCACTTTATTATAACAATCAAAATTCCAACTTAGGTTATAACATCGTTTAACCTTATTCTCTTTTTAAACCAATTGAATTAAATTTAAACACTTCCACTTACTTAGTCTGGAAATTTAGAAATTAGTTTAAATAATTATAAATAGTTAAAATACTCCAAAATATTTTAATTATAGGCAAAGTGCTTTTAAATTGATTAAAGATAGTTAGATTTAATTTAGATTAAATATAATTAAAATATATTAAATAGCTTAAAATAGATTAATTAAATTTAAAATAAGTTAAAATCGTTTAATTAGTTTCCAAAATAAATTAATTTGGTTTAAAATAGATCAACATAATATATATAGTTAATATTGGTTAAATAGTTTAATAAATTTGAAAATATTAATAATTTGAAATTTAAAATAATATTTTTTTAAAACAGTTTATATTAAAATACGATTTTGGAATTTTTATCAATTTAAACTATTCATTTCATTCAACATATTTGTACCATTTCAAATTTTCAAATCGAAAAACTAAATTTAATAAACTATCGAATTTCATATCATTTCAATCCATGTTCAAAATATCAATAAGGATACTCCAATTTCTAAACGTTTCAAAGTTATTTTCCTACAAATTCAATGTTTCAATTTCGATAGAATTTCATTTACGAAATTTTTTAATTTTAAACTTCCAATGTAATTTCTTAAATCAATTCCCCTTTTAAACCAATTCACATTTCAACACAAAGCTTGATATCCAATTGGAATGACCCTCTCTTTTATACCTAAATTTTTGCTTAGGATATTTTTTTATCTTATGAATATATATATATATATATATATATATATATATATATATATATATATATATATTCTGAAGCCCAGAGGCATTTTTTTTCCATGTAAACCAACTTTATCCAGGATCAAAAAGTTTTACCAATATAAATATATCATTGTATTCACCAGGATGTGCACACACATATGAAGATGCATGTGCCTCTCTTGTTCAATCAGAGTTTTCAATCAGAGTTATGGTAAAAGCAAGAGGATAATTTAATTGATTAAATTTAATCAATTCTCACATAGTTACATCCTACACATGTTGTAAAATTACTTTCATATGGGCGTCAGCCTGAATTTTAGTCTTGATTACTGGGTAGGTTCCTCGTGAAATATGATTCTAAGAAATCAGATAATTGTGTGATGTTCATCTTTAAAACTTAATGGTGTAGTGCTTGTGCTCTGAAAATGATATATGTCTCTATCATTTTCTTTATTTGCTTTTCTGTAAATCTTCCCTCGAATGCAACTCTTTCCTGGAAAACTTTTTAAGTAAAATACTTTATTTCTAAAGCTTGATTCTTTCATGTCATGATGCTGCACTAAATAAAATGCAAACCAGGGTGAGTTTCCTGAGACCTGTGAATGTTACAAATTCTTCCCTTATTCAAGAATAAGATTAAAACATTTACATAACGTAAAATTTGCATTTTAAAAACATGCAGACACATAATACATTTTCCCTATGCTTTTAAACTTCTTCATTCACTTGTCATAAAGCAAGATTGACTATATTGTTTTTCAAGACCAAATTGTTTCTTCTTTCTCAATACATAAAATTCTTCATAGACTCAAGATTGACTAATACATTTATAAAATGTAACCTCCCATTCACATAACATTCTTACTCAGTTTACTTACAGAATTATAGATAAAAAGCTTTTCAACATTTCAGATAATAAAATTCAGATTTTCTTTTTTATACTCTGGTTACAAGTCAAATTCTTGACAAAATACTTAATCAATATCCAACATAGTTCAGTACTTACTACAATGGAAATTTTAAAATATCAATACATGCAAATTTCATCTTTTAAGCTCTTATCTATCTAATTCTAGCATGCCATAATCTTCTTCTCAATGCCTTGTTCATACTCCTACTTACAGGCTGTTGTTCCTGAAAAAGCATTTGAAGCTGCCCCATATAAATGAGACACCCCAGATGCCATTAGCACACTAGGGTCAGACACATGTCTGGTATGAGAAAATCCACTAAAACAATTTATTAATTAAGTTAAAATTTAATTAAGTACATATGCATGTAGTTCTGCCTTTTGAAAACAAATAATACTGGTGTGTATGTTCTGTGTCATTTTGCATGTGCCCACTTTAATCTTTCTTTCCAGAGACTTTATATAGATGGGGCATATTCATTCATACATACAATTCATTCATAAATCAAATAATCATTCACACAGAACAAAAAATTCACCAACATGGGTTAAATCATTTATTCCCTCCTCATATTTCATTTCAGGGAAAACTCTAGTCCTCATCATATCAAATACTCTTTCCTTGATATATTTATCTACCCTGGTCTCATCTGCAATCATATGAATCAATGGACACACTGTAATGAACTAATTCACTCCATTACACAAAGATCTCAGGACTTAGACAAGCCATGTGTCAACTTTCATTACTCAAGAACACAAGTCATTCCTGCAGTGATCTTGACCACATTTCCTAATCAGGTTCTCAGGTACTTTCTCTTTTAAATTTTTTCATGGCAAACTCATTCAGTGAATCATTTCACTAAATCAAGCATTCATCTCATGGCATTCCACATCATTCATATAAACAAACAGAGGCAATCAATCAATTTAAATATTGGTATCTATCAAATGATCTCTGCATATATAAACATGTTCTTGCAACTTAAAAGAGGTATAGACAACTATCATTGGTTTTTGGTTTTATGAGAAGATTTTTTTTTCTTCTGTTGCAAACATCTGTGCTTTAGTTAAACTCAGATTGACCAAGCTTCCTAAATCACAAAATTTATTTGTTGAGTATATGGGTATTGTGTATTTTCTTTGAATTAGGGGTATCAGCACATAGGCAAACCTATTGCACCCCTAATTCCTTTTCATCTTAAGCCTCAGCACATATACATATGTATATTGCAGCTCACATGCTCATCAATTCTTCTGGGTTGAGCCAAAACCAACAGTACTTGCCTATTTCAACATTTTATTTTCTGGGTATTTATTTATATTTCTAAATAGTATCATATCCAAAGGAGATCTGGATTTTTAAGATGCTTATTTATGCATACTGATCATATTTAGAATATTCACAAATAAAACAAACAGAACAACAATCTAGCATTAAAACATCTTTAATTTTTGAAAGACAATCACATACTCTTTTTAAGAAAAATTCATTTATAAACTAGCTGCCTTCATTAGGACTTAGTGCCTTAAATTCTTTGAGTGAGTTTTATCACCTAATTCTCTTCTTTGCTTCCTTAGTTAATTGATAAACTTCTGCCTTTTGCCTCAGCTCTCTTCCTTCACTTGCCTTATATTTTGTATGGTGTGTTTATTATATATATTTTTTTCAAAGTTCTTTTGGGAAGGAGAGGGGACTGTTACTTATATATATGCAGTGTTCTCCTTAGGGTTTTGGGTATTGGTTAAAGCCATTTTTGTCCACCGGAAAATTATGTTATCTGCATTTATTTGAATCCAAGATTCTACCCTCCCCGGCTTAATTTGGTGAAGAGAAAAGTGGTTATCCACTTTGGTTATTTTCAGAAATCTTACTTTTCCATAGAATGCTTTTTCTCTTGTCTATTTGCATGATAAATGTGTGATCTGATTTCCAACAATATATATTATATATATTTTTCTTCTTTCTTAATTCAGCCCATACAAAATACATTTTTGTTTTCCTCCCTTTTCTATTTTTAGCCTTCACTTTCTTATCTGGTGCTTCCTTTTATTTCATTCACAAGAGGATTGCTTCTTTTCACACCTTCATTCTTTCTGTTTTTATTTAAAAACATATTTGTGTGTTTCATTTTACTAGTTTGAATTTTAATACTTAATTAGTGTACTTACATATATGTTTTACAGACAATAACTTATATTCATATATTCTTCTATATTATTTTATACTGACACACACATGCACATGTATACTTAGTTATATTTTTATATATTTCTGCATATAGCACATTTGAGGGTTTTCTTTATTTTATCCACAAATATATACACATATTTTCCATACATAGCATCATGTATTCATTCATAGTATCCAGGGATCTAGCTTTTCCCATGTGTAGTTTCTGTGCACCAATGCACATCATTTTATTACACCATATCAAGCTATCTCATCTTTCCCTTAAAAATGGTCTTAAAAACTATCTTAAAATTATTTTAAGCTTATTTATATTTTCCAAAATAAATTTCTAAAATCTTGGGTCATTACATACACCCCATCTTTTAGAAATTGTGTCCCGCAATTTTTTTCCAGCTTACATTAACCTCAAGCTTAAATCAGAAGACAAGTATTCTTTAACCACTTAGATTTTTAGTTCTATCATAATAATTAAAAATACATGCATCTAAAAGAAAAGAAAATCAAAAATTAGAATTACCTCTAATCTGAAAATAGCTTAGGGCAGTTCGTGATCACTGGGATCAAGACTCCACTGTACTTTCACAAGTTTCAGTGATTTATTCCTTAATTTATTCACATCTTTTGCCAAAATTCCCACTAGATCTTTTTCATAAATCAAACTAGGATTTATTTGCACTTGGGTTGGGGTCTCCAGAATTTCTGCCGTGTCATGTACCCACCTTCTCAGTTGTGATACATGAAAAACATCATGTATTCCTTGCATGTTTTCTGGCAACTCCAACTTATATGCCAAGGAACCAATTCTTTCCAGAATTTTGTATGGCCCAATATATCTTGCGGTTAACTTGCCTTGTTTTCCAAATCTCAGTACATTTTTCATAGGTGAGATTTTGATGAAAAAAAAATTTCCCACTTCATATTCTACCTGCTTTCTTCTCATGTCTACAAATTTCTTTTGCCTATCTTGTGCTGTTGCCATCCTTCTCCTTATCAACTCAATTTTCTCCTTAGTTTCTTGTATATACTCAGGCCCTAAAATGGCCTTTACTCCTGCTTCTACCCAACAAAAAGGTGACAAACAATGGTTACCATATAAGGCTTCAAATGGGGAAATTCCTATGGTGCTTTGATAGCTGTTATTGTATGAAAATTCAACTAAATGAAGATAATCTTCCCAGTTGCCCCCAAAATCCAATACACATGCTCTCAACATGTCCTCCAAAACCTTGTTTACTACCTCAGTCTGCCCATCTGATTGAGGATGGTAGGCAGTACTTAAGCATAGTTCACTTCCCATTGCTTCTTGAAAGCTTCTCCAGAATTTTGAGGTAAAGATGGTATCCCTATCACTCACAATGGTTTTGGGAATGCCATGTAACTTTACCACTTCCTTCATAAAAACTTGAGCTAATTTTGGTACTTTCCTTTCTGACTTGACTGGGATGAAGTGTGCTACTTTGGTTAGCCTATCAACTATCACCCATATGCTTGTATTTCCTCTCTTAGATCTAGGCAGTCCATCTATGAAATCCATAGATATATCTTCCCACTTCCACTGTGGTACACTAAGAGGCTGCATCAACCCTGATGGCCTTTGGATTTCAGCCTTGACTTGTTGGCAAGTCATACATTTGGCAATATATTTAGCTACATCGGATTTCATCCCCTTACACCAAAAGCCTCTTTTCAAATTTTGGTACATCTTTGTGTTGCCTGGGCGTATAAAGTATTTACTTCTGTGTTATTCATCCAATATCTCCTTCTTCAATTCTATGTTCTCTGGCACACACATTCTATTTTGGTACCTTAAATAACCATTTTTATCAATATGGTGTTTCATCACTTCCTCCTCTTTTGAGGTGAGAACTTTCTTCTCTAATAAGTTTGCATCATGTTCTTGCATTTTCCCTATCTTCAAAATTAAATCTGGTTGAAGTGTCATTAAGCTTAACTTCCCTTTATTTTCTTGTGCACCATGCATCTGTACATTCATGTGCACACAACCATTCTCCCCAATTTCTAACTCAGTCAGCAAAGACAAGTCCTTAAACTCTTCTATCATCATCATAGCCAATTTTGCATGCTGTCTACTTAGAGCATCTGCAACTTTGTTTGCTTTGCCTGGTGTATAGAGTATGTCAAAGTCATAGGCAGCTAAAAACTCCACCCATCTATGTTGCCTCATGTTCAAATCTTTTTGTTAAAATAAATATTTTAAAGACTTGTGGTCAGTGTAAAGTTCAAACTTAGTTCCTAACAAATAATGTCTCCAAAGTTTCAACGCATATATCACAGCTGCTAATTCAAGATCATGTATGGCATATCTTGCTTCATGGGGTTTGAGTTGTCTAGATGCATATGCAATGACTTGGCCTTGTTGCATCAACACTGCACCCAAGCCAAACCCACTAGCATCAATGTATACAACTAATTCTTCATTTCCATTAGGTACTTCTAAATTGGAGCATTCACTAATGCCTCCTTCAACTGTTCAAAAGACTTTTCACATTTTTCTGACCAAACAAAAGCTTGGTTCTTCCTGGTTAGGTTAGTAAGTGGCGTAGAAATTTTTGAAAAATCTTTTATAAATCTCCTATAATACCCTGCCAGCCCCATAAATGACCTCACTTCACTCACAGTGCTTGGCCTCTTTCAAGCTTGAATAGCCACTACTTTATTGGGGTTCACAGAAATTCCTTAGGAAGATATAACATGGCTAAGAAAATGCACTTCCTCTTTCCAAAATTCACATTTTGAGTATTTTGCCTTTAAGTCTTTTTCCCTTAGTCTAGACAAAACCATGTGCAGATGACTTTCATGCTCTTCCACTGTTTTGGAATAAATTAAAATGTCATCTATAAAAATAAGCACAAATTTGTCTAAATAATCTCTAAAGGTTCTATTCATTAAATCTACAAAGTATGATGGTGCATTGGTTAAGCCAAATGGCATAACCAAAAATTCATACAGCCCATATCTAGTGTTAAAGGCAGTGTACTTGATGCTTGATTCTTCCACCTTCATTTGATGAAAACCAGATGCTAAATCTAGTCTAGAGAATACTCTTTCTCCAGCCAATTGATCAAAAAGATCATCTATTCTTGGCAGTGGGTATTTATTTTTAATGGTTACCTTGTTTAATTCCCTATAACCTATACAGAGTCTCAAGGTGTGTTTCTTAACAAATACCACTGGTGCCCCCCAGCAAGAATTACTAGGTCTTATAAAACCCTTATTTTCTAATTCTTCTAATTGTTTCTTTAATTCTTTTAGTTCATTTGGCCCCATTATTGTTGGCTTTTTAATCACTGGGCTTGCTCCTGGAACTAAATGAATTTGGAATTCCACTGGCCTATGGTTTGGAACACCATTAACCTCCTCAAAAACGTCCAAGTATTCATTGACTATGGGAATTTCCTCAATAATATGTTCGCTGATATCTTTACCCAAATCAATCAAATGACACAATTTTCTTCCCTTAGACACTTCACACAAAATTGTGATCCTCTGGCTTCCATGGTTTTGCAATGATATGGTGGATGAGTCTAAGTTAATTATGGCCTTGAATTGCCTTAACCAGTCTACTCCCAAAATGACACCTATGTTTGGGTAATTTAAAACATATAAATTGGAAATAAAAGTATCTCCTCCTATGTTTAATTCCACATCCACACAAATCATGTTTAAAACACTAGAACTTCCCAGTGGACTTTGTATATGTAAAGGGGTTTCAACCAATATGCAACTTAATTTCGGCATTTTAACTAATTCATAGGAAATTAAAGAACGAGTTGCCCAATATCATATACTACTACTATGGGTACATTACAAATAAATAGTATACCTTCCACTTGTCTGTGTTCCTCAGCATTGGTCTCCACTGTTTTGCCTTTTTCTTCCAAGTTTGCTTATTTTCCTTGCTGCTTATTCTCAGGACAATTTCTTTTCATGTGCCCCTCTTTCCCGCATAAATAGCACTTGAAAGCTCCTCCTTTCAATTCTGGACATCTTGGTTAGATATGTCCTTCTTTTCCATATTGATTACACACAATTTTCTTCTTGGTTTCCTTAGCTTTAATATCCCCAGTAGACTTGTTACTGGTCTCTTCTTTCTTCTTATCATAAGGATGGTATTTCCCCTTACTCTTCTTACTGTTATTGTTCTTGAAATTTCTGAATTTTCCCGTTTCCTTGTCATGTTGCTCCAATCTCAAAGCTAAGTCTATCACTTGGTCAAAGGTCCTGTCAGCATAAGGTAGCATAGCCATGCTAAGTCATGGTTCAAACCTTTTATGTACCTATCATTTTTGGATGCTTCATCTGCTACCAGCATTGCTCCATATGTGGAAAATCCCTCAAACCTTTGAGTGTATTCTGTGACAGTCATAGTTCCTTGCCCGAGTCTAATAAATTCTTCTAGCAAGGTATAAACCTTGCTTCCAACATCTCCTTGAATTGATTCCAAGTGATTTCATTCTCATTTCTTCCTGCAATAATTACTTCCCACCAGCTTAAAGCTACTCCTTTTAGCTGTCTTGAAGCCACTTGCCTCCTTCTTTGATCATCAAGTTGCATGTCATTAAAAATCCTATCCAATGTTCTCAACCATGCTTGAATTTCCATAATACTCTCTGTCCCTTCAAAGCTTTTGCCTCCTAAATGAGTATATGTCTTGAGTAATTTTGAGAGTTCTTCATGGGGATTTTCTTGCCTTTGTCCTGCCCCATCCCTAAATGCTCTCGCCAAGTCTTGCAGATTGACCATTGGTGGTGCATTGGAAGATCCTGCTCCTTGATTTGGTGGTCTTCCTACCATAGTTTGCTAATAACAATTTACATAGCTGGTTAGTTTGATTGGTAATTTAATTATTTCAGTGGTTTTATTTTCACTGAAAACATTGTTATGTATTCGGTCTCTTTAGATTTTTTTTCAATCAGAGAACTTGATCTTTGTTTCTGCTATGTTTAATAACACAGCTCTGAAACCAAATGGAACGACCCTCGCTTTTATACCTAAATTTTTTCTTAGGATATTTTTTTATCTTATGATTATATATATATATATATATATATATATATATATATATATATATATATATATATATATTCTGAAGCCCAGAGGCATTTTTTTTCAAGTAAACCAACTTTATCCAGTATCAAAAAGTTTTACCAATATAAATATATCAGTGTATTCACCAGGATGTGCACACACATATGAAGATGCATGTGCCTCTCTTGTTCAATCAGAGTTTTCAATCGGAGTTATGGTAAAAACAAGAGGATAATTTAATTGATTAAACTTAATCAATTCTCACATAGTTACATCCTACACATGTTGTAAAATTACTTTCATATGGGCGTTAGCCTGATTTTTAGTCTTGATTACTGGGTAGGTTCCTTGTGAAATATGATTCTAAGAAATCAGATAATTGTGTGATGTTCATCTATAAAACTTAATGGTGTAGTGCTTGTGCTCTGAAAATGATATATGTCTCTATCATTTTCTTTGTTTGCTTTTCTGTAAATCTTCCCTGGAATGCAACTCTTTCCTGGAAAACTTGTTAAGTAAAATACTTTATTTCTAAAGCTTGATTCTTTCATGTCATGATGCTGCACTAAATAAAATGCAAACCAGGGTGAGTTTCCTGAGACCTGTGAATGTTACAGATTCTTCCCTTATTCAAGAATAAGATATAAAACATTTACATAATGTAAAATTTGCATTTTAAAAACATGCAGACACATAATACATTTTCCCTATGCTTTTAAACTTTTGCATTCACTTGTCATAAAGCAAGATTGACTATATTATTTTTCAAGACCCAACTGCTTCTTCTTTCTCAATACTTAAAATTCTTCATAGACTCAAGATTGACTAATACATTTATAAAATGTAACCTCCCATTCACATAACATTCTTACTCAGTTTACTTACAGAATTATAGATAAAAAGCTTTTCAACATTTCAGATAATAAAATTCAGATTTTCTTTTTTAAATTCTGGTTATAAGTCAAATTCTTAACAAAATACTTAATCAATATCCAACATCATTCAGTACTTACTACAATGGAAATTTTAAAATATCAATACATGAAAATTTCGTCTTTTAAGCTCTTATCTATCTAATTCTAGCATGCTATAATCTTCTTCTCAATGCCTTGTTCATACTCCTACTTAGAGGCTGCTGTTCCTGAAAAAGCATTTGAAGCTGCCCATATAAATGAGACACCCCAGATGCCATTAGCACACTAGGGTTAGACACACGTCTGGTATGAGAAAATCCACTAAAACAATTTATTAATTAAGTTAAAATTTAATTAAGTACATATGCATATAGTTCTACCTTTTGAAAACAAATAATACTAGTGTGTATGTTCTGTGTCATTTTGCATGTGCCCACTTTAATCTTTCTTTCCAGAGACTTTATATAGATGGGGCATATTCATTCATACATACAATTCATTCATAAATCAAATAATCATTCACACAGAACAGAAAATTCACCAACATGGGTTAAATCATTTATTCCCTCCTCATATTTCATTTCAGGGAAAACTCTAGTCCTCATCATATCAAATACTCTTTCCTTGATATATTTATCGACCCTGGTCTCATCTGCAATCATATGAATCAATGGACACACTGTAATGAACTAATTCACTCCATTACACAAAGATCTCAGGACTTAGACAAGCCATGTGTCAACTTTCATTACTCAAGAACACAAGTCATTCCTGCAGTGATCTTGACCACATTTCCTAATCAGGTTCTCAGGTACTTTCTCTTTTAATTTTTTCATGGCAAACTCATTCGGTGAATCATTTCACTAAATCAAGCATTCATCTCATGGCATTCCACATCATTCATATAAACAAATAGAGGCAATCAATCAATTTAAATATTGGTATCTATCAAATGATCTCTGCATATATAAACATGTTCTTGCAACTTAAAAGAGGTATAGACAACTATCATTGGTTTGTGGTTTTATGAGAAGACTTTTTTTTTCTTCTGTTGCAAACATCTGTGCTTTAGTTAAACTCAGATTGACCAAGCTTCCTAAATCACAAAATTTATTTGCTGATTATATGGGTATTGTGTGTTTTCTTTGAATTAGGGGTATCAGCACATAGGCAAACTTATTGCACCCCTAATTCCTTTTCATCTTAAGCCTCAGCACATATACATGTGTATATTGCAGCTCACATGCTCATCAATTTTCTGGGTTGAGCAAAAACCAACAGTACTTGCTTATTTCAACATTTTATTTTCTGGGTATTTATTTATATTTCTAAATAGTATCTTATCAAAAAGAGATCTGGATTTTTAAGATGCTTACTTATGCATACTGATCATATTTAGAATATTCACAAATAAAACAAACAGAACAACAATCTAGCATTAAAGCATCTTTAATTTCTGAAAGACAATCACATACACTTTTTAAGAAAAATTCATTTATAAACTGGCTGCCTTCATTAGGACTTAGTGCCTTAAATTCTTTGAGTGAGTTTTCTCACCTAATTCTCTTCTTTGCTTCCTTAGTTAATTGATAAACTTCTGCCTTTTGCCTCAGCTCTCTTCCTTCACTTGCCTTATATTTCGTATGGTGTGTTTATTATATATATTTTTTTCAATGTTCTTTTGGGTAGGAGAGGAGACTGCTGCTTATATATATGCAGTGTTCTCCTTAGGGTTTTGGTTATTGGTTAAAACCATTTTTGCCCACTAGAAAATTATGTTATCTGCATTTATTTGAACCCAAGATTCTACCCTCCCCGGCTTAATTTGGTGAAGAGAAAAGTGGTTATCCACTTTGGTTATTTTCAGAAATCTTACTTTTCCATAGAATGCTTTTTCTCTTGTCTATTTGCATGCTAAATGTGTGATCTGATTTCCAATAATATATATTATATATATTTTTCTTCTTTCTTAATTCAGCCCATACAAAATACATTTTTGTTTTCCTCCCTTTTCTATTTTTAGCCTTCACTTTCTTATCTGGTGCTTCCTTTTATTTTATTCACAAGAGGATTGCTTCTTTTCACACCTTCATTCTTTCTGTTTTTAGTTAAAAATATATTTGCGTGTTTCATTTTACTAGTTTGAATTCTAATACTTAATTAGTGTACTTACATATATGTTTTACAGACAATAACTTATATTCATGTATTCTTCTATATTATTTTATACTGACACACACATGCACATGTATACTTAGTTACATTTTTATATATTTCTGCATATAGCACATTTGAGGATTTTCTTTATTTTATCCGCAAATATATACACATATTTTCCATACATAGCATCATGCATTCATTCATAGTATCCAGGGATCTAGCTTTTCCCATGTGTATTTTCTGTGCACCAATGCACATCATTTTATTACACCATATCAAGCTATCTCATCTTTCCCTTAAAAATGGTTTTAAAAACTATCTTAAAATTATTTTAAGTTTATTTATATTTTCCAAAATAAATTTCTAAAATCTTGGGTCAGTACACCAATAATACTTCAATTTATATAAATTAAATTTCCATTTCAAAATATCATTTAATTACATTCAAAAATCGAGGATTTTAAAATCATTCAATTTAACCAATTCTGTCTGTATATAATTCTCTACCTAGGGTCAAGTGATGCGGATATTTATCATTTCAATCCGTAATTTAATATTTATGGCTATATACCATTTCAAACCGCAATCCCGAACTAAAAAGCCAAAAAATCGCTTGAGTCTATCATTTCAACCCATAACGATTATTCTCTATTCTATCGATCATTCGGCTATGTATCATTTTAATCCATGGGGAACATGAAGTTTATAACGATATAGAATACAACATCCATTCAACCAATATCAACAGTCAACATCCGTCACAATCATCATCCAAAAAAATCAATAAATATCAATAAATAATAGATCAACCTTAACAAGTAATTAACTGCCAATTTAAATTCAATAATAAATTGAACGACAATTTAATTCAAATAAATTCAAATTATCTGAGTTGACAACTAAAACTATACTAAACAGCCTTAAACAAATTTCCAATCACATCATAAATTAAATTTAACAAATATAAGAAATTTAGAAGTTGTGAGTGAGTTAAACACTCACTGTAATAACCCGCATATTTATCGATTTTTTATTCAAATATTTTATTTAAATATTTTGTCGTTAATCGGATATTGGTCCGAAAAGCTACTTTTTGCAAACGGTCAAATTAGGACCCGAGACCACTTCCATTGAGTTCGAAATGCCGTTTACAATCTTTCTAAATGTAAACTTTGATATGTTTGGGGTTAGTGGAATTTCACTAACTTTTCCTGCTTTGGACTTTGGGTTGGTTTAGCCGATTAAACCTATGTTCCAACCCCTTCTCTTCATCTCTTCATAAATTCCTACCTAACTCTAGTTTTAGCATTAATGGTGAGTGGAAAGGGAAATTAAAATTCCAAGCCCAAGTTCATTAGCAAATTCAACATCCAACTCCAAAATCAAAGTAAAGACATTGGATTCAAGCTTGAAGTTGCTTCTCTATTGACTTCAAGCTTCTTCTTCATTGAATTTGTGCAAAGGTGAGATTTTTATCTCACAATTCTAGTCTATAACTATATTGGACTGTTGGGAATGATTCCCCATCACTTTAGCATGTACATTTGCATTTGGTTTGGATTGGATTGGCGAAAAACTCCAATTTTTAATCTTTTTGGCGAAAAAACTGCAGTTAGGTCGCACTGCCTCGGAATTAGGTCGTTCTGGTGGAAAATTCATCTCGGAGTTAGGTCGCAAGGTCGTAAGTCGTAGGTCGCTCGCCTTTAGGTCGTGCCCCTTTAGGTCGCTCGGCCTTGCCTACCTCGTTAGGTCGCATGACCTTAGGTCGTTCCCTTTAGGTCGTATGACCTTAAGTTGTTCACATGGGTTAGGCCTTTAAACCACTAGGTCGCTCGAACGAGTTAGGTCGTTGGACCTTAGGTCGTTTACCCTTTAGGTCGTGTGTTCCACTAGGTCGCGTGAACCCTTAGGTCGTTGGACCTTGTTCCCTCTTAGGTCGGCAACCACTAAGTCGTTTGCTTTGCTTAACTCGCGAACATTGTTAGGTCGCATGACCCATATCTTCCTTAGGCCGTTGGACCTTGTTTCCTTGGGTCGTTAGACCGTTAACCCGTTAGGTCGCGCATCGCCCTAACTCGCTCGGCCTTGCCTTCTTTAAGTCACGAGACACGTTAGGTCGCGCATCACCCTAACTCGCTCGGCCTTGCCATCGTTACGTTGCGAGACATGTTAGGTCGCGCATCACCTTAACTCGCTCGACCTTGTTTAGGTCGTTAGGTCGCGAACACCGCTAGGTCGCTCGACCCCTTATACTCGTAGGTCGCTCGATCCTATCCTCCCTTAGGTCTACACTAGGTCGAACCCCGTAGCGGGGGTGTTGCCCCCGCACCCCCACCTTGGGGGTTTGCCACCCCCCCGGACCCTCCCTCCATAGGGGATCTTATTTGAAAAACATTCAACAGAACTTGCTTTGTTGAGATGCTGATTTGACCATTCTTCGAGACAAACTATCTTTGGCTTCTCGGTCGATTTTATGGTATCACGGCCTTGCTAAAAAGGCGGGATAACAACTTTAGAAATATGAACGTTTCAATACTAGTAGTAAATATCAAAACGCTTTCAACAAAATGATTTCAACTCTATTTTCAATAACAAAGCTCTTTTCTTAAACCGTTTTCCAATCTACTAGTATATACAAACCTTTACCTCACTCGGATGAGAAATCTAATTAAACGGCTTAGTAAAACAAGTGGTATGAAACGCTTGCGTTCACTTCGTCGGTTAATTCTTGAACTTGTTCGATTGAACCTCTTGTGACAGTTTTCTAGTGAAGATTTACAATTTGTTCGTAAATATTTAAGTTAAGCAAGTGGTTATGGGACACAAAGATAAACTTTTATATTTACTATCTTAGTGTAATTGACACTTCTCGTTGATCATGACGATCATTTTATGATTTAGACTAGCAATTGTGCGATGTCTCTTTGTTTGCAAGGTTAGGCTAGACCTCATGGGTGTGATTCCGACTCACACATACCTCTTTGTCCACAAGGTTAGTCTAGACACCATTTGTGTGATTCCACTCACACATACCTTTTTGTTGCGAGGTTAGGCTAGACACCATTTGTGTGATTCCACTCACACATACCTTTTTGCTTTTTGGTTAGCCTTGACCTCATCTGGGTGATTCCGACTCACCCATATCTGGTAGCTCCCCATGGTCTTCGGACCGTCATGTGATAGGCCTCTTTCCCTTTTTCTGTGATTTCTGGATTTCTTGTATTGATTTCTAGAATTTATGTCATTGACTTGTTATGAGTACAAGTTTAGGGTATGATGCCCTCTTTGGATATTTGAGAAGATTCTTGTGATATCGATTTATCTCTTATTGATTGATCTTCTGTTGATCATCATTTGCATACTTATAGTAGTATGTCAATATGGATATTTTATGTTTGTGCCATATCTTTTATTTTATACCATGTCATATGATATTTATAGCTAGACTGATCCGCTTATTATTTTCTTAAATAATACTCGTCAGACCGAGATGTTACAGGTGCTTTTGCTTGACTTCTTCCCGAGATTTGCTACTCTGACTTTTGGCTAACTATTTAGATTAGCAGTTTTTGTTGTATACACTTGGGATATAGACTCATAGTTGTATTATTTTGTATAGCATGTGTTGCTAATCTTTTGTATTATTGTAGATCTTTTTGACCAATACTCTGATGTACACTTTCATGTGTTAGTTATTTATTCGTATCTTCTTCCGCCTTTGTGATATGGATGTCTATGACTGATCTGTGTTATGCTTACTTCTATGTTTGTTCCCGAAGATTATTTATAGCCACAGTGTGATAAGCAATCACATGGATGGTCGCTCCTCAACAACCTTATTCTCCGTGCTATTTGACAGCACTTTGACAGCACTACACCGTAGTGTTCTTGGCTGGCGTGGGTATAGAGGTGGGTGGTCGCACTCACCTTTGAATTTAAATTGAATTTAAATCCAATTTAGACCCAAAATTTAAACGAGCTTGGAATCCGTCCAAACTAGCGTCAAATTGTCCAAAATTCTGATACGATCCCAACGGAACAAAACGCGTGTAGATCGGACCTCGTATGCAGAAATTATTCATGTTAGAACGATTAAACTTAAATTAAATTAAAAATAAAATAAAATGAAACAAACCAATGAGGACAAGCCACTGCACTATTACACTCAAGCACACCCCCAGGTTAGAAGTCAAAACCATAGCTATCGAGCATTGCTCGAACTCTCCGACCACCACAAGCGACTTCACCCCGATCAAGCATCATCGCCAAGTACATGAGCTCCGCTGCTCCCCACCGTGGCCGCACCATCACGATCGACGACCCCTAGTGGCTCCGCAGCCGTACGACTTTCCTTCTCATTCTCGCGAACTCTGACACACTATAGACAACAACGAACCTCTGGATCGAAAGCATACGACTCCCCATACGCAACCGTACCAACCGATCGTCCCCAAATCGACGATCCACCGTCCAATCGGAACCCAAACAATTGACGGCACAAAATACATAGTCAATTGCTGATCAAACAGTAGCTCGAATTGAGAAAATACTTACAGATTTGGATTGCGCTCTTCGAGAGCTTCGAATTGGTATATAATTCAATATAGTTTGAGGAGTTTGAACATTTGATTTGAATTTTATTTTGAAATTGAATTGAGAAGTTTGTTTGGTTTGTCTGCCATTGAGAAGGAGGGGAAGACTGAAATGTACGTACAGAAAAATGAAATTAAGGAGTGGCTAGGGTTTACAACGGGCTATTTATAAACAAGGCTGAAAATAGAATGGTTGGAGAAGATTTGATTTACATGTTGAACGATAATGGCCAGAACAAGGTTGTCAGTTTGGGATTTAAATCGTAAATCATAAAGATAAAAATTTAAATCGAATCGGGATTTAAATCGTAAATCGTAGATCTAATTTTTTATTTTATTTTAAGCATATATATGTTAGTCAAAAATTCATATCTATCTAATTTATGTTATACATTTACCAAAAGTAAATTCTTATTCTTATTTATCTTACAGGTTTCATCGTCAAAAATTGGGGTCACTTCAAAGTAGTTGTCGATTTGGAAAATGGTTTATGTCTTCTACTTACAAGAAGAAAGAGCTTACAAGAAGAAAGAAACAACTGCACTTATTTGATTCATCTAATGTACTTATTTTTAGTAATTTCATTTAACATACAAAAATATCAATGTACAAATTTGTAAAGAAAACAAGGTGAGATATGTTTTTTGATTTGAACTTCGTCATTGCTTTTAAAATAAAATATCAAATAAGCATTACTTTGAAAGAAAGAAAACAAAGTGAATACAAGACAAAGTACACAATAAATTTCTATTCATCATCAGTTTCAACATTGTCCTCTTCTATATCTTTTATTTCCATTTCTTCATTCTCATCATCCGTTGAGTAGCCATAATCATCTTCTTCCCCAATATCTTCTTCATCAACTAGAACTTCCTTTCCTTTTCGTTTGTACTGAGTGTTCCTTGGACCACGCTTTCGTTTTTTTGGAATTTGCGGCTTGCTTCTCCTTCTTGAGTTTTGAAACATTCATGCACATCCATCCAAGCAGTGTCGACCAGTAGAGTTGGATCTTCTTGCTCACATATCCATTCGTCATCGCTATCCATGTCAGATAGACATATTGGATCTAGCCCATCAATTGCCTTTCTTTTTCCATGCCTAATTTCAAGCTAAAGATTGTACTTTACAAAAACCAGTGCATTAAGCCTTTTTTGTTCCAGGCGGTTTCTTCGTTTTGTGTGAATCTAATGTTTTGAATTAGAAAGTTAGGATTGTTTAACAAATACAACAAAAGAAACAATTTATTATGCTTATACCTTATCAAATGTGCTCCAGTTACGCTCACAACCAGTCGAACTGCATGTCAAGCTTAAAACTCTTATTGCAAGCCTTTGTAACTCAGGACATTCGCCACCGTAGCTCTCCCACCACAAAGCTGTTAATTCAAATAAATGCACAATTGTTACATACATAATTTTATATTTTATAAGAGTAACAAAAATAAACTTACAATATTTCATAAAACTCACCCGGTTGTTTAGTTTTACGATTATCAATTGCCATGACTCTTCCAAACTCACCTTCTGCCGATGAATACATATCAAGTTTTCTATCTATTTTGGCTCTTTCTTTTTTGGTTGGGATCATTCTTTCTATAGCGTCGTACAATCCTTTTTTCACTTCCAAATCAATTTTAAATTTATCATCATAACGATATTTTGGATTCAAGAACATCCCTGCTGCATGTAAAGGTCTATAAAGTTGCGCATTCCATCGTTTGTCGATGATTTCCCACACATCCTCGTATCTAGACTCCACATTTTGGAAATTTGATGCTATTTTTTCTTTGGCTTGATCCATTGCTTCATAAATATAACCCATTGCGGGTTTTGCATCACCATCTACTAGTCTAAGGACTTTAACTAAAGGAATTGTACTTTTCAAGCAATACTTTATTCCATCCCAGAAATCTTTTTTAGTCAAAATAATATCTTGGACCTCCTTTCCCTCTATTTTTCTAGAAAATTGACTATCCTCCCATTCGTTTGAGGTAAACATTTTTCTTAGACCAACACGTTGTTCTAACACACTTTTTAAAGTTAAGTATTGAGTTGCAAACCTTGTAACTGCCGATCTTGTTAAATCTCTACCTTTAGTATACTTTCGAATAAGATTTAAAAGCCAACTGTGTTTATAAATAAATTGTGTTACCTTTTTTGCACGTCCAACAGTCTCAACATGGGTAGGCAACTCCCCAATATCCATCAAAATAAGATCCAAGCAATGAGCTGCACAAGGCGACTAAAATATTTGCCTTTTTACCATCATCAACATCTCACCAGCTTTAACATAAGCTGCAGCACTATTGGTAACAACTTGAACTACATTTTCTTCCCCAACTTCTTCAACCACATTAATGAGCATTTCGTAAATATTTTCAGCATTGTTTATAATTGAAGAGGTATCAATGGATTTTAAAAACACGGTTCCCTTAGGACTATTTACCAAAAAATTTGTGATGCTTCTATGTTTTCTATCAGTCCACCCGTCTGACATAATCGTACAGCCCGTCTTCTTCCACTCTTCTTTGTATATTTCTAACTTCTCCTTAACATTTTCAACTTCCTTCATTAGAAAGGTATTTCGAACCTCATGATAGCTAGGAAGTTTTAAACCTTTTCCATAAGTAGAAATAGCTTCTGCCATAATGCTAAAAAAAGAGCTCTTGACTAAATTAAAAGGCAAAGCATTTGCATAGAAAAAACGATAAATTTTCATGCAAACATCATCTCTATCTTCCTTCTTCCACATGGCATTCAATGTCTTTTGCTTTTTCGAACTTGCGCCAACAAGAGCTTTATTGATATCATCATCTAGATCATCTGCTTCGTCATCATTATCAAATGTGTTACGTTTATTCCTTTTCAAAACGCTTTTGAATAACGCAGCTACTTGTTCTGAAACATTGGAACATGCTTTCACATTTGCTGAAGTTTGAGCAAGGTGGTGTTTCATTCTAAAAATTCCACCAGATATTATTTTTGAGCAATAATTACAACGATTGACTCTTTTATCATTTTCTTTCACAGGCTTGCAGTGATCCCAAGTGATATCAGACTCTTTAGGCATTTCTACAATAATAAATCAATAAATTTAATACATTTGTTTCAATAATTTACAACAACTAAATAAAATAAAAATAATTTACATATTGTAAACTTTCTAAAATTAGTAATTTGTATGCTTAAATGTTCTCATTGCAAATCAGTTACACCATATATTTCTTCAAAGGATATGTTGAAAGTTTTACAACCATTACTCTTACTAAGGCATTTCCACAACTTCAAGAATAATAAATCATGAGTGTTGGTTGTATTATTTAATTTACATGTTTTTACTGTCAGGCGATGGTAACAAAACTGTGCATATTAAATTATTAGCAAAGTCAGTGAGCAACAGTAAGCAATGAGCTGTATCTGATATTTCCTATAAACTCAACATTTAACAGTCAACAAAACTAAAAGAAAAATTCTTCGTTTATCATACAGCAACTCAAACTTCAGTTCATTACAAAAATATCATATACTACAGCAGCTCAATTTTGCTAACAATTCATACAGCAACTCAATCATCATAATAGAGAAAAAAAGATTACAAAATCTTACCTTTAGTTGATTCCTAGTAATCACCGACTGCCGCTCTTTTTTCAGCCGTGCTTCTGTAACTTCAGAGTTGCTTCTTCCTTCACCTCAATGTCTTCACAGTCACAGCCTCTTCCGAGTAAGTATTCTTTCGTTCCTGCTTTTCGATTTTATTTTATTTTTTGCTTTGCTACTTCACTTCTTCTCCGATTTCGCTGTTTAAATAGAAGAGAACACAGCTGCAGCTACCTCTTTTGGTTTTGAACGATTAGGTTTCCACCTCTTCGTTTCAGATTCCGTCGTTTTAACTGGAAGCGACTTCTAGGGTTTCAGTTTTAGAAGGTGCGATGCGACAAATCGTTGATTCAACGATTTAGAAGGTGCGATTGGATTTGTGGAAAGATCGTGCGATTTCGGCGATTGGCGATCTTTTCGTCGATTCAGATCGGAAGAAGTGCGATTCGATCTGAATCGCGATCTGAATCGTACGATTTAACGATTTTTGATAACACTGGGCCAGAAAAGCCCGTTCTGTCTTCGGAATGATAATGGGTCATCCCATATATCAAAATAGATGTTTTCAAATATTTTAAACTCAATGAGACTTGTTTCAAGTCCAAATTACATCGTATGAAATAGTTATGATAAAATCAGCTTATTTCAAATTGATTTCAATTAAATTGATTTCTAGGCATTTCGAGCCTGTTTAATCAAACGACAATTCCGATCGTTACGAAACTTGAAACTCTACAATAATTCACCGTTACGGATCCAATGAAATAGGTTTCGTCAAAATCCGAGTCCGTGGCAAAATGGCTATATTTCAGTTAATTTAAATAAATTAATATTAAATTAATTAAAATTAAATTTCAATTCTAATTTTACAATTCATAATTTCTATCACCTAAAATCACTTAGTTATTTATAATCCTCTAAAACAAATATCTATATCAATTCATAATTGACTATTTCAAAATTTACAGTGTTTGATTACAACTGCCATAAATCTTATTAATTATAATTTAATTCCAATAAATTGTTTTTGTTTGGTTTCAATCTATATACTCAAATCAGTTTCTATTCTATAGACATGGTTTTACATTGTTTTATATTTCATTACATTAATATACTCCAATTCCCATCTTTTATTTGCAGTAATGAATATATTTCAAAATTTGTAATTTTGTCAATTACACACATTAATTAAGATTTTAAATCTAATTGATTATTCTATCTTAATTATATTCTTTTATTACATCAATTATTACTTTATGAATAAATTTACATTTCTACTTATTTTATTACATTCACACTTTCAGATATGGCATTAATTATCATTAATATTTTTTTATTTCTGCGTATACAGGCCGAAGCCCAACTGCTTACAATGAATTACTAGAACTGTTTACAATGATTAATACTAAATACACAGTTCGAACATTCCAATTATAGACTTCTCTTTAAGCAAGCTTTTTGTCAATCATGGCGGCTCTTGAATCTCTACTAGAAATCCTTCAACGTCTGCCTTCCACTTCCACTTCTCCAGTAGTGCTTTTTCTTGTCCCTTTAGGTTGGTAAGTAATTTCTTGTTGATTCTCAGAATCATCATTTTAACATCACGATCTATCGGCGCATTTACTGATAGAGTGTTTGTCTCTTTTCTGTTAAAAGCCCTTTTGTTCCTTTCACGCCAGATGTTCCAAATGGTAGCTGCGAAGCAAATTTTGAATATTTCTTACAAAAGATTCGTACAATTTCTCCAATTGTTCTGGTAACAAATTCCTATTTTATTGTTTTAATTTCAGTTGATCCCGTACATTTCTCTTTCTGATGTTTCCAAACTAACTTTCTGAAAGTACACTCAAAAAATAAGTGTTCATGACTTTCAATCTGTTCATTACATAATCCGCACGTGTTTTCTTGTATAATTCCCCAATTTTTTAGCCGATCTTTTGTGGGAAGTTTGCCAAGTATGGCTTTGTATGTTGTATGGGTCATTTTTGGTGCAATTGATTTACTCCAGATAAAACTATACCACTCAACTTTTTGATGCTTAGATCTGACTTCCTCCATTATTTTACTGAATTGGAACTTGCCTGTCTTAGAATGTTTTATGCTCCACTCATCATACATTTTCCCTCCATATATGGGAATATTCTGAATTTCCTGTGTATAATTCCTTGCAACAATTTGTTTTTCACATTTCCAAACTCCTCCTTCCATTATACTTGAAACAACACAGTTTGGTTCACCATAGTCTGAGAAACTTTCCATTCCCAACCTGTCAATTAGGCTTTTACCATTAAACCATGGATCTCTCCAAAGATCAGTTGTATTACCATTCGCTATTCTCCTTTCAATCAAAGGTTTCAACAATTCTCTTTGTTTCATGATATTCTTCCATATTACAGATGCATTATTATCTATTGTATCATTCCAAAAGTTTGTTTTAATGTATCTAAATCTCATCCATTTTGGCCATAAATTGTCTGATGATATTATATTCCATGCCTATTTGATGCCATATACTTTTTTGAGTTCAAATAGATTTTTAAGTCCTACCCCACCTTCCTTTTTTGGTCTACCAAGTCTTTGTAGCTTATTTTGTGAAATTTCCCCCTCCAAATGAAATCAGCACAAACTGAATTTATTTTCCCAAGAGAACAATCTGGAATCTGAAAAGTTTGGAGCTAGTATCTGACTTTAGAAGTGATCACTGTGTGGATTAACTCAACCCTTCCAGCAAATGATAACAGTCTGGATCTCCATCCCTGTAATTGCTCTCTTATTTTGTCTATCAGTTTTGCACATTTTTTATCTGTAATTGAATTATTAGACAATGGTATGCCCAAATATTTGACTGGGGGAGTCCCTTCTGCTACTCCAATTCTGTTTATCAGAGTCTGCTTGTGTTTGCAATATTTGTTAAAATAACATTTAGTTTTGCCTTCATTAAGTTTCAGCCCTGCAAATTATCATTAATATAATATTAAAGTTCATTTAATTTTAATTTATTTCCCATTTCAATTAAATAGACCAAATAAACAGGTAAATTAAAATAATCAGTACTGTAACTTTTAATCACACTTATGAATTCATTATTCACAAACAAATGTTTCAATTCTTATATAACCCAATGGTCATTTATTTCATACTATTTCATTTATTAATTTTTAATGTTTGCCTTTTTTTTCTTATCAATTTATAACCAAGTATAACAATTTACATTATTTCAATTAATTATAATTTCATTCAAATTGTTAATTATTAGTTTTAAGTACCATTGTTAATTTCATTCTAGCATTCATTTCATTGTTAAATTACAATTTTTTTATTTCTTTCTAAATTAAATTACCAAAACTCATTAATTTGATAATATAAGTAGGCGAAAATTTATGGGTCATTACAAATTTTCTACCCTATGGTCATGTGATATGGATATTTATCATTTCAACCCGCAATTATTTATATTTATGGATATATATCATTTCAATCCACATTCCCAAAATAATTACAAACCCATGAAAATTGCTTGAGTCCATCATTTTAACTCATAACGATTCCTCCCTAATCTATCAGATCGTTCGGTGATGTATCATTTCAACCCATAGGGAATTTGTAGTGTTATAACAATAAGAGATATAACATCCAGTCATCCAATATCAACAATCAAACATCCGTCATAATCATCATCCAAATCAATCAGTAAACATCAATAGATAACCGATTATCATTAACAAGCATAAACTGGCGAGTTAAAATTTAATATTTAATTAAATAACGGTTAAATGCAACAAAAATCATATTTAACTGAAATGACAATTTAAACATACCAAATATCAACACATCAATTCCAAATCACATCATAAATTCAATATGACTAACACAAGATAATTTAGTAGTTGTGAATGGGTTAAAACACTCATCTTCGACTCGTCATCGATTTAAAATCCAAAATTAGTCCAAAATTTGGCAGTCTCAGAATGTAGCTAAAGTATTTCTAAAATGTCCAGAATTTTAATACGATCTCAACGGAGAAAACAACGCGTGAATCGGAGCTCGTATGCAAAAGTTATCGACGTTAGAAGATTGGAAAATTTTAACTTCGGGTTTTAATTCGAGTCGCCGCCTCAACTACACGGTACTTGCTCTGATTTTTTTGCCAAAATGACCCGAGACCTAAGTCATTTGGCTCATGATCTGACGTTGCTCTAGGTTTTTCACCTATGGAACTCGAAGCGCACCCAGATCCGCCTTGTTAGGCATGATACTCTCTCTGACCCCAAGCCGTTGTAGGGTTTTTTCTTCTGAAACTCAAAGTAAACCTCTTCCTGACTTGAAGTAAACCTAGAGCAATATTTTTGTTGAAATTAGATTTTGGATTTAGGGAATTAGGATTAATGTTCTAAAGTTTGAGAAGGAGGAGGAAGATGTACATAAAGAAAATAATAAAATGAGAAACAACTAGGGTTTATAACGGCCTATATATAGGCAGGGTTAGATCGAAACGACTACGCGACCAAAAAACCCCGTTCTGACCCCAAAAACAAAAATAGGTCATCCAATATATCAAAATATAGGTTTTTGAAATTTTTAAACTCAATGGAATAGGTTTCAAGTCCTAATTCTATCGTATGAAGAAGTTAGCATTTAAAATCATCTTATTTCAATTGAATTAAATGGATCTCTACGGGTTTTGAGCGCACATGATTAAACGATAAGTCCAATCACTATGAGGTAATGGCCAAAATGATCATTTTTACGTTAATTAAATAAATTATTATTAAATTAAATAAATTATTATTAAATTAAATTTATCGCTTTTCAAATACAAATTTTATAACTAAAAAAATATTATCACTTTTGATTAACTAGTAATTATAATCTTTTAAAACAAATTTACCATGTCAAATTCAACTATTAATATTGCGCTAATAATAACGTTCCAATTCCAATTACAATAAATTCATTAATTATGGTATTAAACCAATAAATTGATCAAATTGATTTCAGATTTTTTTATTCAATCGATTGCCATATTATAAATAAAATTTACATTGGGTTACATCTTATTGAACTAATATTCTACAATTATCAGTTTAATCTACATTAATTGCATTAATTAAGTGAATTAATTGTAATTGATTTTCAATCTATTATCAACGAATTAAATAGTGAATTTATAATTACCATTGTTATAACTGACCAATTCAAACACATTTCTATGTTTGTGGTTAATAAACAAACTAATTAAATTCACGTATGAACTAATTATTCTATTTTAATCAATTCAAATTAATTACATACAATTTCACCGTTTAAGACAACATTTAATTTATTTACTCATTTATAGTTTATACCAAATTTTAAATTTATAATCATTCCAATTAATTGAGATATGATTAAAATAGTTATCAATTGCCTTAAATTAACATTATTAAGTTTTAATTAATTAAAACTGCATTAAAATGGTTACCATTAACTTACACTAACATTATTATATTTCATTCTAGTTATTATTCTTGTAATTAAACTTAAATTTTTTCACAACATTAAATTCCAAAACTTATTTAATCAATAATTTAATTATCAAAATTTACGGGTCGTTATACACTCCTTCAATCAAAACTTTTCGTCCTCGAAAAGGGAAAAAAAGGAAAAAGGAATTAATCAATCAATATATCTTATTAAAAATATTAAATTTATAAACTGTTAACTTACATAATTAAAAAAATTTAAAAATACGTAAATTTATAAACAATTAAATCCTTTTATTTTCTAGTTCAATAAAGTTTGAAAATATTTTCGCAAACTTTTTCGAAGTCCAAAATTCACGGAAGATTTCGACAGAGTCTCCTTTGTATGGAGAGGTCTGGGAGAAATAATAATATCAATAATAACAGTATTATTGAATATGCTAATATATGATATTTGTTTGATGATAATAAACATATTTATATTTATTTAAATGTATTTTTTATTGTACTATTTTAGTTTCACATAATGAAATAAATATTTGCTGAATAAAATAAATCACATAGAATTTAAATTTAAACAGATATTTTATTCAACCAAATATTTATTACAATATATGAATAGGAGAAATTTGAGCTCTCTTTATATATATGCGCAATTTCAATTACAATACAAATTTGATTACATCATAATTTTCAATTTACATTTGCACCTCACTACATATCACTCATTCCTCGTATTTATCTTCAACTCTATTCCAGATTGAATCAAGCATCTGAACGTTCTGTAAAATAAACGCTGACGCGGTAAAATTTAAAAATAAATATTTTCTACAGTGTTAAATAAAATATGGTTTGAAAAAAATTATTTGCCTCAGTTATTTAGGTTGTTCGTCATCATATTTATTTCGATTCATCAAACACGAACAACTTTTGACATGCAACTGTACATGCCACAAGACCGTGCACACCGATATACACTTGATAAAATTGTAGGGGACAGGTGAGCACAAGGTCAAATCCAATCAAAAGCTGGGTTTAACTCAAGTGAAATACGAATAAAGTCACGATATTAGCACAAGGTCGAACCCGAGCTATAAGTTGGATTCAACTCAGGTGCAATACGAAAAACAAATCTAGATGAAAGTGTACGCATGAAGCCAACAACAATAGAGGCCAGACAGTCCAACCAAACTAATGTACACATGTATCAACACTCCAAGCATGTAAATACAAAGTTAAGCATTTGACAATGCACACAAATGCACATACCAGAACCAAGTGCATACGATCTCAAACAAATGGAAGCAATTCAATATGCAAGTGAAGCCACAATGAAACTGCACTAGACCAAAACATAAACAAGAGTGAAAACTGCAGTGTAACTCAAAGACAAATTCGAGCCATTATATCAGGTACATACAAAGACAGAAATGTACAAAAGCAAGTGCAGATTCAAACAAAGCCACACTGGAATGTACAGCGCAACAAAGTGCACTATGCAATCAAATGAAATGGCGAAGACCGGACTTGTATACCACATAAGAATGAACAAAGCCTCAATAGTAAATCTCTGGAACAAAATCAAAGACAACTAGATCATGGAAAAGTCTCAACAACATATACAAACACATGCATATGCATGTGTACACATGGTGACATGCAACAGAGGCCACAACCCAGTCCAGTTCAAATGTACAGCAAGGCTACCAAGAAAAACAATAGTTCAACATAAATCAAGAGCATATGAACTCAGACAACAAATGAAGTAACAATATACATGTATTCGAGGAAACAAGACCATACGCAAGCAAACTACACAGTGCAACAAGCATACATATACATATGTATACATACATGTATTGATATGCATATACATATGCAGTGCATAGTGCAGACTCGAATGAACAGTGGACAGAGCTCAACATAACAACCAACTTAACTATATATAAGTGCAAGTACACAAGTGAATGTAAACAAACATCAAAATTCAGATGCAACCAAACAGTCCATACAGTAAAATTATCAAACAAGTCAAAAATATTCAAACAAAGATGTTTTTTAAACATCATCAAATGTAAGTGTCGAAGTAACAGAGAAAAATCTAAATGGCCAAGAATAATTCTAAGCCATGGCCACACAATGCAGTCATAATGAAGTAAAAAACCAAAGAATCGAAACCATGGTGGCCAAGGAAAAGATCGAGCAAGCCAAAGTAAAAACCGTGAAAACCAAGGTAATCAAGTAACCAAAAATATAAGAATTGAAAAAGTCAGAGAAATCTCAAGCATTCAAGAATAATTGAATGACCGAACTAAAATAATTAGACGTTTTCAGAAATTCAATTCGAACGAAAATAAAGGGAATCAATCCCCATTTAACCCAAATCATCGTCGGCTTGTAAATCATTCGAGTTAAACAATGTAACAACCCATAAAATTTTGACGGTTTAAATAATGTAATTAACTAGAATTTTATGAAATTTTAAATAAGTGAATTTGGAGATAAAAATTTAATATTTGAAATACGTCTATTAAAATATGGCGAATGGTAAATTTTCATTTGATAATATGGAAGTTTATTTTCTTGTGTAATTTTATTTAAATTCAAATCAGTTAATATTTGATGATAATAAAATGTTTTACAAACCTGAATATTTTTATAAATTATATAAATCATCTTCTGAGTGAGACATCATATTTCGTTTCATCAATTTTGGACTGTTGTTTCTCCGTTTATCTTAGTTACGACATTTTAGCAGCATTTTCGGTACCGATTATCGACTTTTAATAACTCGATTGTACCACTGATATATGTTTACCGTTTGGGTCGTCTCGTCGTGTAGATATTTGCGGTATATTCAATTCAATGTTTTGAAGTCTGATACACAGTGGAATCCATAAAACGATTCACCGTACCAGTACGTTTTGAGCCTTTTAATTCCTTGTCCATTCATCTTTCACCATCTTAGCTGTTGCTTTTATTATTCCAAAATTTAAGGGGCTATCACTATTCCCAATTCATTGCTAACGTTTCTATTCTTTAGTTTATACACTTTATTTCAAATGGTTCAATTGGAAAATTTGGCATATTGTAATACCGCTTTTCATGCTTATCCCTGTAGCACATATATGTTTCTAGTAATGTTAGCTCTTCCCTTTCTTTAGCAAGCTTTCATCCTCCCTATTTTCCTGCGTTGCCAACCCATCCAACTTGTTCATTACTTTTGAAATAAAATTTTAAAATAAAATAGTGTGTTATATATAAAGCATACGTTATGGGTTGAGAAGCTGGGCAAACTTATTTTGTTCCTTTTTTCTTTTTTTTCTTTTTTTCCCTTTTCAAACCTATATCTTTCTTCTTCCAAATCCATGGATGCCGATCTTCTTCATTCGCACCAACACTCCATCCCCTACTCCGTAGCAGCCTCCTCCACGCCTCAATCCAACAGCCGAAACACGGTAGCAGATCCTGCTCGACCACCGTTCCCTCATTCCCACTGCCGCACACAACTGCACCTCCACTTCCATCTCCAAAGCCTACCAACCCGAGGTCAGCTACCCTCACAAACTCGTCCCCCACCACTTCGAACTCCACCTCTGGCCTTCCTTGTTAGTGAGTTATTTATATATATAGTCTTAGTTTATATTTTAGTGTATATATAAAAAAATAGGTTGCTACTTTTTATGCGTTGGGCTTTATAATATGATATGTATATATCATGTCATTTATATATATGCGAGTTTGTAAGTTGAGAAAAATATATTGTTATTTATTTGACCGTTGAATTTTATACAAGTTTTATATTTTTTTCATTGTTCATTTATGCATTAGTAGATACATACAAAAACTATTGGCTTAAAATATATAGTTATTTAATAGACTGTATATATTAGTTTTTTATATATATTTATACAGCTAGTGATATGTTAGTTATGTAAGTATTTAAGCTCTATACAAACCCAAGTTTTCAAAATACATGGGTGGAGATACCTGTGGTTTCAAAGTGAATCGTGTAAGCTTTTGAGTATCCAGATTTATATAGATATTGTATGCATAACTCATATATACCATGTTGCTTATAAATATATGGTCTGCATATATCTGATTTATATATATATATATATATCTTTGTATGTATGTATGTATGTATATACGCACAGTTTTGCATACAAAATTGTTTAGAGTTGGATTTCATATATTTGAGTATAACTATAGTTCGTATTGTTTAATATATATCTGGATATATGTATATATGTTTAAAAATTATATTTATAATATGATTAAAGCTTATACAAGTTTTATTTTCTGTTCATTTATAAATATAGATGATTGTACGAGTTATTCCTATATATGTAATGTTGGTCGCATGTAAATAGTTGTATTTATGTTTACAGTATGTATATTTTTAAGAAAGAAAATATTAGTTATAAAAAAAGAAAGTTATTTGTACATATATTCATTTAGTTGTATACTCTATATATACCGAGTTTACATATTTACCCTTATGAATATTAGAGTTTGTATATCCAGATTGGTAGTTTATATATATATATATATATAGTTTGTATATATACTACTCTGGCTGATCTAATAGTCAATATGAAGACTGCATTTTATGATGTTACAGTATATATATATGTTGTATTTTTTTCTTAAGTCAACCATATGTATGTTGCATTATTATATATGTTTCAGTATTGGTTTATATGAGTTATATATTTCATGCTATTGTACAAGAGGTATATGTTCATATATTTAAGTGTTACTTTATATGTATTACTAGTTTAATAATCTTTTGGCCTTGGATTTGCGTAGAATATTAGACAGGCTGTTCATGTATTTATTTATAAGTGTGTGTCTATATATATATGTATGTATGTATGTATGTATGTATGTATGTATATGTATATATATTTCAAATTATACTATTTATATAGTTTAAATTGCTTCTAGATTAATTAATTTTACCGTTACAGTTTACATATTGTTTGTTTCCATTAATCTGCTTTAAGCCTTTTTTACATCCAATTTGGTTGTTTCACGATTTCCCTTTTTCTTACATAAATGATATTACATTTCACGTTCGTTCAGTCCAAATGGTTTGTTTGTAATATGTCATTTTGTTACAGATTTACACTAGCCTTTTGGTTCCATTTAATTTACAGTTTTTTCCACCCAAATTTACATTCTCCTTTTATATATGTAATCTATACAAAAAAATTATTCAGTAGCCACAAACCATTTAATTACACAAAATTCCACTTTACGTTTTTTAAGCCACATATGAAACAAAAAATTATGCCAATTAGACTTTTCAATTTTGTTCCAAACCATATTCAAAATTATGTAATTATATCAATCAGAATCACAATTTTATTCAAGTAACATATTCTGAATTTATTCAACTAACCTATTCTACCATTAGAAATTGAATAACAATTCTAATTCAATTTAATTAAACCAATCTTATTTATGCCATGAAACGTGAATAATAATTTATTTGTTCAAATGTCGACCAAAACATGAATTAGAATTGAGAAGTGGAAGAAGAATAAGATAAAATAATTTACATAAAATTTAATATTATTTATGTCATAAAACATTAATAGACAATTTAAATGTCCCATATTTTAAACCAAATATGCTGTAACATCCCGTCTTTTCGCACGATTTAAACAGACACACATGTTGATTCAAACCATACGTAAGGGAGGATTGTTATGGGGTAAATAAGAAAAACAGAGAAGAAAGAAAACTAAACAGAATCTCACAGTGGAAGGATAAAATATAATAATCAAAATATACAGTTCATGAAGCTGTTTTACAAAACCTTTGATTTTTATCTATACAATACATATCAGAGTACACATACCATATAACAATGCAGCGGAACCATATGAGTGTAGTGGAACCATATAATCTATAGTAATAATAATAAAATCTTCGTCTTCTTCCTCCAGAAATAAAATCTTCCAATCCTGAAACGCTCGGACTGACCCGAGCGAATTGAAAAGACAAAATACTCGAGTCAGAACTAAAGGATCTTATGTAAGTTAAATCAACAGAAAATAAATATGAGTGCAGTAACTCAAAAGATGCTCGGGATTTACATCTCTTAAGGATCCGTTAAACTATTTACTATGTAGTATATTTCGCTATATACAGTAGTGTCTGATCAGTAAAGTATAATCATATAGAAAATAGCGTTAAGGGGATGATGAACCTTAACGCGGTGGGATCTTTAAAACCAAATTCGTAGTGGGCTCGCTATAAGGAGATGACACGGCACGCGAGGCAATGCCAGGGTGGATACACCGTTTGCACTCCCGGACCGGTGGTGACGGCAAGCCAGCAGCTTCCGCCCACCTCGAACAATACCCCCGAATCAAAGTGGCGCCACCGAATCGAATCACAACAGTAATAGAATGGTTTCCGATGGAGCATGCTCGATGAAAGGGTGCGACCCTTTGTGTAGCCCGGTATAGCTCCTGTTTTAGTCATATATGCCAACTCACGGGAGTTGGGTCCACGTAATATACCTCGAGAACGTCGCCGCCATCCTGCTTCATTCTGGAAACTCTACCGCGTACATAGTTGTTAAAGTGGTTTTCGGTATTGGCCGGCTATAAGACAATATCCGATCCCGGTCTCTTTAACAACCAATCGTTATATTTTTCACACCGAATGGTTCTTTTATATTTCAAAGGTCGATTTACAATTTATATTAAAATATCATATTCGATTTCAAATCATATCACTTCAAATCATAGTCATTTTCAAATACTATTCGCTTTCAAACCCTATTCACTTTGAAATCATTTCCAGTTTCCAAAACCATAATTTCTTCCAAATTTCATATTTCCAAACAGGTTACATTTTCACTTCAAATCATCAATTCAGTTTATTCTCTTTTAAACCCATCATTTAATTAACATTTCCTCTTTACTTAGACTGGAAATTTAGAAATAGTTTAAATAAGTATAGTAGTTATAAATAGTTAAATTACTCTAGAATAGTTTAACTATAGATTAAAATATTGTTTAATTGATCTTAAGACGGTTAAGTAAATTTATAGTGGATTAACATAATTTAAAAATAGATTTATTAGCTTTAAAATAGATTAATTAGTTTTAAAATAACTTAAAAGGGTTAACTAGTTTAATATAAATTAAATGGTTTTAAAATCTAGGTTAAAATGATTTGATATATAGTTGAGATAGGTAAAATAGTTTAATAGTTTAAAATCTTAATAATTACAGTCTTTATGGTAATATATTTTAAAGTAATTTATATTTAAATGTGAATTCTAAAATACTATCAATTTACTATTCATTTCATTTCCACACAAAAACCATTTCAAATTTTTTTTCCAACAAAATCCGCTTTCAAAACTCCATTCTCATTCCATAAATAAAACATTGCGTTTACATCGATTTCAATTCATGTTTGAAATATTAAATTACCTTATTTCCATTTTTAAATACACTTCAAAGTTATATTTCAACAACTCAAATTTCTCAATTTTGACAACTTTCACTTTTATTCAAAATTTCAACTTTGAAATTACATATAATTTCATTTTAACAATACCTAAAACCAATACAAATTTTATCATAAACTCAATTTCCGATAATAATTCAATCCGTAGAAATCATATGTTTCTCAAATTATCATCTAAATTCAGATTCAAAAATTTAAGCTTTAAAAAGAAATCATTTAATTTAACCCATCCGGTGTCCGTATAAAATTTTCTACCCTAGGGTCAAGTGGTGCGGATATTTATCATTTCAATCCGCAATTTAAATTTTTACGGTTATATATCATTTCAAACCGCAATCCCGAATTAATAAAAATAATCCATAACGAACTTGCAGTTTATATTTATATATAAAATAAACATTCATTTATCCAAATATCAACCATCAACCATTATTTTCAACCATCATCCAATTTAAACAATCATCGATATAGAGCATATAAATTATACAGGTAATAAATAACATGTACTAACTAACAGTTTATATTCAATAATAAATCTAATAACTGTTAAACTAGCAGTTTATATGCAAAATAAATGTAAACTTAACTGGCAATTAATATGATATAAAAATAAACATAACTATGACAGGCAGTTAATATGCAAATAAATGAATTCTAGCTGTCAAATTATATGCAATAAATAAATAAATTTACAGTTTATGTTAAATAAATGCGTTTAAACAGAAATAGTAAATAAAACACGCCAAACAGTCATAAGCAAATTTCTACTCATATTTAAATTCAATTTAACAAACATAAGAACTTTTAGAAGTTGTGAGTGGGTTAAAACACTCACCTTTTGAATTTAAATCGAATTTAAATCCGATTTAAACTCAAAAATTCAACGGTCTCCAAATTTGCCCAAACCAGTGTCAATAGATCCGGAATTTTATTACGATCCTAACAAAAAAAATCTCGCGTGAAACGGATAACGTATGAGAAAGTTTTCACAATTAAACGATTTGCAATCTAAATTAAAATAAACAAACAAGATAAAATATAACCCACTTGTCCACGTCAGCTCCTTTCCCCCAATCTTCCTCACGCGTTATCTCCAAACCGTGCTCAGATACAACCCAGTCAACCACCCCTTTGACCATGCTTCTCTCCCTCCACCAACCGCCGATAGCCTCGGCACCACCGCCGCGAGGTTCGCCTGCAACCCCTCTCTCGACCGCACCACCTACGGTCCCCCACGGTGCCGTGCGCCGCCGCTTCATCCAAGGGTGCTGAAACCCTAATTCGAAAATCTAAGACGATCTAGCCGTTAACCAACCATGAAACTCGCATGGATGCGATCCCCTCAGCCCTCTCCATAAAACCCAGAAATCGTTTGACGATCTGACGAAGTTTGTTACGGCAATGATGTAAGGCCGAAAATGATTTGAATTTTACTGGATGAACGATATCTCCAATCGAAAAACAAATCACACCAGCAGATTACGGACACTGAGAACTATGACATATATTTTTGTGGAATTTTTCTGGAGAGTTTGAATTTTCATTGAAATTTTGAACTGTAGATAGATCTAGGTTTTTGCAACCATTGAGAAAGAGATGAAGAAAATGAACATACAGCCAAATGAAAATAGAAAGGAGGCTAGGGTTTATCACAGCATATTTATAGACAAATAGGAGAAGGCTAGGTGGGCACGAATTACGAACGTGCTAAACGGAAGTTGGTCCAAAAAGCCCGTTCTGACCCGGAACGAAATTTATTAAACCCATATATCCAAATAGGTATTTTCAAATATTCTGAACGCGATGGAAAAAGTTTCACATCCAAATTCGATCGTATGAAGAAGTTATGCTGAAAACAAAATTTCCAAATTGATTTCAAATTGATTTTAATTAAATCGATTTCACGGCGTTTCGCGTTCGTACGGTCAAACGATAAGTCTGATCGCTACGAAACTTGAAACCCTACAAAAATTCGCTGATACGGATCCGATGAAACTGGTTTCGTCGAAATCCGAGTCAGTGGCCAAAATGGCTATTTTTATATTAATTAAATAAATTAAAAATTAGTGAAAAAAAATCCAATCTTTCATATTTAAGTTTTAGTATTGAAAATTTTTATCACTTTATAATTCTCAAATATTTATAATGATTTAACAATTTTTAAATGTCAAATTATTAAAGATTAATCAATTTATCATTGAAAATTTCCAATTTACAATGTTAAGTATAAATTTTAATTTATCCAAAAATTAAACTTAATTTCCCACGAAATTCATTTATCACCAAGTATAAATTTAGTATTGGTTCGTGGTCTAGTATTATTATTATCCTAAATTGTCAACTTAAACTCCGCTAACGTAGAATTCAACATTTAATTCCCATTTAATTGCAATAACGCAATTTCAAAAAATTTATTTCTTCTAAATAAATTTTAAATAGGTCTTATTTCAATGACAAATTAAATTAATGAAAATTACGGGTCGTTACACTCTCCCCCACTCAAAACTTTTCGTCCCCGAAAAGGAAAAAGAAGGGAGAAGAAAGAATTTAAATAACGATACATCTTATTCAAAATATTTAACTTATAAATAATAATTTACTAAATTTATTGCCTTAAATAAAATATACCTGTTTGATAATCATTATACTTTTTATACTTAAATAAATAAAGTTTGGAAAACATTTTCAAATAATCTCTAAGTGGTTTCAATCACTAACAACAAATCAATTCAACAACCATCCATTTCAACAAACAGTATACACAACAAATATAAAACAACCATATAATCAAACAAACAAATAGTTATCCGTGTTCAAAACTTCTAAATTGTACGGAATGAAGAATAAACTACTAGCGCATCATTAACTCAACAGTCTTAGATAAAACTAAATAGATTATTCATTCATCCCAAATCCAAATTTTTAAAGCACCCTTGCCCTAACAACCATCAGCAACCAATTTCAAACAACAATCAACTTATCTTATTAAAAATTTCATTTCATACATTTGTTATCTGACTTTCTCTTCCTTTCATAATTTACATTTATTTCTAACAACTTCAAATTTTATTTTCTCATTCAGTGATTGTTTTCCTTTATCTCAACTTATTAATTACAATTATTCATTTTTATTGATCCAGGTCATGTAAGTTTCTTTTATTGTATTATATTTAATGCACTTCTCAATTCCAATCATTTAGTTGATGCTTACATTTCTATTGTATTTGATTATAGAAATCCTTTTTAATTTCACTTAAATTCTTAACTTATAACATCTATTCTTTTAAACAAAGGATTTTATTAATACATTTACTAGGGTTGGCAGTCATTTATTTGTCACTTACTTCCTATTATATTAACTAGTAGCATTTAAATCATACTTAAGTTTATGACTCTACACATCAATCCTTATTTATTAAAGAATTTCTTTCATTTACTTAAGTTTAAAATGACCTATTTATAATACTTACCTTTAATTTTGGTAAAATTTCCATTTATAACTTAAGTTTACAGCATTAAATTCTCATTTATAATAGCAAATTTATGGAATACTTCACTACCTACTTTTACTTGTACAAATTTCTATTACATCACTTATTAACATTCCAACTTTTAAATGTTTGGTAAGTTATATATATATATATATATATATATATATATATGTTACATAAGGGTGTAATTTGGAAGTTATACAAGTTTTCTATTTACCTATGATTAATTAAATGTTCAATAATAATATTCTTTATTTCGTAGGTTACAAATTTCAAATTTCATTTAATACCATTTATAACCTATCATAAAATCTCTTATTTCCTACAGAGAGTGAAATTTATTAATTAGCTACGTTCCAATTCATTACAGTCATTGAAACTATTAATTAATTCGCCGTTCCATAAGTTTTACAATTTTAGCTTACCTTTAATTTATTTAATGCTTCCATTCTATTGTTTTAATTATATAAACATTTTAATTAAACTTACATTTACAACTTTATAGCATCAATTCTTATCAATAAAGAATTTCATTAATTCAATTTCTAAGATTTACAACACTTATTTACATTTTTCTTATCTATCTATTATATTAAATTTCTACTTCAATTAAGGGTTCCAATTATTTATTACTAACCCTTCATTTCACTGCAATAATTGAAACAATTAATAAATAAAAAATTTAAATTAAATACCGGGTTAAATTTCGATTTATTTCAAAGTAATAGATAAATATATTCTTATAACTTATATACCTCTAAATATATAAAACAATTAAAATTTAGATATTTTCAAAATAAATCTGCAGTAAAATTTACTACAGTGGTCTTTCCCCTTCGAAACTCGAAAATGAAAGTCGATGATGCGGCTGCCATCACCGAAATTATTTTCCAACGACAGAGAGGAAAGTACAAAATTTATTTTCTCCAAAATCTTCATTAAAACAATTCTTTCAAAATATATTGAAATATATATCAGAAAATACTAATAAACGATAATATTTTCCAAAAGGTTTCGAAAGAAAGTTTTTCAACCCCGGAACTAAATTCTAAACTTCCAATTTTATTTATTTTATTTATAAATCTCATTTCTAGTATTATTATACACTTTACTACCTAACAACCAAACTATTGCAGCCAAATATAGATATCCCTTGAAAAATATTATGTTATATATATAGAAAATATAATAGGCAAAATTATTTCATTCACCTATATTAAAAACAAATATTATGTCGGTCTGCCCTATTAAGTGTTTAAAAATCCCTATTGATGTCACAGCGTCCCGTGCATCAACCAGAATTTTTAAATACAAAACGGAACAGATTAACACAATATTAAAATCTTTTTATAACACTAACAATTACGCTCTCTCATACATATACACTCACCGACTCCCATAGGGTATTACTACCCTATTAACAAAGAGTCAAATCCCACAAAGCCAAGGTTTATCGCTAAACCAAAGCTTTGATACCAGCTGTAACATCCCGCCTTTTCGCACGATTTAAACAGACACACATGTCGATTCAAACCATACGTAAGGGCGGATTGTTATGGGGTAAATAAGAAAAACAGAGAAGAAAGAAAACTAAAATCTTCGTCTTCTTCCTCTAGAAATAAAATCTTCCAATCCTGAAACGCTCGGACTGACCCGAGCGAATTGAAAAGACAAAACACTCGAGTCAGAACTAAAGGATCTTATGTAAGTTAAATCAACGGAAAATAAATATGAGTGCAGTAACTCAAAAGATGCTCGGGATTTACATCTCTTAAGGATCCGTTAAACTATTTACTATGTAGTATATTTCGCTATATACAGTAGTGTCTAATCAGTAAAGTATAATCATATAGAAAATAGCGTTAAGGGGATGGTGAACCTTAACGCGATCGGATCTTTAAAACCAAATTCGTAGTGGGCTCGCTATAAGGAGATGACACGGTACGCGAGGCAATGCCAGGGTGGATACACCGTTTGCACTCCCGGACCGGTGGTGACGGCAAGCCAGCAGCGTCCGCCCACCTCGAACAATACCCCCGAATCAAAAGTGGCACCACCGAATCGAATCACAACAGTAATAGAATGGTTTCCGATGGAGCATGCTCGATGAAAGGGTGCGACCCTTTGTGTAGCCCGGTATAGCTCCTGTTTTAGTCATATATGCCAACTCACGGGAGTTGGGTCCACGTAATATACCTCGAGAACGTCGCCACCATCCTGCTTCATTCTGGAATCTCCACCGCGTACACAGTTGTTAAAGTGGTTTTCGGTATTGGCCGGCTATAAGACAATATCCGATCCCGGTCTCTTTAACAACCAATCGTTATATTTTTCACACCGGATGGTTCTTTTATATTTCAAAGGTCGATTTACAATTTATATTAAAATATCATATTCGATTTCAAATCATATCACTTCAAATCATAGTCATTTTCAAATCATATTCGCTTTCAAACCCTATTCACTTTGAAATCATTTCCAGTTTCCAAAACCATAATTTCTTCCAAATTTCATATTTCCTAACAGGCTACATTTTCACTTCAAATCATCAATTCAGTTTATTCTCTTTCAAACCCATCATTTAATTAACATTTCCTCTTTACTTAGACTGGAAATTTAGAAATAGTTTAAATAAGTATAGTAGATATAAATAGTTAAATTACTCTAGAATAGTTTAACTATAGATTAAAATATTATTTAATTGATCTCAAGACGGTTAAGTAAATTTATAGTGGATTAACATAATTTAAAAATAGATTTATTAGCTTTAAAATAGATTAATTAGTTTTAAAATAACTTAAAAAGGGTTAACTAGTTTAATATAAATTAAATGGTTTTAAAATCTAGGTTAAAATGATTTGATATATAGTTGAGATAGGTAAAATAGTTTAATAGTTTAAAATCTTAATAATTACAGTTTTTATGGTAATATATTTTAAAGTAGTTTATATTAAAATGTGAATTTTAAAATACTATCAATTTACTATTCATTTCATTTCCACACAAAAACCATTTCAAATTTTTTTCCAACAAAATCCACTTTCAAAACTCCATCTCATTCCATAAATAAAACATTGCGTTTACATCGATTTCAATTCATGTTTGAAATATTAAATTACCTTATTTCCATTTTTAAATACACTTCAAAGTTATATTTTAACAACTCAAATTTCTCAATTTTGACAACTTTCACTTTTATTCAAAATTTCAACTTTGAAATTACATATAATTTCTTCTTAACAATACCTAAAACCAATACAAATTTTATCATAAACTCAATTTCCGATAATAATTCAATCCGTAGAAATCATATGTTTCTCAAATTACCATCTAAATTCAGATTCAAAAATTTAAGCTTTAAAAAGAAATCATTTAATTTAACCCATCCGGTGTCCGTATAAAATTTTCTACCCTAGGGTCAAGTGGTGCGGATATTTATCATTTCAATCCGCAATTTAAATTTTTACGGTTATATATCATTTCAAACCGCAATCCCGAATTAATAAAAATAATCCATAACGAACTTGTAGTTTATATTTATATATAAAATAAACATTCATTTATCCAAATATCAACCATCAACCATTATTTGCAACCATCATCCAATTTAAACAATCTTCGATATAGAGCATATAAATTATACAGGTAATAAATAACATGTACTAACTAACAGTTTATATTCAATAATAAATCTAATAACTGTTAAACTAGCAGTTTATATGCAAAATAAATGTAAACTTAACTGGCAATTAATATGATATAAAAATAAACATAACTATGACAGGCAGTTAATATGCAAATAAATGAATTCTAACTGTCAAATTATATGCAATAAATAAATAAATTTACAGTTTATGTTAAATAAATGCGTTTAAACAGAAATAGTAAATAAAACACGCCAAACAGTCATAAGCAAATTTCTACTCATATTTAAATTCAATTTAACAAACATAAGAACTTTTAGAAGTGAGTGGGTTAAAACACTCACCTTTTGAATTTAAATCGAATTTAAATCCGATTTAAACTCAAAAATTCGACGGTCTCCAAATCTGCCCAAACAAGTGTCAATAGATCCGGAATTTTATTACGATCCTAACAAAAAAAATCTCGCGTGAAACGGATAACGTATGAGAAAGTTATCACAATTAAACGATTTGCAATCCAAATTAAAATAAACAAACAAGATAAAATATAACCCACTTGTCCACGTCAGCTCCTTTCCCCCCATCTTCCTCACGCGTTATCTCCAAACCGTGCCCAGATACAACCCAGTCAACCACCCCTTTGACCATGCTTCTCTCCCTCCACCAGCCGCCGATAGCCTCGGCACCACCGCCGCGAGGTTCGCCTGCAACCCCTCTCTCGACCGCACCACCTACGGTCCCCCACGGTGCCACGCGCCGCCGCTTCATCCAAGGGTGCTGAAACCCTAATTCGAAAATCTAAGACGATCTAGCCATTAACCAACCATGAAACTCGCATGGATGCGATCCCCTCAGCCCTCTCCACAAAACCCAGAAATCGTTTGACGATCTGACGAAGTTTGTTACGGCGATGATGTAAGGCCGAAAATGGTTTGAATTTTACTGGACGAACGATAGCTCCAATCGAAAAACAAATCACACCAGCAGATTGCGGACACTGAGAACTATGACATATATTTTTGTTGAATTTTTCTGGAGAGTTTGAATTTTCATTGAAATTTTGAACCGTAGATAGATCTAGGTTTTTGCAACCATTCAGAAAGAGATGAAGAAAATGAACGTACAGCCAAATGAAAATAGAAAGGAGGCTAGGGTTTATCACAACATATTTATAGACAAATAGAAGAAGGCTAGGTGGGCACGAATTACGAACGTGCTAAACGGAAGTTGGTCCAAAAAGCCCGTTCTGACCCCGGAACGAAATTTATTAAACCCATATATCCAAATAGGTATTTTCAAATATTCTGAACGCGATGGAAAAAGTTTCACGTCCAAATTCGATCGTATGAAGAAGTTATGCTGAAAACGAAATTTCCAAATTGATTTCAAATTGATTTTAATTAAATCGATTTCACGGCGTTTCGCGTTCGTACGGTCAAACGATAAGTCCGATCGCTACGAAACTTGAAACCCTACAATAATTCACTGATACGGATCCGATGAAACTGGTTTCGTTGAAATCCGAGTCAGTGGCCAAAATGGTATTTTTATATTAATTAAATAAATTAAAAATTAGTGAAAAAAAATCCAATCTTTCATATTTAAGTTTTAGTATTGAAAATTTTTATCACTTTATAATTCTCAAATATTTATAATGATTTAACAATTTTTAAATGTCAAATTATTAAAGATTAATCAATTTATCATTGAAAATTTCCAATTTACAATGTTAAGTATAAATTTTAATTTATCCAAAAATTAAACTTAATTTCCCACGAAATTCATTTATCACCAAGTATAAATTTAGTATCGGTTCATGGTCTAATATTATTGTTATCCTAAATTGTCAACTTAAACTCCGCTAACGTAGAATTCAACATTTAATTCCCATTTAATTGCAATAACGCAATTTCAAAAATTTTATTTCTTCTAAATAAATTTTAAATAGATCTTATTTCAATGACAAATTAAATTAACGAAAATTACGGGTCGTTACAAAACATGACCTGATTTGTGAAGTGGAAGAAAAAGAAGCAATAATTTACATCTATTCTCAATTAATGATAGAAATAAATTCATATTAACATGATAGAAAAGAACTAAAATTGAACTACTTTATTTTTCTATTTTATGTTAATTCCCATTTACCTGGCACTTGAGCTTGGATAAATATGAAAAAAGCTTTGCTTTAACCTTTCTCCCTTTTATTCTTCTAAATTTCCTAAATTGCTTGAATATATATAGGTAATTTAATTTGGTAGAGATTTGTTTATTTAGTAGAGAAAAGGAAGAAGAATAATACACACTAATTTTACGATAGAATTATGGCGACGGCTGAATGAGATTGGTTTAGATTAGATGGTTTATTTATAGATTGTTTCAGTGAATATAATCCATTAGATTATTTTAGATTAGATCTGGTTCTTTCATACACTTAATTGTTATCCATTCTTGCCCATAGACATCGCTCAACCAATAAAATTAAGCCATCTCATCCTATTACATCACTGGAGAGAATGGGAAACCATCACATGTTAGAAATAACATTAAAATACGTAGGAAAATTGCTGGAAACAAACCAGCTAAAAAACATCGCTCCAGATTTTGGAGGACAATGAGACTTCATTCTTGGTCACTAAGGAAGTCAACATGCGCCTTTCTACTATACCAAATGCGCCTTTAATTTCTTTTTAATTATATTTCCTATAAAATATTGGGGTGTTACAGTAATCTATAAATTATGCGATTTCAAGGACCTTCTTAAAAATATATTCCAAAACTAATCCATTTATAAATATGTTTCTCTTTACTAAGCAGTAACCAGCATCACTCTCAACTTAAAAATATATTTTAGATGTTCGACACTAGCCAAAAGTGGTTGTAGATGATTGATACCAACCAAAAATGGTTGTAGGAGGTCGATGCCAGCCGAATACTGGTTGCTGATGTTAGCCAAAAGTAGCTAGATATTTTTGACCCAATAAGAAGTTGGTAGAACTTGTTAGCACCAAAATTGGTCACTAACACTCAAGAAAAGATTTGTGTAGAAAGATTAATGAAGATGGGAAATCAAAACAGAGGAATGTATGCAAAATTAACTACAGAAACAAGAACACCAGAATTATAGTGGTTCGGCGTAACTGCGTACGTCCACTGTTAATGTAATCTTTATTTCTTTTCTCTATGACTTGAATACAGATGCAATCCGTAAACAAATGACTCGAATACAAGTTTGAGTAAGAAAGAGTTGAATATGAAAAATAGCAGAGTCTCCTTGGAGTTCTCGAAAAAGGTCTCATTTCACTGCACCTCTGCTCAACTATTATAGACAAAGATAGACTAGACTCCCTATGCAGGCCCAAAAATGAGATACTTTAGCCCATCACTAATAACTCCTAAACATCAGACTGAGCCAAGTTTGCCGAGCGACATTAACCGAGCGGTAATGCCGAACCAGGGCATCTTGATGATTAGCTCAAAACAATCTTTCTAGGGATTCGATATGAGCAAGGACGCGACTCAAAGCAACGACATGTCGGCTGCTTGTAACGACCCGCTATTTCGAACCATTCAAATCGACAATAAAACCATACATATCCGACTTGAATAATTCAAAATACCGAATTGTTAATTTAAATTTGGAAAAACTTAAAATATACATTAAATAAATCAATCACAGATCACAGAGTAATATAGTGCAGCGGAATAGATAAAGAATCATAGTTCATGAAGCTACTATATATATTAGAGTTAGAAAAATACAACCGAATAGTTCAAATGCAGTGAAGTCTCCAATGCAACAGATGACTTCTCTGAACCAATCAACAGGAAAGGCTGGAATCTGAATCGATGGTTGGATTTCCAAACGAAGCTCCGAACTCCAAAGGTGAGTCTCAAATGTTGTATCACTCAGTCTAACCCGAGCGTAAAGCAAAACACAGAGCACTCGAGTCAGGATTAACATTCTTATATCAATAAATCCAACTCAAGTGAAATATCAACTGAAATACAAATAACTTAAAGGATGTTTGGGATAACCATCCTCTAAGGGTCCATGGAACTTTCTACAAGGTAGAAATATATAACACCGTGGTCATTTCAGCTTAATTTATACTTCAAAACCAAATTTCATTTTCACTTCAAATATCTCTATATTTCCTAAAATAGTATTTATATATATTAAATAATTTATACAGTAAAGTATTTTCAATTTCCTCAACTTAACAAAATGTTCCAACATCAACCCGACCTTCCCATTCAAATTAGATTCAATCTCAATTTATCAATTTAAATTCAACTCAATTTAAATCAAATATTACTACTAAATCTATATATACAATTTCGATTTATATAATATCTTAAGAATCAAATTTATTAAACCATATATTTCTTTCCAAAATTATAGAAATTATTTTCAAAATATTTATATGGACCAATGGTGTCTGTATATATTTCCTATCATATAGTCAAGTGCTACGGATATTTATCATTTTAATCCGTATACTAAATATATACGGGTAGGTATCATTTCAACCCGTAATCCCAAATTCAATTAAATGAAAATCGCTTGGGTTTATCATTTCAACCCATAACGATTTTCTCCTATTCTAAAGTCTGTTCGGGTATGTATCATTTCAGCCCATAGTTATTTCTAAACTACAGAGAACTTGCAGAGTGATAACATAAAATACAATAAAATAATAGGCATATATCATCAATAATAATATAATATGAACAACAGGATATGGTGTCATATCCCGCAGGTGAACAGTTACAGATAATAACATATATAAAAAATTTAAATAACAACAACAGCATATTTAGATTGTCGTTCCAAAGTGTATTGAAGTTATTTCTAATTCTTAAGTCAAGTTTTCATTTTCTGTGCTATTTTTCTTATTTTAATCATATCTAATTAATATTTAATTATTAATATTTTGTTTATCTGTTATATTTTCGAATTTTAACTGAGATTTTAATTATTTTCAGTTATTTAGATGTATATGAATATATATATATCGGAAGTTTAAAAGGTTTGAAAGCAAAGAAACGTAAAACCGTTTTAACGTTTCTTCTTCCGTTTCTTTTCCAATTAATAGATTTAATTTCCTTTGACCGTTCCTTTCTTTATTGTAGCTGTGCATTTCTTACCTCATTTTCACATGAAAACATTCCTTTCCACTTCATAATAATTTTATAATGAAATATATAATTTTCCAAGACTAACAGTGATTTATGCACAATTTTAGAACACTGTTTGGTATTTTTAAGGCATTTTCTTCATTATTTTATATTTTTTTCAAATTATACTATTTGTTACCTCATATTTCTAATTGATTTCGGTTTGTAAAGTATTTTCTCCTGAAATTTTGTTTATGTAAATTTTTAAAAGGAAAAGAATATGAAAGATTGTAAATCACTTTGAAACGTAAGCCCTTTTATTTGCCCAAACCCTTCATTTCCTTAAAATCCTCAATTAATTGCCTTAGCCATGTAAAACCCTAATGTAGCCATCATCTCATTAGGTTTTCACGTGAAAAAAAAAGATCATTTTCATTTGTTTCTCACGGCTTCAAAGATCTGGTAATGGCTTCCCTTTCTTTTTCTTACTTTTCTACTTGTTTTCCCTAAATTTTAATTTTTTTCATTTATTTAAAGACTTTGGCTTTTGTTTTCTTAAAAATCTAATTGTGGAAATTTTCTTGAAATGATTTCTAATCATTTGTCCAAATAAAAATAAACAATGTCTGAAAATTTGATTTGGATAAAAAGTGTAACTTTAATAGAAATTCTAAATTTTATAATTCTAAAGGCAAATTTTTCATCTTGAACTGTATACAATTGTGTAACATTTGTTTCACTTTTGTTTTCGTCAGATTTGTTGTATACTTTTTTAAAAAAAAAAAATTCGTAATAATTAGTGTGAAACGGGAAATAAACTTTACATTTCTTTTACATATGTTTACATCTGTTTCTTAACTTTATATTTAACAATCAATTGGATGAAGCTAAATCAAATGTTATTAATTATGGTACAATAGCTATTAAATTTTGGTTTAAAGTGATGGTTTATTTTCCTAATAGAAACGTTAGTATTTTAAATTTATTTAATAAGAGAAAACAAAATAATTTGTACGTTATTTAATAAGAGAAACAAAATAATTTGTACGTTACTTTGGGTATATATTTAATTGTTGCTCTTGCCTTTTCATTATCTATTTGATTTATTTTTTCTTGCGTTAACAATGCAAAGTTTTCAGCCATATATTCTCTTTTGAGAATCCAAAATCTTGCTCAAATCTTGGCTTAAATCATTTCCGTGTGTGAATTATTTCTTTCCCTCTTGCCTCCCATACGTTTCCACCTATTGGATAGAATTGAATGCCTTAATTGCCTCTACCGTTCAAGCATTTTTCTCTTGCATGCCTCTACATAAATTAGTGAGCAATGTTAATATATATTTCACGTTCAAAAGTTCCATACCATAAATTATTCATTTTGCTTCCATCAAAATTTGCGTAAGCATCTCCTGAAGGTATGAACCGGCGCATGCATTTCCTTTCATTTTTTTTCTCTCTTTTTTTTTCTTTCTTTTTTCTTTTCACTCTTGTTTTATTTCATTTGTTCTCCTTTCATTGTTTTGCTTTGGGTTGGTGATACAAAATCATATCTTGGCTATCTTTCAACTCAAATCAAAAGTCGTGAAATTGTGCTTGTCGTGCCTTTGGAGTCGTGCTTGTATGTTGTTTTGGTCTCTAGCTTTGAAAAAGGTGAGTCTTTCTCATTCTGACATATATACTTATGAAAAGTGGATTGATGACAAGTGTTTAGTAATGTAAAATGTTTATGCAAGTTAATGATGATCATATGATATGCTATGCCGTGTTATTACCATGTTAAAACAGTTAATTTTCACCTGACATCTGATACATGACTGTATATTGTGATATTGACATTGTTTATATTATTTCTATATATGATCACACTGCAAGTTCCCTGTTAGGACAAAAATCATTATGGGCTGAAATGATAAGCCTGAGTTATTTTATTTATTTATCTATACTTGGGATTGCGGGTTTGAAATGATAGAACCCGGATTTTTACCTTTTAAACTGCGGATTGAAATGATACATATCCGTATCACTTGACCTAGGTTAGAAAACTATATACAGACCCGTGGTTATTCTATAAAGTGTTTTGAATATTTTAAGTATTTTAAAAATATAAAATTATGAAATTTGATTTAAATAGATTTTGAAAGGTTTTAAAATAAATAAATTATGATTTTTCTATGTGCTAAAAATGTAATTTATGAATGGATTAACTGGATTTTTGAAATATAACTTATGTTTGAAATTTTGAATTTTGACTAAAAATGATATTTAAGTTACATGAATAAAATGGACTTTAATTTTATTTGAAAAATGGTAAATATGATAAGTTGATTTATATTTGAATTTAAGCGATTTATTAAAGAATTATTGATTTTCTATAAATTTAAGTGGTTGAATAAATGACTGTTGAAAATGAAATTTTAAAACATAACTTGACTTGAAAATGTGAAATTTGAGTTTTAACTAAAGATGTTAAATAAATTAAATAAACTGGAAGTTTAGTTAAATTTGTGAAATGGTAATATAAATCTGAAATGTTAAGTTTTAATTAATGAAAGGAACGTATAGGTTGAAACATATAGGTTTTAATTTATGGAAGAAACGTATAGGTTTTAATTTATGAAAGAAACGTATAGGCTTTAATTTATGAAAGAAACGTATAGGTTTTAAAAATTTATGAAAGAAACGTATATGTTTTAATTTATGAAAGAAACGTATAGGTTTTAATTTATGAAAGAAACGTGTAGGTTTTAATTAATGAAAGAATGTATGGTGTTCTAATTAATGATAGGAACATGTAAATTCCAAATTAATGAAAGAAAGGTATAAGTTTTAATTAATAAAAGAAACGTATAAGTTTTTAATTAATGAAAGAAACGTGTAAAATCCTAATTAATGAGAGAACATGAAAGTTTTAATTGATGCAAGAACGTATAAGTTTTTAATTAATGAAAGAAACGTGTAAAGTTTTAAGTAGTGTGGTATTGATTTAATTAATAAATGTTCATTATTGTAATAGGAATATAAAATTTAAAACCTACATTTGACACGTAGATTTTAATCAATGTAATGGTGTATTTTAAATTGATTAAAATGATAAATGTTACTTACTGTAATAATAAAATGTAAGTTGATAACATACATTTGATAAGCAAGTTTTAATTTATGTGAATGACATACTTTAAATGATTAAAATAATAAAGTTTCTTTATTGTAATAATAATGTAAGTTAATAAGGTGCTTTTAACTTAACATAAGAACTTCGGTTTAAATTGTATATTACAGTAAGAAAGTTTATTTAACTATAAGGCTATGATAAATTGACATGTTAAAATTTTAAGCTTATCAATACTTTGATTATATACAATGTAAAGTGGAAAGTAGTACATTCCAAAAATGCTATGATTCCGTAAGGTAACATTTCCAAAATGCTATGATAATTTAAAGGAATATTTCAAGTTTAATAAATTTAAAGAAATATTCAATGATTTGAAAATTTGGGTTTTATTTGAATGATATAATATTGAATTATTTTGAAATGGAAATGATACAATTGTGATATTGTTTTGAAATGAGTATGATATTTTGGTCTTGGAAGTATAAATTATTTGAAATAAATATCCATGGGTTATAATAACGATTGGTTGTTAAAGAGACCGGGATCGGATATTGTCTTATAGCCGGACAATACCGAAAACCACTTTAACAACTGTGTACGCGGTGGAGATTCCAGAATGAAGTAGGATGGTGGCGACGTTCTCGAGGTATGTTACGTGGACCCAACTCCCGTGAGTTGGCATATATGACTAAAACAGGAGCTATACCGGGCTACACAAAGGGTCGCACCCTTTCATCGAACATTCTCCATCGGAAACTATTCTATTATTGTTGTGATTCGATTCGGTGGCGCCACTTTGATTCGGAGATATTGTTCGAGGTGGGCGAAAGCTGCTGGCTTGCCGTCACCACCGGTCCGGGAGTGCAAACGGTGTATCCACCCTAGCATTGCCTCGCGTGCCGTGTCATATCCTTATATCGAGCCCACTACGATTTTGGTTTTAAAGATCCGACCGCATTAAGGTTCACCATCCCCTTAACGCTATTTTCTATATGATTATACTTTACTGATTAGACACTACCGTATATAGCGTATATTACTATATAGTAAATAGTTTAACAGATCCTTAGAGGATGGGCGGTCCCAAGCATCCTTTAAGTTATTGATGCATTTTGTTACTGTTCACTTGAGTTGATTTACAGTTTATAAGTATTTATGTCCTGACTCGAGGGTTTTGTGTTTTGCTTTACGCTCGCGTCAGATTGATTGAGTTAGCATTCAAGATTCACCTTCGGAGTTGGAGCTTTCCTTGAAGATCCAGCCTTCTATTTTGTTTCAGTATCCAGTGTTTCAGTGATGTATCTTGTTACTCTTCTGTTGTATCTCATTTAACTCTGATGTATCTTATATTTTTTAGTAGCTTCACGAACTACTATCTCTTTTACTTCCGCTGCATTATTATATACTCTGTGTCTGTGATCTGTGATTTTATTTACTGTATATTCTGAGGTTTGCCAAAATTTTATTTACAACGCGATATTTTGAGCAATTCAATTCCGGCATGAGTGTCTATCTATACACTTACAATGGATGCGAATGGTTGAAAATACCGGGTCGTTACAGTTGGTATCAGAGCTTTGGTAGCTCTAGGCAAAACTCGGCATATGGAGTGAATGTATTTACAGAATCACTTTCATTCGAGTTTGAATCTCTCCCTTTTGACTCGATTCCTTTGAATTTTGGAACATTCCCTACGGTTCCAAAATCCATTCGTATCCCTCACTATTCATCTTCTTTTGACTCTGGAGCATTCCATAACTCCGCTTCGAAGGATCTTTTTAGTGAGTCAGCGATCACGCCAATTTCAAATTAAATTGAAAAAAGGGGAAAACTCCTTTGCAGTTAGCATCGATTCACCAGAGATTCTTATCTATCATTGGTTTAGATGCTAATATCTTTTGTTATTTCAAACTCTAACTCTTGAGATTGAATGTAGATTTACCCTAGAAAAATCAACATTGATCTTATTCTTTAAGTCACAGTTGACCCGGTTAAGGTTGCCCGCGATTTGTATAAGCTTATCCATCTTCCTATTCTATTATTTAATCATGTCATCCTTGTTTCCAACTTATTTTTAATCATAATCTCCTTTGATTTGTGATAATCAAAAATTTGAATCTCTATCCTTCTTTGAAAACTTATTCATGTATAGTGTATTTGTAAACTAGTATTTAAAATTAAAATGTTTTATATATTGTGTTGTTTGAGTTGATGTTGAGTTGGGTTTCTGATCGATACGTCTGATCAGCGTTATCGATAAGATTTCCAAAACACTTTGACAGAACAAACAGACACAATATATTTAAAAAAATAATAATTGGTTAATGAAATAAATTTTGATATATAAGTAAATTTATGGAACTTAATGAAATGATTTAAATTGATAATCTGAAATGATAATACTTGATTTATCATTTATTGTTCTACAAATAGATCTATAAATATTTGTTCATAAATTTATTTGGGAACTGAAATGAATTTAAAAAAAGAATTTGAGGATTTAAATTCCGATTATTTCGAACTTTGGTTTAAAGTTTTAAAAGGTTATATTATTTAAAGTATTTTGAATAGAATTGTTTTCAAAGAATTTTAAGTTTAAAATTAGTACTCTTCTCTTTGTCGCTGGAAAATAACTTCGGTGATGACTGCAGCATCATCGACGTTCATTTTCGAGTTTCGAAGTGAAGAGATTGTTCTGTAGTCTTGCTACAGCTTTGTTTTGGGAAATTAAATTGATTTGAATTTCTAAAATATGACTTAATTTATAATATATATAGATATATGATTGAAATTTGATTTGACATATTATATATGTATATATATTATTTCTTATCTCTAAATGGTTTGAAGAAATTGGAAATTTAATTCTTAAATTTTATTTTTAACAATAATTTCAATTATAAAAAGAAAATCAAAAAAAAAATTTGATAAATGATTAAACTTGAGATAATTAAATTGGAAAGTTTTATTTGTATGACACAATTTCATTCCAATATAACTTACCTTAATTTCAGAAGTTAACAATGTAATTGGGTAATATACAATATAAAAAGATTTTATAAATAAAATTTGTGTGGTTATAATAAATGTTATACACTTAAATTTTAATTATAAAATGATTAACAGAGGTAAATTTAATAAAGGGTAATTGTAAAGACCCGAAAATCCGTACTCCTTGAATAGACACTAATCTCCTTTGTTTAATTCAAGATGAACGAAAATACGAACCCTTAGAGTTTTAAGAAAAATTTAAGAAAAGAAAAAGGTGAAAAGAAGAGAGAAAAAGGTAGAAGATGGAGGGAAAAGAAAACAGAAAATTAGAAAATAGAATAGAAAAGAGAAAATAGAGAAGAGATAGAAAACAGAAGAAAATAGGACGGAACAGAAACAGAACACAACACAACAACATCAGAATCTCACAATTCGCAGCGGAACAACATATAATAATAAATGAATAATCTTTAAACAAAGAACCATATCAGTTATTACATTACATCACATTTCATTACATCATATCATCAGAGTGTACAACAACAACAACAAACAGTGCAGCGGAAAAAGAAATACTATATAAACTAGTAATACGCCATGCCATCCATCTTGCCTCCAGCAACTCCAGAATATCCAGAATATCCTGATAAACCTTAACTCTTGACTGCCCGTGTGGAAATTGGTGGGCACCCAGAGTTTAGGAAGGAAAACAATAAACTCCAAGTCAGTCATGTGACTGGTGTGAGAACTCAAAACAGTTTATTTATCTTTAAAATCAAAATAGAGGAATATTTTTAAAGTCAATTCGCAATGCTTTTAAAAATGAGACTACCATAAGGCCTCCCGCACACACACACATGCAAACGCAGAATCGGAGGTGATTTCTCCTTATGATAGTCAAAGATGCTTGATACGCATTAAAAATAACATTTGATATTATTACTAGTGCATAGTGTAGGGAAAATTCATTTCGAAAGTAAAGATATAAATCTTAGCCAACATAGACATTTCGAACTATGCCTACTATAGCTAACTATGTTCAATAGCAGGTTACCGCCACATTCCATAGCAGGTTATACAACTAAAACCGTACAAGTCTCGTATTGTTTCTTTGGATTTCCAACAAATGGTCAGGCCAAGGAACTTCCCATTGCCACATGAGAATGCCTCTGGAAAGACATCCCCGAGAACCAAACCGGAACTCTGCCAACACAAGGCCGGGTTACCCCTAACTGGGTAACTACTGACACGAGCACGCCATTCCCCGATCGTAAACGACCTTTCTCACGGGATCCCGAAAACCAACAACCACAAGTAATAAATTCGTAGCAACCACATAGGTTAAATATATGGGCTCCATACCATGATACCACCTCTATCCAGAAGGAAATGTACATACCCTAAAGGGTGCTACCCCTCATAACCTTGCCGCATCTTTCCTGTTTTGACCATTTCCGGGGTGTGAGGCTCGACGAAGTCACGTCCACAAAAACATACTTTATACAAAAGCCATGCTTTGGGTCAACAAATGATCAACACAATGATCACCAAGATAGACGATCAAATAATGATCCTATCACAATAATCAACACAATGATCATTTACAGCATCACTCAGCATATCACATTACCAAATTGGGAATATATCGCTGATAACTTCAACTATATAACCTCTGAGCTCGTACGTCTCAGAGAAGGGTGTTAAGCTAAAAGAATAAATTCTTCGCCACCAACAGAAATATATTTGAATGAAATCGGCTTTATATCTCAACTTGTAATGTCAGACACACAATCCATACAAGTCTGTTCCGGGCTCAAACAAAACCGAAGGCACTTACAAAGAAGTCCTTGCAATCCGGATATTCACAATCCTGATCGGATTCACCATCACATATGGAGAACTCTATACCGCAGCAACTCGGTGCAGAGTAAATCGATAGGTCATCCTATCGCTCTTGCAAATACCGGGTCTTCAACACCGATCTTCAATGCAATTCACAACGACGTATCACATATTCGAAATGGGTTATACGACCCCATGGTCCTTTCCCGGTTAACCCGAATAGTGAGCGCTTATTCAAAAATAAGTGTGGCATTCACATTCAAACAAATCACATCAAATACCCATTCAAAGGGAAATATTGATAGTCGACTATTGAACTATCACTGGACATGCACACATCACCAGTTTCCAAATAATTTTCCAAATTATTTATTTTCCAAAATATCTTCACTAGGTATATAATTTCAATACTTCAAAAATAAATAAATATTTATTTTTAAACCAATTCCACTTTCTTTTATAAATTCCTTAGTGAATTTATAATTCCAAAATATCAATGAATATTCGATTTCGATTATTCATTTCAATTTATCTTCAAAAAAGATAAATTCTCTATACGTTTCATTTCACATTGGAAAAACATTTCCATACTTATTTATTCATAAGTAATTCACAAATTCTATTTATTTTCAACACTTGGAAAATATTCTATATACTTAAATTGAAATTAAGTATATATTTCATTCTTTAAGGAAATCATTCTCTTAAACATATTTATTTGGGCCAAAACGAATGTTACGTAAAACATTGTTACGACAACCCAAAATCACTAGTATAGGGATTCGAAATTAAAATAGATATATAAATCCCAATACTATACAAAACATTTCCTTTCGAAAATCATTTACTATAACAACAGTGTTATAGTCCACTATTTCCTTTTCATTTCTCGAAAACGTCTATTTCAACAATTAATGTTGAAATCTATGGTTTCGAATCTCAACACAATTAAAACTTCGTTCGATCGTTTTAATTCTATTTCAAATATCACATTCAAAACAATTTCTTTAACATATTATTCACTATTCAAAAACGTGAATATATTTTGTTAACAACTTCCGTCCTTTTATACATTTTATTTAAAAGAATTATTCACTATTCAAAAACGTGAATATAACTCCATTAATAGGTTTCAACAATTTACTTATCAAAATAAGTCATTTGCGAATTTATAAAACAACGTTTATAAATTCCATTTCTATTTATTTATAAAAACTTCCTTTTTATAAATTCTTTTATTAACCTATTCCAGTTTATAACACAATTATAAAACAAAGGTTCATATTATAAGTGAAATACTTATAATTTATTCGTTTGCAAAATCGTTCCTTTGAACTTCATAATTATAAATCTTATAACTTATAAGATTCAATTATTTATCCAAACCTATTCCTTTAATAACTTTATAAATTTATAAATCTTACTATTTATAAATTCCATTCATCTACAAAATTCATTTCCACTTCATTCAAACACTTATAAAAACTCGTTTTATAATGTCAATATTTCAATTTATAAATATTTATTTATAAATCTCTTAATATAAATCAATTTATATTATTCTTTTTAAACGTCTTTAAATTTCTTTAAAAACTTCTTCCTTTTGATTCATAAAATAATTAAATTTTATAAATCCTATATTTCAACTTTTCATAATAAATTCAAAAATTCCGATTTAACTATTTTATAAAATCATTAGCATCATATTCTCAAAAATCAGTTTTTAACTATATTTCTCAAAAATCATAATTTTTATAACTTTAAAAATTATAACGTTTATTTATTTAAAATAGATCAATTCCAAAAATATAGTATATTTTCAAAAATCACTTTAAAACCATTTTAAAATCCCAAAATTTGGGTCCAATGATGCTACACACCAAATAGTCAATCACGACTACACGACCCATCATATATCGATATGATAATCCATCAAATATCAAAATATCTGAAATCAAATAAATACTGTTGAGGAATCCAGTTGGATCCCTCCAACCTGTTTTCCTGTATCACAAACATTAGCACAATACCAATTTCGCTCCAGTACGAAATTATCGCGGTATATGTTCTTATTAAATATTATCCGCTTAATAACGGCGTAATAGGGTCTCATCCGCTAAACAAAAAATGCGGGAAATCAATAACTCCAATATATACATATGCCAATATATATATATTGATATTATATATAATACCAATTTCACTGTTTACGAAATATTCGCGGTATATGTTTTTAATAAATAACATCCGCTTACTAACGGCGCATAATGTCTATTTTAACAATCAATAGATATCAATCAACGTTCAAACATGCATTCAAATATTTTAAATCTAGCTATTTAAAATAAAATCGAAACTGATTCGATTGAGTGAGAAGTTCTCACCTTGGTTTTAATTCCGTTTTAGCGATTTATTTCGAATAAAATTAAACGGACGTTTAATTTTACCCAAAATCCTCACTAACTCCAATCGACTCCAAACCAACTCCATCGCGTAGTGCTCGTTCATACGATTCCAACGCAACTGAGTTTGCATTTTTTCGACCTCGTATGAAAAAGATATTGATTTTACAAGTTTGTACACGATTTAAACTAAAATTTACAACTTAAATTTACAACTTAATACCAAAACAAATCTGGGCCGTTAGATTCATTTTCCATCAGATCATAGCCGTGCGCGTCCATCTTCCTTCTCCCTTCGTTCTACAGACACAAGCCGACACCATGAACCCAACATCTTAATACTAGGGTTAATGAATTCGATCACTTCGCTCAACTTGAACTCGATCAAGAGCCACCACTGGAAGCGCCTACCCCTCCTCCATGCTCGGCCTGACCCCTATGGCACTCGCCCCCACCCCCCTCTGCGTGAAAAGTCGTGAGCAACACGTGGAGAACGCACGCCATTATCTCCCTCCTCGGTGCATCGTTTTAGATCATAGCCGTTGGATGCCTCGGCCTCGCTACCCTCTACGATTCTCTGGTTGAGATCGTTGCCTAAAAACGCTTGGATGAGGAGATCGGAGAGGAAGATGTTGAGAAAATTCTGGCCATTCATGGGTGAACGGCGGTTACAAGATATTAGGGTTTAGTTTTATATTTATTTTTTTTTAATGAAGGGTGTGGGTGTGTATTTATAGGAAAATCGATCGACACTATTCATCCGGAAATTCCGAACTCCGATTTACGCGCCGTAACCAGCGTTTCTAGGGTTTACCCCGCGTTCCGGACACAATGGAATAGGTTTCGGAAGCTAATTCGGACATCTGTGCGAGTTATGGCTATAAACGTTCAATTTAAATTAAACCGATTTAAATCGATTTCTAGGCGTTTTAATTTGTACCGGACAAACGGTAAATCCAATCGACTTGAAATTTGAAACCTTACAATAATATCACATTACGGATCCGATGAAACTAGTTTCGTCGAAATTCGAGACTTTTTGAAAAATGGCTATTTTCACTCGCCAAATTTAAATTAAAAATAATTCGATGCGTTTCGAGCTGCCACGCTCAAACGATAACTCCGACTGACACAAAATTTGAAATCCGGTAATAACTAACTATTACGGATCCAATGGAACTGGTTTCGTTCAATTCTGAGACTGTTCAAAAATTGACTATTTTCACTAGTCGATTTTAATATTAAAATATTCAATTTTCACAAAATAACTTTTAGTTCGATTTTAAAAGTTCTAAAATATCGTTCTAACTTCCATGTGATAAAATAAAATTTTACAAATCATTTTCAATCATATTTAACCCAATTTTCAAATATTTTCATAATTTAACATATTAAGTTATCGATTAAATTATTCAATTAAATCCAATAATTCAAATAAAAATTTATTTGACTTATAAATTCACTTATTAATATTTAAAATTAATTAAATATTCATATTTTAATTTCTAAAAATTCTGGGTCGTTACAGTAATTGAATAACTTACAATAAAATGATGTTAAAAGAACTAAGAATAAAAGAAAGCAGTTATAATAAGTGTAAGTATATTGAACATGAGTGATAAATATATTGAGAGGAATAAATTTAATTTTTATTCGGAATAAAGAAGAATAAAATTTATTAAATACATTGTGAGTGTAATAAATGATTATTTTTCTAACCCATGGTTTTAAAAAAAAAATTGTTAATTTAAGATGATTGGATAATAAGATAATGAAATTTGACATAGTTAAGATTTATGTAACTTGTGTAAAAGTTTATTTTCTATTTAAGTTGAAATCTCCATGCTTTCAAATTCATTTTTTTATTTTGTTTTTCAAACTATCTTTTGGTTGTCCTTATCGTCCTCATCTTGCTGTAGACTGGTATATGCATCTTTCTGTGATCTTTCTGTTCAGAAATCTTTCTATAATCTTTGATAATCTCCACCTTGTAAAACTTACCTATAACAACAGTTATCAGGTATAACTTCAATCTTCTTGTCATCTTATCTTAATCCTATTTCACTCTATCTTTTCTGTGCCCTTCCATACCTCATTCCTTTTCGGGGACGAAAGGTTTTGAGTGGGGGAGAGTGTAACAACCCTATATTTTGTAATTATTTTATTGTATATTTTAATTATTTTAATGTAAAATTTTGGTTTAAAAAAAACTTTTATTTTTACTTATTTGAAATGATTAAATTTATTATTTAAATATAATCTTGATTTTTATGAGTTATAATCCCAAACTTGTGTAAGTTGAAATATTTGCCTGAAATGCTGATTTTGGTCAAAATAGTCAAACTGTGACTTTCAACTTAAAATTTTAAAAGTTTAAAAATTTAATTTTTTATTTTATTATGAAAGTACACAAAATTATAAGAACACCACTTGTAACAACCCGCATATTTATCGATTTTATATTTAAATATTTTATTTAATATTTTATCGTTAGTCGGATTTTAGTCCGAAAAGCTACTTTTTGCATACGGTCGAATTAGGACTCGGGACCACTCCCATTGAGTTTAAAATGCCGTTTGCGACCTTTTTGAGTATAAGCTTCGATATGTTTGGAGAAAGTTGATTTTTGCTACTTTTCACTTTGGGTTTGGTTTGGGCTCAGCCCTATGTTAACTTATGCTCAAATCTGAGCCACTCTCCCCCACTCACCCTCATTCTCTTCTCATTTCAGTTTTTAGAGTGTTAATGGTGGGAGAGATTGGAAATTAAAATTCCAAAACCCTAGTTTCTCTTGCAAATCAAATTCCTTGCTCCAAACTCAAGAAGAACCCATTGGTAAGCTTCTCTTCTTGTTCTCCAACTTATTCTCTTACCAATTTCAGAAATTCCTAAACCTAATCTTGGGAATGTTCTTGTTTTTGAGCTTAGATTCAAGCTCATTTGGGTTGGGTTGAAGAGAGGTTGATTCTCCATTTGCTCTCAAGCTTCTTCTTGTTCGATTTTGTGAAAAGGTGAGATTTTTATCTCACATCTATGACTATAATTATCTTTGGTTGTTAGGTATGAATTCCTAACACTTCTTCATGAGAATTTGCTCTTGATTTGGATTGGTTTTGTAAATATTCCAATTTTTGGGTTTTTAAGTCAAATTTGTGTGAAATCCTTTTATGGATGTTTGATCATGCTTTTGGTGATGCATCGAGGAGCATATAGGGCCGGGTTGCCGTTTGGCATAAACCCTTAGAGCCAATGTTCGTCCGATTGCATTTTGGAAGAGTTTGCTCTTCATTTGTATAAGGCTGAAAAACAGCCCAGGCATGATCCAGTCGACTGAAATCTCTGTTCAGTCGACTGAACATGAAACTCGAGAGTTTCCAGGCATGATTCAGTCGACTGAAAAACTCTGCACAGTCGACTGAAACTGGAAACAGAAAGTTTTCTGAACCTGGAAAATTTCCATGTACAGGGTCAGTCGACTGAAATTCTCTGTTCAGTCGACTGAACCTGCTTTTTGAGTCCAATTTGCCTTTTTAGATTGAAATCCTAATTTAAATCGATTCGTGATAATCCTATTTGTTGTTATCATCTATTATGACTTTGATGACTCTTTTTAGGGATTTTTGAATATCCATTTCGATGGATCCTTTATCGATTTCGTTGGATTTTATTCACGTCTTCGTATGTGAATTTTTGTGATTGATCGTTCTTACAACCTTCTTCGTGATTTGCCACTTTAAAAATATAAAGGTTTCCTATACTAGTAGTAAATATCAAAACTCTTTACTCAAACGATTTCAATACTCTTTTAGTACCAAATTCGTTTATAAAACCGTTTTCCAATCTATTAGTATATACAAACCTTTACCTCACTCGTATGAGAAATCTAATTAAACGGCTTAGTAAAACAAGTGGTATGAAACGCTTGCGTTTACTTTGTCGGTTAATTCTTGGACTTGTTCGATTGAACCTCTTGTGACAATTTTCTAGTGGAGATTTACAGTTTGTTCGTAAATATTTAAGTTAAGCAAGTGGTTATGGGACATGAAGCTAAACTCATATATTTACTAGCTTAGTGTAATTGACACTTCTCGTTGATCATGACGATCATCTTTGTGATTTAGACTAGCAATGTGCGATGTCTCTTTGTCTGCGAGGGAGACTAAACCCCGTTTTGTGGAGTTTCGACTCAATTTGTGATGGGGTAGCAACCCATGGTCTTCGGGCCGTTTGTGGAGCTTCGGCTCAATTTGTGATGGTTAGCGACCATGGAATTAGCGTTCCGTTTGTGATACACGTGTTGGTGAGCTTTATGCTCCCGTTTGTGATAGGCCTCCCCCCTTTGTGATTTCTGGATTTCTTGTGTAGATTCCTAGAATTTGTGTTTCACCAATTTTCGTGATTTCCATTGATAAGTTTTATCAATATTTGTGCATTGGTGAATTTGTGTGTCATTGACTTTAGTGGTTTCTGGATTTCTTGTGTAGTCTTCTGGAATTTGTGTGTCATTGACTTTTGTGATTGACGTTGATATTATCGTCAATATTTATGGTATGGTGAACGAAATTAGGAGTATGACGTTTCTTTGATTCTTGTGTAGATTTGGTGACATTGATTAATCTCTTGATGATTATCAACTAAGTATATATTCATATATATATATCACAGCTTGGCATTGTGATTATTATGTGTTTAGTCATATCTCTTACTCTATATCGTTTCATCTGATATTTATAGTTAGACTGATCCGTTTATTATTTTCTTATTAAATAATACTCGGGTCAGACCGAGATGTTACAGGTGCTTCTGCTTGACTTCTCATCCGGGATTAACTCCTTGACTTTTGGGTTAACTACTTAGATTAGTAGTTATTTTGTTGTATACATTTGAGATATAGACTCCTTAATGTATACTTATTCTTTTGTGTAGTTCGTGTAACTATTCTTTTGTGATATTGTGGATCTTTTTAGACCACTACTCTGATGTACACTTTCTAGTGTAATATTCATATCTTATTCCGCCTTTGTGATATGAATTGTCTGTGACTGATTTATGTTATGTTTATTTCTATATTTGTTTCCGAGGATATTATAGCCACTGTGTAGTAGCTTTGAGTTTGTGTCGGTATGTCGGATTTCCTCTTGAGATGAAAAGTTATATTTTTATCTGGTATATCGGTACTCGCACAAAGCAATTATACAGATGGTCGCTCCTCAACAGCCTTATTCTCCGTGCTAGTCGACAGCATTCACAGTAATGTTCTTGTCTAGCGTGGGTATAGAGGTGGGGCGTCACAGCTTGGTATCAGAGCCAAACTTCGGAACAATATGGAATATTATAACAAGGATCATCGTCCTAAGTCTTTCTTAGGAGTTGTGCTTTAGGATTTTATTCGGGTCTTCGTACCGTTCTATCCTATTTTCTTTATGATTCCTTGTTTTATCTATCAAGATTGCTTGATATTCAATTTGGTGAATAACCTTTTCTTCTTCTTCTTTCTTTCTAAAGGAAGAGAAATGTCTAGACCAGGCCGCCCCAGAGCCGTGCCATCTAGCACTCCGCCCCAGGATGGAGTTTTTATGACTGCTCAACAGCTTCTTGATTTGGTACCAAATGCTCAAGCGGCTGGAGCTAACCCGGAACCTACTCACCCAAAGTCGGGATTTGCACGCTTGTGTAGCGATTACACTAATTTGGGTGGGGAGTCATTCAAAGGTTCCGAAACTGTTATTGAAGTACAGGCTTGGCTAAGAACATGCGATCGCATCTTTTCGCGCATGAATCTTATTGACCTTCACCGAGTTCAGGTGGCCTCTAGTATGCTCCGAGAAAGAGCATTGGATTGGTACGAGCTTCTTATTTCTGAGATTAATGAAGCGGATCTCACTTGGGAGAGATTCCGAGAACGCTTCGAGTTGAAATTTGTACCGGAAGCAGAGAAAGTGACGTTGGCTCGACGATTTATAGACCTTGTTCAAGGTGAGTCCTCCGTGACTGATTACGTCGCCTCCTTCGAGTCGCTTTCCAAATATGGGGTTGAATACATCAAAACCTCTCTTAAGAAGAACCAGAGATTCGTTTATGGCTTAAACAAAAGCCTCAAGAAGCCATTACTTTTAAAGTTAGAAGTTTCTTTCGACCAACTCGTTGATATCGCTCTTCGTCTTGAAGAGGCGGATAGAGAGAATGATGTTGAAGTGGTGGGTTCCAAACCAAACTTCAACAACAGAAAGAGGTCAAATAAATTTAAAGGCCCTTATCCCAATAAGAAAGGGAAGCAAGCAACCTCCGTGGCAAAGACTTCTTCCTTTGGTCGTGGGGAATGCTATAATTGTGGTTCAAAGGACCATTATGCGAACAAGTGCCCAAAGTCTCTTTCTTGTCGCTACTGCAAAGTTCCCGGTCATGTTATATCTTCATGCCCCAAGCTTCAGGGCAAGAAGGAGGGAAAGTTAAATGTTGCTCAAGCCCCTGGCAACACATCTCGTGGCCAAGGTATTTCTCATTCTATTCTAGATGGAATTATTTTGTTTCGTGATCATCCTATTCGAGTTCTTTTTGATACGGGTGCGTCCCATTCTTTTATATCAAAAGAACTTGTTGATACTTTTTCCTTGGATGTTTTGTGTTTAATGACTTCTTTGAGAATTGCGAATCCGGTTGGTGGATCCGCAACAATCAGTTTATTGTGTAAAGATGTCGAGATTATTTTGTGTGATTTTTCTTTCCGAGCCGATTTGCATGTTATGCTTTATTTAGGCTTTGGAATGATTTTGGGAATGGATTGGCTTAACCGTTATGAAGCTCATGTCCTATGTCCTGAGCGGACTATTCATCTTCGACATCCTCAATCTGTTAATCAGGTTTCTGTTATTCTTAAAGATTCAGATTCTGCTTTGGTTGCATCTTTATATTCTTTAAATCCTCGTGATGACGATGATGATGATGAGGGTGATATTATTTCTCTTATTCACGTCGTTTGTGAATTTTCCGACATATTCGAGCCCGTTTTAGGATTACCACCTAAGCGAGCAATTGAGTTCAGAATTAATCTTATTCCGGGAGCTCAACCTATCACTCGTCCTCCTTATCGTATGTCCAATAAAGAAAACGAGGAGATGCGTAAACAATTATCAGAATTGGAGACCAAGCAATTTATTCGCTCTAGTTCCTCGCCTTGGGGAGCTTCAGCTATTTTTGTGAAGAAATCCGATGGTACACTTAGGCTTTGCGTTGACTACCGCAAGCTTAATGATCTTACTATCAAAAATAAATATCCTTTACCTCGGATTGATGATCTGTTCGATCAACTTAGTGGTGCTAGAGTCTTTTCACAATTGGACTTGGCTACCGGTTTTCATCAGCTTCGTATTGCAGAGGATAGCATTCCTTTGACATCATTCCGCATTCGGTATGGATCTTATGAATGGCTTGTTATGCCATTTGGGTTAACAAATGCCCCGGCTTATTTCGTTGACTTAATGAATCGAGTTTTTAAAGACTTTCTCGACCGGTTTGTTCTCATCTTTATCGATGATATTCTTGTTTATTCTAAAACCGAGGAGGAACATGAAAAACATCTTCGGATTGTGTTGGAAACTCTTAGGAGTAATCAATTAAAGGCAAAATTTTCTAAATGCCATTTTTGGCAATTTCGTGTGAAGTTTCTCGGTCACATCATTTCCGAATCCGGAATTTCCGTGGATCCTTCAAAGGTTGAAGCGATTCAAGATTGGAAGAGACCGGAGAGTGTGACAGAGATTCGTAGTTTTCTTGGATTGGCGGGCTATTACCGTCGCTTTATTAAAGACTTTTCTAAAATTACCGTGCCTCTCACTAGCTTGACGAAGAAAGGTGTTAAATACATTTGGTCGGACAAATGTGAAGCTTCTTTTCAGAAATTAAAAGAACTTCTTTTTGATGCTCCTATTCTTGTTATTCCCGATGGGAATCAAGATTTCGTTGTTTATACCGATGCTAGTCGCATTGGTTTGGGTGCCGTTCTTATGCAAAAGGAACGCGTTATTGCTTATGCTTCTAGGCAATTAAAGCCTGCTGAGACTAGATATGCCACTCATGATTTAGAGCTTGGGCTATTGTTTTTGCTCTTCGGATTTGGCGTCATTATCTTTTAGGAGAGAAATTTGTTCTTTACACAGATCATAAGTCTTTGAAATATTTATTCTCTCAAAAAGAACTTAATTTGCGTCAACAGCGTTGGCTCGAATTTCTTGCACCATATGATCTTGATATTCTTTATACTCCCGGTAAGGGTAATCTTGTCGCCGATGCTCTTAGCCGTAAACAACAAGTTGTTGTTTCTATGATGATATCCGAATGGAACGATCTCGAGATTTTATCCACTTGCGAAATTCGAGACCGTGTTTCCGATTTATGCTCATCGTTTGTTTTATGTAGCCTTATGGCTCATCCATCTCTTTTAGACCGCATTCTTGAAGCTCAAGGGCTAGATCCCGACTTGGCTTTTCTTGGCCAAAATATTAGGGATAAAATGGATATTGAAGGTTTGAAAGACTTTGATATCGATTCTCGTGGCGGCATTCGGAAATTTGGTAGACTTGTCGTGCCAAATATTGGTGATCTTCGTAAAGATATTTTAGAAGATTCACATCGTTCTAAGTTTACCATTCATCCCGGTAGTAGTAAAATGTACGCGGATATGAAGCGACTTTATTATTGGGAGGGAATGAAACTTGACATCACTAACTTCGTTAAACGTTGCATGACTTGCCAACTCGTTAAGGCCGAACATCAAAGGCCCGGTGGGTTATTGCAACCTTTAGAAATTCCAGTTTGGAAGTGGGATCAAATTTCCATGGATTTTATAGATGGCCTTCCCCGTTCTCGTTCGGGTCATGATAGCTTATGGGTGATTGTTGATAGGCTTACTAAATCTGCCCATTTTATTCCCGTTCGGTCTAATCGAACCGTTCCTCTTTTGGCCAAGATATTTATCAAAGAAATTGTTAAATTGCATGGGGTTCCTACTTCAATTGTTAGTGATCGTGATCCATTGTTTACTAGTGGATTTTGGAAGAGTCTTCAAAAAGCTTTGGGAACGAAGCTTAATTTTAGCACCGCTTATCATCCCCAGTCCGATGGACAAACCGAGCGTGTGAATCAAACTCTTGAAGATCTTCTTCGTGCTTGTGTTCTTGATTTTGGTGGAGGTTGGGAAGATCATATCTCACTTGTTGAATTTTCCTATAATAATAGCTTCCAATCTAGTATTGGTATGGCACCTTTCGAGGCACTCTACGGAAGGCCATGCCGATCTCCTTCTTGTTGGCTTGAGGCCGGTGAGAAGCTGGTTTTAGGTCCAGATTTTATTCGGGATTCTACAGAAAAGATTGATCTTATTCGTCATAGGATGAAAGAAGCCCAGAGTAGACAAAAATCTTATGCTGATAACCGGAGAAGGAAGTTAGAATTTTCTGTGGGAGATCTTGTGTTCATTCGTGTTTCACCTATGAAAGGTGTTGTACGTTTCAGTCGATCGGGAAAGTTAGCGCCTCGATATATTGGGCCATTTCCTATCACTGAACGCATTGGTTCCATGGCTTATCGCCTTTTATTACCGGCTCAGTTTTCTGCTATGCATGACGTGTTTCACGTTTCTCAACTTCGGAAATGTCTTCGAGATTCCGATTCTATTCTTGAGCCCGGTGTTGTGGAAGAGATTGAAGTTTCGCCTAATTTAACTTATGAGCAACATCCTATTCGTATCATTGCTTCGGAAGTCAAGCGACTTCGAAATAAAGATGTTCCGCTTGTTAAAGTTCAATGGTCTTCTAATCCTAAGGATTGTTCTTGGGAGTCTAGAGAGTACATCGAGCGTACACATCCGGACTTACTTTCTCGTGCTCTTTAGGTGAACTTCTTGTTTCAAACTTCTTTTGTGTTGAATATGCTTTTATGGTTGTTACTATATATCTTCTTCTTGTAATATTGCGAGGACACAATTTCTTTAAGGAGGGGAGTCTGTAACAACCCGCATATTTATCGATTTTATATTTAAATATTTTATTTAATATTTTATCGTTAGTCGGATTTTAGTCCGAAAAGCTACTTTTTGCATACGGTCGAATTAGGACTCGGGACCACTCCCATTGAGTTTAAAATGCCGTTTGCGACCTTTTTGAGTATAAGCTTCGATATGTTTGGAGAAAGTTGATTTTTGCTACTTTTCACTTTGGGTTTGGTTTGGGCTCAGCCCTATGTTAACTTATGCTCAAATCTGAGCCACTCTCCCCCACTCACCCTCATTCTCTTCTCATTTCAGTTTTTAGAGTGTTAATGGTGGGAGAGATTGGAAATTAAAATTCCAAAACCCTAGTTTCTCTTGCAAATCAAATTCCTTGCTCCAAACTCAAGAAGAACCCATTGGTAAGCTTCTCTTCTTGTTCTCCAACTTATTCTCTTACCAATTTCAGAAATTCCTAAACCTAATCTTGGGAATGTTCTTGTTTTTGAGCTTAGATTCAAGCTCATTTGGGTTGGGTTGAAGAGAGGTTGATTCTCCATTTGCTCTCAAGCTTCTTCTTGTTCGATTTTGTGAAAAGGTGAGATTTTTATCTCACATCTATGACTATAATTATCTTTGGTTGTTAGGTATGAATTCCTAACACTTCTTCATGAGAATTTGCTCTTGATTTGGATTGGTTTTGTAAATATTCCAATTTTTGGGTTTTTAAGTCAAATTTGTGTGAAATCCTTTTATGGATGTTTGATCATGCTTTTGGTGATGCATCGAGGAGCATATAGGGCCGGGTTGCCGTTTGGCATAAACCCTTAGAGCCAATGTTCGTCCGATTGCATTTTGGAAGAGTTTGCTCTTCATTTGTATAAGGCTGAAAAACAGCCCAGGCATGATCCAGTCGACTGAAATCTCTGTTCAGTCGACTGAACCTGAAACTCGAGAGTTTCCAGGCATGATTCAGTCGACTGAAAAACTCTGCACAGTCGACTGAAACTGGAAACAGAAAGTTTTCTGAACCTGGAAAATTTCCATGTACAGGGTCAGTCGACTGAAATTCTCTGTTCAGTCGACTGAACCTGCTTTTTGAGTCCAATTTGCCTTTTTAGATTGAAATCCTAATTTAAATCGATTCGTGATAATCCTATTTGTTGTTATCATCTATTATGACTTTGATGACTCTTTTTAGGGATTTTTGAATATCCATTTCGATGGATCCTTTATCGATTTCGTTGGATTTTATTCACGTCTTCGTATGTGAATTTTTGTGATTGATCGTTCTTACAACCTTCTTCGTGATTTGTCACTTTAAAAATATAAAGGTTTCCTATACTAGTAGTAAATATCAAAACTCTTTACTCAAACGATTTCAATACTCTTTTAGTACCAAATTCGTTTATAAAACCGTTTTCCAATCTATTAGTATATACAAACCTTTACCTCACTCGTATGAGAAATCTAATTAAACGGCTTAGTAAAACAAGTGGTATGAAACGCTTGCGTTTACTTTGTCGGTTAATTCTTGGACTTGTTCGATTGAACCTCTTGTGACAATTTTCTAGTGGAGATTTACAGTTTGTTCGTAAATATTTAAGTTAAGCAAGTGGTTATGGGACATGAAGCTAAACTCATATATTTACTAGCTTAGTGTAATTGACACTTCTCGTTGATCATGACGATCATCTTTGTGATTTAGACTAGCAATGTGCGATGTCTCTTTGTCTGCGAGGGAGACTAAACCCCGTTTTGTGGAGTTTCGACTCAATTTGTGATGGGGTAGCAACCCATGGTCTTCGGGCCGTTTGTGGAGCTTCGGCTCAATTTGTGATGGTTAGCGACCATGGAATTAGCGTTCCGTTTGTGATACACGTGTTGGTGAGCTTTATGCTCCCGTTTGTGATAGGCCTCCCCCCTTTGTGATTTCTGGATTTCTTGTGTAGATTCCTAGAATTTGTGTTTCACCAATTTTCGTGATTTCCATTGATAAGTTTTATCAATATTTGTGCATTGGTGAATTTGTGTGTCATTGACTTTAGTGGTTTCTGGATTTCTTGTGTAGTCTTCTGGAATTTGTGTGTCATTGACTTTTGTGATTGACGTTGATATTATCGTCAATATTTATGGTATGGTGAACGAAATTAGGAGTATGACGTTTCTTTGATTCTTGTGTAGATTTGGTGACATTGATTAATCTCTTGATGATTATCAACTAAGTATATATTCATATATATATATCACAGCTTGGCATTGTGATTATTATGTGTTTAGTCATATCTCTTACTCTATATCGTTTCATCTGATATTTATAGTTAGACTGATCCGTTTATTATTTTCTTATTAAATAATACTCGGGTCAGACCGAGATGTTACAGGTGCTTCTGCTTGACTTCTCATCCGGGATTAACTCCTTGACTTTTGGGTTAACTACTTAGATTAGTAGTTATTTTGTTGTATACATTTGAGATATAGACTCCTTAATGTATACTTATTCTTTTGTGTAGTTCGTGTAACTATTCTTTTGTGATATTGTGGATCTTTTTAGACCACTACTCTGATGTACACTTTCTAGTGTAATATTCATATCTTATTCCGCCTTTGTGATATGAATTGTCTGTGACTGATTTATGTTATGTTTATTTCTATATTTGTTTCCGAGGATATTATAGCCACTGTGTAGTAGCTTTGAGTTTGTGTCGGTATGTCGGATTTCCTCTTGAGATGAAAAGTTATATTTTTATCTGGTATATCGGTACTCGCACAAAGCAATTATACAGATGGTCGCTCCTCAACAGCCTTATTCTCCGTGCTAGTCGACAGCATTCACAGTAATGTTCTTGTCTAGCGTGGGTATAGAGGTGGGGCGTCACAGCTTGGTATCAGAGCCAAACTTCGGAACAATATGGAATATTATAACAAGGATCATCGTCCTAAGTCTTTCTTAGGAGTTGTGCTTTAGGATTTTATTCGGGTCTTCGTACCGTTCTATCCTATTTTCTTTATGATTCCTTGTTTTATCTATCAAGATTGCTTGATATTCAATTTGGTGAATAACCTTTTCTTCTTCTTCTTTCTTTCTAAAGGAAGAGAAATGTCTAGACCAGGCCGCCCCAGAGCCGTGCCATCTAGCACTCCGCCCCAGGATGGAGTTTTTATGACTGCTCAACAGCTTCTTGATTTGGTACCAAATGCTCAAGCGGCTGGAGCTAACCCGGAACCTACTCACCCAAAGTCGGGATTTGCACGCTTGTGTAGCGATTACACTAATTTGGGTGGGGAGTCATTCAAAGGTTCCGAAACTGTTATTGAAGTACAGGCTTGGCTAAGAACATGCGATCGCATCTTTTCGCGCATGAATCTTATTGACCTTCACCGAGTTCAGGTGGCCTCTAGTATGCTCCGAGAAAGAGCATTGGATTGGTACGAGCTTCTTATTTCTGAGATTAATGAAGCGGATCTCACTTGGGAGAGATTCCGAGAACGCTTCGAGTTGAAATTTGTACCGGAAGCAGAGAAAGTGACGTTGGCTCGACGATTTATAGACCTTGTTCAAGGTGAGTCCTCCGTGACTGATTACGTCGCCTCCTTCGAGTCGCTTTCCAAATATGGGGTTGAATACATCAAAACCTCTCTTAAGAAGAACCAGAGATTCGTTTATGGCTTAAACAAAAGCCTCAAGAAGCCATTACTTTTAAAGTTAGAAGTTTCTTTCGACCAACTCGTTGATATCGCTCTTCGTCTTGAAGAGGCGGATAGAGAGAATGATGTTGAAGTGGTGGGTTCCAAACCAAACTTCAACAACAGAAAGAGGTCAAACAAATTTAAAGGCCCTTATCCCAATAAGAAAGGGAAGCAAGCAACCTCCGTGGCAAAGACTTCTTCCTTTGGTCGTGGGGAATGCTATAATTGTGGTTCAAAGGACCATTATGCGAACAAGTGCCCAAAGTCTCTTTCTTGTCGCTACTGCAAAGTTCCCGGTCATGTTATATCTTCATGCCCCAAGCTTCAGGGCAAGAAGGAGGGAAAGTTAAATGTTGCTCAAGCCCCTGGCAACACATCTCGTGGCCAAGGTATTTCTCATTCTATTCTAGATGGAATTATTTTGTTTCGTGATCATCCTATTCGAGTTCTTTTTGATACGGGTGCGTCCCATTCTTTTATATCAAAAGAACTTGTTGATACTTTTTCCTTGGATGTTTTGTGTTTAATGACTTCTTTGAGAATTGCGAATCCGGTTGGTGGATCCGCAACAATCAGTTTATTGTGTAAAGATGTCGAGATTATTTTGTGTGATTTTTCTTTCCGAGCCGATTTGCATGTTATGCTTTATTTAGGCTTTGGAATGATTTTGGGAATGGATTGGCTTAACCGTTATGAAGCTCATGTCCTATGTCCTGAGCGGACTATTCATCTTCGACATCCTCAATCTGTTAATCAGGTTTCTGTTATTCTTAAAGATTCAGATTCTGCTTTGGTTGCATCTTTATATTCTTTAAATCCTCGTGATGACGATGATGATGATGAGGGTGATATTATTTCTCTTATTCACGTCGTTTGTGAATTTTCCGACATATTCGAGCCCGTTTTAGGATTACCACCTAAGCGAGCAATTGAGTTCAGAATTAATCTTATTCCGGGAGCTCAACCTATCACTCGTCCTCCTTATCGTATGTCCAATAAAGAAAACGAGGAGATGCGTAAACAATTATCAGAATTGGAGACCAAGCAATTTATTCGCTCTAGTTCCTCGCCTTGGGGAGCTTCAGCTATTTTTGTGAAGAAATCCGATGGTACACTTAGGCTTTGCGTTGACTACCGCAAGCTTAATGATCTTACTATCAAAAATAAATATCCTTTACCTCGGATTGATGATCTGTTCGATCAACTTAGTGGTGCTAGAGTCTTTTCACAATTGGACTTGGCTACCGGTTTTCATCAGCTTCGTATTGCAGAGGATAGCATTCCTTTGACATCATTCCGCATTCGGTATGGATCTTATGAATGGCTTGTTATGCCATTTGGGTTAACAAATGCCCCGGCTTATTTCGTTGACTTAATGAATCGAGTTTTTAAAGACTTTCTCGACCGGTTTGTTCTCATCTTTATCGATGATATTCTTGTTTATTCTAAAACCGAGGAGGAACATGAAAAACATCTTCGGATTGTGTTGGAAACTCTTAGGAGTAATCAATTAAAGGCAAAATTTTCTAAATGCCATTTTTGGCAATTTCGTGTGAAGTTTCTCGGTCACATCATTTCCGAATCCGGAATTTCCGTGGATCCTTCAAAGGTTGAAGCGATTCAAGATTGGAAGAGACCGGAGAGTGTGACAGAGATTCGTAGTTTTCTTGGATTGGCGGGCTATTACCGTCGCTTTATTAAAGACTTTTCTAAAATTACCGTGCCTCTCACTAGCTTGACGAAGAAAGGTGTTAAATACATTTGGTCGGACAAATGTGAAGCTTCTTTTCAGAAATTAAAAGAACTTCTTTTTGATGCTCCTATTCTTGTTATTCCCGATGGGAATCAAGATTTCGTTGTTTATACCGATGCTAGTCGCATTGGTTTGGGTGCCGTTCTTATGCAAAAGGAACGCGTTATTGCTTATGCTTCTAGGCAATTAAAGCCTGCTGAGACTAGATATGCCACTCATGATTTAGAGCTTGGGCTATTGTTTTTGCTCTTCGGATTTGGCGTCATTATCTTTTAGGAGAGAAATTTGTTCTTTACACAGATCATAAGTCTTTGAAATATTTATTCTCTCAAAAAGAACTTAATTTGCGTCAACAGCGTTGGCTCGAATTTCTTGCACCATATGATCTTGATATTCTTTATACTCCCGGTAAGGGTAATCTTGTCGCCGATGCTCTTAGCCGTAAACAACAAGTTGTTGTTTCTATGATGATATCCGAATGGAACGATCTCGAGATTTTATCCACTTGCGAAATTCGAGACCGTGTTTCCGATTTATGCTCATCGTTTGTTTTATGTAGCCTTATGGCTCATCCATCTCTTTTAGACCGCATTCTTGAAGCTCAAGGGCTAGATCCCGACTTGGCTTTTCTTGGCCAAAATATTAGGGATAAAATGGATATTGAAGGTTTGAAAGACTTTGATATCGATTCTCGTGGCGGCATTCGGAAATTTGGTAGACTTGTCGTGCCAAATATTGGTGATCTTCGTAAAGATATTTTAGAAGATTCACATCGTTCTAAGTTTACCATTCATCCCGGTAGTAGTAAAATGTACGCGGATATGAAGCAACTTTATTATTGGGAGGGAATGAAACTTGACATCACTAACTTCGTTAAACGTTGCATGACTTGCCAACTCGTTAAGGCCGAACATCAAAGGCCCGGTGGGTTATTGCAACCTTTAGAAATTCCAGTTTGGAAGTGGGATCAAATTTCCATGGATTTTATAGATGGCCTTCCCCGTTCTCGTTCGGGTCATGATAGCTTATGGGTGATTGTTGATAGGCTTACTAAATCTGCCCATTTTATTCCCGTTCGGTCTAATCGAACCGTTCCTCTTTTGGCCAAGATATTTATCAAAGAAATTGTTAAATTGCATGGGGTTCCTACTTCAATTGTTAGTGATCGTGATCCATTGTTTACTAGTGGATTTTGGAAGAGTCTTCAAAAAGCTTTGGGAACGAAGCTTAATTTTAGCACCGCTTATCATCCCCAGTCCGATGGACAAACCGAGCGTGTGAATCAAACTCTTGAAGATCTTCTTCGTGCTTGTGTTCTTGATTTTGGTGGAGGTTGGGAAGATCATATCTCACTTGTTGAATTTTCCTATAATAATAGCTTCCAATCTAGTATTGGTATGGCACCTTTCGAGGCACTCTACGGAAGGCCATGCCGATCTCCTTCTTGTTGGCTTGAGGCCGGTGAGAAGCTGGTTTTAGGTCCAGATTTTATTCGGGATTCTACAGAAAAGATTGATCTTATTCGTCATAGGATGAAAGAAGCCCAGAGTAGACAAAAATCTTATGCTGATAACCGGAGAAGGAAGTTAGAATTTTCTGTGGGAGATCTTGTGTTCATTCGTGTTTCACCTATGAAAGGTGTTGTACGTTTCAGTCGATCGGGAAAGTTAGCGCCTCGATATATTGGGCCATTTCCTATCACTGAACGCATTGGTTCCATGGCTTATCGCCTTTTATTACCGGCTCAGTTTTCTGCTATGCATGACGTGTTTCACGTTTCTCAACTTCGGAAATGTCTTCGAGATTCCGATTCTATTCTTGAGCCCGGTGTTGTGGAAGAGATTGAAGTTTCGCCTAATTTAACTTATGAGCAACATCCTATTCGTATCATTGCTTCGGAAGTCAAGCGACTTCGAAATAAAGATGTTCCGCTTGTTAAAGTTCAATGGTCTTCTAATCCTAAGGATTGTTCTTGGGAGTCTAGAGAGTACATCGAGCGTACACATCCGGACTTACTTTCTCGTGCTCTTTAGGTGAACTTCTTGTTTCAAACTTCTTTTGTGTTGAATATGCTTTTATGGTTGTTACTATATATCTTCTTCTTGTAATATTGCGAGGACACAATTTCTTTAAGGAGGGGAGTCTGTAACAACCCGCATATTTATCGATTTTATATTTAAATATTTTATTTAATATTTTATCGTTAGTCGGATTTTAGTCCGAAAAGCTACTTTTTGCATACGGTCGAATTAGGACTCGGGACCACTCCCATTGAGTTTAAAATGCCGTTTGCGACCTTTTTGAGTATAAGCTTCGATATGTTTGGAGAAAGTTGATTTTTGCTACTTTTCACTTTGGGTTTGGTTTGGGCTCAGCCCTATGTTAACTTATGCTCAAATCTGAGCCACTCTCCCCCACTCACCCTCATTCTCTTCTCATTTCAGTTTTTAGAGTGTTAATGGTGGGAGAGATTGGAAATTAAAATTCCAAAACCCTAGTTTCTCTTGCAAATCAAATTCCTTGCTCCAAACTCAAGAAGAACCCATTGGTAAGCTTCTCTTCTTGTTCTCCAACTTATTCTCTTACCAATTTCAGAAATTCCTAAACCTAATCTTGGGAATGTTCTTGTTTTTGAGCTTAGATTCAAGCTCATTTGGGTTGGGTTGAAGAGAGGTTGATTCTCCATTTGCTCTCAAGCTTCTTCTTGTTCGATTTTGTGAAAAGGTGAGATTTTTATCTCACATCTATGACTATAATTATCTTTGGTTGTTAGGTATGAATTCCTAACACTTCTTCATGAGAATTTGCTCTTGATTTGGATTGGTTTTGTAAATATTCCAATTTTTGGGTTTTTAAGTCAAATTTGTGTGAAATCCTTTTATGGATGTTTGATCATGCTTTTGGTGATGCATCGAGGAGCATATAGGGCCGGGTTGCCGTTTGGCATAAACCCTTAGAGCCAATGTTCGTCCGATTGCATTTTGGAAGAGTTTGCTCTTCATTTGTATAAGGCTGAAAAACAGCCCAGGCATGATCCAGTCGACTGAAATCTCTGTTCAGTCGACTGAACCTGAAACTCGAGAGTTTCCAGGCATGATTCAGTCGACTGAAAAACTCTGCACAGTCGACTGAAACTGGAAACAGAAAGTTTTCTGAACCTGGAAAATTTCCATGTACAGGGTCAGTCGACTGAAATTCTCTGTTCAGTCGACTGAACCTGCTGTTTGAGTCCAATTTGCCTTTTTGGATTGAAATCCTAATTTAAATCGATTCGTGATAATCCTATTTGTTGTTATCATCTATTATGACTTTGATGACTCTTTTTAGGGATTTTTGAATATCCATTTCGATGGATCCTTTATCGATTTCATTGGATTTTATTCACGTCTTCGTATGTGAATTTTTGTGATTGATCGTTCTTACAACCTTCTTCGTGATTTGTCACTTTAAAAATATAAAGGTTTCCTATACTAGTAGTAAATATCAAAACTCTTTACTCAAACGATTTCAATGCTCTTTTAGTACCAAATTCGTTTATAAAACCGTTTTCCAATCTATTAGTATATACAAACCTTTACCTCACTCGTATGAGAAATCTAATTAAACGGCTTAGTAAAACAAGTGGTATGAAACGCTTGCGTTTACTTTGTCGGTTAATTCTTGGACTTGTTCGATTGAACCTCTTGTGACAATTTTCTAGTGGAGATTTACAGTTTGTTCGTAAATATTTAAGTTAAGCAAGTGGTTATGGGACATGAAGCTAAACTCATATATTTACTAGCTTAGTGTAATTGACACTTCTCGTTGATCATGACGATCATCTTTGTGATTTAGACTAGCAATGTGCGATGTCTCTTTGTCTGCGAGGGAGACTAAACCCCGTTTTGTGGAGTTTCGACTCAATTTGTGATGGGGTAGCAACCCATGGTCTTCGGGCCGTTTGTGGAGCTTCGGCTCAATTTGTGATGGTTAGCGACCATGGAATTAGCGTTCCGTTTGTGATACACGTGTTGGTGAGCTTTATGCTCCCGTTTGTGATAGGCCTCCCCCCCTTTGTGATTTCTGGATTTCTTGTGTAGATTCCTAGAATTTGTGTTTCACCAATTTTCGTGATTTCCATTGATAAGTTTTATCAATATTTGTGCATTGGTGAATTTGTGTGTCATTGACTTTAGTGGTTTCTGGATTTCTTGTGTAGTCTTCTGGAATTTGTGTGTCATTGACTTTTGTGATTGACGTTGATATTATCGTCAATATTTATGGTATGGTGAACGAAATTAGGAGTATGACGTTTCTTTGATTCTTGTGTAGATTTGGTGACATTGATTAATCTCTTGATGATTATCAACTAAGTATATATTCATATATATATATCACAGCTTGGCATTGTGATTATTATGTGTTTAGTCATATCTCTTACTCTATATCGTTTCATCTGATATTTATAGTTAGACTGATCCGTTTATTATTTTCTTATTAAATAATACTCGGGTCAGACCGAGATGTTACAGGTGCTTCTGCTTGACTTCTCATCCGGGATTAACTCCTTGACTTTTGGGTTAACTACTTAGATTAGTAGTTATTTTGTTGTATACATTTGATTTATAGACTCCTTAATGTATACTTATTCTTTTGTGTAGTTCGTGTAACTATTCTTTTGTGATATTGTGGATCTTTTTAGACCACTACTCTGATGTACACTTTCTAGTGTAATATTCATATCTTATTCCGCCTTTGTGATATGAATTGTCTGTGACTGATTTATGTTATGTTTATTTCTATATTTGTTTCCGAGGATATTATAGCCACTTTGTAGTAGCTTTGAGTTTGTGTCGGTATGTCGGATTTCCTCTTGAGATGAAAAGTTATATTTTTATCCGGTATATCGGTACTCGCACAAAGCAATTATACAGATGGTCGCTCCTCAACAGCCTTATTCTCCGTGCTAGTCGACAGCATTCACAGTAATGTTCTTGTCTAGCGTGGGTATAGAGGTGGGGCGTCACAGCACTTTTCGTTTCGTTGAAATTGGATGTAAATTGTGAAAGTTATACCCTTTACAATATTGTGCGTATATAGGGTTATTTAACAATGACTATTTTAAATTGTATAAATTACTGCTTTTTTGTTTTATTTTATTTTAATATGTGATAATATGTTATATAATGTATATTTTGACTTTTAAGTATTTTTAAAATGATAATATAATTTTTCTAAAGTTCATTTGAATTTATTTCTAATTTTAAAAGTCTAGTCTGCAATTTTAAGCCATTTTCTTAATTTAATTATATATAATTAAAATTTATTTATTTATTTTATGCACTCACTGTTATTTGCTGCGTTTTACTTTATTTTATTCATTTTATATTTAAATCAAAGTAAATTTTTTCAAAGTGTATTGAAGTTATTTCTAATTCTTAAGTCAAGTTTTCATTTTCTGTGCTATTTTTCTTATTTTAATCATATCTAATTAATATTTAATTATTAATATATTTTTTTATCTTTTATATTTTCGAATTTTAACTGAGATTTTAATTATTTTCAGTTATTTAGATGTATATGAATATATATATAGGAAGTTTAAAAGGTTTGAAAGCAAAGAAACGTAAAACCGTTTTAACGTTTCTTCTTCCGTTTCTTTTCCAATTAATAGATTTAATTTCCTTTGACCGTTCCTTTCTTTATTGTAGCTGAGCATTTCTTACCTCATTTTCACATGAAAACATTCCTTTCCACTTCATAATATAATGAAATGTATAATTTTCCAAGACTAACAGTGATTTATGCACAATTTTAGAACACTGTTTGGTATTTTTAAGGCATTTTCTTCATTATTTTATATTTTTTCAAATTATACTATTTGTTACCTCATATTTCTAATTGATTTCGGTTTGTAAAGTATTTTCTCCTGAAATTTTGTTTATGTAAATTTTTAAAAGGAAAAGAATATGGAAGATTGTAAATCACTTTGAAACGTAAGCCCTTTTATTTGCCCAAACCCTTCATTTCCTTAAACTCCTCAATTAATTGCCTTAGCCGTGTAAAACCCTAATGTAGCCATCATCTCATTAGGTTTTCACGTGAAAAAAAAAGATCATTTTCATTTGTTTCTCACGGCTTCAAAGATTTGGTAATGGCTTCCCTTTCTTTTTCTTACTTTTCTACTTGTTTTCCCTAAATTTTAATTTTTTTCATTTATTTAAAGACTTTGGCTTTTGTTTTCTTAAAAATCTAATTGTGGAAATTTTCTTGAAATGATTTCTGATCATTTGTCCAAATAAAAATAAACAATGTCTGAAAATTTGATTTGGATAAAAAGTGTAACTTTAATAGAAATTCTAAATTTTATAATTCTAAAGGAAAATTTTTCATCTTGAACTGTATACAATTGTGTAACATTTGTTTCACTTTTGTTTTGGTCAGATTTGTTGTATACTTTTAAAAAAAAAGTTTGTAATAATTAGTGTGAAACGGGAAATAAACTTTACATTTCTTTTACATATGTTTACATCTGTTTCATAACTTTATATTTAACAATCAATTGGATGAAGCTAAATCAAATGTTATTAATTATGGTACAATAGCTATTAAATTTTGGTTTAAAGTGATGGTTTATTTTCCTAATAGAAACGTTAGTATTTTAAATTTATTTAATAAGAGAAAACAAAATAATATGTATGTTATTTAATAAGAGAAACAAAATAATTTGTACGTTACTTTGGGTATATATTTAATTCTTGCTCTTGCCTTTTCGTTATCTATTTGATTTTTTTTTCTTGCGTTAACAATGCAAAGTTTTCAGCCGTATATTCTCTTTTGAGAATCCAAAATCTTTCTCAAATCTTGCCTTAAATCATTTCCGTGTGTGAATTATTTCTTTCCCTCTTGCCTCCCATACGTTTCCACCTATTGGATAGAATTGAATGCCTTAATTGCCTCTACCGTTCAAGCATTTTTCTCTTGCATGCCCTCTACATAAATTAGTGAGCAATGTTAATATATATTTCACGTTCAAAAGTTCCATACCATAAATTATTCATTTTGCTTCCATCAAAATTTGCGTAAGCATCTCCTGAAGGTATGAACCGGCGCATGCATTTCCTTTCATTTTTTTTCTCTCTTTTTTTTTCTTTCTTTTTTCTTTTCACTCTTGTTTTATTTCATTTGTTCTCCTTTCATTGTTTTGCTTTGGGTTGGTGATACAAAATCATATCTTGGCTATCTTTCAACTCAAATCAAAAGTCGTGAAATTGTGCTTGTCGTGCCTTTGGAGTCGTGCTTGTATGTTGTTTTGGTCTCTAGCTTTGAAAAAGGTGAGTCTTTCTCACTCTGACATATATACTTATGAAAAGTGGATTGATGACAAGTGTTTAGTAATGTAAAATGTTTATGCAAGTTAATGATGATCATATGATATGCTATGCCGTGTTATTACCATGTTAAAACTGTTAATTTTCACCTGACATCTGATACATGACTGCATATTGTGATATTGACATTGCTTATATTATTTCTATATATGATCACACTGCAAGTTCCCTGTTAGGATAAAAATCATTATGGGCTGAAATGATAAGCCTGAGTTATTTTATTTATTTATCTATACTTGGGATTGCGGGTTTGAAATGATAGAACCCGGATTTTTACCTTTTAAACTGCGGATTGAAATGATACATATCCGTATCACTTGACCTAGGTTAGAAAACTATATACAGACCCGTGGTTATTCTATAATGTGTTTTGAATATTTTAAGTATTTTAAAAATATAAAATTATGAAATTTGATTTAAATAGATTTTGAAAGGTTTTAAAATAAATAAATTATGATTTTTCTATGTGTTAAAAATGTAATTTATGAATGGATTAACTGGATTTTTGAAATATAACTTATGTTTGAAATTTGGAATTTTGACTAAAAATGATATTTAAGTTACATGAATAAAATGGACTTTAATTTAATTTGGAAAATGGTAAATATAATAAATTGATTTATATTTGAATTTAAGTGATTTATTAAAGAATTATTGATTTTCTATAAATTTAAGTGGTTGAATAAATGACTATTGAAAATGAAATTTTAAAACATAACTTGACTTGAAAATGTGAAATTTGAGTTTTAACTAAAGATGTTAAATAAATTAAATAAACTGCAAGTTTAGTTAAATTTGTGAAATGGTAATATAAATCTGAAATGTTAAGTTTTAATTAATGAAAGGAACGTATAGGTTGAAACGTATAGGTTTTAATTTATGAAAGAAACGTATAGGTTTTAATTTATGAAAGAAACGTATATGTTTTAATTTATGAAAGAAACGTATAGGTTTTAAAAGTTTATGAAAGAAACGTATATGTTTTAATTTATGAAAGAAACATATAGGTTTTAATTTATGAAAGAAACGTATAGGTTTTAATTAATGAAAGAACGTATGGTGTTCTAATTAATGATAGGAATATGTAAATTCCAAATTAATGAAAGAAAGGTATAGTTTTAATTAATAAAAGAAACGTATAAGTTTTTAATTAATGAAAGAAACGTGTAAAGTCCTAATTAATGAGAGAACATGAAAGTTTTAATTAATGCAAGAACGTATAAGTTTTTAATTAATGAAAGAAACGTGTAAAGTTTTAAGTAGTGTGGTATTGATTTAATTAATAAATGTTCATTATTGTAATAGGAATATAATATTTAAAACGTACATTTGACACGTAGATTTTAATAAATGTAATGGTGTATTTTAAATTGATTAAAATGATAAATGTTACTTACTTTAATAATAAAATGTAAGTTGATAACATACATTTGATAAGCAAGTTTTAATTTATGTGAATGGCATACTTTAAATGATTAAGATAATAAAGTTTCTTTATTATAATAATAATGTAAGTTAATAAGGTGCTTTTAACTTAACATAAGAATTTCAGTTTAAATTGTATATTACAGTAAGAAAGTTTATTTAACTATAAGGCTATGATAAATTGACATGTTAAAATTTTAAGCTTATCAATACTTTGATTATATACAATGTAAAGTGGAAAGTAGTACATTCCAAAAATGCTATGATTCCTTAAGGTAACATTTCCAAAATGCTATGATAATTTAAAGGAATATTTCAAGTTTAATAAATTTAAAGAAATATTTAATGATTTGAAAATTTGGGTTTTATTTGAATGATATAATATTGAATTATTTTGAAATGGAAATGATACAATTGTGATATTGTTTTGAAATGAGTATGATATTTTGGTCTTGGAAGTATAAATTATTTGAAATAAATATCCATAGGTTATAATAACGATTGGTTGTTAAAGAGACCGGGATCGGATATTGTCTTATAGCCGGACAATACCGAAAACCACTTTAACAACTGTGTACGCGGTGGAGATTCTAGAATGAAGTAGGATGGTGGCGACGTTCTCGAGGTATGTTACGTGGACCCAACTCCCGTGAGTTGGCATATATGACTAAAACAGGAGCTATACCGGGCTACACAAAGGGTCGCACCCTTTCATCGAGCATGCTCCATCGGAAACTATTCTATTACTGTTGTGATTCGATTCGGTGGCGCCACTTTGATTCGGGGGTATTGTTCGAGGTGGACGGAAGCTGCTGGCTTGCCGTCACCACCGGTCCGGGAGTGCAAACGGTGTATCCACCCTGGCATTGCCTCGCGTGCCGTGTCATATCCTTATATCGAGCCCACTACGATTTTGGTTTTAAAGATTCGACCGCATTAAGGTTCACCATCCCCTTAACGCTATTTTCTATATGATTATACTTTACTGATTAGACACTACCGTATATAGCGTATATTACTATATAGTAAATAGTTTAACAGATCCTTAGAGGATGGGCGGTCCCAAGCATCCTTTAAGTTATTGATGCATTTTGTTACTGTTCACTTGAGTTGATTTACAGTTTATAAGTATTTTATGTCCTGACTCGAGGGTTTTGTGTTTTGCTTTACGCTCGGGTCAGATTGATTGAGTTAACATTCAAGATTCACCTTCAGAGTTGGAGCTTTCCTTGAAGATCCAGCCTTCTATTTTGTTTCAGTATCCAGTGTTTCAGTGATGTATCTTGTTACTCTTCTGTTGTATCTCATTTAACTCTGATGTATCTTATATTTTTTTAGTAGCTTCATGAACTACTATCTCTTTTACTTCCGCTGCATTATTATATACTCTGTGTCTGTGATCTGTGATTTTATTTATTGTATATTCTGAGGTTTGCCAAAATTTTATTTACAACGCGGTATTTTAAGCAATTCAATTCCGGCATGAGTGTCTATCTATACACTTACAACGGATGCGAATGGTTGAAAATACCAGGTCGTTACATGCTAGGTTACAATACTGACATATTTTAGCTGTAAGAAAGAGTATAATGAAAGAAGTCAACATAAGTTATAAAATATTTATATAAACCAAATGTAACAAATATTTAGTTGACATAACAAATGAATTCTTTTATAAAATAATTTACATTGGGCGCCATTTCATAAAAATGCACATACAATACCATTTATATACGAGCAACAAAAGTAACTTATATATATAGATATACTATTTAAAAATTAATATTTACATTTCAACTAACATCAAAAAAACAAATATAAACTTTATACTTTATATATGTCTTATGGAAAAAGAGAAAAAAAAAACAGAACGCAAAGTGGATCCAACGTTTGGAATTCAGGGATTAGTCTTGAAGCCTAATACACCGTCGAATCATTTTTATTAAATTTTTGGATAAATTTCAGTAGAAGAGTAGCAATTTATTTAAAATAACGTGGTGTGAAATGAATTGATGGAATAAATAAAGTAACGTATTATTAGTACCCAAATAATCAAATGACACAATACGTCGGTTTCTTAATAACGACAGTAACGTTCAATTTGCTAAAAGTTAATTTGGGACGTTATCTTCGTCTTATTTGTAAGCGATTGATATATCATACCTCTTTTAAATTTAAGATCAGCTCATGGCACGACGTATGAAAACTCAAATTCCATCGCATCATAGAAATGTATGAACTTAGCAATTTTTTTTTGCTATAAATGATGTAAAACACCACTGCTTATTAAATTTACCATGTACTGCTTTTAAATACTTCCAAAGAGTTTGTCAATTTATTTAAAAGCTATAAAATGATAGGAGTGAAAAGAGAAAAAAAGAAAGAAAGAATATATATATATAACATGGGGAGATGGACGAAGATACAGATGGTGGTACGTATCTTGTTCTATTCATAAGTAAATATCACCACGTTAACTTCCTTTGCATATTTTTAATTGCTATAACCAATGCTTTCATATATAACAGGCCCAATCTTATATACATAACTACATATTATAAAAGGCTATGAAAACTTATATACACACACCTTATAGTATAATATATATAACTAGATAAAATGTATATATTAGATAATAGAATACAATAATATAGATGAAAAGAGAATTGCAGCAAGCTAAAATTTATAATAAAAAACAAAGTGTTGCAGAAGTTGAAAACAACAACTAATGCAATAATATTTATTATAAGTTTCGAAATCCATTAGACAAAAGAAAACACAGCTTTTATAACATGTCCATTAAACAAAATAGACTATATATAGTACTAGTACATATTCATGCTATATGTAAACATTTAAAAACGAAACATATATTTCAATATGATACGCATACCGTTTATAAAAATATGGATGACGAGGGGAGGAGGCATGGAGTGGGTTGTGGCTCTTGACAGGTGGTTCGACCTGTGGTGGTGGAGTCTTGACGAAGCTATAGGAAGGAGAACTGGTCCTTTTTCATTTTTCCATCATATGTGTTTTAGCATTGTAATGGGAAAAATCTCTTTTTTTTCAAGAAGCAACAGAGAGGAAAAAAAATGAAGCTAAATAGGCTCAGAGACTACATGTTATAAATATTTAATATAGTTGAACGGTAGGAATGAGTAATCCAGCAACTAAAATTGAAACCATGAAAATAGAGAGGTCAATCGCTAGAATTTAGGAGGTATGAATGGTAATGGCTATTTGAATTGTATACCAAATATATAAATTTATATTCCATTATTAATTGAATAAGAGAAATGAATGGGTGGAGAATGAGCTGACCATTTATGATATACTGTTACATATAATTTATTAAAGAAGAAATGGTAGAATAATGATAGATTTGAATTATATACTGGTTTGATAACGGTCAAGTTGATAAGGTGGATACTTAAACAATTTATTGCTTGATTGGAAAGCACATGAGTATGGAAAGGCAAGAATATGAAAATGGAAAAAGGAATGGACAGAGAAATTTAAGCGAAGATAAAATGTCCAGGAATAAATATAGAGTAGTGGGATGGTCACGATAATTCGATGGATAATTAAAGCAACTTTTTAATGCCACCAGCTGCACTTTCAAATTTGAAAAGGCAGAGTAACGGACCATAAAATCAATTGAAATGATGGATTTATAAAAGGAACCATGATGTGTACAATAGTTGAAACAAAAACATACATAAATAAATGAATATGAGACAAATGAAGATGAAGGGGGAAAGAAATAAACTATTCATGGGCGATGAATTTATAAACGGAACCATGATGTGTACAATAATTCAAACGAAAACGTACACAAATAAATGAAAATGAGACAAATAAAGATAAAGGTAACCTTTTATATAATATAATCAATATTCATTTAATATTATATATATTCTTTCAAAATGTAAAGGCTACGTATGAATGAATTCATATATTCTTATCTTTGTACATAACAAACATGCAGACTACCAATTTTAATGCAGACCTTAAATCAACCCTTAAAACATATACTTCATATATGTAGTTAAATATAGTATATACTTCTCTTCTTCTTCGGCTCATATGATATATGAAACCCTTAACTATCGTATTTATAGCCGATGACATATGTATAGATATACTAAATATGCACTAAAATAAACTGGAAATGGTGACACAAAAACCCAAAATCAAATATATATATATTTAACATGACTAGAAATCAAACTTTAGTAAAACTATATACTAGTATCAAGACTAACACACACACACACACACATATATATATAGCTATTATAACACGTATAAATAAAATAAAACTCGGTATAAATATGCTTTACTATATATATACACTTCAAATAGACCATCATACATATACAGTGGTTTTCCAAAATTAATATATATGGAACGTACTCAATATGCTTAAAATTTACACACCTTGCTGAAAAGCAAAAGGAGACCGTAAATTTATTACCCACACTATTGATATTTATACCCAACAGAAATGAACTATGCTATCCAATTTACATCAAACTTAACTTATATTATAGTATAAATAATAGTTTATAAAGTTTTTGTACTAGATCTTATAGGTATAACCATAACCAAACTTTAAAATATATGTACACAGCTCGCACTACAAATCATTAATATACATAACATATTTTCTTTTTTTCAAAATTTTATTATTAATAATTTCTCAAAATCCAATTCAATACGTTAAATACCAATTAAAAATTGCTAAAATTTTATGGGTCGTTACACTCTCCCCCACTCAAAACTTTTCGTCCCCGAAAAGGTAGGAGGTAGGAGAATAGAACAACCAGAAATAAAATAGATTAAAAGAAAAGATAAACAATTAATTTAAAAATATATAAATTTTATTTGAAATATTTATTTGATAACTTCATTTGAAATTTAATTTTCTTTAATACTTTAATACTTTTCAAACTCCTTTGAAAACAATCATTTACATTATTACTTATATTTGCAAAGAAGCTATTGAAATATTAAATCCAAAATTCATAAATTTTTATTTTATTTCAAGATACCTTCCAAATATTATTATTAGATCACAAATCTTTTTTAAAAAAAAATTTGTTTTATTTTAGATAAATAACTTCGAAAATATTTATAACACTAAAATTTCTATTACCATGTAGTATATAATTAGACAATATTTTAAAGGATATATCCAACAAGGAAGGAAGGTAGATTTGGAAAACCGAATCAAGGTGTATAACTAAACTGAGCAGATAAGGTAGATGCAAGGAATAGTATCGGGCACGAATAATTAATCTAGAACCATAAGAATTTAAATTTAAATATTAATTCAAAATTTCTTTGTTGGGAAAAATACTTTTATAATAAATACCTTTGTAATAAAAATTTTATAATAAAATACTATTATATCGAAATAAATTTCCCTTTCGAAAATACTTTTATAACTCGATGTTTCAACAAGTTTATCCTCGTTCTTCCAGACTCTGGCCATGCTTTGATCAGGCGCAAAGCTAGAATTCTTCAAGTACTAGTAGACTTGTTTCAACACCCAGTGAAAATACTTGAAAAACCTTTAAAACAGATATGGAAAGTACAATCCAAACAAAACAACCAAACCAAAACCTTTGTCAGACCATGGTTCGTAGATACACAATAGTTACGCCTGGATCCCTAAGGAAACAATCTGTATCCGTAAGCTTTCTCAGCCCTGTGAGTTACGCCATGATGACTAGTAGAGTGCAGGATACACAATGGTTACGCCTGGGTCCTCCAGGAATCAATCTGTACCCCTAGGCTGTCTCAGCCAGGCAGTTTCGCTACTATTCACGACCTACACAGATTGCAGGATACACAATGGTTACGCCTGGATCCCCCAGGAAACAATCCGTACCCTTAGGCTAGACTCGGCTAGGCAATTACACTATGCAGTCGCGAGAGAAAAAAAAAACCATGGGTTACGCCACGGTGGGAGCACTCGAGTATTACATCCGGAAAACCAAAAATCAGAGAGAATAATATCGATAGAATGAATCCACGATGTGGCCACAAAGCGGATATCAAGCAGAAGGCACTTTCCGTATCTTTACTTCGAAAATATATATCATATAGTACCTTTTCAAATCACTTTCAAATGTCCTACTTATATAAAGTCCATATATATAGGATTCCATTTTTCCCAAATCGAATACTTTCCAAAATCAATAGTAGATCAAATCATACTTATATAGACTTCGATTATATAAAATCTCTCTCCAAAATGAGTACCTTTCAAATCAATAGATTTCAAATCAACTTCATACTTATACAATTCATTTTATATAAGTTCGACCACTCCCAAATCAAGTGCTTAATAATATAAGGTTCTCAAATTTCAAATCATTTCAATATCAATTCAGTTTCAAAAACATATATGATTTCAACAAATTTTCTTCCAAATTAAATATCTAAATTTCAAAGTTCCCAAAATAATTAGAAAATTATCCCATTTTCCCAATTAAAATAATTCAAGTCAAACAAATTCATTTCCAAAATCAACATATAAGTACTGGTTTTTGATTCCAGTTTAATTTCAAAACCAAATATTTTCCCAAAATCAATTATACTCAAAATGGTTTCCAAATTTATAATTATCCCTTTTTTTTAAACTTCTAAACTATCTATTCTATGTGAAATATCCAATTTACCTTTCTGAAAACCATTATTCAACTATTTTTTTTCAAAATATTTCAAAAGTAAATTTATATTCTTTATCAAACATTTTATCCTCTTCGAAATTTCTTAGCTTTGAAAATTTAATATTGATTTGGAAGTGTTCGAACATTCAAAATAGTTAGGGAAATCAAATTTCCAATTCAAGACTTGAAAATCAACAATAAATAGATAGGATTATACCAAATCAAATCCGAAACTCGAGACTGAACACCGGTCTCATTTTAAATTGTTTCAAATATGTACTTATATCTTTCTAAAATATCAAATTAGACTTCAGAATTTTAAATCAAAAATGGTTTTACAAAATCACTTGCATAGCGAAGCTATTAAAGTAGCCTCTCCCCCACTCTGAAACTCGAAAATCAATGTCGATGATGCGTGCACTCATCACCGAAATTATTTTCCTGCGACATAAGTGAGTTCTGGACTTCTATTTTCTTGAAAACTTCTTTGAAATTTCTTCAAAATTATTGGAATTCATTTGAACTCATTTGAAACATTTCTTATTAGGAAAAATACTTTTAAATCGTATTATTTTTATATATTTTCCAAAATCTTAAAACAAATTTCAAAATACCGAAATTCAATTCTCGAATTTCAAATTTAACACTACAGTTATAAATCATTTTTATATAAATCAATTTCTTATAATTTTTCAAAATTTCAAATCCTTTCAAAACCTTTTTATATAGAATAACATTTCTTATTTACTTTATATATATAGGTATATAATCCTTATCGAAAACATTTTCACTTTTATATATATAAAAAATCATAGCTATAAAATTTCGGTATAAACAATTTCAAAAATACAAACAAAACCCATTTTCAAAGGATGATTCAAGAATGGATTTCAAAACAAAGATCGCGATTTAATTTAGAGGAACTCCAATCAATAGAATCCTGATTCGAAGACGGACTCGATCGAAGATGAGATAATTAAATTACAAAATAGAAGATGGATATACTTCTATAAATTGTGGGCGACCTTTACCGGTCAACCGTGATTCCAAAATTAGATCGGTGTAGAATTCTGAGGCAATTCGACATTCGATCGCCAGAGATATAGAATTCGGCATAACAAGATATAGCAGCATCGTAAACCAAGGATACAGAAATCTTCGGTAAGTCAATGCCAATTGAAAAGGAGTTTTCACCTCCTTTGCAAATCGTTCAGTGGAGTTATAGGATACTCCGGAATCAAATGAATATAAATAGGGAGAGACAGAATGAATTTCGGAACCGAGGGACATTCCGAAATTCAAAGGAAATCGAGTCAAAAGGAAGAGATTCAACTCGAGCGAAAGTGATTCGGTAAATAAATTTACTATATATGCTAAGTTTTGCCTAGAGCCAAAGCTCTGATACCAACTGTAACGACCCGCTATTTTGGACCATTCAAATCGACAATAAAACCATACATATCTGACTTGAATAATTCAAAATACCGAATTGTTAATTTAAATTTGGCAAAACTTAAAATATACATTAAATAAATCAATCACAGATCACAGAGTAAATAGTGCAGCGAAATAGATAAAGAATCGTAGTTCATGAAGCTACTATATATATGGGAGTTAGAAAAATACAACCGAATAGTTCAAATGTAGTGAATTCTCCAATGCAACATATGACTTCTCTGAACCAATCAACTTGAAAGGCTGGAATCTGAATCGATAGTTGGATTTCCAAACGAAGCTCCAAATTCCAAAGGTGAGTCTCAAATGCTGTATCACTCAGTCTGACCCGAGCGTAAATCAAAACACAAAACACTCGAGTCAGGATTAACATTCTTATATTAATAAATCCAACTCAAGTAAAATATCAACTGAAATACAAATAACTTAAAAGATGTGTAACGACGCGGATTTTTCGCGCTCGAAAATCGACATCCATACTTCATATCGTATTCGAATGTCATAGATTCGACCGTTCAAATCTGATTCGCCGGAGCTTATAACAACATTAAGTAAATAACACAGCAGAATAAAAGAATAATACATTGATATACAGCTTTGATACAATATCTGATACAACAGATGATCCAATAGATATCAATATACATCAGAGATATGATACAATAAAATAGCAGTAGAAAAGAAAATAGATGACATCTAGCAGCGGAACAATATAACTCTAAGATAGTCTTCAAAATAGAACACCGAGAACTGCAACTCCATTTCCAAGAACCAATCCAGCAATAGCTCGAACTCCCAATAACCATGCACCAAGCTAAGCAAGACTGGTGTGGTCCAAAGACTGAACTAACTCTAGATAATCTACTAAACCTGACTATCTGAAAAACCCAAACTCTAGACTGCTCGTGTAGAAAATAATGAGCACCCAGAGTTTAGGAAAGAAACAATAAACTACGGATCAGTCGTGGGACTGGTGTGAGCAACAAAAACAGTTTATCTTTTAAAACATTCAACAAAAGATTTTCAAGGTCAATTCGCAATGCTTTTTAAAAATGAGACTACCATAAGGCCTCCCGCATACACACACAATGAAACGCAGAATCGGAGGAGATTTCTCCTTATGATAGTCAAAGATGCTTGATACACGTTAAATAGAAACATTTGATATTATTACTAGTGCATAGTGTAGGAAAATAATTTCGAAAGTAAAGATATAAATCTTAGCCAGCATAGACATTTCGCACTTATGCCTACTATAGCTACCATGTTCAATAGCAGGTTACCTCCACATTCCATGGCAGGTTATACAACTAAAACCGTACAAGTCTCGTATTGTTTCTTTGGATTTCCAACAAATGGTCAGGCCAAGGAACTTCCCATTTCCACATGAGAACGCCTCTGGAAGGACGTCCCCGAGAACCTAACCGGATCTCTGCCAACACAAGGCCGGGTTACCCCTAACTGGGTAACTACTGACACGAGTATCCCATCCCCCGGTCCTTTAGGACCTTTATCCGAGCGCTCGTAATCAATCATCACACCAAAATAATAAGTGTTTCAACATGAGTAAGTATCTGGGCTCCATACCATGATACCACCCCTTTCCAGAAGGAAATGCACATACCCTAAAGGGAGCTACCCCTCATAACCTTTCCGCATCTTTCCTGTTTTGACCATTTCGGGGTGTGAGGCTCGATGAAGTCTCGTCCACAAAGCCACGCTTTATACAAAAGCTGTGCTTTGGGTCAACAAATGATCATAGAAATGATCACAAAGATAAACGATCAAACAAATGATCATATCACAAATGATCAAACAATGATCATTTCGCAGCAACACTCAGCATGTCACATTACCAAAATTGGGAATATATCACTAATAACCATCAACTACATAACCTCTGAGCTCGTACGTCTCAGAGAAGAGTGTTAAGCTAAGAGAATAAATTCTCCTCCACCAACAGAAATATATTTTAAAGAAATCAGCTTTATATCTCAATTGTAATGTCAGACATACAATCCATACAAGTCTGTTCTGGGTTCGAATAGAACCGAAGGCACTTACAAAGATGTCCTTGCAATCCGGATATTCACAAACCCGATCGGATTTCCCATCACTTAGGGAGTCTCTATACCGGCGTGACTCAGTGCGAAGACAATCGATAGGTCATTCTATCGCTCTCGCAAATACCCGGTCTTCATCACCGGTCTTCAAATGCTATCCATAACGTCAAATCACATATTCGGAATGGGTTATACGACACAAAGGTCCTTTCCCGGCTAAACCGAGTAGTGAGCGAAAACATTTAAAACATATGGATATGGGATTTCAATTAAGTCACAACTTGATAATTCAAAACTTTCTTTTCAAATGGTTTAAACCAATTACCATTTCAAATCTTTAACAAAAAGATTTATTTCACAAAATTCCATTTACGGATTTCAAAACAATTTCCATTTCATTTGGATTAACTCGTTTAAAATCTTTAAATTAAAGATTTATCTTATAGCTTTCAAACCGTTCCCAAATATTCACTTTCAAAATTCATTTCCAAATTTTCATCGATAACTTGGTAAACTATTTCAGTTAAACTTGAAATCCCTTTTTATATAATTTGAAATTCGTTTCTCCTATGAAAGCCTTTTTATCATTTAGAAACAACAGTCTTATTTCGAAAAAAACCCGATTTCATTTATACAAGTTACAATCTTTGGGTTAATTCAAATTCCCAAAAATAATACTTTAAAAATGGTTTAACTCATAATGACTAGTATAATATCGTTAATCCCTAGTTTCAAATTACAGAATTCAATTTGAATATTGAATTCAAATTTAAATCAAAGTATTTAAATTCCAACACTTAATCCAGTTATTCAAAATAAATTTCTATCTTTGAAATTCCCTTTCAAAAGATTTTCACTTCAAACCCAATCCATTTTCAAAACATTTGAATTTAAAAATTCAAATACAAACCTATTTTCAAAAATCTGTGACTTAATTGATTTCCTCGTGAAATCCATATTTGTGTGTGTATTGTGTGGTCTAAGGGTTTAACTGTGACGCCCCACCTCTATACCCATGCTAGCCAAGAACACTCCGGAGTAGTGCTGTCAACTAGCACGGAGAATAAGGCTGTTGAGGAGCGACCATCCATGTAATTGCTTATCACACGGTGGCTATAAATAATCTTCGGAAACAAACATAGAAATAATCATATCACAAATCAGTCACAGATATCCATATCACAAAGGCGGAAGAAGATATGAATATATAACTAACACATGAAAGTGTACATCAAAGTAGTGGTCGATAAGATCCACGATAATACAAAAGAATAGCAACACGTGCTATACAAAAGAATACAACTATGAGTCTATATCTCAAGTGTATACAACAAAAACTGCTAATCTAAACAGTTAGCCAAAAGTCAGAGTGATGAATCCCTGGGAAGAAGTCAAGCAGAAGCACCTGTAACATCTCGGTCTGACCCGAGTATTATTTAAGAAAATAATAAACGGATCAGTCTAGCTATAAATATCAGATGACATGATATAACATAAAAGATATGGCATAAACATAAACATCCATAACGACATACCACTATAAGTATGTAAATAATGATCAACAGAAGATCAATCAATAAGAGATAATCAATATCACAAGAATCTTCTCAAAGATTCGAAGAGGGCATCATACCCTAAACTTGTACTCATAACAAGTCAATGACATAAATTCCAGAAATCAACACGAGAAATCCAGAAATCATAAAAAGGGAAAGAGGCCTATCACATGACGGTCCGAAGACCAAGGGGAGCTACCCCACATGTGTGAATGGAATCACACAGATTGAGGTCCAGACTAACCAAAAAGCAAAAAGGTATGTGTGAGTGGAATCACACAAGTGGTGTCTAGTCTAACCTCGCAACAAGAGACATCGCACAGTTGCTAGTCTAAATCATCAGAATGATCGTCATGATCAACGAGAAGTGTCAATTACACTAAGCTAGTAAATATAGAAGTTTAGCTTCATGTCCCATAACCACTTGCTTAACTTAAATATTTACGAACAAACTGTAAATCTTCACTAATAAAATTGTCACAAGAGGTTCAATCGAACAAGTCCAAGAATTAACCGACGAAGTGAACGCAAGCGTTCATACCACTTGTTTTACTAAGTCGTTTAATTAGATTTCTCATCCGAGTGAGGTAAAGGTTTGTATATACTAATAGATTGGAAAACGGTTTAAGAAAAGAGCTTTGTTATTAAAAATAGAGTTGAAATTGTTTGTTAAAAGAGTTTTGATATTTACTACTAGTATTGAAACCTTTATATTATAAAGTGACAAAACACAGAAGCAATTGTAGAAACAATCAATCACAAAGATCACATTCGAAGATGTGATAAAAATCCAAGGAAATCAGTTCAGCAAGTTCTGTTGAATGCTTTTCAGATAAGATCCCCTACGGAGGGGGGGTCCAGGGGGTGGCAACCCCCCAAGGTGGGGGTGCGGGGGCAACGCCACCGCTTACGGGGTTCGACCTGCCCGGTCAGGTCGTGGGGGTCCAGGGGGCAGCGCCCCCGGCGGGGTGCGGGGCAGCGCCCCGACCAAAACGGTACGACCTAGTGAAGACAAAATGAGGTCTAACGACCTAAGGGGAATAGGGTCGAGCGACCTATAAAACTCGCGACCTAAAAGTTAGCAAGGTCGAACGACCTATAGAGGCATAGGGTGCAGCGACCTAAAACATCGCGACCTAGTGAAGACCTAAGGGAGGCGAGCGACTTATAAAACTCGCGACCTAAAAGTTAGCAAGGTCGAACGACCTATAGAGGCATAGGGTGCACCGACCTAAAACATCGCGACCTAGTGACCTAACGGTTTAAGGGTCTTGCGACCTAACTGGAAACAAGGTCCAAACGACCTAACGACTTAAAGTGAAACTTGGCTGAGCGATATAAGGTCGGAGACGACCTACGACTTAACTCCGTGTGAGCGACCTACGACCTATGGTTGCTACGACGTAACGAGTTCCAATAGTGAAGGCTTAAGGTCTAACGACCTAAGGGGTACGACCTAAGGTCTTACAACCTAAGGTGTTGAGGTTGGACGACCTAACCAAATTGCATAGGCCATACGAGCTAACTGGAAACAAGGTCCAAACGACCTAACGACTTAAAGTGAAACCTGGCTGAGCGATATAAGGTCGGAGACGACCTACGACTTAACTCCGTGTGAGCGACCTACGACCTATGGTTGCTACAACCTAACGAGTTCCAATAGTGAAGGCTTAAGGTCTAACGACCTAAGGGGTACGACCTAAGGTCTTACGACCGAAGGTGTTGAGGTTGGACGACCTAACCAAATTTGAGTTAAAAAAAATAAACTTTATTTTATCAAAATCTAATTGTACAATCTAACTTGAATTATACTTAAAGTTTTATTTAGACTCATATTTATTTGATTTTAAATTTAAAAACTAGAATTTAAATCTGTTCAAAACTGTTACAGGTTTAAAACCTGAACAACTTCAACCCGAGCCTCCCCCTTATCTACTTCGAGCAACACATGAAGCTTCCCCGAGAAAATCAACAGCCTGCTTCGAGTTTCCTCACCTTCATAAATTCAAACCCATCTTCTTCATCAATGCGAAAAACCTCAGATGCACAGAACTCCACCTCGTGCACGTGCACAATGACGTTGGCCGGCTCCAGTCATCACCGATGGCTTCTACACACCAGCCAGCACCCACGCATCCACCTCTGACCATCCAAACTTCCTTACGCACGCGAAATCAAATTTGAGTAGCTCAAACTCAAACCTGGAAACGTGACCAGGTTTCGCCATCATCCTGGAAACACGGCTCGTTCACGAAACGTCGACCACCAGGAAGCTTCAAACTCCGGCTACCCACCCTCCAATATCCCCTCTATCTTTTCGCAAAGTGGCATGGCACTCGGTCCATCATCGATGATGAAATCATCGAGCTACAGAACACAAAATACACTCGAGCCAAACCCTACTTTCGATCCAACCAACTAATCCTTGCATTAGAAATTTTCTTTAGCATTTTTCCTATACTCGAGGATCATCAAGCTAGCTTTACATCAAGTTGCAGCATTTAAGAACCGCTGAATCTCCAGAATTTTACAAAAAAGCATTTTTGGTTCAAAAATGAACAGCACCTAGAATACTTAACTAAAAATCATCATCTTTGTTTTAAAAATCTTAGCTTTGTATGTTAAATCAAGTTATGAAATCGAATCAACAATTTACAACATTCGAATTTTTCACATTAATTCCTTTTTTACTGTAAACTCAAAGATTCCGAACCAATTATTCATTTTTAAAACCTATAATTATTTTTAGATGAAATGTTACATGATTTCAAACAACCTTTATTTACAAATCATACACCAATTCGAATTCAACATTAAGTTATTTAATTTTTTTTGAAAATTGAACCTGTTACTAACACACAGAGCATATATTTTAAACAAGATTGAAACCTGTTGCCTGTAAACAAAAATATGTTACAGACATGCACTCCATATCTACATATATATATATATATCTAAACATACAGATATATTTAACAGCTAACAACATTTCATAATGCATTCAAGTATCAACCACAATATTGAGATATAGAAGTAGATCATGGGTGGAAAGTTGCTCACCGTGGTTTCCAGAAAAAGAACAGAGCCTGTATTTGAGTTTTCATCTGAAAATTCTAGTTCCATTTTGATTTTCAAGTTCGAAAACTTGAACACTTGCTTTTGATCTCTGGTTTGACTTGTTGATTGTTGTTTAAAGTTGAATTTCTTTTGTTTAAATTGTAAATGATACTCACTTCAATTTTTTTCTTAGCCTTGAACTGATCGAATGTGATGAGGATGGATATACAAGAAGAAGTATACAGGGTGTTTTCATTTTGTACAACAAGTCATGGCTGAAGATGCTTTGATAAGCTAGAGGTATGTTGCATTTATTGTTAAGTACTTTCTGTTTCTACTTAAATATATTTGCTGTCCTTGCATTTTGTTTGCATTACTTCTTACAGGCTACTTGAAATATTTATTTTCCTTAGTATTGTTTAAGTGTACATATATAAAAATTTATTATGGTTATTGTTATAAATTTTAAATTTAAGTATTTAATTCTATTTCTAACACAATTGCATATTTTGTGTTAAAGTTTTTATATATCAACATTTTGTAAGTCATTTATTTATTAAATACAAATACAATCTTCAAATTCAAATTTTAAGGTAAATTTTAAATAACTTCTATATTGCTTTGTACATTGCTTTACAATATATTTTATTTGTTCATACTTATCTAGATTTTATCTAATGTGGTACTCAATATTCTATATTTAATTTGTTCTTAGATATTTGTATTTTGTTTTATTTTACTTTGTATATTTTATTTGTCTTTCTTTTGTTTGCATGATTGTTTATTTTCAGTTTACACACTTATATTACTTTGTCTTGTTTTATCAGTTTGTAAGTATACATGCTTGACCACATTTTGTTTGCTCTTCTTACTTATGTCTTTGATTTGTTTGACATGAGCTCTAACATTGTCTTTTATTATCTTGTTTTTTTTTACCTATTTCATTTTATTTTATACTGATTTTCAATTAATTCCACAATTTATTATTTACTTCCACAATTTTAAATCAAAAATGAATTTAATTATCAATTTAAAATAAATTAAAATTCAGGATCGTTACAGACTTCCCCCCTTAAAAGAATTTCGTCCTCGAAATTCGCAGGCACGAAAACAACACAGAGATAGACAGATTCGATCTCCTATAATTCCTCAAACTTAAGATATGAATTCCGGACTCAAGTCGGAACATCTCAGAATACATACCAATTTGTCCCTCTTCGGACTTTGGTATTCACGAGAAATTACAAAGAATTTCAAATTTGGTTTTAAACAAAATCGTTTTATTGATATAATTCAATTTAGCCTTCATATTTCATTAACCAATTTAACTCAATTTAAATTTCAAATTTATTCAAAATTTCTAATTTATTTAAAATTTCCAATTTCAATTTTCAAATTCATATTCATTAAAGTTTAAATCAAAAAATGATAAGAAATCGATGAAGATATGAAATAAGAATTTCCTACAATAATTCATAGGGCCATCATCGCACCGAAACTTCTTTCTGGAGCTGTCACGAAGAAATGAAAAGAATTTGGAAATCGAATCAAAAGAATTTAGAAACGAATCAAAGGAGATTGAGAAGAAAATTATTTCCACTGTTGTTACAGAGTATTGACCAATTATAGTCGTGTTTTCCTGTCCCCTATCTCGTCCTCTTCTTGCACTCATACTTGCTATCACTGGATAGTAAGAGAATTTACTGAGGCATTCAAACGGATATCTTAGGGATTACTCATTCTAGGATTTACTTCATCCTATCTCTAATGAGTAGCTTAATGTGTAATACTCCTGAGCTAATGTTTAACCATAGCTCTGATACCAAATGTGACGAGAACGGATTTTTTGCGCTCGAAAATCGACATCCATACTTCATATCGTATTCGAATGTCATAGATTCGACCGTTCAAATCCGATTCGCCGGAGCTTATAACAACATTAAGTAAATAACACAGCGGAATAAAAGAATAATACATTGATATACATCTTTGACACAAAATCTGATACAACAGATGATCCAATAGATATCAATATATATCAGAGATATGATACAATAAAATAGCAGCGGAAAAGAAAATAGATGACATCTAACAGCGGAACAATATAACTCTAAGATAGCACAATTTTAAATCAAAAATGAATTTAATTATCAATTTAAAATAAATTAAAATTCGAGATCGTTACAGGATGTTTGGGATAACCATCCTCTAAGGGTCCATGGAACTTTCTACAAGGTAGAAATATACACTATAACACCGTGGTCATTTCAGCTTAATTTATACTTCAAAACCAAATCTCATTTTCACTTCAAATATCTCTATATTTCCCAAAATAGTATTTATATATATTAAATAATTTATACAGTAAAGTATTTTCAATTTCCTCAACTTAACAAAATGTTCCAACATCAACCCGACCTTCCCATTCAAATTAAATTCAATCTCAATTTATCAATTTAAATTCAACTCAATTTAAATCAAATATTACTACTAAATCTATATATACAATTTCCATTTATATAATATCTTAAGAATCAAATTTATTAAACCATATATTTCTTTCCAAAATTATAGAAATTATTTTCAAAATATTTATATGGACCAACGGTGTCTATATATATTTCCTTTCATATTGTCAAGTGCTACGGATATTTATCATTTCAATCCGTATACTAAATATATACGGGTAGATATCATTTCAACCCGTAATCCCAAATTCAATTAAATGAAAATCGCTTGGGTTTATCATTTCAACCCATAACGATTTTCTCCTATTCTAAAGTATGTTCGGGTATGTATCATTTCAACCCATAGTGATTTCTAAACTACAGGGAACTTGCAAATTGATAACAGAAAATACAATAAAATAACAGGCATATATCATCAATAACAATATAATATAAACAACAGGATATGGTGTCATATCCCGTAGGTGAACAGTTACAGATAATAGCATATATAACAAAATTAAATAACAACAGCAACATATTTCGATTGTCGTTTCAATAGAAATCAAATTTAATGAATAAAAAATATGTTAATCGTGAGTGATTACTCACCTCTCGAGCCTAGAGAATACAGAAGATGACACGAATATGCATACTGCTATAGACACAGAAATTTGAATTATGAATCGAAGCAAAGCAAAATCGGCACGAATTCAACGATCAAAGCTGATAACAAGAATTGATGGAACAAGTCAGAACGGGATTGGCGAAGATAATGGTATGAGTGGACTCATATATATATAACTATATATAACTATATATATAAAGTCATATTCTAAATTCAACACATATTAAATTAAACTAAATATATATGTATTTATATTTTCCAAAATCATTGTTTTTTATTTAAAACACATAAATTAGAATCAAGCATATATACAATATGGAATTTGAAATAAATACTTATATAAACAGGCTAATTTTAATCATGTGCTAGGTTACAATACTGACATATTTTAGCTGTAAGAAAGAGTATAATGAATGAAGTCAACATCAGTTATAATATATATATAAGCCAAATGTAACATATATTTAGTTGACATAACAAATGAATTCTTTTATAAAATAATTTACATTGGGCGCTATTTCACAAAAATGCACATACAATACCATTTATATACGAACAACAAAAGTAGCTTATATATATAGATATACTATTTAAAAATCAATATTTACATTTCAACTAACATCAAAAAAACAAATATAAACTTTGTACTTTATATGTTTTATGGAAAAAGAGAAAAACAAAACAGAACGCAAAGTGGATCCAACGTTTGGAATTCAGGGATTAGTCTTGAAGGCTAATACATCGTCGGATCATTTTTATTAAATTTTTGGATAATTTTCAGTAGGAGAGTAGCAATTTATTTAAAATAACGTGGTGTGAAATGAATTTATGGAATGAATAAAGTAACGTATTATTAGTACCCAAATAATCAAATGACACAATACGTTGGTTTCTTAATAACGACAGTAACGTCCAATTTGCTAAAAGTTAATTTAGGACGTTATCTTTGTCTTATTTGTAAGCGATTGATATATCATACCACTTTTGAGTTTAAGATCAGCTCATGGAACGACGTATGAAAACTCAAATTCCATCGCATCGTATATTTATTATTTTCTGTTTAGAAATGTATGAACTTATCAAATTTTTTATATTTTTTTGCTATAAATGACGTAAAACACCACTGCTTATTAAATTTTCCGTGTACTGCGTTTAAATACTTCCAAAGCGTTTGTCAATTTATTTAAAAGCTATAAAATGAACGGAGTGAAAAGAGAAAAAAAGAAAGAAAGAATATATATATATATATATATATATATATATATATATAAGAAAAAAACATGGGGAGAGAGACGAAGATACAGATGGTGGTACGTATCTTGTTCTATTCATAAGTAAATATCACCACATTAAATTCCTTTGCATATTTTTAATTGCTATAACCAATGCTTTCATATATAACAGGCCCAATCTTATATACATGGCTACATATTATAAAAGGCTATGAAAACTTATATATATACACCTTATAGTATAATATATATAACTAGATAAAATGTATATATTAGATAATAGAATACAATAATATAGGTGAAAAGAGAATTGCAGCAAGCTAAATTGAATAATAAAAAAACAAAGTGTTGCAGGAAGTTGAAAACAACAACTAATGCAATAATATTTATTATAAGTTTCGAAATCCATTAGACAAAAGAAAACACAGCTTTTTATAACATATCCATTAAACAAAATAGACTATATATAGTACTAGTACATATTCATGCTATATGTAAACATTTAAAAACGAAACATATATTTCAATATGATACGCATACCGTTTATAAAAATATGGATGACGAGGGGAGGAGGCATGGAGTGGGTTGTGGCTCTTGACAGGTGGTTCGAACTATGGTGGCAGAGTTTTGACGAAGGTATAGGAAGGAGAACTGGTCCTTTTTCATTTTTCCATCATATATGTTTTAACATTGTAATGGGAAAAATCTCTTTTTTTTCAAGAAGCAACAGAGAGGAAGAAAAAATGAAGCTAAATAGGCTCAGAGACTACACGTTATAAATATTTAATATAGTTGAACGGTAGGAATGAGTAATTCAACAACTAAAATTGAAACCATGGAAATAGAGGGGTCAATCGCTAGAATTTAGGAGGTATGAATGGTAACGGTTGTTTGAATTGTATAACAAATATATAACTTTATATTCAATTATTAATTGAATTGGAGAAATGAATGGGTGGAGAATGAGCTGTCCATTTATGATATACTGTTACATATAATTTATTAAAGAAGAAATGGTAGAATAATGATAGATTTGAATTATATACTGGTTTGATAACGGTCAAGTTGATAAGGTGGATATTTAAACAATTTATTGCTTGATTGGAAAGCACGTGAGTATGGAAAGGCAAGGATATTAAAATGGAAAAAGGAATGGACAGAGAAATTTAAGCGAAGATAAAACGTGCAGGAATAAATATAGAGTAGTGGGATGGTCACGATAATTCAGTGGATAATTAAAGCAACTTTTTAATTCCACCAGCTGCACGTTCAAATTTGAAAAGGCAGAGTAACGGACCATAAAATCAATTAAAACGATGGATTTATAAAAGGAACCATGATGTGTACAATAATTGAAATGAAAACATACATAAATAAATGAATATGCGACAAATGAAGATGAATGGGAAAGAAATAAACTATTCATGGGCGATGAATTTATAAAAGGAACCATGATGTGTACAATAATTAAAACGAAAAAGTACACAAATAAATGAAAATGAGACAAATGAAGATAAAGGTAACCTTATATATAATATCATCAATATTCATTTAATACTATGTATATTCTTTCAAAATGTAAAGGCTACGTATGAATGAATTCATATATGCTTATCTTTGTACATAACAAACATGCAGACTACCAATTTTAATGCAGACCTTAAATCAACCCTTAAAACATATACTTCATATATGTAGTTAAATATAGTATATACTTCTCTTCTTCTTCGGTTCATATGATATATGAAACCCTTAGCTATCGTATTTATAGCTGACGACATATGTATAGATATACTAAATATGCACTAAAATAAACTGGAAATGGTGACACAAAAACCCAAAATCAAATATATATATATTTAACATGACTAGAAATCAAACTTCAGTAAAACTATATAATAGTATCAAGACTAACATATATATATATATATATATATATATATATAGCTATTATAACACATATAAATAAAATAAAACTCGGTATAAATATGCTTTACTATATATATACACTTCAAATACACCATCATACATATACAGTGGTTTTCCAAAATAATTATATATGGAACGTACTCAATATACTTAAAATTTACACACCTTGCTGAAAAGCAAAAGGAGACCGTAAATTTATTACCCACACTATTGATATTTATACCCAACAGAAATGAACTATGCTATCCAATTTACATCAAACTTAACTTATGTTATAGTATAAATAATAGTTTATAAAGTTTTTGTACTAGATCTTATAGGTATAACCACAACCAAACTTTAGAATATATGTACACAGCTCGCACTACAAATCATTAATATACATAACATATTTTCTTTTTTTTCAAAATTTTATTATTAATAATTTCTCCAAATCCAATTCAATACGTTAAATACCAATTAAAAATTTCTAAAATTTTATGGGTCGTTACACTGCTTCTCTTTGGGATTAAATCGATGACTCACCACTTCGATAGCACACATCGAACGAGGTATATGAAAGTACCACAATCGAACCATGAGGACCGAACATGACTGAATTAAGTTCCTTTGCCGACCCATGCAAGGCCTCACTTCCCTAACCAAGCGGCGCCTGCCAAAACATCTAGGCCGAATAGCACATACCGAACTATCCAAACCGAATGGTACAATGTCTCCCCCAGCTGAGCGATATTCATTGAGTTGCTAGCGACACCCTTCTTTAGCCAGCGACACACGCCATCCTTCCTCGACCAAATCATATATATAGGACAAACTGTCATATAGGCCGAACCATGTAAATATAGGCCGAGCCATTCGCATAGGCCGAACCACCCAAAATGGATCAATCCCTTACGTCTCCAATCTCTAACTAGCTCGAGTCTTATCCAGACTCAATCAACGTCTTTGTAATTATCACCTTGTAGTCGGGCCAAGTGACTGGATAACATTTGTCCCCTAAAGCACGTCTTGTTGCGTACATGACATGCTTTGAATCGAAGCAAGTTAGAGTTTCCAGAATGAAATCCATCATATTTTCTGAATATTCTTTATTTTTTAATTTTATCCTCCTAAAGTGTCGTATCCTTCTTTGGTTGTCATAAAGCTTGGTCGATTCCCAATAGTATAAATTCAGGATTGTAGTTCGCCAGTGGCCATCTGTGTTCGGTTCTTTTGGGCTAGTAAACTTTGTCTTTCAGATTGGCTTAGTTCGATATTTTATTTAAGTAGTCTTTCAGACGTCTCAGGTCATTGTATGCTCTGTTGCAATGGCTAGTAGGCATAGACGTTAATGGGGTGAGCCTAAAAGTAAGAGTGGAGCTTTCACGATTAAATCAATAAACATTACGCTAGCTTTTGTAGCTTCGGGTCGATATGCAATGCATGGCTCGCGATAGTCGTTGAAATCACACATGAATGTCAGAATGGGTCCAAAGGAACATAGCATTATTTATTCAAAAAAATCCAACTAATTCTTTTACCATCACCGAGATACGATCTGATATTCAGCACCCGAAAATGGTCGCCATGGCTGGCTGTAATGTCGACTATCAGCTTTGTGGGTGCAATCTCGGATTCTTTGAGTTCAGATATAACTATTTTGCGCAACATTCAATGTGAAATGTGGTTGGAGTGATCAATGTTGATGGTTGGTCTGGTCAAATCCTAGAGTCTTATCATGTAGAGTTAAGTCTGATAGTAAAAGGCTTTGAATGCTCTGATTGATTATCTGCAAATGGCCAAAGATCAGGCTTAGAAGCACGTTGAAGAAAATGTTGAGTAGGGATCAGCCTTGAGTTACGTGAAGCTGCGTAGTTGGATCTTGCTTTGAGTTTGGAGTTTCTTGTACATTCGAGTAACACACTTTCCATTCAACGCATTCATGATCTTTTATCCATCCTTTGGGTGGGAGTGATAGTCAGTTGCCAACGAGCTTAGGAATTGATTTAATGATTCTGTCACTAAGCATTCTTTCGGTTGTAGCCTTGAGTGGTTGTAAACACAATATATAAGTTTCAATATTGAGCTATCATAACCAATCTTTGGATGATCACGCTTCAGCTTCTAGTCTCGGGTTGATAACTATAATGATTGTACGGTTGAGTCTTGTCCTAGCTATGTTTATACTCCCACCTAAACTTCAAAGTAATAGAGTTGATCGGTGAATAGTTGGTTCACATTCATCATGCTTCTCGCTCATACCCCCAAGTCTAGGGCATATACGGATAAGTATGATGGCCAGCTATGCCCAATTTAGCTTTACTCTCTTTCCCGTTGAATCGTGGGATCAGGTAAATTGATGGGAGGCTATGTCTCGCCTATCCTGAATTGTATTTTATCTTTCATTCCAAGGGGTATACTTCGATGCCTTGTTAATTTATAGGCGTAAGTTGGATACTGGACAGTCAGCTACGTCCACTTTGGTTCATGTTTTGTAATCAGATCTCTGGGTAAAGTTGGCTCAAGTGCAGTCGGGTCATGCTCATCCATTTTCATATTCCTCCTAATGGATCAGAGGAGGGTGTTGGAGAACTAATGACCAAATCTTCGTGATTTACTCTCCTTTCCACACTCTGGTGGTCATAGTTTTCAAGGGACATTCGAGTCACATTTATATGTGCTTGGTGCGGATCGATATTGACCCTCAATGTGAGGTATGATATAGTCGGTCATTCGTAGCTTTGGATGCCGTTTCGATTGATTCTGTTTTGAGGCCTCCGTTCAGTTATTGCCTTAAGTTGTAAAGAACGCCAAGCTAGAGCTACAATGAGCCGTTATATTCAAGTTTTAGTGATTTGTACTCCTGGTTCGAACATTGATTAGGCCAGGCCATAAGTCGGATGGTCGAACTCCATCCTTAGCGAGTTAATACTCCTCCTGTCAATTTTAGGCCGAAGTTTGCAGAACAGAGAACGGTCGTAATCCGCTAATCTATTTATCGAATTTTATTCGCTACTCTGCATTCTGGCGACTTAGAGTTATTCTTTCCCCGGTCGACTCGCGCCCAATTTGTGTTCATGCTTCGGTCCATGCTTCGGGGTCTTAGAGATTTGTCGAACGATTCATGCTCTAGTCCACAGTTTGGGACGTAGAGATTTTCGTCAAGTCGTTTATACTCTAGTCCACGCTTTGGGGACACATAGTACTTTAGTCCGCTTCAGGAACTTTGAGAGTTTTCTCAAATAGTTTATACTCTGGTCCATGCTTTGGGGAACTCATAGTACTCTAGTCCACGCTCTAGGGACTCATAGTACTCTAGTTCGCTTTAGAGACTTAGAGATTTTTGTCAAATCATTTATACTCTAGTCCGCACTCTATGGACTAAGTATACTCTAGTCCATTTCAAGGACATAGAGATTTTCGTCAAGTCATTTATACTTTAGTCCGTGCTATGGAGACTCAGAGTACTCTAGTCTGCTTCAAGGACTTGGAGATTATTGTCAAGTCGTTTATACTCTAGTCCATGCTCTGGAGACTCAGAGTACTCTAGTCCGCTTCAGGGACTTAGAGTTTTTTGAATCATTTATACTGTAGCCCACACCCCGGGGACTCTGAGTACTCTAGTCCATGCTTTAGGAACTTAGAGATTTTTAAATCGTTTACACTCTAGTCTGCACTCTGAGGACTCAGAATACTCTAGTCCGTGCTTTGAGGACTTAAAGATTTTTAAGTCGTTTGTACACTGGTCCGCACTTCGGGGACTCAGAGTACTCTAGTCTATGCTTCGGTGACTTAAATTTTTTTGAATCGTTTATACTCCAGTCCTCGCTTTGGAGACTTACGGCACTATAGTCCGTGCTCCAAGGACTAGGATATTTTTAAGGCTTTTATACTCTGGTCTGCACTCTAGGGACTCAGAGTATTCTAGTCTATGCTTCGGGGACTTAGATATTTTTGAATCGTTTATACTCTAGTCCTCGCTTTGGAGACTTACGGCACTATAGACCGTGCTCCGAGGACTAGGATATTTTTAAGGCTTTTATACTCTGGTCTGCACTCCAGGGACTAAGAGTACTCTAGTCCATACTCCGAGTACTTAGAGATTTTCGAATCATTTATACTCCAGTGCGCACTCTAAGGACTCGGAGTACTCTAGTCCACGCTCCGAGGACTTAGATATTTTTAAGTCGTTTATACTCCGGTCCGCACTCTAGGGACTGCGAGTACTGTAGTCCACGCTATGGGGACATAGTGATTTTTGAGTCGTTTATACTCTAGTATGAACTCCATGGAATTAGAGTACTCTAGTCCGCGCTCTGGGAACTAGGAGATTTTTAAGTCGTTTATACTTTGGTACGCACTCCGGGACTCAAAGTACTCTATTCCACGCTCTTGGGACTTAGAGATTTTCGAATCGTTTATACTCCACTCTGCACTCTAGTAGCTTAGAGTACTCTAGTCCGTGCTCCGAGGACTTAGAGATGTTTAAGTCATTTATACTCTGGTCCGTACTCTGATGACTCAGGGTACTCTAGTCCAGGCTCCGGGAACTTAGAGATATTTAAGTCGTTTATACTCTAGTCCACACTGCGGAGACTTAGAGTACTCTTGTCCACACTTCCGGGACTTAGATATTTTTCATTCGTTTACACTCTAATCCGCACTTCGGGGACTCAAAGTACTTTAGTCCACGCTCCGGGGACTTAGAGATGTTTAAGTCGTTTATACTATGGTCTGCACTTCGGGGACTCAGAGTATGCTAGTCCGTGCTCCAGGGACTTAGAGATTTTTAAGTTGTTTATACTCTGGTCCGCACTCCGAGGACTCGGAGTACTCTAGTCCAAGCTCCAGGGACTTAGAGGTTTTTGACTCGTTTATACTCTAGTTCAAACTCTGGGGACTTAGAGTACTCTAGTCCACACTCCGCGGACTTAGAGATTTTTTAAATCGTTTATACTTTGGTCCGCACTCTGGGGACTCAGAGTACTCTAGTCTGCGCTCTGGGGACATAGAGACTTATTAAATCGTTTATACTCTGGTCCGCACTCTAGGGACTCAAAGTACTCTAGTCCATGCTCCCGGGACATAGAGATGTAAGGGAAGTGGATAGAATGTTCCTTTACTAAGTTGCGTTTTGAATTCACTATACAGAGGCACTGCGCTACGGCTAGGGTTTGGGTCGTACCTGAAAAAGTTTGGGTCGTACTTGAAAAAGTTTGGGTCGTACCCGAAAATGTTTACGAGCCTTTTTCTTAAATTTGGGTCGTACCTAAAAAAGTTTTTTTTGAAAATAGGGGTCGTACCCAATCCATATTTTTTTTGGAAATAGGGGTCGTGTAATAGACTGGTGTAACTTAAATTTTGATCGGCCTATGCACATGGTTTGGTATATATGATACTGGGTTAGCATGCGTGTAAAGCACAAGAATAGAAGGTGGTTCGGTATTGGTGTGTATGCATGGTGGATCGGCGTAGAGTGGCTCAGCCAAGGCAGTTCGGTATTAGTGGACCGGCCAAAAGTGGCTCGGCTAAGGCGGTTCGGTAGCAGTGGATCAGCCAAGAGTGGCTCAAGGAGGATCAGCCTGAGTGGATCAGCCAAGAGTGGCTCGGCCAAGGCGATTCTGCCTGAGTGGATCGGCCAAGAGTGGCTCGACCATGGAGGATCGGCCTGAATGGATCGGCCAAGAGTGGCTCGACCATGGAGGATCGGCCTGAGTGGATCAGCCAAGAGTGGCTCGGCCAAGTGGTTCGGCCTGAGTGGATTGGCCATTTATCGTTCCTTCAAGGAAGTTCATAGATTACCAATAGGGCAACATGGTTGGCTTTCCTTCAATTCGGTTTACAACCCTAGCTGCTTTGAGTCATAGGAGATTTCGCTTTGAGTCATGCACGAGGGATTCATGGTTCGGATAGGCTGGCCCGGTGACTGCTGTTTCGGTCACAAAGGGTCGATATACATGGGTGGGCATTTGCTTAGTATATATGCTAGAGCGATCGGCTGTTAGCTTTTGAGTGAGGGAATGGCTATCTGCATTAAGTGAGGGGTCGCCATCTGCATTGAGTGAAGGGTTGGCTATCTGCATTGAGTAAGGGGTTAGCCTTTATATAACTCCAGTGCAAATTTCAGCATTCAATCCCAAAAACTTATGTGCATCAGTGAATCCAATCCTATGGCTAATAGCTTCCTTTAAATCGCTTTCGAATCTGAGTAGAATAGGAAGTTTGTCGGTAAACAACTGGTTTTATCTCGCGAATATGGAAATCCACTAGTAGACGATGAGATCCAATCAAGCTGAGAATTCAATTCTCAGTGAAAGCACAAAATGTTAGCACCAAAATTTGGTCACTAACACTCAAGAAAAGATTAGTGTAGAGAGATTAATGATGATAGAAAATTAAAATAGAGGAATGTGTGCATAATTAACTATAGAAATAAGAACACCAGAACTATAGTGGTTCGGTGTAACTGCCTACGTCCACTATTAGTGTATTCTTTATGCTTTTCTCTAAGACTTGAATACAAACGCGATTCGTAAACAAATGACTCAAATACAGGTTTGAGTAAGAAAGAGTTAAATATAGAAAATGGCGGAGTCTCCCTCGAGTTCTCGAAAAAGGTCCCCTTTCACTGCACCCCTCCCCCTCTATTTATAGACGAAGATAGATTTGACTACCTATGCAGGGCCAAGAACGAGGTACTTCGGCCCATCACTGATAACTCCTGAACAATAGACCAAGCCAAGTTTGTCGAGCGACATTGGCCAAGCGGTAAATTCCGAACAAGGGCATCTTGATGATTAGCTTGAAGCAATATGTCTACAAATTTGAAGTGAGAAATTGTGCGATTCGAAGCAATGACTTGCTGGCCGCTTCACTTTGGGATTAGATCGATGACCCACTACTTCGACGGCACACACCGAACGAGGTATATGAAACTACCTCGACTGAACCACGGGGACCGAGCGAGACTGAATTAAGCTCCTTGACCGACCCATGTAGGTCCTTACTTCCTTGACCGAGCGGGGCCTGCCGAAACATCTTGGCCGAACGGAACATACCAAACTATCCAAACCAAATGCCACAATGTCTCCCCTAGCCGAGCGATATTCATTAAGTTCCCAGCGACACCTTTCTTTAGCCAGGTGACACACGCCATCCTTCCTAGGCCGAAACATACATATAAGACGAACTATCATATAGACTGAACCATGTATATAGGCCAAACCATTTATATAGACCAAACCGTTCAACATAGGCCGAGCCATGCACATTGGCCGAACCACCCAAAACGGATCAATCCCTTATGTCTCCAATCTCTAACTAGCTCGAGTCTTATCCAGACTCAATCAAAGTCTTTGTAATTATCACCTTGTAGCCAGGCCAAGTGACCGAATAACGGAGTTCGCTATAAGAGTGCCCCTATAATGATGCGCCACAAAGAGTGAAGCCATATCACTTGGGTTTCAAAAGATGTCAAAAAGTAAAATGCATGCTAATAGTGAGTCATGGTCAATGTAACCATACATTGGGTAAATTTCCAATTTACAGTTGGGTATTCCTAATTAGAATAGAGAAACGAGTAGATTCCCATATGGACTAGAATTGGGTAGATTCTCAATTAGAATAAATAAACGAGTCGATACCCATATGGATTTGAATTGAGTACATCCCCAACAAGAATAGAGAAATGGTAGATTCCCACATAGATTTGAAATGGGTAGATTCTTGTATAGATTATAAATGGGTAGATTCCTATAACTAGAAATAGGCAGATCCTCGTATGGATTAGAAATGAATAGAATCCCATATATATTAGAAATGGGTAGAGTCCCATATAGATTATAGTCGGGTAGATTCCCGTATAGACTAGAATTAGGTAGATTCCCAATTAGACTAGAATGGTGGGTAGATTCTCAATTAGATCGGAATGGTGGGTAAATTTCTTGCCAGATTAATATGTTAGGTAGATTCCCTATTAGATCAAAAGGATGAGTAGATTCCCGATATGGATAATGTTAGGAGAAGTTCCTAAATCAAGACATAAAGTAGATTCTTGGTAAAATAAAACAAAAAGTGAACATAAAATAAGAATAAGACGAAAATTCTTAATTGTGCTACTATATTGGCAGTGGACAAGAACCCAACCATAAAAAGATGGTTGGGTTCGAAACCTTATCTTAACGGAAATATGCCCTAGGTCAGTAGATACCCCACAAAAGAAAAGTCAAAATAAGAAGCCTACCCTAGCAAAGCGATAGCATAAGAAATAAAGTCGAAGGGGATAGATAGTCTTTACATATTGTTCATTCAAGAAAATGTTATAAGGATGTGCCAAAAGAAACACATAATGAAGTAGTATTGCAAAGACTTTATTAAAAATCAAAAATATTGGTAGGTAAGGTATAAATGCAAAACGAGAGATCCTCCTCCAACTAGGCAAGCCGAGATGATAAATCAAGACCCACGAAAAAGATCTTGATATCCTTGGTCTAAGAAGGAACCAGTTAGCATTGTCACTCTCATTCTTCTTCCCTCTCATCGTCTAAAAGGAATTACCACATCATCTCTTAAAACTTGATGTTGGTATGAGGCGAACTCTTCTTCAAGATAATCTATCTCTTAGTTTTAGACCTAGTTTCGACTCAAGAAAATTTCTCTTAATCTTAAAAGCCATAAGGGTTACCTCTGACTTAAGGAGCTCGGTTACCTTATCCTTAAAAGATTAGTAAAGCGAAGCATAGTCTACTGGATCCTTGAATAGTTCAAGCAGGATACTCCCTAAGAAACATTGGCTTAAGATTAGTAGAGATAAAAGATGGGAAATAAGAAAGGATTCCATATTAGTTACCCAAATTTGAAATAACATATAATAATCGCATCATGATTAACTAAAAATTAAAATATACTTAAGTTGTCGGAAGGGTTTCATTTAAAAAAAATTATGCAAGACGAGAGTTACAAGGGTCTTTATAAAGACATGTTACAACATGTCTCCTCCATTAAAAGTGTTATAAGGGTATCTTCTTGTAGCTCCTCATCAACAACAGTTTCTTCTTCCTCCATTGCTGGGCTTTTGACTTCCTTCTCCTCCCCTACTGAGATGTCGGCTTCAAAGGTCTCAATACTCTTGTCTCTCCTAAATTCCTCATAATTCCCAGCAAATTTGGCCTTAACTATGGCGGTATTATTTTTGAGATAAGAGAGAGAAGGCATGTCTCTCGGTGGTGAGAATAGGCATCAAATAAAACCTGAAAGGCTCGCCTACTAGTTTCCCTCCATGCTCTTCTTTAGTGGAGTACGTTCTTTATCAATCATACCAGCCTCTAATTTTTCAACCTCTCGTCCTATTCCCTTAGGGCATTATCAACGATGTTTATCGTACGATCCTTCTTTCCCACGATCCTACCTGATTCCTCAATTTGAGTAGTCGCTTCTTAAACCTTAGCCCTAAACTCTGCAAACTCCCTTTTTTTACTTCGGCAGTAGCCACTGTTTCTACCATCTTCAACCACCTATGTTGAAGGACAAAGAATTCCACCACTATCTAGAAAGAGGTAAATAGAGTAAGGACAAATATTGATATTATAAACCTTTACAAGAATTCCCTTTTACCTTATTGCTCTCGTAGAGGACATATTTGATCATCTTTTGGATGCCATGAACAGAGGAAGGAAGCATAGAATGTGCTTCAATGTTGACAGAAGAAAGACCACCTTCAAAAACGGCGCTCGTAATCTCGATGGCTTTCTTGTTCTTCTCGAAAAGAAGACCTAGAAATTTTAGAGCTTTCGGCCAAGAAAGGTTTAGAGACCATTTGTTTCTTCGAGTCAAGAGCCTCTTTGTCGAAAGATAGCAACCTAGCCCTTTCCTTGATAACTTTTCCCTTCTTGGAAGCCAGTTTTTTAGAAATCCCTATAATAAGAAAAAGAAGTTAAGGTTAAAATAAAGATCAAATCTAAAAGTTTTGATTAAGAACATTAAATAAGCAAATCCAATCATTAAATAGCGAAACCCTCAGCCTTATCGTCCCCATGATCAGATTTGGCTTCATTTCCACTACCGAAGATTATATTAAAACCTTTAACATACTTCCTAGAAGGACTTGAATCTAGCAAAACTAGAAAATGGTGATAATATACCCTTGGCTTTCATCATTCTTTCGGTAAGAACTAAGTGTCGGTATCACCAAAGGAATGAAATCTTCATAATTTCTTTGTACTTATCTTTAAACCGACTAACAAGTGTTGGATCGCTACTCTTTCAGGTCTTGCTAATTAAGTTCCAACGAAACAAATGGATACAGTTCAGAATATGAATATGGCTGAGAAAGAGGGGAGTATCCAATGAAATACCAGCATTATTGAAAGAAGGGATGATTCGATTAGAGTAGGCTTTTACCAGAAATTACCGGCATGGTGTTATTTTGCTAAAAGGATCCTCTAGAGGAGAATTCTTTTAGAACTTAGGAAAATACGTAGGGAATTCCCCAAATGTCTTAAACTCCAGCACATTGAACATATAATTGATCTTGATGGCAGATATGTTTCGGTAACCCTTTTCAGAATATAAAATTGCCATAGCAGATAAAATTGAGTAATTGGTAGCCAGAAGTTGGAAAGGGTTGAGATTATAAAATAATAAGACATCAATAAACAAAGGCACAAGGGGCAAGAAGATCTTATGTTCCAAATGCTCTATGGAGAACATAAAATACCCAGGAGAGAATCACTAAAATACAACCTTGCCTAACGAGTAAGCGTCTCGACTCCAATAATTCCGTAGGAAGACGAAATTTCATTTGGAACTAGTTGGTCTACAACAGGAGCATCCATTTCCAGCTTAAGGAAAAGGAAGAAAAATGTTCAATTGAAAATGGAAGAATCGACATTATTTCTAGATAAAGATTAAGCAAACTGAACTCGATTTAAATTCTTGGATCAGCTATAAAAGAAAAAATATCAATGGCTATGTCAGTAATCATGGTAAGAAAAACAAAGTTGAAAAGGACTTATTTACTTGTTAACAGGTATCGAAAGAAGAATGAAAGGAAGCTTGAGAATTTTAATTATAGTTTTATAATTTGAACAAGTGAAAAGAGCATTGAAAAGGAAAAGGAGTGTTTATATTAAAGGAACAACATAGATTAAAGAAAAATAAGTTTTCCATTGTAGATTTAGTTTGACAAAGAATATTGAAAAATTGCCCCATCGAATGCCATGTCTTCCTTGCATAAGAAAAGAGTAACACTTTCTGAAAATGACCAATCAATTGCGAACATCTAGACCAATGCAAAACCAAAACCCATCCCTATAAAGGTCTAGTCCTGAATGATCACTTACCTGTTTGTAATACAAATAAAGTTTTGACCTTACGGTCCCAAATTAGAATTTTCCTTTCGGCGATATAACCGTTTCACTTATCAGTTAGCCTAGATGGCTTCAAGTGGCAAGCATTATTTTCAAAAGTTTTGACCTCACTGTCCCACATTAGATTTTTCCTTTCGTCATCGTAGCAGTTTCGCTTACGACATAGCCTTGATGGCTTCAAGTAACAAGCATCATTTTTAAAAGTTTTGACCTGATATTCCAAAGTTAGATTTTTTATTTTCGGCACCATAACAGTTTTGCTTACCACTTAGCCTAGATGGCTTCAAGTGACAAACATTGTTTTCAAAAGTTTTGATCTCATGGTCTCTAATTAGATTTTTCCTTTCAGCACCGTAACAGTTTCGATTACCACTTAGCCTAGATGGATTTAAGTGGCAAGTGTCATTTTCATAATGTCCGACCTTATGGTCCTAAAATAGATTTTTCCCTTCGGCACCATAACAGTATCACTAACTACTTAGCCTAGATGGCTTCAAGTGACAGGAATCATTTTCAAAACTTTTTACCTCATGGTCTCAAATTAGATTTTGTCTTTCAGCACCATAGCAATATCGGTTACCACTTATTCTAGATGACTTCAAGTGACAAGCATAGTTTCAAGGATTTTGACGTCACGGTCCTAAATTAGATTTTTTCTTTCGGCATCCTAGCAGTATTACTTACAACTTAGCCTAGATGGCATCAAGTGACAAGCATTGTTTTCAAAACTTTTAACCTAAATGTCCAAAATTAGATTTCTCCTTTCGGCACCGCAATAGTTTGGCTTACCACTTAGCCTAGATGGCTTTATGTGACCAACATCATTTGCAAAAGTTTTGGCCTTATGTCCCAAATTAATTTTTTTTCCTTTCGGCACCATAACAGTTTCGCTTACCACAAAGTCCAGATAACTTCAAGTGACAAGCATCGTTTTCAAAAAAGTTTTGACCTCATGATCCCAAATTATATTTTTCCGTTTGACACTAAAATATCTTCGCTTTACGCTTTGTCTAGATAGTGATCAATTTTTTTTCCAAATATCATTAAAATAGTAAGCATAATTTCAAGCACTTTTGGCCTTATGGCCCAAAATTTCGTTTTGCCTTTTGGCACCCAAATGCTTTCTACTATCATTTAGTCTGAGACACATCAAAATGGGGAGCACAAATTTTCCAATTCTTTGACCTTATGGTCTCAATTTAGATTTCAACTTTCAACGTGCAAGCAATTTCACTTATCATCTTTTTTGGATAGTGTAACGACCCGTAAATTTTCAATAATTAAAGCTGTCGATTAAATAAGATTTTGGTAAATATTTTGGAAGAAATAAAAACTTTGTGATTTATTAATGAAATGAATGCCAAAATGAGATGTAAGAATGTACTTAAAAAAACTAATTATTAACAATTGAAATGAAATTACAATTTATTGAAGTAATGTAAATTGTTATACTTGGTTATAAATTATGTAAGAAAAAAAATGCAAACATTAAAATTTATAAATGATTTAGTATGAAATAAATGACCATTGAACAAAGATTTGGTATATAATAATGGTAACTTATGTTTGTGAACAGTGAATTCAAAGGTGTGGTTAAAAGTTATAGTAACGGTTGTAAGTTGCTATTTAATGGGTCTATTAATCTAGTTGTAAATGTTACATTTAGGTATAAAAATGGATATAAGTAAATAAATGTAAGTTTGTGTGGGTAAATGAATTAGTGTATAATTTATGGTAATTGAATGAATTAAACAATATGTAAGCAATTACGATAATTAGTGAACATAATAAACTTGAGCGTAATATAAAGATAAGGATAACATTTATCGCAAGTTACATTTATTTAGGCTGCTAAATTGAAAGTAGGAAATCAATTACACTTAAATGTAAGTAAATTTTCATTTATATGAGATAGGACAGTAATTGTAAAGTATGAATGTAATGACATAAATGGAAATGTATATTTTATCCATAAGATGAAATAAAGAAATAAAACCAAGTTGGATAAATGGATTGAGTTTTAATTATAATAAATGTATATATTTAGCAAACCCAGTATAATTGAAAATAACAGTTATTATAATAGAAAGATGAAAATTTGAATATATATTTATGTAATGAATGGTAAACAAATAATAACTAGGTTTATAGAGTGATAATAGATTTATAAAAGGAAAAGAATTGAAGCAAGGCAATTATTGGAAATTAAATTAAATGGGAACTCAATTCACAACAAAATAGATTTATGGTAAGAGAATGAAATTAATTACTTTGCTAATTGAAAATTTGGGTAAATTAGGAAGATATAAATTAGTATCTAAACCAATGTTAATATGGATTTATTGGTAATTTAAAACTTATACTTTTAAATTAAGATACAGTGTTTACACGCAATGACTTTCTATATTTTATTTTCTATTTCCTTATGTTTGTTTCTCAAATTTTTATTTTCTATTTTGGTTGTATACACTTTGAATATATTTATTTGATTTTTGATTGATTTCACTAATAATAATAGCTTAGAAATTTCAAGAGATATAGGTTACCTGTTTTATGTATTTGTTGCCTTTTCATTTCATGCAAACAAAGAAAAAGATATATAGACAAGATTCTTTCCCTTAAATTGTGCCGCCTTAATTGCCTATCTTTTATTTCCTACCTCCATAATTATATTCTAGCCATGTATTCCTTCCACAAATCACATACAAAATAATTCCCTAACATTTCATTCCTCTTTTGCCTCTTTATTTTCTAAACTTTCCATTTAATTTCCCTTGCCATTACCTTCCTTTAGCCGTTCAAATCCTTGGGGAAACCCTAGCCGCCACTTTGATATTGACGTACAAATTAGCATCTCAATTTCTCATTTCCCTTTTGAGTGTAAAATATATATTCAAGTTCTCAATTCCATGGCCTCCTCTTCTTCTTCCTTCTCTTTCTCCCCTTTTTCATTTTATTTTCCTTTTGTTTTCTTCATGCTAGTTCAGCCACCACCTTGTTCACATCTCCACCATAATTCCGACCTCATCCTCTCTCCACCACCTCCATAACCGATCCCGCATGCCACCAAAACTATCATGGCTAAGACCACATGATGTTTAAGGCCTAGGTTATGCCATTTGATCCATATTCTTTTCATTTTTTATATTTACAATCTTGTGTTGAATTATATCCTTATAATTTGTGTATTTGTTTATGTACAAGATTTGGATCTTGACTCTCCATCACTCAAGTATAGTCGTGCTTTGTCGTGCCTTGTCGTGCTTTGTAGAGTTTAGATTTGTACCTTGAATTTGATTTCTAGCTTTAAAAAGCTAAGTTTTATCTCTCTAGACATACATACTTTTAATTCGTGAAACGATGACATATGAATTGCATAAATTAATATGTTATGTTATTATGTTCATATATGCTTGTGGTAAATCTATACGACATTAAATATTGCTATATCCCTATTACACCATCTATTATGATTTTATTTGTTATACTGTTGTTTATTTCCTGTTTATCACACTGCAAGTTCCCTATCACTATGGGTTGAAATGATACATACCCAAACGAACATTAGATTAAGAAAAAATCACTACGCACTGAAATGATAGGCTCGAGTGATTTTATTGTATTTATTTTACTTGGGATTGCGGGCTTGAAATGATAGAACCCGGATTTTTCTTCTTAAATTACGGATTGAAATGATATATTATCCGTATCACTTGACCAAGGATAGAAAATATTATACAGGCCCATGGTTATATTTTTAAATGATATTTTCCTAAAAATTTATTCAGTATTTTAAATATTTCTGAAAATTATTAAGTATTTTGAAATTATAAATATATGAAAATTTTAACTTAATTTGATTTAGTGCTTTAAAGTGTAAAGAAATATTGTTTTTCTACAAGTTAATTTTTTTATAAGTTAATTGGTTTTGAATGGAATTTAAAGAGTCTTATTTATGATAAATAACTTAATAACTAAGTTTGATTTAATTTTGGAATCTTAAATCTAACCTAGTAACTGTAATAAAGATTGTTTCCCAGGATGGACATATTTTGTAAAATAAACAATATATTTTTGAATAAATAAAATGAAATACATTTGTATGTGACATCTTGTAATAAGTTTTGGAATCATAGTGGAATTGATGTCTAAAGGAATAAATTTGTAAAGAATTTGATTGTTTTAACTATGGTAAAATATTCTTTTGTAAAATGTTATGTTTTGTAAGATAAATTGCTATGACTTAAAAACGGAAAATGTAAGTTAAACACACATGTGAGATATAAGTTTAATTAATGTTTTAATCGACTGATATAATAAATGTTCTTTATTGTAATAACAAAAATGAAAGAAATGTGTACAGTTTTAATTAATGCAAGAAACATGTAAAGTTTTAATTAATGCAAGAAACATGAAAAATTTTAGTTAATGAAATAAAAGTATAAGTTTTAATTAATGAAAGAAACGTGTAAGTTTCTAATTAATGAAAGAAACGTGTAAAGTCCTAATTAATGAGAGAACATGTAAAGTTTTTAATTAATGCAAGAAACATGTAAAGTTTTAATTAATGAAAGAAACATGTAAAGTTTTAATTAGTGTGGTATTGATTAAATTAATAAATGCTCTGTACTGTAATAGGAATGTAAATTAAAACATACATTTGATAATGTAAGCTTTAGTTAGTGTAATATTGATTAAAATGATAAATGCTCTTTATTATAATAAATGTAAATTAAAACGTACATTTGACATGTAAGTTTTAATCAATGTAATGGTGTATTTTAAATTGATTAAAATGATAAATGTTACTTACTGTAATACTAAAATGTAAGTTGATAACGTACATTTGATAAGCAAGTTTTATTTATGTAAATGACATACTTTAAATGATTAAAATAATAAAGTTTCTTTATTGTAATAATAATGCAAGTTAATAAGGTACTTTTAACTTAACATATGAATTTCGGCTTTAAATTGGATATTACAGTAACAAATTTTATTTAACTATAAGGCTATGATAAAAGGACCATTTTAAATTTGTAAGCGTATAAATACTTTGATTATATAAAATGTTAAAGTGGAAAGTATTAAATTCCAAAAGTGTTAAGATTCCTTAAGGTAACATTTCCAAAATGCTATGATAATTTAAAGGAATATTTCAAGTTTAATAAATTGAAAGAAATATTCAATGATTTGGAAATTTGGGTTTTATTTAAATGATATATTATTGAATTATTTTTGAAATGTAAATGATACTATTGTTATATGGTTTTGAAATAAGTATGATATTTTGGTTTTGAAAGTATATACTATTTTGAAATAAATTATATGATTTTGAAATGGATATGCTAGTTTGGTTTTGAAAGTATAAATGATTTTGAAATAAATATCCATGGGCTATAATAACGTTTGGTTGTTAAAAAGACCGAGATTGGAAGTTGTCATATTCTCTGCCAACTCCGAAAACCACTTTAACAACCATGTACGCGTTGGAGATTACAGAATGAAGTAGGATGGTGGTGGTGTTTCCTTTAAGGTAAATACGTGGACCCGACTCCCATGAGTTGGCATAAGGTGGCTAAAACAGAAGCGATCGACGGGTTAATTAGGTAGAACCTTTGATCGGACACATCCCTTCGATATTATACTTTGACTTTTGGACTGTTTCGGTGGCAACTTTTGATTTTTATTTGGGGGTGTGGCTTGAGGTGGGCAGTAGCTGAGCGCTACGCGTTACCACCGACCCGAAAGCGTAATTGGTATATCTACCCTGGCATTGCCTAGTTGTGCCGTGTCATCTACCCTATCGCGCCTTGTGCGAGTTTGGTTTTCTCCCGTAGCGCGTGTGGTATCCTTTGTTGGCTTCCCGATAAGGAGGGACTATGATATTGGATGGAGTACTGGGACTATTACGTGTTAAAGGCTATATGGGTAACCCCTTAATGCTATGAAAAAGTAAGTTTATTTTACTATAGATATTACTGTAATAGCGAAATATTACAACATAGTAAATAGTTTAACGGATCCTTAGAGGATGAGCGGTCCCAAGCATCCTTTAAGTTACTTGTACCTTATATTACAGTTCACTTGAGTTGGTTTACATTGTATAAGTATGTATGTCCTGACTCGAGTGTTTTGTGTTTCTTCACGCTCGGGTCAGACTGAGTGATACAGCATTTGAGACTCACCTTCGAAGTTGGAAGCTTTGCTTGAAGATCCAGCTATCTATTTCACTTTCGGTTATCCAGTTGATTCCAGTTATCCGGTTGGTTCCAGTGATGTATTATGATTCATACCTGGTTATCATGTTGACACCTCCGTTGTATCTTGTTATCTCTGTTGTATCGTGTTTGACTCGAATGTATTTATATAGTAGCTTCATGAACTACTATTTCTTTACTTCCGCTGCATTTATTACTTTGTGTCTGTGATCTGTGAATTATTTATTTACTATTTATGCTGTGTATTGCCAAATTTATTTTACAATTCGGTATTTTGAGCAATTCAAGTCCGACATGTGCGGATGCAAATGGTTGGAAATATCGGGCCGTTACATTGGTATCACAGCTTTGGCTCTAGGCAATACTTAGCATATATGATAAATTTATTTACAGAATCACTTTCATTCGAGTGTTAATCTCTTCCTTTTTGACTCGATTCCTTTTTAATTTTGGAACATTTTCTGCGGTTCCAAAATACATTCTTGTCCCCACTATTCATCTTCTTTTGATTCTGGAGTGTCCCATACCTCCACTTCGAATGATACTTAGAATGTGTCGGTAGTCTCGCCAATCGTTGAATGACTTGTAAAGGGGTAGAACTCCTTTACCATAGGCATCGATTCACCGGAGATTTATATATCCTCGGTTTAGATGCTAATATATCTTGTTATCCTAAATTCTATCTCTTGAGATCTGATGTAGATTTGCCCCATAACTCTACATCGATCTTATTCTTGAAGTCACGGTTGGCCCGGTTAAGGCAGCCTGCGATTTATGTAACCTTATCCATTCCTTATTCTGTCAATTTAATCATCTTATCTTTTGCTTCCAACTTATCTTCGAATTAGAATTCTCTTGATTTGAGTCAAACAAATCTGAATCCCTACTCTTGCTTTGTAAACCTATTTTTCTTTTATATATTGTGTTGTTTGAGTTGTTGATGTTGATTTGGGTTTTCGATCGATTCGTCTGATCAACGCTATCGATAGGATTTCCAAAACATTTGAACAGAGCAAACTAACACCATATTGATTTCAAATTTTAGTAATGATAAATTTCGTATAATTATATTATGTATGAGTTTGATTTTCTAAATTCTGATAATTAATTGAATAGGGTATTAAGAAATAATATTTGACTTTATATATAGCTTGTAACCATTAACTTTTGTTTCATATATGAATAATTTAACTATAAAACATGGTGTTAAATTAATTTAGAAATTTAGATGAATTTAAAATCAAGAATTTGAGAATTTAATTTCCGATGATTTCGAACTTTGGTTTAAAGTTTTAAAAGATATTATTTGAAGTATTTTCCTATTAGAAATATTTTTAAAGAATTTTCAAGTTTAAATCAGTGTTCTTCTCTTTGTCGCTGGAAAATAGTTTCGGTGATGACTGCAGCAACATCGACATACATTTTCAAGTTTCGAAGTGAACAGACCATTCTGTAGTTTTGCTACGGTCTTGCTTTGGAGAATTAAATTGATTTGGATTTCTAAAATATGACTTGACTTATAATATATGTTGATATATGATGTAAATTTGATTTGATATATATATTGCGTGTGTATATATTTAGTTATTTACCTCTAAAAATTGTTTGAAGTTAATCGGAAAATTAATTCTTGAATTTTATCTTAAAGGATGATTTAAAATTTTAAATGAATCAAAAATTTGAATAAATACTTAAGCTTAAATAATTGAATTAGAAGGTTTATTTGTATAATACTCAATTACATTCTAATATAACTTACCTAAATTATTCAGAAATAGTTTTTAAAGAATTTTAGTTATAAAAGATTAATAGGGGTAAACAGAATAAAAGTTAATTGAACAATTTACAATATAATAGTGATAAAGGAATTTATAAATAAACTGGAGTAGATATAATAAGTGTAAATAAACTTAATATATATGATTAGACATATTAAGTGGAATAAATTTAATAATAATTTTGGAATAAAGAAGAATTAAATTTATTGAATAAATTATGAGTATAATAAATGATTTTCAAATTTATGACTTTGGAAAATTGTTAATTTTAGAAAATAAAATTTGAAATAGTTAAGATTTATTTATCTTAAGTGAAATCAAATGAATGAAATCAGTTATTAATTTAAGTTGAAGTTTCCATGGATTTAAATTTTATTGTCTTCTTTGTTGTCCAATCTCTTTTCCGTTAGGTTTTTCTATTCTCCTACCTCTTACTTTGCGGGGACGAAAAGTTTGGAGTGGGGAGAGTGTAAGGACCCGTAAATTTTCAATAGTTAAAGCTGTCAATTTAATAAGATTTTGGTAAATATTTCGGAAGAAATAAAAACTTTGTAATTTAATAATGAAATGAATTCCAAAATGAGATGTAAGAATGTACTTAAAAAAACTAATTATTAACAATTGAAATGAAATTACAATTTATTGAAGTAATGTAAATTGTTATAAATGGCTATAAATTTATGTAAGAAAAAAATGCAAACATTAAAATTTATAAATGATTTAGTATGAAATAAATGACCATTGAATAAAGATTTGGTATATAAGAATGGTAACGTATATTTGTGTACAGCGAATTCAAAGGTGTGATTAAAAGTTATAGTAACGGTTGTAAGTTACTATTTAAAGGGTCTATTAATCTTGTTGTAAATGTTACATTTAGGTATAAAAATGGATATAAGTAAATAAATGTTAGTTTGTGTGGGTAAATGAATTAGTGTATAATTTATGTAATTGAATGAATTAAACAATATGTAAGCAATTATGATAATTAGTGGACATAATAAACTTGAGGGTAATATAAAGATAAGGATAACATTTATTGCAAGTTACATTTATTTAGGCTGCTAAATTGAAAGTAGGAAATCAATTACACTTAAATGTAAGTAAATTTTCATTTATATGAGATAGGACAGTAATTGTAAAGTGTGAATGTAATGACATAAATGGAAATGTATATTTTATCCATAAGATGAAATAAAGGAGTGAAACCAAGTTGGATAAATGGATTGAGGTTTTAATTATAATAAATGTATATATTTAGCAAACTCAATATAATTGAAAATAACAGTTATTATAATAGAAAGATGAAAATTTGAATATATATTTATGTAATGAATGATAAACAAATAATAACTAGGTTTATAGAGTGATAATAGATTTATAAAAAGAAAAGAATTGAAGCAAGGCAATTATTGGAAATTAAATTAAATGGGAACTCAATTCATAACAAATAGATCTATGGTAAGAGAATGAAATTAATTACTTTGCTAATTGAAAATTTGGGTGAATTAGGAAGATATAAATTAGTATCTAAACCAATGTTAATATGGATTTATTGGGAACATAAAACTTATACTTTTAAATTAAGATACAGTTTTACACGCAAAGACTTTCTACATTTTTATTATCTATTTCCCTATGTTTGTTTCTCAAATTTTTATTTTCTATTTTGGTTGTATACACTTTGAATATCTTTATTTGATTTTTGATTGATTTCATTAATAATAATAGCTTAGAAATTTCAAGAGATATAGGTTACCTGTTTTATGTATTTGTTGCCTTTTCATTTCGTGCAAACAAGGAAAAAGATATATAGACAAGATTCTTTCCCTTGAATTGTGCCGCCTTAATTGCTTATCTTTTATTTCCTACCACCTTAATTATATTCTAGCCGTGTATTCATTCCACAAATCACGTACAAAATAATTCCCCAACATTTCATTCCTATTTTACCTCTTTATTTTCTAAACTTCCCATTTAACTTCCCTTGTCATTCCCTTCCTTTAGCCGTTCAAATACTTTGGGAAACCCTAGCCGCCACTTTGATATTCACATACAAATTAGCATCTCAATTTCTCATTTCCCTTTTGAGTGGAAAAAAATATATATTCAAGTTGTAACAACCCGGTACTTCACAACAATTAATAATCGACATTTAAATGATTAATATTGTCGCAAATTTCCATTTGAAGTTTTTAAATTTAGTTGAAATTTTTATATATATAGTTAAAAGGATTTCTGGGCTTTGAATTCTCGGCCCACTTAATTGTTTGATGCCGTGATAATAATTAAACCCGCCCCATTTTGATTTTTCCCATTCGTTTTTAACCCCAAACCTAAAACAAACGAGAGAATAAAAATGGCGGCTTCTTCTGGTTGCTCGCTCATCTTCCCTCGGTTGCTCTGGCTTCGCTCGTCTCTGTGATGCTTAAATTCGTCGACAAGGTGAGTAATTAAATTTACTCACATCTAATTTAATCTTAATATAGGGTTTCTGCAAATTCGATGTTGATTTGATTTTGTGTTATCGGTTTTGAATTTGTGACTTTGTTCAACTTGATTTTCGGATGTTCAACTGTGTTTCGATGTCGATGATTTATTTTGTGTTTTCTGGTTATTTTGGCACTGTGGTAACTCGTGACCACCACGGGTTTATCTGCTTTTGACTTCGGTCGTATGGTTTTGAGTATGAGAGTCTATGACTCTATATTAGTTTCGGCGATCACCATGACACTGATTTTGTTTACCTGGTCACTATAAATTCGAACGGCAGTTGTTGAATTCAAAGATTTTGTTTTGGAAAATATATATATGTATATATATTTTAAATTGCTGCACTTGCTCGATTCATTTCAATGTTGCTGGCTTTTTCCTTTTTGCTTCGGCACTGTCTTGTTCAAAACTGCTATTTTGATTTCTTGTTGCACTTTGTACCACATCTCTGTATATGTCCATATGTCTGATATATGACAATTGGTCCAATTTTAGTTTGCCTATGGTGTTGTACTTTTGTGATTTCATTTGTTCACTAAACTGGTTTGGTTTAACATATTGTTAAGGTTCATGTATGTTGGACTCTGGTCGTTTGTGCCATGGTTTCTATGTTGTTGTATCAGTGTTCAGCCAGGTTTGAGTTTTGCATTGGAGTTGAGACCATTTGATAGTTGTCAGTGCACTTGCAGTGTACCATGTTGTATCATATTGTACTCTGGTTTGAGTCACTTCCATATTTGGCTGTAATGTCCACCTGAGTTGAATTCACTTTGTCCCTGATCTGTTCATGTCTTATACCTTTAAGTTCATCCTTGGTGTTAGCTTTAAGGATGTTGACAGGCTTATGCATGTTGTATTTGCCATTCACTGATGCATTATCTTGGTTCGGCTGTATCTTTGGTATTGTTTGTATTGGGTTGTACTTTGAGTTTGATTCTTTTTCGCTGTGGCAATTGTTGTCCTGGAATGCATTGGCCGTGTGTATGCATTCTCTTGTATCACTTGATGTTGTAGTCTGCAACTTGTACCAATTGAGGCATCTGACATTTGTGTTGTCTTGTTCTCACTTTTGGTCTGTCTTCACTGTGCACTAGACCTGAAGTTGAAGTCTCTGCATAATTCCCTTGTGTATATGCATTCTACAATGTTGCAGTATTGTTTCTTGTAGTTTGGTTCCTGTAGTATCTTGTCACTGATCTTGATACTTGTACTGGCCATCCTTATATTACCTAGTCTGGTTTGCTTTAGGCTTGGCCTCGAGCTCTGTCTTTGTCGTGTGCACACTTGTGCTCGACGCTGACCCGTTTTGCGAGTCACTACACGTGGCCATGTTGAGTTGCACTATTTCACTTCACTAGAACTTTGTAGGCCGATTTTGTTGAGTTTGATTATCCGTTGTAGCATGTCTGCATTGTGGCATAGCTGCATGTCTTGTCGCATATTTGTGCATTTCCTGAGTACTTCATACTGGACTTGGTGGTTGGACCTATTGTGTTGTGTACTGTCTATTCAATTGCAGATCCATTTCACCGTTGCGTGATGCTATGCATTTCTAAGAACTGTTACCCTTTGGGGTGTAATTTCTGATTCATTTTGTTGCAGCTGCGTTGAGTCACTGACTTAACCTCTGCAGCTTCGATTGCTGTCAGTATTCACTGTTGTGATGATTTCACATGATGTATTGGCGAGGCAGTGCACGCAAGCGTGAACTGCAGCCACACAGTATTGAGTTTTTGGGTACATTCTCACTATAGTGGCAAGGCAGTGCACGCAGGCGTGAACTGCAACCACACGGTATGGTTTTGTGATATTCTATTTTGTTTGATTTATTAATCTTTTGCGTAGTTCATGTGCTGTAGTGGCGAGGCAGTACACGCGTGCGTGTACTGCAGCCCTACTCGTCTTAATATTTTAATTGATATTTCAATGGTTTGAACTATTTCGTATTCAATTCAATATTCTGAATTTCATTCTGATTTGGTTGAATTTGATGATTTGTTGTTTAACACTGCTACGTGTTATATTTATCGTTATCCGATTTCTTTATTTAAGGATCGGATAGACGAAATTTATTGTGACTATCGTCTATTCATTATTTAATTGTTATTGCTTCTGTGCACTAATAACTGAGTTTGAATTAGACTGACCCGAGTATTATTTTCTTTTTAATTTAATACTCGGGTCAGACCGAGTATTTCAGGTTGTAGATATTCTGCTTTGGGATGCTGTTAGAGCTATGAAGTCCTTTCATATCTTTTGGAGTAGTCGTCGTTATTTGTAGTAGTCTGTTTGATTGTATAGGAAGATATGTATTCATGTATATTAGTTACGTTAATGTACTTGTATATGTAACTTCCTGAGTCGACTGTTGTAGTTGTATCATATGTACCGTGTCAAATGTATTGTAACTGGCATCAGTTATTGTATATATGAGACTTTCTGTTTTATCTATGTTCCGCATTTATATTATCTGTGTTATTATTTATATTTACTGTTCTAAACTATTATGAACCATCGTAGTTCGTTTTATACTGGAATTGGGGAATTTCGATGGGAGGAAAATAAATCCGAGATGAAAAATCAAAGAATATTTATATATATATACCACTCCTATCGAGATAACCAATACTAGTGTAAGGCCTAACTATTGATGGCCGCTCCTCAACAGCCTTATTCTCCGTGCTAGTTGACAACACTACACCGTAGTGTTCTTGGCTAACGTGGGTATAGAGGTGGGGCGTCACAGCTTGGTATCAGAGCCTGGGGTTTAGAACAAATATAAAACATAACTTGGATGGAACATATGTTACAACTATTTGTCGATATTCTATCTCTCATCTTTGCATATGATTATCTTTGATTGTTAGGTATGAATTCCTAACGCTTATTCATGTGCCTTTGATTTTGATTTCGTGAAAGTATTTTGGCTTCGGCCTCCGTTAGCTTTGCGAACTTAAGTTGAATTCTTTGATGATGTGGATTTTGTTCTTGTGTTTTTCGGCTTTGAATTGATTTAGCCGACGTTGATTTTGTTTGAACTTGGCCATTACTTGTTGACTTCGGCATTGACTTGATTTTCATTTTTGTTGAAGTCATTTATGCATTTATGCTCGTTCTGCTTTGTTTTTCCAATTGTTAATCGATTCTTCTTTTCCAATTAGTTATTATCTTCTTTGTCGACTTTGATAACTTCTATTTCTGGAATTTTTGGGATATTCCTACTTTGATGGATTTAGAATCGAATTCTTTGGATTTTATTCACGTCTTCGAATGTGAATTTTAGTGAATTGATTTGGTTTCCAAATTTAATCGATTCTTGTTAATTCCCTGATTTGTTGCTATCATTCAGTAGCAACTTTGATAACATTTTCTTCGGAATTTTTGGTTAACATTCCTTTTGATGGATACAGTATCGATTTCTTTGGATTCTATTCACATCTTTGTATGTGAATTCTTGTGCTTGATTGTTCCTACAATCATTTTTGTGATTTGTCACCTTAAAAAAAAAAATATAAAGGTTTTCTATACTAGTAGTAAATATCAAAACCCTTTTCTCCAAACGATTTCAAAACTATTTTACTACAAAACTCTTTTCCTAAACCGTTTTCCAATCTATTAGTATATACTAACCTTTACCTCACTCGTATGAGGAATCTAATTAAACGACTTAGTAAAACGAGTGGTATATAACACTTGCGTTTACTTCGCCGGTTAATTCTTGACTTATTCGATTGAATCTCTTGTGACAATTTTCTAGTGAAGATTTACAGTTTGTTCGTAAATATTTAAGTTAAGCAAGTGGTTATGGAACATGAAGCTAAACTTTTATATTTACTAGCTTAGTGTAATTGACACTTCTCGTTGATCTTGATGATCGCTTTATAAATTAGACTAGGCCTCATCGGTGTGATTTTGTCTCACACATATCTCTTGGGCTTTGAGGATTGTCTAGACACCATTTGTGTGATTTCGTCTCACACATATTTCTTTGTTGCACGGTTAGACTAGGCCTCATCGGTGTGATTTCGTCTCACACATATCTCTTGGGCTTTGAGGATTGTCTAGACACCATTTGTGTGATTTCGTCTCACACATATTTCTTTGTTTGCGAGGTTAGGCTAGACACCATTTGTGTGATTCCATTCACACATACCTTTTTTCTTTTTGGTTAGCCTTGACCTCATCTGGGTGATTCAGACTCACTCATGCAGGGTAGCTCCCCATGGTCTTCGGACCGTCATGTGATAGGCCTCTTTCCCTTTTTCTGTGATATTGATTAATCTCTGGATGATTATGACGATCATCTTTGTGATTTAAACTAGCAATTGTGCGATGTCTCTTTGTTTGTTTTTTGGTTAGGCTAGACACCACTTGTGTGATTCCATTCACACATACCTTTATGCTTTTTGGTTAGCCTAGACAACATTTGTGTGATTCCATTCACACATATCTTTTTGCTTTCTGGTCAGGCTAGACACCACTTGTGTGATTCCATTCACACATACTTTTTGCTTTTTGGTTAGCCTAGACACCATTTGTGTGATTCCATTCACACATATCTTTGTTTGCTTTCTGGTTAGGCTAGACACCACTTGTGTGATTCCATTCACACATACCATTATGCTTTTTGGTTAGCCTAGACACCATTTGTGTGATTCCATTCACACATATCTTTTTGCTTTCTGGTTAGGATAGACACCACTTGTGTGATTCCATTCACACATACCTTTTTGCTTTTTGGTTAGCCTAGACACCATTTGTATGATTCCATTCACACATATCTTTGTTTGCTTTCTGGTTAGGCTAGACACCACTTGTGTGATTCCATTCACACATATCTTTTTGCTTTTTGGTTAGCCTAGACACCATTTGTGTGATTCCATTCACACATATCTTTTTGCTTTCTGGTTAGGCTAGACACCACTTGTGTGATTCCATTCACACATACCTTTATGCTTTTTGGTTAGCCTAGACACCATTTGTGTGACTCCATTCACACATATCTTTTTGCTTTCTGGATAGGCTGGACACCACTTGTATGATTCCATTCACACATACCTTTTTGCTTTTCGGTTAGCCACCATGAGATAGCGTCTCGCTTTGCATTACACGTGTTGGTGATTTTTCATGCTCACGTGTAGATGAGTTTTCATACTCCCATTTGAGTTTCCATACTCCCATTCGAGTTTCCGTACTCCAATTTGCGTTTTCATACTCACCTTTTGTGATATCTGGATTTCTTGTGATGATTTCTAGAATTTGTGCTTCACCAATTTTCGTGATTTCTATTGATAAGTTTTATCAATTTTTGTGCATTGGTGAATTCTTGTGTCATTGACTTGTTATGACTACAAGTTTAGGGTATGATATCCCTTTCTATCTTTGAAAAGATTCTTGTGACATTTTTGATGAATTAAAATTCATTGGTATTATATTTTGATGCCAATTATTTCGATGAAATTTTGACGTATGTCGAAGTTGCTACTGACGTTGCTATTTTATATCACGTGTTTTAAAAATTTGTTATTCTTCAAAATTGTTTCAAAATAAAAATAAAAATTTATTTCAAAATTTTTACAGTTTACGCTTTCAAAAGAATGAGGAAGCGATTTAAACGTTTCAGAAAAATCGAGGACTATGACCCCTTTATTTTACTGATTCGCTTAATTCCGGACTTGTCCGTTTGAGAATGTGAAATGTTATTTTATTTTTAAAATACACCATTATGCACTTTCAAGAAAATGATGAAGTGGATTAAACGATTTAGTAAAACTCGTGGTTGTGGGTCATGTGCGTTTGCTATTTCAGTTAATTCCGGACTCGTTAATTGAATAATTTATGATTTTTGATTATCGTTTCGATAATCGGATGTTGGTGATTTCTGATTTGTCATTTTTGATAATCAGATATTTATTGTTTCTAATTATCGTTTGTGATAATTAGATAATTGTGGTTTGATTATCGTTTGTGATAATTAAACATTTATGATTTCAGATTTGATTATCGATTGTGATAATTAAATAATCGTTGATTTGTGATTTCTGATTATCGTTTTGATAATCAGATATTTGTTGTTTTTGATTATCGATTGTGATAATTAGATATTTGATATTTAATTATCGTTTGTGATAATTAAATATTTGTGATTTAAGATTTGATTATCGTTTTGATAATTGAATATTGGCTGATTTGAAATTTGATTACCGTTGTGGTAATTCCTGATTATCGTTTTGATAGTAGATATTTGTGATTTGTGTTTTCTAATTATCTTTGTTGATAATTGATTTGCTGATTTTGCTGTTTTCTAATTATCGTATCGATAATTAGATATTGTTGTTTTGTGATTTCTGTATTCTGATTATCTCTTGATATTCATGACGTTTCCTACGTCTTCCAATTACGGAAATGCCTTAGGGATTTCCGATCCTTATTCTTGAGCAACTTTCTATTCATATCAATGCTTCGGGGGTTCAGCACCTTCGAAATAAAGATGTTTTTCTTGTGAAAGTTCAGCGGATCTCATATTCTATAGATTTCACTTTGGAATCCAGAGAATTCATCGAGCAAACACGTTCAGGCTCTCTCTCTCTCTCTCTTTCGTGCTCTATATGTTGAACTTCCTATTTTCAAAATTTCTTCATCTTGTGATGATATGCTTTTATGGTTGTTACCAGTTTTCCAATTATTCCTTATGATTGCGAGGACGCAATTTCTTTAAGGAAGGGAGTCTGTAACAACCCGATACTTCGCAACAATTAATAATCGACATTTAAACGATTAATATTGTCGCAAATTTCCATTTGAAGTTTTTAAATTTAGTTGAAATTCTTTTATATATGGTTAAAAGGATTTCTGGGCTTTGAATTCCCGGCCCACTTAATTGTTTGATGCCGTGATAATAATTAAACCCGCCCCATTTTGATTTTTCCCATTCGTTTTTAACCCCAACCTAAAACAAACGAGAGAATAAAAATGGCGGCTTCTTCTGGTTGCTCGCTCATCTTCCCTCGGTTGCTCTGGCTTTGCTCGTCTCTGTGATGCTTAAATTCGTCGACAAGGTGAGTAATTAAATTTACTCACATCTAATTTAATCTTAATATAGGGTTTCTGCAAATTCGATGTTGATTTGATTTTGTGTTATCGGTTTTGAATATGTGACTTTGTTCAACTTGATTTTCGGCTGTTCAACCGTGTTTCGATGTCGATGATTTATTTTGTGTTTTCTGGTTATTTTGGCACTGTGGTAACTCGTGACCACCACGGGTTTATCTGCTTTTGACTTCGGCCGTATGGTTTTGAGTATGAGAGTCTGTGACTCTATATTAGTTTCGGCCATCACCATGACACTGATTTTGTTTACTGGTCATTATAAATTCGAACGGCAGTTGTTGAATTCAAAGATTTTGTTTTGGAAAAAAAAATATATATTTTAAATTGCTGCACTTGCTCGATTCATTTCAATGTTGCTGGTTTTTCCTTTTTGCTTCGGCACTGTCTTGTTCAAAATTGCTATTTTGATTTCTTGTTGCAATTTGTATCACATCTCTATATATGTCCATATGTCTGATATATGACAATTGGTCCAATTTTAGTTTGCCTATGGTGTTGTACTTTTGTGATTTCATTTGTTCACTAAACTGGTTTGGTTTAACATATTGTTGAGGTTCATGTATGTTGGACTCTGGTCGTTTGTGCCGTGGTTACTATGTTGTTGTATCAGTGTTCAGCCTGGTTTGAGTTTTGCATTGGAGTTGAGACCATTTGATAGTTGTCAGTGCACTTGCAGTGTACTATGTTGTATCATATTGTACTCTGGTTTGAGTCATTTCCATATTTGGTTGTAATGTCCACCTGAGTTGAATTCACTTTGTCCCTGATCTGTTCATGTCTTATACCTTTAAGTTCATCCTTGGTGTTAGCTTTAAGGATGTTGACAGGCTTATGCATGTTGTATTTGCCATTCACTTATGCATTATCTTGGTTCGGCTGTATCTTTGGTATTGTTTGTATTGGGTTGTACTTTGAGTTTGATTCTTTTTCACTGTGACAATTGTTGTCCTGGAATGCATTGGCCTTGTGTACGCATTCTCTTGTATCACTTGATGTTGTAGTCCGCAACTTGTACCAATTAAGGCATCTGACATTTGTGTTGTCTTGTTCTCACTTTTGGTCTGTCTTCACTGTGCACTAGACCTGAAATTGAAGTCTCTTTATAATTCCCTTGTGTATATGCATTCTACAATGTAGCAGTATTGTTTCTTGTAGTTTGGTTCCTGTAGTATCTTGTCACTGATCTTGATACTTGTACTGGACATCCTTGTATTACCTGGTCTGGTTTGCTTTAGGCTTGGCCTCTAGCTTTGTCTTCGTCATGTGCACACTTGTGCTCGACGCTGACCCGTTGTATCTTGCGAGTTACTACACGTGGCCATGTTGAGTTGCACTATTTCACTTCACTGGAACTTTGTAGGCTGATTTTGTTGAGTTTGATTATCCGTTGTAGCCTGTCTGCATTGTGGCATAGCTGCAAGTCTTGTCGCATATTTGTGCATTTCCTGAGTACTTAATACTGGAACTTGGTGGTTGGACCTATTGTGTTGTGTACTGTCTATTCAATTGCAGATCCATTTCACCGTAGCGTGATGCTATGCAGTTCTTAGAACTGTTATCCTTTGGGGTGTAATTTTTGATTCATTTTGTTGCAGCTGCGTTGAGTCACTGACTTGACCTCTGCAGCTTCGATTGCTGTCAGTATTCACTGTTGTGATGATTTCACATGACGTATTGGCGAGGCAGTGCACACAAGCGTGAACGGTAGCCACACGGTATTGAGTTTTTGGGTACATTCTCACTATAGTGGCAAAGCAGTGCACGCAGGCGTGAACTGCAGCCACACGGTATGGTTTTGTGATATTCTATTTTGTTTGATTTATTAATCTTTTGCGTAGTTCATGTGCTGTAGTGCCGAGGCAGTATACGCGTGCGTGTACTGCAGCCCTACTCGTCTTAATATTTTAATTGATATTTCAATGGTTTGAACTATTTGGTTTATTCAATTCAATATTCTGAATTTCATTCTGATTTGGTTGAATTTGCTGATTTGTTGTTTAACACTGCTACGTGTTATATTTATCGTTATCCGATTTCTTTATTTAAGGATCGGATAGACGAAATTTATTGTGACTATCGTCTATTCATTATTTAATTATTATTGCTTCTGTGCACTAATAACTGAGTTTGAATTAGACTGACCCGAGTATTATTTTCTTTTGAATTTAATACTCGGGTCAGACCGAGTATTTCAGGTTGTAGATATTCTGCTTTGGGATGCTGCTAGAGCTATGAAGTCCTTTCATATCTTTTGGAGTAGTCGTCGTTATTTGTAGTAGTCTGTATGATTGTATAGGAAGATATGTATTCATGTATATTATTTACGTTAATGTACTTGTATATGTAACTTCCTGAGTCGACTTTTGTAGTTGTATCATATGTACCGTGTCAAATGTATTGTAACTGACATCAGTTATTGTATATATGAGACTTTCTGTTTTATCTATGTTCCGCATTTATATTATCTGTGTTATTATTTATATTTACTGTTCTAAAATATTATGAACCATCGTAGTTCGTTTTATACTGGAATTGGGGAAATTCGATGGGAGGAAAATAAATCAGAGATGAAAAATGAAAGAATATATATATATATATATATATATATATATATATATATATATATATATATATATATATATATATATATATATACCACTCCTATCGAGATAACCAATACTAGTGTAAGGCCTAACTATTGATGGCCGCTCCTCAACAGCCTTATTCTCCGTGCTAGTTGACAACACTACACCGTAATGTTCTGGGCTAGTGTGGGTATAGAGGTGGGGCGTCACACAAGTTCTCAATTCCATGACCTCCTCTTCTTCTTCCTTCTCTTTCTCCTCTTTTTCATGTTGTTTTTCTTTGTTTTCTTCATGCTAGTTCGGCCACCACCTTGTTCACCTCTCCACCATAATTCCGACCTCATCCTCTCTCCACCACCTCCATAACCGATCCCGCATGCCACCAAAACTATCATGGCCAAGACCACATGATGTTTAAGGCCAAGGTTATGCCATTTGATCCATATTCTTTTCATTTTTTTTACAATCTTGTGTTGAATTATATCCTTATAATTTGTGTATTTGTTTATGTACAAGATTTGGATCTTAACTCTCCATCACTCAAGTATAGTCGTGCTTTGTCGTGTCTTATCGTGCTTTGTAGAGTTCAGATTTGTATCTTGAATTTGATTTCTAGCTTTAAAAAGGTGATTTTTATCTCTCTAGACATATGTACTTTTAATTTGTGAAACGATGACATGTGAATTGTATAAATTAATATGTTATGTTATTATGTTCATATATGCCTATGATAAATCTATATGATGTTAAGTATTGATATATTCCTGTTACAACATCTATTATGATTTTATTTGTTATATTGTTTTTTATTTCCTGTTTATCACACTGCAAGCTTTCTATCACTATGGATTGAAATGATACATACCCGAACGAACATTTGATTAAGAAGAAATCACTATGGGCTGAAATGATAGGCTCGAGTGATTTTATTATATTTATTTTACTTGGGATTGCGGGTATGAAATGATAGAACTCGGATTTTTCTTCTTAAATTATGGATTGAAATGATATATTATCCGTATCACTTGACCTAGGTTAGAAAATATTATACAGGCCCATGATTATATTTTTAAATGATATTTTCCTAAAAATTTATTAGGTATTTTAAATATTTCTGAAATTTTTTAAGTATTTTGTAATTATAAATATATGAAAGTTTTAACTTAATTTGATTTAATGCTTTGAAGTGTAAAGAAATATTGTTTTCTACAAGTTAAATTTTTTATAAGTTAATTGGTTTTGAATGGAATTTAAAGAGTCTTATTTATGATAAATAACTTAATAATTGAGTTTGATTTAATTTTAGAATCTTAAACCTAAACTAGTAATTGTAATAATGATTGTTTCCCAGGATGGACATATTTTGTGAAATAAACAGTATATTTTTGAATAAATAAAATGAAATACATTTTTATGTGACATCTTGTAATAAGTTTTGGAATCATAGTGGAATCGTTGTCTAAAGGAATAAATTTGTAAAGAATTTGATAGTTTTAACTATGATAAAATATTATTTTGTAAAATGTTATGTTTTGTAAGATAAACAGCTATGAATTTAAAACGGAAAATGTAAGTTAAACACACATGTGACATATAAGTTTAATTAATATTTTAATTGATTAATATAATAAATGTTCTTTATTGTAATAACAGAAATGAAAGAAATGTGTAAAGTTTTAATTAATGCAAGAAACATGTAAAGTTTTAATTAATGCAAGAAACATGTAAAGTTTTAATTAATGAAAGGAAAGTGTAAGTTTTAATTAATGAAAGTAACGTGTAAGTTTCTAATTAATGAAAGAAACTTTTAAAGTCCTAATTAATGAGAGAACATGTAAAGTTTTTAATTAATGCAAGAAACATGTAAAGTTTTAATTAATGAAAGAAACATGTAAAATTTTAATTAGTGTGGTATTAGTTAAATTAATAAATGCTCTGTACTGTAATAGGAATGTAAATTAAAACATACATTTGATAATGTAAGTTTTAATCAGTGTAATATTAACTAAAATGGTAAATGCTCTTTATTATAATAAATGTAAGTTAAAACGTACATTTGACATGTAAGTTTTAATCAATGTAATGGTGTATTTTAAATTGATTAAAATGGTAAATGTTACTTACCGTAATACTAAAATGTAAGCTGATAACGTACATTTGATAAGCAAGTTTTAATTTATGTAAATGACATACTTTAAATGATTAAAATAATAAAGTTACTTTATTGTAATAATAATGTAAGTTAATAAGGTACTTTTAACTTAACATAAGAATTTCGGCTTTAAATTGGATACTACAGTAACAAAGTTTGTTTAACTATAAGGCTATGATAAAAGGACCATTTTAAATTTGTAAGCGTATAAATACTTTGATTATATAAAATGATAAAGTGGAAAGTATTACATTCTAAAAGTGCTAAGATTCCTTAAGGTAACATTTCCAAAATTCTATGATAATTTAAAGTAACATTTCAAGTTTAATAAATTGAAAGAAATATTCAATGATTTGGAAATTTGGGTTTTATTTAAATGATATATTATTGGATTATTTTTGAAATGTAAATGATACTATTGTGATATGGTTTTGAAATAAGTATGATATTTTGGTTTTGAAAATATATACTATTTCGAAATAAATTATATGATTTTGATATGGATATGCTAGTTTGGTTTTGAAAGTATAAATGATTTTGAAATAAATATCCATGGGTTATAATAACGTTTGGTTGTTAAAGGGAGCGGGATCGAAAGTTGTCATACTCTCTGCCAACTCCGAAAACCACTTTAACAACCGTGTACGTGGTGGAGATTGCAGAATGAAGTAGGATGGTGGTGGCGTTTCCTTTAAGGTAAATACGTGGACCCGACTCCCATGAGTTGGCATAAGGTGGCTAAAACAGGAGCAATCGACGGGTTAATAAGTTAGCACCTTTGATCGGACACATCCCTTCGATATTATACTTTGACTTTTGGATTGTTTCGGTGGCCACTTTTGATTTTTATTTGGGGGTGTGGCTCGAGGTGGGCGGTAGCTGAGCGCTACGCGTTACCACCGACACGGAAGCGTAATTGGTATATCTACCCTAGCATTGCCTAGTTGTGCCGTGTCACCTACCCGACCGCGCCTTGTACGAGTTTTGTTTTCTCCCGTAGCCCGTGTGGTATCCTCTGGTAGCTTCCCGATCAGGAGGGACTATGATATTGGATGGACTACTGGGACTATTACGTGTTAACGGCTATATGGGTAACCCCTTAATGCTATGAAAAGTAATTTTATTTTACTATAGACATTATTATAATAGCGAAATATTACTATATAGTAAATAGTTTAACGGATCCTTAGAGGATGGGCGGTCCCAAGCATCCTTTAAGTCACTTGTACCTTGTATCACAGTTCACTTGAGTTGGTTTACATTGTATAAGTATGTATGTCCTGACTCGAGTGTTTTGTGTTTCTTTACGCTCGGGTCTGACTGAGTGATAAAGCATTAGAGACTCACCTTCGAAGTTGGAAGCTTTGCTTGAAGATCCAGCTATCTATTTCACTTTCGGTTATCCAGTTGATTCCAGTTATCCGGTTGGTTCCAGTGATGTATTATGATTCATACCTGGTTATCATGTTGACACCTCCATTGTATATTGTTATCTCTGTTGTATCTTATTTGACTCTGATGTATTTATATAGTAGCTTCATGAACTACTATTTCTTTACTTCCGCTGCATTTATTACACCGTGTCTGTGATCTGCGATTTATTTATTTACTATTTATGCTGTGTTTTGCCAAATTTATTTTACAATTCGGTATTTTGAGCAATTCAATTCCGACATGTGCGGATGCGAATGGTTGAAAATATCGGGCCGTTATAGGTAGCTTCAAATGGAAAACATGATTTCAAAAGTTTTTGACCTTGCGGTCCAAGTTAAAATTTCGCCCCTTCAGATTGTAAAACCGTTAACCAACCAAGCCTTTTCCACTAAGCACCAATTTTAAATTACTTTCAAAACCCTCACGATAAGGTTAGATCTTTATGAGTTGCATAAGTGGACCAATATTCCTAAAAGCTGAGAATCAACTTCATGATGGACACGGAAAAAACAAGCTAAGGATTAAACCTGATATGACACTACTCTTTCCAAAGTCCATCACATATCGATTATATAAGGTGAACTTTGAGGGGCATGTCTTACACTATAATTTTACCAAATACAAATTACTAATATTCAAAAGGAAAGCTCAGTGGCTTGTAATTCCAAGATCTATCTTTCAGTTTTAATGAAAATATCCAACCCAAGAGCATGAAAAAATGTCTCAAACAAGGCCGAGATCATAATTCAACTGAGGTAAGAAGCCTGACCGAGAGCATCAGTTGCCAAAACCTAAAACAACTCAACAAACAGTAATAATCAACGGCTTAGATAACCCAGGCTGAAACCTACAGCCAAGATAAATGAAAGATATCCAAAATTTAATACCCCATAATTGGGCATTAATTGTTTAATTAGTTAGTTGATTAATTAGTTCAGCTCCAAAATGAAATTTGTTTAAATGATGGAATTTTACCATGAAACCTGCACTATTACGTTCGATGGGAAATTTCTGAGCAACTTTCATATTTAAAGTTCTTCTATCGGAGTCTGAACGAAGAAGTTATGAACGAAAAACTAATTCAAAGTGGAAATTATTCGTTAAGAGTAATTAACAATTTATATTAATTAACTCGAGCCCATATGTTGACCCACCACTATGAACGGTCGACCAGGTGTGGTCGATCCCCGGGTAGGGGCTGTTGATCACTCTATGTATGGCCACCAGAGTTAGAAATGGCCTAACGATCCAGATTTAATATATTTCAATCTGACAATTGAGATTGATTTTTACGCCAAAAAATTACGGCATAACCCTCCTTCCACTTCTCATATTTTTCTAGAAGCAGTAGCGAAACTCTACCATTTCTTCTTCTCCACTTTCTTTTTAAATTATAAAATAAGATATTTGTATGGATATTCGTACAAATTGGAGAAGAATAGAGATCAAAAGAAAAGGAGAAGAGAAGAGAATCAACTATTTTCATATTTGAGGTAATTTATATATATTTATATATTTGTAACAATTCTCTCTCCTAATCCCTAATATTTTCCAGATCTGAAATTTTAATGTACGTATAAACCCTTTTATACATATTTCTTGGATTAAAAAGGATTTATAGATTATTTTAAAGTTTTGCTTCATATTTATAGACTTGGATCGCTTTTAAAAGGTGAATGGAAATTTTTTTATGTTTCTAAATATATTCCATTGTATACATTTGATTTTTATGTTAAAATTAATTTGATTTGTGAATTGTAGGCTTAGTTAGTGTAGAAAACTATTGCCCACATATTTTTGTTTTAGATCTAATTTGAAATATGCTTACACGTAATCTGAAAATCAGTCCCAACGATTTTAGACTTTGGATGTAGTATATTTTTATTCTAGATCTATACTTGGGTGTAAAATTGGATTTTTGGATTATTACTCAATTTATTCTATTTTATAGATTTTCCATAGTTTAATTTGTTGAAAAACAACCATTTGAATTCTATATTATTTTAACTTTTTCCACTTTTGGTTCAAAAGGGCGGTGTTTGATTTAACAAGGAATATCCATAAACAAATAGGAAGAGATGTGTAATGTACTAGTTTATTTTCCATAATTTACATTGTCTATTCCAATTAAAAAGAAATTATCCATTCCTTAAATTTTAAATGAAGTCAATCTCTCTAATTTATGGAAATCATAGTGGAAAATGTCCTAAGGAATCTAAATCCAGCAACTTAAATATGGAAAAGCGCATTCTAGGTAAATATTTATGACTAGAATATATTTAAATAAGAAAGAATAGTTTTATTATGTAGTTTATACATATTTATTGTGTTAATAAATAAGAATAGCATTTATTACTGCATTTTTTATGTGTAAGGTTCTTTACTTATTATTATATTTAGAGAAGTGAATAGGTGGAATTATGAATTGCGGTAATTTCTATTATTGGGCAGTAAATTAGATATTGTCAATAATTTATAAGAAATAAAAGATTGTAACCCTAAATTAATGGATAGTTCATAGGAATGAATGGATCAGATTAGATTAGGATTACAATTGGTTAGTATGATAATTATAGACTGTAACTTTAATTAATTGTCAATTAACGGAAATGAATTTGGGAGTCACAATTAATAGGGACAAATGCATTGATGTAACTAATAAAAAAGTAATAGATTTAAAAAGGTTACTCATTTGAAATTAGTAATCACATATAAATGTCTTAGGAAATATTTGTTAGGGTTTTATGGATAAATTGTATTTATGAGTATTAAAAGGGGATTTTTGGATAGACGGGTACTAATGGTAAATCTTATTTCCTTAAATAAAATAGAAATTAGTAAGCTAAGTCCAATGTCAATATAAGATAGTATAAGTAAAGATTTAGGATGATTAATTGGACTTAGTAGGTTAGCGATGCGAAGTAAGTAGAGTGACTCGACAGAAAACTGCCCTTCACTTTGAGTCAAAAAGCAGTCGAGTGCACTTACTTCTGATGTGAGATGTCACTAATCTTAGGATCCATACCGGCATAAGAGATTGGACTTGCTTTCTTAATTGAGAACTATTAAATGGTCCCAATTTGGAATTATGAGAGGTGAGGGATATCTCCATAGGGGTTCGCTTTTGGTTTGAGGTATTAAGTGTCTGTAGGGTCTGCCTCTCTACTCAAAGGAAGTATTAAGTAATCTAATGAGATTCCAAATAAGGATGTCTCTAGAAAGGTTTACTTCGGTGATGAGGTATTAAATGGCTATCTTAGGGCCCATCTCCTTAACGAAAGAAGTAACATAATGAATTTCCATATTTATAATTAAGAGTGATGATGGATATCTTGGGAAGGGTTCACATCGGATTTGAGTTACTAAGTGACTGATCTATGGTTCACCTCTCTCCAATAAAAGAAGAAATAAGTATCCTAATGAGATTTCCAATAATATCTTTTAGATAGTACCACTAGGGAGTCTGCTTTGAGGTTAGATATTAAATGGCAAAGGCCTACCTATAAATAGATGCTAATGATCAAAGGGATGCCTAGTCCATGTTATTGAGGTATTAAGTAGCTTGGGTAAAGCCTCTCAAATTGTTATAAATTTAGTAACGATAGACGTACTAGTAGTATGGCTATTATAAATTATAAGGCCACAGATAGTGGCCAAAGGTCTTGTAGCTAGGATCAATAGACCAATAATGATGATGCTAGAAGTGCACCTAGGGAATAGGTCATAAATGACGGAGTTTACCTCGATTAAGGTCTTAAATGATAGAGTCTTCCTATTTCTCATTTAAAAGCATTAAGTGGTGATAGTAGAAGCCCACTTCATATTTAGAAGTACTAAGTGGTAAATTCGTATGGAAGTATTGGGTGACTGATAAGGCTTCGTCGTATTTTCTACCTTGGGAATAGGTAGGTAAAAAATCATTTGTGCAATGCAAGATTAGATTAGAATTTCTAACCTTAATAAACATAACAATTAAATGGAAACCAATCAGTACAAATTTATGCTATGGACAGTTTATAGATTTTTCGATTACTTGAACATTATTCTAACCCCCTCCTCATTACAACCCACTAGATATATTTTGAGGAACATGTCAATAAAGCCAGATGTGTTTAGTTGTTGGGGAGGTCTTCTTTTCTCTCATGTTCAATGCTGATATGACAACCTTCTGTCCAAGAATACCATTTGATATTCTTATCCTATTATAGTTCCTGTTACGAGTTTAGATTTCTATCAATCTTTGACAATGCCCTTGCATAATCGTAGGTACCAAATCTAACGATATATGCTTTGATGGAATGATTTTGATTTTTATCGAAATTTAGGCCCATTAATATAGGGTTTGTTTCATTTGTTATCAAAGCCTAGGTTAGTAGATTAGAGGAATTAAAATGAATTAAGAGAACACATCCATACTTTCCTATCTAGCATTACTATATTTTTTTTCTAGATGCAAAGAATTCTAACCATAGGAGTAGTTGTAATTCCACTCCAAAGAATGAGCAAAGCAACTATGGATTGGAAATCTCTTAGAATCAAGATTTTCACACCGACTCCGAAGTATCCTACGGAGTGCTAGGTGCATAAGGCAGTGTTTGAAGAGAATGAGTATGACATATAGTTGAATCCTAAGGACTGAAAGCGTTTAACTTGATGGCTGAGGTTCTAGCTACCTTGTGATTTTGGATTCTGATGATGAGTTCCAATTGGAGAAGCACATTTATACCAGATGTGTAGGACATTAGAATCTGTATGTGGCAATTGTTCGAAGGCATATTTTTGCTAGGGTGCATTCATTGATCATCTCTTTGGTAGAAATCTAGATTTTTATTTGAATAATTAGTGTCAATGTGACGACCCGGAATTTTCGAGCATTTAAAATCTGAATATTTAGTTGATTTTAAATATTCAATTGAATAATTTTAACTTGAATTGCGAATATCACAATTTATTTGATAATTAAATTATTGAATTAAATTATTTGAAGTTGGATAAAATATTGAACCTGCAATTTTAAGCTTGTTAAAAATAATTTGAAGGCTTATAAAATTTATATTGATAACACTGAAGATAATAGAAGGTGTAAAATTGAAATGAACCATGGTTTGTTCAGTTTTAAAATTTTATGTCGTTTAAATTGAATTTAAAAATAGTCTTCCGAGGCGCAGTCTCGGAATTTGACGAAACCAGTTCCAATGGGTCCGTAGTATTGAATTATTATCGGATTTCAAATTTCGTATTGATTGGAGTTAGTGTGTGAGTGTATGATATATAAACGCGATGAAAATTTAATTGATAATTATCGATTCCAATTTGAATTTAAAATAAGTGAACACTGTACGTGATTAGTCAAATTCAATTTTCATTTCAACCTTCCCAATTCTTTCCTTGCCACGCTATCTTGCCTTCCTTTGGAAGCAATTCGAACCCTTAAAGATTCATCTCTATCAAACAAATCAGCGGAATCCCTAAAAATAAAAAAATAAAAAATTTAAGAAATGGTGGCCGAGCAAATCTGTTGATTGATACGCGCGTCTCCCTCCTCCTATATTTCTTTTCTCCCAAATCATTCGATTGCAGTTAATTAACAAAAAAAAAGAATAATACGCGGAACAAAATGGGGGGACTCGCGGACTCGAACACGCGAAGGCATCGCGTCGTCATCATCGAAATAGGAGGAGGGTGCTCGGCGGCAGGCCGATGGGAGCTTCAGGCGAGCAACTCGCGTTTAGGGTTTCGTGAGGTACTTGGCATTTGATATGGGAACCGTGGAACTCGAGAGCGAGCACAGGGGTGCGACTGGGAAGGTCGTGGGGAGGCACGGCAGGCGGCGTCGCGTGGGGATACTCATAGTGGAGTTTCGACGGCACGAACAAGGATGGATCTGGGTTCGAATGAGGTATTCTCGATTGGCTCGTTTCATTTTTTTATCTTATTTTTGTTTTCAATTTAAACTGAATTTAAAATCATAATTATTTGTAGACAGAAAATAAAATTAAATAGAGACAATGAATATGCTTTGTTTTAAGTCATCCCTAAATTTATTTAATTTATATAATTTATACAGAAAGTTATTACAGTAAGCTATGGTATGAAAAGAAAAGAAAAGAAAAAAAGGGCTTTCACAGTAAAGAAACAAATCCTGTTTTGTTTATTCACAGAAGTAAAATAAATATAAATATCTTATATACATATGTGTATATACAGTAAAGGAAGTGTTAGTAAATACACACATACCTATTTAATTTGCTAGGTTTATTTTTAATAATGGGTTTGGTGGAAAAAAAAATAAAAAATTGTTTAGCCAACTCATTTTAATTATTTTAGCTACTAAATAGATTATTAAAGGAAATTTTTAGTTTAAACTAAATCATTAGTAAATTAAATTATTAAAAGAAATGGATTGTTCAGTTAGTTCGAATATTAGTAAAACATTTAATATTTCTACAAGGTCCAAATATCATGAAGGAAATAGTCGAGATGAAGTGGGTTGCAAAATCAAAAGGTGAGTTAATCTCACTCGGTTTAAATTTATATTTAAAATAATAAAATTAAGTAATTGTTTGTCTGGTTGAATTGATCGATGTGATATAGTATGATATTTTGGAAATTGGTGTATTATATGGTACTAACATCTGTGGATGCAGGGAAAACAGGTTGGAGGGATCCAACTGGATCCTTCAACATTTATTTAAATTATTTAATCCCCTCTGTTGTGGTTGTTTGATATTCTATGATGAACTTTATTCGAGTATTGAATGCTATGTTCCGATTAGATATAATTGGGTATAATAAATTACTGAAATATTTAATTGGATGTTGAAAAGAAATAAAAGAAGTGAATTTGTAAATAAAAGAAGTGAATGTGTAAGGAAATATTTATAGGTAGTTTGAATAAGGTTAAGAATGAATTGGAAAGAGATAAAGTGACTTTTAAATTTTAATAAATAAAACTAGAAGTATAGAAGGAAAATTAATGAATTTTAAAACTGTAGTGCTATTATTAAAGAGAACAAACATTTATTTAAAATTTAAATTATTGAAGGAATAAAGAAGAATTGGGAAAGACCTGAATTTGTATATTTCGGATAAGAGATTAAAAATCAACGGAAAATAATAACAATAATAATAAGTCCATAATTAATGAATGTTGAAATGAATTGAGTAAGTATTGGAATTTATTTCAAATGGAGTAATATTGGAAATCAATTTGGGAAATTGATTTAAGTGATTGAGATTTGAAATTCTCCCTGGATAACCAAGTACGTTTTTAAAATAAATTTTTAATATAAGTTAAAAGATTGAAAGTTGTTTTAAAAAGAAAATTTTGGAAAATTTCTTATTTCTAATATTTACATTCTAAAGTAAGTATTTTCTCTAATCTATTGTAGTAGTAATTATTTAAAGAATAACTTAATATTATGTGCTTAAAAGTATAAATCTACTTTTATGTTTATTAAGTAACCTTATTATATAATATGTATTTTTAACAAATTATTAAAGTAGTTTTATTTTAAATGTTTTAAAAGTATATATTTCAAGTAAAATGTTTTAAAATTATTTTTAAAATCTAGTTTTGTGCTTGGCAATTTCAGAGGAGATAGAAAATATTTGGGAAAGTTTATTCTGGAAAGAAAGGTGGTTTTGAAACTGCTTTCAAAGAATTGAAAATAGAAATACATCTTGTAAAGATATTTTGAAGATTATAAATAATTTGGGAAATTATTTATTGTTTGATGGATGTTTGTGAATAAAAATTTATAGTTAAATCACCGACTATCAATATTGGCCAAATGCATTGATCGTTTCGAAGAGTCCGGGATCGAGATTTATTTCTCAAAAACCACTTCGATCCGGTTTGTACGTTTCGTGTAAACGATTTTGGATTCGAAGATGGAGCAGTGAAGTGCAAGGGCTAGTCGCTACTAATCCCGAGGATATTTCCAAAATGGATGTAGTAGGAATAGTGCCTTCGGTTTCGTTCGAACCCGGGACAGACTTGTATGGATGAATGCTTGCGAAAACATCGTCAGGTGGACGATGGGCATTCTAAAGAATATTTTTCTATACAAAGGTAACCTTTAGCCTCAAGCCTCACCAAATGGGAATGACTGAAAATCAGGGGTTATGCAGCAAGGCTAGGTGGGTAGCACCCAAGCAGGGTGAGATCATTTCAGTCTAGATGTCCCTTTTTATTTGGCTTAGTGGGCGGTTGCTGATCCCAACCGCGGGGTGATCTCATTCGGGATTATCTAGTAAGGGGTAGCCTCGGCCTTGTGTTGCAGGGGAGCGGGCGTACTCCTCGGTACGGTGATCTAGGCCCCGTACTGTGGCAGGTGGTACCCCAGTGCGTAGTCATTAGTTGGAAATCCATTCTCCCTACGAACCTTGTACGAGTTTTGGTTGTATTACCCACTCTATGGCTAGTAGCTGGAATTTAATAATGTAACAATTTCGGCTATTTTATAAGTATTTGTATATAGACCCTATTATAATATCAGAGGATTTCTATAAAAATTATTTTAGCTATCGTAAGGTAAAAACCCGACATGTTTATTTGTGGCGAGGTCTTACGAGATGCTTTTTCTTTCAAAGGATTTTTGAAACTTTAATAATCAATTGGGTGTGATTTTCTCACGCTGGTATTCCAGACTGACTCGGGTGTTATTTAACTATAATGCTCGGGTCAAACCGAGTATTATAGGATACAGGATGATGCTGTGGAGCTCAGGAAATGAGCTGGATGACGATACGTATATCCGTACTTGTTTATCTATATATATTCTGTTGTTTGAGTTGTTGTGTGTACATTGTATGTTATTGATGTGAGCTGTGATTGATGTACTCTGATGATGTAATATATAAACAGAAATATTTGATGTTGAGTAAAGATTATTTATTATCTATTATATTTTATTCCGCTGCGATGGTTAGATTCTGATGTTGTTTTGTATTTTCTTCTTCTACCTCTTCTTCTTTAACCCAAATGGTTCGTATTTCTATACAACTTGAGTTGATTTAGGTATAATAGTGTTGACTCAAGGGGGTACGGATTTGCGGGCCGTTACAGTCAATTCCTTGGTCTAAAACTTGTGAGTGAATTTTATTAAGTATATTTGGAAATGTCTTAGATTTTGAAAAGAGGTCCTTCAAAATATTTCTTTTTCGAATGATTTCTTTTGGAAATTTTATTTTGGAAAGTTTTGAAATTTTCAAAGAAATACGTATGCCACTAAGTTGGTCATGTTAAGAAATTTTTAGTTTATAAAAGATTAATTTTTGAAATCCTTAAATATTTGTGTGTGTGCATATAAGTTAAGGCTTGACTTTGGTTTTTGGCAAGGAAATAGTTTCCAGTTTGGGAAATTTGTGTTTTAAAAAGGTTTTTGGAAACCTTGAAATATATATATATATATATATATATATATATATAAAAGTTTGATTTTTAAGGGAAGATTGAGTATGAAATATTTTCTATCATTTTGAAAAAGTATAAATGAGCATATATTTAGCTCTGTGATTCTTTGATTTATAAAATGGAGGACTTTAAAATCTTCTCTTTTTAAGATACAGACAAAATATAAATAACAATCAATTTTATTGGGGTATGTAGTTTGAAGTGTTGATGTGCCACAGTAATTGGAAGAAATATTTCCGTGCGAAGTAGACAAGAAATAAAAAATGGAAAATTTGTGGGTTTTTTGAATTTTTGTTGGTTGCAGCAGTTTTGTTGAGATAGCATGGTCCAAAACTAGGTGGTAGGCTTTGATACCACCGTGATGCGGGCAGGAATTTTTTGGGTCATGTCGAATCAAAAGAGACAACGCCATACTATTATTATTTTTTAATCCAACCCTAATTGGTTCTAGGTTCAGTTAATGCCCAAAGCCCGTCTAGCGGTTGACCACCTAACGATAATCCTAAATTAGTCTACCAATTAACGAGTTTTGACACAACTTGAACTTGAAATGCGATAATAAAAGTCGCGTCCGAATTTACTTAGTCACCTCCTTTTCATTCCTCCTTCCTCAACAAGCCAAACCCAATCTCCAATCCCCTCCTCCTTCTCTAAGAAGTAGCCTCTCTCCTCTGTTCCACCACCGACGATGTCAATTTTCCCTTAAGGGCAGCAGCCTCGCCTCCCCCTCATGCTGGTTTTGCATGTTATATCTCGCCCCACCACCACTCAAGATCTACACCCTATTTCCTCCCTCTGACCACTACATAGCCCAAGGCACCTTTTTTTACAATCGGTTTTTCCTCACACCACTATAGTATCAACCCTCAAAAGGCCACTTGATTGGACTGGAATGAGCAGAAGGTTTCGCTGCTTTTGAGCTGGTAGGGCTATTCATCGTGGTAGGATTTGCACCGAGCGTCTACTTCGATACCTTTGAGTGGGAATTTTACACATGCTGCATCAGCCTTTTCGATGTCTTGTTAGTGCAGAATTTTGGTGGGGGCGATAGTTTGATTCGTTCAGAGATGATGGATGTCTTAATTGAGCTAACTAATGATGATCTCGTCGAGATTTTGGAGACCTCCGCGAAGGACACAAACTTGGATGATTTTGAAGTAACCAACTCAAAGATTTTGCAGTAGATCTATTTCCAGGATGTTAGTGTTTGGAAGATGAATAATTTAAATATGATTGCCTATTAGGTTGTGTGCATCTGGGTATAACATCGTCCCTAAGACGGGAAATTACAATCGGATTTATCCACGATGCGGAAGGCCATCTATGTTAGTATTGGCGGCATTGCGGTCAAATGGACCTGCATCCTTATGATGCAATTTGTTGATCAAGTGTTATCACTCCATATAGTCACTTTCCATATTTTCCTCTATCCACGCCCGTCTTTAAGTAATACAGGTGAACCTCCATGGAGTGATAGTTTAGTAGAAGGTTCCGTCTTCCATCATTAGATCTTTCATTAGGAAGACAACAATTCTAAAGTCGTCGAAAATCCCAACAGCACCAGTGATACAAGATTGGGTGTATAGCCACCATGCTACAACCATTTAAGGGTCGCAGCACTGGATCAAGCTCCAACTATAGAGCAAGGTATCTCATAACTTGTACGCATTGTTTTAGGAGTTATGTTATCATTGTCTTTCTCTTTGGCTTGATCCATTGCTCTATTTCGTACCTTTCTCTATAGTTGGAGCTTGATCGATTGCTTGTCCTTTTAGGAGTTATAGATCAAGCGGCTAACTGAAGCTTCTAGGCATCAGTAATATCAAGACCAGTAAATATCCTCTCAAGACTCCGCAACCACTGTTGAGCCTTAATGACGCTCTCTGAACCGGTGAATAGGGTTCCACCAAGTTGAGAGAATTCCTTACAAAGAACAGTGAATCTGACAGGAGCAACAGGTTGAGGAGCTGGGGCAATACCACGACCCCTACCTTTGGCATTTCCATGATTCATCCTGAAAAGATTAAGAATGAATTTAGGACAAGATAATGACAAGCCAAAGATAAATTAAGATAAGACAAGAGAATACATTTGGATGAATATCCTAAAGAAAGAAAATCTAACAAGGTAGATACAAAGAAAGGAAGTTAGAAAACATTTGAAATCCTTTAAAACAAGAAAAAAATTTATATCAAAATAATCTTTAAAAAACCTTTTGAAAACATTTTGAAAAATCATTTTATACTTTGAAAATACATCTCTCACAAAGATATGATTCTGAGATTGATTTCACTCATTCTATGGTATTTCTACCCTATTTTTAATGAGTTTTTGCTCCGCAGGCAATGATTTGCCAAAAACCAAAGCTCTGATACCAACTGTCACGACCCGCCATTTCGTACCATTCAAATCGACAATAACCCGCACATGTCGGACTTGAATGACGCAAAATAACAGATTGTAAATAAATTTGGAGCAAATGAAATCAAATACACAGCATCACAGGCATAGAACAATCAGAATAACTCGCAGCGAAATATAAAAATAACATAGTAGTTCATGAAGCTAATATAACAGAGTCTCAAAACAAGTACATAATAATAGTCTAAAACAACATAATAGAAATCCCAAATACATAGAAGTTCACTAATACATGAGATAAACTAGATAGCTGAAACAGAAATAGATATAAATATAGATAGGCAAAATCTCCAGCAAAGACCAGCTCTAGAAAGAGAATCCAAAGCTGTGAATACTCAGGCTGACCTGAGCGTAAAGCAAAAACAGAAAACACTCGATTCAGGATAATATATACTTACATAATGTAAACCAACTCAAGTGAACTGTAATAAAGATTTAAGTAACTTAAAGGATGCGTGGGACCGCCCATCCTCTAAGGATCTGTTAAACTATTTACTATATAGTAATATTTCGCTATTATAATAATGTCTACGGTAAAATAAACATACTTTAAAATAGCGTTCCGGGCTTACCCATATCACTCTTCACACATAATAGTCTCAGAAGTCCATCCAATATCATGATATCTCCATATCGTGAGACTATCAGAGGATACCACACGGGCCACGCGAGAAAAACAAACTCGTAGTAAATGTTCGGTATGGTAGGTGATACGGCACACAAGGCAATGCCAGGGCAGATATACCAATTATGCACACGGGCTGGCGGTAACGTAGCCGCCACAACGTCCACCACGAAAAACACTCCAAAATCAAGGGGTGCAGCCAATCAATCACAACAGTAATAGAATGGTATCGAAGAAGTGTGTCCGGCCAAAGGTGCTACCTCTTTTGGCCCGAGATCGCTCCTGTTTTAGCCACCTTAAGCTAACTCACGGGAGATAGGTCCACGTAATGTGCCTCAGGAACGTCGTCACCATCCTACTTCATTCTGGAATCTCCACCGCGTACACAGTTGTTAAAGTTGTTTTCGATATCGACAGAGAGTATGTCCATATCTGATCCCGGTCTCTTTAACAACCAATCGTTATTATAACCCGTAGTTGTAATTTTAAAAATGGTATTTATATCAAAAATCAAATATCATTTCAAATCCATTTCAAAAATAATCAAAATATCATATCTTTCAAAACCATATTCATTTATATAAATTTAAAATACCATTTCCACTCACATTTCAAAATAGTTTATATTCCAAAATAAATTATTTCATTTAAATCATTCAAAATGAAGTTATTATATTTAATAAATAAATTATTAAATTTTCAAAATTTAATCTTTTCAAAGTTCATTTATTCACTTAAATTTATCAAAACAGTGAAAATTCACCTTTCGCGGTATTTAGAAAATGCTACAGAAAGTTACATTCAAAACAATTCAATTTAACAAAAGACAACATTTAAGATGCCGTAATAGGGTTACTTTAGTTTTCAAATAAAACTTAGTTAAATTCAATAAATACAGCACTTACAAAGTGCTATAATAATCTTTAATTCAATTGAGCCATTTAGTTCATTTATATCAACTACAACATTTACAAATGCTGTAATATACTTTACATTAGAAATAATATCATTTTAAAAATGCTGCTAATTAAATATCCCATATTCAATATAATTTCACAAACAATTAAATTTTTATTTATTTCAATTTAAACTTACAAAATCGTACATTTTCACTTTTAAAACCATCATTTAAATACCCTTATATTCATGATTTTATAAAGTTAAATTTCCTTCAAAAGTCAATATTTAATAATAATCTACTTATTAAATTCCAACATAAAAATTAGAATTCATTAAATTAAATTTTAACTTAACACTTAAGTTCAAATTTCCAAATATAACATATTTTTCATTTTATATACTTAACTTAAAATTTCACTTTTAAACTAAATTCACCAATTTCCAATTTAAGTTACATTTCAAAATTCAACTTAAATATTAATTTATTTCACATTTTAACTTTATTCAAGAATCATTAATATATTATAAAATCATTTAAATTCATTTAAATTCAAAATATCATAAATTTATCATATTTTCCTACTTAATTTAAATTCCATTAATAACCAAATCAAAATTTCCAAAATAACTCGTATTTCAAATTTCCAACTTTACCATTAATTTATTTCACTTATAAATTTTTAGAAAATCAATAATGCTTTACAAAATAATTTTTAATTGAGTTTTAAATCAAAATATTATAATATTTACATTCCAAACATATTTTAAAATTTTTAGAAAAATATAAATTAACCACGGGTCTATGTTTTATTTTCTAGCCTAGGTAAAGTCATATTGATAATATATCATTTCAATCCATAATTTACAAAGAAAACTCAGATTTTATCATTTCAAACCCGCAGTCCCAACTAAATGAAATAATTGAAAATCGTTCAGGCTTATCATTTCATCCCATAATGATTTCCCCTATTCTAAAGTCCGTTCGGGTATGTATTATTTCAACCCATGGTGATTCTAATCTAAAGGGAACTTACAGTGTGATAAACTGACATAAATAACAGAATATCATTATATAATAGTAGCAGATGTTATAACAGGTAAATAATCATGGGTGAACATCATATGATCATAACATAGCACATATAACATGGTGATGCATTTTACAGATTCAAATATGATCGGTTTACTAGTCATATACGTATAAAACTGTCTAGTGAGAATAACTCACTTGTATAAGCTGAAGATGACAACTGAAACACACAACAAAAATCTTCAGAGGCACGAAAGCACGACAATGATTTGAGTGTGGGAGAGACAAAGCTAATTTCCTTGAACACATTCAAACAAAACAATATAAACGTGAATAACACTTCACAAAAAAATTTAAACAACATATAAATTCATGCACAAAACATCTCCAAACCACTTGCACTTGCCTTCAACTATCTCTAGGCTCGGCCATGGGTTAAAATACACTGTTATGGTGTGTTTTTGTGTCTGGTTGTGGACTGATATAGGTCGGCCTAGCATGAGAAGAATTGTGCAAATGTTAGTGATATACGAAACTACCACTAAATGCAACTACATGGTTTTCTATATAGTCAAAGTCTCGGCCAAAGCTAAGGAGGAGCATGGCCATGCTTCAGGTGGGTCAGGGGTGATGTGGCAGAGGGTGTCAGGTCAGGAAAAGGAAGGTGGCGGTGGTGTATGGGTCGGCCAAGGAGGAGTTTGAGGTGGTGATGCAACATGGTGCTCGGCTATGCATGTTCAAGTGGAGTTTGTGCAAGATGGTGGTGGACCTGGTCATAGATGCTGCACGACCTGGCTTGGGGTTAGACTGGAGGTAGTGATGACTGGTTCAGGTGGTGGTGGAGACGGCTAAGGTGATGGAGTGGTGAGTGGCCGAGCCTAGAAGGTGAAGAAAGCAATAGCAAAACAATATAAACAAGTATAAAACAATGAAAAGAAAGAAAGATTTTTACCAAACTTTTTGCAATGAAGATGGCCGAATTTTTTTTCTATGAGTTGAGAAGAAAAATTCACGTAAGAATGAAATGGAGTGGTAGGCTAAAGAGTAGGGAGTTATGGCAGCAAAATTGAAGAGGTGTTGGTTGAAATGAAAAGTCAAGAATACAAAAAGTCTAAGTATATAAAAAGTCACAAAACTCTTCATATTTCCACCATTTCTTTTGAAATTTTAAATAAATGAAAAATATGTACAAATTCAGATAAAAACATGAAAATATAGTGAAATTAAATATAATTAAACTAGGGAAAATAGCTAAAATTATAAACCAGGCTTAAAAATTTGAAAATAAATGAAATAAATTTTGGAAAATTCTTTATGTACCTTTAATACTTATTAATAAAGATAAAAGCACTAAAATAAAATGCATACATAAAAATGAATAAATAAATTTTAATTAAATATAATTTAATGAAGAAAATGGCAGAAAAATGGAAACTAGGCTTTAAAAATAGAAAATAAATGAAATAAATTTTGGAAAATTTTTATTATAACTTTGAATGGGGGTATTCCCGATACTCACAAAGAAAAAGGGAAGTGATTTGGACAAAAAGGGAAGTGACTTGGACAAAAAGAGAAGTGACTTGGACAAAAAGAAACGAAGTGACTTAGACAAATCTTGTTTGTCGATAGCCTCGGACCAATCAATCGAATAATTCCCCCCAGAACTACATTTTCTTTCAGACCCTTCAACCGTTTAGAAATGAAATATTATATTTAAAATAAAATTAAAATAATTTCAAACAAAATAAAGTCAAATTTAAAATTATCTTAAACAATGTAGGGTTGTTACACTCTCCCTCACTCAAATCTCTTCGTCCTCGAAAAGAACGGAAAAGGAAAATAAAGAGAACAAGACAGAAAGAAAATAGTACCTGAAACGAATAATTCTGGATTCGCAGCACGAATGCTCTCCTCCGTTTCCCATGTACAATCTCGATCGTCAGTACTCCACTGTACTTTGACCAGATTAACAGATTTCCTTCTGAGCTGCTTCGTACCTTTATCGATGATACGAAGTGACTTCCTCTCAACAGTCAGATTAGTCTCAATGTCCAAATTATCAAGAGCAGAAGGCTAGACAATAAGAGATGGATCATGAAGATGTCGGTGAAGATGCAAGACATACATCATGCACTAGAGAAAGCTTCTGGGGAAAATCCAGACGATAAGCCAAAGAACCAACTCTTTCCACAATGCGGGAAGGACCAATGAACCTAGGAGAAAGCTTCTCTCTACGACCAAAACAAATGACATTCCTCAAGGGAGAAATCTTAAGAAACACCTGATCACCAACAGAAAATTCCAAATTCCGCTAACGCCTATCAGCATACTTCTTCTGCCTATCCTGAGCAGCTCTCAACCTCTTCTTAATCTCCTCAACTCTCTCAGAAGCTTCCAAAATCACATCAGGACCAAGAACCAAACAATTACCGAATTCAATCCAGCAAGATGGGGATCTACAAAGTCATCCGTATAGAGCAGTAAACAGAGACATTTTGAGACTGGCCTGAATGTAAGTATGGAATGAGATAGATAAAAAGATTAAGAATAGACTGAAAAACAGACGATAAGATTATACCTGATAGCTATTATTGTAGGTAAATTCAGCAAGATGGAGATGATCTTCCCATGATCCTTCATAATCAAGCACACAAGCACGAAGAAGATCCTCGAGAATCTGATTCACTCTTTTCGTTTGACCATCGGTCTGTAGATGTTAAGAAGTGCTCAGATTCAAACGAGTACCCAGAGATTCCTAAAAAAATTTCCAAAACTGACTGGTAAAGGTAGGGTCACGATCACAAAAAATACTGAGAGGAACACCATGGAGATGAACGATCTCTGTCATGTAGATCTCAAATAATCTAGAAGCTAAACGAGTAGACTTGACCTGAATGAAATGAGAGGACTTGGTCAGTCTATCCACAATAACCCATATACTCTCATTACCCCTCCGAGTACTCGGTAAACCATCGATGAAATCCATGGAAACCTGTTCCCACTTCCAATTGGAAATCTCAAGGGACTGCAACAAACCAGGGGTCTTCTGGTGATCGACTTTGACTTGCTGACAAGTCTCACACCGGCTAACAAAGATAGAGATAAGAGAAGAAAGAAAGAAAGATTTACATTGATCACAGCGATCTTTACTGGATTAACAGAAACTCCATTACTAGAAACAATATGCCCACGATATCGGACTTCATCCTTTTACAAATGGCATTTATAAAATTTAGCCCTCGGTTGATGATTTTTGAGAGTCTCCAGAACATATTTCAAATGCGACTTATGCTCATCCTTAGTCTTAGAGAAGACAAGAATATCATCAACAAAGACTAGCATAAATTTATTAAGCACATCACGAAAAACACGATTCATCAAATCAACAAAGAAAGTAGGAGCATTAGTCAAACCAAAAGGCATGACTAACCGTTCATAAAATGTAACATTCCCGAATTTTTAACAAGTTTAATTTGACACTTAATTTAAATTTTGGAATAAAATTATGAAATTATTGGTAAAATAATATAAAATTTCCAGAACAAATAAAAAAATGTAATTTAAATAGGATTTTGGATTGGAATTCAAAAATAAGTATTTATTAATTTGAATTTGATTTGAATACTCTTAGTTTTGATGAAGAAATTTGTTTTCTAAATTTTAATATATATAATATGATGTTAAAACAAGGTTAAATAAAAGATTTAAAATGCTTTTGTCTTACATACTTAAAAATAAATAAGATGTTTGGTTGTTTATAGATATTAATTTTGAATGTAATTGAAAATTTATGCGAAGATTTGGGAATAAAATATAAATTGTGGTTGAATTTTCAAAATTAACAAGATGTATGTTTATTTATTTTTAATTTGGAATTTGTTTTAAAAATTGTATAATTTCAAAACAAAGTGTGATTTTGAAATTTAATAAATATCTTGAATTTAAAATTTCTATATATTTGAAACTTATAAAACTTTTTTTATTTGTAGATGTGCATTTTGATTTGAAAGATATATAAGGACAAGTAATTGAAATGTAAATATGTATATAAACAAGAATGAACGTTTTAAAACTTACATATATGTATATATATCTTTTGAAATAAGTATAGTTATAAAAATAAAAGAATAAAACATTAATCATAACATGAAGGTTTAAAAACAAAATGTATAAATTAATTGAAATAAGGGTTGAAACACAAAATTTATTACTTTAACAAGTGGTGTTATTTTAAAAGCATACATTAACAAGTGTAAAAAAATTTAAGCTATATGTTTACAAGTGTAACTAATAGATGAAAAAAGTGGCATAACTTTTTGATTCTCTCAATTTGATATATATGTAAAAAAAATAAAAAAATAAAAATCAAAGAAACCAGATTTCCCTTCTTCATTTTTAAAACAGTTGACAAAACAGATTAAAGGAACGAAATCAAAATATGTTCCATGCTAATAATTCAAAATCAAAAACCATAAAAAGATTATCAGAGAAAACTGAAAGCAAAACAAAGATTTCAACCACAAATAAAGAGCCTGAGACAAAGGAAATAAGACAAAGTTTAAACCAAAAGCAAGTTTCACCCTGGAAAAAATAATATAAAGTTTCAATCAAACATAAAAACAAGATCCAGAAAAGAAAATGAATTCATCAATCTGAAATCAAAACAAGTCAGGATCAAAAAAAATTCAATAAGGCAAAGATCATATTCAGTTTCAAAAACAAGTCCCAGGCAGTTCAAAGGCAACTCAACATCAAGATCAACTAAGTTTTGTTAAAGCTTCAGATCAGTTTACAAATTCAAGTAAACAAAGCCAGGTCAAAGATAAAACTTTGAAACAAATTCCACACTTCCTTTTTGCTTCTCTATTTTCAAAAGCTTCAGGTGAGCAAACCATATTTTTAAAAAAAAAATGATCTGCTTGATTTCTTGATGTTTGGAATTATATTTGAAGTGATGAGTTAAATATTGCTTGTATGATTGTGTTAAATTGCTTGCATGTGTTTATATATATGAAGAAGAAGTGGGAGAATGTTTGTATAAACTTAAGAACATCACTTTGTTAATATGCAGAATCTAACCCGTCAAAAATAAATTTAATTGCTCATTGTACAATCAATTTTAGACTTGGGTTTCTAAAAGGAAATTTTTTGTAATATGTTAATATTATTTTTGAAAATAGATTCAAAAGGATTTATTGAGTAATTATTCCAAAATCTAAGAAACGGTAAAAAATAAAAAAAAAGCAAAAAAAATCGATCATCAGATTTTCACGAATTGATCATATGATTAGAATTGTCATCAAAAATGATGAATTTGGAAATAAAAATGAAAATTTTTAGGTTAGAATTGGGTGAGTAATTCTGAGTTGATCATAATTGGAAATTTTTATAAAATTCTGACGAACTGTTGTGAATTGAAGGTTGAAATTCTTGGTGAAGAGAGCATAAGCATTTGTAGTCATCATAAAAATAATCAGTAAAATTCCAATTCACCGTGGTGGCCATGCGAAGTTAATATAGGGTTTAAGGAAAGGGTCGTAAGGGTTGGGTTCTCGTGATGCTGCGTCGCCGAGGGAGGAGTAGAGGTGAACGGTATGGGGGGAATGTTGATGGAGGTCGTAGCACAGTTGAGGTCAAGAGGACGTAGGCTCCGGTGGTAGTGTTCATCATCGGTGAGAGGTCTATGTTCAAATTGTTTTGGGTTCCAAGCGCTCAAAATTGTTCGAATTTGATTGGTTGTGTTGATCATCGACCTGGGTGGGTGGAATTATTGGCGAAGTCGTGATCGATGTGTGGATGATGGCGAGGTTGGTCGGAAGTGGTTGGTCCATTGGTGCACGTGCACGGTGTATCTGTGATGATTGGGAAATTTTGGATCGGGGAAGAAGGGATGTTGGCTTGATTATTAGCTCGGGTTTGATGGTGGATTGGCTCAAAGTCAAGTGGAGTCGCGCGTGTAATACACTTAAAGATTTAATCAAAAAAAAGTTTTAAAAGAAAGAAAATGGTGGCTCTGGTGTATACTCGGGAAAAATGGAAACTGGCTCGGGTTAATACTCTAGGTACTTTGGGTGCATGTTAGAAAAATCTTAATATTAAAATAAAACAAGTTTATTTTAAATAACTATGTTAACCAGGTTTTGTATAAGAAATAAAATCGTTAATAGATTTTTTTAAATAAAGCAGGAATAAGTTTCTAAAGTATGTTAAGAATAAATTAAATTTTCAAAGCTTTTTAATAATGATTTTGATTATCAATTAAATTTTAAGAGTTTTAAGTTAAATTATATGATTTTGTTAATTTGTTTCAATGGTTATTAAAGTAAGATTTGAATGGTGATTATGATAAATAGGTAATCTTAAGATTAAAGGATCGTTAATTTGAAACTTAATTTTAGGAGTAATTAATTAATTAAAGTAAATAATTTGAGAATAATTAATTAAAGGCTAATTAATGAAGGTAATAAAGGATGAATAATAAATGATTAGAGAATAATTTATCAAAGTAATTAATTACTTAATCAAAAGTAATTAAAAAATTATTTAAGTTAAGTTACCAAGTGATTAAGATTAATTGTTGATTAAGGATAATCATTTATTAATCAAGAAAAATTAATTAAAATGATGATTAATTGAGGGGTTAATTTATTAAGATAATTAATTAAAGGATAATTGGATAATAAAAGGTTAATTATTTAAAATAAAGAGTTAATTGTCTAATGATTAAAGATTGATTAATTGGTTAATCAAATTTGATTTAAATTAATTAGTAAAGTTCATTAATTTATAAATTAAGGTTGATTAACTAATAGTTAAAGGATTAATTAATTTATAAATTGAGGTTAATCAATAATCAAAGAAAAATTAATTAACACAAACTGTAATTAATTAATGTTAATCAACAAGAATTAGTGATTAATCTAGTTTTAATTAATCAAATGGTCAATTAACCTTATTTATGGATGATTGTATTTTATTGAATGCTGTGAATTGTTTTGTCATCTCTACTATGTGATGCCTTGTGATTTGAATTTAATTCAAGCTGTGATGAATAGAGTTTATTTATTTATAATGCATTTATATTATCTGCATGTGATTCTGTGTATATGGATAAGTGTTATAGGATATACCGCTTATCGATATTACTGTGATTGTATCTGTGATGATTGATGTTGTGCACTATTGTGTAAAACCCCTGGACCACACTTATACACACACAAATATGGATTGCACGTGGAAATAGGTTAAGTAACAGATTTTTGAAATTGTTTTAAAAAATGAATTTTCGAATCCAAAATAGTTTAGGAATTAGAATTGGGAGCTTTTGAAAATGAGTTTCAAGGACAAAAGTTATTTTTGAACAACTTGATTTAGTTTTGAAATTTGATTTAAAATTTGAATTCAAAATTTGAAATTGAATCCTATATTGAGAATTTATGACGTAAAATGGTTATATAAACTATAATTGTGTTTATATGGGTTTATAAACCATTTTAAAAGTATGGTTTTGAGAATTTGAAATTAACCCAACTTTATATTTGGAAAGGCCTTAACTCGTGCAAATATAATCGGGTTTTCCGAAACGAAAACAAGTGATTTCAAATAACAATAGGTTTTATATAAGGAAATAATTTCCAAAATTATGATGAAAAGATCTCAAGTTTGAAATAGAATGGCTTTGAAAAGTTATGAATGAATCTTTGGAAATGATTTCTGAAAGCTATGAATTGAATCTTTTATTGGATGAGTTAATCCAACTTGAAATGGAATTGTTTTGAAAGGCAAGAAATGAATCTTTGTTAAAGATTGGTGATCCTTGTTTTAAATTGAAAGGGATTTTTAAAGATAAATCTTTGTTTAAAAGATTAAAGTGTGGAAATTGTTTAAACCATTGAAAGGTTTCTGGAAATAAATCTTTTTGTTTAAAAGATTTGTTAATGGTAATTTGTTTAACCATTTGAACGAAAAGTTTTGGGTAATAAGTTGTGACTTAACTGAGATCCCATGTCCGTATGTTTTTAAATATCGCGATCATTATTCGGTTTAGCCGGGAGGGGACCTTTGCGTCATATAACCCATTCCGAATAGTGATACGACGTTATGGATAGCAATTGAAGACCATATATTTTCGAAAATGAAAGGATTTCTTGTCGAATGTCTCTGCACCGGCTGATCCCAGTATAGAGATTTGAACACCCTTTGTGATGGGAAGTCCGGACGTGATTAGGAATTATCCGGATATGCAAGGGCTTCTTCGGAAGTGCCTTCGGTTCTGTTCGAACCTGGAATAGACTTGTATGGATGTGTGTCTGACATTACACTTTGAGATGTAAAACCGGTTCCTATCAAATACATTTCTGTTTGGTGGCAGAGATTTATTCTCTTAGCTTAACACCCTTCTCTGAGACGTACGAGCTCAGATGTTATGTAGTTGATGGTTACTAGTGATACATTCCCAATTTGGTAATGTGGTATACGAAGTGTTGATGGTCATTTGTTGATCAAAGCATGGATTTCGTGAAAAGCGTAGCTTTGTGGACGAAACATCATCGAGCCTCACAACCCGGTAATGGTCGAAACAACAAAGATGCAGCAAGATTTAAGGGGTAGCGCCCCTAGGGTATGACCATTCCTTCTGGGAAAGGGCATTATCATGGTATGGAGCCCAGATACTTACTCATGTAGGCAATGTAGTATATTTATTATTACTGTGTGATGTTGTTGGTATTGAGGATCCTCGGTTAAAGGTCCCAAAGGACCGGGGGTGGCATATCTTAGGTTTTATTCCCAGGGAAGGGGTAGCCGGCCTTGTGGTAGCAGAGATTCGGGTAGGTTCTCGGAGCGTCCCTCCAGAGGCGTACCCATGTGGCAATGGGAAGTTCCTTGGCCTGACCATTTGTTGGAAGACCCAAAGAAATAATACGCGCCCAGTATGGTTTTAGTTGTATAACCTGCCATTGAATGTGGTGGTAACTTGCTATTGAACATGGTAGCTATAGTAGGCATACGACGAAATGTTGTGTGCTAGCTAAGATTAATATAATACTTTCGAAAATGTTTTCCACTATGAACTACTAATAATATCAAAATGAGTTCGCGTATAAAGCATTTTTGACTATCATAAGGAGAAATCTCCTTCAATTCTGCGTTTGCATGGTGTGTGTGGCGGGAGGCCTTGTGGTAGTTTCATTTTCCAAAATGCATTACGGATTTCAATTTAAATCTTTTGTTGTTTCTTAAAAGATAAAATGTTTTTGTTTGCTCATACCAATCCCATGACTGACCCGGAGTTTATTGTTCCCTTCCTAAACCCTGAGTGCCCACAATTTTCCACACTGGCAGTCTAGAGTTTGGTTTTTCAGATAATCAGATAGTAGATATCGATTGGGTAGCTTTTAGCTTTCTCTTTGGTACTCTTTGGAGATCTTGGATATTGGAGTCTTTGGATTCATGGACCAGACTTGCTTAGCTTGGTGCAACTTGATGGTGGTTCGAGCTTGTGTTTTGGAGTTTTAGCTTTGGAGCATTGGATTGGAGTTATCTCTTGGCTATTTGTTTTCCGCTGCTGTTTATTATCTCTGATATTGTTGTATCATTCTGATATCATTGTTGTATATCATTTGATATCGTATTCACTGGAATTGTATATGATATTCATTTTTCTTCTGATATGTTGTTATGCTTAATGTGTTATAAGGTTCGGCGAACCAGATTCGACGTTTGGATCTGCGACATTGGAATACGAGTGTCGTATTCAGTGCTGATTTTCGAAGGTTGAGTCAGGGTCGCTACAATTGGTATTAGAGCTGAAGGTTAAAACTTTAGATCAGGAGTATAACACATTAAGTAACTCATTAGAGATAGGGTGAAGTATACCCTAGAATGAGTATATCCCTAAGATATCCGTTCGAATGCCTTTGTAAATTCTCTTACTATCCACTAGTGAGTATGAGTGCAAGAAGAGGTCGAGATAGGGGACAGGGAAGTACCACTACAAATGGTCAATACCCTGCAATAGAGGAAACAACTTTCTCTATCAATCTCCTTTGATTCATCTTTTCAATTATTTGATGGTTCCTGGTAGCTCCAGGAAGAAGCTTTGATATATTTGCATGGGACACAAACTCCAGATGGGTCAAAATTGTTTGTTTGGAAGAATTGTTTGCTTTGGTTGTTATGGTTGATAGGCATATTTTGGTTGTTTAAACTAAAAGTTTTGGGATTGTATCCATATATCTGCCTATTCTTTGGGGTATTCGGTCTTGAGCTTGGAATCCATACCCAGTGTTTGAGAATTATGAAAGATTAAATTCATTTATTTGTTCTTTTGGGTCTCGATATATTCTACGAATTGTTAATTATCTCTTTGAACTAACCAATATTCCTGTATATTCACAGTTCTGGTGACCCGAGTATCTTGATTCATTCTTGTATCCATTATTGATATTCTGATTTGGGAAGCCAAATGCAGAATAGATATTTAGTTTGATCTGTTAATTCATCTCTCTATCTATCATTTGATCTTTGTTGTCTCCCTTACAAATTTCGAGGGCGAAATTTTCTAAGGGGGGAATCTGTAACATTCCCGAATTTTTAACAAGTTTAATTTGACACTTAATTTAAATTTTGGAATTAAATTATGAAATTATTGGTAAAATAATATGAAATTTCCAGAACAAATAAAAAATATGTACTTTAAATAGGATTTTGATTGGGATTCAAAAATAAGTATTTATTAATTTGAATCTGATTTAAATACTCTAAGTTTTGATGAACAAGATTGTTTTCTAAATTTTAATATATATAATATGATGTTAAAACAAGGTTAAATAAAAGATTTAAAATGCTTTTGTCTTATATACTTGAAAATAAATAAGATGTTTGGTTGTTTATAGATATTAGTTTTAAATGTAATTGAAAATTTATGTGAAGATTTGAGAATAAAATATAAATTGTGTTTAAATTTTCAAAATTAATAAGATGTATGTTTATTTATTTTTAATTTGGAATTTGATTTAAAAAATTTATAATTTCAAAATAAAGTGTGATTTTGAAATATAATAAATATATTGAATTTAAAATTTCTATATATTTGAAACTAGTAAAATCTTGTTTTTTAATTTTTGTAAATGTGCATTTTGATTTGAAAGATATACAAGGACAAGTAATTGAAATGTATATATGTATATAAACAAGAATGAAAGTTTTAAAACTCACATATATGTATATATATCTTTTGAAATAAATATAGTTATAAATATAAAAGAATAAAACAATAATCATAAATATATTAACATGAAAGTTTAAAAACAAAATGTACAAATTAATTGAAATAAGGGTTGAAACACAAAATTTATTATTTTAACAAGTGGTGTTATTTTAAAAGCATACATTAACAAGTGTAAAAAAAATTAAGCTATGTGTTTACAAGTGTAACTAATAGATGAAACAAGTGGCATAACTTTTTGATTCTCTCAATTTGATATATATGTAAAAAAAATAAAAATCAAAGTAACCAGATTTCCCTCCTTCATTTCTAAAACAGTAGACAAAACAGATTAAAGGAACGAAATCAAAATCTGTTCCAAGCTACCAATTAAAAATCAAAAACCAGTAAAAAGATTATCAGAGAAAACTGAAAGAAAAACAAAGATTTCAACCACAAATAAAAAGCCTGAGACAAAGGAAATCAAGACAAAGTTTAAACCAGAAGCAAGTTTCACCTTGGAAAAAAATATACAGTTTCAATCAAACAGCAAAATAAGATCCAGAAAAGAAAATGAATTCATCAACCTGAAATCAAAACAAGTCAGGACCAAAAAAAATTCAACAGGGCAAAGATCATTTTCAGTTTCAAAAACAAGTCCCAGGCAGTTCAAAGGCAACTCAACATCAAGATCAACTCAGTTTTGTTGAAGCTTCAAATCAGTTTACAAATTCAAGTAATCAAAGCCAGGTCAAAGATAAAACTTTGAAACAAATTCTAGACATCCTTTCTGCTTCTTTGTTTTCAAAAGCTTCAGGTGAGCAAACCATATTTTTTAAAAAATGATCTGCTTGATTTCTTGATGTTTGGAATTATATTTGAGGTGATAAGTTAAATATTGCTTGTATGATTGTGTTAAATTGCTTGCATGTGTTTATATATATGAAGAAGAAGTGGGTGCATGTCTGTATAAACTAAAGAACATCACTCTGTTAATACGTAGACTCTAACCCATCAAAAATAAATTTAATTACTCGTTGTACAATCAATTTTAGACTTAGGTTTCTAAAAGAATTTTTTTTTGTAATATGTTAATATTATTTTCAAAAATAGATTCAAAAGGATTTATTGAGTAATTATTCCAAAACTAAGAAACAGTAAAAAAAATAAAACAAAGTAAAAAAAAATTCGATCATCAGATTTTCACGAATTGATCATATGATTACAATTGTCATCAAAAATGATGAATTTAGAAATAAAAATGATAATTTTTTGGTTAGAATTTGGTGAGTAATTCTGAGTTGATCATAATTGGAAATTTTATAAAATTCCGACGAACTGCTGTGAATTGAAGGTCGAAATTCTTGGTGAAGAGAGCTTAAGCATCTGTGGTCATCATAAAAATAATCAGTAAAATTCCAATTCACCGTGGTGGCCAACGAAGTTAATATAGGGTTTAAGGACAGGGTCGTAAGGGTTGGGTACTCGTGATGTTGCGTCGCCGAGGGAGGAGTAGAGGTGATCGGTATGGGGGGAATGTTGCTGGAGGTCGTGGCACAGCTGAGGTCAGGAGGACGTAGGCTCCGGTGGTTGTATTCATCGTCGGTGAGAGGTCTTTGGTCAAATTGTTTTGGGTTCCAAGTGCTCAAAATTGTTCGAATTTGATTAGTTGTGTTGATCATCGACCTGGGTGGATGGAATTATTGGCGAAGTCGTGATCGATGTATGGACGATGGCGAGGTTGGCCGGAAGTGGTTGGTCCATGGGTGCACGTGCACCGTGTATCTGTGATGAATCGGAAATTTTGGATCGGGGAAGAAGAGCTGTTGGCTTGAGTATTAGCTCGGGTTTGATGGTGGATTGGCTCGAAGTCAAGTAGAGTCGCACGTGTAGTACGTTTAAAGATTTAATCAAATCAAAGTTTTAAAAGAAAGAAAATGGTAGCTCGGGTGTATACTCGGGAAAAATGGAAGCTGGCTCGGGTTAATACTCGAGCTACTTTGGATGCATGTTAGAAAAGTCTTAAAACTAAAATAGAACAAGTTTATTTTAAATAACTATGTTAACCAGGTTTTGTATAAGAAGTAAAATCGTTAACGGATTTTTTAAATAAAGCAGGAATAAGTTTTTAAAGTATGTTAAGAATAAATTAAATTTTCAAAGGTTTTTTTAATAATGATTTTTATTATCAGTTAATTTTAAGAGTTTTAAGTTAAATAATATGATTTTGTTAATTTGTTTCAACGGTTATTAAAATAAGATTTAAATGGTGATTATGATAAATGGGTTATCTTAAGATTAAAGGATCATTAATTTGAAACTTAATTTTAGGAGTAATTAATTAATTAAATTAAATAATTTGAGAATAATTAATTAAAGGCTAATTAATTAAGGTAATAAAGGATGAATAATAAATGATTAGAGAATAATTTATCAAAGTAATTAATTACTTAATCAAAAGTAATTAACAAATGATTTAAGTTAAGTAACCAAGTGATTAAGATTAATTGTTGATTAAGGATAATCATTTATTAATCAAGAAAAATTAATTAAAATGATGATTAATTGAGGGGTTAATTTATTAAGATAATTAATTAAAGGATAATTGGATAATAAAAGGTTAATTATTTAAAATAAAGAGTTAATTGTCTAATGATTAAAGATTGATTAATTGGTTAATCAAATTTGATTTAAATTAATTATTAAAGTTCATTAATTTATAAATTAAGGTTGATTAACTAATAGTTGAAGGATTAATTAATTTATAAATTGAGGTTAATCAATAATCAAAGAAAAATTAATTAACACAAACTGTAATTAATTAATGTTAATCAACAAAAATTAGTGATTAATCTAGTTTTAATTAATCAAATGGTCAATTAACCATATTTATGGATGATTGTATTTTATTAAATGCTGTGAATTGTTTTGTCATCTCTACTATGTGATGCCTTGTGATTTGAATTTAATTCAAGCCGTGATGAATGAAGTTTATTTATTTATAATGCATTTATATTATCTGCCTGTGATTCTGTGCATATGGATAAGTGTTATAGGATATACCGCTTATCGATATTGCTGTGATTGTATATGTGATGATTGATGTTGCTGTGCACTATTGTGTAAAACCCCTGGAGCACACTTATAAACACACAAATATGGATTGCACGTGGAAGGTTAAGTCACAGATTTTTGAAATTTTTTTAAAAATTGAATTTTCGAATCCAAAATAGTTTTGGAATTAGAATTGGGAGCTTTTGAAAATGAGTTTCAAGGATAAAAGTTATTTTTGAATAACTTGATTTAGTTTTGAAATTTGATTTAAAATTTAATTCAAAATTTGAAATTGAATCCTACATTGAGAATTTATGATGTAAAAAGGTTATATAAACTATAATTGTGTTTATATGGGTTTTTAAACCATTTTAAAAGTATGGTTTTGAGAATTTGAAATTAACCCAAGTTTATATTTGGAAAGGCCTTAGCTCCTGCAAATATAATCGGGTTTTCCAAAACGGAAACAAGTGATTTCAAATAATAATAGCTTTTATATAAGGAAAAAATTTCCAAAATTATGATGAAAAGATCTCAAGTTTGAAATAGAATGGCTTTGAAAAGTTATGAATGAATCGTTGGAAATGATTTTTGAAAGCTATGAATTGAATCTTAGATTGGATGAGTTAATCCAACTTGAAATGGAATTGTTTTGAAAGGCTAGAAATGAATGTTTGTTAAAGATTGGTGATCCTTGTTTTAAATTGAAAGGGTATTTTGAAGATAAATCTTTGTTTAAAAGATTAAAGTGTGGAAATTGTTTAAACCATTGAAAGGTTTCTGGAAGTACATCTTTTTGTTTAAAAGATTTGTTAATGTTGATTTGTTTAACCATTTGAAAGAAAAGTTTTGGGTAATAAGTTGTGACTTAACTAAGATCCCATGTTCATATGTTTTTAAATATCGCGCTCATTATTCGGTAGCCGGGAGAGGACCTTTGTGTCATATAACCCATTCGGAATAGTGATACGACGTTATGGATAGCAA